>OU342746.1:337162647-338398859 GCA_910589775.1 Avena eriantha
CAAAGGGGCCATTATGAGTTTCTAGACACCATTGTTGGTCATTGATCGGAGAGATGTCTCGATGATGTCTTAGCATTTCTGAACTTTAAGGGTGCCACGCCTAAGGGTAGAGATGCTTAGGGTTGATCCGAGATCATAAGAGAAACATGACAGAGAGAACTGAAATCGTTTCAGAGAAATACCAAAGATGTTTGGAGGACTTCGAAAGGTATTTCGAAGTGAAAGGTATCGTTTAATTTGTGTTTATTATTAATTAAATGAATGAATTAATGAATACATAATTAAATAAATAAAAAGGAGAAAATCCCACCTCATGGGCCCTCCTGGAGGGAAGGGCCCACAAGGGCAAGGTGACGCGCGGGTGGGGGAGCCCCCCACCGCCGGCTGGCCATGGGCCAATAGCACGCGGGGGTGGGGGCCAACCGATGCTGGCGGCCAACCCCTCCTCTCCCTTATGTTTAGTCCCACCCCGATGTTGGAAATATGCCCTAGAGACAAATAATAATAAGGATTATTATCATATTTCATAAAGTTTATGATTAAGTTTTATATCATGCTATAACTGTATTGAAAGGAAACATCAATACACGTGTGATATATAAACAACCAGGGGTTCCCGGTGAAACTCTAGTCACTAGTTCATTGGTCAACAGATGATCAAGGTTTCCTGATCCTGTGGCATTTATGCCAGTTGAAAATGGAGTCACCTCATTGTGAGAATGAGATGATGAACTAATACCCAACCTAAACATCGGACCCGATCATGTCACGAAGTTCAAGTTATGATGATTAGAATAGACCTAATGTACTATTTATTTGACCATGAGGCTATATCAATCACTGTCTCATGAGAGCACTTTGATAGCATCAAACGTCACACGGTTAAACGGTGATCATAAAGGTGTGTTTAGGTATTCGGAGGAACAGTAGAGGCATTATACGCCAAGAGCAGGATTTGTCCATCCGCATGACAGAAAGATACTCGAGGGCCCACTCGGAGAAGTTATATTCAATAGTTGCACAACGTGTGATTTGATCACAGGGATATCACTTGTCGGAACGAGTCAAGTAGCATTTGTCGGTAACGAGATTAAACCCGACATGGTGATGCCATTGATTATATCTCGGGCAATGCAAGTATTGATAGACAAAAGGAATATGACACGATGTTCATGGTTCAAATGACGAAAGATTTCATGGAATGCACAGGGGTCACATGGCCATCTAGGTCTCTCTGTTGATCATTGGTCCGGGAGTGTCCCGACCATGTATGGAGTGTTCCCGAACTGTGGGGTATCACGCTTAAGGGCTTGGTGATGCTTATAGAGTGTTTATAGGACTGGTAGAATCACCAAAGAAAGAGAAGAGAGAAAACTAGAAGGGTTTCGGTAAGTCCGGAGGATGTCCGGAGTGGAGGTGGAAGGTGTTCCATAGCCATGGAAATTGAATGATATGTGAATGAATGTTAAATATTGATCTAATCATTTATTCATAATTATTTAATAAAGAGAAAATCAATTAAATGGTCAAAAGGCTTAATGCACCAAATCCTGGAGGGGAAAGGGCCCAAGAGGGGGCCGCACCCCAAGGAGGGGCCAAGGGGGTGGCCGGCGGCCCTAGTGGGCCAGTCCCCCACGTGGGGCCCATGGTGGGGTGGCTGGTGGCGCCTCTCCCACCTCCTCCCTTGTTTAGTCCCACCACGGGACTTTGAGGGAGGGAGTACCTCCTCTCCCCCTATATATAGCGGTGTATTTTGATCAAATAAATACACACAATATTCAATAAAGGATTCCTCACTTTTGGGGAGACCTCCAATTGATCTCTCTCTCTCTCCCGTGACCGTGGTCCGAAGTCCGGACTGTGCGAACGAGAGACATCTTCAACATGGAGCACCATCGTGGTGCCGGATTTAGATCCAGGAGCTCTACTTCCGCAACTGCTGCTGGATCGAGGAAGCGAGATTCATCTCCAGGCACCGGATGCATGTAACTCCCTACGAGGTGCAACATTTGAGGCACTAGAAGTCTTTGGAGCCACAAGAGCGCGAGGACTTCATCACGACCTTGAGGTCGGCTCCGGCTCGTCTATAGCAACCACGCGCTCCCAAGCGTTGACAACGCTTTTTGGTCTTCAAGGGTAAGTTCGTGAAAATCCCCTCCCGTTACTGCATTACTAATAGTATGTCCTGGCAACAAAGGGGTTCAGGGGCGTAGGGTAAAAATTTATTGTTTCATACGTGAACCCCTAGAGTGGTATCAGAGCTAGATCTATGCGTAGTATTGCTAGTACGGGCAGAACACACGAGATGTAGCGTTTGGGCGTTGATCTTTTAGTTGTTACCCTCCCAAGTGTACTTGTGTATACCGTAGCAATTCTTGATGAAGCGGCCCCAACCGACTTTACGCGTTCATTCACGAGACTTGTCCATGCTTGACATACGTCTTGTACCGTATAAAGTGGCTTTGGGGGGTGTCTGTCTCTCTCGCATTAGTTGGTATGCCATTTTCAATGGAGGGCCCCGAAAGGGGTGTAGTATAGACAACTACTCGATCAACATTGTGGTGAAAGTTTGTAGGTAAGAACAGTTCTTGTGCAAAAGCCCATTCAGCCATGTAAAACATGCAAAGATAAACTAGAGGTGTCTAACTTTGTTTTGCAGGGGGTGTTGTGATGTGATATGGTTGTGGCAAAGGTAAAGTTATTACCTTATGTTGCTAAGTAGTAGTAGACGGTCATGGAGGTAATGGACTACCACGCTGGAAGGCACCGGTACCCAGGTGCCTACGGTGTCGGAACCCTGGCGCCAGAATCCAGAGGCGCGAAATTGAGATCACAGCAAGAAGGACCATATCGCATCACTCTTACATTTAATGTTTCTTGTTTGCATATCTTATTGTGTGCTAGTATTAGATACTCAACAGTAGCCTAATAAGATGATCCCTAATAAAATACCAATGAAAGTGTTCTCCCTTAGTTTGCACCACCAAGAAAGTTCTTCGGTATGAGGCAGGCCGTGATGATTGGGTGTCAGACATATGTATGTTTGCATACAGTGGATGTAAGCCATGCTGCACAGCGAATACGCTAAGGTTGAGTTGGCGAGCCTAGCATGTGTAGACATGGTCTCGGAACACAGCGATCGAAAGATCAAGCACGAGTCACATGGATGATGTGATCGACCAGTAAAGTCCACCCTAGCACCCACATTGATGGCCGTGATGATCGGGGGAGATGTGGGGAAAAGGGATCGTGTAATCACTAAAACCCTTCAGGGGATAGGTGTTTTTAGTGGAGTTATTATTTGACTCATTTAATTATAAACTTAGTCTAAAATTCCTTTTGCAATTATAAATGTAGAAAATGGTTCTCCCTGATGTTACCTTCCCTGTTGATGATTGGTTAAAATGAGAAAAACTCAAGTTAGATGGATCCAACTTTTCTATGTGGGTTGCGTGTCTCCATGTTCTCCTTAGCAAGAATGATGTGGTCGACTACATGCTCTACGAGATGTATTTGGCGCAGCCCTATTTTCATGAGACCCAAGAGCAGCGGGATCACCGTTGCTGTCATCGTGTGATGGCCACATTCATATCAGTGATGATGTGCTTAGGAATGGTTGATGAGCTATGGCCGATTGTGGGTAGCATTAACCCTCGAACGGTTATGGCACAACTAAGATCGTATTTCATGGAACAAGTGCACATATGGGAGCATGAGCTCATGGGAGATTTCCTCTCCATAAAGATGGAGGAGAACTCTTCACTTGACAATAACTTGGTATGCATACATGAGGCTTGCATACTTCCTGGACAACTGGTTCGCAAGCTCTTTTGCAATAGGCGTGTTGCTGCAGATGCTGCCACCAAGCTACAAAGCACATGCCAGGATTTGCATTATGAGAGGCGACACGGAAACACAGGATTTCCACGAGTTCATATCACATTTCAAGAATGTGAAGGAACCCGTTGTCGGAGAGGTCATCGATGACAAAGGTATATATTTGATATACAGTTTTATAAATGTTATAATCTTGCAAACACATATTGTAGTGTTAAGTATAGTTAATCTTGTTCTATTTTGCTGAAAACAGGTCCTTCTGCATGAGAGTTGCTTGCTAGAGAGGAGGTGACGTTGTGTGTTGACGGCGAGCATGATGATGATGGCCAACGACACTCTCCCTCGACATTTATCACTTAGTTTATCGTTTTAGGATGATTATTGTAATCGATAGATTATGAACTTCTATAATGTGTCTCGCACTTCATGAGACGGTTATTCATGTGAGTTTGTAACAAACAATTGTTCTACTTTTATGAATGATTTATATTTGCATTCATATCTTGTTCGATTATGTGTGAATTATCCTGGTTGTTTTGAAACTAATTGATAATGCATGAACATTTGTAAAATATTAAAATGCCTTGAAAATACCCAACTTAATAATATATTCATTTTGAATGAAACCATTGTTTAAATTCATAGTTATGTTGATAATATGTGAAAGTCATTCGATTTCTTGTCACATATGAATCATGCCCAAGTTTGGCAAAATAACTTAAACATCGTGTATTACATGAATACGAGCTGTTTTGATGAATTGTTGAAAGAGAATACATATTCGATGTATTGTATTTCAACCAAATGGTGATTATCATTATATAACTGTCTAAATTGTGTAAAGAAGTTTACCAAAGGAAACATGAGTATGAAACTATTTGATATGATCAAAGTATTTCATCAACCAAGGTATTGAAGATAAAAGAGAATCTAATTACTACGATTTGATCAATAGTAATGAAATTCGACTTTATAAGAATGGCATAAAGAAAATTGTGGAATGCAATGCGTTAGAAATGTCAAAATGCAAAGCATCACAATGTGATATTAGATATCAGGTGGGTGAATAGATGGCGCCAAATAAATCGTTGTAGTGTAGATGTAAAGACCATTAGTTAGAAATAGTTAGCACTCTGTTAGAATATTTAGTAAACCATATGAATTCATGAGATCGGCACCATATATTGTATGGATCATCATGAAAGTTTTGGGGTTATTCGATATAACCAAAGAAATATAGAGTAAGTCCTTCTAGAGTATTCATTTGTAAAATGAATACGAAATCCATGGCTAGAACCAAAAGAAAGGCAAACCCAGTACTACTTACATTTTGGTGCCTTTTGCGGAAGTTTATGTTCTCGAATAAGGAGCTTATGGAAGATAGTGAAAAACACGATGAGGATTCAAAAACCTGCATCAGAGTGTTGAGAAGCGCAACAGAAAGCGTTCCTGAACGATTCTCTTCACAAAGGAAAGAATCAATGATAATGATCATTGTGTTTTCCCCACTGGTGTTTTCACTACATAAAGTAGGATTCAAAATGTTCTCCACATCTTGTATGGATACATTTGTGAATCATTTGTCATAATTGCTGGAATATAACATACCTACGAACTACTAAGGAAATAATGGTGAACTAAAGTTATGATAAATCCTAGAGGCGAAATTCACTTAAGATTAGAAAGCAATTTGTTGCTGAATCTTAACAAGTAAAAGGGTTACTTGAATTTTCCAAACGACTGCAAAGTCATGAAGGAAAAGGTGAATGCCAAAGGCACAATTTTTCATGAATAAGGTATTGGACAAATTCAAATGAATTGATTCAAGTGTGCTGAAAGTCTAGTGGATTTAAAACTAGTAAGGTACTAGTATCTCATAGTAAATCTCTGAGTTTGATAATTTATCAAAGGATTTTGAAGTTGTTCAAAATAGTGAGTGGATATGAAATTTTCATGAAATTGAGTGGGAGCTATGAAAGTCTTCCTAAAACAATATGTGGATGACATATTTTTGAGTAGGAGCAATATAAGTCTCGAACTCAAGTATGTTGGGAACATATTTTGGGTGGGGGCTTAAAAAAGTAATTCTTAAGTGTGTATACGACACATTAAGAATAAGAGCGCAAGTACCGATAAATAATGATTTATAGGGATTATAAGTTGATAGTAAATATATTACGATATTATGTTGTATTCCTAAGAGGGATTCTGAAAAGATTTTCGGAATAGGAATTGATTCAGGACTGGTCCTTGGTCAATTCAAATTATGAATAGCATTAAGTTAAACATCGATGGTTGAAAGAAAGAAAATGATGATCATCATCAACTATGTTGAGACATAGGTTCTATCTTGGAAAACCATGATGACAACTTAACATAATATATGATCCAAGAAGGAACGTTTGAAAAGTGATTGAACATGAATCGGGAACATTGAGCTAAGTTTGTCCAAAGTGTTTAATTTAGAACTATAGACATGTTTCCAAATCCATGAAGGATGACATATTGATACATTGCAAATGTATCTATAATTTTTGATGTTCCATGCTTGGTTTTATCCACTTTGTTGTGTTTTGTCCACACTTTGGAGTACTTTTCATATGATTTCTTGGACTAACCTATTAACAAGAGCCACAGTGCCAGCTGCCTATTTTCTGTTGTTTTTGGTTCCAGGAAAGTCAGAAAATGAATATTCTCGGAATTGGACGGGACAAAAGCCAAAGTGCCTATTTTTCCAGAAGTCATCAGATGCCAGAGTACGAGACGGAGAGGGGCCAGGGGGCCACCACACCACCTGGCCACACGGCCCAGCCTGGCCCGTGCCAGGGGGTGGTCTGGAAACCTCCGGCACCCCCTCGGCCTCCCCTTCCACCTATAAGATGCCCTCAGGACGAAAACCCTAAGGGCCCGATCAAAAATCCATGAAAGAGTCTGTAGCCGCCATCATCTCCATCCCTAGATCAGGAGGGATCTGAAGCTCTTCCCGGCACCCTGCCGGAGAGGGGAATTCACCCTAGAGGCCTTCTTCATCACCATGCAAGCCTCCGGTGTGATGCGTGAGTAGTTCATCTCTAGACTACAGATCTATGTAGTAGCTAGATGGCTGGTTTTCCTCCTTTGTGCTTTCATGTTTAGATCTTGTGAGCTCCGTTCATGATCAAGATCATCTATTTGCAATTCTACATGTTGTGTTTGCGGGGAACCGATGGATATTGAGATGCTATTTCAGATTGATTATTGATTCTATCATGTCTTTGTTATTTGTGATCTTGCATCCTTTCCGTTGTTAGTAGCTATCTTGGCCAAGTAGATGCTAGCAACTCCAAGAGTTAGTATTTATGCTCGACAGTGGGTTCATGCCTCTGGTAATCTGGGGAAGTGACAGAAATCTCTAAGGTACTATATGTGTTGTTGCTACTAGGGAGAAAACAACAATCCTTTGTTCATAGAACAATTCCATTGTTTACATTACACGCAATTCGTAAAGCAATAATCTATTGCTTGCAACTTAATACTGGAGGGGGTTCGGATGATAACCTGAAGGTGGATTATTGGTCATAGATGCAGTTGGATGGCGGTCTATGTATAATGTTGTAATGCCCAATCAAGTTCCAAAGGAGTCAAGATGATTAGTATATGCATGTATTGATTTCTCGATGTTTGTCAATTGCCCCGCTGTAATTTGTTCATCCAGCATGTTATCTATCTTAAGGAGAACCACCTCTAGTGAACTATGGATCTTGGTCCTTTTCTTTACATACAATCTACAAACTGTTTACTGTTTTGTGTTTACTTTCTACAAACTTTTACTTTTTTCCATTCGATACGTTTAATCCTTTGTTTTCAGCGAAACACGGTGAGATTGACAACCTCATCGCAAGTTGGGGACAAAGTTCTGTGGTTGTGTTGTGCAGGTCTCCACGTTGCTACTAGCACCGGTAGTGCGCCCTGCCAAGGCTTAGCTAGCAAAACCTTTGGGGTGTTTCCTTGCTCCTACTGGTTCGATTAAACCTTGGTTTCATAACTGAGGGAAACTTGCTGCTGTGCTCATCATACCTTCCTCTTGGGGTTCCCAACGAGCTCTACATCAACACCGTACTAGCATTTTTCTGGCGTCGACACTGAGCCATCACATATCTTAAAAGCATAAATGGTTATGTTGTAAGAAGATTGGAAACTCCTATATCGATAATACCGACTAAAGTCAAGTAGGAAGCGAGGTGAACAAAACTCGAAAGTTGCACACGGTGTAATAGTGTTTCAATAATTACATTTGTAATAATAGATAATGGTACCATCTAAAGTGATGTATACTGTTATGGCGGGACTAGTTCATCTTTAAGATAGAATGTGTGTCCCAGGGCATAGTGCCCATGAGAAAGCCCATGAGGTTGATCTAAAGTCACTCTAGGCTCCTAGAAACCGACCGCATTCTTTTTCCATGACTATGATATATACACAAAGATGTTATCATGTGATGATAAAGTATTAATGTCAATCAAGGTGACATTAGTAAGTTGAAAAGGATTTGGGACTGTAAAGTACAAGCCCAAGACTCAACCTCTTCCATCAGCAAGAATATTCAAGGTAACGGGATATATGGTGCCAATGATTAAGAACAAATGCAGGTAGTTTATTTGTACTCTAGTGCAAGTGGGAGACTGTTGGAAATATGCCGTAGAGACAAATAATAGTAAGGACTATTATCATATTTCATAAATTTTATGATTAAGTTTTATATCGTGCTATAACTGTATTGATAGGAAACGTTAATACACGTGTGATATATAAACAATCAGGGGTTCCCGGTGAAACTCTAGTCACTAGTTCATTGGTCAACAAATGATCAAGGTTTCCTGATCATGTGGCATTTATGCCAGTTGGAAATGGAGTCACCTCATTTTGAGAATGAGATGATGTACTAATACCCAAGCTAAACATCGTGACC
Source organism: Avena eriantha (assembly GCA_910589775.1). Taxonomy (NCBI): domain Eukaryota; kingdom Viridiplantae; phylum Streptophyta; class Magnoliopsida; order Poales; family Poaceae; genus Avena; species Avena eriantha. The sequence continues at coordinate 337,171,433 of OU342746.1, forward strand.
CGATCATGTCACAAAGTTCAAGTTATGATGATTAGAATAGACCTAGTGTACTATTTCTTTGACCATGAGGCTATATCAATCACTATCTCATGAGGGCACTTTGATAGCATCAAACGTCACGCGGTTAAACGGTGATTGAACATTGCAAATGTATCTATAATTTTTGATGTTCCATGCTTGGTTTTATCTACTTTCTTATGTTTTGACCACACTTTGGAGTACTTTTCATATGATTTCTTGGACTAACCTATTAACAAGAGCCACAGTGCTAGCTACCTGTTTTCTGCTGTTTTTGGTTCCAGGAAAGTCAGAAAATCAATATTCTCAGAATTGGACCGGACAAAAGCCAAAGTCGATATTTTACCGAAAGACTCACGCAGCCAAAAGATGAGACGGGGAGGGGCCAGGGGCTGGCCACACCACCTGGTGGCGCGGGCCAGGCCAGGCCGCGCTAGGGGGTGGTGTGGGCCCCTCTGGCACCCCCTTGGTCTCCCCTCTCGCCTATAAGAGCCTCCCGATTCATAAACCCTAGATACCCAAGCAAAAATCCACAAAAAGTTCCGGTGCGCCGCCGCCATCGAAGGGGAGATTCGGGGGACAGAAAGTCTCTGTTCCGGCACCCTGCCGGGACGGGGAAATGCCCCTGGAGCCATCTTCATCGATCACCACCACCATCTCCATCGTCGTTGCTGATTCCCATGATGATGAGGGAGTAGTTCTCTCTCGAGGCTAAGGGTTCTACCGGTAGCTATGTGTTCATCTCTCTCTCTATGCATGATCATATTGTTATCATGGGCTTGTAATCTATAGATCTACCTTGCTACTCAAGTGCTTTAATAGATCTCTGCTCTCCCGATGTGTGTGAAAGTGACAGCGTGCACACCATGGTGGCACTTAGGCTAGAGATTACAAATACTTGTTATGAGTTATATTTGGAGTTGGATGTCTTTATGAAATTGTGGTGTTTGTTGGAACCATCTAGTGCTCAAGGTGACAGTGTGGGGTTTTCTAGATGGGAAAGGCTTAGTTTGAGGTGTGCTGTTATAGCCCTACCATGGATTAGAGTGTCCAACCGGAGAGTAGTTTAGCGTAGTATCGTAAAGAAGAATATATTTATATGAGAGTGTTCACTAGTGAAAGTATGATCCCTAGGCCTTGTTTCTAAGCATTGATACACCGTTTGCTATTAGATCTGTTACATGTTTGCTTGCTCCTATATTTATTTCAGTTTTACTTTAGTCTTTTCCACGCCATCAAGCTATTTTCTATCACCGTTACCACTTATAATTATCCATACCACTTGTATTTTACTATCTCTTCGCTGAACTAGTGCACCTATACACCTGACAAGTGTATTGGGTGTGTTGGGGACACAACGGACTTCTTGTATCTTGATTGCAGGGTTGCTTGAGAGGGAATACCTTTGACTACTTCCTCCCTGAGTTCGATAAACCTTGGGTGATCCACTTAAGGGAAACTTGCTGCTGTTCTACAAACCTCTGCACTTGGAGGCCCAAAAAATGTCTACAAGAATAGAAGTGCGTAGACATCAAGCTATTTTCTGGCACCATTGCCGGGGAGGTAAGGTAAAGGTACTCACATCCTCCGGTGTGAGTGCTCGAAGTTATTTCCTTTAGATTCTGCAATTTTGTCTTTTTGTTTCTTGTTTTCACTAGTTAGGCTTAATGGAAAACAACAAAAAAATTATAGAGCTTTTTACTATTTTTCCTAAGATAGAACTTGAATTGTCTGAAAAGAAAATGAAAAAACCCATGGAACTTTCTTTGCATGCTAATAGCAATGTTATTAGTATGAATGTTTTGAACACCTTTGTTACTAATGCTATGGAAACTTCTAAGCTTGGGGAAGTTAGTTTTTATGAAAATGATCTTTTTAGTTCCTCAGCTTTAAAGAAGAAAATTTGCTCTGGTGATACTTTATCTCCCATATGTGGTAACTCTGATGATACTTGTGATATTTTAAATCCACATACTGAAAGCATCCCTTTTAAAATACCTATAAAAATTGTTGAACATGTTATGAATAACTGCTATTTTGGAGATGGAACTGTCCATCCTGGTGATCATTTACCCCTTACACATGAATTATGCGAGTTGTTCAAGTGTGCAGGTATTTCAATGAACCAAGTTAAGAGGAAGCTATTCCCTATTTCACTTAAGGGCAAAGCAAGGGAGTGGTATGAGCTACTAGATGATCCTCGTCATTTGGAGTGGAAGGAACTTGAATCTCTCTTTTACTCTAAATTTTATCCTCCTCATGAAATTCATAAAGATAGGAATTACATTTATAATTTTCATCCTCATGATGGAGAAAGTATTGCCCAAGGGGAGACTCAAGTCACTAATGCTCAAATGTCCCATTCACGAGCTCCCCGGTAATATTGTTATTAATAATTTCTATGCAAGGCTTTCAGGACATTACAAGGACTATCTAGATACTTGTTTAGAGGGATCCTTCACAAGTAAGGAGGTCAAAACTAAGTGGGATCTTCTTGAAACAATTCAAAGCAATACCTGGAGATTGGGATAACAACAAAGGTAAAGAACCAGGTATAAACTATGAGTATGATTGCATTAAGTCTTTTGCTGAAACTATTGATTTTCAAGAGCTTAGTGCTAAATATGGTCTTGATCCTCAAATTCTTGTTGATTGTTATAGAACCTTTGCTTCTCATATTAATGCTCCTAAAGAAAAATGGGACATGTATCATCAGCTTTTAAAGACACTTGCATGGAAAATGAAATTGTTGTTAATGATAGCAATAAACATGCTCAAAACTCTGATAGTACTATTTCTTATAAGCATGTTAATTTTTGTGGAATACATAGACCTTGTGAGAATAATCAAATTGAAGAAGAATATTGTATCACCCACAGGAATGAAAAAACTAGAATGTGGTATAGGGCTTTAAATGATCTTGGTAAAAAAGTTTGTGCCATTTATCCTTTTATTTGTGAACTTTGCTTTGAAGTGGGTCTTTTCAATTTTCAATGCTCAGGCCATAATAATATCCCTTCTAATCTAATGAGTACTGCAAGTTTATATTGTGATGACATGATCACCCCTAATCAGCATGATGAACTTACATTATTTTTGGGGTGTGAAGAAATATCTAGAAAAACTTCTTTGGTAGATATGAGTGATTTTGATATGAATAGTGTCCCGCATGGTTGTCATCTTTATTGTGTTGATTATTTCCACACAAATACTTACATACAAAATATTATAGAAGATGAGATTTTACCAAAATATGATAGGACTAATATGTGTTTTGATCTTATTAATGAAAAGAAGGAATCCTCCAAAGTTTCTTCTAATGTCTCTAACAATGAACCAGGGTATATGGAGAAGCTTCCTTTCAAGCCTCTCCCTCCTAGAGAGAAGAAGAAAAAGAAGAAAGGAGGAGTAAAAGGAGAGAGGAAACGGTATTTTCCCCTAAGCATGTTGCTCCTATTATAGTTTTTGATGAGTCTGAACTCGATGATGTTCCTATGCCTATTACCTATAGTAGTGATCATGATTGGGAAAAGCGCACTACTTTTGATATTGAAAATCTCTTTGGTACCAATTCTGAAAATGATGATAATTGATGTACTATTAGTGCTATCCATGTTCCTTCCAATGATGATATGTTTACAAATGAACACACTTTGGAAGATAACTATTCTATTGCTTATGATGATACTATACCTCCAATATATGATGATTGCAATGATGAATATGATATTTTCAGTCCACCTACTATCGAGGATAAAATTAATTATGATTACAATATGCCTCCTATATTTGATGATAATGGTGATGAGAATAATAATTATAGCTATTTTGTTGAATTTGCTCCCACTACAATTAATAAGAATGACTATGTTTATGTAGGGAGTATTAATTCTTTTATGCATGTGGCTCATGATAAGAATGTTTTATGTGATAGTTATATTGTTAATTTTATTCATGATACTACTGAAAGTTATTATGAGAGAGGTAAACATGGTTTTATGTATCTCAACAATATTAAGTTTCCCCTCTTTATCTTGAAAATTTTGAAGTTGCACTTGTTTTTCTTTCCTATGCTTGTTGCTTTGTGATTTCATGACTTGTTTCTTTACAAGATTCTTATGCATAGGAAGTGGGTTAGACTTAAATGTGTTTTGAATTTGCTTCTTGATGCTCTCTTCTACTTCAATTCATATTTTTATGCGAGCATCTTCTCAAACTATCATGCGTAACTTAAAGGTGTTAAAGAAAAGTACTTATTGGGAGATAACCCAAAAGTTTTAAATGAGTCTTGGAAGTTATTACTTCAGTAATAACCTCTCCTTATCCTTTTTATTTGCTTTTTGTGCCAAGAGTAACCTCTAATGAGAGAGAAGTAATGATTGGGAAAGTTGTTGTCCCGAAACAGATTTCTGTGCTTCACCGTAAAAAATTCGTGTAAAATCTCTGAACGTCTTTTTGAGGCGTGAATATTTGTGCTTCTTACCCTGGTTGTTATCTAACTTTAGTTAGTTTAACACTTTTTTATTTGAGCAACATAAGGTCTTCTAAAAAATTCGCCTTTACCTGCTGGTCTGTTTTGACAGATTTCTGCCATTTTCTTCATTTGCTTCTTGTTGGTTCCTTTTTGAGTTCTTTTGGGGAATTGAGCTTTTTGAGGGAAGTGCTACAGTAGCTAGTGTTCTAATGGAATTTTATTTGGTGATAGAACTGAAACTTAAGACTTATTTATCTTGAGTGCACTAATGTTGCTAATAAAGATTGTGTGAAGTTTTGTATGAAGGAAAAATTTCAGGTGTATGGAAGGAATGAGCAATGAGATGAAGGATGGACAAAAGCTCAAGCTTGGGGATGCCACGTGTGTCACCCCAAGAAATATCCAAGAAGTACAAGCATCAAAGCTTGGGGATGCCCAAGGCATCCCCTTCTTCATCAATAAAAATCTCAGGTTTCTTCCAAACACTTCATTTTTTTGTTTCATGCACAGTTGTGTTGTTCTTGGAGCGTCTTCGTTTTTTTGCTTTCGGTTTTCTTTTGCTTGGTTTTTCTTAGTTTGCTGAATAAATTGGTTGGATACCCTCTTTCATACATTGGTTTTTGAATAGTTTGGTTTGGATTGGAAAAAGAGTAGGAATGTTCATGCTTAAGTGGTAAAGAGAGCTTGTTTTTGACTGTGGCCTATGCTTTGTCATGCCATGCTTGATATTGTTTTGGATTTATGCTTAGTATTCTTTGATGTAGCATGACTTGTTATAAACAATTGAGATTGCTTAATGTGCCTTTGAATAATCATGCGTTGTTTTAGCATATTAAAGCATAGTATTGTGGTTTTCTCCTTTGATGCTTTATTTGGGTTGACTTGGCACATGCTCACACCATGTTATGACTATCCCAAGTCACCATAGCCTTTATGATCCTTTAGTTTTCAACTTGTAGTATCACTTAATGCTTTGATCAATGATGTTTTGTCGCTCTGCATGATTATGGCCATTATTGCTCTCTTAGTTTGTCGCTCCCAGTCTTTTGCTAGCCTCCGCAACCAAGTATGAGTTCCACTCATGCATCCAAATCCCTAAACCAAGTTATTCCAAAGAGTCCACCATACCTACCTACTAGCTTAAGCTATTCCAAGTATATTCATGTTTTTGTTTACCTTCCAAATTAAACTTGTTATGAGAAAACTAGTGATTAAAGCTCTCACGAACTTGAGGGCACACTTTACTTTTCTTGCCCTTAATAAACTTGAACCATGTGTCGTATATGTTGTATATGCTTGCACTTATTTGTTGGGGATTAGCAGAACCATGCTGTCATGGGGAACACTTTCAACATTGCATTGGTACTTTGTACCTAGTTGATATCATGCTCTTTTGTCTATGGATGTCGTCGGTGTGAAATGAAAGGGGAGCTTGTAAGTCCATGGGTATGTATATGTGTTAGAGAAACGCCAGGGCCGCTGGTCTAATCTATGCTAACATGGTGGAAACCTGCAGCGTAACCATAATGAGCTGTCCATGAAGCATTCTTCTTATAAAAAAAGAGTTCTATATTGAGAAAAAAAAGAGAAAAAAAGAGATTATGAAAAGAGGAAAGAGAGAAAAAAAGCACCATATTCCCATGGTAAATAAGAAGATTGCTGAGATACTCGTTGTCTGCTTGCCTTGTCATTTTGATATGGGGATTCTTCCGTATCATCGGGCAAGGGGTACCCCGTTGGCGGTTCTCTATGATACACATGTAATTACGATGACAAGAACTTACCGGTGACTAAACTTGCGTAGCATGAGGAGCGGCCCTCGTATTCAAGGGACATGAGATTTCCAACTTATACTTTGTCAAGCATATACTCCATAGTTTGTTCACTTTAACCTTAATCACCTTAAAGATGCTTATGATAGGGGCAATGAGAGCTGAAAGCTAACAGGTACCATAATTTTTGGTAGCTCTTTATGAAACTTGAGTCTCTACTTCCTTCTATGAAGGCATTTCTTTTACTTTTATGTTGAGTCTCCACCTTCTATCTTTATGCACTTACTTTGAGAGCATAGTGGCCATTCTTAGTTCTATGTGCATTGTCCCAAGACTAGTTGATTGATGCATAACTTGATATTGCTTGTTTTGAACTATTTGTATCTAGTCACTCTTATGAACTTTGAAGTTGTCCTATGCATTTATATTTGCTACTCTATGAGGGACAAGCTGAATGCTATTATACTATGTTTTCTTTATGTGAAACAAACAAACGTCTTGCAAAGCATTGTTATTCATGAATCTTTTGTTTGTGCCTTTTCATGTTGCATCATAGTTTCTTTGTCTTATTGCTAGAACTTTGTCTTTCATGTTATGATTGAAGTACTATGATCCCAGCTTTGAATGTTTTACAAATACTTTGATCAAGTCTTTGATGGTGCAACAGACTGGTTCCATGGACTGCAGATCGTCCTCAGGGCTGGTCAGTTGACCTATGTGCTCGAAGCACCGCTAGGTGACCCACCTGCAGAAGATGCCACCGATGACGTAAAGAATGTTTACGCCACTCGGAAAAATCATTACTCCACAGTTTAGTGTACCACCCTGTACGGTTTAGAAGCGGAGCTCCAAAAGCGTTTTAAGCAACACGACCCGTTCGAGATCATTAAGGAGCTCAGGCTAATTTTTGAGACTCGCGCGGCCATGGAGAGCTATGAGGCCTCCGAAAAGTTCTTTAACTGTAAGATGGAAGAGGAAAGCTCCGTTAGAGAGCACGTGCTCACCATGTCTGGGTACGCAAACAAGCTCCAAGAGTTGGGGATATCGATTCCTAATGAGTTAGGGATTCACCGTCTCCTCCAATCACTGCCACCGAGTTATAAGAACTTCGTGATGAACTACAATATGCACTGCATGAACAAGACGTTGCCTGAACTATCGTCCATGCTGAAAACTGCTGAAGTGGAGATCAAGAAGGAGCACCAAGTGTTGATGGTCAATAAGACCACCAATTTCAAGAGACAGGGCAAGCCTAAGAACAAGGGCAACTTCAAGAAGGACGGCAAGAAAGCTGTCGCACCTGCTAAGAAGCCCAAGGTTGGTCCTAAGCCTAAAACTAAGTGCTTCTACTACAAGGGTGCTGGTCACTGGAAGCGTAACTGCCCCAAGTACCTGGCGGATCTAAAGAATGGCAACATCAAGAAGAAAGGTATATTTGATATATATGTTATTGATGTGTATCTTACTAGTAATCGTAGTAGTGCCTGGGTATTTGATACTGGTTCGGTTGCTCATATTTGTAACTCGAAACAGGAGCTGCGGAATAAGCGAAGACTGGCAAGAGACGAGGTGACGATGCGCGTTGGAAATGGCTCCAAGGTTGATGTGATCGCCGTCGGCACGCTTCCTCACATCTACCTTCGAGATTAGTTTTAAATTTGAATAATTGTTATTTGGTGCCTGCGTTAAGCATGAACATTATATCTGGATCTTGTTTATTGCGAGATGGTTACTCTTTTAAGTCTGAGAATAAAGGTTGTTCAATTTATATGAGTAATATCTTTTATGGTAATGCACCTGAGATGAATGGTTTATTCTTACTGAATCTCGATAGTAATGATACACATGTTCACAACATAGATGCTAAACGAACAAAATTGAATGATAATTCTACATACATGTGGCACTGTCGTCTTGGTCACATTGGAGTGAAGCGTATGAAGAAACTCCATTCTGATGGACTTCTTGAATCACTTGATTTTGAATCACTTGAAAGATGCGAAGCATGTCTAATGGGAAAAATGACTAAGACTCCATTCTCTGGTACAATGGAGCGAGCTACAGACTTATTGGAAATAATACATACCGATGTGTGCGGTCCAATGAGTGTAGCATCGCGTGGTGGATATCGTTACGTTCTCACTTTCACGGATGACTTAAGTAGATATGGGTATGTCTACTTTATGAAACATAAGTCCGAAACTTTCGAGAAGTTTAAGGAATTTCAAAGTGAAGTGGAAAATCATCGTAACAAGAAGATTAAGTTTCTGCGCTCTGACCGCGGAGGTGAATATCTAAGTTACGAGTTTGGCATGCATTTAAAGAAATGTGGAATACTTTCGCAATTGACACCGCCGGGAACACCACAACGTAATGGTGTGTCCGAACGTCGTAATCGAACTCTCTTAGATATGGTTCGGTCTATGATGTCTCTTACAGATTTACCGCTATCGTTTTGGGGCTATGCATTAGAGACATCCGCATTCACTTTAAATAGGGCACCATCTAAATCCGTTGAAACGACACCGTGATTTGTACAAACTTATGGAGAAGCTTGTATTTACAAGAAAGTGAGTGGGAGCTCTGTAGCATTCCTAGTACTATATGTAGATGACATATTGTTGATTGGAAATGATATAGAACTTCTTAAAAGTGTCAAAGCCTATTTGAATAATAGTTTTTCAATGAAGGATCTTGGCGAAGCGGCATATATTCTAGGCATCAAGATTTATAGAGATAGATCAAGACGCCTAATAGCGCTTTCACAAAGTGGCGAAATCTTCAACTGAATCGGAATACATAGCTGCTTCGGAGGCTGCACAAGAAGCCATATGGATGAAGGAGTTCATTACTGAACTTGGCGTGGTTCCCAGTGCGTTGGACCTGATGGCCATCTACTGTGACAACACAGGTGCCATAGCTAATGCACAGGAGCCAAGGTCACATAGCAAGCTGAAGCACATCAAGCTGCGTTTCCATGCTATTCGCGAGTATGTCCAAGATGGTGACATAAAGATTTGCAAAGTACACACTGATCTGAATGTGGCAGATCCGTTGACTAAACCTCTCCCTAGGGCAAAGCATGACCAACACCAGAACGCCATGGGTGTTAGGTATATTACCATGTAATCTAGATTATTGACTCTAGTGCAAGTGGGAGACTGTTGGAGATATGACCAAGAGGCAATAATAAAAGCGGTTATTATTATATCTTTGTGTTTATGATGAATGTTTACATCCCATGTTATAATTGTATTATTAGGAAACACTAATACTTGTGTGTTTTGTAAACATGTAAGAGTCCCTAGTAAGCCTCTTGTTGAACTAGCTTGTTGATTAATAGATGATCATGGTTTCCTAGTCATGGACATTGGATGTCATTAATAACAAGGTTGTATCATTAGGAGAATGATGTGATGGACACACACCCATAGTAAGCGTAGCATAATATCAAGTCATTAAGTTCGTATTGCTATAAGATTTTAAATGCATAGTGACCTAATCCTTCGACCATGAGGTTGTGTTAATCACCATCACCGGATGGGTACTTTGATGACATCAAACACCGCTTCGTAACTGGGTGGTCATAAAGGTGCCGTTGGGTATTCTGAAAGTATGTGTTGAAGCGCATGGACCAAGATTGGGATTTGTCCATCCATACGACGGATAGATATGATCTGGGCCCACTCGGTGGAATGTCATCTAGTTAGCTTGCAAGCATGTGACTAGGTCACAAGGGATGACATATCACGGAACGAGTAAAGAGTACTTGTCAGTAACGAGGTAGAACTAGGTATGGAAATACCGATGATCAAACCTCGGATAAGTAGAGTATCGCGAGACAAAGGGAATTGGTTTCGTATGTTAATGGTTCAATTGATCACGAAGTCATCGTTGAGTATGTGGGAGTCGTTATGGATCTCCAGATCCCGCTGATGGTTATTGATCGGAGAGGTGTCTCCGTCATGTCTACTTAAGGTTCGAAGTTTGTTTTAAGTAGATATGGAATGTGCGTTGGAGACCAAATGTTGTTCGGAGTCTCGGATTGGATTCGGGACATCACGAGGAGCTCCAGAATTGTCCGGGGAGTAAGATTCATATAATGGGGATCTTTTTTCTGAGTTAGGAAATGTTCCGGAGTGTTTGTATGGGGATTCTAGAATGTTTCGGAATGTTCCGGAAGGTTCTAGAAGATATTTTGGAGTTTATTTGAAAACCAAGATAAGATAAGATAAGATAAGATAAGGGAAATTTAAAGAGGAAACTTGGGGGGGAGGACTCCTCCCCCCACCTCCTTGGTGCGCCGGCCCTAAGGGGTGGGCCTAGGGGTGGGAACCCTAGGCCGCACCCCTCCCTCTATATATAGAGGGGTGGAGGCGCCACCCCCCTTTGATCCTCCACTCTTGCCCCAAGCCGCCTCCCTCCTCCTCCTTCTTTCTGCTCAGGCTTAGGCGAAGCCCTGCAGAATTCTCTACTCCAGCACCACCACCACGCTGTCGTGCTGCTGGGATTCCGTGGAGAGATCTACTACCTCCGCTGCTCGCTGGAACGAGGAGAGGAAGGTCTGCTTCGACTCTGCACGTGTGACCGACTGCGGAAGCGCTGCTGGAACGCGGCGTCGGAAGGATCGTCCACTCGATCTTGAGATCGGCAAGTGATCGACTACATCAACCACGAGATCTAATCTCGTAACGCTTTCGTGTCTACAAGGGTTAGTACAGATCTATCTCGTTGCACATGTCTAATAGATTAGATCTTGGCTTTTATCTAGATTAGATCTGGGTTTTGTTCGTTCTTGCGGTAGAAATTTTTTGTTTTCCATGCTACGAACCCATCACTTAAGGGCTTGGTGATGCTTATAGAGTGTTTATAGGATTGGTAGAATCACCAAAGAAAGAGAAGAGAGAAAACTGGAAGGGGTTCGGTAAGTCCGGAGGATGTCCGGAGTGGAGGTGGAAGGTGTTCCATAGCCATGGAAATTGAATGATATGTGAATGAATGTCAAATATATATTTAAGCATTTATTCATAATTATTTGATAAATATAAAATCAATTAAATGGTCAAAAGGCTTAATGCACCAAATCCCGGAGGGGAAAGGGCCCAAGAGGGAGCCGCACCCCAAGGAGGGGCCAAGGGGGTGGTCGGCGGCCCTAGTGGGCCAGTCCCCCACATGGGGCCCATGGTGGGGTGGCCGGTGGCGCCTCTCCCACCCCCTCCCTTGTTTAGTCCCACCACGGGACTTTGAGGGAGGGAGTACCTCCTCTTCCCCCTATATATAGTGGTGTATTTTGACCAAATAAATACACACAATATTCAATAAAGGATTCCTCACTTTTGGGGAGACCTCGATCTCTCTCTCTCTCCCGTGACCATGGTCCCAAGTCCGGACTGCGCGAACGAGAGACATCTTCACAGCGGAGCACCGTCGCGCTGCGGGATTCAGATCCAGGAGCTCTACTTCCACAACTGCTGCTGGATCGAGGAAGCGAGAGTCATCGCCAGGCACCGGATGCATGTAACTCCCTACGAGGTGCAACATTTGAGGCACTAGAAGTCGTTGGAGCCACAGGAGCGCGAGGACTTCATCATGACCTTGAGGTCGGCTTCAGCTTGTCTACATCAACCACGCTCTCCCAAGCGTTGACAATGCTTTTCGGTCTTCAAGGGTAAGTTCGTGAAAAGTCCCTCCAGTTACTGCATTACTAATACATGGTCCTAGCAACAAAAGGGTTCAGGGCCATAGGGTAAAAATTTATTGTTTTCGTACACGAACCCCTACACCCGGGACTTATTGGGAGGAGTGCCCTCCTTTTCCCTATATATATGTGGGAGGCCCATCCTCGCAAATCATCCCATCAATCAGCCTTTGCCATTCTCTCTCTCCCTCCTCTCTCCCTCTCATGTGTGTTCCCTAGTTAGGAACATGCGCTACGAGGTAGAGACTTCTCCACCATACGCATGCCTTCGTGCACTTGGTGCGGTCCCTTATCATCTTATTATGTTGCCTTGCTAGACCAGTGCCTGAGGAAATCTTTACACCGTACATATGTTAAACTTTGGAGGCACCGCCACTTGTGGTGCTAGACGCTTGAAGCCTTATAAACCTTGAGGTCGGCTATGCTTCGTCTATATCAGGAATGTTTATGCGGGAAAGTAATCATGCTCCCAGTCTTCAAAGATATGAACACCGTGTCCTGCTCGTTACTATACATCTGCATAGACAGATCTTGGCTATGGTGTTCGTCGTTAGGAATTTTTTGTTTTCTGCATACAAACCCCTTCAGCGTATCATGTGTAGATGTGTTGGTACAAGTAGAATACAAACAAATATATGGACATTGATTTTCGAATTGCTACCCTCCCACGTGTACTTGTTCATATCGCAATAGTGTTGTATGAAGTGGCCTGGACCGACCTTACTCGTAAGGTTACGCGAGACTGGTTCCACGACTAATATATGGCTTGTACCATATACGTGTATGTCGGGTGTTTGTCTCTCCAACATTAGTTGATATGGCATTTAAAAGGATGGCCCTGAAAAGGGACTTAAATAGTAATTACTCAATCCATGTTGTGGTTCATATTCATAGGTAAGAAATGGTTCTTGTGCGAAAGCCCAAACAACCACGTAAAATATCCAAAGATAAAGTAGATGCATCTAACTTTATTTTGTAGGGGCATGGGATATGTATGGTCAACGTAAGTGTTTATGAGATGAACTACCGAAGGCAAGGTGGCACCATGAACCTAGTGCAACACCGGTACACTCGATGGAGATCAAGGCGCGACAACCATAATATATCGCATAAATTATTTTGATGTGAATTACCTATGCATCTTATTCTGCTAGTACTAGACCTACGATGGTGGCATTATGTGAGACCAGGCATATGGCTTAATAGGATTGATAGAATACTCATACCAACAAGTTGCAACTTCTTTTTCGGAAGCTCATTCGAAAAGAACTCTAAGGTTAAGCGTACTTGGCCTAGAGCAATTCTAGGATGGGTGACCGACCGGGAAGTGGGTAACTGGGTGCACACGAGTGAGGACAAAGTGCGCAGAAAAGACTAGTGTTGGTCTGTGGGGCCAGTCTAGATATCCTATTAAGCTGCCAGGAGTGACACCCGCTAGGCCCAGGAGTGGACGGGGTGTTACAAGTGGTATCAGAGCCGACCCTTGCGATTACACGGGTGTGCGCGGGTTAGTGGCGGGACATGTGGAGCATGGCTCGTGTGGCCCGCAGTGGACACGGCATGGCACATGTGCCGGCACTAGACGCACAGACGCGTGCCAAGAGGGAACGTTCCTGGGGTGTGCTTGATCGATGAGGGCATCGATCTTCTAAAGGGTGGGTGTATGTGAGACCAGGCACATGGCTTAATAGGATTGATAGAATACTCATACCAACAAGTTGCAACTTCTTTTTCGGAAGCTCATCCGAAAAGAACTCTAAGGTTAAGCGTGCTTGGCCTAGAGCAGTTCTAGGATGGGTGACCGACCGGGAAGTGGGTAACCGGGTGCACTCGAGTGAGGACAAAGTACGCAGAAAAGACTAGTGTTGGTCTGTGGGGCCAGTCTAGATATCCTATTAAGGTGCCAGGAGTGACACCCCCCAGGCCCAGAATTGGACGGGGTGTTACACATTATAAGATGATCCCCCAAACATAATTCCAATCTTCGTGTTCTCCCATTAGTGTGCACCACCAAGAAAGTCCATCGTTTTGAAGCAGTCTGTGACGATCAGGTGCTAGACATATCGATGTTCGCACAGGGTTGGTGTAAGCCATGTATGCACTATAATACACTAATTGTCAAAGTTGGTGAGCCTAGCATGTAAATACATGGTATCAGAACATATATGACCAAAATGTTAAGCATGAGTCACATGGTGATGTGATTTATATGATTATCTACCTTTGAAGCTATAGTATCGGCTGTGATGATCGGGGATGTTATAGTGAATTAGGATCATGTAATCACTAAACAACTTTGGGGATGTTCGTTTAAGTGGGAGTTCTGGTAATATAGTTAAACTAAATAGGAACTCATATTATGAACATAAGGTTAATGACTTTGCAAATACCATTGTAGATGTCCCGCCCCACCTTCAACCTAGGCCCTTTCCTTGAGAAAGAGAAGTTTAAAACTAATGGGTCAAACTTCACCGCCTGGTTCCGCAACTTGAGGATTCTCCTTGTTCCCCATAAGCTCTCCTACATACTTGAAGCTATGATAGGTAAACCACCTGCTGACTTCGCCTCCCAAGATGATAAAAATGTTTCGAAGCGCTTTGAAAAGATAACGCATGTGTCCAAAGTGGCATGCTCTACGCCATGGAGGCTTGTGTCCTTATGATCAATGAAACCTTCTAGTTCCATCATATACAACTTCTCCTTAGTGTGGCCATTCAGGAATGCGCGTCTTACATCCATTTGCCATATTTCGTAATCGAAGTGTGCAGCAACTGCTAGTAAAACCCAAATATACTGCTTCACTATGGGAGAGAATGTCTCTTCGTATTCATTTCCTTGAATTTGTCATAAACCTTTCGCGACAAGTCGGGCTTTGTAGATGGTGACGTTGCCGTTAGCGCTAGTCTTTTTTATTGAAGATACATTTATTCTCTCTAGCCTTGCGGCCTTCAGAAATATCTACCAAGGTCCATACTTGGTTATCGTACCTGGATCCCATTTCGGATTTCATGGCTTGAAGCCATTTCCAGGGCCTTCCATCACTTCCTTGTAGGTCGTAGGCTCATCTTGTTCAATCATCATGACCATGTTCACAAGTTTTCTATACCACTCAGGAGGAGTATGTCTTCCTGTTGACATGCGAGTTTGATAGCTATCTCTTGATGAGGTTCATTATCATCATCATTTGCACCCACTTCAATTGATGAGGATGGTTCTGGAACAGCTTCCGTTGCGACACTCGGTATTTGAAGACCAAGATCAGTAATCTCATTGAGTTCTACCTTCCTTCCACTTATAGATTTCATGAGGAACTCTTTCTCGAGGAAGGTACTATTCTTCATGATAAACGTTTTGCCCTCGTCTTAGTTGTAGAAGGTATATTCAATAGTTTGATTTGGATATCCTACAAAGATGCACTTTTTTTATTTTGGTTCGATTTTGTCAGGCTGTAGTTTCTAACCATAAGCCTCACATCCCCAAACTTTTAGGAAAGACAACTTTGGCTTTGTGCCATGACATTTACCATACGACGTTGTCTCTACGGACCTAGATGCTGCTCTATTTAAATTGAATGCAGATATTTCCAGTGTATATCCCTAGAATGATACAGATAAGTCGGTGGCCTAAGTTGTGGTGCGATACCACAAGCCTTCAGATGTGTTCACGTGACTCAAATAATCACCCCCTCGATCAATATGAAGGTGCTTGATTTTCTTGTCGAGTTGATTTTCAACTTCACTTAGAAATTCCTTGAACTTTTCAAAGGTTACAAACTCGTGCTTCATCAAGTAGATATACCCGTCTCTACCCAAATCACCAGTTAAGGTGACAAAGTAACGATAACTGATGTCTGCATGTGCACAAATTGTTTGTAGCTAGTTTCAAAATATAGATATCGATCCCACAATGATCCCAAAGGTAAGTGTTTATGAATGAAGTCTCTATCACACCCAAAGTTGTCAAAGGTCTTCGAGTGAATTGACTGCAAGTGTGTAAATGAGAATGGAATTTGGATTCAACTGGATGTATTTAAATAAAACTTAAATGTAAACTTCAGAAATAAAAAGCATAAAAGTAAAGAATGATTTGATTGTTTGTTGTTTTCTGCAGATGACAAAGAAGGCGCGGGGAGATACAGTTCATGGTGATAGTGACTGTGCCAGGTGGACAAGTGGTAAGTGTAACAATTGTAATCTTATAAGTATATGTGCAGGCGAGCAACCCATAATTAGCCGGAACTCCTCTTGGTAGATTTCATCCCAACTTCAATAATCCTATTAGTCTGTTACCAAAACCATGGTCAGACACTAGACAATTAAGACCCTTTAGGTTGCTTAGCAATTAACCTCCTTGGATCAGACTAATGCAATAAGCATGGTGGTTCCTCGTTATCCTCGAGTCTACTAGTTTTCCATTGATATCCCAGTGTCAGTCGGGGGTCGCCGGTTTGCTAGCGAACAAGATACTATCTATGTAGAACAAAGCATCATGTTGTCTAGGCCCGTAATTGGACAACAGGCATTAGGCATCCCACATATAGTCAAGCACATATAATATAGTAATTAAAATAAATCACAAACTAATGGAAAATATATGGAGGCACATCACATCTCACCAATCCCTTACATCTCCCACACCAAAGGAACTTACTCACACATGAGAGAAGAAAGCATCATCAATAAAATTAAATACAGGGAGTTCTTCTTGATGTTACCGTGGAGATCCACAATAGGAATAGAAAAGTAATCCAACACAATTCAGGATAGGAAGAAACAATCTCAAACCCTAAACTTGCAAGGTGAAGATCTATCTCCCTCTTTAGTACAAGTAATGGCTATGAGAGTGTGATGGCTAGGAGGTCAAAGATCATGGAGAGAGATGAAGAATGTCTTCCCCTTCTTCTCCGGATCTCTTCTTTCTCCTTTCTGGATGGGATGGCGGCTGATTTGTTATGCTTTCTCGTCTGGCCTCTTCACGAAAGTTGTCCCTTTTGACAATAAGGAGGCGGCGGCAACTATACGGCGGGAACTATACGGCCGGAAAAATGTTCTCGCCATATAGTTGCTCGTTAAAGCATCTATTTGCCTCCCTTGATTGCTTCCAAAAAGAGACTTGCTTGTTTTCGCCCGAACATTTTGTTTCCCTTGTTAAAACCTTTTGTTGATGTTCAGAACCTGAAAGACACATTAAAAACCAAGTTTTCTTTGCTACCGAAGTATTAGAGTTAGGTAAAGCTAGAAAACGATCAAATCCAGAAGAAAACTATCAATAAGAACCATCAAAAATATGTTGAATCTCACAGCTATCAACTCCCCCAAGCTTAGATGTTGCTCACCCTTGAGTGACAAGAAAATAAGGAAGAATGGCGTAGATTCGAGACTGAAATAAAAGAATTTACAAGCTTGAATTCATGTCAGATTCTTTTCTTCATAATTCCTGCAATGTTAAACATGATCATACAAGTATTCACAAGATTGCACTGAGTCCACTTCCTAACCATGTATATATTGCTAGCAAATAAATCATATGCCCGAGTAAGTGTCAAAAGTTTAGCTAGGAAAGTGAGATAAATTCATTTGGTGTCTCACTTTGTTGGGAGATGAAAAAATTTTGCTCTTGTTTCTTTAATCAATTAAGAGTGCTCAAGTTGGCACCAAGAACATTCAATTTAAGAACAACTCATATATTCCCACGTCAAAATTTCAAGACTCTCAAAGCACCTTTTTTCCTTTCCTTGCCTTTCGAAAACTTCAGCTCTTTCATAGAGAGATCATGCCACTATTTTTAACGTGTTAATTGGGAATGTGTTGTGCACTCGTGACCATGCCAATAAATAATTGTTGAGAAATAGTGGGTCACAGGAGTACTACACTTGGAACATTGATGACCCACAAGTATAGGGGGTGTATCGCAGTATTTTCGAGGGAAGTGAAACCCAATTTATTGATTCGACACAAGGGGAGCCAAAGAATATTTATAAGCCTTACCAACTGAGTTGTCAATTCAGCTGCACCTGGAAACAATCTTGCTCACAGCAGTTTATCAGTAGCAACAGTTTTGTAGCAGCAATAGTAAAGTAATAGAAGTAGTAAAGTAAAGACATTAGTAACAATTGAAATAAATAGTAGGATTAAAGTGCGATAGGCATGTGGATGGATGGACGGGCATTGCATGGACAAGACAATTCATATAGCAATTAGAACATAGGGCATTTGTAGATAAATAAGATAAAGCATCCAAGTACTAGATATTATAGGCATGCGTTCCATATATAGTCATACGTGCTCGCAATGAGAACTTGCACAAAATCTTTTGTCCTGCCAGCCCGTTTGCCGCGGGGTCTCAAGGGAACTACTGGCAATTAAGGTGTTCCTTTTAATAGAGCACCGGAGCAAAGTATTAACACTCCATGAACACATGTGATCCTCACATCAAAGCCATTTCCTCCGGTTATCCCGACTGTTGTCACTTCGGGGCCTTTGGTTCCGGACACCAACGTGTGTATACAACTTGTAGGTAAGACCATAAACAATACTATCATAATGAATCAATAACATGTTCAGATCTGAAATCATGGCACTCGGGCCCTAGTGACAAGCATTAAGCATAACAAGTTGCAACAAAGTCAAAAATCACTAATAAAAGATACTAGGCACCATGCCCTAACAATTTGCTGCCATTACATGAACAATCTCATCCAATCCCTACCATCCCCATAGCCTACAGTGGAGGATTACTCACTCATAGACGGGGGAAACATGGATGGTCGATGGAGAAGCGATGGTGATGATGATGGCGATGATCTCCTCCAATTCCCCGTCCCGGCAGGGTGCTAGAACAGAGTTTCTGGTTCTGAATCGCGGAATCTGGTGGTGGCGGTGCAGCGGAACTCTTTCTGGAAAAACGTCGAACCCCCCTTGGTTTTTAGGTCAAGATATGACTTATAGGCGAAGAGGGGGGCCGAGGGGGGAGCCGAGGCGGCCACACCACCCCCAGGCGTGGCCTGGCTTGGCCCGCGCGGCCAGGTGGTGTGGGTCCCTCGTGGCCCTACTCCATCTCGTCTTCTGGCTCCGTCAGTCTTCTGGTGAAATAGGATTTTTGGCATATTTTCCGGGATTTTTCCCGATAGTTGATTTTCTGCACAAAAAATAGACACCCAGGTAATTCTGCTGAAAACAGCATCAGTCCATGTTAGTTGTATCCAAATCACACAAGTTTAGAGGAAAAATAATAGCAAAAGTGTTTGGGAAAGTAGATACGTTTTGGACGTATCAAACATGAAACCAGGAGGAGACTAAAATTTTACCCGTCATAGCATTGCTGCTACAGACGTTTACATAACTCAATAGACGAAATCAAGTGGTTTCCCACATTTAGATCGTCCGTTGGCCAGCTGAGTTAATAGTTCCCCATGGAGCATGATAGTGTTGTAATGACACGCGTAAAGCAATATCTTATGGTAATTATTAGAAAAGGATGTGGCATAATCTCTACTACTTTGAAGCATCCATTTTATCAAAAAATTTATTCAAGGGTGTTATCGAGTCTATTTACATTAAGCTCAAATGGGGTGGAGTAGTTCTAAAATCAAATCCTTTGGGCTAAACATGGACTCAAGTCATCTTTTGGATGCTTTTTCTTGTTGTGGAAGTGCAGGAAATATTTTTAACCAAGTTCATTGCTCATTGTTTGAAAGCTAAAAAGGAGACACTAGCAAAGGAATAGAATTTATAGGATAGCAAGCTAAGTGGGGAGTGACTCTAGTGCAAGCGAGTAAATAATTGTAGGATCAATTTAAAGTTGCAGAAAGGTGATGAAAGGAATGTGATACCTCCTCTTGCTTGCTTTGTTCTCGTACTTGAGTCGAACCCCCTCTATATTTCCCTATTGCCAAGTCACCTGAAATTGAGCAATCTTCGAGAGAAACAAAGAAACGAATTTGCAATAAAAGTTACAACTAATTTTTTTTGTATTTTTGGTTTAGGAATGCAAACTGAAAGTAAACACGCAATTTTGAAGAAGTAAAATAAATCAAAAGAAGAAATAAAAATATGAATGCAAGGTTTGGAGGCTTTCAAACCACCCCAAGCTTAGGCTATTACTAGGCTCAGTTGTTGCTGTCATTCGGTGGCTGGTGCGGATATTGCTGGTAGTAGTTGGAGAAGTTGGTCATGAAGTGACTGAAGTTTTGAGTTAAGGCACTCACATCTTCATTCACTCCTTGTAGAGTGTGGTCGATATCCCCAACGCGTTGGTTGAGCTGCTGAAATTCTTGATAGGGGACGTAGTTGAACCCCTGCTGCGGCTGATTGGGCCATGGGTCCGAGAATCCCCTACTACTGCTGATGTCTCTCCCAAGCAGGGTTGTATTCCTGCTCCTACTCCTGCTTATCCTTATCCTGATGCTCTCCTTCTTCATCTTCCTCTTGATCGGGCTGGACTTTAGCCATGATCTCCATCACTTGATCCTTGGTGAGGATCCAAGTGTCCTTCTCCACAATAGATAAGCCTTGTGGACAGGGCAACGGAACCTGCTCACCCTGTGCATCACCAAGATAACCAAACTGATATGCTCGGAGCCTCTTGTTAGCTTGGTAAACACCAAGGAAGCCACAAGCAGTTAAATACTTGACATCCATAAGTTTGGAGCCATCAACAAGTTGCATAACAAGTAATGTAATATTTAATGCATGGGCAAGGTGGCCTTCGTCTTGTTGCTCTGGTGACGAAAGTTCTGGATGAGTAGAGATGCAGGATTGGGGCTTTGCGGTGCATTGGGGAAGAGTGCCTTGGTGATCATGGCCATGTCCGCATTGGCCATGGAGTCGGTATCTCCTCTTCCCGGCAGTGTATTGGCGAGGAACAAGGCGTAGTAGCAAATTGTTGGGTTCTGAATGGAGGACATCTTCTTCTGGTAGAATTCCCTACCACCATTAACAGAAATAACCTCCCAAGTTTCTCCACTTGAGACGCTATACAAGTTTGTAATAGTTGGCTCCCCTTCGTGAGGGAAACAAAAAGCATCACAAAATTGTTGGGAAGTTATTTCATAATGTTGATGGTTCATGGGGAAGCTTACCATGCACGCATTACCTTTCTCCCTATGGTCATCGTAGAAGGAGGCAAGGAACTCATAGGTGAGCTCGGCGTAGGTATTGTGGCTTGCATAGGCGAGTAGTGCTAGCCTTGAATTTGCACACATGAGGTCGAAGTCCGCCCTCAACCATGCCGCGGTGAGAAAGCTATCATCGGCCCAACATGTGTGCAACATCCTCCTTGATGAAACTATGGCCAACTTGGGGTTGAGCTCAGCCCGGTGCCCCAAACTCTCGCCATGTTGGCGCTTGCTCTTGCAAAAAAAGTTACCAATTTTGTTCATCTTGATGCACTGAAAAATTTCACCATAAAACCTTAGGCAAATAGTTTGTATATGATATACGAACGATTCTACATGGAAAAATTCAATCCTAACATGAGAAATTAATAGGAAAACAAAACAAGCTTGAGTTCATCCGCTAGATCAATGTGAGAGTTTTAACCATGGAACTCTAAAAAAAAGCATGGATAGGGAGAGAAACATACCGATCTATTGATTGCCCCACTCAAACGAACTAAATCCGTGAAGAATCAAGAGTTCTAGTTGGGTTTTGAGAGGTTTGGAGAGAGAATATGAGAGAAAAAGTAAGGAGGGAGAAAAAACCTAGCCGCCCCGGCGCGATTATTAGGTCGCGCAGAACTATACGGCCACAACTGTACGGGCGGGATATGTAGTTCCCATCGTATAGTTGTGGCGGCGCCGCCAACTAGGGTTTCTTTATGCCAGAACACAGCTATACGGATGCAACTATACAGCCATATCATATTTGGTCGTCAAACCTTCTGTATCCTCGAGATAAATTTTCTAAAACAGGCATCGATATCTATACGACCGGAACTATACGACAGGAATTTTCATTCTTGCTGTATAGTTCATCGTTAAACCATCAGTACCTTTGAGAAGAAATTCGACGAAGGCATCGATATCTATACGGCCGGAATTTTTGTTCCCGCTCTATAGTTGGTCGTTAAATCCTCTGTGCCTTCGAAAGAAAATTTGTTGATGGCAAATATATTTATATGGCCAAACTATACGGCCAGAATTTTTATTCCCGCCGTATAGTTGGTCGTTAAACCTTCTGTATCAATCAAATTTTTTCCATTTCTTCGAGAATACCTTCTTATCCTGAAACTTGGAGAAACACCTTGTTTTTGACAGAATAACAGTAAAAATTGTCGACCAATAACAGCATGTATAGAGCAGGATTTCTAGTACTATCTAACTTCTTCTCCTTAACTGGAGATTTACTTTTTAATCTGAACTAAATGATTAAGCTAGTTTTTGTAGATAAAACTCAAACTTTTATTTTTATATTTATTCTACACTTGTTCGATCAATGTTTCTCTAATTTTTTACAGTTGCATCTTCACGGGCACGCTTCCGCAAGAATGTCTGTGAAAAAGTTGTAGGAATGCGATGACCATTTTATTCTTTAGTTTATTGTATTGATGTGATGGTTTGACTCCCATTAAGCATTTTATTAGGAATGGTTAAATAACTCAACCCCTTCTCTGTTCTCGAATTCTTACCTTGGGTTGCCCCTTATCAAAGGCACTTACCACATGAACTCGTTTTATCGGTGCAATATATCTTTCTCTTGCTTCTAGCTTCTTTGGAAAATACAAGATGATTTCAGCATCATAGACATTGAAGATTATTTTTCCCTCAGCACAATCAACTGATGCTCCTACAGTACTAAGGAAAGGTCTTCCAAGTATTATGGATAATTTTTCATCCTCTGGCATCTCAAGAATAATAAAATCAGTGGGAATAACATGCTCATCTATTCTAAGTAGAACATCCTCAATCATATTAATGGGTTGTTTAGTGGACTTGTCAGCCATATGTAAAGTGATAGTAGTAGGGGAATACTTCCCTAATCCTAACTTTTTATAGAGGGAATATGGCATTACACTAACTCCTACACCTAAATCACACAAGGCATTGTGAATATCAATTTTGCCGATTGAGCATGAAATAGTTGGTATTCCAGGATCATGCCATTAGTAGGATAACTAGTCACCATGGCGAAGGTTTCAGTTATTTCTTTCTTTCTACTAAGAATATCACGGAGGAATTTAGAATAGGTGGGACTTTTATTGCATCCGCAAATGGAATTTCTAGACGAAGATCACCAAGTGCCTTTTTGAAAGAATCATAGATTACCTGATCTGGTGCTTTCTTTTTTCGATCTAGAAAAGGAAGATTTTCCTCACCTTTCTTATTCTCGTCTTTTACCTTTTGTGGGGGTCAGGCTCTTTTGTTGCTTTCTTTTGTTGTTGCTTATCACTTTTCTTCTTTTCTACTACAACAACTTCATCTTCATTGCTTGTCTCTTTTTCTTCTCTTGGATCAACCATCTCTGCATCAGAGTCATAACGGTCATCATGTGCATCATTTTGGTCCTCCTTGGTTTGATCTTATGTTTCTTGAGCAGTTTCATCTTGAGGATCCACTAGTGTATCATCTTCTTAGCTTGCTTTGAGCAAGGCTTTCTCCTTTCGCTCTTTTTCAGCTTCATATTCTGGTGGTCCTAATGGTCCTGTAACAACTGCACCTCTTCTTGTACCAACATTACTAGAAACAAGAATATCTATATCATCTCGAAGAAAATTTTGATAACTAGATGCTATTTGTTCACATTGGGTTTCAATCATACTAAGATACTTGTGAAATAATTTTATTTCTTGGCCAATCTCATCATAATTCTCCGTGAGTTCCGCCAAAATCTGTTTATGTTTCTGAAAATGCTTATGCAGGTTATTATGAGATTTTGCTTGTTGAAGTTTTAATTCTTGAAAAACTTTTCTAGTTTCATCTTCTTTAGTAAAAACATAACAAGTCTACTTTGTTTTCCTTAACAAGTTTAGAAGGTATACCTTTTCCTTTCATTGTTTTTCGTACTTCAGGCATAAGATCAGGATTTATATGAAGTATCCCTTTTCTAGCTTAGTGTCGAAATCAGGATTGTATATAGAATCATTATTAGCCCTAGTAGACATTAATTCCAAACATGATTTAACAGTTAAAGTATTAATCGATCCTCCTGCTGATAAGTCGAGCAACTCTCTGATTTGAGTATTAAGACCATGGTAAAATAAATGGCAAATAGTTGGTTCAGAATAACCATGATTAGGAATTCTATTGATCATTCCAAAGAATCTATCCCGGGCTTGTGGGTAGTTTTCTCCCACGTTCTCACTAAAGTTGCCTATATTTTTTCTAGTTTCAGTTTCCTTTTTAAAAGGATTAAACCTTTTTATGAATTTGACAATACAGTTTTCCCAACAATTAATGTAATGACGGGGGAGAGAATATAACCAGTCTAGAGCTTTACCTTTAAGAGACGAACGAAAAAATTTGGACGAGAGAAATCTCTTATCAAATCTTTTGGTCCAAGTGTTGTCATCAAATCGTCAAACTCTCTAATATGTCTTCCCGGGTCTTCATCTTCCCTTCCACTGTAAGCTCTTTCCTGCAAAATTTTAAGAATTTCACCATCAAATCGATATTCTCTAACTCCAGGGTTAGGTAATTCTCTTGGTTGTTTAAGGAAGGCAGCGTTTGGAGCACTGTATTTCCTAAGTGTTTTCTCAGGTTACTTGGGAGTTGTCCTGTAAATGGATATGATTTCCATAAAATCACTCAGGTTTTCAACTTCAACTTTGTTTGATCTTAAAAGTTATTCAATAATTTCTTCGCGCCTTTGAATAGGCACGCGCTCAAAATAATCTGGTAAAGGTCCTACTAGAGTGTGTAGACCCTTTGTCACCTAGGGAGACCATTTTGTAGTAGTAACACCTGAAATGTCAAGAGACAAACACTTAGCGCTTAGATCCCCGGCAATGGCGCCAGAAAATAGCTTGATGTCTGCAAGTGCACAGATTGTTTGTAGCTAGTTTTGAAGTATAGATATCGATCCCACAGGGAGCCCAAAAGGTAAGTGTTTATGAATGAAGTTTCTGTCACACCCAAAGTTGTCACATGTCTGCAAGTGCATTGACTGCAAGTGTGGAAATGAGAATGGAATTTGGATTCAACTGGATGTATTAAAATAAAACTAAAATGTAAAGTTCAGAAATAAAAGGAATAAACGTAAAGAACGATTTGATTGTTCTGCAGATGACGAAGAAGGCGCGGGGAGATAGAGTTCATGGTGATAGTGACTGTGCTAGGTGGACGAGTGGTAAGTGTAACAATTGTAATCTTATAAGTATATGTGTAGGCGAGCAACCCATAATTAGCCGGAACTCCTCTTGGTAGATTTCATCCCAACTTCAATAATCCTACTAGTCTGTTACCAAAACCGTGGTCAGACACTAGACGATTAAGACCCTTCAGGTTTCTTAGCAATTAAGCTCCTTGGATCAGACTAATGCAATAAGCACAGTGGTTCCTTGTTATCTTCGAGTCTACTAGTTTTCCATTGATATCCCCGTGTCACTCGGGGTCGCTGGTCTGCTAGCGAACAAGATCCTATCTATGTAGAACAAAGCATCATGTTTTCTGGGCCCTTAATTGGACAACAAGCATTAGACATCCCACGGATAGTCAAGCACACATAATATAGTAATTAAAGTCAATCAGAAACTAATGGAAAATATATGGAGGCACATCACATCTCATCAATCCCTTACATCTCCCATGCCCAAGGAACTTACTCACACATGAGAGAAGAAAGCATCATCGATATAATTAAATAAAGGGAGTTCTTCTCGATGTTACCGTTGAGATCCACAATAGGAATAGAAAAGTAATCCAACACAACTCAAGATAGGAAGAAACAATCTCAAACCCTAATCTTGCAAGGTGAATATCTCTCTCTCTCTAGTACAAGTAATGGCTATGAGGGTGTGATGGCTAGGAGGTCGAAGATCGTGGAGCGAGATGAAGAACGTATTCCCCTTCTTCTCCGGATCTCTTCTTTCTCCTTTTTGGATGGGATGGTTGTTGTTGTGTTATTATTTCGCGTCTGGCCTCTTCAAAGAAGTTGCCCCTTTTGACAAGACGGAGGCGGCAGCAGCTATACGGCGGGAACTATACAGCCGAAAAAATGTTCCCACCGTATAGTTGCTCGTCAAAGCGTCTGTTTTCCTCCCTTGATTGCTTCCAAAAAGATACTTGCTTGTTTTCACCTGAATATCGTGTTTCCCTTGTTAAAACCTTCTGCTGATGTTCAGAACCTGAAACACACATTAAAATACAAGTTTTATTTGCTATCGAAGTATTAGCGTTCGGTAAAGCTATAAAATGATCAAATCTAGAAGAAAACTATCAATAAAAACCATCAAATATATGTCGAATCTCATAGCTATCAATAACCATAGCGTGGAGAGATGATCATTGGTCAGCATACAACTGAATGTATGACACCCAGCCCGTTCCATCATACCGATGAATGATGTCTTGGTCATCTTGCCCATAAGGCATGGTTCGCATTTATCGAGAGCTCCAATGATTCTAAAAGTCCATCTTAATGAAACTTCTTCATGCATTTTACACTGATATGACGCAGACGACCATGCCACATATACATGGAATTATCATTACCATGCTTGCATCGTTTGGCATTTATGCTATGGATGTGCATGTCATCACAATCAAGATTCAATAAGAATAAGCCTTTACTTTGTCGTGCATGAGCATAAAACACACTATTTATGCAAGTAGAACAACCATTTTTCACTGATTTAAACGAATAATGATCTTGCAACAAGCAACATCCACTGACAATATTCATGCTCAAAGCTGATACATTGTAACAATTATTCAATAACAAAATCAATCCCGAGGGGAGACGCAGAGGGAAAGTGTCGACAACCATCACTTCAACTTTGTGGCCATTGTAGGCAACAATTATTCACACCATTCCCTATTATTAATATGTCATCCACATATAGTAGTAGGTGAAGGAGATATGCCATAGAGGTTAATAATAAAGTTATCTTTATTGATATATCTCACATGTTCATAATAGTTTTGTATCATGCCATAATTGTATTAAGTGGAAACATTAATAAACGTGTGGTATATAAAAAACCAAGTCCCTAGTATCCTCTAGACTAGTTTGTTGGGCAGCCGATGATCGAGGTTTCTCGGTCATGGACTTTACCATGTCAACTAACAACGAGATCACTTCATTAGATGAATGAAATGATGGACACACCCGACAATAGTGTTGCAATGTAATCCAGTCACAAAGTTCAACATTGCAATGACTCTCAAAAAAAAAGTTCAATATTGCAATGTCTAGCAAAGCATAGTAGCCCAATCCTTTGACCGTGAGATCATGTTAATCACTAGCACTCGTGGCTACTTTGATCACATAAACCGTCACACCGTAACAGGATGGTCGTAAAGGTGTGTATTGGGTATTCTAAAGGGATATGTTGAAGCTTATGCATCAAGATCGGGATTTGCCTATCTGAGTGATGGATAGATACTCTTGGCCCACTCGGTGAGACTACATCAATGAGTTTGCAAGCATGTGACTAGGTCACGAGCATGTAATATCACGGGAACAAGTAAATGCGTTTGTTAGTAACAAGATCGAACTTGGTATATTGATACTAGAGATCACATCTTGGACAAACCAGGTATCATAGTGCGAAGGGAATGGGACTCAATTAATTCATTGAATGCAAAGGCACCATCATGAGTTTCTAGACACCGTTGTTGGTCGTCAATCAAAGAGATGCCTCGATCATGTCTGAGCATTCCTGAACCGTAAGGGTGTCACGCTTAAGGGTAGATACGCTTAAGGTTGATCCGAGATTGTAAGAGAAACATAACAGAGAGAACATAAATCATTTCGGATAAATACTGAAGATGTTCGGAGGACTTCGAAAGGTGTTTTGAAGTGAAAGATATTGTTTAATTTGTGTTTATTATTAATTTAATTAATTAATAATTACATAAATAAAAGGAGCAAAGCCCACCTCATGGGCCATGCCGGAGGGAAGGGCCCAAGAGGGCAAGGTGGCGTGCGGGTGGGGGAGCCTCCCAACCACCGGCCGGCCATGGGCCAATGGCGCGCATGGGTGGGGCCCACCCCACACTAACGGCCAACCCCTCCTTTCCCTTTTGTCTAGTCCCACCCCGGGACTTATAGGTAGGAGCGCTGTCCTTTTTTCCTATATATATGTGGAAGGTCCCTCCTCCTACATCATCCCATCAATTGGCCTTTGCCATTCTCTCTCCCCTATCTCTCCCTCTCGTGTGTGTTCTCTAGTTAGGAACATGCACTACGAGGTAGAGACTTCTCCACCATACGCACGTCGTCATGCACTTGGAGTTGGTCGGGATTATCTTCTTCCGCTGCCTTGCTAGAGCAGGGCCCGAGGACATCTTTACATCGTACATGTGTAAAACTTCCGAGGCACCACCACTTGTGGTGCTAGATGCTTGAAGCCTTCTCGACCTTGAGGTCGTCTAAGCTTCAGCTACATCAGCAACGTTTGTGCGCGAACAAAATCCTTCTCCCGGTCTTTAAAGCTATGAACACCGTATCCCGCTCATTACTACACATCTGTATAGATACATCTTGGCTATGGTGTTTGTCGTTAGGAATTTTTTTTGTTTTCTATATACGAACCCCTTCACCTTTTTCTCCAAAGCCAAAGTTGAGGTACACATGGCTTTCGAAGTTATTCTTAGCTTGGATACGGGACAAGAGAATATAGCTCTTAGCAATGAAGAGAGAGAGATCTTACAACAAGGATAAAGAGAAGAGTCAATGTGTTGGCGGTGCTTGAAAGATCAAGAATAAGGCAAGTGTCTAGGATTACCATCCTAAAGGAAGGGGATGCAAGTACGAGATACTTCCACCTTTGTGTCAATGCTCGGATAAGGAAAAATCGCTTCCAACGCATCAAGCACAATAACAGTTGTGTCACAGAGCACGACCAAAATAAGAGCATCATCCATAATCACTTCAAAAAGATTATCAAAATAGGCTCGACATGCGCCAAATATTTTAATTGGGCTACTATCCCAACTCCCTAATGAGATCTTAGTAGGTTATGCGAGCCTTTTTGGAAGACAATGATAAACTTGCGATGGATAACACGAATTGTGACAAGGCCTCGGGGCTAGATGTCTATATGGGGGTTTTCTTAAATCTTGTTAGAACACAATCAAGATAGATGTAATGGCGGTCATTAACCAATTCTCAAGGCTTCGAACCAGTGATCTACATTGGCTCAACTCCACCAATATTCCTCTCATTCCTTAAAAGGAAGGAGCCAAGGAGGTCACTGGTTTTCCCTTTTAGTCTCATTCATGCCACAGCGAAGTTAATATCAAATATGATGGCCACTAGACTTGCGCCTCACATGAACAAGATCGTCTCCAATGCCCAAAGTGTCTTCATAAAACATAGAAGCATTCAGGATTTTTTTTGCATGTTAGAAACATGGCAAGGAAATTTCACAAGAACAGAACGCCAATGCTTCTATTCAAGATTAACATAAAAAAAAGCTTTGATTTGGTTAGGTGGGATACTTGATCCAAATTCTGATAATTGATTGTGTCTCTACTTTACACCTTGACCTCATGGGTGCTTCTCAATGGCATTGTCGGTGACCCAATCAAGCATGGTAGAGGGCTTCAACAAGGGGACCCCCTTTCACCTCTCCTTTTTTTTGCTATCCCTTAACCCTCTCCACCACATTCTCCGAAGGCAAACAAGCAAGGAATTCTTAAAAATCTTCATGGAAGAGACCCATGGTCCGCACCTCTATGCGGATGACACCACTATCTTCATGGCCCCTAACAAGGATGACATAAACTTCCTAGTTTCCACCTTGCGCCATTTCGGTGATGTTACCAGGCTCATAACCAATTGTGCAAAAAGCCAAGTTGCTCCCATAGGATGTGTCGGAATTGACCATGGCAACATTCTTCAAGATTTTCCTGCTACTCGCACAAAAGCTTCCCAATCAAGTACCTTAGACTAACTCTATTGTTGACAACACTAAAGAGGATACAATTTCAACCTCTGGAAAAAAGTGGCGCCAAACTATTCCCGTGGCTTGGGAAGGATGTCACCATAACCGGCCGCACAACGCTTGTGAAGTCCGTGCTTACGGGTATTACAATCTATTTCATCACCATGCTCAACATACCCATAGAGGTTCTCATGAAGCTCGATAGTATTAGAAGAGCTTTCCTTTGGGTGAATGTGACAAATTAACCGGAGGAAAATGTAAAGTTAATTGGGACATGGCCTATAAACATAAAGAATATTGAGGACTTGGGATCATAAACCTCCCAAAATTTGCCATGGCCCTTCACATCCAATGGCTATGGAATGAGTGGAAAGACGAGACTAAGCCATGGGTCAGCCTTGGGACTCCTTGCACGCCTCAAGGCATCGAGTTATTTGCAGTGGCTACAAAAGTAAGCATAGGAACAAAAACAAGGCTCTCTTTTGGGAAGCTTCGTGGCTCAATGGAAGGAGTCCTAAAGACATTGCTCCACTCATTTTTGAATACTCAAAAAGGAACAAATGCACCATTAGGAAAGATATGGAAGATGATTTTTGGGTTATCAAAATCAACACTCATGATGGCCTCTCCTTAGATCACACTGTTCAATTCTACAACCTCTGGGAGATGTGCAACCGGTGCACATGGATGCCACTACCCCAGATTCAGTCTCTTGGAAGTTCACCAATGATAGATGCAACTTATATAAGTCTGCTTATAAAATGCAATTTTGGGGACAAGCTAATTCTTCTATGACATCCTTGGTTTAGAAACCTTGGGCACCTCCAAAGTTCAAGCTTTTTGCATGGTTGATCATTCAAAATAAATTTTGGACGACAAATAGACTTCACATAAGAGGATGGCCTAATTGTGGACAATGAAAGCTTTGTAACCAAGCTCAAGAAACTGCCTCGCACCTCATATTCAAATGTCGGTTAACCATTCATATATGGCCCAACGTGAAGGTCTGGCTTGGTCTCCATGATGTTGAGCCAAGTAGTAGGCACCCCATGCGCTCATGAAAGAGTGGTGCGGGAGATGATTCATAAGCTAGGATAATCGAGGAAGGCCATGGCTTCGCTCGCCATGTTGGTGTTGTGTGACATTTGGCAAGAAAGGAATGCGCGTGTCTACTTCCAAGATGATTGTATCCAAAATAAAGGTGGAAATATGGAGCCTTGCCAGGGCAAAAGCCTTGAGTATTGTTATGCGGTGAGAGTAGGTTTTTTTGTTGATCATGACATTTGTGGTCAAGAGTTTTGGCTTGTAAGACCCCCAAAACTTCTTAATCAATGAAAATGACAAATCTTTTGCTTGTCCAAAAAAAAATTATGCTGACCGCTGAACGAGCCAAAAGCATCTAGGAACAGATTCACATGCCTTGCTTGATTGAACAGACCATGGAGGATTACCAACGTATAGTAGTTATGAGATATATACTAGTAAAATATCTCATAACTATTAAAATATAGGAAAGAATATAAACATCATAGATATACACTTTTCACCGGAAAACTAGGAAGCTCTAAAATGAAATATTTTTAGAGGTCATCCATATATAGATAGGGGCGGACAAATTTATACCTTCCACTAAAGATTCTCTAACTTGCTTTCTCTTGTAGATGACCCGCATCTCGGCATCTGTCCTAACATTGACTACGGTTGCACTTTCTTAGGTGACTGAGACTTAAAGAAAATCTCAGTCAATTGAGACATAGACACTGAATGCAAGGAAAATATGATCCATCTGTTGATTGATTGATAGAATGGCAATATTTCTTAGTGTTGGCCTACCAATGTGCTAGCCGGCGCATGCAAAGGAGAGCCGGCCGCCACTGTGCTGCCATAGTGAAAGAAGGGATGCTATATTTAGACTAGACGCACTTGCATAGGAACGAGACCAAGATGCAGGCGACGCGAACAGTTCCAATGACTCGCCATGCATGAATGCTTGAATGGGATGGCATGGACGGATGTATGTGCGACCTCTTGAATGGGATGGCGGCAGCCGCAGCCTGATGATAGCCACGAGCGGCGCGGAGCAGTTCACCCGTGACATAGATACACGAATTTGACTCGCGATCAGATCAGACAGCCCCAAAAAGACTAAACTATCCTTTTACATGGATGGTCAGATTTAAGTGGTAGTCCCACCTATAATTATGGAGTACCAGGGTACCATAAAAACTCTCTAGGTTTTTGTTGATCATGACCTTTTGTGGTCACGAGTTTTGGTTTGTAAGACATCTAAAACTTCTTCTTACTCAATGTAAATGACAAATCTTTTGCTTGTTCTAGAAAAAATTATGCAGACCGCTGAACAAGCCAAAAGCATCTAGGAACAGATTCACGTACATGTCTTGCTTGATTGAACAAACCATGGAGGATTAGCAAGGTATCGTAGTTATGAGATACAGTATATAGAACAGATTCACGTACATGTCTTGCTTGATTGAACAAACCATGGAGGATTAGCAAGGTATCGTAGTTATGAGATACAGTATATACTAGTAAAATATCTCATAACTATTAAAATAGAAGAGAATATAAACATCATAGATATACACTTTTCACTGGAAAACTAGGAAGCTCTAAAATGAAATATTTTTAGACGGTCATCCATATATAGATAGGGGCAGCCAAATTTACACTTTCCACTAAAGATTCTCTAACTTGCTTTCGCTTGTAGATGACCCGCATCTGTCCTAACATTAACTATATCTTCTACTCCCTCCGTATCTATACCTATAATAATAATAATAATAATAATAATAATAATAATAATAATAATAATAATAATAATAATAAAGGACGGATTGTTTCTTCCGGTCCAATATTTTTTTTGGACCGTTTTGCTCTCCCACTAGACCACATATTAACCACCGTGCCATCCTATCCGTAATCCGTAATCCGTAAGTAGACAAAAACATTCGGCACTCGATTACCGCAAACGATCTCGATTAGCAAAAAAAAAAGTACCGAGCACGTCCCTCAGGTAGAGTCCGATCCTAACTAAACCACCGTGGCTAGCCAGGACTTCCCTGCGACCTTGCATCGTACCACTATATATATAGTGATCGGCAGTCCGTGATCGCCTCATCGCGTCGCATCGCATCGCATCGCATCTAGGAGATCGATTAATTAGGTCTCGGGGCGCAGCGATAATGGACACTGGCGGAGGACCAGGCGGCTCCCGCAGGCAGTCCCCTGTGACGCTTGCATCGGAACCTTCCAAGCTGCCGCCATAGCGCTGGCCTCGGGAGACATGGTCAGCTTCATCTCGACGACCATAGCGATTAGCACCAACCTCGACGAGAAGTTCTGAGGCTGTTGCTTGGTTATGGTTCGGATCCAACTGAAACGCGTGCGTATTAAATTAGATTCCACCGATGGCTCCGTCTAGAAAATCAATCCACTTTGCCATCGTCGGTTTAGGATCTGAAAAAACTTCTGTTCTGTCCCACCGCGTGCAGGGGTCCAGGCGAGCTTTTTTCCTCGAGGAGCTGTGATGACCTGCATAGTTGGAAATATTTGAGAAACAACCGATCTGGACACTCAGCTTTGCCTAGCGCTTCTGGCATCATCTACCCTGCAGAGTTGGAGGAGAAGATGTGAAATCCGCCGATCTGGAACCGAGCAGGGTTTGGCGCCGCGATTTTGTGCAAAACACTGCAGCTGAAGGTACAGTGCGCTTGATTTCTTTATGTTTCTACTCTGTGATTTTGAACTTGGTCAAATAGTTGCGGCATCAAGCGCGGATTATTGTGTTGGGTATCAGACCATGGGATTTCAAGCAGCACGAAGATGTGCAGCAAACAATTAACCTCTAAGAATTTTGAGATGAGGGACGTTCGATGGCGCCGCGGCTCTCGCTCACTTCTGCGGCAGCTGTTGCTCTAGCTCTGTTGGGGGAGGCCTCCAAGCTGTCTACTATGGGGCAAGGATGAAGAGGAGACGTGTGAGGAGGAGATGAGGGAGATTCAGTGTGAGATTTGGGGTTGGAAAAAAAAAATGTACTGTCCATCTCTCTTAGGTAGATGGGCAATTCTTTGTAGAGCTTTATTTAATGTTGATGACTGTGGTTGTCAATATGAAGATAACAGAAGCCCACACTAATATGTCACACGGCCGTGAATCATAAGTCGAGTGGGTTTTGCTAGAATCAGCGAAAGAGATAATCCTTCTGACCTAAATTCATTGATTCGATGTATCTAGACATGTTTTAGTATTAGGTACATCCGGATCTAGATAAAGTTGAGTCAATTAATTTGAATAGGAGGAAGTAATATATGTCTGTGGACAATTAAATTGATAAACTTAGGCGTTGTACTAATGATGTAGTAGATCCTAATATTCTAGATGTTTTTATCAAAAAGTGTACTCTTTTTCTCTCCCGTTGCAACGCACGGACAGATTTCCTAGTCTATATTGAGTGTCATTGATTTAGTATAAACTTACACTGATTATTATTGATAGGAGGAAGTGCTATTTGATCAAATCGACTCACTGCGCTTGTGGTAGCTATGCACTCGCTGGTCGCTGCCTGGCACGTACCACGCGCCCCTCTGCCATCACGCGCATGCACTGGCTCGTCTGTGGTAGCTACGCACTCACCTTCACAAACTCGTCCGCTCCATCTGCACGCCTGTCACACGCATGTGCCTCCTACTACGTGTTCACGGCTGCACTTCAGGGCTCCTGTAGTTCCGTGCAATCATACCGCGTTCTACCAGCTCCCTCCGGTCAATAGAAAACAAAAGACAAACATCAAGGTAATTACGAGTTTTTGCCCCGACGATATCATCCGGCAGAGATAGCCAATACTGACTATAATCTTACACTCGATCCATATAGCGCAATCAAGTCTACAAGAAATCGAGTGCAGATTTTGAAGTCTTCAAAAACCTAAGAAGATCCAAATGTTTGCAAGGATATGATATATCATGCCAACATGCAAAATGTCAACTCAAACTTCTTTGTATTGTAGGCTGTGCAAAATGAAAAAAGAAGAGTGAAGATCTGAAGTAGTGAACGTGGCAGTTTGAATTCTAGAACCTCCAAAATTTATCAGTTTTGTGTGGCCCAAAATATTGAGGCTTCAAAATGTCATTTTCAAATTTTTCAAAAAAG
This sequence comes from Avena eriantha, assembly GCA_910589775.1. Classification (NCBI taxonomy): domain Eukaryota; kingdom Viridiplantae; phylum Streptophyta; class Magnoliopsida; order Poales; family Poaceae; genus Avena; species Avena eriantha. Next base: position 337,206,609 of record OU342746.1, read on the forward strand.
ATGCTACATGTGCAGTTTCTGGCAGGAAATAGGCGTTTCTGTTGGAAGCGTGAGACCTAATTTGCACAAACTTTGGTGATCTCACCGGATAATTAATGTGCAAACTTTATTCCGTGCATCGTACAAACTGCCCATCAGAGTGGCCTGACATGAAGATCATATGAGAGATCCACAAAGTACAGCCATGTGTGGCATTCAAAAGGTCGTCCTGTATACGTATGCTCGCCAAGCATGTGACTAGTAACTCCACGCCACGGCAAGGCAACACTTGAAACTGCTGTGAACCTCCGTGCAATCATGCATGCTGCCTGGTCTGCTGGAGCACCCATATCTTTGGCATATGCATCGGAGGTCATGCGCGTGCCATAAGCATCTCACTGCCAAACTTGGTTCAACTCCATAAAATGAATCCTGGCTAGAGATGTCCGTGCAATAATGCATTGGAGCTCTGTTGGGAAGTGCATTACACATAGAGATGCAGTTGTGGAAGGCTATATAACTCCAAATTTAACAACGGCAACCTGGCATCCTTCCTATAAATACCACCATCCTCTAGCTCAGCTCTCATCCAAGCTACCTGGCTACCTAGTAACCCTTGCTCCAATTGCTTTGAGCTAGCTAGCTAAGTTAGAACGCCATAACCACCCACACATGCGACATCAACTCCCTAGACAGCCTTGCAGCAGCCGAGAAGTTCTTCCTGAAGAACCATGGCAACGACATCGTCTTCACCATTACTGGCTGCGTCCCACTAGCTAGCGCTCCTCTGCTTCTGAGAGCTGTTAGGGGCGCCATGAAGAGGGACAAGTCAGGTAAGCTGTCGGTCGAGGGCCTCCCTCTTCTCCGGGACCTCAAGGAGAGGGCTGAGGAGCTGGAGCGCAGGCGGGGCGTCTGCGAAGCGATAGCTGACACGGCATACGACAACTTCGAGGACTACCCTTCTGTTGGTGACCCTGACACCCACACCATTGTTTACCGTCACACCACCGACATGCAGAGGCTCCTGAGTTCTGTCCAGAACATGGACATCGGTGCGTTCCAGCAGCTCGACCAAGATGTTGATGGCAACATCCCAAGGTATGAGCACCACCGTGCTATGTTCGAGGACACCAAGGCTGAGGCAAACGAGAAGTGGATCCCGAGTATCAACGATGAGCTGTACGACGACGACGAGGAGGAGTAAAATTCGTACGTAGTCACTCTCCTGCCAGACCAGAGGAGGAGGAGGAGGAGGAGCTTCTATGACTTGCTTGTCGATTTGTGGGCCTTTTTAGTTTGTTTTGTTGTTGTTTCTCTCATGCTAGCTAGTGCTCTCCTTTGTTTTCTTCGAGTTTCTTGTATGCTAGCTCTCTGTGTTTGTATTCCCCATGGTGTAAGTGTTGCTCCCATGTCTCGTGTGTCTAATAATAATGATTTGTGTGATTCAATGGCCTGGTTGCGTTGCTGTGTCATATGTCCTTACACAAATACTGCTTTTGAAAATTAACTCATTGCTACTCCTTAATTATTAAAGCGATTACTACCCGTCGCAACACAATAATTTCAGTAATCCTACACCAAAAGTGAACGAATAATTGGTGAATTGTCACCATAAAACTACCCCACTATTGTTCCTTGTTCTAACAAAATTGACAAACACCACTATTTAATTTGGATTGGCAGCAAGTGCTTGTGAAAAAGGAGAATAAGGTGGCCATTCCTAAGCCCAAGTTTGCCCTATCAAACTTTGTTGAGCATTTGCTTGTCCATGAACTGGCTAACAACGGGAAGAAAAACAAACTAGGTACACATAATTTACTGAAGTACTTCTATATACTACCATGATGAATATAGCGACCATCAAGGCAAAATAAAACCAAAAAGACATCTAATAATTAAATAGTGAGCTGTACGGCACAATGCTCATCACGAAGGTAGAATCATGTCTAGAAGTACGGCGGAATGCATCGATTGCCGGAAAGGATATGCCATCTACTATCACTTTTTGGCTCATTGACGGCGCAGAGCGGAAATGCAACCCTCCCTAGGAGGGGCCCGGCACCATCTCTGCCCTCTATTTTGTTGGAGATTCGTGCTACGTGTTTTACAAAATAACCCTCTCACCTCACTTTTTTTTGTCTGTTGTAGTCTTACTATTCAGTTCCTAGTGTTTTTAGGTTTTATACATATTTCATCGCTGATTTGTCAACTCAGATAAAATAGTCATTCAAATAAAATATTCTTTGTTTAATTTATTAATTATCCATTTTTAATTACAATATAGTTTCACACAAAAATCACGGAATATTTCTTACATAATAATTTTTACAGAATGTTTTTTCATATCGAGTTTCTTTACAGATTCACAGAAGATTTTTTACAGATTCCATATCGAGTTTCCATAGTTTTCATATCGAGTTTCTTTACATATTCATAGAAGATTTTTCAAATGTACGAAGATTCACTTAAGATGCATAGAAGAATCCTGGAACACAATATTTCTCAAAACTCATTCAATTTTCTTACATGTATCTGTCAAGAATCATATAAAATTCATTTTTTTTGGAAGATTAGTCTATGTTTCATATGAATTCGACAATCCATAAAAGAAACTTGCATGTTTCAAGAGATATCCATGTGATTTTTTTACAGAATATTTATACAAACATGTTTCACTAAAGTTTGACACCAAATCCATACACGATTCATCTAAATTCGAAGATCAATGAAAGATTCAGAGAGGATTCATACAAAAATCGTGCAGATCTATATAAGAAAAAGTGAAGAAAAATCCCATCCTGACCAAGAATCAACAGAAACGACCATCCCGACCAATCGTGCCCGCAAGGATCTAATTCGGTGTCTTCCTCAGATAAAAAAACCAAGAAAAATGAAGAAAAAATGCGTGCCCGCAAGGATCTAATTCGGTGGAGCTGGGGAGCCCCATGGCGGCGCACGTCCTTGCGGTTGACAACGCGGAGCCCCATGGCGGCGCGGGTGCTAGTGGAGCTGGGGAGGAGGGGTGGCTGGCGGAGCTGGGGATCCCCATGCCGACCTGCGCCCCAGCAGATCGATGGAGGGACCTGCGCCCCAGCTCCATCGCTTGGGTCGTGGTGGCGTGCCGGGACGGGGCGACCCCATCTTGGGCAGAAGAACGCAGCTGCTGTCGCTGATGGAGGCCCTCCGCGCCTCCGCAAGGAGGAGGAGGCGCGCTAGGAGGAGCTCGGGAAGGAGGCGATGCACGGGGGAGGGTGGAGCACGGGGAAGGAGGCGGCACACGAGGGAGGGTTGCTCGAGGGAGGAGGTGGCGCTAGAAGGAGGGGCGCTGGGAGGTGGGGCGTTGGGGTTAGGTAGGAGTGGGGGATAGGTTTTTTTTGCCAAGAATTGAAGGGTTAAAATGCAAAAAAGTTGGACCTTTTGACTAGTAGACCTTTGCACGAATCTTGAAACAATCGACGGCTACAATGGTGCCGCGGTCCAACCTAGGAGGGGTAAATCCGCTTTGCGGCGCAGAGCGCGACGGTCAAACGCACAACAGTGTCATGCATCAATCCAACCGGAGAAAGAGAGTTCATAACAATGCAATATACATGCTTAGGAGCCCTAGCTCGTGAAAGAGTGACTACAGTGTGAGTGTAAAAGTTTTTTATCAATACGTGCCTTTCCAAAATCCGTTTGCATTGAGCCCGAGAACACTAGAAAAATTAGTTGAACTCTATAATTTTTCTCCACATTATCTAAAGGTTTAATCCTGAGACGCTGCGAGCTCGTTGAACGCTTCAGCTGCGTCCCGTGCGGTCCGCTTGTGTGGGCCCTTGCAACGCGTCACGCGTCGGTCTGCTGGGATGGAGTGCTCTGGGTGGCGGCTGTGTGGCCCTTTTTCTTTCCCTGGCTGACATGTGGCCCCGTTTTCTCTCTGGCCCGTTTTGTCATTGACTTGTATAGCTTAAGCGTGGTCGTCCGGTTCCTCAAGCCCACCTTCCACCACTTTGACCAAGTCGAAAAAAACCGTTCTTTCCAGCCCCGTCCCCTCCATCTTATCCAATTTATTGCCCCGTTTCTCCATTTTCTAGATGTTCTCTCCTCCTCGGGTCATTGGCGACTTGCACGACACTGGCGATTGTTTCTGAGTGCCCCAACAAATTCTTCTTCCCAAGATAGAACCAGCAGTGAAAGTGGCGGCGGTAGAAGGGGCAGAGGTGGTGGTAGTCTTGAAGATCCTAGCGGGGTGCTCTAAGACGCAAGATTAGGGCGGCTGCAAGGGCGTGGTGCGATACCACTTGTTGGCGGCCGCTCGGGTCGGTGTGGCCTCCGGGGCCACCTCACTCGGCGCGAGGGTGGCCAAGCCAGCCTGCACAAGGCCTTGTACTCCACGTTCAGCAGCAGGGACACCTCCGTCGAGGTGTGCGTCCGCTGTGGGAAGGACCTACAGGCCTGCGTCCTGCCCCATCCCGGTGGTGGAGGAATGACTACACAGCGCCGCAAGGTAATCCCAACTATTTGTATCTCCGGAGAGCATAGTAATGCAACTAACAAGGGAGAAGTGACATGTTGATTTCTATAACTGAAACACATTCTTTCAGATCAAAGATCAACTGAATTGTTCAGATTTGTCTAGCATCAATTCCTCTATAGAGATTATTTATGATGACTAACCGAGAATAGTATAACAAACTAATACAGTAGGTACAGTTTGTGCATGAAGTACAATATTAAAGGCTAAGAACTAACCTAGAAACTATTATAATAAAACCGGTGAAGGTTCCTTGATTATGTCTGAAGCCAAAAGAGAAGTATTACTCCATTCAAAGTACACCTGCTATTTAATAAGTCTCTATTCTCTCGAGAATCAAACTTCAAAGAGTCAACGATGTTGGACAATACTTGCTTTTGAATTTGGTTTTGTCTCAAATTCTAGCATGAAAGGCTTAGAAGCAGTACCAAAGGTTGCTTGAAGCCAAAAGAAAAGTATTACCCGTTCAAAACACACCAGCTATTTAAAAAAATGCTTGAAATATTTTTGGTTGTTCCAACTTATTTTAGCATATGAATTAGATCATGAACTGAATTGTGTAGTTTGACAATTCTATCTGCTGAATTATGAACTATGTAATTTCATCAATCAATTCGATGTCAGGATTTCACACGCTCCGGTACTCCCTTCACAAGGACGAGGAGATCAAACCGCGCACTCTAATATCCATTTGTACTCCGCCTTTTCCTCTGTGTTTCTTAGTGGGTTGGTTCATGCCAGAGTGTGTGGTTTTTTGGATATGGTTCACTCGAGATTGGTGCAGATGCCCAAGGTTTGACCATTCCTGTTCGTATTAGAGTGTGGTGGCTTACATGACAACGATTCTTATTTTGGATGTGTTTCCTAGGTGAATTTCCACACGGGTATGGTGCACGACCTAACTCCAAAGTTTTCCATGACATGTTCACCAAACTGCAAATAAGATTGATTTGTCCACAACCGGGGACTAATTTCCATTGCTTTAAAGATACCATTGTTGAAGGTCAATATATCATTATCTAAGTGATAGTGGAGTACTTGCTATAATTATTTTTTACAAAGCAACACTTGCTATATGTATGTTTCATGTTCTGGAAACATGTTCTTATCATGTTCCCCTTTTTGCAGATGATCTGAAGTCCACTGGGGTATATGAGAAAGGTCATCTTTAGTTGGACAATTTCTTCTTCTAAATGCGATTCTGGTTCAGCTAGCAATTTTGTAATGATATCACATCGCCTGATTATGAAGACTTGCATAATATTTTATTATCACCATGGATTACCTTGGATGAATCTTATTATGGAGCTTCATTGTGGTAAAAACTTGCTATCGTAAATTATTTCTTCTGATGGAAGGATTCAGTTAAGATCTTTGAAGCGCTATTTGTACAGTTGAAAATCGATATTGGAAGCGCAACCTGCACTATCGAAAATGGTCAATCTACTATTTTTTGCCTTCATATTTGTGAGTATTTGCTACCTTTATATTTGTGGTAGACGGATTCTATAGAAAGAAACAACGGCCTGATATCCTTTCATTTGTGAAAGATCAATGTTTTTTCTACCAAACAGATCTTCAACTGGGACAATCGAGGAATAGGTGGCTATCGATGAACTAAAGAACATAGCTGAGATAATTGTATGCAGTTACTTAGGTACATAATATTACATCCATGCTCCGGTTGTAGTAGGTCAACATAGTTAATTGAGTACTTAATACTACAACATATCGAGAGTGTCCGTGCTCTGGCGGTCAATGGTAAGTCCATAATAAAAGTTTTCATTTGTTATGGAAATAGTATAGTCAACTCAGGAAGAAGTTTGTATAGATTTTACTTATGGATAGGCTTAATACAATAGACCTTCTGCAACTTGGTTATTTTTTGGACGAATATAGATGTGGGTTGTGCAACAAACTCAAGAGTGAGAGAATATTTTGTTTATTTTTTTAGTGTATGTTTGGCTGAACGTGATGGAATTTGTTTTTCAAGATTTCACAATTACATTCAGTTCATAGTAACATTCAAAATATGTTGGCGGCTCCTTTTCATACTGAAATCACTACAATAATAGTCTGGCGTATCTGGTGCTGCATTAGGCTTCGGTCTACTATTTACCTTGCAGAAGTTTTTAAGGCTGATATGGACTCTCAAAGAAGGGAAGATCGCCTAGACATAAATTGATCATGCTGGCAGCATGTTCATAATTCTTTTCCAATGGAAACCAAAATATTACCTGTATAGATGTATTTTCTTGACAGTTTTGAGACAATAAGAGAAAGAATTACTTTTCACAACTTCAATTTTTCGTAACCACCTATGCTTGCGTTGTTAATTTCCTTATCATATATAGATAAACAAGCTAGGGTCCATTTAGTTTGCCTTCCAAGTGTTGGAACACTGCATTGTCGTGGACTGTAGTTTTATGTTTGGATAAGTAAAAAATGCTATTTATGGCTTTCCCCAACTAATTGATGGAATTTTGCATGGCCATATGTACTTTATCTGCCTTGATATTGTGCTACTGGATTTTTGCGTGTCTACATCAGTATTTGATTTGCGTGTAATGTTGTGGGTATGCCCTTTTATGTGATTTCTGGTTGTTTTCATTTAGCTTAAACATGTATAGAGATCTCTCTGCCTTGATATTGTCTGCATTTTCTTTTTGGCGTGCAATCTCCTTTTGTTGTTTGTATTACATTCTTCTTTTTAATCCGTGCATAATCAAATTCTGATGGACTAGGTTAGTACTATTTTCCTGTAGTACAAGATGTCATCTTAGTGACAACACTGTCAGACGTCATTCCATCAATGATAAATCAAGAACTCAGGAGCATTTTCACTTAACTTAAGCAATATGTAGTTTACAATGCAAATATCTATATAGCTCAGGAGTATTACGCAGAAGAGTATGCTAAGAAATTTGACGCACTTGGTCTTCATATATAGGACTTCTTCTGAACATACCACGTCGTATTGCTTATAAGAATGTCTATTACCCAATACTTAGGTATTATATTCGCAGATACATACCAATATGACATTATTCTAATATTTAAGCGTTGATCCGGTAGTACTCTAATGGTCTCACGGTATTGCTCAACTGCCAATAAAAAATCTGGCATTGCGCGCAAGATTTACTATTATTATTTGAATTAGAATAGAGAATGTAATTTTCTTACTCTAATGGTTGGGTTGAAAACTCACGTTTTAGCTTGGCCTGCTGGTTCTCTCTTGATTTGTTTTAAGGGTGTTAGTGCAAGATCAAGGGAGTCTCTCTTACCAAATGTTCTGCTTGTAACTCCATTTATGTCTTTTTTCTTATAAATGTAATGTGGATTTGTTGTTTGTGATGTATTTCAACCAGCATCAGCTAACATAGCAGGTGTGGCGGAGAGTGCCGCATACTCATAATTTAGTTTATGGATGACGTTTGAATAAAAATTTAACTTTAGCGCCTTACAACGGATTGTGACATGGCTAAAAATACCTGCAAGTCCAGCATGTCTATCCCACAATGCCATAGCGGAGTGTAGGCGGCGCAACGAAGTGCATATATCCACCTAGTACAGATAACAAGTCGATAAATCCAGCGGCAGACCTTGACCATCATTGTAGGAGAGGCCAAAAGACATTACTTGATAGCCAAGGGGACTAACTTGAAGTATTCTGTGTTTTCTATGGTCAAATGATAAATACTAAGTGGTGTTGTGCAAATTGTAATTGAGTAGGGGCCCATGGCCCTTTTGGCCTCCAAGAAGGTCCGTCAATGGATAAATCCTTGGGCGTATGTCGAGCGATTTTACCGCCAATAGAGAGCAGGCTGGTGCATCTTGACAATCTGGATGGTAGCACTCGAAGATGAATTTTTAGATAGACTCGGGCCCCAGAAAACAGTTCGTCTTATAAAGACTCTACTCTCGTTTGTGGCTAGATCTATTATGTGTGCTCAAGGACGCACTCGAGGATTGGAGGTCTCGAGGGCTCTATGGTGGTGATGATGATGTACTACGAAGAGGTACACCTCAGCAGGACACTACACCGCCTTATATACACGGCTGGAGATCTAGGGTAACAACGCGCTGAGTCGGTTGCATCAATGAGGATACATATAGATATGATCTGAGTCCGTTACAATGAAATCCATAGGATTTGGGAGCAATATATATTAATCTTGACTCTTCGTAGACTCCATGTAGATGATGAGTACTAGCCCGATGGATCATGGTCTACCTTCATAAGTGTATCTCTAGTTTTAGGTTCCACTCTCCTGACACCCGTTCGGATCTTAGTAGCCTAACAACAAGGACTACTTTTGTGCCGCTTGGAAAAAAGGTAAAACATTTTCACCCTGTTATCCAGTAAAGGATGTCGCATATTTGTCTAGTTTCACATGTATCTCGACATGCATATTTTAATCCGAAGTGTGGACCAACACCCTCGACCAACCAACTCAACCCAAGAAACCTAGTATAAGGGTGGAGCTGGCGTAGCCCTCGTGCTCCTGGATCCTCCCATGATATCGCCTTGACTTTTATTGTGTCGACTAGGGTGGTCACCAAGGGCTGCTCATTGTTGAAGACGATTGTGTTCCTATGCTTCCAAATCTACCACACCATGAGGAAAATCAATGACGAGGTTCCTTTGGGCATCTGATGTGGGTTGGATGGAAACCACCAGCATCTACCACTCCACGAAGTCCCCTTCAAAAATGGATGTTGCACTTCCTAATGAAAGCATATTGATTGTAATCTAGTAGTGAGTCCATCCTAGGGGACAAGTCTATTCACCAATGTCTTCGCCCTAGCTTGGAGGAGATGTGCATCATTATAATGGGGCGGTAATCACCTAAAGGCACGGACGTTTAGGCAGCAAGGTTAGCAGTGTTTGGTTAAGGCCCTGAAATTCGAGCACACACATCGTGAGCAATATACAAAATGCAGCCATAAGTCATAGTTTACCATGGCCTAGCAGTTTTGGAGGAACTCAACGTAAAACCATCTGGGCCTAGCGCCTTCCCATGGGGAAGTCACCTCACCACCTCCCAAATCTTTGCCTCAGTGAATGGTGCCTCAAGATCGAATAAGTCTTCTGAGTGTAAACCTAAGAAGTCTAGGTTAAGAGAGAACTCTCGGTCTAGCAAAGTGCCAGGAGGTCTTCGAAGTGGTTAAAGGAGGTATCAACCATGGTTACATTGTCCAAAATGATAGTGTTTTCAACCTGTATGTTATGAACCACGTTCTTCTGCCACCTATAGGAGGCATGCTAGTGGAACAAAGTCATGTTTTCATCACCCTCGCTAAGCTAAGAAATCTTGGATAGTTGGCGTGCCACCGTGTGCTCCAAGGAGGCCAATCCAAGGTAGGTACATTTTAGGAGTGCCCGTAGATGACGCTCATCAAGAGAGATCTGCCAGGACTCCATGGCTATATCAAGTCGTATGACAATTTCCCAGGCTATCATCAGATGTAGCTTAACGCTTCCTACCTTCTTGTCTCTCAAGCTCATGAGCCGGCACACTAGCTTGGCAGTGAGTCTTAAGAAAGGGTCTAAATATCCATCAATAACACCTCGTTGAAACCCTCAAGCTTTAGCTAGTAGCGCTCAAACTGAAAGCGTTTCCTACCCACCGCATGTGTACTGCAGTCGAGAAGTAGGGTTCATTTGTAGACCATCACCGTTGAGATTCAGGGGAGGAAGCATCTTGCTCCTCCAACTCGTTCATGACGAACACCTTGTCTAGTCTCTCAAGAGTGGACTGCTCCCTCTTGTTCAACCAATTGTATCAACGTTTGTGTAGGTAAACCGCCCTCTTATTCGACCAAGTGTATCAACTTTTGTGTAGGTAAACGTATGAATCTTCCTATCATCATGTGGTTAAGGTTACCATTGTTCTTGTCCTCACCTCGGTAAATTAGGTTAAAGTCCCCATAGAGTGCCCAAGGGCATGGTCGAGTGGAGTGCAATGAGCGTAGCTCTGCGAGGAAGGTGATCTTCTCGGTATCTTCCTGTGGTCTATAGACACCCGTTAATCACCATTATGTGGCTGCTTAGGAGGGTTCACCCTTGTGAACACCCGGATTTTTAAGTCCTGATGTCTATTATGCCGTACATCGCAATCCCAGGATTACCATTTTTGCGAGACATAACAAAATTGATAGTACAGTACCTCATCCATTACAAACCATAATAGTCTTACAAATAGTTGATCACATGATCAAGTCTTAATAAACATCAAAGCAACGGAAATAAACTCAGTAGAGCCTCCATCTTGATTGTCACAAGCAATGCTGATGATGGGAGATGATCCTAGTTATCATAGACATCCCGCCGTCCATCCTCTGGATAGTGCTCTTCATAATCTGGCCATGGGAATAGCCAGGGGAAAAGCCATGAGTACTTTTAAAGTACTCGCAAACTATCACTAATGTAAGTAAGACAATTCTAGTTGGAATCCTAAGCTCTAGTATTGTTTGTAAGCTAGTTTTATTTCAAAAGTACTTAGTAGTAAAGAACTATTTTAGTTACCTAGATTACTCAAGTGGGAACCTAGTTTCATGTCCAAAACCCTGTTGTGGTCAAGTCAAAGTCATCTTTCAAGTCACAAGTCATTTTGAAAACATCGGACAATGGAATAGTATGGCCATCCAACTGTCCATGACCGTGGACACAGCTATTCAAATAGTTTGACACTCTGCAAAGGTGGTACACTGATGGCTCAAAATGTAGAGCTCGTTGGGAACCCCAAGAGGAAGGTATGATGAGCACAGCAGCAAGTTTTCCCTCGGTTATGAAACCAAGGTTATCGAACCAGTATGAGCAAGGAAACAACTGCAAGGTGTTGCTAGCAACTTGGAATCCTGCACAACACAACCACAGAACTTTGCCCCAACTTACAGTGAGGTTTTCAATCTCATCGTTTTTTGTTGAAAACAAAGGATTAAACGTATTGTGTGGAAGATAGTAATCGCTTACAGAAAGTAAATAGCAGATGGTATAGCAATGGTAAAAGCATAGACCGAGGTCCATAGTTCACTAGAGGTGATTCTCCTTAAGATAAATAACATGCTGGGTGAACAAATTACAGCGGGGCAATTAACAGATTTGAGAAAGCATACAATGCATATACTAGACATCTTGACTCATATGAGATTTGATTGGGCATTACAACATTATACATAGACCGTAATCCAACTGCATCTATGACTAATAATCCACCTTCAGGTTATCATCCAAACCTTTTCTAGTATTAAGTTGCAAGCAATAGATAATTGCATTAAGCAAAGTGTGTAAATTAAACAATATGATTGTCCCATGGACAAAGGATTGCTGTTTTCTCCCAAGTAGCAACAACACATCTACAACCTTAGAGATTCCTGACACTTCCCTAGATTACTAGAGGCATGAACCCACTATCGAGCATAAATACTCCCTCTTGGAGTTGCAAGCATCTACTTGGCCAAGATAGTTACAAACAATGGAGAGCATGTAAGATCACAAATAACATAGACATGATAGAATCAATAATCAATCTGAAATAGCATCTCAATATCCACCGGATCCCCACAAACACAACATCTAAGATTACAAATAGATGATCTTGATCATGGATGGAGCTCACAAGATCTAAACATGATATCACAAAGCAGGAGAACCAACCATCTAACTACTACATGGACCCATAGTCCAAGGATGAACTACTCACGCATCACACCGGAGGCAGGCATGGTGATGAGGAGGGCCTCCAGGGTGATCTCTCCCCTCCTGCAGGGTGCCGGGAAGAGCTTTAGATCCCTCCCGATCTAGGGATGGAGATGGCGGCGGCTACAGACTCTTTCGTGGAATTTTGATCGGGGTTCATAGGGTTTTCGTCCCAGGAGGCTTTTATAGGCGAAGGGGCAAGGTCGGTGCCCCCCTAGGCCGCACGGCCACCAGGTGTGGTCGCCCTGGTGCACCACTTCGTCTCCCCTCCGGACTCCGTGTTGCTTCGGGTAAAATATTGACTTTGGCTTTTGTCCCGTCCAATTATGAGAATATTTCCTTACTAGCTTTTCTGAAACCAAAAACAACAGAAAACAGGCAACTGGCACTGTGGCATCTTGTTAGTAGGTTAGTCCCAGAAAATGTATAAAAATACCTCAAAATGTGAACAAAACATAAGAAAGTAGATACTAAACAAGCATGGAACATCAAAAATTATAGATACGTTTACGACGTATCAACGTCCCCAAGCTTAACTCCTACTCGTCATCGAGTAGGTAAGTGATAAAAAGAAAAAGAAAATAGGTGACATGCACCATCATAATCTTGATCAAGGTATTTGTAAATCATTGATGGCTAGGATCAAAGTACTCTAACATGAACATAAAAGACGGAGTAACAATAAGACATAGCAATTATGTTGTAACATGAAAAAGGTACACACAAAAGATTCATGAATAACAATGCATTAAAAGACATTTGTTTGTTTTACATATAGAAAACATAATAAGAATGGTATTCAGCTTGTCCCTCATGGTATAGCAAAACATAAATGCATAGGACACCTTCAAAGTTCATAAGGGTGACTAGATACAAATAATTTAAGAGCAAGCAATATCACAGTTATGAATCAATCAACAAGTTTTGGGACAAAGCATATTAAACTAAGAATGGTTGCTATGCTCTCTCAATTGGTGCATAAATATAGAAGATGGAGACTCAACATAAAAGTAAAAAGAAAGGCCCTTCATAAGAGGGAAGTAGGGGCTTCAAGTTTCATAAAGAGCTTCCAAAAATTATGGTACTTATTAGCTTTCATCTCTCATTACCCCTATCATAAGCATCTTTAGGTGATTAAGGTTAAAGTGAACAAATATGAGGATATGCTTGACAAGTTATAAGTCGAAAATCACATGCCCCTTGCCTACGAGTACTGGACCTCATGCTACTCAACTTTAGTCACAAGTAAGTTCTTGTCATTGTAAGTACATGTGTATCATGGAGAACCGCCAACGGGGTACCCCTTGCCCCATGATACAGGAGCTATCCCATATCAAAATGACAAGGCAACAGACAATGAGCATCTCAGCGATCTTTTTATTTGCTATTTGCATAGGTTTTTATTGAGGATGTTTCACAGAATGCTCACTATGGTTATGCTGCAAGTTTCCACCATGATTAGGCATGGCTTAGGCTAGCTGCTCAGGCATTTCTCTAACACATATACAAACTCCATGAGCTTACAAGTTCCCCTTTTATTTCACACCGACGGGATCCATAAACAAAAGAACATGATATCAACTGAATAATAAGTGCAATGTTGAAAGCGTTCCCCATGACAACATGGTTCTGCTAATTCTCAACTTATAAAGTGCAAGCATATACGCAACATAGATGGACGCAATGGTTCAAGTTTATTAAGTGCAAGAAGGTAAAGTGTACCATCAAGTTCGTGAGAGCTTTAATCACTAATTTTCACATAACAAGTTTAATTTGGAAGGTAGATAAAAGAATGAATATACTTGGAATGGTGTAACACACCATGGATAGGAATTTATAGTGGACTCTATGGAACAACTTGGTTTTCTTGGGGGTTGGATGCATGAATGGAACTCATACTTGGTACATGTGGAGGCTAGCAAAAGACTGGGAGTGACCAACTAAGAGATCACTAATGGCCATAATCATGCAAAGCGACAAAACATTATTAATTAAAGCATAAAGTGATATTACAAGTCAAAAAACTAAATGATCATAGAGGCTAAGGTGACTGGTACATAGTCTTAACATGGTGTAAGCATGTGCCAAGTCAACCCAAATAAAGGATCGAAGGAGAATACCACAATATTATGCTTTTGTATGCTAGAACAACGCATGATTCTTTCAAGACACATTATGCAATCCCAATTGTTTGGAACAAGTCATGCTACAGCAATAATTACTAAGCATAAAGTCAAAGCAATATCAAACATGACATGATAAAGTCTAGGCCACAGTCAAAACAAAGCTCCTTTTGTACCACTTATAAGCATGAACTTTCCTACTCTTTTCCAATCACCAATTAACTTATTTGAAATATCATATGAATGCAGGGGTCCATCTAATTTATTTAAGAAAACTAAACAAAAAAACTAAAAGCAGAAAACGAAGATGCTCCAAGAACAACACAGTTGTGCATGAAATAATAAAAATAAAGTGTTTTGGAAGAAAACCCGAGATTTTTATTGATGAAGGAGGGGATGCCTTGGGAATCCCCAAGCTTTGACGCTTGTACTTCTTGAATATTTCTTGGGGTGACACGGGTGGCATCTCCAAGCTTGAGCTTTTGTCCATACTTCATCTTATCACATTATTCTTCCCCTACACTTGAAAATTTTCCTTATACAAAATTTCACATAATCCTTGTTAGCAACATTAGTGTATTCAAGATAATTGGTCCTATGGTTTGGTTTCATCACAAGTAAAACTTCCATTAAAACACAAGCTACTGTAGAAATTCCTTCTAAAAGCTCAAGTGATCAAATAGAACTCAAAGAGAAAGAGATTAAGAGGCAAATGCAAATAATGGCAGAAATCTGTCAAAACAGACCAACAGGTAAAAACCAATTTTTTAGAAGATCATCTGTTGCTCAAATCGAAAATTGCTGAACTAAACAAAATTAGATAATAACCTGGGGCATAAGAACAAACAATTACTCCTCAATCCGATGTTCAGAGATTTTCACGATTTTTTACAGTGGAGCACAAAATTCTGTTTCTGGACAGCAACTTTCCCAAGTCTTACTTCTCTCTCATTAGAGGTTATTCTTGGCACAAAAACCACACAAAAAGGATAAGGGGAGTTTATATTACAGAAGTAATAACTTCCAAGACTCAACAAAAGAAAAGTTACTGAATAGAAATTTGGGTTATCTCCCAATAGTGCTTTTCTTTAACGCCTTTGAGCTAGGCATAGGAAGCAAGATTCAAGTATTTTCAAATGAAGAAGCACTAAGACCAAATTTTGTTTTAATAGGAGAGGCAAAAGGTATATTCTTTATCTTCTTAGGTAAGTATTCTATACCTTTCTTGAGTGGGAGTTGATATTTAATGGTGCCTTCTTTCATATCAATAATATCACCAACTGTGCTAAGAAAAGGTCTTCCCAAGGTAATAAGACAAGAAGCATTGCATTCAACATCCAAAACATAGAAATCAATGGGGACATAGGTATTATTAATCATAATAAGAACATCATTAATACTCCCCATGACTTTCTTTTTAGCATTATCATCAAGTTGGACATCTAAATAACAATCTTCCAATGGTGGCAAATCAAGCATTTCATAAATCCTTCTAGGCATAATAGAGACACTAGTATCAAGATCACATGAAGCTTTGAGATCAAAATCATTCACTTTCATATTAATGATGGGTTCCCAACCATCTTCTAATTTCCTAGGAATATAAGCTTTATGTTTCAACTTCTCTTCTTTAATTTTCATGAGAGCATCTGTAATGTGTTTTGTAACGGCCATATTCATAGCACTAATATTAGGACTTCTAGCAAGCTTTTGTAGGAACTTAATTACTTCAGAAATATTACACCCATCTATATCAAAATTAAAATTACCATCCAAGGAAGTAGAATCGTTTCCTATATTTTGAAGAATTTCAGCATTTTTATTGGGGAAGGTTCCATTGGTTTTAGGCAAAGTTGCAAAAGGAATGGGGACTTGATGTGGTTTGCTCGCATCAACATTAGTGGTGGTGATAGTACAAATACTACTATTTCTAGCAATTTCATCTTCTCTTTCCCACTTATCATGCAATTTAGCTAACAGTCTAACATTTTCATCAATTCTAACTTGTATGGCATTAGTAGCAGCAAAGGGGTTTTCCATAGTTTCAGGTTTAGCAACCATTTTATTAATCAAAGAATATTGTGCTTTAGACAAAGATGATATTTTTCAGCATTCGAAAGTTTTTCCTCAACAGTTTTATTGAAAGCAGTTTGTTTACTAATAAAATCCTTAAGCATGACTTCAAGTTCAGAGCGTGCACTTCTATTGTTGTTGTAGGAATTTCCATAAGCATTACCATTATTGGGAGGATATGGCCTATAATTGTTATTACCAAAATTATTCCTATAGGCATTGTTGCTAAAATTATTATTTCTAATGAAGTTCACATCAACTTTCTCTTCTTGAGCAACCAAAGAGGCTAAGGGACATGATTTGGATCAATATGATTTTTTACATTAACAAGAATAGACATAATAACATCAATTTTATCACTCAAGGTGGAGGTTTCTTCAACAGAATTTACCTTCTTACCTTGTGGATCTCTCTCAGTGTGCCATTCAGAATAGTTAACCATCATATTATCAAGGAGCTTTGTTGCAGCAACCAAAGTAATGGTCATAAAGGTGCCTCCAGCAGCAGAATCCAATAGATTTCTTGAAGAATAATTTAGTCCTGCATAGAAGGTTTGGATAATAATCCAAGCAATTAGTCCATGAGTAGGGCAATTCTTTACCAAAGATTTCATTCTTTCCCAAGCTTGAGCAACATGTTCATTATCAAATTGTTTAAATTTCATTATTTCACTTCTCATCAATAGTGAGGAAATCGGTAATCGTTAACTGCTCGCAGCTTGGGAGTAGCGACTAATCAGAATTCAGATGATTAATTGATTTAATCGATCGGCTATTAATCGGTACAACCTACATCAATTAGCACCTAAAACACGTGGATATAAGAAAGAAATAGTATATGGGCCTATATATGCCCAACCCTACTTATCTAGAGCCCAAAACCCATTAAAACACATATGCTTCTCCTCTGACCTCTAAAGTTGCTCTTATCCCACCACCTACCCAGGGTACTGGTTAGTGACGGCGGGAATCAAGCTCTTGGAGGAGGGAATCGAGCGGGAGCTTCACAAAACCTACTTCATTCGGGTGGGCTAGCGGTTGGACGGGCGATGCATTAAATTTTTTGCAAATTTTTGGACCAAGTGTAGTAGTTAATCGGGAATATACCTAGTAATCGGTCCATCAGAGCTATTAGTCGGTACAAAGGATCAACACAAAGGATTAGTGGTAATCGACACGGTTAGGTCCCTAGTAGCGATTAATCGGCCTATTAATCGCTGATTCAGACAATTTTCGAACAATGCTTCTCATAGATATAATCTTAGCAAGAGGATAGTATTTTCCAATGAAAGCATCTTTGCATTTGATCCAAGAATCAATACTATTTCTAGGTAGGGATAGCAACCATTCTTTAGCTTTTCCTCTCAAATAGAAAGGAAACAATTTAAGATTAATAATATCTCCATCTATATCTCTATGTTTTTGCATCTCACAAAGTTCAACAAAGTTAATAAGGTGAGCAGCAGCATCATTAGTACCAGCACCAGAGAATTGTTCTTTCATAACAAGGTTGAGCAAAGTAGGTTTAATTTCAAAGAAAGCAGCTCCGGGAACAGGTGGAGCAATAGGTGTGCACATGAAATCATTGTTTTTGGTGCTAATGAAGTCACACAACTTAGTGTTGTCAAGAGTAGTCATTTTTTTTTGTGTTTTTGATAAAGGAAGCAAACTAGTACAAAAAATTGTTTTTATGTTTTTGATAAAGAAACAAGCAAACAAAGCAGAAATAAACTAAGAATAACAAAAAAAAGTAAAGAGATTGGTTGTGAGAGACTCCCCTTGTGAAGCTATCCTTAACTCCCCGGCAACGGCGCTAGAAAAAGTGCTTGATGGCTCAAAATATAGAGCTCGTTGGGAACCCCAAGAGGAAGGTATGATGAGCACAACAACAAGTTTTCCCCCAGTTATGAAACCAAGGTTATCGAACTAGTAGGAGCAAGGAAACAAGTGCAAGGTGTTGCTAGCAACTTGGAATCCTGCACAACACAACCACAGAACTTTGCCCCAACTTACAGTGAAGTTGTCAATCTCACCGGTTTTGCTGAAAACAAATGATTAAACGTATTGTGTGGAAGATAGTAATCGCTTGCAGAAAGTAAATAGTAAACGGTAAACAGTAGATGGTATAGCAATGGTAAAAGCATGGACCGGGATCCATAGTTCACTAGAGGTGATTCGCCTTAAGATAAATAACATGCTGGGTGAACAAATTACAGCGGGGTAATTGACAGATTTGAGGAAGCATACAATGCATATACTAGACATCTTAACTCCTATGAGATTTGATTGGGCATTACAACATTATACAAAGACCATAATACAACTGCATCTACGACTAATAATCCACCTTCAGGTTATCATCTGAACCCCTTCAAGTATTAAGTTGCAAGCAACAGATAATTGCATTAAGCAAAGTGTGTAAAGTAAACAATAAGATTGTCCCATGGACAAAGGATTGATGTTTTCTCCCTAGTAGCAAAAGCACATCTACAACCTTAGAGATTCCTGTCATGTAACACCCTCAAATCGGCCCTATGCAAGTTTCAGCGCTTCCCGCCAAACCCGCATAGAAACGATTCAAGGACGCCCACCAGGCACTTTTGTGCGGGTGGATAACGAAGTAATACCATTACACAACAGTCCTCGATGGGACCCACATAACAGATATATATACAACAGCGACTCAACGAGTCAAGAATACATATATACAATACAAAGATCCAAATCACCTTGAAAACGAAAGAGCGTCTGACTACGGAAAAGATGCAAATGGGGCTAAGAGCCTTGAAGAATAACCAATGGCGCCCATAACCCTGCCCAGGCCAAGCCGAAAGGGTAACCCTGCTAACGACGTCGATCTCAAACCTGCTAAAACAAAAGGGGTGCCGACAAAGGGCAAAGGAAAAAGAGGAGCGTCAGTACTAAGGCCTGTACACGGCGAGACTATAATTCGGCGGCTCTCGCCTACATAGGTATGGTGGGCTGAAGCGGCAGCGCAGCGGCACTAAACAACCTATAGAGACTCGGAATCACTGGCGGCTATTAGAGAGGGGTAAGAAAGACCTATTCGGATCCAACCTGAAGCTAACACCAAACAAACCCATCCTGGTATTTCCCCCTCGAGACCAAACGAGGAAGTCGGACCAAGGAACTCACACAGTTGGCTGTTTTATTCATTCCATTATAATTGAAGCACTTACTAGTCAGATATAGATAGCATGGGCCGTCCTGATAGCATAAGTAGTGGGCAGTTTTAATCACCATTCCATTGTAGTTGGGACATTTACTAGTCAGATATAATTGTCCTGAGGAATCCCAAAACCCAGCAGTTGTTGGCACTTTTATCACATTCCATTGGAGTTGTAATACTTACTAGGCAGGTATAACAAAAAAATCCAGGTCCACCAGTGGTTTGCATTTTTAATATCCATTCGGTTATAGTGAAGCTGATTACTAGTCAGATATATCAAGTCAAATTTACAGCACTACTTTAGTTATACTTGTCTATGATCCAGATACTGTGCTCCACGCACAATCGTAAATAAAGCAGTAACATGGCATAAGTACAGAATAGTAATAAAGCCCCAAACTACTTTGTGGCCCCAAGAAATAGAAATGAATCAAGCTCTGGCTCAGGGGGGGTCCATAAGGCCTCCCGGATGTGGATAGTGCGAATAGTCAAGGAACAGGTATCAAGTACTCGGGGTCCTACGGGACACAAGTGAGCGTGGAAGAACCAAATAACATTTATTGCCCACCGATGCCTCTGCATTAGTTATATCTAGCATTTTAATAGTTGTATTTAAAGTCATGAGCAACTCCACCATTAAGCATCTCCACCAATAAACATCTGCCATCAATACAACAACTGTGGTACTCGACAACACAAGTTCGCACCTGAGCAAGCAACTACGACTCGCAAGGCCAGCTATCTACCAAACACAGGTAATAGGAGGTGTCCAAGGCAATATAGAGGCTGCACGGGTTATAACTGGTGCACGGAAACTAAAGCATCGCGATACGGATATCAATAGATCAACAGAAGGAAGTAAAGACTATAAATGCAAAATAGGTCGAAAGGGGAAGAATGCTCGCCTGGGAAATACTGCCGAAGGTTCATATCCGAAGAACTTGTCGATACTCGCATCCTCTCATCGGCCTAATCCGCGAAGAAGCAAACACTAGATATAGTCTTTACTTGCAAACACTAGAAGAAACACCGGATGCAATATTTAATACCATGGCAGAAGATCCGGCATGATCATGATATGATGCAAATGCGGTGCAATTAGGCAGTATTAAGCGGGACCGGGGTCCTGACATTTAATTAAACGGTTCAAGTTATTTAGAACCCTCGCAATTTAAATGTTGAATTAACAAGGCGAAACAGGGCATCGATTCGCTACGCCAATTTAAATGGAGTCCGGAATAAGACTAGAATAGCCCACATATATCTCCAGATTTAATTATTAGGTGAGTCAACAAAGTACCCCCAAACCACATGATGCGATGTAGGCAAGCATGAACAATTTAAAATGCAACAAGGTTTATATTACATTTTATAAAATAGGGCTCGGAAAAGAGGGTCACACATAGGGTTCGGCGATCTTGGGGTTCGATGTGGTTTGGGTTCGGTCTTCGAGGTCTCGGCCATCGGATCCGTGAAGGAGGTCATGGCGTTTCGGGATGGAGAACTTGTCGCTTCGATGGTTCGGTTCAACTAGATCGGTCTTCGGATCTTCGGTTTCGAGGATCCGAGGTCTTCACGGGGTACCATGTTCAATCTTCGACTTGTCGACATCGGGTTGGTACGGTGCTTTGTCCAAAGGGTGGGCTTGAATAGCCGCATCAACAACACCGCACAACAGGAGGCCTTGACCTACAGTAGCACACCACGGCATCACGACACCAACCGAGCCAAGGTCAACCAGAAAACAAAATTCCATGAACCTACAGCCGGCGCGAGGGAAGCTCGAGTCAGAGAAACGGAGACCACGGTCACTGCAGGACAGAGCCGCGGCGACGGGAGGCCGATGTCCTGGCGGCAACGGGGCTCGAGACGGTGGGGCGCATGAGGAAGAGGGCGGCACAGCGAGCACGGCAGCTGCGACCGACGCGTGGGGTGCATGGCGAGTGGGGCCCGCGGGCTGAGGTGGCGAGCACCGGTTGGTGCAGGTGAGGTGGAGGGAGGGGATTGGATGGGGTGAGGTGGAGGGGGGCTGGGTAGACTAGGATTGGGTAGAAAAAGGGTTTGGGGTTAGATAGATTAGGGTTTTAATTTGGAGGTGGCCGGCTAGGCTTTCGGGCCTGGCTGGCTGCCTCCTATAAAATAATATAAATTTTGCTTATTTAAATCGGGGCTTTTGAAATCCGTTGGTAGACGAAACAAAATATTCCGGAGACCCGGGTTTTGGATTTGAAATAAAGACGGGGCGTCTAGAAAATAAAACCAGACTTTCAAAATAGTTTTTAAACAAACCATGCAAGATGATGACGATGCTCAAATGCAATGTGGCATGATGACATGAGCATGCGGTCATGACGATGCAATGCACTAAAACAACGCGATTTTCTAGTAGTGGTTTTTGCGGGATGCCACATGTCACTTCCCCAGATTACGAGAGGCATGAACCCACTATCGAGCATAAATACTCCCTCTTGGAGTTGCAAGCATCTACTTGGCCAAGATAGTTACAAACAACAGAGAGCATGCAAGATCACAGATAACATAGACATGATAGAATCAATAATCAATCTGAAATAACATCTCATTATCCATCGGATCCCCATAAACACAACATGTAAGATTACAAATAGATGATCTTGATCATGAACAGAGCTCACAAGATCTAAACATGATAGCACAAAGGAGGAGAACCAACCATCTAGCTACTACATGGACCCATAGTCTAAGGATGAACTACTCACGCATCACACTAGAGGCAGGCATGGTGATGAAGAGGGCCTCTAGGGTGATTTCTCCCCTCCGGCAGGGTGTCGGGAAGAGCTTCAGATCCATCCTGATCTAGGGATGGAGATGGCGGCGGCTACAGACTCTTTCGTGGAATTTTGATCGGGGTTCATAGGGTTTTCGTCCCGGGATGCTTTTATAGGCGAAGGGGCAAGGTAGGTGGAGCACCAGGGGACCCACACCCCCTGGTGGCACGCCCCCTAGGCCGAGCGGCCACCAGGTGGGGCTGCCCTGGTGCGCCACTTCGTCTCCCCTCTCGACTCCATGTTGCTTCGGGTAAAATATTGACTTTAGCTTTTGTCCCATCCAATTCCGAGAATGTTTCCTTACTAGCTTTTCTGAAACCAAAAACAACAGAAAACAGGCAACTGGCACTGTGGCATCTTGTTAATAGGTTAGCCCCAGAAAATGTATAAAAAATACCTCAAAGTGTGAACAAAACATAAGAAAGTAGATACTAAACAAGCATGGAACATCAAAAATTATAGATATGTTTACGACGTATCATACACTTTCACCACAAAATTCGATACATCTGTCAGGGATAACCCTGAATCATCATACTTGGTATGTGGATAATCAATCCTAACCTTTCAATTACACACCCTAGTATAGGCACCTCCCCTATGAGCTTGGCCTCCCAGCCATGGCCATCTGCCATCCCGAGAACTGCATAGGTGGACATTCATATTCACGAGGCAGCCTCAACTTAACCTCTTTCCACGAGGAACCCATACTAAGACACATAAACTTCCAGTTAAGCCCTACCCAACTCAGGTATTGTGGTTGTACTGTAAAGTTGGAATGGTATCGCATCCAAACCCAACCATCAGTTTTTATTCAAAGTCAAGGCACATGCCTCATTCAGTATCATCTTGAAGTCATTGTGTTTCATAACACATGTCAAAACATTTCTTTCATAATCATTTTCTCCAAATGTTCCCATCTAAAGTGATCAATATTAGTTTAGCTCTAGCAACTATCAGTGAGGGTGTCATTATTGAGGGGTACTAACCAAGTGTAACTACCTAAGTCTAGTTCTATGCTCTTGTAGAATCTGCCCTATTTTTCCACGAATCATCATTTAATTAACTACTTAAGAAACTTTGGTAAAGGGAAGAATAAAGCTTGCATGTAAAACTTGGGATTGGTATAATAAAGATTGCATGACCATAGCAAGCATAGTGTATCTTGCATAGGTTAACTTGCAGACTGGAGCTTGCATAGTTTAGCTTGCCTTGGTTGGTACAGTTGTCAAAGTTATCCTCTTCCTCTTCGTAGAATTCTTCATCCTCGTAGCCCGGGTTGGTACTAGCGTCTATAAATAAATACGAGGTACAGAATCACCAAATAATACTTAACTACTTCTATTTAGCACACAAAGGTTCACACTAGATGATCTAGCATCATCCCAATCACTACATGAATTAGTGACCTAATCTTCATTATCTTATTTTAGAAATGCAATTTATACTCATTGAAAAATACTTAAGATTTAATATTCTCCAATTATAAAATATGGGATCATGTTGCCACATGTCATCACCACATATTGCATAATTGGTAATGTGATTTAAAGTGGATGGCATGAGTTACAAAGTTTAATTTGCTATTCAATATTATTGAAATGACTAGAAATGACTATATAGCCATTCTTTTAATTCTATCTCAAGATTACTTCATCTAAAACTAAATATTTTTACATATTCAGAAGAGCATGGCAAATGTGATTTTTGACCCTTGGAATCAACCCAAAAGCATTTATGGTTGATTTTAGAAAAATGTTTGAAGTTGAAAAAGTATCTGCTTTGTTATTTTTACTATGGGTGATCTATAAATTCAAACTATTTGAATCAAATGGGAGTGGTTAGATATTTTCATTAGCTTTCTAACAAAAATGGAATCATGCAATTTGGTTCAGTAAATCTCCCTGAATTCAATTTTGAAATCAACTACATAATAGGGTTTTGGAATAAAAGGAAAATCTAAATTTTAATTTGTGGGCACGCGCGAGAACGTTACTAGGCCGGCCCATCTGCACGGCGCGCGTGCAGCAGGCTGCACTGGTGTTGGCCCCACCTGTCAGTGGCTATTCTAACGTGAAGCGGTATTAGCTAATCTAGGCCACACGATTAGAACACAATCAACGGCTAAGTGTCATCATCTCCATCGCACGGCACCGCGAGATTTCAACCCTAACTCTACGGCGGGGGTCATCGGAGGCTTAACAGGGTTCCAGCTGGGTACGGTAGTGCAGGCGAACGAGCTGGTAGACGATAGTGGTTCAAATGGTGGTCGTGGCAGCTCCTGGGGCGGCTCCTAGGGATGGCTCCGTTCCTCCACTACAGCGGCGGGCTCCAGTGAGATTACAGCGCTACACTCCTTGCCTTGCTCCGGGGATGGGTCAGAGAGGTTACTGGGGGAGAGGTGAGTCGAGTGGGGTGCATTTTGAGGCAACGGGCAGGGTCTATTTATACCCCGGCAAGAGGAGCATCGGGGCATGGCTCAGGCTCGTCGGCGACGTCCCTAGAGGGTGCTATCGGCATGGCTGAGGGTGTTGGTCGACGTGGTGCTCCTTGGCGATCATCATGCACACAGTGGCATGGCGAGGCGCGGTCTTAATCGGATGGGGTCACGGGGACGTCCATGCTCTACTTGGGTACCGCGGGTATTCGTCACGGCGTACGGTGGTCACAAGTCACGTGGGGTCAAACGAGCGTGTCTGGGCGGTTGCTGGCGTCATGGCGAGTGCAGTGGCGCAAGGGGAGAGCGAGGCGCGGCGTGGTCGTGCGGGATTGCTCGGCGCTCTGGCGTGCGCTCGACATGGCGGATAGAGAAAATGGGCGCGGTTGTGCTGGCTTCTCCCATGGCTGTCGTTGGCCGAGGCGTACACTAGCGGGTGCGGTGAGGTCATGGCTATCTCCTAGACATCATGGGCGATGGCGGCGAAGCGTGTACGTCACCCCCATGTCCGGCCGGCATGGCATGCTCGGGTATGGGTTGGCACTAGTCATTTGGGCGAGTGAGAGAGGCTCCGCTGCACGGGCTGGTACTGGAGTGATCGTGGACGAGTAGTGGAGGCTTAGTGTGGTACAGAAATGATCACAAGATTGATCAAAACAGTGTATAGTTGGTAGCTTCGTACTGTGCCTGCTAAGTTTTTGAATAAATGGCCGCATATTTGAATTTTCAAATTATATTTGGTGGGTTGGTTGATCATATACTTGGGAGTCTCTAGTTGCAAGGATTTTTCAAGTGGAGAAAGTTTGGATGGTTTTTGAAAAATGGCTATCTTGATACATACACTAGATTCAATTTTGAAAATTCCCTCAAATGCATTTGAATTTGTTCTGGTAAGTTTTGAAAGTCCACTTGGGTTCTTTGTCACTTGGTCTAGCAAGGTGAGACAACAAATGGAATTGTTTCTGTTTGAAATCATTTACTAGAGATGCTCCAAGTTAGCTAGGTTTTAACTTTTGCAAGAATGACCATTAGGTCATATGCTTCATAATTTGATTTTCTTTTGATTTGATTTGGTTTGGATTTGACCTAGATGATATTGTTTTGGTATTTAAATCAATTCTCATCATTCACAACAAACAAACATGGAATGACATGCATTAATACATCATTAACAAACACCACTTTCATTCATATAGTTTTTAATAGTAAAAGCTTTTGTTAACCCTAATTTTGGTTGATTGGAAATTGATATACTCCTTTTAATATTTTTGAGATGTTACAAACCTTCCCCCTTAAATAGAATCTCGTCTCGAGATTCAAGAAAAACTAGGAACTAAAGAGATTTGGAAACTCAGTCCTAATATAATCTTCTCACTCCCAGGTGGCTTCTTCTTCAGTATGGTTGCTCCACTGGATTTTCAGAAACTTGATACTTCTGGTCCGGGTGGTTCTGAAGGCTTCTTCCAAAATACGAATGGGTACTTCATGTTAAGTTAAATCCTTTTTCATATGCACCGCTCTGTGATCGATGTTCTTCAAAACTTCGGTCTTCTCCGGCACTTCTAAGCATTTCCTAAGTAACGAGATATGAAACACATCATGTACGGCTGACATCTCTTTAGGCAGTTTTAGCTGATAGGATACTTCTCCTCGGTGACTTAAAATCTTGAAGGGCCCGATATATCTGGGTGCAAGCTTTCCCTTGAGTTGAAATCGCTGCATTCCTTTCAAGGGTGATACTTTGAGATACACAAAGTCTCTAATATTGAAGGTCGGGTCTCGATGTCTTTTGTCAGTGTAACTCTTCTATCTGGATTGAGCGGTCTTGAGGTGTTCACAAATCTTGTGAACCTTCTCTTTGGCTTCCTGTAGGTTGTCTGGTCCGGATATCTGACTCTCTCCTACTTCCGACCAATTCAGAGGGGTACGGCACTTCCTTCCATATAGAAACTCAAATGGGGCCTGATACGTTGCAAACATATCCATAATTTTTGATGTTCCATGCTTGGTTTTATCTACTTTCTTATGTTTTGTCCACACTTTGGAGTACTTTCTATACACTTTCTTGGACTAACCTATTAACAAGAGCCACAGTGCCAGCTGCCTATTTTCTGCTATTTTTGGTTCCAGGAAAGTCAGAAAATGAATATTCCCAGAATTGGACGGGACAAAAGCCAAAGTCAATTTTTTACCGAGAGGGACACAGAGCCAGAATACGAGACGGAGAGGGTCCAGGGGGCCGCCACACCACCTGGTCGTGCGGCCAAGCCTGGCCTACGCTAGGGGGTGGTCTGGCCGCCTCGGGCACCCCCTCGGCCTCCCCTTTCGCCTATAAGATGCCTCCGATATAGAAACCCTAAGTACCCGATCAAAATTCCACGAAAGAGTCTATAGCCGCCGTCATCTCCATCCCTAGATCGGGAGGGATCTGAAGCTCTTCCCGATACCTTGCCGGAGGGAAGAATTCACCCTGGAGGCCTTCTTCATCATCATGCAAGCCTCCAGTGTGATGCGTGAGTAGTTCATCCTTGGACTATGGGTCCATGTAGTAGCTAGATGGCTGGTTCTTCTCCTTTGTGCTATCATGTTTAGATCTTGTAAGCTCCGTTCATGATCAAGATCATCTATTTGTAATCCTACATGTTGTGTTTGCGGGGATCTGATGGATATTGAGATGTTATTTCAGATTGATTATTGATTATATCATGTCTTTGTTATTTGTGATCTTTCATGCTTTCCGTTGTTAGTAGCTATCTTGGCCAAGTAGATGCTAGCAACTCCAAGAGTTAGTATTTATGCTCGATAGTGGGTTCATGCCTCTAGTAATCTGGGGAAGTAACAAAAATCTCTAAGTTACTAGATGTGTTGTTGCTACTAGGGAGAAAATAGCAATCCTTTGTTCATAGAACAATCGTATTGTTTACTTTACACGCAATGCGTAATGCAATTATCTGTTGCTTGCAACTTAATACTGCAGGGGGTTTGGATGATAACCTGAAGGTGGATTATTAGTCATAGATGTAGTTGGATTACGGTCTATGTATAATGTTGTAATGCCCAATCGAATCTCAAAAGAGTCAAGATGAGTAGTATATGCATGTATTGCTTTCTCGATGTTTGTTAATTGCCCTGCTGTAATTTATTCACCCAACATGTCGTCTATCTTAAGGAGAGCCACCACTAGTGAATTATGGACCACAGTCCTTTCTTTTACCATTAATATACTACTGTTTACTGCTTTCTATTTACTTTCTGCAAACTATTACTTTCTTCCACACAATATGTTTAATCCTTTATTTTCTGCAAAACCGGTGAGATTGACAACCTCACTGTAAGTTGGGGGCAAAGTTCTGTGGTAGTGTTGTGCAGGTCTCCATGTTGTTGCTGGCGCCGTAGTGCACCCTGCCAAAGTCCAGCTAGCAACACCTTGGAGGTGTTTCCTTGCTCCTACTAGTTTGATAAACCTTGGTTTCATAACTGAGGGAAAACTTGTTGCTGTGGTCATCATACCTTCCTATTGGGGTTCCCCAACGAGCTTGATATATTTTGAGCCATCAAGGACTTTTTCTGGCGCCGTTGCCGGGGAGTCAAGGACATCTTCACAAGGGGAGTCCCTCATAACCAGTCTCTTTACTTTGTTGTTTTTGTTTTGCTTAGTTTACTTTTTGCTTTGTTTGCTTGTTTCTTATTCAAAAACACACAAAACATTAGTTCTACTAGTTTGCTTTCTTTATTAAAAACACACAAAAAAATGACTACTCTTGAAAACACTAAGTTGTGTGACTTCACTAGCACCAACAAGAATGATTTCATGTGCACACCTATTGCTCCACCTGTTCCTGAAGCTACTTTCTTTGAAATAAAACCTGCTTTACTCAATCTTGTTATGAGAGAACAATTTTCTGGTATTGGTAATGAAGATGTTGCTGCTCATCTAAATAACTTTGTTGAACTTTGTGAGATGCAAAAGCATAGGGATATAGATGGAGATATCATTAAGCTTAAATTGTTTCCTTTCTCCTTGAGAGGAAAAGCTAAAGAATGGTTGAATTCCTTAACTAGGAATAGTATTGATTCTTGGACTAAATGCAAAGATGCTTTCATTGGAAAATATTATCCTCCTGCTAAGATTATATCTATGAGAAGTGAAATAATGAAGTTTAAAAAATATGATAATGAACATGTTGCTCAAGGTTGGGAAAGAATGAAATCTTTGGTAAAGAATTGTCCCACTCATGGACTGACTGCTTGGATGATCATGCAAACCTTTTATGCAGGATTGAACTATTCTTCAAGAAATCTATTGGATTCTGCTGCTGGAGGTACCTTTATGACCATTACTTTGGGTGCTGCAACAAAGCTTCTGGATAATATGATGGTTAACTATTCTGAATGGCATACTAAAAGAGCTCCACAAGGTAAGAAGGTAAATTCTGTTGAGAAAACCTCCTCCTTGAGTGATAAAATTGATGTTATTATGTCTATCCTTGTTAATGGGAAAGCTCATATTGATCCAAATCATGTTCCTTTAGCCTCTTTGGTTGCTCAAGAAGAGCAAGTTGATGTGAACTTTATAAGAAATAACAATTTTAGCAACAATGCCTACAGGAATAATTTTGGTAATAATAACTGTAGGCCATATCCTCCCAATAATGGTAATGCTTATGGAAATTCCCACAACAATAATAGGAGTACTCCCTCTGAACTTGAAGTTATGCTTAAATACTTTATTAGTAAACAAACTCCTTTCAATAAAACTATTGAGGAGAAACTCTCTAATGCTAAAAGAAATATTGCATCATTGGCTGAAGCTCAATCTTCTTTGAACAAAAAGGTTGCTAAACCTAAAACTATTGATAATCCCTTTGCTGCTACTAATGCCATACAAGTTAGAATTGAGGAAAAAGTTAGATTATTAGCTGAATTGCATGCTAAGTGGGAGAAAGAAGATGAAATTGCTAGAAACATTAGTGTTTCTACTATCACTTCCACTAGTGTTGAGGATAGTAAGAGTTCTACTACTTTAGATGATAATTATGATTTTGATCTTGATGGTTGCAACATCTCTGAAGTTATTAAGTTCCTACAAAAGCTTGCTAAAAGTCCTAATGCTAGTGCTATGAATATGGCCTTTACAAAACACATTACTGATGCTCTCATAAAAATTAAGGAAGAAAAGACGAAACATAAAGCTTATATTCCTATAGAACAAGAAGATGATTGGGAACCCATCATTAATATGAAAGTGAATGATTTTGATTTTAAAGCTTTATGTGATCTTGATAGTAGTGTTTCTATTATGCCTAGAAAGATTTATGATACGCTTGATTTGCCACCAATGTAAGATTGTTATTTGAATGTCCCACTTGATGATAATGCTAAAAAGAAACTCATGGGGAGTATTAATGATGTTATTATTATGGTTAACAATGCCTATGTACCCGTTGATTTCTATGTTTTGGATGTTGAATGCAATGCTTCTTGTCCTATTACTTTGGGAAGACCTTTTCTTAGAACTGTTGGTGCCATTATTGATATGAAAGAAGGCACCATTAAATATCAACTCCCACTCAAGAAAGGTATAGAACACTTCCCTAAGAAGAGAGATAAGATTTCTTTTGCCTCTCGTATGAAAACAAAATTTGCTGTTAATGCTTCTTCATTGGAGGACACTTGATTCTTTTTCTTGCTTCTTATGCCTAACTTAAAGGCGTTAAAGAAAAGTACTTATTGGGAGATAACCCAAATTTTTTAGACAAGTCTTGGAAGTTATTACCTCTATAATAACCGCTCCTTATCCTTTTTATTTGCTTTTTGTGCCAAGAGTAACCTCTAATGAGAGAGAAGTAATGATTGGGAAAGTTGCTATCCCGAAACAGATTTCTGTGCTTCACCGTAAACATTCGTGTAAAATCTTTGTACGTCTTTTTAAGGCATGAATTTTTGTGCTTCTACCCTAGGTTGTTTTCTAACTTTCGTTAGTTCAACACTTTTTGATTTGAGCAACAGAAGGTCTTGGAAAAAATTGGTTTTTACCTTCTCGTCTGTTTTGACAGATTTCTCCCATTCTTTGCATTTGCTTCTTGTTGGTTCCTTTTTGAGTTCTTTTAGGGAATTGAGCTTTTTGAGGGAAGTGCTAAAGTAGCTTGTGTTTTAGTGGAAGTTTAATTGGTGTTGAAACTGAACCTAAAGACTTATTATCTTGAGTGCACTAATGTTGCTAATAAAGATTGTGTGAAGTTTTGTATGAAGGAAAATTTTCAGGTGTATGGAGAGAATGATGTAATGAGATGAAGAATGGACTAAAGCTCAAGCTTGGGGATGCCACCCCGTGTCACCCCAAGAAATATTCAAGAGGTACAAGCGTCAAAGCTTGGGGATGCCCAAGGTATCCCCTTCTTCATCAATAAAAATCCCAGGTTTCTTCCAAACACTTCATTTTTATTGTTTCATGCATAGTTGTGTTGTTCTTGGAGCGTCTTCTTTTTCGTTTTTCATTTTGGTTTCCGTTTGCTTGGTTTTCTTAGTTTTCTGAATAAATTGGTTGGACCCCCTCTTTCATACATTGGTTTTCAAATAGTTTGGTTTGGATTGGACAACAGTAGCAAAAGTTCATGCTTAAGTGGTAAAAGGAGCTTGTTTTTGACTGTGGCCTATGCTTTGTCATGTCATGCTTGATATTGTTTTGGCTTTATGCTTAGTGATCTTTGCTGTAGCATGACTTGTTATAAACAATTGAGATTGCTTAATGTGCCTTGGAAGAATCATGCATTGTTTAGCATATTAAAGCATAGTATTGTGGTATTCTGCTTTGATGCTTTATTTAGGTTGACTTGGTGCATGCTCACACCATGTTATGACTATCCCAAGTCACCATAGCCTTTGTGATCCTTTAGTTTTCGACTTGTGGTATCACTTTATGCTTTGATTAATGATGTTTTGTCGCTCTGCATGATTATGGCCATTATTGCTCTCTTAGTTGGTCGCTCCTAGTCTTTTGTTAGCCTCCACAACCAAGTATGAGTTCCACTCATGCATCCAACTCCTAAAACCAAGTTATTCTAAAGAGTCCACCGTACCTACCAATTAGCATTTGCTATTCCAAATATATTCATGTTTTTATCTACCTTCCGAATTAAACTTGTTATGAGAAAACTAGTGATTAAATCTCTCACGAACTTGATGGCACACTTTACTTTTCTTGCCCTTAATAAACTTGAATCATTTGAAGGAAATATGCTCTGAGAGGCAATAATAAATTTGTTGTTATGTATTCGTTGTATATGATAGATGTTTATTTTGCATGCTATAATTGTATTGATAGGAAACGTCAATACATGTGTGTTTAATAAACAAATAAAAGGTTCCTAGTTATGCCTCTCTTATAGACTAGATCGTTGATTAACAAGATGATCAAAGTTTCCTGATCATGGACATTGGATGTTGTTAATAACAAGGTCACAACATTTGTGAAATGATGTGATGAACATTCATCCGAAGTATAGCATTACGATCAAAGTCATTATGTTTATATTGCTATAACATCATACGAAGTAATATTTATCCTTAGACCATGAGATCATGTTAATTGCTGACATCAGAAGAGTAACTTGATAACATCAAACGTCACACCGTAAAAGGGTGACTATAAAGGTGGGTTCAGATACTGTGAAGATGTCATGTTGAGGCTCATGGATCAAGAGTGGAATTTGTCAATCCTGATGACGGATAGATATACTTTGGGACCTCTCGGTGATACCACATTAAGATAGCTTGCAAGCAAGTGATGTGATCACTAGAATGTTATATCACAGGAACAAGAAAAGAGTGCATGTGGGTAACGAGATCAATCTAGGTATTTGGATACCGATGATCGAATCTCGGACATGTATTATATCAAGAGACAAAGGGATTAAATTACAAGCGTTAAAGGTTCTCACGATCACAGAAGTCATCGTTGAATGTGCAGGAGTCAGTATGGATCTCCAGGTCCCGCTTCTGATTATTGATTTGAGAGGAGTCTCAATCATGTCTGCATTATTCGCGAACCGTAGGGTGACAAACTTAAGGGTTTCCAAACACCATTTTGGAGCACATATGTTTCAGACGAAAGAATTGCAAAGCGCTGGAATTATTTCGATGGAAACCGGAATGTTTTGGGTGAAATTGCAGAAACTGGTTCTGCATGTGATATTGAAATGTTACAAGGGGTCTTATGTGAATGTTTGTTAAAAGTAATTAAAAAAATTCTGAATAAAATAAATAAAAGAGTTTTATTAAATGAGAGTTGCATTAAATTTGGTGGAAATTTAATGCATGTGAGTGGAACTTTGGGTGGAGGATAAATTGATGTGAGTGGAGCTTCCACCACATGAATGAGAAGAGGTGGGGGCACCCCCCATGGGCACCGGCCATGGGAGGGGAGGAGGCCCCCCTCTCCTATAAAAGGCCCCCCTCCCCTCCCTCACAAAGTACACCTCTTCGTGAAGGATCTCTCTCCTCCTCTAGATATATTCCCCCATGGTCTCGGATTAGCGAGATACATGTTCCCGGTGGCATTGCGTCTGGAAGGAGTTGATGCTTCCGCTGATTTGCTAGAGCAAGGAGGTGGAGGTTGTTCCATGGCCTGAACGTGTGTGCGAGGAAGGATGCGCTGCTGATTTGCGGCGCTAGGACTTCCACACGATCTTGAGATCGGCAAGCGTACGAATACATCATCCACGAGTTCCAACTCGTTAACAAAACGCTGTTGTCTTCAAGGGTAAGTTCTCTATGGATGTATATCCACCCGTTTCTTGTATCTAGTAGATAGATCTTGGCGTATAGTTCTCACCGTAGGAAAAAAATGTTTTCTATGCTGTGAACCCAACAGTGGTATCAGAGCCTGATCTATGCGTAGGTGCTTTGCACAGGTAGTACACATATGTTAATATGTGGGCGATGATGATCATGTTATTGCTTCTTTCATGTATTTTCGATATTGGTGGCATAGTGGGATGAAGCGGCCCGGACCAACCTTACATGTCATCGCACATGAGACTGGTTCCACGACTGACATGCAACTAGTTTTGCATAAGTGGCTGGCAGGTGTCTATCTCTCCTACTATAGTCAATATCTGATTTACAACGAGTTGCTAATAACTTGGTTATCCTCTGTGGTTCCATGTTCGTAGGTAAGAACGGTTCTATCTCCGAAAGCCCAAAGCCACGTAAAATTTGCAATGGATAAATTAGAGGTGTCTAGTTTAGATCGTTGCTGGGCTAGTGTCTTGATATGGTAATGTTGTAAGTAGATGTATGGTAGATACTCTTACAACACACTTAACGTGTAAGTTTCATAGACCTTGGCCTTACACACAAAGGAATGATAAATCATACCATGATGCATATGATAGAGATCAAATGCATGGACCATATCATCTCACTTTACACATTAGATGTTCGCATCTTATATTGCTAGTTTGGCACTTTTAGTAGCATTGATAGGTGATCCCTCATTTAAATATCAAGATAAAATGTGTTCTTCCTTAAGTATGCACTGTTCTATGGATCGTGTTTCGAGACATCACGTGATGATCGGGTGTACTCAACTCTACGCTTTCATACAACGGGTGTAAGACAGTTTTAGACACGCGAATACTAAGGTTCTTACTTGGCAAGCCTAGCATGTACAGACATGGCCTCGGAACACGGACCGAAAGGTTAAGCATGAGTTATATAGTTGATATGATGCCCATATAGATGCTCGCCTTTGAAGCTACACCAACTCACGTGATGATCGGACTTGGCGTAGTGGATTTGGTTCACGTAATCACCAAAAAGACATGAGGGATGTCGTTTTTGAGTGGGAGTTCATTAGTAATTTGGATTAGTTGAACTCAATCTATCATAAACTTAGTCTAAATAAACTTTACAAATTTTGTTGTAGATGGCACCACCTGCTTTTAATTTCAATGTGTTCATGGAGAAAGAGAAACTTGCTGCGAATGGTAGAAACTTCACCAACTGGGCTATGAATTTGGGGATTCTCCTCACTGCTGCACAAAAGCAATATGTGCTAGAGGCGCCACTAGGCCCCCCACCAGCTCCTGATGCCCCTGACGAGGAAAAGAATGTCTATATAACTCGTCAGGAGGACCACAACTTAGTTCATTGCGGCATACTGTATGGGCTAGAGCCAGAACTTCAAAAGCGTTTCGAAAATGGCAATGCTTTTGATACCATGGGAGAATTGAAAATGATTTTCGATACGCATGCTTTCGTAGAGAGTTATAATGCTTCGGAAAAGTTCTTTAGCTGCATGATGGAGGAGAATAACTCCGTTAGTGAGCACGTACTCAAAATGTCTGGGTACGCCGATAAGTTTGTGTCCTTGGGAATAACGATTCCCATTGACCTAGGCATACATTGTGTTCTCCAATATCTGCCACCTAGCTACAAGAGCTTCATGATGAACTATAACATGCAGGGCATGAAGAAGTCTCTTCCCGAGCTTCTGTCAATGCTTAAAACTACAGAAGTGGAGATTAGGAAAGAACATCAAGTGTTGATGATCAATAAGACCACCGGTTTCAAGAAAGACAAGAAAGGCAAGCAGAAGGGAAAGAAGGGTAGCAAATCTATTGCCACACCTGAGAAGAAATCCCGAGTTGGCCCTAAGTCTGATACCGAGTGCTACTATTGCAAGGGGACTGACCATTGGAAGCACAACTGCCCCAAGTATTTGGCGGACAAGAAGGCCGGCAAGGCAAACAAAGGTATATGTGATATACATGTTGTTGATGTGTACTTGACTAGTACTCGCAGTAGCACCTGGGTATTTGATACGGGATCGGTCGGTTGCTAATATATGTAACTCGATTCAGGGGCTGCGGAACAAGCGACAGCTAGAAAGGGATGAGGTCACGATGCGGGTCAGCAATGGATCAAGAGTTGATGTGATCGCCGTCGGAACGCTACCTCTCCATATGCCGTCAGGATTAGTGATAAATCTAAATAATTGTTATTTGGTGCCTGCACTGAGCATGAAGATTGTATCCGGATCGTGTTTGATGCGAAGTGGTTATTCCTTTAAATCTGAAAAACAATGGTTGTTCGATTTATATGAATGATATATTTTATGGTCATGCACCTATGATGAATGGTTTATTTCTGTTGGATCTCCATAGTAGTATTACGCATATTCATAATGTTGATGCAAAAAGGATTAAACTTGATAATGATATATCTGCATATATGTGGCACTGCCGGCAGGGTCATATTGGCGTTGAACGCATGAAGAAACTCCATTCTAATGGACTTTTGGAATCACTTGATTTTGAATCATTTGATACATGTGAGCCATGCCTTATGGAAAGATGACTAGAACGCCGTTTTCCGGTTCAACGGAACGGGCGACAAATTTATTGGAAATCATACATACTGATGTGTGTGTACCAATGTGTGTGTCGGCGCGAGGTGGATATCGTTATTTTGTTACTTTCATGGATGATTTGAGTAGATACGGGTATAACTATTTGATGAAACATAAGTCTGAGACCTTTGAAAAGTTCAAGGAATTTCAGAATGAAGTGGAAAATCATCGTAACAAAAAGATAAAATTTCCACGGTCCGATCGTGGAGGAGAGTATCTTAGTTAAGAGTTTAGCAAACATATGAAAGACTATGGAATAGTTTCACAACTCACGCCTGTCGGAACACCACAACGTAATGGTGTGTCAGAGCGTCGTAATCGTACTTTATTAGATATGGTTCGATCTATGATGTCTCTAACTGACTAGCTGATGGCTCGGTGTTGATGTAGAGCTCGTTGGGAACCCCAAGAGGAAGGTATGATGAGCACAGCAGCAAGTTTCCTCAGTTATGAAACCAAGGTTTAATCGAACCAGTAGGATCAAGGAAACATCCCAAAGGTGTTGCTAGCTGAGCCTTGGCAGGGCGCACTACCGGTGCTAGTAGCAACGTGGAGACCTGCACAACACAATCACAGAACGTTGTCCCCTACTTGCGATGAGGTTGTCAATCTCACCGTGTTTTGCGGAAAACAAAGGATTAAACGTATCGAATGGAAGGAAGTAATAGTTTGCAGAAAGTAAACATAATCAAGGTTGAGGTAATAGTTGGAGAAATATATTGTCCCATACCTAGAGAAAATTTTGAAACTATTATGATTGGGACCATTGCTATCAAGGTTGAGATAACATAATCATTAGTGGAATACAAAGTTTTGTTTCATATAAAATTGTTTTGGTAACAAGACCTGATCAACCTTGTTAACAAAAGGATTTCATTAAACAAAACAATATTTTCACCATGATTATCCCCGCTTACTTCTATTCTATCCATTTTAGTTTTTTGCTTTCGTTTAGTTTACTTTTCTGTTGTTAGTTGCTTTGCATGTTAGAGTGTCTTAGAACTTCTGAAGTTCTAGCCTTGTTTTGTCATTGCATCATTCCAAAAAATCTTTCTGTCAGAAAATCATTCTTTTATACCTGAAAATTGTTCAAAAATAAAGTGTCTCAAAAAATTCCAGAAAATTCATATTAATTTTTTACGTGAAAAAAGGGGCAGAGGAGTGCCTGGAAGGTACCAGGGGGGCCCACCAGGCAGGCACACCACCTGGTGGCGCGACCAGCCCAGGGGCGCGCCTGGCCATGGTGTGGGCCACCCCTGGCCCTCCACTCACTCTCTCACTTCACACTTTCCTCTCTCTCCCAAGAAAACACGAGTTCATTGCTCGAAATCGCGTTCTTGCTATTCTTACCCTCGATTTTTCGATCTCCTTGCTCAGCCCATCTTTGCTGCTGAAATTTGGAGCATTTGTTCTCCGGTATGTGACTCCCCCGCTTGTCCAAGTAGATTTGTGTTTAATGGTTTATATCTTTAGTATCTAGCTGCTGTAGGTGACAGGTTATGAGAGCTTGTAAGCTTGTTTGATTCTTAGAGTTATAGTTTTGATGCATATGTTTAGGCCTCTTACAAGTCCCTATGAGTAGTGCCCTTCATTATATATTCACTTTGCAATCACTTGTTTAATAGATGTTTAAATTTCAGAATATCAAACATGAACAACCATACCATTGGAGAAATATTTGAGAGGGATGCACCTAGGAGGTCAAGGCCCTCAAGATCAGCCTCTCAGTTTAGGCCATCATACAACGAGGATCTCATTGCACCTCGCATTGGTAATGAAGGAGATGATGGGGATGCTCACCCATCTACTTTTCCTTGTTTTACTTTCTTAAAAGCTACAGGGATTCTTGATGATTTCTTGCTACTGATTCAGAGGGTTGGTTTGAACTCATACATGCAAGATGAGAGTGAGCAATACACTATGCTCACCAAAACTTTTGTTGAGAGCTTCGTTTTTACTAACATGCCCTATCAGTCAACTGTTTCTTTTAGAATTTATAATTACCCTTTACCATGCCATTGGAAAGATTTTGCAGTATTATAGGTGTGGGCATGATAGGGACCGTGAAGAAGATTCAAGGGCGACCCGCTGATTTGCTGGACCTCTATCGAGGTGTGACCAATGACAACGACCACGTAGCTCAGCGTGGAAAGATAAGAAACATCCAACTCCCTGCTCTTAGATACTTTGCCTATTATCTTGCTACTAGCGTTCTTGGTAGGGAGAATACGAGTAATATCTCCAATTATCATCTAGCCTTCCTCGCTGCTGCGCTTAACAATGATACTCGGTACAATCTTGGCTCTCTTATTTCTCGCCGCCTAGCTGCTAGGGGGCTTATTTATGGGGTCATCATCGCTTCACGTATGGTCAATGCATTAGAGCTTTCGGTGGATCCCAATGATACTATATTGGCACCACAAAGGCTTGACCTTGCTGCCATGAAAACACATCACTTTGTCACTACTGATTCTGATATGGACAGTTTAGTATATAGGATGTTGTTTACTGACGGGGATGAAAGGGAGATTCCCTTGCCGCAGTCTACTTTGTTTAGTGTTCACAGGAGGCCATGGTCATGCTCCAAGGAGGAGGTGGACGAGCAGCTCCGCTTGCTGGGCTTCCACAGGCAGCACCAGGAGGATGTGCCCTCCTACGATTACTCTGCACACTACGGTGGGGCGTCCTCGAGCTCGCACCAGGACGAGGGTACCTCCTCACCGTACTACGAAGGCGCTCCATCCTGGCCAGCTTGGGATTGATACCCACTTAGGCCAAAAGCCTAAGCTTGGGGGGAGTACACCGATATCGCACTCATCTCTATATCATTTTGCGTCGGTACTTTGTATATTCATGTTTCATTCTCTTTTTTTGTTCTTTCTTTACTTTTGCTTTCTAAAACACAAAAAGACCAAAAATATTTCTATTTTTTATCTTTGTTTGCTTCTTCTTTTTTCCTTGGTTTGTTTTTCCTTTTTTTGCTTTGCTTAAACTATTCTAAAAACCCAAAAAGATTTTGCTTTGCGTGTTCCTCCTTTTTGGTTCTTGTTTTAAAAATCGAAAACACCAAAAATATTTGTTGTTAATCTTTGGTTCTGTGAGTTTGTTGCAGGGTTTAGCAGTTCTCAGTGGAATTTGGTTTCATATTATTATTCAAGCCACACAAGTGAAGGGCAATAATGAGGATTAATGACAACTTGAGGTGTGGTAAGAGGCTGGTAACGAACTCTATTTGTTTTCATTTTTGTACATATACTCATCATTGTGGGCATGCTTAGTCTGTTCATGTAGGGTGTATGTTATTCAAGAATGCTTAGTAGTTTTTGCTTTCCTATGATTAGTTCCATCTTGCTAATAGTTTGTAGCATGTAATATGAATGTTTGCTTGCATTACTCTATTCATAACTTGGTATGACATCGTGGTATCCTCCTCTGAATGTTTCACTTCAATTGACTTGGCACATGCTCACGCATGCATATGAATGAAATAATCAGTTAAGCCTCGATGAATTATTTTGCCTTGAGGGTCTTGAATCACTTTCATGCCATGATTAGTCCTGTTTTGTTGCAAGCATGATTATGATAGTTATTGCTCTCTCGTTTGTCGCTCCCTTACTATTGCTAGCCTCCACTTGCACTGAGTATGAGCTCTACTCGTGTTTCCAATTCCCAGAAACCAATATTGCCAAAAGTGTCCACCATACCTACCTATTAGCATCATTTGCTGTTCCGTGCATATTCAATATGCCTTGTTTTCTTCCGAATAAAATGTTTGCTTGTTATGAGAAAGTTAGTTAGTAAAGCTCTCACGAACTTGATGGCACACTTTATTTCCTGTACTTAATAAACCTGAACCATTGTGACTGTCCATGAAAGTTATATGCTTGCAAATTATAGGCTGGGGATTAGTAGAACCATGTGTCACGGGGAACGCTTTCAACACCTGTAAATATATACCCAGTTGATATCATGCTCTTTTGTTTGCGGATGTCGCCGGTGTGAAATAAAAGGGGAGCTTGTAAGTCCATGGACTTATGTATGTGTGTTAGAGAAACGCCTGGGCCGCGGGTCTAATCCATGCCTAATCATGGTGGAAACCTGCAGCGTAACCATAATGAGTATCTACGAAGCATTCTTCTTATAAAAAAAGAGAAAGATAGCTATTGAGAAAAGAAAAAAAGAGATATGAGAAAAGAGGAAAGAGAGAAAAAAGCACCATTTTCCCATGGTAAATAATAAAATTGCTGACATACTCATTGTCTGCTTGCCTTGTCATTTTGATATGGGGATTATTCCGTATCATCGGGCAAGGGGTACCCTGTTGGCGGTTCTCTATGATACGCATGTATTTACTATGACAAGAACTTACTGGTAACTAAAGTTGAGTAGCATGAGGAGCGGCCCTCGTACTTGAGGGACATGAGATTTCCAGTTTATAGTCTATCAAGCATATAACTCAGATTGGACCTCACTTTCACCTTAACCATATTAAAGATGCTCATGATAGGGGCAATGAGAGCTCAAAGCTAATGAGTACCATACTTTCACCATTTGGAAGCCTTTCAAACTATTCAAAACCTTTTTCATTTCCTTGTTGAGTCACCACCCATTCTTTGAGCACTTTCTTGAGAGCATAGTTGTCATTCTTAGTATGATGTGTTTGTCTCATTACTGGATTAATTGTGTTATGACTTTGATGCTTGTATCTTTGATATCTTTACTTCTAGTCTTCACCTGAACTTCAGAGGTGCCTTGACATTCACAATAAAAAGTCAAGCGAGATACCACTCTATCATACCTTGTTATGAGCATTGTAATGTTGCTTATGTTTATGTTTCATGCTACTTATTATTTTTGAGTTGGAATCTCTTCATAGCTTGCATTGCCTATTAAGTAAACTTAGCTGCATACTCCTTATTATGAATTGTATAAGTAGTTGATCACATGTTGAGAATATTTACATCATATGAAGAAAATGTGTTCGTGAAAGTTTCTTTTATCGCACTCAGTTTTCAACTGAATTGCTTAAGGACAAGCAATAAGCTAAGCTTGGGGGGAGTTGATACGTCCAAAATGTATCTACTTTCCTGAACACTTTTGCTATTGTTTTTACTCTAAACTTGTGTGATTTGGATGCAACTAACACGGTCTGACGATGTTTTTAGTAGAATTGCCTTGGTGTCTAGTTTTTGTGCAGAAAATCAACTATCAGGAAAAATCCTGGAAAATATGCCAAAAATCCTATTTCACCAGAAGTCTCACGGAGCCAGAATACGAGACGGGCTTGGGTTGGGCCCAGGCCACACCACCTGGCCGCGCGGGCTAGGCCTGGCCGTGCCAGGGGGTGGTCTGGCCGCCCCAGACACCCCCTCGGTCTCCCTCTTCGCATGTAAGTTGCCTTCTGACCTAAAAACTCAGGGGGGTCGACGTTTTTCCAAAAAGAGTTCTGCACTGCCGCCACCACCAGATTCCGCGATTCGGAACCAGAAACTCCGTTCTAGCACCCTGCCGGGACGGGGAATTGGAGGATATCATCGCCATCATCATCACCATCGCTTCTCCATCGACTATCCATGTTTCCCCCATCGATGAGTGAGTAATCCCCCGCTGTAGGCTATGGGGATGGTAGGGATTGGATGAGATCATTCATGTAATGGCATCGGATTGTTAGGGCATGGTGCCTAGTATCTTATATTAGTGTTTTTTGACTTTGTTGCGACTTGTTATGCTTAATGCTTGTCACTAGGGCCCGAGTGCCATGATTTCAGATCTGAACATGTTACTGATTCATTATGATAGTATTGTTTATGGTCTTACCTGCAAGTTGTATACACACGTTGTTGTCCGGAACCAATGGCCCCGAAGTGACAGAAATCGGGATAATCGAAGGGAATGGCTTTGATGTGAGGATCACATGTGTTCATGGAGTGTTAATGCTTTGTTCCGGTGCTCTATTAAAAGGAGCACCTTAATTGCTAGTAGTTCCCTTGAGGCCCCGCTGCAAATGGGCTGGCAGGACAAAAGATGCTGTGCAAGTTCTCATTGCAAGCACGTATGACTATATATGGAACACATGCCTATGATTATCTTGTACTTGGATGCTTTATCTTATTTATCTGCAATTGCGCTATGTTCTGATTGCCATGTGAATTGTCTTGTCCATGCAACACCCGTCCATCCATCCCTATGACTACCGCGCTCTAATCCTACTGTTACTGCAATTCTTACTACTGTCTTTACTTACTACTGCTGTTACTTTACTATTCCTACTACAAAACTGTTGCTACTGATAAACTGCTATGAGCAAGATTGTTTCTAGGTGCAGCTGAATTGACAACTCAGTTGTTAAGGCTTATAAATATTCTTTGGCTCCCCTTGTGTCGAATCAATAAATTGGGTTTCACTTCCCTCAAAAATACTGCGATACACCCCATATACTTGTGGGTCATCACTTGGTCGAGTCGAAGACTCGAGTAAGGACTAGAGTAGTCAAAAAGTGCTCCTACTGGAGTTATTGACGTCAGTGCTGACGATGAGATGATCTCAGTTGCCCGCGTGAGCGGTTTTGACGGGACCTGACGAAAAGTGGGCCCCATTTTCTGACTTGGACTTGACCAGGCGTGCGTAATCTTTGTTTTAACTGTGCCCCCTCGATTCTCGCGCGTAATGGGAGGAGTGGAGCGACAGTTCGTGGTTTACTCTGCCATGTGTCGACATTCATTCGTGCCACGCGTCTGGTTGATTTCTTCCTAGCCGTCGGATGGCATCTTCGATGAGGTTAAGTAGAGATCTTGCTGTGCGGTAAATTCTCCACAATGCATGTTCTTCCTCACGCATTGCCTCCATTGCTTCTCCTCGCTGCTCCATTTCTCTCACCCTCTTTGCGGCGCTGGACGGTCTTCGCACCTTTCCCAGTTACTTTCTGCGCTCCCATCGCAAGTGCCAGATGGGAAAGAAGAGGGAACCTCCGCCACTGGATCTCCGGTTGCCCTGCTGCGAGAAGAAGGGCGTTGCCACCGCGGACACCAGCACTACCGCTAAAGCTGGGAAGAAGAAGGATCCGGGCACGCGTGTCACAAATGGGTCGTGGCGGCCATCCACCATCAAGCCCTCAGAGCTCTTCACCTAGCGCCAAGATGGTGCGCTCCCCGCCATGGAAGAGGAATGTCGAATCCCAGGCGATGAGGTAATCCCAGTCCTCCTGCCGGGTTTCGGGTGATGTTCCTTGCGTTCATTATTCACGGTCTATCTCTCCCCCTTCACAAATTTGTGAGGGGGTTGCTTTGTTTCTACGGGCTCCAGCTACACCAGCTAACCCTGAACTCCATCCTCCATATTTCTTGTTTCATTACTCTCTACGAGTGCTGGCTCGGAATCGACCCACACTTTGGCCTCTTTAAAAAACTCAGCAAACTCAAACGCCAGTCGGGCTCTGGATCGGTAGTCTATGATATAGGAGGCTATGGGATCCACGTCGACTCCAATGTCACGTATTTTTCCATCAAACTCACTACATCTGTCCAAGGATGGAGGGAGAAGTGGTTCTACATTCGGGACCAGAAGGTTGACGAAGAACACTATGGACTCGTGCCCTTTGATCCGGTGGTAGCTTGCAAGAGGAGGAGGTCATGGAAGAATACTGTGATGCCCAACAAAGCTGAGGAAACAGAAACTCTTTACCAGCATGTTTGCGACCTCGAACAACGCGTAGGCAAGGAAGTAGGAGGCGCAGACCTTATTCGCACTTGGATGCGCCGCCGAGTGCAGCCGCTACAGGCCAGAGCACATCCAATGAGCTGCTGGATTTGTGCTGGTGATGTGACTCGCATCTCCTCAGAGGGCATTTCTTTTGGCGAAGTAGATAGGAGGTTTCGACTACTGACCAAGTACACCTCCAAGAAGGATCTCCCGGGTGACTGAGTTGTGCCTCCCTTCTGTGCAAGCCATCCTCCGCCTGAGGTGGATTTCTTTTAAAAGTTATTCTTATTTTTCGATTGATTGCTAGGTGTCTTTTATACTGATGCTTGATGCTGGTTTCAGGACTAGAACGTGACCGCAGTGTTACCTCCTCAGCCCGAGGGAATAATTCCACGCGAAGTGGAAGAGGAGGATGAGTCGGGCTCCACCATCCATGTTGGGGAGGAGCAGGAAGCCCCCGAGTCCAGCGAGCACGGGACTCGCAAGTGCTCCCGAAGCAAGGACTTGGATGCCTCATCACCGACGATGCCGGAGGGTCCTCCTACTGTAGTAGAGGAGCCAATCCCTTCCATGCCTGTGCGCGCTATGGTTCCTCCATCACGGAAGAAGTTGAGGCTACCGAAGGAGTTGTTTGGGG
Source organism: Avena eriantha (assembly GCA_910589775.1). NCBI lineage: Eukaryota > Viridiplantae > Streptophyta > Magnoliopsida > Poales > Poaceae > Avena > Avena eriantha. The sequence goes on from OU342746.1 coordinate 337,251,180, forward strand.
ATTCCTTCGATCTCAACAATTTTGACGGGTATGTTTTTATATTCTTGAGAGTTTGTCCTGTCCTCCCAAAATATGTTCATCTAAAGTAATGCTGGATATTTTTATAGTCAAACGGCATCGTCATCATTCGATGACTATCGATTTGTCAAGGAGACTGGAGTCCTAGACTCCAAAGACAAAGAGGTGGCAGCACGATCTCCTTCTCCTCCGGTGGCGGCCCACTCCGGTGCCAATTCTTCGAGTTCCCCCCACACTGGGGGCATAAGATGGTTACCCGGATGTCGTCTCAGAAGGAAACTTCGGAGTCCCCGGAGGAACATGTAAGTGTTTCTTGTCGTTGGCAGTCGAATTCTGGTTGATGCTCACACTTTTTATTTCTTGTAGCCTGTCTTGAAGGAATCTGCTAGCCTCGCCGAATGGATCATGTCCTTGGGTCGCCAGCATGCTTCGCTGGAAACCTGCCATCGTGCTTTTGAAGGTGAATTTACATTTTTTCCTACATTTTTCTTATGCAAGAGTTGATGGGCTCAAGTTTGGCCATTTTATCCTTTGTAGGTGAACATAACGATCTTGTTCGTAACGTTGACTCCCTCTAGAAGGGACTTGTCACAGCGGAGAAGAAACGCGACGAGGCACTCGAGGCTCTTGAAGAGTCAAAAAATGCGAGGAAGATTTGTGTTCCTCCGCCATTGAGAGGGAAAAGGTGTTCATAGAACAACTCTTCTCTGTCACGAAAGCGCTCCCAAGTACAATACTGCCTCATTCATATTTGTCATGTAATTTGCCTGTATTTTGCTGTGCTCATGTGTATATTCTGCAGATGATGCTGGCATGGGCTTCGACGCCCAGGCTTTGACACACTCGGATGCTTTGGCCGGTGCCGTGGCCGTAGTCAAGGACCGCAACGTCTCCGTCAAGGAATCATTTGAGAAGGCCAAGGGCGTGCTTGGGCATCTTCGCGAGGAGATGGTCCCGAAGGCCAAGCTGATCGAGGATCTCAATGGCTTGGTGGAGTCCTTCGCGGATGGCGTGCCTATGGACTTCAAGAACGCACATGCGGGAGTTGGAGGGACCATGGGACTCATGATGGCGCAAGCTCATGGTGTGGAACTGGACCTAGCGAAGTCTCCACGGCGATGCCGGTCACCGCGGATGGCCAGCAGGTAGTGTTTTCTCCTTTTGCCACTAGTTGCAGTAAATATGGGCCTCGGCTCATTGAGACACTCGCCAAGTATTCAGCTGAGCTACGACGGTTGAAGACGGCAAAGGCTACAGCGTCCGAGGCTATAGCTGGGAAGACTGTGACATCAGAGACTGCTACAGGTTTGAGGAAGCCCTCAAGTGCCAAAACGAAGCCGTAGAATGTTGCTTAGCTGCCTTTTGTAATAGTCTAGCATTCCTTGTAAAATTCTGCTTTGTGGGAGTATGAAAGGATAGAGATGTCGCCTAGAGGGGGGTGAATAGGCAATTTTAAAACTATTATGGTTTTGGCTTGATAGAATGCGGAATTAAACTAACGTTTATTTTACAAGCACAAAACCTAAATACACTAGGCTCAACTAAGTGCCCCAACAACAAGATAAGCTAAGCAAGATAGCACAAGATAAATATACCACAAGTGATAGGAAGGATAAGTACTTCAAGCTCGATGGCTATCACAAGGAAAGGAAGCTCGGGTATAGAGATAACCGAGGCACGCGGAGACGAAGATGTATTCCCATGTTCCCTTACAAGTAAGGTACGTCACGTTGGAGAGGTGTGGGATTCCACGAAGGATTTCCCAATGCCACGAAGGCTCACCTTCTTCTCCGAGTCTATCCCACGAAGGAATAGGCCCTTTCCTTATGGCTAGCTTTTCCTCCACTCCGGAGATGGCAAGCTCCACAACCACTTCACAAGCTCCACGAAGGAGAAGCCCGGGTCTCTTCACAATCTTCCACGAAGAGGACACCACGGCACCAACCGCCAAGCCAACTAGGAGGTCACCCTCCAAGAGCAACAAGCTCACGGTCTCTCACTTGAACAAATCGTAGTGGAGAGCACAACACGTATGCAAGAATGCAAAGCAAGAACACCAAGGGCATTTAAATCCCTCACTCTCAAATCCCACCAAAGCACAAGTGCTAGGGAGGAATTAGAGAGGAAGAACAATGGTGGAAGTCAACCAATGACTCCAAGATCTAGATCCAATGGGTTCCCCTTACTTAGAGGAGGAATTGATTGGTGGGGATTGTAGATCTAGATCTCCTCTTCCAAAGCCCTCAAAAAGATGCAAGAATCATAGGAGGGAAGGGAGAGGAATCAAGCTCAAGAGGTTCAACAATGGAGGTCAATTTCGTGGTCAAGAAGAACCAAAAACGTTGGGGGAAGAACCCCCTTTTATAGGGGAAAGCAAATATGGCCGTTGGGAGGAAACAGCGCGAACCCGGTTTGAAGTCCGGTTGGACCGGCCCTAGAACCGGACAACTCGGTCCCCAGGCCGGTGGACCGGACTACAAACCGAAATACTTCTATATGCCAACCCGGAATAGACTCGGTCGCGGGAACCGGAAAACCCGGTCTGAGATCCAGTCAACCGGAGCTGGAACCGGACCGTCCGGTGTGGGGCTCGGTTGAACCGGATCCACAACCGGGATGAAACTGACTTCACGAAAAACGCAATAACTTTTGCATCCAGACTCCGATTTCGATGATCTTGGGCTTGTTTTGACGAGGACAACAAGCTCTACAATATGGTGCATGAAAACATCATAGTCAAACAAAGGAAGATAGAACCAAATGAGGAAAGGCATGGAGCCTCCCTATAAGAAGAACCGGTAAAACCTTCAAACTCGAAAACGCCATATAAGATGCATACGAATTCCGTTTTCGATGAACTTGGGCTTGTTGAAGAGCAAGCAACAAGCTCAAGAGCCTCACATAGAGAAAATACCAAGAAGCAACAAAATAGTAATATGCAAAGTATGCAAAGTATTGAGCTCCCTATGACGATGTGATCAAGTTACCCAACCGAAAGCCCCTCTTGATAGTGCGGCTATCTATCCTATAACCCGGTCTCACAACAAACACCTTGAGACCGGTAAAAGGAAAACCTAGAAAGACCATACCTTTGCCTTGCGCATCCCGCTTGATCTTGATGACAACGCTTCAAGCTCCATCCAAGCCGGAATGCACCACTTGATCATTGTTGCTTCGTGAAGACTCATAATTTGCTCCCCCATACATCACTATGGGATAGCTTCATTAAGACACGTCTTCACAAGTCCATTATCACCAATATGGACGGCAAGCTTCAAGCAAATGATCTTCTCGAGATGCTTATCTTGAACTTGCCCTTCTCAACCTTGATGGCGATCACCACTTGATGCCATCCTCTCATGGGCTATTGAGATCTTCACTTTTGAAGCAAGCCCATGGAAAGATACCTATCCCATATATAGACCACAAAGGAACATATATAATGGGTTAGTTCATGATGCATAAATGACAAGGCTTACCACACCACAAGATCCATGTGGTACATTATTTATGCTTCATGCGTTGACCAACTTGAAATCACTCTTCACTCTTTGCATTGGTCAACCAAGAGTCTTCTCATGCTCCATCTCAATATCTTGAGGTACATAAGGAATTCTTCATTTTATTACATGCTCTAAATCTTAGTAAACCATAGCTCAGCTAATGAGGCTATCATGACACCGGCTTAGAGCCAAATCTTGAATTCTTATATTGAGATCACACTCTCAAGATCTTGAACATGTCATATTCTTCTCTTCAATTTGATGATCTTGATGCCAAAACACAAGGTATATCCTTATCTTCATGGCATCCATACTTGAATCCAACACATTAACTACAAGCATGACCTATGAAATATTCCTTCATATAAAACTCAATGAATACATTAGTCCATAGGGATTGTCATTAATCACCAAACCACACATAGGGGAAATTACCCTTTCAATCTCCCCCATTTTGGTAATTTATGACAATCACAACAAGAGGGTTTATATAATGAATATTAGAAACAAGTACGCAACTTATCCGAGAATAAGTTGTATACAAGAGGTTGTATTTGATATGGTTAAGTAACAAAGATACTATACCATATCAAAACTGCTTCTACTCACACAAACTACAACTAATGCAAGAGATGTGAGTAGAACCAACATATATAGAGCAAACTCCCCCACAATATATGCACGTGTGATGAACTTGAATTTCATTGCATACATTGTCAAGCATAACCTTTGGGAGAGTTTCCACTATATATTCAACCATGCAATACATAATAAAGATGAAATGCATGAAAGGCAAACACTTAAGAACAAACCAATCTTAAGTAGAAAACCATTTCCCTTAAAACCCTCTAAACTTCTCCCCCATTGACAACAAGTGCCAAAATGGATGACAAAGTTAGAAGGCAAATATAGTTCAAGTTCCTCCCAAGGTGTGCATTTTTCATAATATGAGTGAAATCATATGCACATATCCAATGACGAATACTTGGAGGAAATCAACTATATTTAGGATCAAATATTGCTAAAAGGATAACAAGGTGAAGAAACTTCAATGGATGAAGCAAGCAATCAAAAGATCCAAATAATCAAGTGGTCAAATAGTTCTCTAAATGAAATAAGGAAGCTCCCCAAGGTTTGTGCATAAATTAGTTGTTTCATTTGAATACAATATGCACAAACATGGAATCCTCACTCCCTCCATATCATTTAGAACACAACCAAGACACAATGAGTAGAGATATAAATCAATACACTTGTCAAGACAAGATTAAGTCCAAAAGAAACCAAATATGAGATATGAGTGCATGAAGATGCAATGAAAGTAAACCGAGCACTCATAAATCAAGACCTTACTAAAACCATTAAAAACTAAGCGGATAAGTGAGATGGTTGGCAAAAGGCGAGGTATCAAGGCCATATATTAACACTCTTGTGTATATAAGTTTCTAAGTGGGAAAACATGAGAATAATCCACAAAGAAACATCCACACATAAGAAGTTGATAAAGATAAGAAAACATGATATCCAAGAGGAAGTCATAAGATATACCAAAAAAAAGATATTTTGCTTAGGTGCATATATATAGCCCATGGCTCTATTTTCTCTTATGGTATATCCATGAACTTCACCAAAGAAAAATAAAACCTCAACAACATCACAACTAACACTAAGGGAACTAATGCTAGTTGGGATATTTTGAGAAAGGCAACAAGTATCAAAAGGAAGGATTCAATGCAATTTCAACAATATTGCACATGAGAGTACATTGAGGAATTGATATGCAATAAATTGCTAGAAGGCATATTTGGGATTGGTGAATCATGAGCATGATTTTATATACTCCCCATTATATGCATCATCTCAAATTACTCACATAAGCAATAAGGATAGAAAAGTCTTTTAAAGATCCTTGCAAGAACCGCAACATTTACAAACAAATAAAATCATGCCAAGATGCAACCTACAAGAGATTGGATGGAAGAATAGTATGCATGAATAAGATACTTGTTACCGAGATAGCAATGGTATGATGTAGTAGATAAGAATTCTTTGATCATCCTAGCTTGGCTCCAATTATCATGTGGTGACAACACGTTCCTTATAGATAAGACAAGCATCCATTGCATCTCTAATGTACCTAAAACAACATTCAAGTACATCTTGGTCCCCAAAATTATTGGGTCCAAAGTGGTTAGACTAACCACAACACATAGGACATACTCCATAAAAATATGTGCATATTTAGAGATGAAATTTGAATTTCATGCACATCATAGCCGTTTAAGGATTTGATGGAGTATACCCTATATATTGGATCAAAGAAAGCAAAACATGATATAAGATATTCATTTAGTAAACATGCATGCATGAGACTTTCAAGAACCAATGAATATAGAATTTGGACAAAACACCAAAATATTCAAGAAGGCATACAAGGTGTGACAAAACACATTTGTTGTCCAAACTATATCAAAGAATCAAATCAACACAAGATTTGTTCAACGAAGTTCAACAAATGAACTAAGCAAAAACTATTGAGCATAAAAGATGAGATAAAAACATAAATGCTCAAAGATTTATCTCATTCAAGCAAATAACATAGAGAAGAAAGAATGAGATAAAAAACTCCCAAGAGAGCAAGGTTTCAACAAATAAACCAAACCCTTAACACTTTTCACAATGGCACAAGGTTCCGAGAAGAAAAGGTTTGTCTTCCACTAAAATCACATTTGATGATAATCAAACACCATCAAAGAGATGTTCAAAAGCCAAGGAAGACAATGGGAGCCACACCAATTTTTGTAAAGACAAGCTAGAAGAAGAGGTATATAAACTCAAGGGAGAAATCTAGCCGTTTGTAGCATTTTATGCGAAACTCAGTTTTAAGTTCGGTTGGACCGGACCACACACCGGACCGCCCGGTGTACCGCCCGGTCAACCGGAATCCAAACCGGGATGCTCACTATGAGTGAGCCCAGATAGACTCGGTATATGAAACCAAGAATCCTGGTTTGAGTTCGGTTGACCGGAACTGGTACCGGACCGCCCAGTGTACAACCCGGTCAACCGGAATCCAAACCGGGATGCTCACTGTGAGTGAGCCCGGATAGACTCAGTATATGAAACCGAGAATCTCGGTTTGGGTTCGGTTGACCGGCACTGGTACCGGACCGTCCGGTCTGGGAACCGGTTCAACCGGCCTGAGAACCGAGTTTGGCAGAGATGTTATCAAACTTAGATTTCTTTATTCTCTTAATAGAGAAAAACATTTGAGGAAGGCCACACCAAGAAATTCTTACTCAAGCAAAGACCAAAAAGACGACCAATAAAAGCTTCTAACAAGAAAATATGACCTTGTTTGAGCTAACATGCCACCTAGATACAAGATAATCAACAATATCAACTCTAAGTGGCACCACCTCATGTTCACATTTCCTAGGATTATGATATGCAAAAGAAGCATATTACTCCCCCATAATGTGGTATCCAATTTTCTTAATAAGAGGAAAAACAACCTCAACTAGAAATAATTAATGGACATTTAGAATTTGCATTTCTCATGAGTATGACACACCACATAGTGACTAGATAATCTTGCAATATCAATACTAAGTGGTAGTACTCATGTACACACATTTATGGGTATGAGAGATGCACGAGGCATATCACTCCCCCAAAATGGGATGTTCCATTAACCACTCGAAAAGAGCCCAAAAAGATATCATCAAGATGCATTAGAGGCTCAAAGAAAAACACACAAGTAAATGATGTGCCAAACACATATACATACTTGAATACACAAAATAATCAAGCATGAGGCACAACAAATACAAACACATACTTGGTACAAAACCAAAACATGTAAAGGGGCAAGTAACTTTCAATATAAAAGAGTTGAATTCGAGTTACCGCAAAGAGGCGCATTGGGTATAAGGTAGGGAGATGATAATCCTTATAACTTGGCTTGATCAAATATAGTATATGAAGATCCCTTAATTCTTCATGAGTTAGCCAAGTCTCTAATGCCCTCCAAAAACACCTATTGATCAAGTTTGAGCTTTTTGGTCCCCAACCAAGTTGGGTCCTAAGAGGTTAGTCACAATAGGCTTGGCAACCCAAATGGTTCGTTTCTTGACACCACTTTGAGTTCCAACAAACTTGGCAAATACATTGCCATCCTTATCCTTCCCAAGAGAATAATAATCATCAACAGTGATAGGGTTAGATAAGGTACCATTTGAACATGAAGAGGCCAAGTGCCCCTTCTCACGACATATGTAGCAACAAGTACTCCCCTTTCTCTTCTTCATTAATTTCTTGGCTTGGGGAGCCTTATCTTGATTCTTCTTGGGAAGTGGCCTAGCTTCAACTTGAGGTTGAGATTGGGCTTGACCTTGAACTTGTGGCCACTTCCCTTGTTTCTTCTCACTCAAGTGCTTTTTCTTCAATGGACAAGATCTTACATGATGTCCTTTAACCTTGTACTTGAAGCAAATAATCTTGGCCAAATCCTTGACTTGGTCTTGGATATTCTTCTTGTTGCTCTTGGACTTGTTCTTATTATTGGAGTTGAATCCAAGTCCTCTTTTATCATTGGGGTATTTTTGCACACTCAAAATATTATCGAGTGTGGATTTGACTTCATGACTCTTTTCCAAGTCTTTCTTCAAAGAAGTGACTTGGGCCTTGAGCTCTTTGATTTCCTCTACATGGTTAGTAGAAATAGAGGTACTAGAGGAAGTAGAAGCTTCATTGTTAGAGCAACAAGGCAAAGCAAGTAATCCAACACAAGGTTTATCACTAGTATGACTAGAAGGATCACTAGGACTAGCACATGGCAAAATAGCATTTTGAGTAGAAGTTGTGCTAATGTCCAAAAGAGGCTCACAAGATGTTACCTTAGTGATACTTGCCTCATGAGCTAATTTTAGCCCATCATAGGAGATTAGAAGATCATTATGAGAGGCCAAGAGTTTTTCATGACTTTCTTCCAATTTCCCATAATTGCTAGTTAGCAACTCAAGTTGAGCCCTTAGCTCAACATTATCCTTTAGGGTAGATGCTTCACAAGAAGTAGAGTTAGTAGCACTAGCATCATTAATATATTTTTCCTTTTCAAGCTCATAAGATTCAATTTTTTGTATGAGGAGACAATTAGTGTGATTCTCCTTGGCAATCTCTTGCTTAAGGAGATTGAATCTCCGACTCCCATCATCAAGTTGGAAATCCAACTCCTCTATGGTTTCCGTTTGATTAGTTATGGTGTCCATAACGTGTTTGATACAAGCAACGTCCTTACTATTACCACGAAGAGAGGTACACAAAAAGGTCAGCTCAAGCACAAGAGCTCTAGTATCCTCATCAAGGTCATCATCACTATCATCATTATCATTGCTATTATATAGAGAAGAGATGTTGGGATCCAAAGTAGGAGATACCTTTGATCCTCTTGCCATAAGGCACATGTGAGCACGGGAGGATGAAGATGAGGATATTCTTGAATCTTCATTCATGATCGTGTCTTGCTCCATAGGGTGTTTGATTTCCTCTACATTGTTAGATACACAACTAGAGGAAATAGAAGCATTTTGTTTATTGGAACAAGACAAATCAAGCATATCATCTACACTAGTACTCAAATAATTTCTAGACAATATGCAAGGACTAGCAACACAAGGGGATATAAAATTATCGTTGCAAGAAGTGCTTAAGTCCAAACTCTCTACACCATTAGCATTTATAGAACATGAATCATTGGTGTGAACAGAACCACTACCATCATTACATATGATTTCTCCACTCACCATGCCATTACCTTGTGACTTGTCACATGTAGGTGAGGTGAAGGGAATTGAAATCTCATCGCGGCCGGAGGTGGAAGCCACTTGGAGCTCTTCATGATGTGAAGGAGAAGAGAGCTCCTCGAAGATACCACCGACCCTATGAGAAATGGACCCACCAAATATTTATTTAAGCTTGGTCCACATCTCATGAGATGACTTGCGCTTTACATTTGTCAAGAACAAATTAACTATGGGGCTCAAGGAGAAAATAAGATCATTAGATACTTGAGCTTCGAGATGTAAATTTTTCTCATCCTCTAAAGATAGATTTTGAGGATCCATCGGAGGAGAAAAACCTACATCTAGAAAACGCTCAATATTTGGACACAAGGTCCGAAGATTACAAAGCAAGCAATTTCTCCACAAAATATAATTTGTGCCATCAAAGATAATTGTGTCATTGTGCACTATACTACTAGCCAACATCTTTACACTCTAGGCGGTGAAGCCTAAACAAGCAGAAACCTTGCTCTGATACCAATTGAAAGGATAGAGATGTCGCCTAGAGGGGGGTGAATAGGAAATTTTAAAACTATTATTGTTTTGGCTTGATAGAATGCGGAATTAAACTAACGTTTATTTTACAAGCACAAAACCTAAATACGCCAGGCTCAACTAAGTGCACCAACAACAAGATAAGCTAAGGAAGATAGCACAAGATAAATATACCACAAGTGATAGGCAAGATAAGTACTTCAAGCTCGATGGCTATCACAAGGAAAGTAAGCTCAGGTATAGAGATAACCGAGGCACGCGGAGACGAAGATGTATTCCCGTGTTCCCTTACAAGTAAGGTACGTCACGTTGGAGAGGTGTGGGATTCCACGAAGGATTTCCCAACGCCACGAAGGCTCACCTTCTTCTCCGAGTCTATCCCACGAAGGAATAGGCCCTTTCCTTATGGCTAGCTTTTCCTCCACTCCGGAGATGGCAAGCTCCACAACCACTTCACAAGCTCCACGAAGGAGAAGCCCGGGTCTCTTCACAATCTTCCACCAAGAGGACACCATGGCACCAACCGCCAAGCCAACTAGGAGGTCACCCTCCAAGAGCAACAAGCTCACGGTCTCTCACTTGAACAAATCGTAGTGGAGAGCTCAACACTTATGCAAGAATGCAAAGCAAGAACACCAAGGGCATTCAAATCCCTCACTCTCAAATCCCACCAAAGCACAAGTGCTAGGGAGGAATTAGAGAGGAAGAACAATGGTGGAAGTCAACCAATGACTCCAAGATCTAGATCCAATGGGTTCCCCTCACTTAGAGGAGGAATTGATTGGTGGGGATTGTAGATCTAGATCTCCTCTTCCAAAGCCCTCAAAAAGATGCAAGAATCATAGGAGGGAAGGGAGAGGAATCAAGCTCAAGAGGTTCAACAATGGAGGTCAATTTCGTGGTCAAGAAGAACCAAAAACGTTGGGGGAAGAACCCCCTTTTATAGGGGAAAGCAAATATGGCCGTTGGAGGAAATAACGCGAACCCGGTTTAAAGTCCGGTTGGACCGGCCCCAAAACTGGATAACTCGGTCCCCAGGCCGGTGGACCGGACTACAAACCGAAATACTTCTGTATGCCAACCCGGAATAGACTCGGTCGCGGAAACCGGAAAACCCGGTCTGAGATCCGGTCAACCGGAGCTAGAACCGGACCGTCCGGTGTGGGGCTCGGTTGAACCGGATCCACAACCGGGATGAAACTGACTTCATGAAAACACAATAACTTTTGCATTCAGACTCCGATTTCGATGATCTTGGGCTTGTTTTGACGAGGACAACAAGTTCTACAATATGGTGCATGAAAACATCATAGTCCAACAAAGGAAGATAGAACCAAATGAGGAAAGGCATGGAGCCTCCCTATAAGAAGAACCGGTAAAACCTTCAAACTCGAAAACGCCATATAAGATGCATACGAATTCCGTTTTCGATGAACTTAGGCTTGTTGAAGAGCAAGCAACAAGCTCAAGAACCTCACATAGATAAAATACCAAGAAGCAACAAAATAGTAATATGCAAAGTATGCAAAGTATTGAGCTCCCTATGACGATGTGATCACGTTACCCAACCGAAAGCCCCTCTTGATAGTGCGGCTATCTATCCTATAACCCAGTCTCACAACAAACACCTTGAGACCGGTAAAAGGAAAACCTAGAAAGGCCATACCTTTGCCTTGCGCATCCCGCTTGATCTGGATGACAACGCTTCAAGCTCCATCCAAGCCGGAATGCACCACTTGATCATTGTTGCTTCGTGAAGACTCATAATTTGCTCCCCCATACACCACTATGGGATAGCTTCATTAAGACACGTCTTCACAAGTCCATCATCACCAATATGGACGGCAAGCTTCAAGCAAATGATCTTCTCGAGATGCTTATCTTGAACTTTCCCTTCTCAACCTTGATGGCGATCACCACTTGATGCCATCCTCTCATGGGCTATTGAGATCTTCACTTTTGAAGCAAGCCCATGGAAAGATACCTATCCCATATATAGACCACAAAGGAACATATATAATGGGTTAGTTCATGATGCATAAATGACAAGGCTTACCACACCACAAGATCCATGTGGTACATTATTTATGCTTCATGCGTTGACCAACTTGAAATCACTCTTCACTCTTTGCATTGGTCAACCAAGAGTCTTCTCATGCTCCATCTCAATATCTTGAGGTACATAAGGAATTTTTCATTTTATTACATGCTCTAAATCTTAGTCAACCATAGTTCAACTAATGAGGCTATCATGACACCGGCTTAGAACCATATCTTGAATTCTTCTATTGAGATCGCACTCTCAAGATCTTGAACATGTCATATTCTTCTCTTCAATTTGATGATCTTGATGCCAAAACACAAGGTATATCCTTATCTTCATGGCATCCATACTTGAATCCAACACATTAACTACAAGCATGACCTATGGAATATTCCTTCATATAAAACTCAATGAAAACAATAGTCCATAGGGATTGTCATTAATCACCAAACCACACATAGGGGAAATTACCCTTTCAGAGTATCCCTCTCGACTCGTTGAACTTGGAAGCGTTTGATACATTGCAAATGTATCTATAATTTTTGATGTTCCATGCTTTGTTTTATCTACTTTCTTATGTTTTGTCCACACTTTGGAGTAATTTTCATATGATTTCTTGGACTAACCTATTAACAAGAGCCACAGTGCCAGTTGCATGTTTTCTGCTGTTTTTGGTTCTAGAAAGTCACAAAATGAATATTCTCGGAATTGGATGGGACAAAAGCCCATATGCCTATTTTTCCGGAGACTCACGGAGCCAGAATACAAGACGGAGAGGGGCCACAGGGTGGCCACACCACCCCTAGGCAGGGGTCCCCCTTGGCCGCGCCAGGGCATGGTGTGGGCCCCCTGGCCGGCCACCAACCTTGCCTCTTTCGCCTATATATCTCCCCGAGGCAAAAACCCTAGGTCGTCAATCAGAAATCCATGAAAAGTTCCATTGCGCCGCCGCCACCGAAGGGGAGATTCGGGGGATAGAAAGTCTCTGTTCCGGCACCCTGCCGGGACGGGGAAGTGCCCTCGGAGCCATCTCTATCGATCTCCACCACCATCTCCATCACCTTTGCTGATTCCCATGATGATGAGGGAGTAGTTCTTCCTCGAGGCTAAGGGTTCTACCGGTAGCTATGTGTTCATCTCTCTCTCTATGCATGATCATATTGTGCTCATGAGCTTGTAATCTATAGATCTACCTTGCTACTCAAGTGCTTTAATAGATCTCTGCTCTCCCCATGTGTGTGAAAGTGACAACGTGCACACCATGGTGGCACTTAGGCTAGAGATTACAAATACTTGTTATGAGTTATATTTGGAGTTGGATGTCTCTATGAAATTGTGGTGTTTGTTGGAACCATCTAGTGCTCAAGGTGACAGTGTGGGGTTATCTAGATGGGAAAGGCTTACTTTGAGGTATGCTGTTATAGCCCTACCATCGATTAGAGTGTCCAACCGGAGAGTAGTTAAGAGTAGTATCATAAAGAGAAGATATTTATATGAGAGTGTTCACTAGTGAAAGTATGATCCCTAGGCCTTGTTTCTAAGCACTGAAACACCGTTTGCAACTAGATCTGTTACATGTTTGCTTGCTTCCATCTTTATTTCAGTTTGCCTTTAGTCTCTTCCACGCCAGCAAGCTATTTTCTGGCACCGTTACCACTTATAATTATCTCTACCACTTGTATTTCACTATCTCTTTGCCGAACTAGTGCACCTATACACCTGACAAGTGTATTGGGTGTGTTGGGGACACAAGAGACTTCTTGTATCTTGATTGAAGGGTTGCTTGAGAGGGAATACCTTTGACCACTTCCTCCCTGAGTTCGATAAACCTTGGGTGATCCACTTAAGGGAAAACTTGCTGCTGTTCTACAAACCTCTGCACTTGGAGGCCCAACAACTGTCTACAAGAATAGAAGTGCGTATACATCAAGCTATTTTCTGGCGCTGTTGCCGGGGAGGTAAGGTAAAAGGTACTCACATCCTCCAGTGTGAGTGCTCGAAGTTATTTCCTTTAGATTCTGCAATTTTGTCTTTTTTTCTTGTTTTCACTAGTTAGGCTTAATGGAAAACAACAAAAAATTAGAGAGCTTTATATTATTTATCTTGAGTTAGGACTTGAAGTGTTTGAAGAGAAAAATAAAAAACCTATGGAACTTTATTTGCGTGCTAATAGCAATGTTATTAGTATGAATTCTTTGAACACCATTATTGCTAATGCTATGGAAAAGTCTAAGCTTGGGGAACCTATTTTTGATGAGCATGATCTTTTTAGTCCCCCAAGCACGGAGGATAAAATTTACTTTGATGATACTATGCCTCCAATATGTGATGATTACAATGATGAATATCATATTTTCAGTCCACCTACTTTTGAGGAGAAAATTAATTATGATTACAATATGCCTCCTATTTTTGATGATTATGGTGATGAGAATAATAATGATAGCTATTTTGTTGAATTTGCTCCCACCACAATTAATAAGAATTACTATGTTTATGTGGAGAGTAATAATTATTTTATGCATGTGGCTCATGATAAGAATGTTTTATGTGATAGTTATATTGTTAATTTTATTCATGATGCTACTGAAAGTTATTATGAGAGAGGGAAACATGGTTTTATGTATCTCAACAATATTAAGTTTCCCCTCTTTATGTTGAAAGTATTGAAGTTGCACTTGTTTTGCTTTTCTATGCTTGTTGCTTTATGCTTTCATGACTTATTTCTTTACAAGATTCCTATGCATAGGAAGTGGGTTAGACTTAAATGTGTTTTGAATTTTCTTATTGATGATCTCTTTTACTTCAATTCATATTTCCTATGTGAGCATCTTCTCAAACTATCATGCCTAACTTAAAGGCATTAAAGAAAAGTACTTATTGGGAGATAACCCAAAAGTTTTAGTGAGTCTCGGAAGTTACTACCTCTATAATAACTGCTCATTATCCTTTTTATTTTGCTTTTTGTGCCAAGAGTAACCTCTAATGAGAGAGAAGTAATGATTGGGAAAGTTGTTGTCCCAAAACAGATTTCTGTGCTTCACCGTAAAAATTCGTATAAAATCTCTTTACGTCCTTTTGAGGCATGAATTTTTGTGCTTCTGACCCAGGCTGTTATCTAACTTTTCGTTAGTACAACACTTTTTGATTTGAGCAACATAAGGTCTTCCAAAAAAATTCGTCTTTACCTGCTGGTCTGTTTTGACAAATTTCTGCCATTTTCTGCATTTGCTTCTTGTTGGTTCCTTTTGAGTTCTTTTGGGGAATTGACCTTTTTGAGGGAAGTGCTACAGTAGCTTGTGTTTTAATGGAAGTTTTATTGGTGTTGGAACTAAACCTAAAAGACCTATTATCTTGAGTGCACTAATGTTGCTAATAAAGATTGTGTGAAGTTTTGTATGAAGGAAAATTTTCAGGTGTATGGAAGGAATGAGTAACGAGATGAAGGATGGACTAAAGCTCAAGCTTGGGGATGCCACCCGTGTCACCCCAATAAATATTCAAGAGTTACAAGAGTCAAAGCTTGGGGGTGCCCAAGGCATCCTCTTGTTCATCAATAAAAATCTCAGGTTTCTTCCAAACACTTCATTTTTTATTGTGTCATGCACAGTTGTGTTGTTCTTGGAGCGTCTTCTTTTTCGTTTTCGTTTTGGTTTTTCGTTTGCTTGGTTTGCTTAGTTTGCTGAATAAATTGGTTGGACCCCCTCTTTCATGCATTGGTTTTCAAATAGTTTGGTTTGGATTGGAAAAGAGTAGGAAAGTTCATGCTTAAGCGGTAAAGAGAGCTTGTTTTTGACTGTGGCCTATGCTTTGTCATGCCATGCTTGATATTGTTTTGGCTTTATGCTTGGTATTATTTGCTATAGCATGACTTGTTATAAACAATTGATATTGCTTAATGTGCCTTTGAAGAATCGTGCGTTGTTTTAGCATATTAAAGCATAGTATTGTGGTATTCTCCTTTGATGCTTTATTTGGGTAGACTTGGCGCATGCTCACACCATGTTATGACTATCACAAGTCACCATAAGCCTTTATGATCCTTTAGTTTTCAACTTGTAGTATCACTTTATTCTTTGATCAATGATGTTTGGTCGCTCTGCATGATTATGGCCATTATTGCTCTCTTAGTTTGTCGCTCCCAGTCTTTTGCTGGCCTCTATAACCAAGTATAAGTTCCACTCATGCATCCAACTCCTAAAACCAAGTTATTCCAAAGAGTCCACCATACCTACCTACTAGCATATGCTAATCCAAGTATATTCATGTTTTTATCTACCTTCCGAATTAAACTTGTTATGAGAAAACTAGTGATTAAAGCTCTCACGAACTTGATGGCACACTTTACTTTTCTTGCCCTTAATAAACTTGAACCATTGTGTCGTCTATGTTGTATATGCTTGCACTTATTTGTTGGGGATTAGCAGAACCATGCTGTCATGCGGAACGCTTTCAACATTGCACTTGTACTTTGTACCTAGTTGATATCATGCTCTTTTGTCTATGGATGTCGTCGGTGTGAAATGAAAGGGGAGCTTTTAAGTCCATGGAGTTATGTATATGTGTTAGAGAAACGCCTGGGCCACTGGTCTAATCCATGTTGTCATGGTGGAAACCTGCAGCGTAACCATAATGAGCTGTCTATGAAGCATTCTTCTTATAAAAAGAGTCAGATATTGAGAAAAAAGAGAAAAAGAAAAGAGAAAAAAAGAGATATACGAAAAGAGAAAAGAGAGAAAAAAGCACCATATTCCCATGGTAAATAAGAAGATTGTTGAGATGCTCGTTGTCTGCTTGCCTTGTCATTTTGATATGGGGATTCTTCCGTATCATTGGGCAAGGGGTACCCCGTTGGCGGGTCTCTATGATACACATGTACTTACTATGACAAGAACTTACCGGTAACTAAACTTGAGTAGCATGAGGAGCGGCCCTCGTATTCAAGGGACATGAGATTTCCAACTTATACTTTGTCAAGCATATACTCCATAGTTTGTTGACTTTAACCTTAATCACTTCAAGATGCTTATGATAGGGGGAGTGAGAGCTGAAAGCTAATAAGTACCATAATTTTTGGAAGCTCTTTATGAAACTTGAATCTCTGCTTCCTTCTATGAAGGCCTTTCTTTTACTTTTATATTGAGTCTCCACCTTCTATCTTTATGCACCTACTTTGAGAGCATAGTGGCCATTCTTAGTTCTATGTGCATTGTCCCAAGACTTGTTGATTGATGCATAGCTTTGACATTGCTTGTTTTAAACTATTTGTATCTAGTCACTCTTATGAACTTTGAAGGTGTCCTATGCATTTATGTTTGCTACTCTATGAGGGACAAGCTGAATGCCACTATGCTATGTTTTCTTTATGTGAAACAAAAAAATGTCTTGCAAAGCATTGTTATTCATGAATCTTTTGTTTGTGCCTTTTCATGTTGAAACATAGTTGCTATGTCTTATTGTTAGAACTTTATTTTTCATGCTATGTTGAAGTACTATGATCCCAGCTATCAATGTTTTACACATACTTTGATCAAGTTTATGATGGTGCATGTCACCTTAAAAATTATTCTTTCTTTTTATCACTTACCTACTCAAGGACGAGCAGGATTTAAGCTTGGGGATGTTGATACATTGCAAATGTATCTATAATTTTTGATGTTCCATGCTTGGTTTTATATACTTTCTTATGTTTTGTCCACACTTTGGAGTAATTTTCATATGATTTCTTGGACTAACCTATTAACAAGAGCCACAGTTCCAGTTGCATGTTTTCTGCTGTTTTTGGTTCCAGAAAGTCAGAAAATGAATATTCTCGGAATTGGACGGGACAAAAGACAATATGCCTATTTTTCCCGGAGACTCACAGAGCCAGAATACGAGACGGAGAGGGGCCACAGGGTGGCCATGATGGGTTCGTATCATGGAAAACAAAAAATTTCTACCGCAAGAACGAACAAGACCTAGATCTAATCTAGATAAAAGCCAAGATCTAATCTATTAGACATCAGCAACGAGATAGATGGGAACTAACCCTCGTAGATCCGAAAGCGTTAACGAGATTAGATCTCGTGGTTGATGTAATCGATCACTTGCCGATCTCAAGATCGTGTGGACGATCCTTCTGGCGTCGCGTTCCAACAGCGCTTCCGCCCTCGGTCAAGTAGACGATCCTTCCGGCGTCGCGTTCCAGCAGCGCTTCCGCCCTTGGTCAAGTAGACGATCCTTCCGGCGCCACGTTTCGGCAGCGCTTCCGCAGTCGGTCACACGTGCGGAGTCGAAGCAGACCTTCCTCTCCCCGTTCCAGCGAGCAGCGGAGGTAGTAGATCTTCTCCACGGAATCCCAGCAGCACGACGGCGTGGTGGTGGTGGTGGAGTAGAGAATTCTGCAGGGCTTCGCCTATGCCTGTGCAGAAGATGGTGGAGGAGAGAGGCGGCAGAGATTGGGTGTTATGGGAGTAGGGGAGGAGGGGGCGCCCCTGCCTCTCTATTTAAAGAGGGGAGGCGCCTAGGGAGGGGGAGTCCTTGTAGGACTCCCCTCCCTCTCTATGGCCGGCGGATTGGAGGTGGGGGGAGGAGTCCTCCTCCCCCACGAATCCGTATCTTGTCCCACCAGGACTCCTTGATCCCTATCTTGATTTTCAAGCAAACTCCAAGATATCTTCTAGAACCTTCTGGAACATTCCGAAACCTTCTAGAATCCTCATACAAACACTCGGAACATTTCCTAACTCATAAAATGATCTCCTATATATGAATCTTATTCTCTGGACCATTCCGGATCTCCTCGTGATGTCCCGAATCCAATCCGAGACTCTGAACAACATTCGGTCTCCAACGCACATTCCATATCTACTTAAAACAACTTCGAACCTTAAGTGTGTCACCCTACGGTTCGTGAATATGTAGACATGATAGAGACACATCTCCTATCAATAACCATCAGCAGGACCTGGAGATCCATAATGGCTCCTACATACTCAACGATGACTTTGTGATCGATTGAACCACTTACATACGAAACTAATTCCCTTTGTCTCGCGATACTATACTTATCCGAGGTTTGATCGTCGGTATCTCTATACCTAGTTCTACCTCGTTACTGATAAGTACTCTTTACTCGTTCCGTGATATGTCATCCCTTGTGATCCAGTCACATGCTTGCAAGCTAACTTAGATGACATTCCACCGAGAGGGCCCAGAGCATATCTATCCGTCATATGGATGGACAAATCCCAATCTTGGTTCATGCGCTTCAACACATACTTTCAGAATACCCAATGACACTTTTATAACCACCTAGTTACAAAGCGGCGTTTGATGTCATCAAAGTATCCATCCGGTGATGGTGATTAACACAACCTCATGGTCGAAGGAATAGGTTCCTATGTATTTGAAAGCTTACAGCAATACGAACTTAATGACTTGATCTTATGCTACGCTTACTATGGGTGTGTGTCCATCACATCATTCTCCTAATGATATAACCTTGTTATTAATCACATCCAATGTCCATGATCAGGAAACCATGATCATCAATTAATCAACAAGCTAGTTCAACAAGAGGCTTACTAGGGACTCTTTTACAAAACACACATGTATTACTGTTTCCTAATAATACAATTATAGCATGGGATGTAAACATTCATCATAAACACAAAGATATAATAATAATCACTTTTATTATTGCCTCTTGGGCATATCTCCAACAGTCTCCCACTTGCACTAGAGTCAATAATCTAGATTACATGGTAATATACCGAACACCCATGGCGTTTTGGTGTTGGTCATGCTTTGCCCTAGGGAGAGGTTTAGTCAACGGATCTGCCACATTCAGATCAGTGTGTACTTTGCAAATCTTTATGTCACCATCTTGGACATACTCGCGAATAGCGTGGAAACGTAGCTTGATGTGCTTCAGCTTGCTATGTGACCTTGGCTCCTGCGCATTAGCTATGGCACCTGTGTTGTCACAGTAGATGGCCGTCGGGTCCAATGCACTAGGAACCACGCCGAGTTCAGTAATGAATTCCTTCATCCAAACGGCTTCTTGTGCAGCCTCTGAAGCAGCTATGTATTCCGATTCAGTTTAAGATTTCGCCACAACGCTTTGTTTCGCACTCCTCCAGCTCACTACTGCACCATTCAAAATAAATACGTATCCCGACTGTGACTTCGAGTCATCCGGATCGGTGTTCCAACTAGCATCGGTGTAACCGTTTACAACAAGCTGTTCATCACCTCCATAAGAAAGAACCATATCCTTAGTCCTATTTAGGTACTTTAGGATATTTTTGACCGCTGTCCAGTGCTCCATTCCAGGATCACTTTGATATCTGCTAGTCAAACTAACAACATGTGCTATATCCGGTCTTGTACACAGCATGGCATACATGATAGAACCTATGGACGAGGCATAGGGAATATTATTCATTTTCTCTCTATCTTCTGCCGTAGCTGGACTTTGAGTTTTACTCAAGGTCTTACCAGACAACATGGGCACAAACACTTTCTTGCTATCTTCCATTCTAAACTTCTTTAGAACTTTGTCCAAGTATGTACTTTGTGAAAGCCCTATTAGGCGTCTTGATCTATCTCTATAAATCTTGATGCCTAGAATGTATGCCGCTTCGCCAAGATCCTTCATTGAAAAACTATTATTCAAATAGGTTTTGACGCTATTAAGAAGTTCTATATCATTCCCAATCAACAATATGTCATCTACATATAGTACTAGGAATGCTACAGAGCTCCCACTCACTTTCTTGTAAATACAAGCTTCTCCATAAGTTTGTATAAATCCAAAGTTTTTGATTACTTTATCAAAACGTTGATTCCAACTACGGGATGCTTGCTTCAGTCCATAAATGGAGCGCTGAAGTTTGCATACCTTGTCAGCATCTTTAGGATCGACAAAACCCTTGGGTTGTACCATATACAACTCTTCCTCAATGTCACCATTAAGGAACACCGTTTTGACATCCATCTGCCAAATCTCATAATCGAAATGTGCAGCAATTGCTAACAAAATCCTCATAGATTTTAGCTTCGCTACTGGTGAGAAAGTCTCATCATAGTCAACTCCTTGAATTTGTCAGAACCCTTTCGCGACAAGTCGAGCTTTATAGACGGTAACATTACCATCAGCATCTGTTTTTCTCTTGAAAATCCATTTGTTCTTGACAGCCTTACGGCCATCCGGTAAGTCCACCAAAGTCCACACTTGGTTTTCATACATGGATCCCATTTCGGATTTCATGGCTTCTAGCCATTTGTCGGAATCTGGGCTCACCATAGCTTCTTCATACGTCGCAGGGTCATCAGCGTTGTCTACCAACATGACGTTCAAGGCAGAGTCATACCAATCAGGAGTGGTACGAACCCTCATTGACCTGCGAGGTTCAGTAGTAACTTCGTTCGAAGTTTCATGATCATTATCATTAGCTTCCTCTTCAATTGGTGCAGGCGGCACCAAAACATCTTCCGGTGCTGCGCTACTCTCAAATCCGAGAGAAGGTTCAACAACCTCATCGAGTTCTACTTTCCTTCCAGTCACCTCCTTCGAGAGAAACTCCTTCTCAAGAAAGGATCCATTCTTTGCAACGAAAACTTTGCCTTCGGATCTATGATAGAAAGTATACCCAATTGTTTCTTTAGGGTATCCTATGAAGACACACTTCTCCGCTTTGGGTTCTAGCTTATCAGGTTGTAACTTCTTTACATATGCCTCGCAACCCCAAACTTTAAGGAACGACAACTTAGGTTTCTTACCAAACCACAATTCGTACGGTGTCGTTTCAACGGATTTAGTTGGTGCCCTATTTAAAGTGAATGCGGCTGTCTCTAATGCATAGCCCCAAAATGATAACGGTAAATCTGTAAGAGACATCATAGACCGAACCATATCTAAGAGAGTTCGATTACGACGTTCGGACACACCATTACGCTGTGGTGTTCCCGGCGGTGTCAATTGTGAAAGTATTCCACATTTCTTTAAATGCATGCCAAACTCATAACTCAGATATTCACCTCCGCGATCAGAACATAGAAACTTAATCTTCTTGTTACGATGATTTTCCACTTCACTTTGAAATTCCTTAAACTTCTCTAAAGTTTCGGACTTATGCTTCATAAAGTATACATACCCATATCTACTCAAGTCATCCGTGAAAGTGAGAACATAACGATATCCACCACGCGATGCTACACTCATTGGACCGCACACATCGGTATGTATTATTTCCAATAAGTCTGTAGCTCGCTCCATTGTACCAGAGAATGGAGTCTTAGTCATTTTTCCCATTAGACATGCTTCGCATCTTTCAAGTGATTCAAGAAGTCCATCTGAATGGAGTTTCTTCATACGCTTCACTCCAATGTGACCAAGACGACAGTGCCACATGTATGTAGAATTATCATTCAATTTAATTCGTTTAGTATCTATGTTGTGAACATGTGTATCACTACTATCGAGATTCAGTAAGAATAAACCATTCATCTTAGGTGCATTACCATAAAAGATATTACTCATATAAATCGAACAACCTTTATTCTCAGACTTAAAAGAGTAACCGTCTCGCAATAAACAGGATCCAGATATAATGTTCATGCTTAACGCAGGCACCAAATAACAATTATTTAAATTTAAAACTAATCCCGAAGGTAGATGTAGAGGGAGCGTGCCGACGGCGATCACATCAACCTTGGAGCCATTTCCAACGCGCATCGTCACCTCGTCTCTTGCCAGTCTTCGTTTATTCCGTAGCTCCTGTTTCGAGTTACAAATATGAGCAACCGAACCAGTATCAAATACCCAGGCACTACTACGATTACTAGTAAGATACACATCTATAACACATATATCAAATATACCTTTCTTCTTGATGTTGCCGTTCTTCAGATCCGCCAGGTACTTGGGGCAGTTACGCTTCCAGTGACCAGCTCCCTTGCAGTAGAAGCACTCAGTTTCAGGTTTAGGACCAGCCTTGGGCTTCTTAGCAGGTGCGGCAGCTTTCTTGCCGTCCTTCTTGAAGTTGCCCTTGTTCTTAGGCTTGCCCCGTTTCTTGAAATTGGTGGTCTTATTGACCATCAACACTTGTTGCTCCTTCTTGATCTCCGCTTCAGCAGTTTTCAGCATGGACAACAGTTCAGGCAACGTCTTGTTCATGCAGTGCATGTTGTAGTTCATCACAAAGTTCTTGTAACTTGGTGGCAGTGATTGAAGGAGACGGTGAATCCCCAATTCATTAGGAATCGATATTCCCAACTCTTGGAGCTTCTTTGCGCACCCAGACATGGTGAGCACGTGCTCGCTAACGGAGCTTCCTTCTTCCATCTTACAGTTAAAGAACTTTTCAGAGGCCTCATAGCTCTCCATGGCCGCGCGAGTCTCAAAAATTAGCCTGAGCTCCTTAATGATCTCGAACGGGTCGTGGTGCTCAAAACGCTGTTGGAGCTCCTCTTCTAAATCGTACAGGATGGCACACTGAACTGTGGAGTAATGATTCTTCCGAGTGGCGAAAACATTCTTTTCGTCATCGGTGGCATTATCTGCAGGTGGGTCACCTAGAGGTGCATCGAGCACATAGGTCAACTGACCAGCCCTGAGGACGATCTTCAGTCCACGGAACCAGTCCGTGAAATTGCTTCCATTGTTCTTAAGTTTTTCTTTCTCTAGGAACGCATTGAAATTGATGGAGGGGTTCGCCATAATCTACAACAATTTGCAAGTAGTTTAGACTAAGTTTATGACAAATAGAGTTCAAATTTAATTATTAAACTAACTAGGTGAACTCCCACTCAAAACAACATCCCTCCCATTGTCTTAGTGATTACACGAACCAAGTCCACTACACCAAGTCCGATCTTCACGAGAGAAGATGTAGTTTCATCGGCGAACAATCTTCATGTTCATCATATCAATTATATGACTCATGCTCTACCTTTCGGTATTCCGTGTTCCGAGACCATGTCTGTACATGCTAGGCTCGTCAAGACAACCTTAGTTTCCGCATGTGCAAATCTGGCTTGCACCCGTTGTATGCACACGTAGAATCTATCACATCCGATCATCACGAGATGCTTCGAAATGACGAGTCTTAGCAACGGTGCCAACTAAGGGTGAACACTTTATTACTTGATATTTAGTGAGAGGGATCATCTTATAATGCTACCGTCGCGATCTAAGCAATACAAGATGCATAAAGGATTAACATCACAGGCAATTCATAATTAATGTGATATGATATGGACCTTTCTTCTTGCGCCTTTGATCTCCATCTCCAAAGCACGAACATGATCTCCATCATCACCAGCATTGTGTCAAGGTCAGTGGCGCCGCTTCATGGTTGTCCATCATCACCAGCAACTATTACAACTACTTGGAATAAAGCTATTACAAGATGAATAGACACGCAGGTCTTAACAGAATGAAAGACAACCATTAGGCTCCTGCCGGTTGCCATATTACAACAAGGATCATTGCATACATCAAATACAATCTCAATCACATGGCCATATCACATCACAAAACCCCTGCAAAAACAAGTTAGACGCCTCTAATTTTCTTTGCATGTTTTACGTGGATTGGGGCTTTCGCATAAGACCGATGTTACCTACGAACAAGAACCACAACGTTGATACAAGTGTTGTCAAGATGCTCATTGTAAATTGAATCTTAACTATGGTGGAGAGACAGACACCCGCAAAGCCACTTGTGCAAGGCAAGTTGCACGTCAAGCGTGGAGCAAGTCTCATGTGTGATGACATGTAATGTTAGCCCGAGCCGCTTCATCCCACCATGCCGCAAGATGCAAAGTACACGCTAAGACACCGACAACAAAAGCATCAACGCCCACAAAACCATTGTGTTCTACTCGTGCAACAGATCTATGCATAGATACGGCTCTGATACCACTGATGGGTTCGTAGCATGGAAAACAAAAAATTTCTACCGCAAGAACGAACAAGACCTAGATCTAATCTAGATAAAAGCCAAGATCTAATCTATTAGACATGAGCAACGAGATAGATGGGAACTAACCCTCGTAGATCCGAAAGCGTTAACGAGATTAGATCTCGTGGTTGATGTAGTCGATCACTTGCCGATCTCAAGATCGTGTGGACGATCCTTCCGGCGTCGCGTTCCAGCAGCGCTTCCGCCCTCGGTCAAGTAGATGATCCTTCCGGCGTCGCATTCCAGCAGCGCTTCCGCCCTTGGTCAAGTAGACGATCCTTCCGGCGCCACGTTTCGGCAGCGCTTCCGCAGTCAGTCACACGTGCGGAGTCGAAGCAGACCTTCCTCTCCCCGTTCTAGCGAGCAACGGAGGTAGTAGATCTTCTCCACGGAATCCCAGCAGCACGACGATGTCGTGGTGGTGGTGGAGTAGAGAATTCTGCAGGGCTTCGCCTATGCCTGTGCAGAAGATGGTGGAGGAGAGAGGCGGCAGAGATTGGGTGTTATGGGAGCAGGGGAGGAGGGGGCGCCCCTGCCCCTCTATTTAAAGAGGGGAGGCGCCTAGGGAGGGGGAGTCCTTGTAGGATTCCCCTCCCTCTCTATGGCCGGCGGATTGGAGGTGGGGGGAGGATTCCTCCTCCCCCACGAATCCGTATCTTGACCCACCAGGACTCCTTGATCCCTATCTTGATTTTCAAGCAAACTCCAAGATATCTTCTAGAACCTTCCGGAACATTCCGAAACCTTCTAGAATCCTCATACAAACACTCCGGAACATTTCCTAACTCATAAAATGATCTCCTATATATGAATCTTATTCTCCGGACCATTCCGGATCTCCTCGTGATGTCCCGAATCCAATCCGAGACTCTGAACAACATTCGGTCTCCAACGCACATTCCATATCTACTTAAAACAACTTCGAACCTTAAGTGTGTCACCCTATGGTTCGTGAATATGTAGACATGATAGAGACACATCTCCTATCAATAACCATCAGCGGGACCTGGAGATCCATAATGGCTCCTACATACTCAACGATGACTTTGCGATCGATTGAACCACTTACATACGAAACTAATTCCCTTTGTCTCGCGATACTATACTTATCCGAGGTTTGATCGTCGGTATCTCTATACCTAGTTCTACCTCGTTACTGATAAGTACTCTTTACTCGTTCCGTGATATGTCATCCCTTGTGATCCAGTCACATGCTTGCAAGCTAACTTAGATGACATTCCACCGAGAGGGCCCAGAGCATATCTATCCGTCATATGGATGGACAAATCCCAATCTTGGTTCATGCGCTTCAACACATACTTTCAGAATACCCAATGACACTTTTATAACCACCTAGTTACGAAGCGGCGTTTGATGTCATCAAAGTATCCATCCGGTGATGGTGATTAACACAACCTCATGGTCGAAGGAATAGGTTCCTATGTATTTGAAAGCTTACAGCAATACGAACTTAATGACTTGATCTTATGCTACACTTACTATGGGTGTGTGTCCATCACATCATTCTCCTAATGGTATAACCTTGTTATTAATCACATCCAATGTCCATGATCAGGAAACCATGATCATCAATTAATCAACAAGCTAGTTCAACAAGAGGCTTACTAGGGACTCTTTTACAAAACACACATGTATTAGTGTTTCCTAATAATACAATTATAGCATGTGATGTAAACATTCATCATAAACACAAAGATATAATAGTAATCACTTTTATTATTGCCTCTTGGGCATATCTCCAACAGGCCACACCACCCCTGGGTGTGGGCCCCCCTTGGCCGCGCCAGGGCATGGTGTGGGCCCCCTGGCCAGCCACCGACCTTGCCTCTTTCGCCTATATATCTCCCCCGAGGCAAAAACCCTAGGTCGTCAATCAGAAATCCATGAAAAGTTCCGATGCGCCGCCACCACCGAAGGGGAGATTCGGGGGACAGAAAGTCTCTATTCTGGCACCCTGCCAGGACGGGGAAGTGCCCCCCGGATCCATCTCCATCGATGTCCACCACCATCTCCATCACCGTTGCTGATTCCCATGATGATGAGGGAGTAGTTCTTCCTCGAGGCTAAGGGTTCTACCGGTAGCTATGTGTTCATCTCTCTCTATGCATGATCATATTGTGATCATGAACTTGTAATCTATAGATCTACCTTGCTACTCAAGTGCTTTAATAGATCTCTGCTCTCCCGATGTGTGTGAAAGTGACAGCGTGCACACCATGGTGGCACTTAGGCTAGAGATTACAAATACTTGTTATGAGTTATATTTGGAGTTGGATGTCTCTATGAAATTGTGGTGTTTGTTGGAACCATCTAGTGCTCAAGGTGACAGTGTAGGGTTATCTAGATGGGAAAGGCTTACTTTGAGGTGTGCTGTTATAGCCCTACCATCGATTAGGGCGTCCAACCGGAGAGTAGTTAAGAGTAGTATCATAAAGAGAAGATATTTATATGAGAGTGTTCACTAGTGAAAGTATGATCCCTATGCCTTGTTTCTCAGCATTGAAACACCGTTTGCAACTAGATCTGTTACATGTTTGCTTGCTTCCATCTTTATTTCAGTTTGCCTTTAGTCTCTTCCACGCCAACAAGCTATTTTTTGGCACCGTTACCACTTATAATTATCTATACCACTTGTATTTCACTATCTCTTCGCTGAACTAGTGCACCTATACACCTGACAAGTGTATTGGGTGTGTTGGGGACACAAGAGACTTCTTGTATCTTGATTGCAGGGTTGCTTGAGAGGGAATACCTTTGACCACTTCCTCCTTGAGTTCGATAAACCTTGGGTGATCCACTTAAGGGAAAACTTGCTACTGTTCTACAAACCTCTGCACTTGGAGGCCCAACAACTGTCTACAAGAATAGAAGTGCGTAGACATCAGCGTTCTTCTTATTTATTGATGAATGGTTGGTCTTATTTTGCCTTTTTCCCTAGCTGTAATAGGGTCCTTCAAGTGGTCTGCCTGAATCCCCTCCCACCGATGAAACGGTGGCGCGGCCACATTCAAAGGTGGAGGAGTTGTCGCTACTCTCGCGACTGCGTGGCCACATAAATCATTTGGAGCGAGAGGTGCCCATGATCCGTGGTAACGCGGACGTGTGGAAATCGAAAGCTGAAAAAGCCGGCGAGCGTGAGAAGTACCTTCTGGGGGAGGTGGCTCAATTGAATGAGCAATTCAAGTGTTAGTTCTCTAGCTTCTTATCCTTTCTTTAGCCATTCGTGGCGGCACTTTGTCTTTATGTTGTGCACTTCTTCTTGTAGTTGTTAGTGCTCGTCACCCGCAAGATGAGAGGGGTCGAGTTTCCATTCGACTGAACGACTTGACCTAGAAGCAGCTGGAAGCTAGTGGATATTTTTGGGTGGATCACGATCATGCAGTCGCGTTGGTGACGCTGCAGGATCATGCATCGCGGGTGCTGCAGTCCTTGAAGAAGTCGAAGTCGTGCCTCAAGCATAATTTTCAGGCGATGTTCCCCCTAGATGTGGTGCCTTCAAGCTTGCTAGCTTTACTAACGAAGTTTCAGGATATCAGCGTGGTCCGTGAGTGCGTTCGTCAGCAGTTGGTCGCGGGTGCCAAGGTTGCGCTAGCGCTTATTCGCCTGCACCGGCCAGATATGGATTTCGCGGCAGTTGCCGCAGGACCTCCGCCCCCGCCAAAAGGGATGACATGGAACATGGTGCCACATTACCAGGTTGTTGATCAGCCAGCCGAAGATATCATCGATTTCTTTGGAGCACACAAATGTGCTCCTTTTGCAGTAGTAGTATAGTATTGACCTGCACATGGATGCATAGGTGTTGTAAAGTTCATATAATTGTGCCGAGCATTTTTGATACCCGTTAATATGTAAAAAAGCTTGCTAGCTTGTATGAGTATGTTGTAATCTGCAGTTCCTTTTCGTTAGCCTGACGTATATTCATCTCAGCACCTTGTCAACATGTCAGGTGCATTGCAGCTGGGTTGATTTTACCAAGGGTTCGATTGATAGTGCGTCAGCTACTCAGGATACTATGTTGTAAAGAAGTGCAGAGGGTGGTGCAGCCCCCGAGTGATATAATTGCAAGTAAAATAGAAAACACAAAGTTGGGGGCACTTAGCTTTATTTATTCACATAATATCACGAGGTACAATGTATGGCTAAGTAGGCTGGCTGAATAGCCTTATTTGTAAAGTAAAAACATCTAAGGGTAGAAACGACGCAGCTGCACGACGTTCTAGGGATTGGAGTATGCGACTCCACTTTCTAGATCTTTAAGGCGGTAGGCGCCACCTGGGATTACTTCGGTAATCACATAAGGTCCCTCCCAAGGGGACTCGAGCTTGAGGTGCCCTTGTTGCTTCAGTCATAGGACCAGGTGTCCTTCGACGAAGGATCTGGGGCGTAGCCTTTTGCTATGGTAATTACGGAGGTTCTGCTGGTAGATCGTGGATCTCTCCGCTACAATATCGCCTGCTTCATCGAGGAGGCCGACGGAGTCTTCGAGTGCGTGGGTTGATTCTGCCTTGCTGTATGCTACTACCCGTGGGGCTTTATAGCATACCTCTGTGGGTAGTACTGCCTTGGCGTCGTGTACCATGAAGAACGGAGTATAGCCTGTAGAGTTGTTTGGAGTTGTGCACATGCTCCATAGTACCGATTGCAGCTCTTCAGGCCAGCACCCGGCAGCTCTTTCGAGTGGCTGGAGGAGGCTTTTCTTGATCCCGCCGCAGATGAGGTCGTTGGCATTTTCGACTTGACCATTGGTCTGAGGGTGCACCACTGAGGTGTAGCTGATGTTGATTCCCAGTTTTTCACAGAAGTCCTGGAATTCGTTCGAGGTGAAGTTTGTTCTGTTTTCCGTGATGATGGTATGTGGCACTCCGAACCGGAAGATGATGGACTCGAAGAATTTAACGGCCCTGGCTCCTGATTGATTTGTCACCGACATGGCCTCAATCCACTTGGTGAACTTGTCGACTGCGACGAGGAGGTAGACATATCCTCCAGGTGAAGATTTCTGGAGCTTGCTGACCATGTTAAGTCCCCATTGTGTGAAGGGCCAGGCCACAGGTATTGGCCTGAGCTCTGTGCTAGGTGCGTGCGGCTTGTCCGCGAATCGCTGGCAGGCGTTGCAACATTGGACGATGTCCTTGGCGTCACGCATTGCCGTAGGATAGTAGAATATAGCTCGTAGAGCTTTGGCGACAAGGGCGTGACTACCGACGTTGTGGCCGCAAGTGCCTTCGTGTATCTCGAGGAGGATGTCTCTTCCATCTCCGTTGGAGACGCAGCGCTGAAGGACTTCTGTGATGCTGCATTTTTATAGCTCGACGTTGATAAGGGTGAAATCCTTGGATCGTCGTGCTATGTTACACGCATCTGTCGGGTCATCTGGAAACCTTTTGCTAAGTAGGTATGTGATGTATGGTTGCGTCCAGTATGGCTCTATCAACATGACCTCCATGGGGCCTTCGAGTCATGTATCTGGATCCATGTCGTCTAGTGTCATTGGCTCGTTGGGTGGCATAGCCCCCAAGTCCTTTGACGTGCTGGTTTTATACTCTGGAGCCTTAGGCTTGATGGAGCACTCGCAGATGCGCTCTAGAAATACTCCGGGTGGCACTAGGGCACAAGTGGAGCCGATGTTGGCGAGTATGTCTGCTTCTTCATTGCTCTCGTGGCCAACGTGTCGTAACTCGCAGCCATCAAAGTCCCCCTCGAGTGCGTTGTAAAGGTCGTGGTAGGCGATCATGTTCTCGCTCAGAGCATTGCACTCGTTCATTGTCTGGTTGACCACCAGTTTGGAGTCGACGTAGATGACGAGTCGCTTTGCGCCACAAGCTTTTGCCATCCGCATCTCGTGGAGTAAAGCTTCATACTCAGCTTCGTTGTTGGAGGCAGTGAACTGCATTCGCAGAACATACCTCATCTTGTCACCTTGTGGAGACGTCAGGATGACGCCCGCAATAGCTCCCTCCTTGCGCTTAGACCCATCGAAGTGCATTGTCCATAGATAGGACATGTCTGGCTTGTTGGGGAGCTGGTTTTCCATCTAGTGTACGAGGAAGTCCGAGAGAACTTGCGACTTCATCGCGTCTTGCTTCTCATATGTGATGTCTCGTGGAGATAGTTCTATCCCCCAGAGCGCGACTTGTCCAGTGGTGTCGGGGTTGTTGAGTACGTGCCCTAGCGGGGCGTCGTTCACCACAAGAACGAGGCTTCCTCCTTTGCTTTGACGACGATGTTGTCGACGTAGACTTGGATGTTACGACCAAGGTGGTTCTTGAGGCAGGCTTGCATACACCGCTGGTAGGTGGCTCATGTGTTTTTCAGCTCGAAGGGCATCGTTGTGTAGCAGAATACACCAAAGGGTGTGATGAACGTTGTTTTCTCCTGGTCCTCCTCCTTCATTCGAATCTAGTGATAGCCTGAGTAGGCGTCAAGGAAGCAGAGGCACTCGCATCCCGCGGTGGAGTCTATTATTTGATCGATCCGTGGCAATGGGAAGTGGTCCTTCAGGCAGTGCTTGTTCAAGGAGGTGAAGTCCACGCACATCCGCAGGATATCCGTGTCTTTTTTAGGAACGAGCACGGGATTTGCTACCCAAGTGCTTTCCTTGATCTCGCGTATGAAATTAAGCATCGAGGAGTCTGTTGACTTCCATACTGACCGTGTTTTCCCTTGGTTAAGATAGTCGCCATATTGTTTGTTTGACTGGCCTTGCTTCAGGATTCACGTTGAGTGAGTGCTCGGGGAATTCCCTGGCAACTCCTGGCATGTCCGTTGGACATTAGGCGAAGATTTCCTAGCGCTCACGGAGGAATTCGACGAGCGCGAGTTCCTATGCAGGACTCAAGTTGTTGGCGATGAGGGCCATCTTGGTCAGGTCCGTTGGGTGGACCTGGACCGGCTTGGTATGGACCGACGTGTCGAAGGATTGGTCGGGTGAGCTTGGCTTGCTCAGAGGAGGTAGACAGTTGTCTATCGACTCCTTCAACCTTGCCAGTTCCTCTTGCATGTCGAACGACTAGGAGATTCTATTGAATTCCCTATCGCAGCTATCGGACCTCTCGAAGCTTCCGTTGACTGTGATAATGCTGTTTGGGCCTGGCATCTTCATATATAGGTAGGCATAGTGCGGTACCGCCATGAACCTTGCGAACACGACACGTCCGAGGATGTAGTAGTATTGTGAGGGCCAGTCGACAACTTCGAATTCAATGCGCTCTCATCGAAAATTTGCCGGTGTTCCAAAGATGATGTCGAGGATGATCTTGTCCAGGGGGTATACGCCCTTCCCTAGGACGATTCCGTGGAAAGTCATGTCTGAAGCTTCCAGACATGACAGAGGAATTCGCATTACGCGCAAGGTACTTGCGAACATGAGGTTAATGCCGCTTTCGCCGTCTATGAAGACGCGACTCATCTCGAAGCCTCCAATCTGTGCCTCGAGCACCAGGGGACAGTGGCATGGGCGAGGTACTTGGCGCGGATGATCGTGCTTGTCGAAGGTGATGTAGGACTCGCTTCCACTGAGGTACTCAGTGGTGGAGGGCGGAGAGTTCATCGCCAGATTGACTTGGCGAGTGATTGACTTTTGCACTCAATTTGAGGGACATCCTTTTTGGATCATCCCCATGTTTCCCAGCACTCGCGGGTATGGCTCACCTCCATGGTTCTGGATTGGCGCAGCCGCAGGTGGTGGTGGCCCGGGCGCTGGTGGAGGTGCTCCATGAGCCACAGCGCCTGGGGCAGCTCCATAGCCCTGGTTTATCGCGTCGCGATTCATCTGGGCCAAGCCTTCGTGGAGTTTGAGGAACTCGCGGCAATCCTTTAGAAGGTGGTTGGACTTTTTCTTGCCGCTGTGCTTGTCTATGTAGAAGTGTACGTTGCATGGTCCAGACAGTTTGTCCTGGATAGATGTCCCAGGTGCCTCATCGCGATTTTGGTGTTGCCACACTTGCGTGGTTTTTTCGCTGTTGCGGTATCCACCGCTACGGTATCCACTGTTGCGGTTATTGTCGTCACATTTGTCAGCGTAGCCAGCCGCGACCATGTCGACCTCCTCGCGGTCTTCATAACCGCGCTTTCGATGTTTTTCTCGGCGATCGCGTCTGCGGCCAAGTTCATCGTCATCATCCGAGTGGACATGTTTTTTTACTGAGTCCTCTCCATTAGCCCACCTATTCGTGATCTCCATCAGGTGGTCGATTGTCTTGGGCTTCGAGCGGCCCAACTCCTCCCTGAGCTCTCTACGGCGCACGCCGCTGTTGAACGCGTCGATTGCGCGATCCTCGGAGATGTCCTCTGTAGAGTTTTTGATGATGGACCATCTCTGGATGTACGAGCGCATCGACTCGCCAGTCTTCTAATGGCAGCCTCTTAATTCTTCAATCGATGCGGGCCTTTTGTAAGTGCCCTTAAAATTTCGCACGAAGCTGTAGACTAGCTCTTCCCAGCTGCGAATTGATCCGGCGGGAGGTTGTTGAGCCACGCATGGGCGACACCTTGCAGTTGTAGCTGGAGGCATTGCATTGCCGTGCTCGTGGTTCCGCCATGCAGCCTGACGGAGGAAATGTGATCCTCCAGCCAGATCTTCGGGTCATGCAGGCCGTCGAATTTCGGGTTCTCCGATGGGAGTTTGAACCCCTTTGGTATTCGCTTCTGCCTGATGGCTCTGCTGAAGCACCTGGCGCCGTAGAGCTCTATCTCGTCATCTTCCGAGTCAGTCTAACGGGCACGCCTCGCGTGCATCTTGTCGACCTTGCGATGTGTGATGTCCTCACGCGCGTCATAGTCGTAGTCGTGCCGACGTGAGCGGTGGCATCGCAACAAGTCGTGACTGTCATCGCTGGAGGAGGGTGAGGAGTAGCGTTTGGCCAGAGCCTTGTTTTTCTTCGGCTCCAGCCTCTTCTCGCTCCTTATCGGTGAGGTGGGTCAGTCGAGAATGTCTCTTGGCAGTTATACGATTGTTGCCCTTGGAGGAGGATCCTCCCATGGAAGAGAGCTGAGCTCGTCAAAGGCTCAACTCGTCCTTCGCCCTCCTGCGCACATCGAGCTGGTCGATTACTTGTTGCTGGCGCTTGAATTCTTCCTTGAGCAGCCAGTGGTAACCCATCAGCATGTCTTGCGATGAGTTTGATGGCAGGGGATTGCCCCGCAGGGCTTCTCGACAGCGAGCCCACTCGGCGTCATTGAGCTTGATCAGCACGCGCTCTTGGGTACATTCATTCGCAGTGAGATGCGGATTGCCTTCCGTCCCGTTGTTGGGGGGATCACCGTTCGCGACTGGGATACCACCGCCGTTACTGGTATTATCCCGAGTGCCGCCGTTCTCGCCTGTGTTAACGACGGCGCACATGTAGTGTTTGGGGAAGCTATTGCTTCCGCAGCTTTCAGATCCAGAGCCGTAGGCTCCATCCTCTATGGCCAGATCGCCTAGATCGGATTTGCACCTGTTGTCGTTGTCCGTATTCCTGACTATTGTCGGGGCGTTGAGTTCGCTCAGGGTGTCGATCGGCGGTGGAAACAATGATGATGGAGCAATCGCGGGAACCTTTAGCTGGTCAGGGAGGCGAAGTGTGCCCAGTTGACAAACTTGGAAGCGTAAGCTCCCGATCGCCAGGCCGATCCCATCGCCCACGGACTCAAAATCTGGGCGAGTGGCCGACGTGTGCACGGTGAAGTCGAAGGCACCGAAGAGGAGACAAATCTCCGCTGTTGCAGAGTTGTAGATCGCAGTTGATGGAGCCGAGGAAGCCGCAACATCAGCACTCGCGCTTCCCACAGACGGCACCAATTGACGAGGGTTTAACTCATCAATGCCCATTATTATGGACTTGGGTTTTGGAGAAGAGGGTAGCGCTGGAGGCATCGATCGGCTAGCAAACAAGCACACAGGGACGCAAGGTTTATCCAGGTTCAGGCCTCGTAGATGATCCTACTTCTGCTTGTCTGCTCATGGAATTATCGAGGGAGTCGAAAGTTACAGGGGTGTAGATGCAATCTGGCAATGGTGTGGAAACTAGGGTTGTGATTGTTCTCCTCGCCACCCCTCCTAGCCTTTATATAGATAGGCTAGTCTCGGGATAGTAGGTCGAGTCGGTTACAAGTTAGGATTTTCCCTTTTAAACTTTCTATATTGAGCTCGCCGTGTGCCGCAAGCTCTCCTTTGGTCACCTGTATCGTTAATTGAACCCTGATAACGTCGTTTACTTCTGCTAGACTAGACCGTATATACCAAACTCGAGTACCTGTAAGGTATGCCCATGTCACCGAGAGTGTGCGGCTTGGCAGCAACCGAAGATCGCGCGGTCCTTAGTTGACAGTGGGCTCACAGCGCATGAAGATCAGCGGCGGGTCTAGCAACAATGTCACAATGACGACCTAATTGGGTGGATTGTCGTTGAACGGGTGGATGGATCATTCTTCATGGTACTAGAGGCTGGCTGTGGTTCAATCTCGATCACTTCATCCGTCACCTCATCCTCAGGCAACAGCTGAGCCTCGATTGGAGAGCTCAGTATGTCGTCAGGATCATCACGATTGGATAGATCCTTGAATCGCCTTAACCTTCTGTTTTTTCTATTGCATATACCTTCGTATACACTATTGGCAGAATTCACGGATGAACACTATTCCAGCACAAGTAGGTTTTGGGCATTCCACAAGAATTCCTCGAAGCCGTACAGAAATGTCTTCATCTCTTCACGGGTACTCCTCGTCCCAAAATAAATGACATGAATTTATCTAGATTCATATGTATCTAGACCTAACCAAGAATTCCTTAAAGCCTCGTCTCTTCACAATCAATGATGTACTCCCTCCGTCTCAAAATAAGTGGCTTAAGTTTATCTAGATTCGTATGTATCTAGACATGTGAATTTAGATAAACCTAAATCACTTATTTTAGGACAGAGGGAGTAGTAGGATGTAGTCAATCGGAAACCCCTTTGTACACTTGGGTGCATATGCACCCGGTATGAAAAAATATTTTTCAAAAGGTTGAAAATTTTGAAAGAAAATATGATCTTGTGTAGCTTCATGTTTAAGGTGCACACGAAGTAGTTCCACCGAAAACCGATATTTTTTATGTGCTGTGTAAAAAGACAAATTTTTGTGTTGTAGAGCACGTTACTTTAGCACCAAATTTTGTCTGTTTTGCACAAGCCACCCAGAATGTTCATTTTTCGTGAAAGTACTTTGCGCACACCTAAAACTTAAAGTTCTAAATGGACTTTTTTTTTGAATTTTTTTGGCATTTTAAATTTTGATAAAAATCAAATTCAAATAAAATGTGCATATACACACGGGAGAAAAAAAGCCACGTCCTCTCAATGTTCTATTTTATGTAGTGTAAATTTTCAGTACTTCCTCCGGTTCATATTAATGGTCTCAACTTTGTCTAAATTCGAATGAATATAGTTAACTATTTAGAATAAATGCATTCATATTTAGATAAAATTGAGACCATTAATATGAACCAGAGGGGGCACAAAATACCTGATTTTATGGGCTCGCCAAAATGACAAAATTAAAAGTTTGTCGTCGGTAAAAAGTGCACTAAATTGGAGATTGTCTTTCTTAAGATTTGGCATTTTTACCAAGCCCCAATTACAAAGTATTTCGAGCTGTAAATTTAAACAGTGATTGAATCTATAGTTGGCTACATCCAACTTTTTTTCATTCTTTTGAAACTTTAAAATTAAAATCTCAAATCTTAAAAAAATTTACCCGTGCTCCGAAGTGAGTTCCTGGACAGTCTCTTCCTTAGAGCATCTCTAACCCATCCCCAATAATTTAGAGGAGTAAAAGGTTCTCTATCCTTTAGAGGAGCAAATATATTCCTCTAAATTTTGCGACGGGATCCGATCCCCAATAATTTAGAGGAGTAAAAATATTTTTCAACAAAAATTGCAAAATTGAGCATATGAATACATGAGAACATATCATACAATTCATATATACCCGATGTGCACATGAATATACGGGAACACATAGTATAACATTCATAATTCATATAGATCGATAGATTAATCATATAAATTGATAGTACATTAATACCCCATAATTTGTATAGCATTAGAGTGCATTACTAGCATGTTCCACCTATTCATAATCGATGATATCGACCTAGCTTCTCCGCTAGTTCTTTGACTGAAATTGTGATGGATCTTTTCCCAAAATTGTTGGAACGGTTGGTTAGCTCCAACAAGTGTTTAATGATGTCTTGCAAAATACAAATCATTATCCTCATCCGCCGACCATTTTGCTTCTTTCTTCTACGATTTTAAAAGAAGAATCATCGTCCTCGTCCTCCAAAATTAATGAGCTCTTGCAAAAAAATTGGGATAAAACTCACCTTGGTATGGCGCCGTACCTTTGTCCGGCGTCGTGTTGAGAAGGTGTTGGTGCGGGGTGCGGTTGCCGGAGCTGGTGATGGTGTGAGTGCTAACGTCGGCGCTCCTGCGAGCTCTAGGATCTCCTTCAACCCTAAAGCCGGCGAGATGCTTCGGCGCAGCGAGAGCGAAGACATGTCGGCGGTGCTGGGCCGCACAAATCCGGCAGTATCACGACGAATCCCGACCGCGATGCGTCTAGTCCGAGGAAGTCGTCAACAGATTGGTGGCCAGGGAAAGTAGCTTGTGCCAGCCGATTCCAACGATGTTGGCTAGCCGGAGAAGTTAAGAGGGTCAGGGCCGAAGAAGTTCAGAGGGTCGGGTAGCCTTCTAGGCGTCGACGAAGGGCGGATCCGGCAACCAGCGGCAGGAGGGCAAGCTAGCCGGCGGCAGGGAGGGAGAAAAGAATAGGAGTCGACCTCACGGCTGCGTATATTTGCGAGTCAAAAACAGCGACTCCTAAAAATATTCTCCTCTAACCGATAAGGGATCGGTTTGGTACGGCTTCGGCAGTTAAGAGGAGTATATTTTTCTTCTCTAAAGCCGTTTTGGGATGGGTTAGAGATGCTCTTATACAGGCTACTACTTTTGCGCATGCAAATAAAAGTCTTGAACAGCATCCTCATGACATACTGACAACCATCAGCATTGTTCTAAGTTACCAACCTTTTTTTTTGAGCTGCCAAATTACCAACCTTTGACCAAGCATAAGTGTACAACTTTAGCCTGAAATTCTAGAAACAGAGTTCACCGAGGTTGGCACAAGTGCAGCTGCAACAACATAAGAGATGCAGCTGATCTAAAAGAAAAGAAGAAGGAAAGTATGATTCGACCAACAAGCAACACTGCTGAGTTATCAAGCGTCAGTGTACAACCTCGGCCTTTTGTTCTGGTAAAATGGTTTACGTATCGGCTCAGTGCAGCAGGAATTACACTTAAGAGATGCAGCTGATGCGCAAAAAAGAGAAAACTCCATGCATAGCATAACAAAATGCTTCGTTTTTCACCGAGTGTTGTGAACTATTATCCTAAACCTGTGGTCTTCATAGCCACCATTTCTATTGACCTGCGAAATAAGAAGATATCAATCTACTGGCCAAAACAGGTGAGAATATAACAACAATTCTCACAGTTAGTGGTGAGTTTCACTTCCCAAAATATGATCAGCGAGAACTGGAAACTAAAATGGGTAAATGATCTCAACATGGGTTTCTGTATAGACAAGCTTTATGTCTGGCATTGCATGTTCAGAAACAACATAATAAAATAAATAGAAAAAATAAAACCTCCAATTAGCACAAAGCGATTGGAAACAGCAAATTCATTATAAATTTACTGGCTACAGGGTTATCTTCACAATGTTTTGGCCTCGAGCTGCATTGGTTTAAATGGAGTTCATTATAACTTATAACATAGAAAGTCTCCGATTAGCATAAGTCAATTAGATAGCAAGAATCAGTTAGAAACAGCCAGTACCTCGAAGGCTAAGCTTTCCCATCATTATTTGTATCTTTATCCTCCTCATCAGACTGCTCAGGATAGTCTTCCTCTGTTTCAGGAGCTAAGTAGTCAACTGGTTCCTCGTCATCAGACTGTTCAGGATAGTCTTCCTCTGTTTCAGGAGCTAAGTAGTCAACTGGTTCCTCATCAGGGTCTATGTCACTCAAGTAAGACCACTCACGCGTCTTCATCAAGTCAGGATTTTGTAAGAATTTCAATTCCTTTATTAGCTCCTTGATTTTAGAGAGAACTTGGGGAATCAGATGATTCCCTATGAGATCCTGTAGGTATATCAGATGGTCTAAGTGCTTGACCATAGATTTCTGGTGGGCAGAAAAGAACTCTTTGATAGTGAACATATCTTCGGAAGACGGGTTTTTTATGTCAGGAAGACAAATGGGACCATAGAATGTCTTGTTCAAGCTGCAAGTTTTTAGTTCCCGTTGCTCGTCTCTAAATAGTTTCCAAACTCCTTGAACTTCTTCTTCATTAGATGGTGGAGGACCATTAGGCATACGCATTTTCGTCCTTGGTACAATTTGGCGTGGTTCGGGATGAAGAAATACTGCATGAACAAAAATTAAATAACACATGTCACACCTTAAACTAAGTTTTTAGATCTTTCTTACTCCCTCCGCCCCCAATTACTTGTCACAGGTTTCTCTAGACAAGTAATTCAGGACAGAGGGAATACAATTTTTTTCCAGCATTTATGGTTCTTTTATCATGATAGCCTAAATGTTTTTCCTGGTTGTAGTGAACTTTACTTAAAATAAAGGTAGAAAATTAAATGCATAGAAAATTCTACATAGTTTTACATGTAAATTATGAAACTGAATTACACTTAAGAACTTAACAGCACGAAGATGATTAAGCTACATGAAAGCTAAGCACTGAAGTCTAATAAAATTTGTCATATTCTATAAAAGGTTAAACAGAGACCTCACAAGGAATCCATCATTCATCCAGTGCCATCCCATCAGTGGCAATGATTCAATTTGGTGGTGATGGAGATGTTCCATTTGGTGGTGCACCATTGATGTTACTGGGGCATGCAGCCACTCAGCACCACAAATGCTATTGTGCTAACCAAAATGATCGATCTAAGAAATAACCTACTCAAGATAAATCTTAAAATACCTTTGAAAGTAAAATCAGATAAATCAGGTCTTATTTGTCATCCATTCTAGATCCACACATCAGGTCCTGTTTTTCATCTATTATAATTGCCCTTCTTTCAAACAAGCTTTGTCATCAATTAAGATACAGAATAGGTAATCTTTTTATTGCTAACATCGGGATATAGCACACTAGCACTTACCAGTACCACCACTCATTTTCATGCATTCTGGCCCACTGCATAACACGATCAAGTCCTCTGGATCCTTGCCCAAAGACTCAGCAATCATCTGGCGCTTATCCTCCAACCAATTCAGAACAGACTCCCACCATTGATATTTGTGCGGCATGTCTCAATGGCACTTGTTGACTCAGCTGGCGGCGCAACAGGTGGGCACTGGCAGTTGGTACGCTTGCAAACTGTAGGAAACACCAAGATCTTACGCCTGGGGGTTAAAGGACAGAACATCTTGCTTCTGATTCTTTCCATATCCTTCTCGCGGCGGTCAGCATGTGATCGTATGAGAGACATCGATAGAGTTTGCCAGATAGAGAGGAGGCTGCCAACTTATAGTAGACAAACAGAAAGCTGAAGCAATTGAAGAAATTCAATTTTGCCTGCTAAAGCCACAACAGTAATAACCATGGTTAAAACAGGAAATGCACTGACTAATTTAATTTTGTTTTTGAACAACCTGACTAATTTAATATAGTAACTAAAGTGAATATATGATCATGGATTGTAAAGAATGGGATGAGTCTATACCACAAATAAAACCGAAAGAGCGTATGACTAAAATATATTGAGATATTCAATGAGCATCAAGTGATAACTGTGTACCAGTGACTATCATACCAGATTGCTGGTTGAATCTCTATAAGCACCAGCAACACAACTAACCTTTAGAAATATATTAACTGCACTGACTAATTTAATAGCTGTGTTGCAACTAGGATGCATGCATGGATATCTACTTTTCTGCACTACTGCGTACTCCCTCCGAACCGATTTAACTGACGCGGCTCTGTACAAACGATTTTTTGCAAATTAATCCAAAACGTTCTAAATCGTTTCAAATGAGTCCCATATTGTCCCCGTCCCGAGCTCCGGCTCTGTACCCCGCCGTCCTGCTCAGAGCTTCCGCATGGACGAGAGCTAGACCTCCCCGTACGTTGCCTGCTTCGGCGCCGTACACAGGAGCTCGACCTCGCCATCCGCGTTGCCTGCTTCCGCGCCCGCATAGGATTGGAGGGAGCTCGAACCTCGCCGGAACCTTCCGCTCCGCTAGTCGTCGGAGTGCTCGCCGTCGCGGAGCTTTCTCTTACGGCCGCGCCGCCGCTCGATCCCGTCGGAGGTCTCCCGCTGGAGTGACCCCACCTCACAGCCGCCCGCCGTCCTCGAGCTGCCCCACGTACACGGAAACCGGCTGCGCGTGCTCCGTGCTCACGGACAACGCGCGCGCGAACTCCAACGGGCTCCGGGGCGGCGAGCTTCCGGCGGCGCCATACAAGGACAGGC
This sequence comes from Avena eriantha, assembly GCA_910589775.1. NCBI lineage: Eukaryota > Viridiplantae > Streptophyta > Magnoliopsida > Poales > Poaceae > Avena > Avena eriantha. Next base: position 337,292,577 of record OU342746.1, read on the forward strand.
TCTGCAAGCCTTCGTTTTTCCCCTACAGGAGCTGCAAGCTCCTCCACAACCTCGTTCCCATGGCCAATCAGGAGGGAGGAAGCCACCACGGACACCGTCGGAGCAGAACCTGCTGAATGAGAGCCTCACCTGCAGAACATGCTGAATCAGCGCCTCATCCTCCACTCTGCTGCACCTGCAGAACCTGCTGAACCATGGCCAATCAGTTTCCCCCGGCAATGGCACAAACTGTTGCACGGAATTTTTCTTACTCCACATAACTTGCAATCCTCTCATCCAGTATCAAGTTTGCTGTTCTTTGCTGTATTAAAGTTCAGTAAAAGAACATGTAAAGACAAGTTGATTCCAGTCACAACCTTTAGAACAAAAAATCTGTGCATGGAAGGAGAGTCATTTATGGTATGGACATTCAGTATTAGCCTATTAGGTACTCTGCAATTGATCTATTCTTGCATTTGTATAGATATTCAGTATTAGCATGACTCAGTATTAGGTACTCTACTGAATCATTACTGTGCTATTTCAGCACTAGCTGTAGTACCTCTAAGTTCAGAGATGCCCAGGACTCGGTTGTTCAGTACAAGATGAAAAGAGCATATTTGTCAACTGGCAGGGAAATTGTAGTGCTCAAAAGACCCTTTCTTCCTTCCTCAAAATAAAATGCTGTGCCCAGGAGTACTCACAGTGAGGTCGAACTGCATGCTCACTCACTGAACCATGTGTCCCTCGAGAGGCTTTGTTACGCCAGACATGAATTTCGAAGAATTGAAAATATAGCATAAGGAGTGGAAAAATTAGAGAAAGAATTTGAATATGAACAAAAAGCTTCATCACATCAGTAGAAATAAGAAAAATTGCATCAGTTCAGTGATACAGATTCAGATCATATCGAAATGTAGCAGCAGTAACTTAAATTGGATCCTATCGGTACAATTTAGCAACACTAAGTTAAACTGCATCCGATCAGTAAAATTTATGCATGCACTAATTGTTAATATGCTGAACAAGTAGTTTCGACAAACAAATGGCCTTTTAAAGATCGTAATCATGCATTCATGATTATTTTACTTTCAGCACATTTGGTATGGTAAGCATTTGAGTTTACCTATACTTACATGCACACCGTCATCAGCATTTTGGGGACAAAGAAAGGGTACTAAAGTGAGCAATACCTATTATCTCTCAAACAATTTCTTCGTCAAATGGCTGGCTGAAAAGGTCCCCTGCCTGAATAAATTCAGGATTCGGAAATACAACAGTATCTTTTGGAATACAAGTCTGGATACTTCTCTGCAAGATCTTCAATGGCTCGTTCCTCCCTTGCTGTAAGATATAATGAGCTGAAATAATAATATGAACATTAGCAATCATTATTAGAAAAATCCCACAGCGCAAGTCTCTCAATTAAACAGGGGAGAATGTATATTAATAACTGGACAAAACAAGTAAGAACACTCAAGGACTTGGTTGCATCACCCGAGCAGTCTGCAATTTCTTGAATCATAGAAGGAGGAGACAGGAACCATACCTTGGCTGCAGCCCGAGTGCGATGAAGACAAGGGTGAGGTCGGGGTTGCAGAAGGGTCGGTGAATATAGGGGCGAGACCGCCGCCGTCGACGTTGCTGCAGGGGGCGGTGAAGATAGGGACGACACCAGCGGGGACGGGCTTGAAGCGGGTACACAAGCGCCGCTACAGTATACGAGCGAAGGTAGGTGGGTGATGGATCTCCGTGCTCCGGGACACGAGCGCCACCGCCGGAGCCGGCAAGTCGCATGCTTTGCAGGGTGGTCGCAGAAAAGGGGATCCCTTTTCTCGTTGGAGGCGATCTGGTTGCTGCGAGAAGGTGGAGGGGATACCAGATCGGCGAGTGAAGTTGGTGGGGATGGCGGCGATGCGAGGGGAAGTGGAGGGGGGAGGAGAACAGAGCGCGGCGAGGTGACGGAACGGCAGCGGCGTCACACGAGACAGGAGGGGAACGCAAGGAGGGAGGAGAAGTCACGGCAGGGACTGCGGGTTTCAGGCGAAAATTGTTAGAGTTTTTTGGAAAAATGCCGTCGGATCGGTTAAATCGGGGACGGAGGGAGTACTACATACTCCCAATTGTGTGCGATCCAGTGTGCTACCTGACAGTGCCAACACGATCGACTCTGAGTTTGCCGTTACTCCAATCTACTACTAGGCCATGCAAAAGTGAGTAGTGACCGGGAGACATGACATGTGTAAACCTGGTTGGCAGAGACGGCTCTTTCCTCCTGGTTCATGGCTGCTATCTTAATTTCTTCTTCTAAAGAAGAGCAGGGCCCGGCAGCAGGGACAGAGAGGGCTCACTGCCACGTTTCCCTAGCAAGATTAGGGACAGAGAGGAAATGCACCACCACGAAATTAACGAAGTTGCTCGACTGATATATGCTGGAATCCTCTCTCCCGCGCGGCGGCCCTGCCTTCAAGTCGATCACATCCAGATCCCTACATTATAACCTAAGTTTACACAGTAGTGTACGTAGCAGATTAGGCATATCGATTTCTTGTCCTCGTTTTAGCTCGCATATCATGTCAGTCGACAATTCCTTTCCGTCGCAACTCACAAAACAATGCACGCTCCGGCCGGCCCAGCCGCGCGTCTCTTTCCGATGAGCACACCATATTCGGCAAACATGCAAGCTTTCAGTAGTGACGTAACGTGACAATAGTAGAGAAAACAATTATGTACCACTTAGATTTATATGGATCCGATGGACCTATTAGATTTATATGGACTGCGTTCCATATAGGCTAGCTACTGAGTTTTCCGTGCTGTGGCGAGCACTACACGGCCACACAAATTGATCATACAAGGCGCCTAATCCGCCATGTATTTACACGGCAAAGACGCAGGCATCGTGTGGCTGTCTGGCGCGCCAAGCTTGCCACACCACCCCACGGCTAGGCCTATAGGTAGACACGTCCACGGCTGCCCACCAAGTTGCCGCCTGTGCACATTTAACTCAAGAGGGACACCGCAGGTTCTCCGTATAATACGCTGGTATGTAGCGGCTCTCCGCCAGCCCAACTATGCCCGCCAGCGCAACACTTGCACGGGAGAGCACCCACCAGAAGAAACTAGCTAGCTCTATAAACATACACAGGCGCGACGCATATGCAAAACTGGAGAGCAAGAAGATAAGTAAACCTTTCGTCCAAAGCGAGAAGCTACAAGTAAAACTGACATGCTAATTAAATGCTCTCACTGTTCTCACATGTATTACAGTACAAAAAAGAGCACATGAATAATACACAGCCTGAAGACAAGGCCAGCTCCACACTAAGAAGAGGAGTATTACATATCCACTTCATTGTAGATCTTAATACATTAGAAGTCTAAAATCTCCATAAAACGAGTACCAAATATCATCCCAGAATTGTGCTACACAAGACCTCAACTAATGTCAACCCAGATGAATCTGAAAAATCAAAATCAGGTATGCAACCAATATTAGTACCTGTAAAATCTGCTACTAACAAGTAACAAGGCATCCTTTAGCCTTAACACAACTGAAGAAATGAACATGATTCTAGTCCAGGCAACAATAGGAGACATTTTTTTTTGCAATCATATTCATTAGAGCAGACCTATAAACAATAGGATGCATTTTTCTTCTTGCACTTTTGGAGTTCTGCAATTATGTCATCCAGGGGCGGATCCAGGATCTGAGCATTCGGGGGGGGGGGGGGGGGGGCAAGAAGACATCGACCATAAAAGTGATAACACAAGAAAATATATCAAGTCTCATAATTATACTATGTATATCATATCACAACAATATATGTCTTCCAATTAAAAGAAACTATATTTCTACCTGTTTGAATTTAGATCTACGCCCAAGCCTATCAAATAAATCAATAATATCTTCAACGTCTATCTTTGCAGCTATTTCCTTCCCAATGTATACGACCATATAATGCCGAAGAAAGTCGTCACCCATTTTATTTCGAAGACGGGGCTTGATAAGCTTCATTGCTAAAAAAGCTCGCTCCGTGGTTGCGGTGGACACTGGGAGAGTGATGACCAGGCGCAATAGTCTATCAACCATTGAATACATAGACACTTTACCTGTTTTAACTAGTCCGGCTGTCAAATCAGCAAGTGATGCCAATGTATTGAGCTCTGGATGATTGCAAACATCTAACTGAAAATGTGGAAGTTGAGACTCCAACTGAGCCCGTTCTTGACTAGAAAAATTTGCTGGATAAAACTTCTCTGCAAGGGTGCAAATATTTGTCATGTCAAATGATTCATGTCGCGGATCCAAGGATGCACAAAGTGTGAGGAGCTCAGTAGTTTGAACACTAAATCGCTCAATTAGCTCAAACAATTGTTGATCAATCGCCACATATAACACATCTACTTTGTAGTGATGGTTCATTGTGGTGTTATCATGTTTGTTCCGAGACTTAGTCACATCAACATACCTACATATTATAAAATATAATATATGTTAGAGGAAAATAATTCTGATTAGATATTATTCTACTCAATAGATCGAGCAAAAGGGGACTTACTTGAGACTCATATTTGGGATCTCAATTTTCATGTTTGACACAAAAAGCCTTGACCTCCTCTAAAAGAGGTTCCCAACCATCTTCTCTAAGATTACCCAATAATATCTTTGTGTTCGAAACTGAATCTAATGCATTTAGAATATCCAAAGATTTCTTCTGGAGCGTCTGGCACAAGACATCGGTGATTTTCATAATTTTCTCCATGAGGTGCAGAACGAACACAAATCAAAAGAGATAATCATCTTCAGGGCACCTCCAGCATCTCCTCGAGAATATCTTGACACCGAACGATCATTTGCTATACTTCGCAAGGTAGCAATGGCAGCACCAAACATCTTCTTCAAGCTCTGAATTGACTCATCTAGTGTCCCCCGGCCTCTGTAAAGAGCCTATCTGATTTGCCTCTTTTCCGGTATCAAGCTCCCCCAATTCAATTTCACGTGCAATTTCTGCAGCTTGATTTGCTAGTAACTCATCATTCCGTTTAGGCGATGCACTAACAACATTTATAATGAAAATTGCATGCTGAAAAAAATTATGCACTTCTTGTACCTCCCTTGATGCTGCAACAAGAGCCAATTGTAGTTGATGAGCCATACAGTGAACATAATACGCATAAGGGCACTCCTTCAAAATCAAAGCCTTCAATCCATTCCATTCTCCTCGCATATTACTTGCTCCGGCATAGCCTTGGCCTCTAATGTCTTGCACACTTAGGTTATTATCTACTAGAATAGCACAAACTGACTCCTTGAGAGTCAATGCAGCCGTGTCATTCACATGAACAACATCAAGGAAACGCTCCCTTATAAGCCTTTCACTGTTAACAAATCGAAGTACTAACGCCATTTGCTCCTTTTTAGATTCATCACGGGCTTCATCAACCATAATACAAAATTTACTATTGCCAATTTCTTCTCTAATTGTTGTTTGTACCTTCCGAGAAAGTAAACCAAGAATTTCCTGCTGAACTGAATGAGCGGTGTACTTCGCATTCCCAGGAGCATTATCTAAGACATCTTTCACCTCCGAATTATAAGAAGCCAAGAACTTTAACAATTCAAGGAAATTACCCTGGTTTATGGATCCTGGAGATTCATCATGGCCTCTAAAAGCACAAGCTTGGAATGTTAACCACCTAGATCATGTCACAAAAATGCTTATTAAATGGTACAATATGTATAATATTATAATTGCTATGATAGAATATATATTAAATGGAACCTACAGTAGTTATGCTAAGCTTGCCACATAGTAGTACAGCTCCTTTAGCTTAGAATAATGCAGCGCGGTTGCGAGCTCTGTTGCAACTAGGGTGCATGCATGGATATCTACTTTTCTGCACTACTACGTACTACATACTCCCAATTGTGTGCGATCCAGTGTGCTACCTGACAGTGCCAACACGATCGACTCTGAGTTTGCCGTTACTCCAATCTACTACTGGGCCATGCAAAAGTGACTAGTGACCGGGAGACATGACATGTGTAAACCTGGTTGGCAGAGACGGCTCTTTCCTCCTCGTTCATGGCTGCTATCTTAATTTCTTCTTCCAAAGAGGAGCGCGGAGCCCGGCAGCAGGGACAGAGAGGGCTCACTGCCACGTTTCCCTACCAAGATTAGCGGCGCAGCAAGGACCCAGAGGAATGCGAAACGCACCGCCACGAAATTAACGAGGTTGCTCGACTGACGCTGACATCCTCTTGTCCTCGATCACATCCAGATCCCTACCTAACCTAAGTATGCATAGTAGTGTAGCAGATTAGGCATATCGATTTCTTGTCCTCGTTTTAGCTCGCATATCATGGCAGTCGATTATTCCTTTCCGTCGCAACTCACAATGCACGCTCCGGCCGGCCCAGCCGCGCGTCTCTTAGTTTCCGATGAGCACACCATATTCGGCAAACGTGCAAGCTTTCCGTAGTGACGTCACTACAGGAAAAGCCCAAGGCGTCGATGACCAGAAGCTATGCCGAACGCTATTTGTTTGGGCCGTCGGCGTAGCCCACGAGGAGGACAACCGAACAAACCGGCCGTCGACAATGTCTCAACAGGGAATCTAAAACCTTTCCGTCCACCCTGATGAAAAAGAAAAATTTCTACCGAATCGGCAGAAAGTGGGTCAGATATGAACTACATGCACATGATCTGATTCATCAATTTGACAATATGACAAGGTTTATCAATCATTTTTAGGTTCACAAGATTATATGAATATCATATTTGGATTCCTCTCATTCTTCTAATCGATTTAGATTTTTATTTGTCGACCCCATTTACGGATTTAAAGATATGAATTTTTCCATATTAAATAAAAAGAAAAATATTTATTTTATTTTTATTTGAAATCAAGATTATATTTCTTATTCATTATTGTTTAATTAAATAATTGTATGAACTTTAAAAAACAAAGTCGTGTGACCCCATGGTCTAAAGGTTAATAGGATTGATAAGGTAGTATTATCAGTAAGGTCAAATTTCTTTATCGGAAGCGCATCCGGAAGGATCAAAGGAGTTAAGCGTGTTGGGCTCGAGTAGTATTATGATGGGTGACCGATCGGTAAGTTTGACCATAAGTACAATTTAACCAGAGATTAAGTGTACTTGGTGGTTAAAAAAGCCCGTAAGAAATTGATTTTATTTTTTAAAAAGTTTATAAATTTTGGAGAAAAAAATCTGAAAAAAAACTAGGCCAACGGCTAAACCGTCGGCGTAGCCAAACGGCCGTTAGCCGTTTTGGTAGGACCCATCTGAGCTATACCGACGGCCTAGCCGTCTACGCCGACGGCAGTTGCGTCTAGGCCGGCGCCGTGTTACGTGACGGCAATTTGACCTATGGTAACGGCTTTCGGCCGTTGGGCGTTCCTGTAGTGCGTGACAATAGTAGAGAAAACAATTATGTACCACTGGCAGTGAGAGCTTCGTCATAAGAAACTCCATTAAATACGTGAACTAAACCGATGGAGCAACACAGGCTAGCTACTGAGCTTCCCGTGCTGTGGCGAGCACTACACGGCTCCTTTCCGTAACAGTGAGTCCCTAGATGTAGCATTATTGCTACACGGCCACACAAATTGATCCTCCATAGACGCCTAATCCACCATGTATTTATTTACACGGCGGCCGGCAAAGACGCAGGGCATCGTGTGGCTGTCTCGCGCGCCAAGCCACACCACCCCACGGCCGCCCGTCGCCGTCGGTACTCAAGTCTGGCGCAGACAGCGACAGCGACGCGACGCGTTCCCGCACCAGAACATGCAGCAGCGATGGCCACGGGCCACGGCCAGGTAGCAAAGAAGCCAAGCCACGGCAGGGCCGGTCCCCGCAGCATCAAGCGAAGCGAGCAACGCAGGCAGGGCGCGCTCTACTTTTCACGCGGTTGACATACATGGCACCCGCTAGCTCGGTTCGAAGCCTGTATCAACTCCAACCATTTCGGTTCCACACACGCGCCTATCTTTCTTCTCTAATAAACAATCCATCCAAATCGTTTGTGGACGGGGTTCTGCATGGGTTGTGGCTAGAACTAATACTCGGGCAAGCGACCGGTTAAAAGCAAGCCCGTAAAAGGGGCCATGAAATTCCGGCGAGTATACAGGCCGTGGGCTGAGAGGCCGAGCTAACCGAGCCCGTAAAGGCCCCCGCCCGTATTCTTTTTTCACGGTCCCCCTTGAACCACCCTCCGCAGCCCCTACAAGTAGTGTGCGTGTGGACGGATACGGGTTCCAACACGCACGCCGTCGCACAGCAAACACTATCCCCCCGCCGCCACCGCGCAGACCAACCTCCTTCGGCGAGCGAATCAGGCAACGACAGTTGCGGATCGACGACGACGTCCTCGCCATGTCAATGTTGCACGGCGGATGCGGGCAGGGAGGAGGTCGTAGCGCTGGAGGAGGAGGTGGTGGCCGGCGACTGCTCCCTTGGTCATCCCCGCATCCCTGCTCCGATGAGGCGGACATAAACCTAGTGCGGTCCATCGGGGCCAAGCGCCGAGCGGCGCGCCACTGTACCAACAGGGGTCTATGACCGCCCCCTCCTTGGCGCCCTATGTCACAGGCCTGCCCGAAGCGGAGGCGGCACGAGCTCTCCTACCCCCTTCCCCGATAAAAAAAATATTCTTGTGATAGGCCCTGTTCCCGGTAAGAAATATAGTGAAATTGTCTTTTCCATTCTTTCCCCTGATCCTGCTACGAAGAAAGATGCTCATTTCTTAAAATATCCCATATATGTAGGGGGAAACCGAGGAAGGCGAGGCATCGTCCTCGTCCTCTACATCGCGCTCGGGGCAGATGCACCACGGCGACGAGGAGGAGATGGATCAGTTGCTGAGCGCGCTCGCTGAATCCAAAGCGGACGCGGAGGAGCGGGACCGCCGCCAGCGGAGGAGGTGGAGGCCGCCATCGCCGCGGTGAACTTGGCCCGACGCGCCGAGGAGGTGGAGGCCGAGGCGGTCGCGGGCGGATCCGGAGGCGGCGCCGACAGGCGTCATGGACGACGAGATGGAGGTGGAGGTCTCGTCCTCTACGACTAGATGGCCGGCGTAGAGCTCTGGTCTTCACGGAGAGCTCGATTTTGGCCACAGGTGGACGCGCCGGCGTCCCTGGCAAACTCTTCCCCTATTTAATTTTTTTATGATTTTGATGTATTTTGTATAAGCTGCTCGATCTGCCGACGAACTAGTGCATTCACACGTTAAATTTCTCGCCGGAGCTTTTAAAATTCGATTTTACGAGTTGATTTCACGTGCTCCGATATGTGCCAATGAACTCGAACCTTATAGCAGCCCTATACTAGCGATTTACAGACTAGGCGTTTAAGGGCTCCATTAGAGATGCTCTAAGCTATAAATCTCTTCCTCCGTCCTAAACTAGATGTCATGGATGGGTCTAGATTCGCATGTAAAGGTCGGTGTGAGTACTTATCTTGCTCATCTCAATATGGACATGCACTTTCAAAAGGATATCCTGCACCCACACAATTATCGAATACGATTCTTGCAACATTGAACATCCCCGTCCATTAGATGTGTATACTCAGGGACGGAGCTAGAAAATGGACATAGGGGGGCTGCGAATAAAAGCATTGAAATTATAGATTTTTTTTTTTGCATAACACAGTAAATATTATAAGGTCCAGATGATCAAAATATGCTGATACAATACGACTGAATTTACAAATCTATCAGCTTGAACTCAGATTTACGAGCGCGAAGATCAAAGGTCTCAATGATTTCATTAACACTAAACTTTTCTGCTATTTCCCTCTCTATGTAGACTATCACACAATCCCGAAGAAAGCCATCTCCCAATTTAGTGCGAAGACGTGTCTTAACCAATTTCATAGCAGAAAAGGCTCGCTCTGCTGTTGCAGTTGACACCGGAAGAGTTATAACTAACCGTAGCAACCTCTCAACCATTGGATAATCAGATAATTTGCCCGTCTTAATTATTCCTTTTGTCAAATCTGCAAGTGATTTGCATTTTTTAATCTCTAGATGGTTGGATGTATCAAGTTGAAAATGTGGTAGCTCGCACCCCAACCTATCTCTCTCTTGTCTAGTAAAATCAGCAGGATAGAATTTTTTCACTACACTGCATATCCTTGACTTGTCAAAATTATCATGTCTCGGATCCAAGGATATACAAAGATCTAGAAGATCTGTTACTTGAGAACTGAATCGATCATTCAACTCTGTCACTTGTTGATCTATTGCAGCATTATGTACATCTACTTTGTAGTGACGTAGTATTGTGGTGTTGTCATGCTTATTTCGAGATTTCTTCACATCAACATACCTAAATTTTAACATATATGAAAGAAGCATAAATAATTTATTTAGACACTAATGAGTACGTTTAATAGTGGGTAGCTAGTGGGTAGCTGACTAGATATCTAAAGTATAATTAAAATAAATATAGGAACATAGGAAAATATACGTACTTTTGATTCATATCCGGGATGTCAATCTCGTGCTTCAAACAAAATGCTTCGACCTCTTCTATAAGACTTTCCCATCCACCTTCTCTCAATTCAGCAAACAGTATCTTTATGTTAGAAACAATATCCAATGCATTTGCATTATCCAAAGTTTTATTTTGGAGTTTGACACATAAGACATCAGTGATATGCATAATCGTTTCCATGAGGTGGAGAATGAAGACGAACTCATATGTAATTAGGAACTTAAGGGAACCCTCTGCATCTCCTGTTGAATTTCATGGAACTGAATGATCATTTGCTACACTTCTTAGCACTGAAAGTGATGCGCCAAATAAACGTAACAAGCTTTTTACCGACTTGTAGTGGGAACTCCATCTTGTGTCTCCGACCCTTTGTAAAGATCCTATTTGATTTAAACCTCTTCTTGTGTCAAGATCTCCGAGTTCAATCTCTTTTGCAATTGTAGTGGCTTGATTTTGTAGTAGCTCATCATTGCGTTTGGGAGATGCACTAACGGTATTTACAATAAAATTTGCACTTTGGAAGAAGTGTGGACCTTATGTACCTCCCTTAAAGCAACAACAAGAGCCAATTGAAGTTGATGAGCAAGGCAGTGAATATAGTATGCATAAGGACACTCTTGGAGAGTAAGAGCCTTAAGCCCATTGCACTCTCCTCTCATGTTACTTGCTCAATCATAGCCTTGTCCTCTAATATCTTGCACATTCAACTCATTATCAGCTAGCACCGCAATGATTGCATTTTTGAGAGTCAAAGCACAAGTGTCACTAACATGAACTAGATTAAGGAAATGCTCCCTTATCTCCCCATCTATGTTGACAAATCAAAGAACTACTGCCATCTACTCTTTCTTAGACTCATCTCGAGATTCATCAACCATGATAGCAAACTTACCATTTCCAATCTCTTGTTTAATTGAATTTTGCACTTTCTGAGCAAATATGCTTGCAATTTCCTTCTGAATAGTTGGTGAAGTGTACTTAGCATTTCTTGGAGCATTTTGCATAACTTATTGCACCTCTTTATTATATGAATTCACAAGCTTGAGTATTTCCTTGAAATTACCTTGGTTTTTGGAATCTTCGGACTCATTATTTCCTCTAAAGGGACATGCCTGGCGCATTAACAACCTGTTGCAATCAATAGTGAAAATTTGTTAGATAACATGTAATAATAAAATATAGTTGTTTGAAAGTAAATATGTATTGCTTACTTAATAACATTGATGGAAGCTGTAAGTCGTAGTCTTGCATCAATGACCCCTTTCTTGCATTGCTTTACAATCACCTTGTTAATATGAGTCATACTGTTTTTGAGGCTTTCATAACATTTAACTGCAAAATTATGGGCTGAACTAGGACTAGTTCCCATATATGTGAGAAAAGCACATTCTTTTCCATTGTTGACCTTTTCCCACTTATCAAACCCTTTGACTGAAAATGTGTCTGAACCACACTTCCCAATTTGTTTTTTTGAAAAAAGAAAACAAGGCAAGCAATATGCACGAGTTGTGTGAGGTGAATATTCCAACCAGAAAAAAATTGTGTACCAAGCACTCTAGAATCGACGACGGCTAGGACCTGTCCCAGTAAAAACATACGCATCCAGAATTGGGCCCTCAGATATATAAAAATGTCTAGCATCATCTTGCTTGTTAGGAGGAAGTTCCCAAATTTGTACACGTCTACCTGGGTCTCGATCATATGCAGTGGTTATAATCGTCACTTGTTTTGTAACTTCTGGCATAGGCATACCATTATCAGTTTGATCATCAACATCAGCAGAATTAGGATCGATTTATTCGTCTTGTTGCACATCTGGTTGTGAACTCGAGCCAATTGGCTTGAAAATTGTCTTAATGTTAGGTTTCTTCCTCTTCATGGCTACACAAGCACAAGCAAATCCAAATTTCTTAATTAGTTTATAAGGCACAAATAGACAAACTAATCTACTATTGACCGTTATCTGTTCACGGATGAGCTAAAAGTTAGTACTCTAGACCTAGACGTAATCAAATCAATGGTTCAGAATAAAGATAGGAATAGGAAGTCAGAAGAACCTGGATTGCAGCTGGCGGTGGCGGCCGCCGGCGGAAACAGGGGCACGGCAGGCGCGATCGCGGCCAAAACCAGCAGAAAACGATCAGATCCGATCGTGCGTGACGTGCGGAACTGATTTTCTACTTGCTATACAGTGTAAGCTAGCTTGGGCCTGCATGCGTCTCGTACATGGCCTATTAAAGTAATATTAATTAACTTGGGCTTAAGAAATTGATTGAGATTTGGGCCTAAGGAAGATGCTTTACACACGGGACAGCCGGACAGGGGTGGCGAACTAGTCTGTAGGCCAGAAAATTAGCGATCTGTTGGATGCTTTTCCAGGGTCGGGGGGGGGGGGGGGGGGGGGGGGGGGGGTCTCGCCCCCGCTCGTCCCCCTTCCCTATGTCCCTGTGTATACTAATACGCGTTGTCCCCAGGAAGCCCGGGTGGTTGTGTCCGTCAGCGGGTAGATGGAGGCTAGGCAGATAAGCTCCCTGGCGGCCGGCCGGTGCGCCGATGGTGGCGGCGTTCAACTTGAGCTACTGGGACGATGCGGCTTGGACTGGCTTGATGAGGACGCGGCTTGGACTGGCTTGATGAGGACGACGGGATACTGGTGGTGCTCCGGCAAGATACGTGCACAGCTCGTTGTGGCTGTGATGGCTGACTTGTGCCGATGATATTCCCGGCTCAGGTGTGGTTTCTCCGGACGAAAGTCCCATTCGACATATGTCGATGCCGATGACGACAACACCTTCGGGTTTCGTTTTCCTTGTTGAAGGTGTCACCGAGGAGATCCATCACCAATTCATCCTATGACCTTGTTTTCCGGTGAAAATCCAGATCCATTATTGGATTGGCGATGGCGGCGTCCTCGACATCGCTACTTTGGTGAAAACTTCGTTTAGACAAGATCCTTTGGTGGGAGCACCTGATAAGTGGTCGAGCGGTTGGCCGGACACCGTCGGTGGCGGGGTGATCGTAGAGTCTGTAGTGCTGGATCAGGCGGGTCCTGATGGATGGTGGTGGTGGCGGCATGAGCATCCTTGACATGCAGACGACGTTGGACAAGCCCTATTTCCTATCTTCCCGAGACCGGAGCGGCACATGCCGCCTCCCTTTAGACATGTCTTCTCTCTTCGGTGTTGCTAAAGCTGAAAAACAAGCTCGTGGTTCACGTGATCGATGCGACAGGGTTGGAATAGCCTTGGCCCTCTGCGGCGAAGTCCAAGTCGACTGATCGTAAGCATGACTGCTGACTTCTGATGGCACTGCTTGCTCCGGTGGTGTGATTTCCTGTTTGTGTCGTTGTTGGCGTTCCTGGCACTCTGTATGTTTTTGTTGTGCTAATGCTGATGTAAAGCTTTATGCCCGGTTTTCCTCCAATAAACCGAGCACTTCGGGTCTCTGTACCTTTTTCTCTAGGGTAATGAATATAACAGTTCTCCTGCTGATTATTTAAAAAAAATAGTGCTTTTTTATTCATGAAGTACTTTCGGTGACAGTACATACCACATGGACTGACGATGGGGTATATGTAACTCTAAAAAGAATTAAAAAAAGGACTATATATATATGGTTCATATCATGTTCCCGGCTGCTATATATATGAGTGTATAGTTTCGTGTGCTAGGCAAAATAACCTTCTAGTTTTCTAGGCTGTACGCCTCTTAGATGTAAGTGAGACCCACCCGCTGCAGTCTCTAACAATATATGCCATCTAGGAGTGGAAGGCATCGGAAATGCATGTCATACATCTTCATAATCAGAAGCAAGATATGTGGATCGAAGCCCGCATGCATACGGCACCAACAATGCGATAAGCTCTGCTGAATCATGTCGGGTGGTACACGCTGGGGCGATTAGTTTTGATGTATCTACTAGAACCTCCTGCACCATATATTTATATACATGCCATGTACATCATATCAGAGATTTACAAACATGCGAGATACGGTAGCAAGCTCGCTATAATCCTAGGCTCACTTTCAAACTTTCTACAAAAAAGTCAAAATACAATGCCCAATGGCTATCACGAAGTAGAACCATACCATACCCATAGCTACTGGCTTGGAGAATCTGTGCTACCCGCAGGCGCTTGCGGTTTGTGCCATTGCTAGTCGAGTGGTGTAGTCTTACGGTCCTCCACACCCATAGGAGCCACCGCCATCCTGGAGAGGTGAATCCCAAAGATTTCCCGTCATTATTTTACTTTAGTTGTTGATTTTGAGGAGATTATCAGGCCAAGTGTAAAGCGGGAGGGGAACAAAGTTATATACAAAAGTTTAAGGTGACTATAAGGACAAGTGTAGAGCATACCAGCTTATATTTTAGTAGGAATCAGTATAGTCAGTTAACCTTGTTATTCTTACTTATCATCATGCATCCACTACGTACTATTTCACTCCTTATTGGTAAATGCTGAAAATTCAATCATAACCTCATATGGTTATGGATATATAAACGCGTAGGGTCCCTATACACGCAAATGGAGGGAGTAATAGTAGAGTATGCACTAGCGACTCATGTTAGTTTCGGTGCATATTAAAATTGTTCATTTCCTTTAACTAGTTCTAATGCATTGTTGATGGATCCGGAAAAAGGGTTGTATGTACATGTATTACGCTGTTTTGGAAGTGTTAAATTTTCTCTTAAGCAATTCATTCAATCGAGAGTCAGATTATGCTAGTTTTACCTAGCGGACATGGATAATCGATTTGATGCCAAACTTTCCATGTTACTAACAAATCTCCTAGCTATCATTCTCTGATATCTATAGACTATTAATAATGATTGGTGAGGCAATTGTGTGTTATGGCAAGAACCAGTACTTGTTTGGAGATCCTCCAACAAAGGAGGAAGAAGGAGCTTGAGCGCAACAAGGCTGTCGTCACGGCTGGAGATAGTCGCGTCTGAACAATAGCGTTGCTTCACCGCTTGGGTACAGCTGCCGAGGTCGTAAACTCCACTGACCTCCATAGCCATCCCCTACACCTACACTAACGGAACTACCACCACCCTTTACCTCGCCGGCAAGGCCAGCCAAGAGGAGAGGCAGAGTACTGAGGCAACCGT
The DNA here is from genome assembly GCA_910589775.1 of Avena eriantha. Lineage (NCBI taxonomy): Eukaryota > Viridiplantae > Streptophyta > Magnoliopsida > Poales > Poaceae > Avena > Avena eriantha. Next base: position 337,308,196 of record OU342746.1, read on the forward strand.
GAAGTGGATGCAAGAGCTTATTAAACCGGAGGGGGATTGCCCGACAGGTCAAATCCATCGTCTCCCACCTTGGGAGCTCGAGGGAACATAGCCACAACAAACGCCTGGCACCGCGACATAGTGCCAGGACGCAGAAGGACCCCACCATCTTCTTGCTCTAGCGGTGGCGCCACTCCTCTTCCTCCTCTCCTCACCTCCACGGCTGGCCACAGAAGGAGGAAGTAGTAGAGAAACGCACCCGAGCAAAGGACAACCACGAACCTCGGTCTTAGTTGTGGAGATCCTTGTGGAGGAGATACTCGATGTTGTCTCGGTTCACCGGAGCACTGCCCAGAAAAGCCATTGACACAGGATGCAGCTGATCTGCCCGCGAAACCCGGTGCCCTACCCCGACCTACGAGCATGACATCCAAAGACCTAAGCCTACACCTACCACCTACTCCGCTGCCCCTCTTTCGCCATCTTCGACCGGTAGCGCCTCCGGGGAGGGCTCGGGAGCTCATGGGGTCTCAGCCCCCAAGCAAGTCCCGTGCCGAATGAGCGAAAAAAATGCATAGTAGGAGTTGTCCAAATCGTAGCTAGGGTCTACGTTCGTCTGTACGTGTGGACTATATACTGTCAATTGGTTGCTTGTGATAGATAACTTGTTTGGGGGAAAAACGTCGCGTAACCCCGTCTGATCGGCGAGGGAATTGAACCGGGATACGGTCCCACCCGATCGAGACCGACTGACTGACCAGGCCATCACTCCCGCGCGACGCGACATGAAGTGCAGGCCTGGTGCAGAGAGACACGGCGGCCACAAGACTTGCACGAACCACGACCACGACAAGGACCCACGCATAGTACAAACTCAGCCGGGCCATGTACGAGTACGATCATCGCGCAAAGGGCGGCGCGGCCGGCGCCGAACGCGTGAAGCGAAATTTGCAGGCATGTGCATGCAGCATGCCTGGAGCAGGTCCCGTTCATGCTTTGGTTGCGGTTCTTTTTCTCTCAGACGCAGCTGTGGTGCCTGTGGGCAAGTAGTTGGACGAACGAGGAAATATCCAGTGCTCCCACCCATTAGGTGATACCATGCTTCCACTTCCCAAAACTCAAATTTTTATATTTCAAAACCCATTAGTTGGACGAACCACTACCGGACCGAGACCAACCCAGCTCACGGCAAGCTCCGGCCGGCCGACATAGCACCGTCGATAGCTTTTCGCACATGCCCGGCCGGCAGCGTACTTGGCATGTCCAGGCAGCGGCGTTTATCATCCCGGCCCGAGTGCCGGACGCTAGCTAGCTGCATCAACGCCACCATCTGCTTACCTACAGTAGCTGCGGACGAGGTCGTGAATAGAGTTACGCTAAGCTTAGCCACATGCAACTTCTTTAGCTCACAATGTAGCGGTTGCGATCTCTATTGCAATTTGTGTGCGATCGAGTGTGCTGCCTTCAAGTGCCAACACGATCTCTTTACTACCGGGCCCTGCAAAAGTGAGCCTCTGAGTCTCAACGCGTAATGGCCGGAGACATGACATGTGGAAACCTGTTGGCAGTGTAAAGTCCATTAAAGAGACGGCTCTTTCCTCCTCATTCATGGCTGCCATCTTTCCTCTCTTGCACGGAGGAGCAGAGCCCGGCAGCAGGGGACACAGAGGGCTCACTCTCACATTTTCCTACTTACCAAGATTAGGGGTGCATAGCAACTACTCCTTCCGTCTTAAAAAGGATGTCTCAAGTTTGTAGGACGGAGGGAGTAGCAAGGACCCTGCGAGATGAATGCATGGCGTCACCACGAAATTAACGAAGTTGCTCGGCTGATGCTGACATCCTCTCTCCCTCGCGCGCGGCGGCCCTCGCGAGTCAATCACATCCAGATCCCTACATTATAACCTAAGTTTACACAGTAGTGTACGTAGCAGATTAGGCATATCGATCTCTTGTCCTGGTTTTGGCTTGCAGATCACGTCCCCTTGCCGTCGCAACTCGCAAACGTTCAAGCTTGCAGCGGTGACGTGACAATAGTGTACTGTAACACTGGCAGTGAGAGCTACGTACGTCATAATAACTCCATTATATTAAATATGAACTAATCCTGTCGAGCAACACAGGCTTTCAGGTCCGACCATAGACGCCTAGATAATAATCCACCATGTATTTACACGGCAAAGACGCAGGCATTGTGTGGCCATCGGTACTCAAGTCTGGCGCAACGGCCACAGCGACGCGATGGGGTTGCCGCACCGAACATGCAGCAGCGACAGACATCCACGTTCGCGATGGCCACGCCCAGGCAGCAAACAAGCCAAGCGAGCAGCGCAGGCATGGCGTATGCTCTGCTCTTCACGCGGTTTCCTCACCACTTTCCTTTCCCTTCTCTCCAACCACTACGGGAGAATCAAAAAAACGCTGACGGCCTAATCCAAAATGAGTTTGGGTTTCTCAGGCGCGCGTCGCCGCTACGCAACCTATCTGTGGTGCGTGCGTCCCACGGCCACGGCGTGCTGGATGGATGACCAGTCGTGCGGGGCACGTCGATACAGAGAGGAGTGCTCCGCTTAGGTCTCGGAGAAGCGCGTGCTTTGCTATGGCCTTCCGGTGGAATTCCACCCCAACGTCAATGCGTCTGGACAAGGCCGACAGGTGTACGTATTTATCCAGCTCTTACAACTTCTTCCAGCAACAAATACATGTACTGTATACAGATATACTTATTTTATTCATAAAGTGCTTCTGGGATCATATATACATATCAATCACATGGACCGATGACTGGTATATGTATCTCTAAAGGTGTATAAAAGAGGACCATATACATACATATGGGATTCGTATCACAGTCTCCGCAGATTATTGTTACGCTATGCTAGGCAGCAAAAAAAAACCTCCAAGTTTCCTAGCTTTAACATCAGTAAGGATGCAAGGAGATCTGATGATCGTCGCACTCTTAGGCAATACACGCTACTCTAGAAGTGGAAGGCATTAGAAATGTATGTAATACCAGCAGTAAGCACGAGACTAGGCGACACCATCCCTATTGGTGAAGTCAATGAAGAAAGGGGGCCAAAGACACTCGGGCGCTTAATTTTGATGTGTTTAGAACTACAATTATCACATATTTCTATGCATGCAATGTAAATATAAGCATGCCTTTTTGTTCTCGAGAATGATAATAAGCACTAAATTCCAATACCATGTATTTATAAAATGCCAAAATACAGCACACTGAATTCTAATACCATAGATTAATACAAAAGGGGTTTTATTTTCGTGCCCCTGGTTTCTTAGGTGTACTCACTTTTGCTCGTACGCTAAATTTTTTTCTCACTGTTGACCAGCATGTTATCTGAAACTTTCACAGAGCCTATCCATCAGCCTTACCGTTACGTGCTGATAGGTGGGGCCGCGTTGGGTCGGGTCTCGTAGTGGACACCTCTTTTCACTTATTCATATCAGCGTGGGACCTACAGCTTATCCATGTGAGCGTCGGATCCACAACTTACACAGGTTAGCGTTGCAAGATAAGAGCCCAAGCTTCACCGCTTGGGTACAACTGCCTTACGGAATTATTTGTAATACTTTATCTGTTTGAGTATGTTCATATACTATATCTAAGATACTTCCAAACAAGTTAGGTGAAAAAATTGCAAATACACCTATAGTTTGCACTATATATGTAAAATACCGTCATATTTGTACGTACAAAAGGAGTATGTGAATAAAAATTACATACTACCAAAAAGTAGTATATATACTGCCCAAATATTCTTATATACTTCATACTACGCGTACATACCTTCCGGTATGGTAGATACTGCCTATATAGTGTGAAACACGTGTCGGTGTAACTACACCAGGGTGTAGTATGAATATGTCCTTATATATATATATATATATATATATATATGTGTGTGTATATATATATATGTATATATATATATGTGTATATATATATATATATATATGTATGTGTAATATATATATGGTTCATATCATGTTCTTGGCTTCTAGGTATGAGTAGGATAAATGTTCCAGTATGCTTAAAAAGTAACGTCCTACTTTCCTAGGCTTTACACATCTGAGAATATAAATGAGATCCGACAGCGGTTGCAACCTCAAACAATATATGCCATTCTAAGAGTGGAAGGCGTCGGGAAATGCATGCTATGCAACCTCATAGTCTGATGCAAGATATGTCAAAGCCCGGCTGCATTCATCACCAACAATATGCAATAATGTCTAGTGAAAATAGGCGGGGTGGTACACGCTTGGCTGCTTAATTTTGATGTATTTGGAACCACAAGCATCATGCATATATATGCATGGTATGTGCATATAAGCAATATTTGTTTCAGGATTGATCAGCCCTAAATGTGAGCTTCCAAACTTTTACAAAGGTAGCCACTAATAGAATCACAGATTTGGCTCATAAAATGATTAGGCCAACTCAAATGGCATTAATGCGAGGCCGCCATATTTTGGAAGGCATGAAACTGTTCACGAGCTTATTAGAAAGAAATTGGATGGGGTAGTACTCAAAAAATATTTTGAAAATGCCTACTATAAAGTCAAATGGCCCTTCTTATAGCAATTGATGGGGAGTAAGAGTTTTGATCCTAAATGGTACAAGTGGATCATGGACTTTGTACAAGGAGGGTAGCATTGGAATTAGAGTCAATGATGACATTGGACACTATTTCCAAACAAAAAAGGACTGCGACAAGGGGATCCTCTATCACATATTCTTTTTTATATAATTGTTGATATGCTTGCTATTATGATTGCAAGAGCACAAGAAGACAGTCAAGTGGGAAACCACGTACCTCACCTGGTTGAGGGAGGGGTTTTCAATACTATAATATGCCAATGACACCATATTATTTATGGAACATGATCTAGAAAAATATCTAGTAAATATGAAGCTCATATTGTGTATTTTCGAGCAGCTATCCGGTCGAAAATTCAACTTTCATAAGAGTAAAATTTTCTGTTTTGGAAAAGCGAAAGACGAAGAAAAAAAGTACAAGCAGTTTGCAGGCTACGATTCTGAAAACATTCCTTTCCGGTACCTTGGTGTACCGATCCATTATAGAAAATTACGCTACTCTAAATGAAATCCAATAGAGAATCGTTTTGCTGGAAAGTTAGGATGTTGGCAAAGCAAACTTCTTTCTTATGGTGATTGCCTAGTATTGATAAACTCGGTGTTAACCAACCCACCTATGTCTATGCTCTCCTTTTTAGAAATTCCTAATGGAGTGCGTAAGAGGTTGGGTTTCTTTAGGTCTAGAATTTTTGGGCAAGAAGATGCGACCAAAAAGAAATATAGATTAACAAAATGAAATATTGTGTGTAGACGGGAAGATCAAGGAGGGTTATAAAAAAGATAAATCAATGTTAGGAGGAGCTAGACATTTTTTTGATAATTTTGTCCCTGACAGGGATCGAACTCCATGAGCCAACTGCGACCCAACCACTAGGCTATGTATTGAGGTTTTCAAAATAAAAAAATAGGTGCTTACTCAGCAAATGGTTGTATAAGTAACTTAATGAAAAGGGAATTTGGCAAGAACTCTTACATAATAAATATCGCAAGAACAAAACTTTATCATAGGTTGAGACAAAACCTACCGATTCTTAGTTTTGGAAGAACTTATGGGGGTTAAATATAATTTCTTTTGTAATGATTATTTTAAAATTGGAGACGGTAATGACGTTAGATTTTGGGAGGACACTTGGCTAGGTGATATTCCTTTAGATCAACAATATACATCGTTATACAATATTTCTCATCAGAAAAAATGTCCTACTGTGTAGTGTATTACAACAAGTTCGCTTGAACGTTGGTTTTAGTAGAACTCTAGTTAGCAACAAATGGAGAGATTGGTTAGATTTATGTCAACTACTAATGGAAGTTCAACTTTCATATGTCTCCGAATAAATTTGTTTGGAAGTTAACCAACTCTGGTGTATTTACGGCTAAATCCATGTATCTAGATCAGATGAATGGTCATATTGTTTTTCCCCATAAATACCTATGGAAGTTAAAATGCCTTTGAAAATTAAAATCTTTATGTGGTTTTTAAATAAAAAGGTGCTTTTAACAAAGGATAACCTGGCTAAAAGGAATTGGAATCGATGTACTAAATGCTGTTTCTATTATTCGTTGGACTCCATTTGTCATCTATTTCTCACATGTCCTTTTGCTCGTATAATATGGCGTATAGTGTATTTTGCTTACTACGTCTCACCTCCAGCTAATATCACAAACATGTTTGGGAATTGGTTAAATGGGGTAGATTAAATTGATAAGACGCGAATACGGGTTGGAGTATCAGCTTTATGTTGATCAATTTGGAATTACCGAAATGACTTTATTTTTATAAGAAAAAAGGTACTAATTTGTTGCAAGTTAATCTACTCGCCATCCACTAGATTCAACTATGGTCCGACCTCCTTCCGTCGGATAAGCGGGAGTCCATGGTTATTGGATGACAACGGCTACCGATGGTCGCTCAAGACTTCTATTCCCAGGCTGGTGGGCGGTGTTTTACTACACTTCAGAATGGATAGTCACTCTTTGTCGCCTTTGCCTTTGTTTTATCTTTCAAATGGTTGATTTATGTTTTAACACTTTGTGATCCTTGTATGTAATAAACAGAATACATGATACTTTCCAATAATGGGCTGTGTGCATCTATTGATGCAGAGGCTAGGGCTCGGTTCCCCATTTCGGGACAAAAAGCCCCGAACTTTCATATAAGAGATCCACCAATATGAGAGACACAATAGCAAGATCGTTTACTAGGCGCATTATCAGACTTTATTTATAAAAAAGTTCCAAGATACAATGCCTAATCTCGAACATGAAATAGAACCATACAAAAATATCAATAATTAATATTAAAATTTAAGCCCACACAGATCTTTATTCGAGTCTACACGCACTTGCTTCTGCAGTTTGTGTGGTCGCTCGCCGAGTGGTATAGTTTTGCGGTCCTCCACACCCACCTGAGCCATTGCCATCCTTTTTGTGTATGATGAATGGGTCTAGAAGACACCAGATGCTGCAAAAAAGACACATGTGGCAGGTACAATATGCAAGGAAGCCCCTAGCGCTAAGCACCCTACACTAGTGGAAACGAGGCCTTTGGTTGAGCCTGGAAATGGGCTTTAACACCGGTTCTGGGCTTTAACACCAGTTCTTCTACGAACCGGTGTTAAAGGGGGGGCTGTACCAGCGTGGCCCGTGCAGCAAAAAGGAGCCCCCCCCTTTAACACCGGTTCGTGGCACGAACCGGTGTTAAAGGCCCCTGCACCAGTGGCCCGCGCAGCCCTCCCCCCGCTTTAACACCGGTTCGTGGCTTGAACCGGTGTTAAAGGGGGGGGGCTATATAAGACACCGCAGACCACACCCCACTCTTCCATTTTTTCACTATCTCATTTTGGAGCCTAGCAAGAGGGTGTGAAGTGTGCTAGTTTGTGTTTTTTTCGTATGCACAAGAGGTGTTCGGTGAAATGCCCGAGAGCTCAAAATAAGTTTTCTCGTTGCTCTTTCCTTCTCGGTCGAGGTCGGCAACTATCCTTTCATGTGTCATTGATGTACTATATATATAAATGGTCATCTCCCTATTATTTTTTGATATATACTATATATTAATGCAGATGAAGCGGCAATGGATGTACGGTGACCGCCGCACTTCCGAGTACATTACGGGCCTCCAGAATTTCATCATTATGGCTAATGCAAACCGTGGTCACAATGGTTTTATGTGTTGTCCGTGTGTTCACTGTCAGAACAAGAAAGACTACTCAAATACCAGAACCATTCACGCCCACCTGCTTCGATCCGGTTTCATGCCCAGCTATAATTGTTGGACCAAGCACGGAGAAAAAGGGGTTATGATGGAAGACAACGAAGAAGAATAGGATGATGACAAATATCATAATATGTATCCTAAATATGATGATACTGCAACGGGGGTAGATAATGAAGATCAAGAGGCAGCAGATGGGCCCGCTGATGACGATCTTGGTCGGGCCGTTACTGATGCAAAGGAAGAATGTGAAACTAAAAAGGAGAAGGAGAAGCTGGAGCAGATGTTAAAGGATCACAAAACATTGTTGTACCCAACTTGCGGAGATGGCCACAAAAAGCTAGGTACCACAATGGAAGGCAGAGAACGGTGTGACTGACAGCGCATTTTCAAAGTTGTTGGTAAAAATGAAGAATCTTCTTCCAAGAAATAATGAGTTGCCCGACAGTACATACCAAGCAAAGAAGGTTGTCTGCCCTCTAGGATTAGACGTGCAGAAGATACATGCCTGCATTAATGACTGCATCCTCTACCGCGGTGAGAAGTACGAGAATTTGGATGCATGCCCGGTATGCACTGCACTGCGGTATAAGATCAGACGAGACGATCCTGGCGATGTTGAGGGCGAGGCCCCTAGGAAGAAGGTTCCTGCCAAGGTTATGTGGTATGCTCCTATAATACCACGGTTAAAACGTCTCTTCAGAAATAAAGAGCATGCCAAGTTGTTGCGATGGCACATGGAAGACCGTAAGAAAGACGCGATGTTGAGACACCCCGCTGATGGGTCACAGTGGAGAAAAGTCGAGCGAGAGTACCCGGACTTTGCACGTGACGCAAGGAACTTAAGGTTTGGTCTAAGTACAGATGGCATGAATCCTTTTAGTGAGCAGAGCTGCAGTCACAGCACCTGGCCTGTGACTCTATGTATCTATAACCTTCCTCCTTGGTTGTGTATGAAGAGGAAGTTCATTATGATGCCAGTGCTCATCCAAGGCCTGAGGCAACCCGGCAACGACATCGATGTGTACCTAAGGCTATTAGTTGAAGAACTTTTACAACTGTGGGCCAAACCAAGTGTACGTAAGTGGGATGAGCACAAAGGGGAGCCATTTGACCTACGAGCATTGCTTTTCGTAACCATCAATGATTGGCCTGCTCTTAGTAACATTTCAGGGTAGACAAACAAGGGATACAATGCATGCACACACTGTTTAGATGAGACTGAAAGTGTATATTTGGATAAATGTAAGAAGGTTGTGTACCTAAGGTATCGTCGATTTCTTCCGAACCTGCATCCAGTAAGAAAGAAAGGCAAGCATTTCAAACGTCTGGCAGAACCCCGGAGGAAGCCTGTCCTCCGTACCGGTGAGGAGGTATTTGGTATGGTCAAGGACCTAGAAGTAATCTTTGGAAAAGGTCATGGCAGTCTATCTGTTCCGAATGATGATGCCGGACACACGCCCATGTGGAAGAAGCAATCTATATTTTGGGACCTACCCTATTGGAAAGTCTTAGAGGTCCGCTCTTCAATCGACGTGATGCACATGACGAAGAATTTTTGCGTGAACCTGCTAGGCTTCCTAGGAGTGTATGGGAAGACAAAAGATACACCGGAAGCACGACAGGACCAGCAACGTCTAAAAGACCCTGAAGAGCCTATGCATCCTGAGAACGAGAAGGGTAAACGATGCCACTTAACTCCTGCCAGCTACGCTCTTACCAAAGCAGAGAAGGAAATCTTTTTTGAATGCCTGAGCAGTATCAAGGTCTCGTCTGGCTTCTCGTCGAATATAAAGGGAATAATAAATATGGCAGAGAAAAAATTCCAAAACTTGAAGTCTCATGACTGCCACGTGATTATGACACAATTGCTTCCGATTGCATTGAGGGGGCTTCTACCTGAAAATGTTCGAGTACCCATTGTGAAGCTATGTGCATTCCTCAATGCAATATCTCAGAAGGTAATCGATCCAGAAAGCCTACCAGGATTACAAACAGATGTGGCCCAATGTCTTTTTAGCTTTGAGTTGGTGTTCCCACCATCCTTCTTCAATATTATGACGCATCTCCTGGTTTACCTAGTAGAAGAGATTGCCATTCTCGGTCCTGTATTTCTACACAATATGTTCCCCTTTGAGAGGTACATGGGAGTCTTAAAGAAATATGTTCATAACCGTGCTAGGCCAGAAGGAAGCATCTCCAAGGGCTATGTAACAGAGGAGGTCATTGAGTTCTGTGTTGATTTTATTCCTGACCTTAAGGCGATTGGTGTTCCAGAATCACGACATGAGGGGAGACTGCGTGGAAAAGGCACCCTAGGATGTAAAGCAATGATATGTAGGGCATTCTCTCAATCAAGCACACTACACGGTTTTACAAAGATCTATCTTGGTTGCCCTGTATATCAATGAACACAAGAATTTAATACGCCTCAAACACCCGGGACAGTCTGATGAATGGATTATAAGTGAACACATGGCGAGTTTTGGCGGCTGGCTGCAAAGACTTCTCACGAATAACACCACTGTTGGGGATCAGCTGTACTTGTTGGCCAGGACACCATCTTCGACTGTATGTACTTTCCAAGGGTACGAGATAAATGGGAATACATTTTATACGATAGGCCAAGATAAAAAGAGCACCAACCAAAATAGTGGTGTCCGCTTCGATGCAGCAGAAGACAATGGGCAAAAGACCACGTATTATGGGTTCATAGAGGAGATATGGGAACTTGACTATGGACCTAATTTTAAGGTCCCTTGTTTCGATGCAAATGGGTCAAGCTAACAGGAGGGGGGGTTGAGGTAGACAAGAAGTACGGAATGACAACGGTGGATCTCAACAATCTTATGAAGGTAGACAAGAACTTAGACGAACCATTCGTCTTAGCCAATGATGTGGCTCAGGTTTTCTATGTGAAGGACATGTCTACCAAACTGAAAAAAAGAAAAAAAAAGCAAACAGATACATCACACGATGAGCCAAAGCGTCACATAGTTCTTTCAGGGAAAAGAAACATCATGGGAGTGGAGGACAAGACAGACATGTCAGAAGATTATAATAAGTTTGATGAAATTCCGCCCTTCAGAGTGAAGACTGACCCAACCATCCTGTTAAACGGTGTTGATACTCCATGGTTACGGTCGACGCGATCATAAGATTGACTATATGTATTAATTGAGCCATTTTTGGCACACATATGTATCTCAACATGGAAATCAATGTCATATTTCTTCTGTTAACAGTATATGTATTAAATGAGCCATTTTTCTTCCTTCTATTTCTTCCCTCCATTTTTCTTCCCGCCATTTTTTCCCGCCATTTTTCTTCCCGCCATTTTTTCCCGCCAGTTCTTCCTGCCAGTTCTTCCCTCCAGTTCTTCACTATATATATATGTAGGGTTGGCCTCCATTGTCATTGCACATCTCTAGACTCATATCTGCAACCTCATCACTCTTTCCCATGGCTTCCACCGTAGCACTAACCTCCAGGGAGGCGGAGGCGCTTTGCGCCTCGAACTACCCCTGCCCGCCGGGCTACTGTGTCCCCGTCGGCTAGATGCTGAGCGCCGGAGGCGTGCCGGTTCCTCCTGTCCCTCTAGGTGTGGCACGTCAGAGGCGTGCCGGTTCCTCCTGTCCCTCTAGGTGTGGCGCGCCGGATGGCCATCACGAACCACTACTACTTCGAGCTCACGCCGGAGCAGCGGAGGAATCCCAGATGGCATCCCGACTATTTCCCTACTTGGGAAGCCTTCTTCGTGGATCGGCGTGAGAGGGCGCTCGCCAGGCACGAGCAGGACGGCCCACCTCCTCCGAACTTCAACGAGGCCGGCCGTCGGCTATGGTGGCGCGGTCGGACTCTCCAGAGCGTCATGGCCTATGACACTGCCGCCGACTCTAACCCCCATCTGCGCTACCCTCAAGTCCAGCCCACACGTACTCAGCCTTCAAGGTTCAATTACGGCGACCCCGACAACAACAGCGATGACGGCGGCGGTGAGTACGACGACTACAGTGGCGAGTATTACAGGTGTAGGCAGGAGCATGACTGAATCACTCCAACATTCCGAAACAAGTTCGACCGATTGTTACTTAATCTGGCCATGTAACTTACTATTAGTTGCATTCTGTATTTTAATTCCAGTTCTATCTCCTTCACAAAATGACCTATCTCATTCGAGGTTTCTTGGCTTTCGGGTCAAATGACCAATTTTATGGCTAGAATCAAGGCATAATTTGTGATAATATGGCCATATTGTGCATACATGTGCATCATGGCATGGCAAACAATGTTGCAAGAGGAAGTTTTCCTTTTTATCGCACCAAAAAGGCATTTTTCATTTTCCGAGCAAAAAAAACAGACGGTTTTGTGAAGAAACCACCAAATGGCTAATTCAAAAAACCACCACCACATTTTACAAAAATACTAGACCACCTTATATGGACAATGTACCAACAGGGGATCTGAAACCTTTCCGTCCACCTCTGGTGAAAAAGACAAATTCCTGCCGAATCGGCAGGAAGTGGGTCAGATATGAACTACAGGTACATGATACGATGCTCATGATTTTTTACAAAAATCATTTTTAGGTTCACAATATGCTATTTTATCAAAAATCCAATGCAAGTTGAGCGAGGCTTTGTCAGATTCAAGTGTATACAAAAGATGCGGCATTTAAATATCCAATCAATTCAAAAATGTTAATACAAAATAAAATATGATTTTCTCTAATAAAATAGGGTTAGATTCCTTTTTAGATGCTTAATATTTCTTATGTTCAAAGTTTTAGGATTTGACAATTTATTTTTGTTTGAATTGAAAAATCAAAATTTATATGTAAGTGTTTTAATCATTTTGAAAAATTTCATCTAAAGTAAATATAAAATGTTTTTACATGAATGGATAGATATTATTTTTCTGAAAATTATGATATATTATTCATATTTTTCTGAGTTGAAATGAATAAGATATGAATTTTCTAAATTAATCCTATTTTTTGAATTATAAATGCCCCCACCCCTTTAATGCATGAAATAAATGCCCCCCCCCCTTTAACACCGGTTCGTGCCACGAACCGGTGTTAAAGGGGGGCGCATTTATTTCGTTTCGCACGCGCACACCTCCCCCCTTTAACACCGGTTCGTGGAACCGGTGTTAAAGGGGGGGTGCGGGCGCGAAACGAATTCCCCCCCCCTTTAACACCGGTTCCAGCCACAAACCAGTGTTAAAGGGGGGGTTATAACGCGCGCCTTCCCTTCCTTCTTCCCCCCAGCCAGATCGAAAGCGCGCGCGCAGAGGAGAGCCGGCGCCGTCGCCATCCCGCGGGAGCGCCGTCGCCCCCCTCCCCGCGCGCGAGCCGTCGCCGTCGCAGTCGACGCCCCCCGCCGCGCCAGCACCGTCCGCCACCGCGCGCGCCCGCGTCGGCCGCCACCCCCGTCGCCGCCGCTCGGATCCGCCGCGCGCCAACACCGAAGCCTCCGCCAACTCGGAGCCGCCGCCGCCAACCCCGCGTCCACGACCGCTGCCGCCGACCCCGTTCGCGAGAGTTGCCGCCACCGGCGGTGAGAGCTCTCTGTTTGTGTTTTGGATATATTGGATATTGGTGATAAATGTTATTTGTGTGTATATTGGATAAATGTTGCATATATGTATATATATTGTTGTGTATGAATAATTTTATTTGTGTGTAATTACATATATATATTGTTGCATATATGTTGTATATATTGTTGCATATATGTATATAATTAGTTATTAGTATTTTATAAGTGTGTAGTTTAGTGTGTATTATTAGTAGTTTAGTGTTAGTATTAGTTTAGGGTTTATTTAGTTTAGGGTTATTAGTTTAGTGTTTATTTAGTTTAGGGTTATTATTTTAGGGTTATTTATTTAGTTTAGGGTTATTTATTTAGTGTAGTTTAGTGTATTTAGTTTAGGGTTATTTAGTGTATTTTATAGTTAGTATTAGTTTAGGGTCGTCACCTCGCTACTCTACAAGCGCCACCGCTGGCCGTCGTCGTTAACGTCGCTCCGGTGACCCCTAGGTAGTGGCGCCGCCCGTTTTAGTTAGGCCGCATCACGCTGAGGCGAACCCGCTACCTCGCGCGCCCTGGGTCGCTCTCCAGCGCCGCCAGCCGCCGCTTTCTGGAGCATCCTTCGGTCAACCACTGTAGCTAGCCCCTCTCATATGCATCCGGGATTTCTCCGAATTAGGGTTTGGACCCCTCGGAACTCGTTTAAAATGATCAAGCATCCTTAGGGTTTGAATTTCATTTGTGTATTTATTTGTGTATTTTGTATGAATAATATGTATATTTGTGTATGAATCCAAGTCCACTTGAATGTTTACTCTCTTACTCTAGATAATATTATTGTTTTAGAAACTATGGATCCACTTAGTAGAAACCTTGAAGAAGAAGAAATAATGGAGAACATTATCGATGAGGACACCTCACAATATCTGAACTTGGAGGGACATGATGACAGCTCAAGTAGTCATGGAGAAGATGAAGACTCCGGGTGAACGCAATTTAGTGATTACAAAGTCCGGCGAGGTATATGCATTGATTAAGCCTCTGCTGACTTCCACCAACAATCTTCTTCTACATGTATTAATTAACGCTTCTTTCTTCTTTTAGCCCTCTTTTAGCTGTTGGTAAATTTCACCCTTCCGCCAGAGGAGGATGAAAACAAACCAGTTATAAAGGAAAAGGTCAAAGAGTGGACTCTAAAGAAGATGGCTGACGCTTTCCGCAACTAGAAGACAAAATTGAACAAATTTGTCAAAGCTCGCGAGGCTCTAGATTTCGAAGACGCATATTATGCGGAGATAAGACCTCACTGGCGCGAATTTATGACATACAAGGAAGGTGCTATAGCTACAAAGAGGTCAGAAACCAATACGCTAAATGCCCAGAAGAAAGAATACCGAGGACAGGGTCAGGTGGCTACATATCTCAGAGGCCTAAGTGGGAGGAAGCTGAGAAGGCCCTGCGCGACAGAGGGATCACACCCCAGACACATGGGTGGGACCTACGTGCAAAGACTTGGTTCTATGGAATCGGGGCAAGGTTGGACCCAGAAACATGATTGTGTAGCTTCCCAACCCTCCTTGCCAAACCCGTCACTGAACTCATCACGGCATACGAGGAAACAGTCGCCAGGACCTTCCATCCCGATAGAGAGAATGACCAGCTCACACGCGCCATCGGTAAAAAAGAACACCCTGGACATGCACGAGGCACAGGGGGTATGACGTGGAAGGATGGGTTTGCCGAGTGGAGCGACTCTTACAGATGGCGCGGCAGAAAAGAAAAAGAGCGTACAGAGCGGATGACACGGATAGAATATGCACTTGTGGCGCTGCAGGCGCAAGTGAATGCACAACAGAGCCATCAAGCTACCGGCCCATCTCAGCGGCACGAAGAGCCTGCATTGGAAGCTGCCGGCGGCCTAGACTCTGCGTGGAAAAGCAGTGTGGCTTCCACGGAGAACGTGCAGCCCACGCTTTAAATGGCGGGTCCTCGATACCCCGTGGATGAGATCACGGAGAGCGAACACGCTGAGCTGCATGTGAGATTAATGGGCTTATCCATTAAGGTGGCTGTCGGCTATGCCTTACCTCCTGTAGCTGGTGGAACTTACCACTGCCGACCGATTTCAGATGGCTATGCTATTGTCGGGGTGGATGAGGTTGTGAAGGAATATGAGGAAGCACAGCTTGACCATGCTACAGGTGAAGGGGAAACTCAACTCAAATTTGCAGTGAAAACAACCATTCTTTGGAAGAAGGAACACATCGTGCTTCCAAATTGGAGGCCACTGGCACCCCCGCCGTCTCCGCAGCGTCAGCAGTCTGAGCCGCTTCAGCCATCTCCTGCGCGGCAGCCATCTCCGGCGCTTCAGCCATCTCCTGCGCGGCAGCCATCTCCGTCGTGCCAGCCATCTCCGGCGCGCCAGCCATCTCCGACGCTTCAGCCATCTCCTCAGCGTAAGCGGAAGAGCACTGCCACGAAGAGCATCACTAGCACTATCACAAAGAAATCCGCAGGAAACCGTATGCCAAAGAGTTCAAAAAACTACGTCCCGCAGCCTTCCGCCAAGCCATTGCCGGTTTTCCCGTGGAATCACAGCGACGAGGAGACCAATAGGATCTCGGAAGAAGAGGTCAAGAAATTCGTTGCACCTAGACGGGCCGAGCCAAAGGAGAAAATAGATCCGGCGGTGGTGGAAAAGTTTTACAAAAATCTTTTGAAATTTGAAACCCCACTTGTGCCGGACTACGAGCGCCAGATTTTGAAGGCGGATGCAAGGCGCCGTAGGGAGACTGAAAGTAGCAGTCGTGCGGCACCCCAGAAAACAGTTCCCATGCTCGGAGAGCAGGAAAACCAATCATGCGCCCCGCTCCAAGTGTTCGACACACGGGACGCTCCTCCCGTAAATGATTACGAGGCAACTACAAAGAAAGGCCAATGAGATGGGGATGACTTACATTGCATACTTGAACATCATGGGAGACAACTTGCCCAAATGCGATGCCAACCCCATACAACCATGGAAGTATGGGAAGAATCTCGTCAAGAAAGAGGAGCTCAAGAATCTACCAACAAAGATGCGAAGATTGCACAAGTGGTACCTTGATTTCTACAAGACGAGAAAGGAAGAATGGATCATGGCGCATATAAGAGATCAGATTTGCTTGTGCGGAGACAACGAGATCGACTTCAACATTCAAGACTTGCATTTTCTATTCAATCAGAAGGAACTCGACAAAGCTGCCATCAGCCTTTATTGTGTGTAAGTACTATTTCTGTATTTTCTATCTCATCTCATTCACTTCATTAATTGCATGTATATATATATGCTCACCATATATGTATATACTATTATGCAGGAAAAAGGTTATGGAATGCATGAAAGGAGGACCTTTTGACATTGGGTTCGTTGACCCAAATAGAGTTCATGAAGAAGTGGTAAGAACCAAACCCGGGCAAACGGAAGATTTATTGCTAAGGTCTTTACTGAGACAACAAACCAAAAGGGAAATACTATTGCCTTACAACTTCTCGTGAGTACTGTTACCCTCTCTTGTACACATTCTGTTTCGGCTTACTCGATGTTAAGTGTAACTGATGATGAGTTATGCGTGCGTAGGTTCCACTTTATTCTGCTAGTCATTCAACCTGACTCAGGAAAAGTCCTTGTCATGGACTCGTTACAAAAAGAAAAAGAGCTATGGGCAGACTTTAGAGAGATGCTCCAGAGGTAATTTCAATCATATTATCGCACTAGATCGGCAACTTTCGTGACAACAAGTAATTAATTACTCATTTATCCATTTTCTTTGCCGGACAGGGTTTGGAAAAGGTTCACAGGCAGGGCCGTGGGTGAATGGTCAGAAGAACTAAAATTTGTAGACCAAAATGTAAGTAATACTAGCTAGCTAGGTCTGCGTATCTCTTTGATTCTGCTTCCAATTCCATTATATCATGCTTTATTGATTATTATTTTGATTGAACTCTCTATTCTCGTAAAGTGCGCGCATCAGGGACATGGCAATAACTTATGTAGGTGCTATGTTTGCGAGTTCATTCGCAACACGATATGTGCGACGGGCCAAGCCGCACTAGAACAACTTAGAGTAAGTAAACAAAGTACACAACATTATTTTATTACCATCAATTGTGTTGAGTTTTATTCTTATATATATATTGACTCTATTCTTCATATATATTCAGATCGAACGGATGCGGGACCAACTCCTACCATTTGACCGCATACGAGCCATTCAAGAGGAATTGGCGGGGTTCATACTTGATGAGGTCGTCACGCCTGGCGGTGAACTCTTTAGATATCCACCAAAATGAATGTTGTATATATGCTTGAACGTGTTTGTCTTGTACTTGATGCTTCAACATTTACGGAGAATACCACACAATGACGATGTTGTGTATAATAACAGTTGCTTAATTATTCATGTACTCGTATGTACCGATGACGATGTATGTGTATACCGCTCCCGATCGATTCCCCCTCCCCCCCCCTCCCCGTCCCCGCCGCGCCGCAGAAATACGCCCAGAACGGGGCAGGGCAGAACTCTGTCTCGACAGAGATTTAGGCCGTTTTCCTGCCGCGGCAGAGATTTATCTCTTTTTCCTGCCGCGGCACAGAACCTTTAACACGAACCGGTGTTAAAGGGGGGGGCCTGAGCCCTGCGGCAGCCCCACATACAAGAACCGGTATTAAAGGGGGGGCCCCTCTAACACCGAACCCTGAACAGCGGTTCTACAACCGCTGTTAGAGGGCCCTCCAAACCGGTGTTAGAGGGGGGGTGTGCACTAGTGCTAGCAAAACTAGAAAAAACATATAAGGGCCTCCTAAAAACAGAAAACACCTCAGGACTAGAAAATAAGATGCAAACAAGTCCTTGGGTGTCGCCGCCGCCATTGTTCGGCGACCTCCAGCCGACAGGATCAACGAGATCAAGGAAGACTCTTGCTCGTGACGCTCCACGAAACGGAGAAGAAGCAAAGTCACCGACCATCTTGCAATCGACGGGGACAAACCACTTGTCGAGGACGAGATATCGAGCTCCGGCGCGATGCTTCGAGAAAGGGCCTCCGAAGGAGGTTCAAACCCCAGGACGCCATTCGACCAGAAAGGGCAGCGACCCAGCAGCATCGACGCCACCATCAGACCGCTGCGATTGACCTCGCAATAGCAGCAAGTTGCAGCACAGGCGGACCAAAATTCCGTCCCCATTCGCCTCCCCCTCGCCACCTCGGCCGGTCAGGACAAAGAACAGGGCGCAAGAGCCACCCGAGCGCAACCAGAAGCGCTTATTCCTGGGAGCCGAAGCTGAAGCCCCCATCTTCTTCCACCACGGAAGCAGACAGGAAAGCGGCGACAACAGCCAGCTTAGGTAGGTGAATCCCAATGACTTCTCCTCTTTATATTTTTCTTTGGTTGTTGATTTTGATGAGATGACTAGGACAAGGATAGAAAGGAAGGGGAAGAAAGGCACGGACAAATTTTGAGCAGATCATAAGGCCATGAGTAGAGCAAGCCAGCTTACCTCTTGATCAGTAAAGCAAGAAACTAATGACGTTAATTTGCAAGAGCATTTATGGGTATGGAACGATACGATTCCAATCAGCATGGCCTATTTGATTATATTACATGATTGCTTTCATCCATGGGCGGCCCTAGTGTCCCTCCAGCCCGGGCAGCCGCCCAGGCTTGTCGGCGGCGTAAAGCTTGCATTTTATAGTAATTTTGTCTAAAAATCTTATATGTTAAGCTAGTTCGTCTAGGCTTCTGGAAGTTTCTAGGTCCGCCACTGCTTTCATCCATGTAACGTTCCGCTTACCATCTCATGTCAACATTTTTAGTCACTAAAATTCACCGCCATGTTCACGTTCTACTGCTTGACAACACACTACGCCGAGGAACGGACCGCGGACCCATTTTCCGGTTCTCCCAGCCAGCATGTGTAGTGCGTTGGACCAAACATTGTCTCACGGTATGGGACGTTGGCACCCCGCCGTCAATATACACTGCTGCTTGTGAACGCACGGCCATGCTTTTACAGAGAGGGCAGTTAAAACTTCCGCAGCCTCTTCTAGTTCACGTGACTATGTGAGCTAGATTAACACACGTCCGACGGCCGGTCATTAGCAACTCGACTTCGTGCGCGTACCACGATGACGCACTTTCCGTATGTTCCCACAGAGATAAGATCTCTTGTGGCGCTCTGCCAATATACCGCCGCACTAGTCTCGGTTGCCACACAAACACGATGGTATCCTAGTCCACACGCAGGTTTTTGGCCCACTGCATCTCCACTCGTAACTCCCGTCTGAGCTCCGGCGCGGCTCGTTTTATGTCCGTATGGAGGGCGCCGGCGCGATGTTGCTAAATGGGAGGGCACCGGCTGAGCCGTGCCCCCATAATAAATTTTAAATTTAGGAGAAATCTAGAGAAACAGTTCAAACTTCAACGAACAGTTTAAACTTAACAAAAATTTACAAAAAACCAAAAAAAAACGCCATCTAATGGCGGCCACGGCCGATCCCGAGCCGGCGGTACATCGCCGCGGCGTAGTCGAACATGCCGTCCTCGTCGTCATCGTCGCTGGGCGGCTCGTCCTTTGCCGGCGGCAGGCGGCTCACCCCTCGCCGCTGGTCCTGCGCGCCGGCCGCGTGGAAGAACCAGCCGTCCCCTCGTCGTAGTCGATGTCGACGACCACGACGTGGCGCCTGGCGCGCTTGGCCTGCTCCCGCCGCTAGTCCTGCGCGGACCAACTGGTGGCGAACTCGTCAGTGGCCGGCATGACGTCGTTGAAGGATGCCCGCTCCAGCATCCTCTGACCCGGAAATTCTTCCAGGTCCTCGCCGTCCGCTAGCTAGAGAGCTGCCGCCTTGTACTCCGGCGTGGCGTCCACTCCTTCTTGGGCTCGGGCTTGGGTCTGCCCAAGCGGAGGCGGCGAGGCGACGAGGGAGGCGCGTGGCGCCTGCTCGGTGGCCTCGCCGACTCGTCCTTCACCGGCAGGAGCGCGAGGTAGCGCGGCGACGGCGAGGTGTACAACGAGTACCGCGCCGGGGACGTCGATGGGCGCGAGGAGGAGGAGGAGGAGGACGTCGACGACGTGCGGCGGGGCGCCCAGCGGTTGCTGGCGGCCTGCTGGCGATCGCGCGGTATGCGCGGCGGCATCATCAACGGCGGGTTGTTGCCGTTGGCGATGTGCTCCAGGACCCAGGAGAGGGTCCGTCTCGGAGCGCTCCACCACCGCTTCCGGCCTTCGCTGTTGTAGTTGGCGGGCGGCGGGCCAACGCCGTCGTAGGCCTCGATGCGTTCCTCGCGCGACATCGCGCTGTGGCGCGAAGAACGCCGCCCACGGCTGGAGGTTGTCGGGATCCCACTGGGAGTCGTTGCGATCCTCGTCGGTGAGCAACCCCCAATAATGCTCGTAGATGGCGGCCCCGCGGGCCGCGCCGGTGGGGATGGGCGGCACAGCGAGGCGCCGCGGCTCACCGCCCACCCCGTCGGGAGCCGGAAAGCCGGCGGTACTGGGTAGCCGGCGCTCCACAGCGCCTGCGCCTCGTCGACGTGGAGTCAGAGGCGGCCAAACCCGTTGGCCGCCGCACCGTCGTAGCCGTCGTAGCACGCCATCGCAGAGAGAGAGGGAGAAGAGGGCGATGTTTGGGGAAGGAGATGATGGAGCTCGCCGTCGAGGTAATGCGCGTGCGGCGGCAATGGAAACCGCTACGGGTTTTTATACTGGGGAGGAGGGGGAGACGAGCGTTGGGCATTAACGCCGCCCTGCCCCTTTGACGGAATGCATCGGCTGCACCGCCCGCTGCCGTTGCCTTTGGCGGGACTTCGTGCGCGTACCAGATGCCGCACTTTTCTTATGTTCCCACAGAGCTAAGATCTTGTGGCGCTCTGCCAATTTTTTGCGCGGCACTAGTCTCGGTTGCCACACAAACACCATGGTATCCTAGTCCACACGCAGGTTTTTGGCCCAGGTTCAGTCGTCGGTGCCTCGGTGGGATGTAGTGGCTTCTGTGATGATGCTTGATGCTTACTGCACTTACTGCTACCTTGACTACTAGTGCTACTTTATTACCCACTCTGAATCTTCTACCAGTACGTGGTGGTAATAAGCTGAAAGCACACCACGATGTGGCTACTGACTACTACAGTACTACTTTATTACCCGGTCTGAATCTTCTACCAGTGTTAGCTTTGCCGTCAGAGGGAGGGAGTTGGAGCTTTCTGCAGGCGTGCTGGCCGGGTGCGGAAGCTGGACACCGGCCGGGTCATCTCGAACCATCTTCGAACTGTTAAAGAAAAAAAAACGTGCATGTGTCTGGAGCCTTGGATTCTATGCATACCAATATATGTGTTTCTTGTGATCGAAGATCGTACCGCTCAGCTCATCTATCACGAGCTTGCGTTAGATTTATACGCGCTGTGGCTTAGGTAGGCAGTCCATGTAGCTAATAAATCCTGAAAAGGTCCATCTATTACGGCAGTTTGGGAGTTGTGTGGTAGTCAAAGTTTAGACCCACATTGCTAGTTGGTGTTAGCTTTGCGACAATCAAATAGCGAATAATGAAAATAAAATCGCAGCAAAAGGGGATACAGATTTAACGTGCAAAACCCTCTCAAACAAAGAGAGGGAAAAACCATGGGCACCAGACATCAGAACTTCACTATACGAGAAGTGTTTACACAACGCCGGTGATTTCACAGATGCCACTTATCCTAGCCGGCGGCTTATAAGAGGTTTATATAACGGTGGAAACCTAGGTCTTCGATGATCCGTACCGCGGGGGGCTGTTGCCCCCCACATCGGTCCAAGCCTCCGGCGACGGGCCTCGCTCCGCTCCGTCAGAAGTTGGCCTTTACTTTGTAAAATTTGGATCAACATATAACAGTTGGGAGAGAGTTGGAACAGCTTATAAGGTGAGTTGTTTCACTCCCACTAAGTGAGTGAAAAGAGAAGGAGTCCACGCGCACTCCTTCTCCTCCGCCGCCCGCCTCGCCCGCACGTGTGTTTCGTAAATTGAGTTTGAGTTAGAAACTCGTTTTGTGGAAGACTAAATTTTTTGCTTGGTGAGCGCACTGTTGGGTACGTGTCAATATTCGTGTGCATGTTTGACGCGTGTCATTTTCTTTCACCGCGTGGCGACTCGATCGGCTCACCTCCCAGGCTATAGAGCGAGAGACAGACAGATCTAGATGAATCCTGTTCTTTCTCAGTCTCTCTTGTCTTGTTTCTTTTGCTGCGCTGCTCTCTAGGCTTCTCCATCCCGACGGCCGCGTGTATTGTTGTCCGGAAAAGCAAGCCTCCGAAACTCCGTCCGTTGAGATCCTGCATCAGGAGACCGGCGATAAGGTTTTCGGGGAGCGTCTCGGCGCGACTGCTCGCCTCCGTTCATGTGTTCTTCTTCAGCAACCAACCACCTCATCAACACCATGGGCGACATTAACAAGGACCATGGTAATGTTGCAGTGACGACCTTTCCGGTCAACCTGTACGTGCTATTCTTCTTTGTGTATGCACAAGTTCTTGCTAGATTTTCAGATCTACTAGATGTGATTTTTTGGTTACATGTGTCTAGATCTGCTAGTGTTTACATAATGTTAATTTTATAATTAATCTTATGAAGAAATTACCTAATAATCCAACAACTTGTGTTAAGATTGCAGGTGCACGTGTGGGCAAGATGGACGAACCACCGGACCAAGAGACCACCCCAGCTCACGCCTCACGCCAAGCTCTGCCCGGCCGCCCGCGCCCGGCACGGACGATAGCTTTTCGCACATGCTCGGCCCGCAACGTACTTGGCATGTCCAGGCAGCAGGCAGCGGCGTTAATCATCCGGGCCGGAGTGCCTGCCGGACGCTAGCTGCATCAATTTCATCATCTACCTACAGTAGCTAGCTCCGGAGATCGTGAACACAGTTATGCTAAAACTTGCAACATGCATGCAACTCCTTTAGCTCAGAGAGTAGACACTTGCGAGGTGTGAACTCTATTGCCTCCATTACTAATTGCCTGCGATCGAGTGTCCAGTGTGTGCGATCTGCCAAGTACAAACACGTAGTACTGATTCACCGCTCAAAAAAAAAAAACACGTACGACTGATTCAGAGTAGCCGTTACTCCAATTCACTACTGGGCCGTGCAAAAGCGAGTGCTACTTCCATAGCCTCTGGCTCGAAATGATCGTCGGGGACATGACATGTGGAAACCTGGTTGGCAGAGGAAATTCCATTATGGCGACGGCTCTTTCCTCCTCATTCATGGCCACCTTTCCTCTTGCACGGAGGAGCAGAGCCCGGCAGCAGGGGACACGGAGGGTTCACTCTCACATTTGCCTACAAAGATTAGGGGTGCAGCAAGGACCCATCGAGATGAATGACACTACCCACGAAATTAACCAAGTTGTTGGACTGATGTTGACATCCTCTCTTTCGCGCGGCGCTGTCCATCACATCATCCAGATCCCGACCTAACCTAAGTATACATAGTATGGTAGGAGGCTGGTTTTTAACGTGCATTCCTCTGGCATTGATCTGTTGCTTTAGGATTTATGCTCCACAATTCTATCAAATTTCATTGAGCTTCATCAATCAGAATTAAATTGAGTTCCGATTTTCGCAAAAAAAATTGAGTTGCGATGACACGGACTAAAACATTGCACCGATCAATCTGCTTTCGGATAATAGTAGTGTAGCAGATTAGGCACCGATCGATCTGTTGTCCTCCTTTTAGAAGTCGTTAGCGTAAAACTACCATATTAATAGTCAAATTTACCGTATACACCACTTTATGTTTCAATCGCAAAAAAATACCACATCTAAATCAAGTGTTCGCAAAAAACACTAGTCGTGAGTTGAGCGTGAATTGAAAGTGAATCTTACAGGTGGGACCCACTTGGCTGGGCTATTAGCTGATGTGGACTAGGCCCCACATGTCAGCCCAATTAAAAAACAAAATAGCCAAATAAATAAATAAACACCGCCTCCGCTGGCCAACCCCACATCGTCCTGCCTAGTCCAGCGCTGCCGCCGCTACGACAAGCTCCGCCGCCACCTCGGCCTGCCCCGTCCAGCCGCACCATCGCGTTGGGCTTCCCCGTCCAATCGTGCCACCGCCATGTCCACCATTGGCTCACCTACTCGCGCGCGGCACAGCGGCTGCAGCTGTCGCGCTCCTGCTCGCGGCCGGTAACGATCCTCCTTCCTACCTAGCCTAGTCTTGCCCTGCCACCCACCCTCGCCCTGCCTCCTGGGACAACACGACCGCTGCCCCGGCCTTGCCCTGCCCCGTCGCCCACTACCGCCGTCTCCTAGGACAGCACGGTCAGCGCCCTTTCGTGCCTACTCGAGTCGCGGACGAGTGCATGCCCTGGAGGATGAATGCAGTGGGGGTGGTCGCCGGCGGCAGTAGCGATGGTACCCGGCGTCGGCAGTAGGGGTCTACGGCGGTGGTGGTGGCCTGGTGGCCTCCATCTCTAATTTTTTTTTGGATTTTTTAATTCGACTGACATGTGGGACCCTGACAATGTGGGTCCCACCTGTCAGATCCGCATTCAATTCGAGGTCAATGTGCAATCAGTGTTTTTTGCGAAAATTCGGTTGCAACGTGATATTTTTCGCTATTGAAGTGTAAAGTGGTGCATTCGATAAATTTGAGTATCAAGCCGGTAGTTTTATGCCAACAATTCTCCATTTTGGCTTGCATATCATGCCAGTTCTATTCCTCGCCGTCGCAACTCACAATGATGGGCACCATATTCGGCAAACGTTCAAGCTTTCCGCGACGCGACAATATTACGCACTGGCAGTGAGAGCATTGAGTCATAACTCCATTAAATGTGAACTATTCCGAACGAGCAAACACAAGCTAGCTTGCTGCAGTAGAGCAAGTTTAATTATATAGCCGGTTGTTGGTCTTATAGCCTGTTTATATTTTTTCTCCTCTTCTCTCTCCTTCATCCCACCTAAACTACTACCCTATTGATTGTAAGCAGTTGATTGTACCCTACTCCGTATTGAACTTGCTCCTAGTGAGTTTCCCGGACTGTGGCGTGCACGTGCGGACGGAGCTTTCACACATCTACACACGGCCACACAAATTAATGATACATAGGCCCCTAATCCACCATGTATTACACAGCAAAGACACAAACATGTCTGGAGCGCCACACGGCCGGACGTCGTCGTCGGTACTCAAGTGTGGTGCGCGCGTCATGCAGCAAGGGAAGAAGCAAAGCCGCGGCCGGGCCCCGCAGCATGCATCAAGAGAAGCGAGCAATGCGGGACTCTGCTTTCCACGCGGTTTCCTCCCCACTTTCCTTTTCATTCTCTCCAACGGCTGGCTGGCGCAGGTGCGGTTGGCCCGACCTATATATGGACCCCATCCGGCCGTAACGGTTCCCAGTCTGGGTTTATCAGCGTGCGCGTCGCCGCTACGCTACCTATCTGTGGTGTGTGCGTCTCACGGCCACGGCGTCCTGGATGAATCACCCGGACCAGTCGTGCGGGGCACATCGACACAGTACACAGAGATCAAGGAGTGCTCCGCTCAAGTCTCGGATAAGCACGTGCTTTGCTATGGCCTTTCGCTGCAATTCCAACCCCAACGTCAATGCATCTGGAATTCTGGACAAAGCCGGAAAGGGACTGTGTATTTATCCAATTCTACAACATCTTTCGCTCAATAAATATATGTACTGTGTGAATAGATATATCCGTTTTATTCACAAAGTCCTTCTGCGACCATACATATCGATCGCATGGGCCGATGACTGGTATATGTATCTCTATATAGGCATATAAAAGAGGACCATATACATACATGGGGTTCGTATCCCCTTCTCAGCTACTAGCACAGTCTCAGCAGATTATTGTTAAACCTACACGGTATGCTAGGCAAGAAAAACCTCCCTCTAGGAGATCTGATCGTCACACTTTTTAGACAATATACACGCCACTCTAGGAGTGAAAGGCATCAGAAATGTATGTCATACCAGCACAGGAGCAAAACTAGGACACAGCGATACAGTTCGTGAAGCCAATGAAGGAAGATGTGTTTCGAACTACGCACAATCATCACATATATTTCTGTACATGGAATGTAAATATAAGCATCAAAATGACTGTTACAACAAATGCCCTATAGAGTAACAAATGACTGTTAAGATACTACGCCGACCGCCAAAGATTTGATGAACAAGCCTCAAAGTTGCAATGCCTCGCTTACACGAAATACTATCCGAGGGATATAAAAACATTAAGCAATTCACATAATTTTGCTCTGAAACATAGAATCCCCACACACCCATTGCTAGTCCGGTCACCGCTACCCCGCATGCGCTTGCTAGTTGACCCGTTGTGAATCGATGGTGTAGTATTGCGGTCCTCCACACCAACCAGAGCTGCTGGCATCCTGGATGGGAAATACCAATGTTTCTTGTCGGTTTTTCCTTTGCATTTTGACATTGAGGAGACCATTATGTGCGTAGATCATGAGGGGAGTGAAGTCGAGAGCATATTTTGAGGAGATAATTTGACCAAGTGTAGAGCAGACCAACCTACCTCTTAGTACATTACTAGTAAACAGTCAATATAATCAATCTGCCCTGTTATTTCCTTACTTCCTCCATCCCGGTTTAAAGGACACATATTAGAAATCATGCAATCCCAAAACTCCCCCACCTCCAGACACATAACCATTTAATTTCAGAGTAAAGCCAATCAGAGGAGTAGTGAGATCCAAATTAGCCACAATCAGCGATAGCCTAGGGCCCAAAGATTTGTTATTTGTTCCCTTTAAATCGGGATATAGGGAGTAGTTATCATCATGCATTAATTGTTTATTATTTTTATTTATTATTATTTTAAGATGGAAAATCCAGAATAACCCCATGCCTGATTAAAGTTTCTCACTTCCTTTAGCTAGTTCTACTACATCGCTGTCAATACGGAACCTAGCCGGTTAGTTGCAGTGCACTAGCTGCTGACACATACTACCTCCGTTGAGAATTAAATGATATTTTTAATATTTTAATATAAACTACATGTGGACTGAAATAAGGGAACAAGCATACTAACACGTGTTGTGATTTAAAAAAATGTTAAAACTTCTTATAATTCAGAATTGGTGTTGTACGTATATGTACTTGTGTGTGGTGGCGCGATGTCTTCCACGGTTCCACCTCTTGCCCTGGTCTTGCAGGGCACGTCGACGAATAGTGCTCGGCTCTATTCCTCGACGACCGCATTCTTTAACTTTGCCTGCTATTATACTCTATATACTATCGTCAATGGATATGGACAAGGAGGAGCTATGTATAGTTGTGTACTGAGGAACAGGGTCATGTTCACTCATCTTTTGTGCAAGTGATTCAATGTAAAGTCAAATGCCAGTGGTTTTTATTTTTCCCAATGAAATTTGATCGATCAATCCACTCCAGGCGTGTACCATATCCTTTTTTTGCGGGGCCATATCCTATTTAAAGACAATGATCTTTCGTTCTCTAATATATAAACCATTGCCGTTCTTTGTGCAGGGAATTGTGGCTTGTGGTTGTGCCTAGAAGGCTAGAAAGATAACTTGTGCAGATGATCGATTAAGTTATAAGTCTAAAATACTTATCTTTTCTCGCTTTTCTCGATGGAAACCTGCACCAATAGCTATGATATCCAACTCTCACAACATAATATGTTACTCCCTCCGATCCAAATTAATTGACTTGGATTTATCTAGATTCGGATGTATCTACAAATTCGAGTCAATTAATTTGGATCGGAGGGAGTATTATTATTCATATAGTACTTTTGGTGACCGTGCAACTTACATGGGTTGACAGTGCATAGGTACATAAGAAAGGTCTATATGTCTATATATACATTGTTTTGTATCACGTTCTCACTTACTCGGTACAAATATGTTCCAATCTTTTAGGCAAACTAACATATAGCGAAGGGTAGTTTGGTTAATGACAGTCTCACACAATATATGCCATTCTTGAAGTGGAAGGCACCGGAAATGTATGTAGTACCAATGATTTCGATGAAAGATGAGTATGGGGAATGAGCAGTGAATGCATGTGGCACCAACAGAGGACCAAGGAATGATGAAGCAGTCGGAACTCCCTTGCACGAGTGTTTGATTTGCTGTATTTGGAACCACAAGGATGACATGTATACGCATGCTATGTAAATAAAGTGTCGAATTTTCACATCATATCAAACATGCGACATGCAATATCAAATAACTCGAGAATCACAATACCAAACTTTCGACCAATTATTTTTTGAGAAATGATGCTCAAACGCTCATAAGAAATGTAATATAGGAAATAAAAAATTTAATAATTTTAATTTACCTCTGCAACCATCACAATTGGAGTCGTTGTTACCCGCGCTTGTGGTTTGTGATGCTCTAGTCAGATGGTTTAGTCTGGCGGGGCATTGGTTCTCCACATTCGTCGGAGGCGCCAACATCCTGGATGGGCGCATCCCTACGAGCATGAGAGGTAAATGAGTGAACATACATACTAACACACATCTATATACATGTGATTCATGAAAATGCTAAAACTTCTTATAATTCGGAATGTGTGTTATATGTATACTTGTATGCAGGCTCACGGATCCTTCCACCTCTTCCCCCGCCGTGCGGAGCGCATCGACGAATAGTGCTCGGCTCCGCATTTTTTGGACTTTGGCTGCTATTCTACTCCATCGTGAATGGATCTGGGCAAGACGGGGTTATGTATAGTTGTTTACTACGGAACAAGTACATGTTCATTCATCTTTTTTGCAAGTGATTCAATCTAAATTCAAATGCCACTGGTTTTATTTTTTCCAAAGGAATATGGCCCATTATTGATCCATTCGAGGCGTATGCCAACTCCAAACATTCCCATCCTATTAACAAACAACGTCATAAGTTCTCTAATATATAAACCATTGTCGTTCTTTGTGCAGGGAATTATGGGTTGTGGTTGTGCCTAGAAGCCTAGAAACATTATTAGTTCAGATGATTGATTAAGTTGTAATTCTAGAATACTTATGTTTTCTTGCTTTTTTCGATGGATGACTATTTTCAAAAACCTGCACCAATAGTTAACATATCCAACTCTTACAACACAATGTGTTATTATTATTCATATAATACTTTTGGTGACCGTGCAACTCACATGGGTTGACCGTGCATAGGTACATACATAAGAAAGAAAGAAATATATATATATATATATATATATATATATATATATATATTCGTATCACGTTCTCATCTACTAGTCTCAGTCGAAATATGTTCCAGTCTTCTAGGAAAAATAACATGGAGTGAAGGGTGATTCGGTGATGGCACTCTCACACAATATATGGCATTTTAGAAGGGAAGACATCGGAAATGTATGTGGTACCATTTCTATGAACGATGCATATGTGGAATGAGCAGCGAATGCATGCTCCACTAGTACTGCAGCAAGGTACGATGCAGGAGTCGGAGCGAGCTTCTGTTCTCGAGTGTTTAATTTGTTATATTTGGAACCATAAGTACTACATGTTTATATGCACGTTGTGCAAATAAAGCATTAAATTTCCACATCATATCAAGTATGCGGGATGCAATAGCAAATAACTCGTGAAGCCCGCTACCATACTTTCGACAAAAATTTCGAGAAGTGATATTCAATTACTCACAAGAAAGTTAATCTAGAAAATAAAAAAGTAATGAGTTATTCATAACTAGCTGAATGCCCGTGCGTTGCTACGGTCCCTATTTTTTCCCGCAACATATCAACACAATGTGTTCCAAAATAACATGTATAGAAAAGATAGCCACAAGATATTCCAAAAAACCATAATATTCGATAACATGTTTAATTTGACATCATTAGGATATGAAATAAGTACTCAAGCTAATTGATTTTATTAACTAATTTCTACTCCTTGATGCTCCTACATATTGTCATACAATGGGCCGAATACTCTGCTTCAATTTCATGATACCTGAGCAAGTGCACCAAAGAAAATTCTTTCTCAGTTCGTAACATCCAGCACAAATAGTACTTCTTATTAGCATATGTGTTTTATGTGGACAAAATTAAAATATACAAGATAGAATACCCACCGTGCATGTTGGATGAACCAACACAAAATTTTTAAAGTAAAGAAACAAAAGGTTCTAAATTTATTTTAGAACATTTGAAAAAAATGAATTTCCGCATTGTAGATTTGTAGTAGTGCTTTCTGGTTGCTGCATCTGGGCTCTGAATTTTCTGTCCCTCTGATAACTTGATAAAAAATACAACCATATTTCTTTTGATCAAGCAATACAGCTATGGTAGTACAACGTTAATGACAAGAACTTTTTTTATTTTAAAAGACTTACAAGCACTAACAGTTGAACATTGGTGTTGTATGAACATATAGTGGTTTTTTGGTTACAGTGATACTATGTCGCTCTGATATTTATTTTTTCTCTGTTTCTAGACCGTAGTTGACTGACTTATGTGTAGTTGACTGACTTATGTATAACTACTCTGATAATTGAGCAGAAACAATGACTAATTTAATTTCTCTCAAAAAAGAATCAACCAATTTAATTAGCGTACAAAATTTTCAAAGTGCCACATATCTAAAAACCTATATACGCTGAATTATTCTGTCGCCTTACGATGTGACCAACACGAGCACCAAAGCTAGCACAAACACGACAGGAGCCACCCGCGTCGGGCACCGAGATGGGGGCATGGAATCCGCGGCCACAATCTCGACCATCGCGCACGACTCTGCGACCTCTACGCTAAAGTAGCAGGGGCTACGACACATCCTTGTTGGTGAACACGGCGAGCCTCTGGAAGTCGCATACCGATGCCACCTCCACCCGCGCCTCGTAGTAGACGTTGGATGTGTAGGAGGCGTTCTCGGCCGCGTCCAGCACGCTGCAGCTGCAGCCGTATCTGAGTGTCGTGCAGTCGACGCGCGCACACACGTAGCGGACGTTGTCCGGCGCCGTCGTTTTGGTGTCGTTCGGGTTCAACACACTCCACCACCACGGTAGGTACTGCACGCCCTAGCCGGCGTCGGCATGGCCAGACGCCCGTGGCGCTGCATGTCCAGCAGGAACTTGGGACGCCCGTCGAATATATGGCCTAGTGTCGCTCGAATTTTCCTGGTGTATCACTCTTGGCGTTCTTGTCCATGAGCCCGAACAAGTACATCTGGTTCGTGTGTACAGCCAGAGCAGCGTGCCCTCCCGTGCCGCTAACAGCAGCGTGCCCTGCCGTGCCATGTTCACCGTGGTGTGCTTGTCTCCTTCCGTCGGCTAAAAAAAGAAAAAAATAGCAGCGTGCCCTCCCGTGCCGTGTTCACCGTGGTGTGCTTGTCTCCTTCCGTCGACTAAAAAAAGAAAAAAATAGCAGCGTGCCCTGCCGTGCCGCTAACAGGCTGGGTAGCTCGGCGTAAAACCGCTGCACGTATGCCACCGTGGTGTGCTTGTCGCCTTCCGTCGGCTAGTAGACCTCGCCGATCACGGCCAGCAGGTCTCCGAGCACGATTGTATCAAGCGCCAAGACACGCATGTCGAAGTTGGCGACGGACACGTTGGTGTACGTGATGCCAGTGTCGATGATAGGCTTTGGCGGGGCACCGTCGAAGAAGGTGTAGTCTATGGGGAAGTCATCATTGGATGTAGAGCATGAGGAATAGGTAATGTTAACACTGAGCAGCGCCCTACTTTGGTTGAGGAACTTAACCATGTCGGTCATGGAACTTCCCCACGAGGGGACAGGGTTGCTCGCTGGCGAGTCATACAAGTCGGCATTCACAGGCACCATCGTCTTGATCGCCGACCCGTGCCTCGCGTCGTTGAGAGCGTGCTGGATGTTCTTTTGCGGAGGCACGGTGACGTTGTCGTACGTGTCGTTGTACACCGTGAGGAATGGCTCGCTTCCAGCCGCCACACATTTGATTGATCTAGCCAACACAAGGAGAAAAAAAATCAATAACAGGAACAAATGGAGACGTCCATGTAACTACAAGACTGATGTCATGTATGGACGTACTTGATGTTGCCACCGCCGTTGAAGTTATCGTGGGGCGTCAGTACCATATGACGACACAAGAGACGACTGCTTGCGGCACTCGAGGTTGGACCGATGACGATGCCGAAGAAGGTAGCGGCAAGTCCCTGGGTATGATGCTAGGGGGTGGGCACATAACCTGAAAACCGATTTTGCGAACCAAATTGATCCGGACCAAACCCGATAAGACGGAAACCGATTTTCTCGGTAGTGTTCTCGGTTAGTAGATCTGAAAAACTGAAATTATTTCCGTGAGTTCGGTCTTGGCTCTCGGTCCCTCGAACTGACCGAAGCACCTTGACTATTACCACTTTCACGGATGCCCCAAGAACTGATGGCCACCCCCTCCCAAATCTCCTACAATAATTGAATCAATTGATGCCATGCGGACCTCCAAAATCCAATTTGCGTCCTTCCAAATTCGTGTGATTTTCGCACACCCCAACTCCACAAGTCTCGCATGTCGCCTGATCTGTCACCTTCCCACAGTCCCCGCGAGCCCATCGATCATTATACTCCGTCCTCCAGCCCCGCTAGAGGCATATCATCTCATCACCCTCGCTCCAATACGGC
Source organism: Avena eriantha (assembly GCA_910589775.1). NCBI lineage: Eukaryota > Viridiplantae > Streptophyta > Magnoliopsida > Poales > Poaceae > Avena > Avena eriantha. The sequence goes on from OU342746.1 coordinate 337,341,193, forward strand.
AATCTCTAGCCGCGTGCCGCGACACAGTCTGGCTCAATGCAGAAGAACACTGGCTGCAACTTCAAAGAATTGGAAGCGGTCGGAAAATTATTCGCCGAACGCCGCCGCAAGGGAACATAACTCCCTGATATGTACGATCCTAGTTTTTTCCTTGATATATAATTATCTTGTCAGCTGTCAAACTGGCAACAGTGTAGTTTTTCTAGCCCAGTCATACAAAAAATCGGTAGAAAAATATTAAGGACCAGGTCCTCCTAAGCCCAGCTTAATGTGGAAAAAAATACTACCATTAATTACCGTGATTGCTTTCCCGCGGACGTAAGGTGAACGTTTTCTTTACATGTTTGGGCTGATTGATTGATTGATTACCATTATTGTAGTAAGAAAAGTGTTTGCTCAGGGTCCACATGATTGGGTGGTCTTGATTGTCCTGATGTTTAGTGAGAACGATTTGATGGTTCAGATTTCTCCAATGTTTGATGTTTGAGGGCGATCTACGATCACCAACTTCCTTTTAATAGTAAAGAAATATTGCCACCACAACCATCACTATTGGATTCGTTGTTACCCAGGCTTGTGGTTTGTGATGCGGCTAGTCAAATGGTGTAGTCTTGCGGTCCACAATCCCCACAACCCGTCGGAGGCGCCAACATCCTGGATGGGCAAATCGCAACGAGCATGAGAGGGAACAAAGTCACAAACATATGCATCAAGCTGAGTGTATGGTATGGCCAACTTACCTTGTAGGAAGGTTAGTATTGAATTAATATTTCATCACTTACCATCATGTATTAATTGTGTTTCACAGGGTTGACCGACCGACCGATGCAGACATCCTCTTGCACGATGCCCCTTGCGTCGATCACAAACAAGGATTCCACGCACCCATGCTGCCAAGTGGAATGATTAGCGATCCCTAGCTTGGCAGGATTTGCATATATGCATGCCATTTCGATGGAGTCCTCCCCGTCTCCACGCACACATGCACGAGTAGTATCTTTCCGACTGGTACGTGCCATATGATGCGGCAGACGTGCGAACTAGCTAGCTTTACCCGTGTGGACTGAAATGAGTGAACAGACATACTAACACATGTCTATATAGATGTGATTCACAAAAATGTTGAAACTTCTTATAATTCGGAATGCGTGTTGTATGTATGTGTACTTGTGTGCAACGGTTCACGGCGCCTTCCACCTCTTTCCCTTACGTGCAGAGCACGTCGACGAACAGTGCTTGTTATATGTTGATCCAAATTCTACAAAGCAAACTTCTAACGAGCGGAGCGAGGCCCGTCGTCGGAGACTTGGTACGGATCGTTGAAGACATATGTTTCCACCCCTATATAAACCACTTGTAAGCCGCCGACTAAGATACGTTGCATATGAGAAAATCCCCAGCATTGTGTAAACACTCCTCGATATAGTGAAGTTTCGCTGGTGGGCGTCCATGGTTTTTTCCTCTCTTTGTTAGAGAGGTTTTCCACGTTAAATTTGTGTCTCCTTGCTGTGATTTCGTTTTTGTTCTTCGTTATTTACTTGTCACAAAGTTAACAGTGCTCGACTCTAGTCCTCCATGACCGTATTCTTTGGCCTTTGAATTATATTCTACACCATCGTCAATGGATCTGGACAAGGTGGGGCTGTGTATAGCTGTTTACTAGGAAAAAGGATATGTTCAATCATCTTTTTTGTTCAAGTGATTCAATCTAAAGTCAAAGGCCATTGGTTTTTATTTTCCCAAGGGAATATGGTCAAGCGATCTACTCGATTGATGGCTATTTTCAAAAACCTGCACGAATAGTTATCATATCCAACTCTTACAACACAATATGTTACTTATTATTATTCATATAGTACTTTTGATGACCGTGCAACTCACATGGCTTGACAGTGCATAGGTACATAAGAAAGGACTATATATATGTTGTTTCATATCATGGTGTCAACTACTCGGTCGTAATATGTTCCAAACTTTTAGGAAAAATAACTTGTTGGATTGAAGGGTGATTCGGTCATGGAACTCTCACACAATATATGGCATTGTGTAGAAGTGGAAGGCATCGGAAATGTATTTACTAGCGGTACCAATGATGTGGATGAAAGATGCATCCGTGGAATAGGTAGTGAATGCATGCAGCACCAATACTATACCAAGGTACGATGCAGCAGTTGGAAGCATCCGTTTTCAAGTGTAATTTGTTGTGTTTGGAAAAACAAATATGACATGCTTATATACATGCAATGTTAATAAAGTGTTGAAGAATTTCCACATCACATCGAACATGAGAGATGCAATGGAAAATAACTCGTGAACTAGTACGAAACTTTCGACCAACAATTTGGAGAAATGATGCTCAATCACTCACAAGAAACTTAAGCTAGGAAATACAAAAAATCAGTAATTCATATATTTTTTGCCTCTGTAACCATCACTATTGGAGTCGCTTTTACCCGCGTTTGTGGTTTGTGATGCGGCTAGTCATATGGTGTAGTCTTGCGGGTCCCCGGTCCTCCACACCCGTCGGATCGGAGGCACCAACATCCTGGATGCGCCAATCGCAACGAGCAGTCAAGCACGAGAGGGACAAAGTCACCAGCATATTCTGAGTAGATCATCAAGCTAAAGTGTAAGGTAACGCCAACTTACCTCGTAGGAAGATTAGTATCGAATTAATTGTGTTTCGCAGGGTTGACCGACCGACCGATGCACACATCCTCTTGCACGGTGCCCCTTGCATTGCGTCATTGCGTGGATCGCAAGGATTCCATTCCATGCACCCACGCCAATCTGCCAAGTGGAATGATTAGGGATCCCTAGCTAATACGTACATGCATGCCATGGCCAGCTAGCCAAGGAAGATCGGGAAACAAAGCGAGCCAGCCGGCCGTACGTTGGCGGACGTCGCACCTGAGGCATCGATCGACATCATCATCAGCACAAGTGCACACCGTACATACAGCTAACGCCTTTCCATCACGCGGTTTCCCTTTCCTTTCCAGTAACACCAACGGTTGGCGTTGCCTTGGCTTCCCCCGATCACGGAGGAGAACGGCCGGCGCAGGTCCCACCCCGGCCGTTTCGGTTTCCAGCTTCATTTTCCCAGCGCGCGTCGCCACTAGGCAACCTCTCTTTTCGGAAAGAAAAAACTACGCAACCTCGGCCTAGCTCGTCGTGCGGCGCGCGTACGGTACGACGAGCAGTGGAGCGCTCCGCTCGAGTCACGCTCTGGCTGACGTTCTACTCCCGCGTCAACGGATCTGTTGGACAACGGATCGTGCGTTTTTACATCTTCCCTGTCCTGTCCTTCAATTATACGTCAAAGATACACGTCGCTAGCTCACCGGCGCATATATGATCTGCAGAAGGTGCACGTGACCGGAGTGCAAAGCACTTCGTGACGAATCTACAAAATCGTTGCGGCTAAACGAACAAACCTTTTCTCGTGCCAAACATTTTGGGTATATTTGCATGATATAGTAGTACTACTTTTCACTAGTACTAAAGCAACCTAACAAAAGCACACACGGGTCAGCACACAGAAATGCACCCAAATGCTTTTCTTGCTGGGTAACAGACACACTATCGTTTGCGCGTCATACCATGTTGGGTCGAGTCATACGGTTGGCATGAATTTGGGTGTAACCTTTCTTGTTAGGTCTCTGTCCTCATACCTTGCAAGTAGCAAGTACATTTTTGCACGTGATGCCGCGTCCAAGTCAGCATTACTTGGTCACTTAGGCTGTTCTGTTGGACAAGTAACCCCTTAACCGAGCCTCGTTGAACAGTGAAATCAATAGAATTCCACAAAGGATTTAAAATAGAGTAAATATTCAAATCTTTTTTCTATACATCTAGTTTAATGAACAAATACGCTTCTTTGGCTGAGTACAAATATTTATATATGATAGGAAAATAGAAAAACATCACTCTCCATAACAAGCAAATATTCAAACAAAATTATATTTTTCAAGGGACACAAACCTGATTTGTTTTACATGAAACTGTAAAAATACACAGAGAACTCAAAACACTGACATAAGGTATTTTCTTTGAACTTTTTGGCATAGAGAAAAAAAAACTTATCACCCGAGAGGCATGGTGATACGAGAGGGTGCAACTTAGTGTGCATTCCCGTTGTCGTGTCATGATCTATTCTTATTTATTTGTGAAGAAAATTTAACAACTTGAAATTAGGTTTTATTTGTGAGGCAACTTAAATTTAAGATAGTGGCTACGTCGTTTTGAGAGTCTTGGGTAGAAAAAGGAATTGTACTTGAACTATCAAACTAGCGACTAAGAGCATAGGTTAAGAGCTTTTAGAGAGCCCCCTGAGCTACGAGGGAGAGGGAAGGGTGGCAGATGCCCTTGGCAATTAGCATCACATTTTAACACTGGCGGAGCTTTCTTTAGGACAAAATCGGATCATGGCCTGCCTAGCCCGAGACAAAAAAAGGTTTATTTTTGCATATGTATCTTTAAAAGTCATCCTAGTAACAACCCATTTGACCTTTTTCAGTGTGTTGAATCGCACATCTATATCGCGCAAGCTCGATCTGCCGCTACATTCAACAGTGTTCGATGAGCATGCTCATGCATGTAGAGGTCAATTGAGCGCTATACATGGTACCAAAGCCAAGTTCGAGACACTTCATGTATGTTAAGTGACTGGACATGGATATCACAAAGAAGAAAAACTCTAACAAGATGACCCTTGACATGCCTACCAAGTGTAAAGAGAAGAGCCAAGACGAGGATCAACATTTTGGCTTTAGTTGAGTTGTAAGATGTTGGAGAAGATGATAGCTGCACTATCTTTTTTTACTGGACAACAGCCAATTGTCCCCAGGTGTAGTTCCTACGTCCTGCCTATATGCCCGGTAGAATACCCGCGATGGACTCCACATTCGCGAGAACCGCACACGCAGCGACCCGCGCAGGCCACGCAAATGCACCAGAGCTAGCCAGCGGACACCTTCCTCCGTCCCGTCGCGATGTCGACCCCGAATCTGCCATGGACACCGGGGCTCCGCGTCTATTAATACCGCCGTCTCCCTCCTCTCAGTCCAACCCCAACCTGCAACCACCGGCGAGCACAGCGAACCAAACCCCAAAGCAGAGAACCCCTGCAAGGCAGAGCCATCATGGGCATGATCAAGATGCCTTCCCTGTTCCGCCGCAAGTCGCGCTCTTCATCACCACCGCCGCGCCAGAACCAGGACGAGCAGACCGCGTACCCGGCGGCATCTGGCTCCCCGGCGCGGACGGCGGCGGAGGAGATGGAGCGTGTGTTCTGCAAGTTCGACGCGAACGGCGACGGCCGGATCTCGCGGCCGGAGCTGGCGGCGCTGTTCCAGAGCGTGGGCCACGCGGCCACCGACGACGAGCTCTCCCGCATGATGGCCGAGGCGGACGCGGACGGCGACGGCTTCATCAGCCTGGACGAGTTCGCGGCGCTCAACGCCACCGTGAGCGGCGACGCCGCCGCCGTCGAGGAGGACCTCCGCCACGCCTTCAAGGTCTTCGACGCCGACGGCAGCGGCGCCATCTCCGCCGCCGAGCTCGCGCGAGTCCTCCACGGCATCGGCGAGAAGCACACCGTCAGCCAGTGCCGCCGCATGATCGAGGGCGTCGACAAGAACGGCGACGGCCTCATCAACTTCGAGGAGTTCAGGGGGATGATGGCCGGAGGCGGCGGCGCCTGCTTCGCTGCCAATATGGCCTAAACGCTGCCGCAGTCCGATCGACGGAGTAGCTAGCAGGTTCTTTCGTTCTTGGACGTTGGATGGATGGTCATGACGAAGATTGGATTTCTTCCTCCGTGATCTCCTCTATCTAATCCGAGCGTGTGCGGTGGAAACTTACCAAGTGTATATATACAGAAGGATCATTAATTAGCCGTAGATTTTCTTTCTTTTAGTAATATAATAACAGAAAATGGCGAATATTGATTTGCGAATATTATTGAATTCTCTTCTCCTCTGCTTTCGATTTCAATGTTTCCAAGTGTCTGGATCTGCATCCATTATTTGCGGTGTTTAGAATATGGATGCCCACAAACTGAAAACATCCAGTCCACCGTATTTTCTTTCTTTGATTTCCAGCCGGATATAATAGAATCTTCAGACTATATTCCGAGCTTGCTATCCTCCTTTACATTTCAATATTGTACGCGTTTGTGAGGATCAGTTGGTTGGAATTTCTGGATCTGCATTCTTGAATACTTGCGCAGAGAAGCGATACTAACTGAGCGGCAAAATCCTACATGTTCGGTGTACGAGGCCGAACTGAGCTAGCCCTGTATCGAGAAAGCCATTCGCGCGGGACGGACATTTCACCTCTCCTCTTTTCCGCTTCCGTGCCGCCTCCACCGTCGATCTCCCGGCCAACTCGCTCTCCGGCACCGCAGTCCACCAGATCTGAGCTGATGGACCCCACGAAGGTTGCGCTAGCCGTTGCCGAGGCCGCACCACCACAGGCAACCCCACCGCCGCTCGATTTGGATCTGTTTCCCCCGCCGCCGCCGTCACTCTAGCCAGCCACCCCGGCGCCAACAAAGCTCTAAAGAGGAAGCGACAGGGGAACACCGGCGGTCGCTGGCCAAGCAGGGCGCCCGTGCGTGGGACGGGAAGAAGGACACCCTGACCAAGCAGGTCGTGCGCCGTTTAGGCCTCCCTGCCCTGACCCCCCAATGGACACCCGTCGCGGCCAAGGTTTCACCCGTCACCGATGCACCGATAAGGTATGTCCATCATGTTCTCCACGATGATTTGGCCGCAATTTCTTTATGCACTTGACGCCTGCAACCAACGCAGCTACAACCCTCACGCGGTGCCGAATTCATTCGTGGATCTGCTCAACGAGTCTGAGGTTAACATCACGGACAACCAGCTGTCGTACAACGACGAGGATGAGGGCGACGAGGAAGAGGAGGAGGCTGAGTTGGAGGAGATCAAGGAGGAGGTCTTCCATGCCATCCAAGGCAAGAAGGCCAAGCATAAACACGTGGTGAACTACACCGAGGTCGAAGACGTTTGCTTGGTGCGGGCATCCTCACAAGTGTCCATCGACGCCATGACCGGCATGGACCAAACCGGCAAGCGCTATTGGCAGCGCATCAAAGATAAGTTCTTCCAACTTATGCCTCATGTTGCACAACTGGTCTATCGGTCATATCGGTCTCTACAAGGCCGATGGGATGTCATCAAACCGGCTTGTAGCCATTGGTCCTCATGTATGGCATAAGTGCGTCTTAATCCTCCAAGTGGTGTCAATGCCGACGAATATGTGAGATTATTATGCATCTCTTTTTCATTGCCCAGTTGAGCTATGGATTATAGTCCATTAATCATCCAATTGTGTATAGAAAAGTTATGCCGGGGAGAGGTAAAAGGAAATGAAGGGATCGAATAAAAAACGTTTCACCCTTCACCATTGTTGGAAGTTGCTAGAGAATATTCCAAAGTGGACTTTGAGAGACCAAGAAGTGGCTCCGAAGAAGGACAAGATGAAGGAGATGGATAATGCTAGTGATGAGGAAGATGGAGGAAGGAACAAGCATAAGCCAAAAGGCAATAAGAAGGAAAAGGAGAGGATCAAGCTTGAAGCTGAATCATTCTCATTGAGGGATAAGATTGATGACATGATGAAGTCAAAGGATGTGTTGATCAATACATTGAAGATGAAGATGATGATGCACGACAAGAAGATGGTGATGAAGCACTCAAGGTGGAAAGCTATCCGGAGTGATGCCAAGTACAAGACCGAGCAAGAGGAGATGAGGCTCAAGGTAAAGGAGGCCAAGGCAATGAAGGAGCTCATTACCGAGGAGAAGGAGATCATGATGATGAACACCTCCAAGATGACTCCCGTCCATTGGAGTTGCATCAAATGATGTTCACCCACATCTTGGAGAGGAGGAGGCAAGCACACCAAGGCGGTGGTCCATCATCATATGACCTAGGTGAGTCTCCTATGAGTGCTGGTGGTAATGATGGTGTTGGCGATTGTTGTGTGCACGATGGTGAGCTCGGCGGCGGTTAGGCTTGATGATCTCTCTTGCATTGATCGTGGCCGATGTATATTTTAGATCGTATGGTTGAACATTTCCCAAGCTATGTTTGGGTTGCTATGACCATGACAATTTGATGTAGAAACTATGATGGATTGCATCGTTTAATTGTCGTAGTATTCATTAACGTTGTCTAAAAGGCTGATAATGCAAAACATGCAAAACCCTTTTGGCCGGGGAAACCCTATTTTACCATATCTTTCACAGCTTGGGTTTGCAGGCTTCATTCTACGCCGGCTATTTTAGAACGGTAAAAAGTGTTTACCGCGGCCTGTATCCGCCCTTTACAGTTCACGAGTCTACAATTATTGTTAGAGCTGCTCTAAATGTGCGGACTGAAAAAAGCCTTTACAGACCATGGAAAACCTGTTTTACAGTGCCATTTGGGCTTCGATAGAACAGATACAGCAAACACAAACTCTAAAACTGAATATTCCTAGAATATTCCTTGGGTCGTCTTCTTCCATCCTCTCTTCTTCCTCTGGCCGCTCAGCTCGCTGCTCGCCCAGGCCGCTGGTCAGCACCCGCCGTCCTCATCTGTCTCCCCTTTGTCTTTCCATGTCGCCCCTGACCATCCCTCGTCGTTCTCCCCGACCGACCCTCATCGTTTCCTATCGCTCCTAGCCGCCCCGCACCATTCCTCGGTTCTAGCACTGCCCCTGCCTTGACCTAGGCCGTGAGGATCCGCGGGAGGGCAGCCCCGTCCAAGCCGTGGGAGGCAATCCTGTCCCAGGCCGCGAGGAGGCCACCCACATGCCTTCCGTGAGGCCAAGGTCGAGCTCGACATGAACTAGCATGATGGAGATGGCAGAGTAGGGAAATTGGATCGGGAGCTCACAAGACCGATATGTGCGTGGTTGGAGATACCGGAACCGCAAGCCCACAATCCTATGGGAGCTCCGCAAGCATTCTAACGAGCATTGACTTAGAGGGCGGAATTTCAGAATCCTCGTCGTAGTTAACACCATGATCATCTCCTTCTCGAGAAATAGTCGTCTTCCTAGATTCGCTGCAGCGGTAGAGATTATGGATGCACTTGTCCCGGTCTGACTTGAATTTCCTTCCCAAGAAACGAGTGTGCTTCGTCTGACACTATGCTCCATCAACAATGATCCAAACAAGGTCGGGTTGCGCATAATTGTGTGCCAGGAGGGGGGATAGGGATATGTTCATTTGATTACTTAAGCAATCTGTTCAATATGATGTCAAATAACGTTGGGCTTATTGTTCTCTATGAACATAGCGCGCGATCGATTCTAAGCCTATGCCAACGTCGACCACTCCTATCTCATTTCTTTGGGCGAATTACCACTCCCATCTAATTGAACAGTGCATCTATAATCTCTAATATATAAACCATAGACATGGCTCAAACAAATACAAGGACATATGATCGATTAAGTTGCTAATCAAGATTAATTATCTTGGTTTTCGAAAGGATATCCTGGACCAATAACTATTGTATCCAATCCTTAGAAATTCTCCATTCAACAAATGTATATACAAATAGTATGTGGTTTCTAGTCATAAAGTACATTTGGTGACCTTGCATATCACATGGCTTGATGACAGGTACGTAACTCTAAAACTACAAAAAAAAATGGCTATATATATGTGGTTCATGTCATGTGCTAAGCTACAATGTATGAGTAGAGTAAATTCCCTGTATGCTAGGGAAAAAGCCTCCTTGTCTCCCAGGCTCTACATATCAAAGAATGCAAGGGAGATCCAGTTGTTGCAATACACAAACAATATATGCCATTGTAGGAGTGGAAGGTATCAGAAATGCATGCCATAGCAACAAACTTGAATCTACATCAAGGCCTGATCACCTACACTAGTAGAAAACTAGTCAAAGGATTTGACATTTAGTACCGATTCCGTAAGAACCGGTACTAAAGGTCCCATTAGTACCGGTTTAACTGCCTAGGTCGCCGGCAAATCTTTAGTACCGGTTCGTTTAGAATCTATAGTACCGGTTCGTGTTACGAACCGGTACGAAAGGGTTTCGCGCCAAATTTGAGGCGGAGGTGGGGCCAGCGCTGCACCTTTACGAACCGGTACGAAAGGGTTTCGCGCCAAATTCGAGGCGGAGGTGGGGCCAGCGCTGCACCTTTAGTCCCGGTTGGTGTCTCCAACCGGGACTAAAGATAGACCTTCAAAATTATAAAAAAATCCAAAAATAAAATCCTTCAAACTGTAGTTATATTAAGTGATTTTGTTGTTATGAAAATTAAAAAACATGAATTTCGACATATTTTGAAAAAAAAACTGTTATGAAAACTTCAAATGGCTATAACTTTTGCGTACGATGTCGAAAAAAAATACAACCTATCAAAATGTGCGGAAAAAACATTTGCTTTTCGATTTCAACTGCCTTTGGCCGTTTGGTATTCTTTTAGATATTTAAAATTCGAAAAGGAAAAAAAAGTTATTTAAAATTTTTAATTTTTTGGAATTTTTTATGCCATATTTGGATTCTTCACATTTTTTTGATAATAATGGATATATTATCTGTCGAATTTCGATTTACGGATTTAAAGATATTATTTATGCCATATTAAATGAATAAATGGCAAAAATGAATAAAATATTATTTTAATTAGTTTTTAACTTTCATATTATTATTAGCTATTTATTGTTGTTTACTTAAATAGTTGTTTGTAGTTTCGAAACATTAAGACGTGTGACATATTGATATGAGCTAATATGATTGATATGGTATTGTTGACAACAAGGTACTAGTGGGCGTCGCGCAAGGCCATCCTGATGGAACAGAGAAGTTAAGTGTGCTGGGGGTGGAGTAGTGCTAGGATGGGTGACTGACCGGGAAGTCTGCAATTCGACCTAAGATTAAGTATAGTTAGTGTTCAAAATGTTCCAAGAGAGAGATTAACGAGTCAAATAATTTAAAAGTTTAAAAAAATTAAAAAAAATTGAAGAAAATTGAAAAAAATATCTCTAGTACCAGTTCGTGTTACAAACCAGTACCAAAGGTCTCCAGCTCCGCGGACTCCTCCGTGCCCACGTGGAGGCACTTTTAATACCGGTTCGTAAGGAACCGGTACCAAAGGGGGGCTTTAGTCCCGATTCATTGCTACCGGTTGCCAAACCGGTACCAAAGACCCTCTGGAACCGGTAGCAAAGGCCGTTTTTCTACTAGTGCTACGTGTGAGTGAGTCCAGCACCAACAGTGCACTGAAACTTTGGTATAGCAGGGCTGATAGGATCTAAATCTACTTCTCAAGCACACACCAGGATTTTAATTGTTGGAACAAGTGCAAGGTTTAAAAAAGGGAAAAGCAATATCAGGGCAAGCTGAGAGCCATTTGGGAGGGGTTGTTCCAGTGCCAACCCTGGCAGGAACTGAGTCTTCAGATCTAATCTTCTAATTACGGCTCATCCAGGGTAGGACTCTTTTCGGTTCCTTCTAAACAAGAGAATTGCAACAAAAAAAAAGTTACAAACGTATCAAAACTCCTATCATTCTACGTGATTTATGGTGTTTTTTTCTACATGATTGTTACTTTTATCTAAACTAGCACAAGGGCCCTTGCTATAATGCGAGGGCATCACCTTTGTATTCTAATTTTTTTAAGTATTTATTTTTTATTTTTTTACAAAAAAAACATCCCATTAACCCATTGTTGAAAATATACAAATGATTAGATATGGATACATTGCGAAATGCATAACTTTGACAATTTTGTATAAGATCGTATTTCTCAATAATAACATGTAATTAATAATTTTAAACGCTTTTTACATAGTGAAACATCTTAACTTTATTGATTACAATTCATAGTCAAATCGAATATTGGGACATAAATATTTACTAGATCAAAATAATTCTACATGTAAGGTTGGCTAAATCATTACGATTTTTATTTAGCACGAGGATATAAACAAAACAAATACAACCAAGGGTTGCACTTTCTAGCATGAACCGAGCAAAAACTAATTCCATTCTTATGCCAACCTTTGCGGCTGCCTGCGTGAGCGTGCGTGCTCTACTCGTTGACTGCAGGGTGTAGCCTTGTAGAGAAAATAATTGTATGGGACCTGGTCCACGAAATTAGCTCCGTGGACCAACTTCTGTGATTGCCACGTGGTATTTGTGACGATCTAAATCTAAAAATAGACATATAAATACTGTGATTTTTCTCTCACTTTGACATGTGTCAATCACAAGAGTTGGTCCACGGGGCTGATTTTGTGGACCAGGTTCCGTAGAATTATTTTCGGCCTTGTAGGCTCTACTCGGTGCACTTTTTCGCGCCCATTTTGACAAGTGATCGCCACAGCTAGTTCATGCATGTGAGCTAGATCAACACACGTCTGGTTAATTAGTAACTCGACTTCTTCGTGTGCGCCACGATGACGAAGGCGACGTGTGGTTTTCATAGTATGTTCCCATTTGGGCTGGACATCTTGTGGTGGTGCCATGCCAATCTAGGGCCGCACTAGTCTAGGTTGCCACACGAATACGCTCGTATCCTAGTCCACACGCAGGTTTTGCTGAAGTTCAGTCATCAGTGGGATGTAGTGGCGGGTGGCGTGTCTGTTGCCGTGATACTTACTGCTGCCTTGACTAGTGACAATCTTGTACGTGGTGGTGATAAGCTGAAAGCACAACACGGTGTCTTGTGGCTACTGGCACTGGCTACAGTCACCGCAACTTTTTTTTTACCGAGTCCGAATTATTTTCTACCAGTGCTAGCTATGTCGTCGTGGGAGGGGTTGAAAGCTTCTGTAGAGTTTTAGGCAGGTCTAGATACACTCATTTTACAAAGCCAAAACAATTTATATTTTAAAAACGAAGGGAGTATTACACAGCTCATCTATTACGACGTTGTGATTTTTCAACACACCCTGCCAAACGAATGAATATGTTGAAATGGCACGGTGGCCCCGCCGTGAGATGGCGACCGCGCACGACCTTTTTGCTGGCATGCCGCGGACGGCCCGGCTGTTTGCATGCCGGTCCTCCCGCCCGCCCGAGACCGACTGACTGACCCGGCCCTCACTCCCGCGCGACGCGACGTGAAGTGCAGGCGCGGTGCACCGAACTTGGAGCCAGGTTGTGGACACGGGACTTCCACGACCACGACAATGAGCCACGCATAGTACAAACTCCGCCGCTATATATAAACCCCGGCCGGGCATGTACAATCACCGTGCAATGGGCGGCGCCGAACGCGTGAAGCTCGCTTTGCCTCGGTACCAGTAGTAGTTTTTTCTGGGCGTAGATTTTGCTAGCTTGTGGTGCAGGTTGCATGGAGGTGCAGGCACGGAGCTGCGCGATTTAGATTCGATCCGGGCAGGTCCCGTGCATGCATTGGTTAGGTTTTTTTTCGTCACGGACGTGGCTGTGGTGCCTGTGGGCAAGTTGGACGACGAACCACTGGACCGAGACCACCCCCGGCTCACGGCATGCTCTGGCCGGCAGCGTACTTGGCCTGTCCAGGCAGCGGCGCGCGTGAGAGCATCCGGGCCGGACGCTAGCCGCATCAACTTCGCCATCTACCTGCAGCAACGTTCATTATGCTAACTTTTGCCACATGCAACTCCTTTAGCTCGGAGGAGAGCTAGTAGCGGTTTCGAGCTCTATTGCAACTAGGGTGCAATTTGTGTGCTGCTCTACAAGTGCCAACACGTTCTCTTTACTACCGGGCCCTGCAAAATTGAGCATCTAGCTGGCGGGTTAACAACGGAGACATGACATGTGGAAACCTGGCTTGCAGTGTAAAGTCTATTAAAGAGACGGCTCTTTCCTCCTCATTCATGGCAACCTTTCCTCTTGCACGGAGGAGCAGAGCCCGGCAACAAGGGACACAGAGGGTTCACTCTCACATTTATTTCCCTACCAAGATTAGTCCGGGGTGCAGCAAGGACCCAGCGATATGAATGACACCCCCACGAAACTAACCAAGTTGATCGACTGATGCTGACATCCTCTCTCTCGCGTGCGCGGCGCCCCTCAGCATCTCTCTCTTAATTTCGCCTTTCAGGTCTTCACACGGCCACACAAAATAATCCACCATGTATTTTTCGACGCAGGCATCGTGTCGTGTGGCTGTCTGGGGCGTCAAGCCACCCTACCCCAACCAGCCCCCAGGGCTGCGCGTACTCAAGTCTGGCGCGCGACAGCGACAACGACGCGATGGCCACGCACCGGAGCATGCAGCAGCAACAGACATCCACGCGATCGGATGGCCATCAGGGCCAAGAAGCAAAGAAGCGAGGCGTCATCTGCTTTTCACGCGGGAGTGGTTACCGCCCCACTTTTCTTTTCCTACTCTCCAACAGCTGGCGATCATGGAGTGCGGCGCAGGCGCAGGCGCAGGTGCGGTAGGTCTCTGGCCGTAACGGTTTCCAGTTCGGGTTTCTCGGGGTGCGCGTCGTCGCTACGCAAACATATATCTGTGGTGTGTCCGTGCACGTGCGTGCCACGGCCACGGTGTCTTGGATGGATCACCCAGCCGTGCGGGGCACGTCGACGGAGAGGTGTGCTCCGCTCAAGTCTCGGAGAAGCGCGTGATTCGGCCTTTCGCTGCAATTCCAACCCTACGTCTGGCAGGGGACTATGTATTTATCCATCTTTTTTTTTTGAGAATATGTATTTATCCATCTTATTATAACTTCTTCCACTCTATAAATATATGTACTGTATACGGATGTACCGATTTTATTCATAAAGTGCGTCTGGGACTAAACATATCAATCGCATGGGCCGATGACTGGTATATGTATCTCTAAAGGTGTATAAAAGTGGAAGGCATCAGAAATGTATGCCACTCTAAGAGTGGAAGGCATTAGAAATGTATATCATACCAGCATAAGCAGGAGTCTAAGTGATAGCGAAATCACCCGTGAAGTCAATGAAGGTAGGGTCAAACACGATTGGTTACTATTACCCATTTGAACCCGAAGAGGAGTACCACCTTCACAGTGCATAGTAACTAATATGTAGTGTCCGCCTACAAAGCATGGGAACTGAGTCTACCCTCCAAGATCTACATCTTTGCATACCTCGCCAACATCGATAGACTTAGCACCAGGTCCAACCTCTTCGCCAAGAACTATGCTCCCTTCGACACTTGCGTTGCATGCCCCTCGCGGGAAACGGGAAGGCACCTCTTCTTTGATTGCGCCATCACCGCGGATGTCCGGGATAGGCTGGGCGTGCTTGTGCCCGGCAACGACTTCTCTCTCTGGGACCTTCCTCCTCCTCTCTCTACGGAGGCTCACTTTTGGCGCGACGGAATTGCGGCGATTCAGTGGTCACTATGGAAGGCAAGGAACAATCTTGTCTTCAACGCCAAAACCTCCACCGCATGTCTTGTGCTTCGTAGGGTTGGCGACGAGCTTGCGATTTGGCGTTGGAGGTACAAGACGCATGACGGGGCGTGTGGACTCCATTCATGTTCTCATTCTCTCCGTGGTTATGTAACTTTCCATGTTTTCCTCCCCAACCTCCCTCTTGTATCCCCTGTTGTAAGGATGTTTGATTGTAAGTCGCCTCGAGTAATATAACAAGCGTTGGGGAGTAAGTCCCTCGTAAATCTCAGAAAAAGGTAGTGTCATGTTAATTAGCTCATAATTAATAGACTATTTGGTCTAGAAAAATGTGATGTTATGGTAACCTAGCTAATTATCACAACCATATCTCTTCTTATTTAATAGCATGTCATCTCATCAAAATGCTTATTTGGCAATGCATGTGGTTGCATTTACTACTTATGTTACTCCCACAATAACTAGTCTTACTTAGTTTTACAACATTGCCGCGGTACATAGCCTACCTAGTTAGTTCTAGTGCACTAGCTGCAGACATGTACTACCTCCGTTGCGAATTATATGATGTTTTGAATATTTTTATGCCAACATGTAGACTGAAATTAGTGAACAGACGAGTAGAGATTTCGTGCACATGGACGCCAGTGATCCCGATTTTAAAAGAAAAATTAAAAATCACATTTATGAGTTCCAAAAAAAAAAATAGGATGTGGTCAAAGATGTATATCATAGACATGCAAAATATCAATTCGAAATAATGTGTATTTTATGCTACATAAAAATGACAAAATTATAGATCTGAGCATATAGTGATTTGAAATCAAAAAACAATGAGACTTTGTCATTTTTGTATAGCTCAGAATACAAAACATTTCGAATTTAGATTTTCATTTTGTTGGATTCATCATTAGCTAATTTTAGGATTTTGTTTTAATTATTTTTTAAACTTATAAATACAATTTAATTTCTTTAATACTCAAGGAGCACTGGAGCTCGGGAGCCAAAAGGACTTTCGAGTGAACAGGCGTACTAACACATGTCCATGTACGTCTGAGTCAAAAAATACTAAAACTTCTTATAATTCGGAGTGGGTGTTGTACTATGTGAACTTGTGTGCGACGGCTCGTGGCGCGTTCCACCTCTTGCCACCGTCTTGTGGGGCACATCAACGAATAGTTGCTCTAGTCCCGACGACCACATTCTTTGGCCATTGGTTGTTATTTTTGTCTGCGAAATTCCACAGATCTATTAATAATCATCGATAGTCGTCAATGGATCGAACAAGGCAGGGTTGTGTATAGCTGTTTACTGAAAAAAGGGCAAGTGATTCAGTGTGAAGTTAAATGCCGTTGGTTCTTATTTTTTCAAAGGGAATATGCCAGATTAATCCATTTGAGGCGTATGCCAACTCCAAACATTTCCATCCTATTAACAAACAACGTCTTTCGTTCTCTAATATATTAACCATTTCCATTCTTTGTGCAGGGAATTGTGGGTTGTGGTTGTGCCTAGAAAGATTATTTTCGCAGGTGATCGATTAAGTTGTAAATCTAGAATACTTATGTTTTCTCGCTTTTCTCGATGGATCGGGTATTTTTTTAAACCCGCACCAATAGTTATCACATCTAACTCTTACAACATAATATATTATTATTATTATTCATATAGTACTTATGGTGACCGTGCAACTCACATGGGTTGACGGTGCATAGGTACATAAGAAAGGACTATATATACGTTGTTTCGTATCACGTTCTCATCTACTGAGTCAAAATATGTTCCAATCTTTTAGAAAAAATAACATGGAGTGAAGAGTGATTAAATCATGGCACTCTCACAAAATATATGCCATTCTAGAAGTGGAAGACATCGGAAATGTATGTAGTACCATTTGGATGGAAGATGCATATGTAGAATGAGCAGCAAATGGATGCGGCACCAGTACTGCAACAAGCAGGTGGTACTACGCAGCAGTCAGAGGGTCTGTTCTCGAGTGTTTAATTTGTTGTACTCCCTCCGACCATATTAGTTGACTTGGATTTATCTAGATTTAGATGTATCTAGTACTAAAACATGTCTACATACATCCAAATATAGACAAATTTAAGTCAAGTAATATGGGTCGGAGGGAGTATTTGGAACCACACGCATGTCATTTTGTATGCACGGTATTCAAATAAAGCATTAATTTCCGCATCATATCAGACATGTGAGATGCAATAGCAAATAACTCGTGAAGCTAGCCCACTACTATACTTTGGACGAAATCTTTGATAAATGATGCTCAAGCACTCACAAGAAATTAAATATAGGAAATACAAAAATAATCATATAATTTTGCCTCCGCAGCCATGTATTGGGGTTGTTGTTACCTGCTCTTGTGGTTTGTGAATCATGATATGCGGCAAATGGTGTAGTATTGCGGTCCTCGGTCCTCCGCGCCCGTTGAAGGCGCGAACATCCTGGATGGGCGAATCCCAGCGAGCATGGGAGGGAGGGAACAAAGTCGACAACATATTCTGAGGGTATCGTCAAGCTAAGTGTAAGGTCGTATGGCCAGCTTACCTCGTAGGAAGGTTAGTACTATTGAATAAACATTTCATCACTTACCATCATGTACTGTACTATTAATTGTGTTTTGCAGGGTTGACCGACAGACCGATGCGGACACCCTCTTGCACGGTACGGTGCCCCTTGCGTCGATGACAAGGATTCCACGCACCGATGCTGCCAAGTGGAATGATTAGCGATCACTAGCTTCTTGTCCTCGTGTTGGCCGGATTTGCATAGTAGTACTACAAGTAATTGCAGAATAACTGCATTATTAGAGAATAAAATGTTTTACGTACTAGATACTAATCCGGCTGATACTCTGTCGCAAGACGCATACAGGGCCAACCGGCCAAGTCCATACAGCTAGGCAATTAAAATGATTAATCACACACTCCGCCCAGAACGACGACGGCGTGTGGCCTGCGGAAGGGCCGAAACACGCAGCGACATGCTCCATGGCCTAGGGACATAACCCCCCCCCCCCCCCTCTCTGTTCCGCACGAATCGAGAGGCACTCGGAAGTCCCCTCCCCCCTTCCGGGCCCCTCCCTTGCCTCCCTCGCCGGACTAGCCGGTGAGTGGCGGCGGGAGGTTGGCGCCGGCGTAGATGTAGGTCGTTTTAGTAGTAGTAGAGGTAGGGTCTGGCCTCGTGCCGTGTGTGGGCGCTTTGCCCGGAAGAAGATGCGTTCCGATCCGTCCGGCTGGATCTGGATCTGCCTCCTTCTCTGGTTCCTCGCGGTGGTGCTCCGGTGGGCGGAGCCGGCGGCTGCGGCGGACGGTGTGGGGAGCTTCTTCGTCAATAAAGCCGTGTTGCTCCATTGGCGGGGCGGAGGTATTGGTGCTGTGACGTTCCTGGCCGGCCAAGGTGGCGAGGGGGAACGGTGCGGTACCTGGCGGGTGCTCGGTTCTGTGTTCCCTATGGCCGGCCGTGGCGGCGAGGATGGGGAGCGCGATCGAGATCTTGCTGGACCTTCGCCTATGCGGTGGACTCTGTTCTTTCCTGTGGGGAAGGTCGGTTTCCTGGTGAAGAGATGCGGGAAGAGCCTGGACGAGTTGTCAAGACGGAGCCATCGTGGTGGCGGCTCCTAGCTGGCAGCGAGCCAGCGTTGGTCCTTCTCTCCTTCACTGTTGGCTGCTCCTGATGCGGTTCATCCGCAGTGGCCCTTGGATGGCGGCATCTGCCGCGGGGCTGCTGCCTGTTCTGGTCGAAGGGCGACTGTTTTGCGCCATGGTTGCGCTTTACTCAACCTCCGTTGTGGAGGCCTTGATCGGAGCGCCTCGTCGGAGTTCTCCCCAGCGTGCAGCCAAGTGGTTCGTCCCCGGCGGTGCTCTGGTGGCCGGCGAAGTGTGCTCGCTGTTGATTGCGGTGGAGAAGGGACCCTAGGACCTGATTGCTTTTTAGTCTTGTGTTCTAGGGTCTTTTTTGTAAAGTTTTATGTACTGCTTCCCCTTTTTATAGGGGCCTTCTTGTAATATGTACCCACCGTCCTGATAATTTGAGCAGCTTCTAGGGTCTTCGGGCCCTTTTTCCGTTCAGAAAAAAAAAAGCAGAGCGAGCCAGCCAGCCGTTGGCCCCGCCCGCCCGCGACGTCGCAGTAGCAGTACCTGCGGCATCATCATCCTCACACCGCACGTACAGCTAACGCCTTTCCATCACGCGGTTTCCTTTTCTTTTGGAGCAACACCAACGGCTGGCTTGCCCTGGCTTCCTCCGATCACGGAGGAGAACGGCCGGCGCAGGTCCCACCCCAGCCGTAACGGTTTTCAGCTTCGTTTCCCCAGCACGCGCGTCGCCGCTACGCAACCCCCTGGGCCTAGCTCGTCGTGCGGGGCACGTTGACTGGAGCGCCCCTCTCGAGTCACGCTTCCGCTGGCGTTCTACTCCGATCCAGCGTCAACGGATCTGCTGGACAAAGGGCAGGGCTGTATCATTGTCGTGTAGGGGATATTATTATTACTGTATTATCTGTTAGCGGCCAGTTCATATACTGAATCCAAAACCAGACACATAAACACTGTTTCTTTTGTCTCTTATATAATTTCTTATTACTCAACATGGCCGGTCGGTTCAATGCCTATGTCATCTCCAACCATATCCATCTTCTTAACAAATGCCGTCCATCGATCGTGCGTTCTCTGATAGGTTATCTGTACGTACGTCCTCCTTTTTTTTTCTGAACTCTAATCAGATTATTCTGCTGGTGTTATCTTTTGCACCAAATGCACTGCAACTCTACAAGCTGCCTCTCTATCTCTTAATTAAGTCATTGCCCGCTGAATTGGAAATTACAAAAGAAAAGGCATACTCCTACAGTTTGTCAAATTGTATGAGAATAGATAAGGAAAGAAACGAATAATTTGGATACAGACCAATTGATCCACGTATTTAAAACGAAATCGTGCGCTTTTACATATCCTTCAATTATACGTCAAAGATACACGTAGCTCACGGGCGCATATATGATCCGCAGAATAAGTACACGTGACCGGCCGAGTGCAAAGCACTTTGTAATGAATGTACAAAAGAGCTGCGGCCTAAACGAGCAAATAATTCTACAGTACGTTGCACGCACCCCTTTTTTTTGTGCCAAACATTTGGGTACATTTGCATGATATAGTACTGTGCTGGAGTACTTTTCGCTACTAAAGCAACCTAACAAAAGCAAGCACGGGTCACCCCACAGAAATGCACCGAAATGCTTTTCTTGTTAGGTAATATATACACTATTGTTTGCGCGTGATACCATGTTGGCTTGGGTCATACGGTTGGCATGAATTTGGGTGTAACCTTTCTTGTTAGGACTCTGTCCTCATACCTTGCAAGTAGCAAGTACATTTTTGCACGTGATGCCTCGTCCATATGTCACGCACTTTGCATGACTTGGTCACGTGGGCTGTTCTGTTGGACAAGTAACGCCTTAACGGGGTGAACATTGAAATCAATAGAATTCAATGAAAGATTTGAAATGAAGTAAATATTCAAATCTTTTGCCTATCCATCTAGTTTAATGAACAAATACGCTTCTTTGTCCGAGTACAAATATTTGCTTATGCTAGGAAAATAGAAAAAAAATCACTCGCCATAACAAGCAGAATATTTTTTTCAAGGGACACGAGCCTGATTTGTTTTAGGAAAATGATCCAAGTCCTCCGGACGATTCGAGTCGCTTTATCCCTTCCTCACCGCTAGCTTCTTTCGTTCCTACATTAATTCTCCCGTGGCCTGAGAGGAAGCTCGCGCGCACTGCTGCTGAGTGACAGACCTAGCACCGCGCCGCCATAGTTATCCCAGGCCCACCGCTGGCGCTGCCGCTCCCAAGCACCACTCCTTGAGCCCTGCGCCCCAAGCGCCCTCCTGGCTTGTGCTGCATCTCTGCCATGGCAAGGTCGAGGTCCATAGCCGCGGGGCCTTGGCAGAAAATTCGACCAGGGCTGCTACGAAGGCGTCGCTGCTACAAGGGGGCGACGTCTGGCCTGCTGCTCCAAGGGCGCGACCCTGCTGCTACATGAGGGCACCAGCGCTGCTATAAGGGCGCGACGCATCTGCTATAATGGCGAGGCGGCGCTGCTATAATGGCGAGGCGGCTCTGCTACGAGCGAGCACCTGGGTTGCTACAAGGGGCCAACGGTATTGCTACATGGGGCACTGGTGTTTGTACAAATGGCTACCGCTGGTGGCTTCCACCACTGCTACAAGCTTCCATTGGTGTTGCTACAAGAGGCGTCGGCTCCTTCTACAAGCATTGTCGTCGGCTGCTACAAGTGGCATCGGCGGTTTGCTGCCAGAGGCTGACCTCGCTGCTACCAGAGGTCGGCGGCGCTGCTACTGAATGTCGTCGAAAATGCTACGACCACAAGATTCGTCTAGTGCTACAAGGGTCGGGGACGCCGACCTCGTCGGACATTTACGCCGACCTCGCCCGAGATGTACGCCGGTCAGAGTCCGCCCATGGTGATGGGGTCAGGGACTGCCTTGCGCTTGTGAGCGAGGACACGGGAAGGGGATTAGGATAGTGTTTTTTTTCCAGAGATTTCTTTTCGGTACCATGTGAGAGCTTTTGTGGTGGTAACGCGGGACACGTGTTGCCTCCTGGACCAGGACGATAGCGGCACTCCATCGTCCGGGGGACGCTCAGCATGATCCATTGTTTTACATGGAATTGCAAGAATACATGGAGAACTCAAACACTGACATAAGGTATTTTCTTTGAACTTTTTGGCATAGAGAAAAAAACTTATCACCCGGGAGGCATGGTGATACGATGGTGCGACTTTGAATTAAGCCACGCTCTTGGGTGCACATTCCATTTATCGTGTCATGATCTCTTCTTATTTATTTATGAACCAAATTTAACAACTTGAAATTAAGGTTTTATTTGTGAGGCAACTTAAAATTTAAGATAGTGGCGACGATGTTTCGAGAGTCTAGGGTAGCAAAACAATTATACTTGAACTATCAAACTAGCGATAAAAAGTATAGGTCAAGAGCTTTTCGAGAGTCCCCCGAGCTATGAGGGAGAAGGAAGAGTGGCAAATGCCCTTGACCATTAGCATCGAATTTTAACACCGGCGGAGCTTTCTTAGGGAAAAATCAGATTGTGGCCTGCCTAGCCTAGGACAAAAACAATGTTTTTTGCTGCCTATGTGTCTATAAAATACAGCCCGGTAACAACCCATTTGACCTCGTTCGGTGTAGTGACCGCCCAACTATATTGCTCAAGCTCCGCTGATACATTGTGAAGTGTTCGAGGAACATGTCAATGCATGTAGAGGTCAATTGAATGCTATAAGCATGGTAGCAAAGCCAAGTTCGAGACACTTCATTTGTGTTAAGTGACTGGTCATGGATATATGACAAGAAAATAATAAGTCGGGCGGTGATCCTTGACATGCCTACCGAGGGTGAAGCGATGAGACGATGATCAACATTTTGGCTTGAATTGAATTGTAAGATGTTGGAGAAGATGATGGTGGCACTATCTTTTTTTTTTCTGGGAAAGCAGCCAATTGGCCCGTACTATGGTTCTTTCCTCTGTGTAGCCCCGGTCGAATCCGCTAAGAGCATCTCCACTCGCGTTTCCAGGAAGGCGTTCACAAGACCTTTTCTTCGTCCGGACAGCGAAATTTCGCCCACTCGCGTTCCCAGGACGCCGGTTTCGTTCGGATTTGGCCCAAAATACATCCGACGTTCCCAGGCCGATCCCGCGGCGCCGGGAACGCCTTGAAACGCCGGACAAAGCGAATTCAGCGAGAAAAAACGATTCGGCGCGTGGACCCGCCCAGTCAGCGACTGGAGGCCGGTCGTCGTTATCCTTCCGCCTCGGCTCCCGCGAAGGACCGCCGGGCATTAACTACCCATCTCGTCGACCACGCGTCGGCGCAATGACGTGCCACCGCCGCCTCGGCTTCCCGCCGTTTCCCCTTTTCCCGCCACGCCGCTACACCCCTCCCACCTTCGCCGCCCGAGCTCGGCGTATAAAAGACGGCCACATCGCCGGTTCGCGGTACACTGCCCTCTCCACCCCCACACCACCACGAACTCCGATGAAAAGAAGCACTCGGCGAAGAAGGAGAGGTACCCGGCGACCCCGTGGCGGCGAACGGCTTCGGCCGGCGAACTCTCTAGCCGTGGGAGGTGAGGATGCTCCACGACGCCGGGTACATGGTGCCGTCAGACTTCCGTTGCCCCCCGGGTGGAGGCTCAGCGCCAGTGGCATACCGGTGCCACCGGTACCGGCGGACGACCAGATGGTGGAGAAGATCCAGGCCGTCGTCGCGCACTGGGAGCAATTCTTCGTCCAGCGACGTCTCGCCGAACTTGCCGCGCACCAGGGGCCTCCAGACTCGCCGCCGAAGCGCAACAACGCCAACGCGGCGAGGCGGCGAGCTGCCGCCGATGGTGGAGCGTGCCGGGACGCACCCTCGAGTATGTCCTCGAGCACATCCACGCCGGCAACAACCCTCGGCTGGGCTTCCCGCATTCGCCGGCGCCCGCCCCTCGCCACGGGCGCCAACCTCCAGCGAGCTGGGCGCCTAGGAGGATGGACAGCCTCTCCTCCTCCTCCTCTTCCGTGTCACACTCGTCGGCGACCGCTCCTGGGCAGTCACCGCGCATCAGTGGCGAGTACTTTCGGCCTCCCAAATGCGAGGCCGACACACCGAGGAGCTCGCCGCCGAGAACACGCGCACGCGGGATCATCACCAACGAGCCCCGCACAGGCACGACGCCGCCGCCAACAGGACGGCTTCGCCTTCGCCAGCCGAAGACGGAGCCCGCGGACTGGGGTGTAGCAGTCGACGAGGACTCCTTCGCCATCAAAATGGTGATCGAGCGTTCTCTGCACGACACCGCGCCGCCTTCGCCGATCCCGAAGCCGAACATCCTCACCTGCTCTAGGGCGGACTGGGAGCAGGAGGAGGCACGGTGCGTCCAGCGCCTGCAGGAAGAGGCCGAGCGCCAGGCCAGCGTGCGCCGTCAGCCCGCCTACCTGAAGGGTTCGTAGCATGGAAAACAAAAATTTTCTACCGCAAGAACGAACAAAACCTAGATCCAATCTAGATAAAAGCCAAGATCTAATCTATGAGACATGAGCAACGAGATAGATAGGAACTAACCCTCGTAGATCCGAAAGCGTTAACGAGATTAGATCTCGTGGTTGATGTAGTCGATCACTTGCCGATCTCAAGATCGTGTGGACTATCCTTCCGGCGTCGCGTTCCAGCAGCGCTTCCGCCTTCGGTCAAGTAGACGATCCTTCCGGCGTCGCGTTCCAGCAGCGCTTCCGCCCTTGGTCAAGTTGACGATCCTTCCGGCGCTACGATTCGGCAGCGCTTCCGCAGTCGGTCACACGTGCGGAGTCGAAGCAGACCTTCCTCTCCCCGTTCCAGCGAGCAGCGGAGGTAGTAGATCTTCTCCACGGAATCCCAGCAGCACGACGGCGTGGTGGTGGTGGTGGAGTAGAGAATTCTGCAGGGCTTCGCCTATGCCTGTGCAGAATATGGTGGAGGAGAGAGGCGGCAGAGATTGGACGTTATGAGAGCACTGGAGGAGGGGGCGCCCCTGCCCCTCTATTTAAAGAGGGGAGGGCGCGCCAGGGAAGGGGAGTCCTTGTAGGACTCCCCTCCTATGGGGCCGGCGGGTTGGGGAGGTGGGGAGGAATCCTCCTCCCCCACGACTCCTTATCTTGACCCAACAGGACTCCTTGATCCCTATCTTGATTTTCAAGCAAACTCCAAGATATCTTCTAGAACCTTCCGGAACATTCCGAAACCTTCTAGAATCCTCATGCAAACACTCCGGAACATTTCCTATCTCATAAAATGATCTCCTATATATGAATCTTATTCTCCGGACCATTCCGGATCTCCTCGTGATGTCCCGGATCCATTCCGAGACTCCGAACAACATTCGGTCTCCAACGCACATTCCATATCTACTTAAAACAACTTCGAACCTTAAGTGTGTCACCCTACGGTTCGTGAATATGTAGACATGATAGAGACACATCTCATATCAATAACCATCAGCGGGACCTGGAGATCCATAATGGCTCCCACATACTCAACGATGACTTCGCGATCGATTGAACCACTTACATACGAAACTAATTCCCTTTGTCTCACGATATTATACTTATCCGAGGTTTGATCGTCGGTATCTCCATACCTAGTTCTACCTCGTTACTGATAAGTACTCTTTACTCGTTCCATGATATGTCATCCCTTGTGACCTAGTCACATGCTTGCAAGCTAACTAGATGACATTCCACCGAGAGGGCCCAGAGCATATCTATCCGTCATATGGATGGACAAATCCCAATCTTGGTTCATGAGCTTCAACACATACTTTCAGAATACCCAATGACACTTTTATAACCACCCAGTTACGAAGCGGCGTTTGATGTCATCAAAGTATCCATCCGGTGATGGTGATTAACATAACCTCATGGTCGAAGGAATAGGTTACTATGTATTTTGAAAGCTTACAGCAATATGAACTTTAATGACTTGATCTTATGCTACGCTTACTATGGGTGTGTGTCCATCACATCATTCTCCTAATGATATAACCTTGTTATTAATCACATCCAATGTCCATGATCAGGAAACCATGATCATCAATTAATCAACAAGCTAGTTCAACAAGAGGCTTACTAGGGACTCTTATATGTTTACAAAACACACATGTATTAGTGTTTCCTAATAATACAATTATAGCATGGGATGTAAACATTCATCATAAACACAAAGATATAATAATAATCACTTTTATTATTGCCTCTTGGGCATTTCTCCAACACTACCTTGGCGCGCCTCTCGTCGTCCTCGACGACGACGACGACAACCCTTCGTACCAGCCGTGGAGGTACGACGACGCAGGCCAGGGCAGCTCGCACCCCCCGTAGACGCCAAGCGACCACGGCGATGACGGTGGCGACGATGACGACATGGCGGACCCAGACTACACCAACTTCTACCTCAACTTCGGCATGCAGACGGCGTCCACCGCATCGGTATCGGCGGCGGCCTTTTTTTAGTATTTTTAAGTTTTTTTTAGCCTAGGTGAAGTCAGAATTCGGGTGCCCACCTGAATTCAATGTAATATTTATGAATCGCCCATCTATTAATGAAATCCGCCTATATTCGCCCAAATTTCGCCATATTTTGATACAATTTGTTCAAAACTGAAAATTCAGCCTGAAAACACGACTGAAAAACAGACCATTCTAGGCTGAAAATTAGCTCCGGCGCTATTTATCTCTGGAATTCGGCTTGGTACCGTCAACCAGCGGAGATGCTCCAAGAATTCTGTAACACAACGCAACAGAACAGAGTCGTGGAAGCGGTCACGGCCATCCGCCGTACCCGCGATGGACTCAACACTCGCGAGAACAGGGCTCCACTCCGTATCCGCGAGGCCCCACGCTTCAGCGACCGCACACGCAGCGGCCAGCGCAGGCCACGCAAATGCACCAGCTAGCCAGCGTCCATCGCAGTCGCACACCTTCCTCCGTCCCTTCCTTTGTTTTTTCCCCCAGCTCGACTCAGACATCGAATCTGCCATGGAGAGCCGGGCCGCCATGCTTCTATATATAACCGCGTCTCCCTCTGAGTCCAATCTGCAACCACCGGCAGAGCGATCGAGAGAGAAAAACAGATCCGTTAGCGAAAAAACCCCAAAGCAGAGGACCCGTCCCGTGCAAGGCAGAGCGGCGTCCACCATGGGCAAGATCAAGATGCCTTCCCTGTTCCGCCGCAAGTCGCGGTCCTCTTCCCCGCCGCCGCCGGCGCAGCAGAACCAGGAGGACCAGGCCGCGGCATGCCCGGCGGCGTCGGGGTCCCCTGCGCGGACGGCGGAGGAGGAGATGGAGCGCGTCTTCCGCAAGTTCGACGCGAACGGCGACGGCAGGATCTCGCGGCCGGAGCTGGCGGCGCTGTTCCAGAGCCTGGGCCACGCGGCCACCGACGACGAGCTCTCCCGCATGATGGCGGAGGCGGACGCGGACGGCGACGGCTTCATCAGCCTGGACGAGTTCGCGGCGCTCAACGCCACCGTGTGCGGCGACGACGCCGCCGTCGAGGAGGACCTCCGCGTCGCCTTCAAGGTCTTCGACGCGGACGGCAGCGGCGCCATCTCCGCCACGGAGCTCGCGCGCGTCCTCCACGGCCTCGGCGAGAAGGCCACCGTCAACCAGTGCCGCCGCATGATCGAGGGCGTCGACAAGAACGGCGACGGCCTCATCAACTTCGAGGAGTTCAAGGTCATGATGGCCGGAGGCGGCTTCGCCAAGATCGCGTAAGCCGCGATCCAAAATCAATCCATCCATTCGTCCGTCGAGTTAGCAGCAGGTTCTTTCGTTCTTGGAAACCGTCCGGATGGATCGTCGTCAATCAACCAAACAAACGTTAGATTTCGGCGGTCCACCCTATTTTTTTCGCCCGTTATCTCCTCTGATCCGAGCGTGTGCGGTGGAAAATTAAGTGTATATACGAAACAAGGATCAAATGATCATTAATTAGCCGTAGATTTTTTCTTTATTTGTGCTGCCCAGAAATAATAACTGCAGATCGTGAATATTGATTTGCGAATATCGATCTATTGTGATAAATTGTGGCAAAAAGCAGTGGTTCACGGTTACTGAATTTCGTGTCCTTTCATTCATTGTTGCCAACTGCTTTTGATTTCAGTATCTACGCTTTTGCGAATCGTGAGGTACCGGATGCTTGGAGTGTCTGGATCTGTATCCTCTGCTTGCGCTGTTCGGAATATGGCCGCCCATAAGCTGAAAACATCCACCAGATCCTATTTTCTAGGTGTCGTTTCTTGCTTGAAGTAGTACTGTTTGATTAGCAGCTTGAGAATCTTTTGTGTTTGGATTTTCTTTTTTCGAGGCGAAAATTGTGTTTGGGTTTATTGAAGTAGATCCTCTGGCAACAGGAGCTTCTCCCTTTGCTTCTTTCTTCCTGTCAGATGTAAAACTGTAGCCAGTTACTGCTGCGTTTGGTGAGGCTGTATTCAGAGCTCGGTCGTGCTGCTTCAGGCTTTGGGATAAAGAGAATCCAGCTCTCTCCAAGGAAACTGGGTTGAGAGAATTCCTATACGGAGTAGAAAAAATTCCAAGGATGCTGCTGACACAGTGACACGCGTTTTCTTCTGAAACCAGACCGGGCAGTCCAGTGAGTGGTACACGGTTACTGAGCTCTTCGCGTCTTGGCTCTCCTCTGCTTTACATTTCAATATCCACCCGTTCGTGAGGATCAGATGCTTGGAATGTTTGGCAGAAGTAGCTGCTGGAGGGAGTTCTGGATGACCCGATTGCCCATCACCTGAAAACATCCATACTTGTCGTTTTTCTCACTCGTATTCTCGCCTAATTTGCAGTTTGCGTCCAAGAGAATCTTTCGAGCCTGCATTATTTAAACAGATCTGCACTATTGCGCGCGCTGGAGTACGTACAAGGGAAGGGAGAGATTAGTGCAACCGTATATACAAAATCAATATTCAGAGAGTTCAGAAATATGGCATAATACAGAGGACAATTGCACATGAGACTAGCTAGTGTACTGAATCTTTTTCGTTCCTGTGCTCCAAGCGCATTCTCTATGCCAACCAGGCATACTTACTGGAGTAATAGTAAATCATATAAAGTTGGTTTCGAAGAAAATGTAAAACGTAAGTAGCAGCAGCAGTTGCAATTCTAAACTCAGAATCTGAAACCTGACTCTTTCCCAGGTCAATTCAGGATAAACTAGTACAGTAACTAACACACAGATTATATTCCACGGTGGTATACAACATTCGTACTGATCTTGAGGAATCAATCTTTAACATTTTGATTAGTACTAGTGAGCTTGGAACATGGCCTCCTGGCCAGTCATTCAGGAGCCAAGCCTGGAATATTCTGGAGGAAATGGACAGAGGAAATTGTACTACTGTAGTAAACTACTAGTATGACTCAATGATTGCAGCATCACCACAGGCTGCTGGCGGAAGGGAACTGCGTAACCTCCTTTGTTTATCTCCGTAGCAGAATAATATGCAGGGAGAGATTTGGTCTATAGCTTCCTTCGTCGGATGATCTACCTGCTGGAAATTGTATAATCTGATGCAAGTGGATGCCTGCCGCCGGAAGATGGGTTCCCCTGCCAAGAGAATCAACTTGCTTCGATTTCTTTAAGAAATAACGAGGTGCTTTGACGTTGAGATGCGTGCGGTTCGGCGTACATCTGGGGCCGTAGGATTGATTAAACAAGAAAGCCAAGACGACTTCATGGTGAAAATCGCTGAAAATTCATGTTTGGGAAGCTCTATAAACTTGAAAAATTACAGTATGTTGGAGGAGTAGAGTTCTGCTGTGAACATGTACAATTTCGAGTTCAGATTCAAGATCATTTACTGAGACGTGAAAAAAAAACAAATTCAGCGACCAACAGTAGCAAACAAATTGCGAAAAGTGTGTTAGGCTCTTGTGCTCTAATGCTCTCTTTATTTTAAAAAATTAAAGATCATATTTGCAACTTTTTAAGAAAATTGATATCACTGGTGCCTATCGGTTTTACAAATTGAATGGTAGCATGATGCGATTTTCTTGGAAATTCTGTATATGATTTTCTAGCTTTCTAGGTGTTCTCGTGATATGGTTTTCAGGATCCCACCGGTTAACTTTCTCGCTTCCAAATGAACGGGAAAGGCCCCTCCCACGTGCACCTGCTTTGCCCCGACACTGACACTCTCATCCTCGGCTCGCACCACCGCTGTACTACCAAAGCTCAAGTGGAAGCACTGGACCAACTGGGAAGGTAGGGGGAATGAGCGGCGGCGCCGGCGGCGGGGTCCTGGGCGCCGGCTCGTCCTACCAGAGGTTCGTCCACTCGGCGCTCGAACAGACCCGCCTCCGCACCGCCCTCACACCGCACCCCTCGCAGGTTCCTCTTCTCACCTTCTCGAGCTCGCCTCCGCCCTCTCGAAAATGAAACAGAGCTCACGGGTTCTGCTCATGCTGCTACGCTGCTAGTACTTAGCACCTGTTGCTCCACTCGCGAGAATGCTCCGAGTGAAAGTTTGGCTGCGTATTAGTGTGTTATTGGCTAATGGCTATTGGCTGGCGTGCGAACCAGATGCGCCCGCCTAGGAAAAAATTCAGTCCGCCAGAGGGACGCAAAATCAGGCTGCTGCGATTGCAAGTACACTGCTGACTCTCCTTTGGAAAAAAGCATGTCAGATTAGGGAACTAGTATATGGTGCTTGGTCTTGAGCTTTACACTGCTGAGTGCTGACTTTCCTTCCTTTGGACCAAATCTAAACAATGACTGAACCAGAAGCCTCGTTTCTTCAGTTGCAAACAAGTGACTGCCACGAGTTATTTTCCAATTGTTGGTGTTCTGGGCAGACTTTTAATCTAGTATATGGTTCTAAAAGGTGCCCAACAAGTTTTATATTATGTGTTAGTTGTCCGGTCGGTTAATCTGCAAAGTCATACTATGTTGTTGCTCTGTCATGGAAGGCGGCGTGACTTGGAACTGATGTTAGTGGACTAGAGTTAGTTCAGAGCGCACTCTCTGTCTGTCACCTTGTGAGAGTCTGGTAAAGAAGCATGGTGCTAAGCATAGGCATTTTGCTGTGCAATTGTCCATCAAGGATATCTGAAAATATCCCAACGCAAAAAAAGGATATCTGAAAATATTAGTCTTCCTGTAATATCAACTAGCGCCAATCATATTTCTCACAGTCCAAGATGATTTTGTCCCGTGTCATGCTTCCAGGAAAAGTTCAAGTTCATAAAACCCAACGATGACAGTACTGTTCTGAATGCTCTCTCATTCAGCGCCCCCAAGATCAGACTGCTTCGCAGCTTGACAGTGGAGAAGAAAAACTCAGTGCAGG
Source organism: Avena eriantha (assembly GCA_910589775.1). Taxonomy (NCBI): domain Eukaryota; kingdom Viridiplantae; phylum Streptophyta; class Magnoliopsida; order Poales; family Poaceae; genus Avena; species Avena eriantha. The sequence continues at coordinate 337,372,499 of OU342746.1, forward strand.
TACTTTTCCCGGTGCTCCTAGAACTACCCCAAAAGGCTGTGACCCGACAAAGTGGTTTGCATGCTAAGTTGACTCAGTCTAGTATACTTACTTGATGATGCTATTAATCTTCCAGCATTTTCCATGGGCCACCCGACCTGTACTATTTTAACTGTGCAAGCATTCCTGATAATCTTGCCATGAGCTACTAGACTAATGATGCATATACCCATGCAGGTTCTTGACTTTGCTGCCTTCTCTGAACCTGAATATGATCTTCCTATATTTTGTGCCAATGCTTTCACAACTCCTGCACAAAGTATAGTTGTCTTGTAAGTGCTAGAATATGTATGCTATACTAGAAAAAAAATGATGTGTTTTCCGTGTGCAGTGCCTAAACTCGAAAATGAATGAATATGGGCTGAATGAACTAATTGATTTGATTGCAGGGATCTCAATCCTTTATATGATATCACTGTAGACAATGATTACAAAGATAAATACTACAGGAATTTGATGCCTCTTGTACAGAAGTATAGTGAGGTAACTGGATCTGATCCTTTGCCCAAATGTATTGCCACATAAGTCTTCCTCTATTAGCTTTATACATAGCTTGGCATCTTTATTTAGAGAAAATGCAGCTTCTGCCATGGGGTGGCAAGATTACGAGCGAATCCCTGAGATTCTTCTCTCCGATCGTCATCTGGACTATATTTGAGCCAACTGAAAATAACCATCATGTTCTATATTCAGCTTTGACAGATTACTATAAGGTATGCACCGGGTTTTTTGGGTAAGGAAACATAGAATTTGAAGTATCCTGCTCCTTGTTTTCTCAGGTTTCTTACTATTTGTAGGTCTGGCTTGAGTTAACAGATGAAGCTATTGAAGAAAACGAGAGAGCAAAAATTGTTCGTAATGGAGAAGCGCAACATAGATATCTCACATGGAGGAATGAAAAGGTCTGTGTTTTTCACTGAAACCATGCAAATTTAGTTATATACATGGACTAGTGATTTACTAATGCACTGTTACTAGCGAAATTGTCTCTGCTTGCTAGGTATTATTTTATCATATTTATGGACTAGTGATTTATGAGTACACTGTTACTTGCGCCAAATGATTACTGCTTTCTAGGTATTATCATTTATAAAACATTTGCAAGAGTGTATCTTCATCTAATCTCGTGCCTGTCTATGGGCAGGATCCTGGCTATCCACTCCTGAAGAAGTTAATTGGTGAAACCCAGGCCAAGGTTTCTCTTCCAGCACTCACTGTATTTTACACACACAGACACCTCATGTTATTTGCAGAGTTGCTCACTGCTTCTGTACTCAGGATTTGGTGTCTGAGTTCCTGTTCGAAGGAGTGAATTCTCTTGGAAGTAAATCTTTCCTGGACTATTTCCCTGAGTACGCACGTGATGACGGGACGGTAAACAGGAAGAGGAGTATGATGGGGAAATCTTTCGAAGCTAGGCCTTGGGATGCTACTGGACGATTTATTGGCTCTGACGATGCAGGATGAGGTGGTTTTTTGTTGGATCTGCATGAGCATTCTTCGGGTCTTACTGAACTCTTGGCCAAAGACATTTTCGCGATGCCCTTGCTTCTCAGGTTTTATTGTTGTGTTCGTCACAGCATGCATCCGAGCAAACTGTATCATCGTGCTTTCGTATGAGAGTTTTGTGTAGTTTAAAATACTTGAGAGGAATTCTGGGAATATTAATAGTAGATAGATTAGATATCACAGGGGAACATTCGGCCAGGAGCCAATGCTGCCTTGTGGAACATGTCCTGGCCCATCAGATCACCGCGTGCAGTGACCCAAAAAGTTGCACCTAGCCACCTAGCACGGAAGGGAGCATGACGCATCAAGCATCAAGCATCGGTATTGCCTCCGAGCTCATTGGAGAGACCACCGTCGCCACCTCCTCGAAGAGTAGCCGATGCACCACCACTTGCCCCATCGTCTTGATGAGCTAGCATTCTTCTCTCCATGATCTCCGAAGTGGTTTTCTTCCACCACTCCAATTGTTGCTCATTCATATCCTTTGTGGACATCATCATGATCTCTTTCTCTTCGGCCAAAAGCTCCTTCATTGCCTTGGTTTCCTTTATCTTGATCTTCCTCTCCTCCAACTCGGCCTTGCACCTTGCTTCTTCGCGCGGGGCTTCCAACTTTGCAAGATTCACCACTTTCTTCTTCTTGGTCATGAAAAGCTTTGTCTCCAATGTCTTCGGTGTCATTGCCTCCTTTGACTTCATAATTTGATCAAACTTGTCCCTCAACATTGATGCCTCGGCTTCAATCTTGCGCCTCTCTTTGGCCTTCTTGCTTCTCCCGGGTTTGGCATTGTTCCTTCTTTGTCATCCATACTATCATCATCCAACATAATCATAGTCCCTTTCTTCGGTGGTGCTTCTTCCTCCCTCAATTTCCAATTGGGAAGATGTTGGAGCACATCAAAGCAATGTTTCAATGGAAAGCTTTTCTTCTTGGATCCGTCCATGTCTTCATACCTTTCATCGGCAATGCGTTCCTACAATCACAAAACAAGGATGAATTCACAAGATGTGATCACAAAACAAGAGTTGACATATATGAGATGGACAATGAACTCACATACTGGTCGATAGTTGTGTCGCTAGGAGGATTCATCCTCACTTGGTCCATAGCCGCACTCCAACGGCTACATGCCACTTTGATCACGTCCCACCGGCCTTGTAGGGATCGGTATGAGCGATACACTAGTTGGTGTACCTGAGGCATGAGCTTGTAAAACCTCGGTCACCTCATCTTCAACCTCCGTCACCTCATCATCAACCTCATCATCGTCACCTTCCATGTCGAAGGGATCGAGCTATGGATGGGAAATGTGAACCTCTGCCTCGTTTAGGAGATCCGTGAATGAAATTGTACCCTCACGCGCATGGGTATTGTTGCTAAATCAGAGAAAAGCCCACCGTAATCTAACAACTCCTCGTGTGCACATCCTTGCAACTCAAAGAAAGAATTTGCTTACCTTGTAGATCCATCGTCGAATACGTGGGGGCACTGGTGGCGTTGTCACCATTGGAAGATGGAGGGGCAGTGACCGGTGGCGGCAGGCCGCTACGGTGGATGGTCTTCTTCGTCTTGGCCCCCTTCGGCCCGACCGCCTTCGACTTGGCGCAGGACGTCTTCGGCTTCTGCGTCGGGGCGGGGACTGCGATGGGGTTCACCGCCAGGACAACACCAGTGCCCGTCGTGTCTTACAGGATGACGTGAGTGTCCACGCGCTTCCACTTGTTGATCCTCGTGGCGGCAGCCATGTTGGCAACGTCGGTGGCGTAGGTGATATATTGCAAACGTATCTATAATTTTTGATGTTCCATGCTTGGTTTTATCCACTTTCTTGTGTTTTGTCCACACTTTGGAGTACTTTTCATATGATTTCTTGGACTAACCTATTAACAAGAGCCACAGTGCCAGCTGTCTGTTTTCTGTTGTTTTTGGCTCCAGAAAAGTCAGAAAATGAATATTCTCGAAATTGGACGGGACAAAGCCAAAGTGCCTATTTTTCCGGAAGTCATCACATGCCAGAATACGAGACGGAGAAGGGCTGCGGGCCGGCCACACCACCTGGCCGCGTGGCCAGGCCTGGCCCACGCCAGGGGGTGGTCTGACTGACCCCAGCACCCCCTCGGCCTCTCCTTCCGCCTATAAGATGCCCTCGGGACGAAAACCCTAAGTACCCGATCAAAAATCCACGAAAGAGTCTGTAGGCGCCGTCGTCTCTGTCCCTAGTTCGGGAGGGATCTGAAGCTCTTCCCGGCACCCTGCCGGAAAGGGGAATTCACCCTGGAGGCCTTCTTCATCACCATGCAAGCCTCCGGCGTGATGCATGAGTAGTTCATCCTTGGACTACGGATCCATGTAGTAGCTAGATGGCTGGTTCTCCTCCTTTGTGCTTTCATGTTTAGATCTTGTGAGCTCCGTTCATGATCAAAATCATCTATTTGTAATTCTGCATGTTGTGTTTGCGGGGATCCGATGGATATTGAGATGCTATTTCAGATTGATTATTGATTCTATCATGTCTTTGTTATTTGTGATCTTGCATGATTTCCGTTGTTAGTAGCTATCTTGGCCAAGTAGATAATAGGAACTCCAAGAGTTCGTATTTATGCTCGATACATGGGTTCATGCCTATAGTAATCTGGGGAAGTGACAGAAATCTCTAAGATACTAGATGTGTTGTTGCTACTAGGGATAAAACAACAATCCTTTGTTCATAAAACAATACTATTGTTTACTTTACACGCAATTCGTAAAGCAATAATCTGTTGCTTGCAACTTAATACTAGAGAGGGTTCGGATGATAACCTGAAGGTGGATTATTAGTCATAGATGCAGTTGGATGGCAGTCTATGTATAATGTTGTAATGCCCAATCGAGTCTCAAAGGAGTCAAGATGATTAGTATATGCATGTATTGCTTTCTCGATGTTTGTCAATTGCCCCGCTGTAAATTATTCACCCAGCATGTTATCTATCTTAAGGAGAGCCACCTCTAGTGAACTATGGATCCCGATCCTTTCTTTTACATACAATCTACATATTGTTTACTGTTTTGTGTTTACTTTCTGCAAACTATTACTTCCTTCCATTCGATACGTTTAATCCTTTGTTTTCAGCAAAACACGGTGAGATTGACAACCTCATCGCAAGTTGGGGACAAAGTTCTGTGGTTGTGTTGTGCAGGTCTCCACGTTGCTACTTGCACCGGTAGTGCGCCCTGCCAAGGCTCAGCTAGCAACACCTTTGGGGTGATTCCTTGGTCCTACTGGTTCGATTAAACCTTGGTTTCATAACTGAGGGAAACTTGTTGATGTGCTCATCATACCTTCCTCTTGGGGTTCCCCAACGAGCTTGTTAATACACGAGCCATCAAGTACTTTTCTGGCGCCGTTGCCGGGGAGTCAAGGACATCTTCACAAGGGGAGTCCCTCATAACCAATCTCTTTACTTTGTTATTTTTGTTTTGCTTAGTTTCTTTTTGCTTTGTTTGCTCGTTTTGTTATTCAAAAACACACACAAAAAATAGTTCTACTAGTTTGCTTTCTTATTTGAAAAACACAAAAAAATAACCACTCTTAAAAACACTAAGTTGTGTGACTTCACTAGCACCAACCACAATCATTTTATGAGCACACCTATTGCTCCACCTGTGCCTGAAGATACTTTCTTTGAGATAAAACCTGCTTTGCTCAATCTTGTTATGAGAGAACAATTTTCTGGTATTGGTAATGAAGATGTTGCTGCCCATCTAAATAACTTTGTTGAACTTTGTGAGATGCAAAAGCATAGGGATGTAGATGGTGATATTATTAAGCTGAAATTGTTTCCTTTCTCTTTGAGAGGAAAAGCTAAAGAATGGTTGAATTCCTTAACTAGGAATAGTATTGATTCTTGGACTAAGTGCAAAGATGCTTTCATTGGAAAATACTATCCTCCTGCTAAGATTATATCTATGAGAAGTGAAATAATGAAGTTTAAACAATCTGATAATGAGCATGTTGCTCAAGCTTGGGAAAGAATGAAATCTTTGGTAAAGAATTGTCCCACTCATGGACTGACTGCTTGGATGATCATCCAAACCTTTTATGTAGGATTGAACTATTCTTCAAGGAACCTATTGGACTCTGCTGCTGGAGGGACCTTTATGACCATCACTTTGGGTGCTGCAACAAAACTTCTGGACAATATGATGGTTAATTATTCTGAATGGCATACTGAAAGATCTCCACAAGGTAAGAAGGTAAATTATGTTGAGGAAACCTCCTCCTTGAGTGATAAGATTGATATTATTATGTCTATGCTTGTTAATGGGAAAGCCCATATTGATCCAAACAATGTTCCTTTGGCTTCTTTGGTTGCTCAAGAAGAGCAAGTTGATGTGAACTTCATAAGAAATAATAAGTTTGGCAACAATGCTTATGGTAATAACAATTATAGGACCTACCCTCCTAATAATACTTATGGTTATAATGGTAAACCTGGATTACCTAGTGAAGGAAGAATTTTAGAAGTTGAGAGAGCCACTAAAAACTTCATGCAAATGCGAGAAAAATAAACTATTTACTAAAACTATGGAGGAACAATCTACCATTTTGAAGAGCATTAGCCAACAACTTGAGAATCTAAATAGGGAAATTCCTAGTTTACAATTGAAACTCTCTAATGCTAAAAGGAATATATAATCTCTGTCTGAAGCTCAATCTTCATTGATTAATAAAATGGATGCTGAACCTGAAACTAATGATAATCCCTTTGGAGCTACTAATGCTATACAAGTAAGAATTGATGAAAATGTTAGACTATTAGCTGAATTACATGCTAAGTGGGAGAAACAAGATGAAATTGCTAGAAACATTAGTGTTTCTACTATTACCACCACTAGTGTTGAGGCTAGTAATAGTTCTACTACTTTAGATGATAAATTTTATTTTGATCTTGATGGTTGCAATATCTCTGAAGTTATTAAGTTCTTACAAAAGCTTGCTAAAAGTCCTAATGCTAGTGCTATGAACATGGCCTTTACAAAACACATTACTGATGCTCTCATAAAGATTAAAGAAGAAAAGATGAAACATAAAGCTTCTATTCCTATAAAACAAGAACATGGTTGGGAACACATCATTAATATGAAAGTGAATGACTTTGATTTCAAAGCTTTATGTGATCTTGATAGTAGTGTTTCTATTATGCCTAGAAGGATTTATGATATGCTTGATTTGCCTCCTCTTGAAGATTGTTATTTGAATGTCCCACTTGATGATAATGCTAAAAAGAAACTCATGGGGAGTCTTAATGATGTTCTTATTATGGTTAACAATGCCTATGTCCCCGTTGATTTCTATATTTTGGATGTTGAATGCAATGCTTCTTGTCCTATTACTTTGGGAAGATCTTTTCTTAGAACTGTTGGTGCCATTATTGATATGAAAGAAGGCACCATTAAATATCAACTCCCACTCAAGAAAGGTATAGAACACTTACCTAAGAAGAGAGATAAGATTTCTTTTGCCTCTCCTATGAAAACAAAATTTGGGTCTTAATGCTTCTTCATTTGAGAACACTTGATTTTTTCTTGCTTCTTATGCCTAACTTAAAGGCGTTAAAGAAAAGTACTTATTGGGAGATAACCCAAAAGTTTTAGATGAGTTTTGGAAGTCATTACTTCAGTAATAACCGCTCCTTATCCTTTTTATTTGCTTTTTGTGCCAAGAGTAACCTCTAATGAGAGAGAAGTAATGATTGGGAAAGTTGCTGTCCCAAAACAGATTTCCGTGTTTCACCTTAAAAATTCGTGTAAAATCTCTGAACGTATGTTTGAGGCGTGAATTTTTGTACTTCTGCCCCAGGTTGTTATCTAACTTTCGTTGATTCAACACGTTTTGATTTGAGCAATAGAAGGTCTTCAAAAAAAAATTTCTTTACCTGCTGGTCTGTTTTGACAGATTTCTGCCATTTTCTGCATTTGCTTCTTGTTGGTTCCTTTTTGAGTTCTTTTGGGGAATTGAGCTTTTTTAGGGAAGTGCTACAGTAGCTAGTGTTCTAATGGAAGTTTATTTGGTGTTAGAACTGAACCTTAAGACTTATTTATCTTGAGTGCACTAATGTTGCTAATAAAGATTGTGTGAAGTTTTGTATGAAGGAAAAATTTCAGGTGTATGGAAGGAATGAGTAATGAGATGAAGGATGGACTAAAGCTCAAGCTTGGGGATGCCACGCGTGTCACCCCAAGAAATATCCAAGAAGTACAAGTGTCAAAGCTTGGGGATGCCCAAGGCATCCCCTTCTTCATCAATAAAAATCCCAGGTTTCTTCCGAACGCTTCGTTTTTATTATTTCATGCACAGTTGTGTTGTTCTTGAAGCGTCCTCTTTTTCATTTTCGTTTTGGTTTTTTGTTTGCTTAGTTTTCTGAATAAATTGGTTGGACCCCCTCTTTCATACATTGGTTTGCAAATAGTTTGGTTTGGTTTGGAAAAGAGTAGGAAAGTTCATGCTTATGTGGTAAAAAGAGCTCGTTTTTTACTGTGGCCTACTCTTTGTCATGCCAAGCTTGATATTGTTTTGGCTTTATGCTTACTATTCTTTGCTATAGCATGACTTGTTATAAACAATTGAGATTGCTTAATGTGCCTTGGATGAATCATGCGTTGTTTTAGCAGATTAAAGCATAGTATAGTGGTATTCTCCTTTGATGCTTTATTTGGGTTGACTTGGCGCATGCTCACACCATGTTATGACTATCTCAAGTCACCATAAGCCTTTATGATCCTTTAGTTTTCAACTTGTAGTATCAGTTTATGTTTTGATCAATGATGTTTTGTCGCTCTGCATGATTATGGCCATTACTGCTCTCTTAGTTTGTCGCTCCCAGTCTTTTGCTAGCCTCCACAACCAAGTATGAGTTCCACTCATGCATCCAACTCCCTAAACCAAGTTATTCCAAAGAGTACACCATACCTACCTAATAGCTTATGCTATTCCAAGTATATTCATGCTTTTCTTTATCTTCCAAATTAAACTTGCTATGAGAAAACTAGTGATTAAAGCTCTCACGAACTTCGATGGCACACTTTACTTTTTGCATCTAATAAACTTGAACCATTAGGTCCTTCTTTGTTGCGTATATGCTTGCGTTTTATAAATTGAAATTAGCACAACCATGTATCATGGGGAACGCTTTCAACACTGCACTTGTACTTTGTACCCCGTTGATATCATGTTCTTTTGCTTATGGATCCCAGGTGTGAAATAAAAGTGGAACCTGTAAGATCATGGAGTTTGGATGTGTGTTAGAGAAACGCCTGGGCCGCTAGCCTAAGCCATGCCTAATCATGGTGGAAACTTGCAGCAAACCATAATGAGCACTCTATGAAGCATCCTCAAGAAAAACCTATGTAAATAGCAAATAAAAAGATCGCTGAGATGCTCATTGTCTGCTTGCCTTGTCATTTTGATTATGTGATAGCTCCTGTATCATGTGCAAGGGGTACCCCGTTGGCGGTTTTTTATGATACATATGTACTTACAATGACAAGAGCTTACTTGTGAATAAAGTTGAGTAGCATGATGTTCGGTCTTCATAAGTAAGGGGCATGATATTTCGGTTTATAACTTGTCAAGCATATCCTCTTAGTTGTGTCACTTTAACCTTAATCACCTTCAAGATGCTTATGATAGGGGCAATGAGAGCTGAAAGCTATAAGTACCATAATTTTTGGAAGCTCTTTATGAGACTTGAATCCCTACTTCCTTTTATGAAGGCCTTTCTTTTACTTTTATGTTGAGTATCCATCTTCTACCTTTATGCACCTACTTTGAGAGCATAGTGGCCATTCTTAGTTCTATGTGCATTGTCCCAAGACTAGTTGATTGATGCATAACTTGGTATTGCTTGTTTTAAACTATTTGTATCTAGTCACTCTTATGAACTTTGAAGGTGTCCTATGCATTTATATTTGCTACTCTATAAGGGACAAGCTGAATACTATTATGCTATGTTTTCTTTATGTGAAATAAACAAAGTCTTGCAAAGCATTGTTATTCATGGATCTTTTGTTTGTGTCTTTTCATGTTGCATCATAGTTTTTTTGTCTTATTGCTAGAACTTTGTCTTTCATGTTATGATTGAAGTACTATGATCCCAGCTTTGAATGTTTTACAAATACCTTGATCAAGTCTTTGATGGTGCATGTCACCTCAAAAATTATTCTTTCTTTTTATCACTTACATACTCGAGGACGAGCAGGAGTTAAGCTTGGAGATGTTGATACATTGCAAATGTATCTATAATTTTTGATGTTCCATGCTTGGTTTTATCCACTTTCTCGTGTTTTGTCCACACTTTAGAGTACTTTTCATATGATTTCTTGGACTAACCTATTAACAAGAGCCACAGTGACGGCACTTTGTTTTCTGCTGTTTTTGGTTCCAGGAAAGTCAGAAAATGAATATTCTCGGAATTGGACGGGACAAAAGCCAAAGTGCCTATTTTTCCGGAAGTTATCAGATACCAGAATACGAGACGGAGAAGGGCTGGGGGCTGGCCACACCACCTGGCCGCGCGGCCAGGCCTGGCCTGCGCCAGGAGGTGGTCTGGCTGACCGCAGCTCCCCATCGGCCTCTCCTTCCGCCTATAAGATGCCCTCGGGACGAAAACCCTAAGTACCCGATCAAAAATCCACGAAAGAGTCTATAGCCGCCGTCGTCTCTGTCCCTAGATCAGGAGGGATCTGAAGCTCTTCCCGGCACCCTGCCGGAGAGGGGAATTCACCCTGGAGGCCTTCTTCATCACCATGCAAGCCTCGTATTGTTTACTTTACACGCAATTCGTAAATCAATAATCTGTTTCTTGCAACTTAATACTGGAGGGGGTTCAGATGATAACGTGAAGGTGGATTATTAGTCATAGATGCAGTTGGATGGCGGTCTATGTATTAAGTTGTAATGCCCAATCGAGTCTCAAAGGAGTCAAGATGATTAGTATATGCATGTATTCTTTCTCGATGTTTTTCAATTGCCTCGCTATAATTTTTTCACCCATCATGTTATCTATCTTAAGGAGAGCAACCTCTAGTGAACTATGGATCCCGGTCCTTTCTTTTACATACAATCTACATACTATTTACTGTTTTGTGTTTACTTTCTGCAAACTATTACTTCCTTCCATTCGATACGTTTAATTCTTTGTTTTCAGCAAAACACCGTGAGATTGACAACCTCATCGCAAGTTGGGGATAAAGTTCTGTGGTTGTGTTGTGAAGGTCTCCATGTTGCTACTAGCACCGGTAGTGCGCCCTGCCAAGGCTTAGCTAGCAACACCTTTGGGGTGTTTCCTTGCTCCTACTGGTTCGATTAAACCTTGGATTCATAACTGAGGGAAACTTGCTACTGTGCTCATCATACCTTCCTCTTGGGGTTCCCCAACGAGCTTGTTAATACACGAGACATCAATAGGGAGACCTCCGCCCGCCACGAGAGCCATGGTAAGTACGGGGAGACGGTGTTTGAGGCTACGTGATGCCTCGAATGGTCGGCGGGGCCGATTTGAGGTGCATGCTGCCGAGATCCAGCGACGGCGTTGCATGAGACATTGGGGGCGGGTAGATCAGTGATACGCGCATTTTGTATCATTATAATAGCAACACATATGATCATTTTAGAATGTTATTTGCATTGTTCTATCATTATTTATGCATTTTTCGATGATTTGCGGGACTTTCCTACAAAGTCCACTTCATTGGTTTTTAATTTCTAGGAGGCAGAAAACCTTCTTTTTTGTATTTTGTTGTTTCAGGGACCTTCTGGACGTCAATAAATCTGAGGAAAATATCTGATTAGTTTTTCATCAAGAGAAGTATCATGGAGCGAAAGAAGCACACGAGGGGAGCCACGAAGACCAAGAGATGTCAGTTGGCGCGGCCCACCAGGGTGCACAAGCCACTTGGGCCCATTTATCCCTCGAGCATCGTCTCGGATCACCCTTTTTACATATGCCTCCGTTTCACCAAAAAACCTACGCCATATTTCTCCCACGATTTATAAAGGCGGCGGCGGAGGTGAAAGTCTTCTCCTACTCCAGGAGAGGGCAAATCCTATTGTGCCAGAGCTTCCGGTGAGGGGGAAATTGACGCCATCGTCATCACCACTCCTCCTTAGCGTAGGGGGAGGCCTCTCCATCAAGATCTCCATTAGCACCAACATCATCACCATCTCCATCTCCAAGATCCACCTCGTTTCCCTCATAATGTGTGATTGATTGAACCCTAGATACTGTTTAAGTGATATTTGCATGATTGTGGTTGGCAACTTGTGTTTATTTGGTGGAGAGATTATATTTCTAGATTGTGTTATAATTCATATGCCACTGATCCATATCATGTTTGATAGTTGTGAGTAGATCCCCATGTTCCTGAGGGCATAGGATGCATTGGCTATGATTTCCATATAATATACAATGTGTATTTAGTCTATGTTGTTCTATGATGGTGATATGCGAATGTCGAATGCATATCACTTCACCTATATGGGCTCATAGGGATTCACTTTAATGCAATCAAGAGGATTGGAAGGACGGACTGACAGAAACCGTTTTCCAATACTTTGAGTTGCATTGGAAGGATTTATATCAGGGAACCATGAACTTACTACTATGATGGGACATTTATATCTTAACGATTCCTATGTTTACTTATGAAAATGGCTATAGGACCCATCATAAGGGGTGTACTTTCTCATATATATGGTTGCGCCTAAACTGGGATGCGTCATAAGAGAAATAAACTTGACAAGTTATTCACCATATATTGTAGAAATCTATATACTAAGTAAATGTATGACGCCCTCGGGAACGCTTGTCACATATAAGAACACACACTTGAGCTTATTCTCTTGCTGCGTAGAAGATTGGACTTTCTCTTATTAAGAGCATCTATTTACTGCAATTTATTTTCAGCAATTTATAGTACTGTTAAACCCAAAACACAAAACCGCTTCATCTTTTATTGCTTTGCTTGTCAAATTTGCTAACCAATACCTCCAACTTTTCGTGGGTTCGACAACCTTTTCATATTGAAATGTACTACAATTGATCTCCTACACTTGGGAGTCATCAAGATACTTTTCGGGCGCCGTTACCGGGGACCGTCGCACTATTGGTAAGTTTGTTTGGTAAGGAAACTAGAAAGTTGTTTTTACTTTTGATATATTATTTTATCATGGCTTTCCTTTGGTCATGAAAGTATGGAACTTTCTTTATATGAATATGTTAACGATGTTAAGAATAAGGTTCATAAACCTCCTAAGCAAAAATTGGAATATCAAATCCCTATTGGTATTACCAAAGAGGTTATGAAACAAACTTCTACAAGAGATGAAAGTAAAACTACTGAGGGGCATATACAAATGATTGAAGATTTGTGGTCTCTATTTAAACTCTCGGGTATTTCTCATGATGAAGTGAAAAGGAAGTTATTATATTTATGTCTTTTTGGTAATGCTCGCAAAAGGTTTAGATCTTTGGATGATAAATATCGTCTTGATTGGGAATTTTTGAAGAAGGCTTTATATATCAAGTATTATACTCCTAAAGAAGCTTATGATGATCGTTGTCATATTTATAACTTTTGGCCTCACGTTGGAGAAAGTATTACTCAAGCTTGGGGGAGATTAAAGGAACTCCTTCGTAAGAATCCTTGTCATAGTCTTTATAAAAACATTATATTGATAAATTTTTATGTGAGATTACCCCAATATCAGAAGGACTTTCTAGATAATTCCTCTAGAGGAAGTTTCACTAATAGAAGTGAATAAGAAGCATGTGACTTATTGGATACTATTTCTGAAAATACTAATAACTAGGATATTGACAAAGGTAACAAAGCCCGTTCTAAATATGAATATGCATGTGTAGAGAACTTCTCTACTTCTATAATGTTTGAAGAGTTAAGTAATAGGTTTAGCCTTGATCCTTATGTTTAATAAAAGTTACTAAAACTTTTGCTAATCATCTTGTTGTTCCTAAAAAAGGATTTACTGTTTATGTTGAGCCTGTTAAACACTCTATTGTTGTGCCCAAAGTTATCAAGAAGGTTAATCAAATATCATCTACCAAATTTGAAGAATATGTTGAAGCTCCTCCATACCCAAGTAAAGTGAAGGAAAATTTACTCACTACTATTGAAACAAGAGTGCTAGAAGATCCATGAGAGGGGTTGTCCATCTCCTGCTTCGCATCCAGCATGTGCATCACCCATTCATCTCCGTTGTTGACGACCGATGAGAGTGGCGGTAGCGTCCAGACTTCAGAGATCGCAGCCCATAGTGTTTTATCTAGAGGGCACCTACAAAAGGTGTGGAAGTTGTCCTTCCGTTCAACACCACAAATTACACAAACGTCCGAGGCCACCAATTGTCGTTTGTATTTGTTATCCCATGTAGCAAGACCATTTATAACTAGCTTCCAGGCACAGATGCATACCTTTGGGAAGGCAGGGCACCTTCATAATGCCTTTTAGATGGCATGATGGTCATCCGGTGCCCTGCAGGTAGCGCCCATAGAGGGTCGTTGGCGTTCCTCCATCGCCAACCAGTATGCGCTCTTGACAGTGAAGATGACGTTCTTCGTTGGCGCCCAAGCTAGCACATCATCATACAATCGTGATGAGGGCCTAATCTTGGTAATTTCCACCACATCCGCCTGCATAAAATTTTGATATAGAAGCTCCATATTTCAGATGCCATTTGCATTCAACAATTCTGACACCCGGCGAATCAGACAGTCACCTTATCGCGAGATCAGCCTATATGAGTACGGTCGGGGGATCCATGGGTCCCTCCACACCCGAACCGGACGACCATTACCAATTCTCCATATAAGACCTTCTTCAAAAGCTCAAGACCGTACTGGATAGCCTGCCGTGTCAAAAATATCTTATTTAGTGGGCATACCAGACCCACTATACTTACTGTATGAGTTGTTTTTTAGAGCAACCACATACTTCATTAATCGAAAATCAAGTTACATAAAGCAGGAAACAAAAAAGACAGATCCAGACAAATTGATTATCTTGAAAACTTTGCAAATAAAATCCTAAAAAGTCCAAAAATACAAAACGATTCCTAAAGCTTCCAACAACCACCTGAAGCTAGCGGCCACTGCCTTGGGAAGTTGGAGTCGCCTATGAGTTATGATGCAAGCGAGCATGCAGGTTCTTGACTTTGCTGCGCGCGCGCTCTCTCTCTGAACCTGCATACTGTACTCGGTTTGTACGGTTGTTTGTGAAGCTGCCGTGCGTATTAGCACAGATTTGTTTGTGTTATACTGTTATGGGGGAAGGCACAGATTTCTACTCGCTGCTCTTGCCGATCTAGCTACTTGTGTGGCATACTGGCATGACAGGTGCAAAGTAGGGCATAAACCAGCAGCAACCGTCGCGCAGAAACAAGCAATCGTAGGTCATGTGGCATGGCAGATTAGACGAGTAGGATACATAATTATGCCAATTCTCTGGCGTCACCGGTGGGCAAAGAGGCCCGCCTCGCCTCGCCTCGGCACGCATAAGCCGCTATTCTCCTTGAGCAACAAGGTCGTATCTCCCCGGTTAACTGCGGGGATCCATCTGCCGCCGTCGGACTCGTCGTAGCGCCACACCTTCACCGACATCCCGGAGTATAGTCCAGGCCCACGAACAGGGGCGCTCACCATCAAAAGCTCGTCCCGGGTCGTCGTCTCCACGAGCACCGCCCACGTCGGCTCCGTCTTTGGGCTCGCCGCAACCACGAGCCTTGCCCGCAAGCCCGTTCAGCTCCCGTCCGGCGCCCAGGCGTTGAGCTCGCCGGCGCGCGCAGCGCCGTCCAGCACCTCGAGCCAGGCCGTACCCGCCGCTGTGGATCAGCATGACGGCGTAGGTGCCCGTCCGGCGGCCAGGAGCCAGCGCCGCCTTGGGGAACATGTCCTGGCCCATCAGGCGGACGTTCTTCAGCACCTTCTTGCTGCGACCGAGCGACGAGGTGACGGGGGGCAGCGGGAACCGCCTGCCGGTGGGCGGCTCCACCAGCGCCAGTTTGCAGGCCGGCCCCGTCCACGGTGACCACCCAGCCGTAACTGCAGCCGATGATCCGCGTCGGGAACGCTGCTACGTCGTCCTTCTCGCTGCTCGTAGTAGGACCCAGGACGTCGACACCGACAAAGTCGTGATGAGAGCTACTCCCTCTGTTCCATAATATATGATGTTTTAGCTTTGTGAATGAAATGTATCTAGACCAATTTTAGTGTGTAGGTCCTCTGTTTCATGATATAAGATGCTTCAGTTTTGTGAAGGGAGTGTATCTAAACCGCTAGCCAAGTTGACCAATACTTCTTTATTACTGACCCAGCAAAACCAAGCAGTGTTATCTTGAGAACGGGCAAGAGGAGCATCATCAGAATGGAAGGACACGCCAAAAAGCAAGACATCAATAAGAACGGCGATCCTTAGATCGAAGGGGAATTCGATAAGTACTTCGACAAGCTACTACTTATGCTAAAGTAAGAAGGAAGACCACCCTACCGGCTAAAGGTTGCCCGTACACGAGAAGAAATCTCAAGGTGGCCGGCCTAAAGTATTGTACCGCGAAGAAGAAGGGCAAGAAAGTTATAGAGACACTAGCTACCTCGGAGCCGACTTGCGGTTTTGACGTCTTTTTTTTACTAATTAATGCACATATGTGTTCGCGCGCGATGGGAAGTATCGTGTGCCTTGTCTTGATCGATCCAAGGTCGGCGACCCACTGCCCCAGATAAATAGAAATGGCGCATAACTCGTCTCATGTCCCTGACGAAAGGGTGTATTTGACTTAGGCCCAGACCGGAGGTTGTACGGTGTTGGAGTTGGACTCGATCGGGAACAAACGCAGACGAGGAGCCTCGCATCTTTCTTGCCCAATGCGTTTCCGATTTGTTTTTCCACCGTTTTTATTGAAAAAAAATCTACAGGCCCAAGGATAGAAATTTTTGCCTTGCTCACGTGCTGTGAAATTTATAAAAAGTAGAAATGCAAGATAAATTTGACAGTGTAGATGCTAAATGAATTTATTTATGAAATTCCGAGTGAAAATGATGAAAAAATTAGTTTTGTTCTAATAAATTTAGATAGTTTGCTGAGATGGATCAGACCCCAACTCGGCACACACAACACTTACGGACGACGTGTACTCCCTCCGTCCACCAATTTGTGTACTTCTAGCTTTTATTGCGAGTCATACTTTTTAAAATTTAACCGATTTTGCAGACAAATGTAGCAATATATATTATCAAATTGGCATATTTTGAATCTACATTTTAAAAGGGATTTAATAATACTAATTAAGTGTCATAGATGTTATTATGTTTTTTTATAAAATTGGTTAAATTTTGTTAAGTTTGATTTCCGACAAATGCTAGAAGTACACTTATTGGTAGATGGAAGGAGTAAATAGTCATAATTTACTCATGTGGTCTCAAGATTTATCGACAGTTTACTAGTACCAAATATGATCCCCTAGTGGCAGCAGTGGCGGATCCATGTGTGCCCATGTGGATGCACTGGATACCAGAAGAAGTATCCTTTGTTAAATGGCAATTTCTCACACATGTGCACGAAAATAAGGTTTTTCTCTCCTATAGCACCATGTTCAACCGTACGGCCCAACAAGCCCTTATAATGCACTACCAATCCTGCAGCCCTTATAATGTACTACCAATCCTGCAGATTTTTCTTTTCCGAACCATGCAGGAGAACTACGATTTATATATTTAGTAGAAAGACCCACAAAGTGGAAAAGAGTATATAATCTTGAACAGGTAGAACGAGCAAAGCAAACAGACCAAAGCTCACTGCAGAGTATTTCTGTTTGAAATAAATATACATGGTTGATACTCCCTCCGTCCATAAATAAGTGTACTTTTAGCTATTCTCTTAGGTCATAGTTTTAAAACTTTGACCAGTTCCGTAGATAAATATAGCAACACGCATGACACCAATCATACATATTATGAAACTATATTTCAAAACATATCTAGTAGTACAAAATTTGTGTCATATATATTGTCACTTTTTCAATAAAATTTATGGTTGTGGATAAATAACTTTGCGTTGTTAATAGACATTTAAGAAACAAAATATATTTTATTGCATAACAAGTGGAAATGCAAGAGAACCAATCTATGAGGTCACACCAAGGATAAGCCCCAGGTTTGACGAGGGTTTAACTCATCAATGCCCATTGTTATGAACTTGGGTTTTAGAGAAGGAGGGAGCGCTGGAGACACCTATCGGCTAGCAAACAAGCACACAGGGGACAAAGAATTTACCCAGGTTCAGGCCTCGTAGAGGTCCCTACTCCTGCTTGTCTGCTCGTGGAATTATCGAAGGAGTCGAAAGTTACAATGTTGCGCAGATGCAATCTGGCGAGGGTTGTGGAAACTAGGGTTGTGTGTGTCCTCCTCGCCGTCCCCTCCTAGCCTTTATATAGATAGGCTAGGTCTCGGGTAGCAGGTCGAGTCGGTTACAAGTTAGGGTTTTTCCCCTTCAAACTTTCTATGTTTAACTTTTTCTTGTTCTTCAAGCAATCGAGAGTCCGTAGGCCACTTGAGTCCCTTGTTTTGGGCATTGGCGACACCGTGGGCCTGTACGTATTTGGACCGTATATACCAAGCTCGAGTACATGTAGGGTATACCCATGTCAGTAGCCCTTGAGTGTACAGTGGAATCGCAGATTCGACTGGGGACTTTTGAAGTCTTCGAGTGCCTGAGTGCATTTCGACTGCTTTTATTTGTGTCATAGGGATTGTTGATATACGTGCCTGATATAACCGAAGTATCGGTATCAGTTAACCACCTTAGGGTGAAACAACGCAATCTACTCGAACTCGAGTCCCCGGACTCGAATCCGGAAAAGTGCTGGTGTAATTCGACTCAGGCCGCGGAGGTCTTACAGGAGTCGAATTCCAGTTATATGGATGTGAGCACTCGACGCGTCCGTCAAGGCATGTTCATCGTACCTGTAGGCACGGATACATTTCTGGTAATGCGCAGCTAAATGCGTTGCTAGGCCTTATTCAGGTCTTACCTTTACGCTGTAAGCGCGGCATCCGAATTTTATCATCGTGGAGACGATTCGGGTGACCCAGGAGACGCAGTCTCTTTGTAGGGAAAATTATGAGGCGGTGTCGCCATGAGCTTCGAGTGCGGATGTTATCAACACACAGCTTTCTGTATAAATAATCATAGGGTGCGCGGCCAGCGCTCCCTATGGGAGTAGCCCCCGAGTGCCTGGTTGAGTCGAAGGCTCAGGCAGGGACTAAATAGCCTTTGCGACTGCTGTCGTCTTTTGCTTGCTTGTTTCAGTCGAATTTGTTTCCGGCGCTCCCTATGGGAGTAACCCATGTCCATAGTCGAACTGTATTTCGAGTGGTTCGGTTTACTTTTGATTGTCCATGTTCCTGCAAAAAGAAAAGAAAATCGTAGGGTGCGCGGCCAGCGCTCCCTATGGGAGTAGTCCCCGAGTGCTTGGTGGAGTCGAAGACTCCAGCAAGGACTAAAGTAGTCGAATTTTTCCACTGCATAGCTTTGATGATGTCAGTGTTGACGCTTGTATGACCTCAGTTACCCGCGTGAGCGAGTTTGACGGGACGTGACGAGCGGTGGGTCCCACTTCCTGACTTTGATTTGACTGGCCGTGCGTAATCTTTATTTTAACCGCGCCTCCTCGATTTCCGTGTGTAATGGGAGTAGTGGAGGGACGGTTCGTACTTCCCCTTCTCCACGTGTCCAACGCGATGTGTACCACGCGTCCGGTAGGGTTTTTCTGAGCCGTTGGATTACATCTTCCAGGGGTTAAGTAGCGGCGCTGCGACGGTAATTTTCCCATCTGCGCTCTTTCTTCCTTGCTGCCATCGCCATTGTCGTTGCTCTCTGCTTCCTTGCGCTCTTTCTTGCTACGACGCTGGACCAACTCCGCATCTTCCCCAGCTACTTCCTCCGTTCACACCGCCGTCGCGCAATGGGGAAGAAGAAGGGAGGCGCTGCTGTTGATTCCGCGGCCATCGTTGCCGCGATGAAGAAGAAGGGTGGCTCCGCTGCTGCGGGCACCAGCACCGCCGCCAGCGGGAAGAAGAAGGTCGCGGGCACCCGCGTGACAAATGGTGCATGGCGCCCTTCCATCATCAAGGCGTCGGATCTCCGTCTTCTTCGCCAAGACGGAGTTATCTCCGCAGCAGTAGCCGATACGCGCGTCCCCATCGGTGAGACCATTCCTGCTCCTCCCGCTGGTTTTCGAGTGATGTTTCTTGCATTCATCATTCGCGGTCTTTCCTTGCCTCTCCACCCCTTTCTTAGGGGTCTTCTTTGTTTCTACGGGCTCCAGCTCCATCAGCTGTCCCCAAATTCGATCCTCCACATCACCTGCTTCATCACTCTTTGCGAGTGCTTGCTCGGAATCGAGCCACACTTTGGTCTTTTCAAGCGCATTTTTAAATTGAAGCACCAGTCCGCATCTGGCTCTTTAGTTTACGACGTAGGTGGTTGCGGAATCCACGTCGACCAATCCGCCACCTACTTCGACATCAAGCTCACCATGTCCATCCAGGGATGGAGGGACAGATGGTTCAATGTCCGAGATCAGAAGTCCAAAGATGAGCACTTTGGACTCGCGTCCTTTGATCCCGCGACTCCCTGCAAGAAGATGCGTTCCTGGAAGAACGTAGTTATGTCTGGCGAGCTCGTGGAGACAGACATGCTGTATCAACGCGTCTGCGACCTCGAGAGTCGCATAGGCGCAGAAGAGGGAGGCTGCACCCTTATCCGAACCTGGCTGCACCGTCGCGTCCAACCCCTTCAAGCTAGAGTTCATCCCATGTTTCAATGGGCTGGCGCCGATGATGCCACTCGCGTGTCTACCGATGGCATATCCGCGAGTGAGGTGGATAAGAGGATTCGACTGGTCACGAAGTACACCGGCAAGGATGTGCTTCCGAATGAGCCAGTTATTCCTCCTTTTGATGCTTCGAATCCTCCTCCTGAGGTATAGTTGTGCTACGCAGTAGCTTTATTTTCTCGATTGCTTTTCTGTTGCTTACTTGATTTTTGCTGATTTTTGTTGTCTGTATGCAGGATTGGGTGGTGTCGCCTTGTATGCCCCCTCTCCCTGAGGGGGTTATTCCTCGAGAAGCTTTGGAAGAGGACGAGTCTGAGTCGACTGTCTCTTCTGATGTGGAGGAGGAAGCCCCCGAGTCCGAGAGTCCGGACACTCTCAAGCGTTCGCGCAGTGAGGATTCTGACGTGTCGTCTCCTTTGACTCCAGAAGGTACGATTGTTGGCACGGAGTCGCCAATTCCTGCCGTCCCTGTGAGGGCTGTGGCACCGTCTTCTCGCAAGAAGATGCAATTGCCTAAGGAGTCCTTGTCGGAGTCGGCGGAGGCCATGTTTGATCTTGACAAGTTTGACTGGTAAGTTTTCGAGTTCATTTGCTCTTCTCTGCTTTCTTCTTGTTGACTTGCCCTGGGAGTTTGCTTTTTCTCAAGGTGAGTTTTGTCTTGTAGTCAAGAGGCGTCGTCGTCTTCTGGCGACGTCGAATTTTTGAAGGAATCTGGAGTCGCGACCTCAAAGGCCAAGAAAGAGGTCGAGCGCGCTCCTTCTCCTCCAGTGGCGGCCCACTCCGGGCACAATTCTTCCAGCTCTCCTCACACAGGGGAGCATCGGATGGTTGCCCGGATGACGGCACATCAAACATCTTCGGAGTCGTTGGAGGACCATGTAAGTGTAGTTGTTTCCTTCTTTGTAGTGTTGCAGTCGATGTTATATATTTCCTCTGATGGTTCTTTGTTTGTGCGACAGCTCCTTGTAAAGGAAGCCGCGCACTTGGCAGAGCAAGTGATGGCGATGGGCCGCCAACATGCAATGCTGGAGACGCGTTACCGCGTGGTTGAAAGTGAGTGTTCTACACTTACTCTTCTTCGTCTTCTCTTTTTGGTGTAGTCGACTGATAGTCAACTTTTGTTTGTCATGTAGCTGAGCATAATGCTCTGTTGCGTGACGCCGCCACCTTGGAGAAGACAATGGCCACGGCTGTGAAGGGTCGCGACGAGGCAATCGTAGCGCGTGACGAGGCGTGAAAACGTGAAGAGGATCTGCGTGCCTCCTTTGCTGCTAGGGAAAAGTTGTTCGAAGAACAACTGTTCTCAGTCGCCAAGGCTCTCTCAGGTACTTTTGCTTGTGAATATTGTTGTCCTTCTCCACATCGAATGTTTTTGCTGGTGACATTGAAGTTTTGATCCATGTGTGGGTTCATGTGCAAATGCTGGCGATTTGAGCTTTGACCGGCAAGCCCTTTGTCGCGATGACGCTCTGGCAGGTGCGGTGGCTACAGTCGAGGACCGTAGCGCCGCCGTCCAAGATACACTTTCCAAGGCCAAGGTCAACCTCAGTCGCCTCCGGGAGGAGTTGATGCCGAAGGAAGAGCTGGTCGATAATATGGACGAGCTGGCAGAGTCACTCGTCGGGGGTATGCCTTCCACCTACAAGAACTCCCTCCGCGCGGCTGGCGCGACCATGTCACTCGCCATGGTGCAGGCCCACAGAGTCGAGATCGATCCCTCCGCGGTGTCAAAGGCGATGCCTGTTGGCACAGATGGTCAGCAGGTAGTCTTCGCTCCTTTTGCGACTGCCTGTGGTAAATATGGACATCACTTGATAAATACTATCGCGAAGTACTCGGAGGAGCTCCAACGTGCTAAGAAGGCGGTGAAGGCTTCGGCCTCAGGGGCCGGCGGAAAGTCAGTGGCATCTGACACTGCCACGGATTTGATGAAGCCCCCGAAGCCATCGAAGTCGAAGAAGCCAGCTGCTCCGTAGTTAGCATTTTGTAATAGTTGATTAATTGTCCTTTTGTTTAAGAACATGCCTGCTGGCGAGTGTGTCTGTTGATACTTATGCCGGTCTTGAATGCATCTGACCCTTTTGTCTTTGTGTTGATTTGGTCTTCTTATTTGCTTCTATCTTGACTTGTGGTAGGGCACATCAAGTGATCCCGTGGGGGGAACCCAGGACTCGCCATCTCGTGATGATACAGTGGCACCACCGCGCTCCAGGGTAGAGGAGATATCCTTGCTTTCGCGACTTCATGATCGCATGAAGCAGCTGGAGCGTGAGTTGCCCGTGATCCGCGGTAGCGCATATGTGTGGAAGTCGAAGGCGGAAAACGCCGCCGCCCGCGAGCAGTATCTGCTTGGCGAGGTGGCGCAGCTGGGCGACCAGTTTAAGTGTTAGTTTGCCTATTCGCATCTTTTCCTTTGTAGTCTCTCGCAGCGGTACATTGTACTCATGCTATTGATGATGCTTCGTGTAGTTGTTAGCGCGTGCCATCCGCAGGAGGAGAAGGATAGAATTGTCATTCGCCTTCACGATCTCACCCAGGAGCAACTTCAAGAGAGTGGATACTTCTGGGTAGATCATGATCGTGCGACTGCATTGGCGACCCTGCAGGATTGCGTGTCGCGAGTGCTGCTCTTTCTGAAGAAGTCGCAGTCGTGCTTGAAGAACATTTATCGGGTGATGTTTCCGCTGGACGACACTCCATCAAGCCTGTTGGCTCTTCTTGCCAAATTTCAAGATCTGCCTGTGGTTCGCGAGTGCGTGAGGCAGCAGTTGGTGGCTGGTGCCAAGGCTGCCCTCTCAATGGTGCGATTGCACAGGCCTGACGTGGATATTGCCGCCATTGCCTCTGGGCCGCCAGCGCCACCAGCAGGATCTGCCTGGAATATGGTACCGCACTATCAGGCAGTGGACTGTCCAGCAGAGGAGATCGTCGACTTCTTTGAGGAACAAACCAACATTCATCTGTTGCAAGAGTAGCCAAATTAGTACCCTGCACATAAGCGTACTTGTGTTGTAAAGTTCGTATAGATGTTGTAGATAATTAATTGTTGAATCTGTATAAAGAGCTCTGTGAGCGTGAGGTGCGTTGCACTATGCGAGTCCTTTTCGTTAGCCTGGCCATCTTTTATCTCGGTTGCTTGTCAACCTGTCAGGTGCGTTGCAGCTGAGTTGAGGTCATGTTTTAAGGGTTTCGATTGATGTACCAGCTACTCAGGATATCGCTTTTTGGTTCGAAGAACAGATGTGTATAGGGTGGCGCAGACCCCAAGTATATAAATTGAAAAAGTAAAGGAGAACACAGAGTTTTGGGGCCCTTAGCTTTTATTTATTCGAAGAACAGTGCGAGGTACTTTGTGTGGCTAAGTAGACTTGGCTGAGTAGCCTTATTTGCAATGTAAAAGTAAAAACGAACTAAGGGTAGAAGCGTCGTAGCTGTGTGACGTTCCAGGAGTTGGAGTATGTGACTCCTGTCTCTAAATCTTTAAGGCGATAGGCGCCACCTAGGATTACTTCTGTAATCACGTACGGTCCTTCCCAGGGGGCTCGAGCTTGAGATGCCCTTGTTGCTTCAGTCGCAAGACCAGGTCACCTTCGACGAAGGATCTGGGGCGAAGCCTCCTACTGTGGTAGTTGCGCAGGTTCTGCTGGTAGATCGTGGTTCTTTCTGCGGCGATTTCTCTTGCTTCGTCAAGGAGGTTGACGAAGTCTTCGAGTGCGAGGGATGATTCCTGTTCACTGTAGGCGACCACGCGTGGCGCTTTGTACCGTACTTCGGTGGGTAGCACTGCCTCTGCTCCGTGCACCATAAAGAATGGCGTGTAGCCCGTGGCGCTGTTTGGAGTTGTACGTAGGCTCCAGAGTACGGATTGCAGTTCATCCGGCCAGCAGCCCGCGGCTTCTTCGAGTGGTCGGAGGAGTCGCTTCTTGATGCCGCTGCAGACGAGCCCGTTTGCCTTTTCCACCTGACCGTTGGTCTGTGGATGCGCTATTGAGGCGTAGCTGATGTTGATCCCTAGGTTCTCGCAGAATTCTTGGAACTCCTTAGATGTGAAGTTCGTCCTGTTGTCGGTGTTGATGCTATGTGGCACCCCGAAGCGGTAGACGATGGACTCAAAGAATTTGACTGCTCTTTGCGCGGATTGGTTGGTTACTAGCATGGCCTCAATCCACTTGGTGAATTTATCAACTGCGACCAAGAGGTAGACGTAGCCTCCTCGCGAGGACCTTGGAAGCTTGCCGACCATGTCGAGCCCCCATTGCGCGAAGGGTCGGGCCAATGGGATTGGCCATAGCTCTGCGCCCGGTGTGTGCGGCTTGTCCGCGAATCGCTGGCAAGCGTTGCACTTTTGGACGATGTCCCTGGCGTCGTGCATGGCCGTAGGCCAGTAGAATCTAGCTCGTAGAGCTTTGGCAACGAGGGGGCGACTGCCAGCGTGGTGCCCGCAGGTCCCTTCATGGATGTCGAGGAGAACTGCTCTTCCATCGGCCATGGAGTCGCATCGTTGTAGCACTCCTGTGATGATGCGTTTATATAGTTCGCCATTGATAACGGCGAATGCCTTGGAGCACCGCGCGATGTGCCGTGCATCTGTCGGATTGTCCGATAGCCTCTTGCTGAGGAGGTACGTGATGTACGGCTGCATCCATGATTGCTCAATCAACATGACGCTCAGTGGTCCTTCGAGTCTGGTGTCCAACGCCAAGTCATCGAGTGCCATGGGCTCATTGAGTGGCGTAGCCCCCGAGTCCGTTGCTGCGCTTGTTTTCTTCTCTGCGGCCTTTGGCTTGATGGAGCGTTCGCATATGCGCTCGAGAAATACCCCAGGTGGTACGGGGGCGCAGGTAGAGCCTATGTTGGCGAGTGCGTCCGCCTCTTCGTTGCTTTCGCGACCTACATGTCGCAGCTCGCAACCATCGAAGTCTCCTTCGAGTGTATCGTAGAGGTCGTGGTACGCGATCATGTTGTCGTTCAGTGCGTCACACTCATGCATTGTTTGGTTGACGACCAACTTGGAGTCGCCATATATGATGAGTCTCTTAGCGCCGCAAGCTTTTGCCATCCTCATCCCGTGCAACAAGGCCTCGTATTCAGCCTCGTTGTTTGAGGCTGTGAACTGCATTCGCAAGATATATTTCAGCTTGTCCCCTTGAGGTGACGTCAGTATGACACCTGCGCCTGCTCCGTCTTTCCGCTTGGACCCATCGAAGTGCATTGTCCAGAGGTAGGACATATCTGGCTTGTCCGGGAGTTGGTTCTCCATCCAGTGCACGAGGAAGTCAGGGAGGACTTGTGACTTGATTGCGTCGTGCTTTTCGTATGTGATGTCTCGTGGAGACAGTTCTATTCCCCAAAGCGCGACTCGCCCCATGGCGTCGGGGTTATTGAGGATATGTCCCAACGGGGCGTCGCTGACTACCACGATTGGGTGTTGCTGAAAGTAGTGGCGCAGTCGCCGGGCGGTCATAAAGACGCCGTATGCCAGTTTCTGGTAGTGCGGGTACCGTTGTTTTGTTGGCGTGAGGACCTCGCTGAGGTAGTATACCGGGCATTGTACGCCATGGACCTTGTTTTCCTCAGCCCGCTCAACGACGAGCACTGTGCTGAACACCTGGTTGGTGGCGGAGATGTACAGCAATAGTGGTTCCCTTTCTCGTGTAGTCACCAGCACCGGCGAAGTGGATAGCAGGCGCTTGAGATCTTCGAATGCTTCTTACGCTTCATTGGTCCACTCGAATTTTTCAGCTTTGCGGAGGAGCTGGTAGAAGGGCAGTGCCTTTTCACCCATCCGACTAATAAATCGACTGAGGGCCGCGATTCGTCCGGCCAGTTGCTGGACGCCTCTTATGTTCTTCGGCTTCTCCATGGCCAGTATGGCTTTTATCTTCTTCGGGTTTGCCTCGATTCCCCTCACGGAGATGAGATACCCAAGTAGCTTCCCAGATGGTACGCCGAAGGCGCATTTGTCCGGATTGAGCTTGATCCGGTAGCGGTCGAGGTTGGCGAAGGTTTCGCGCAAATCGTCGATTAGAGAGGCTTCCTCCTTGGTCTTGACTACTATGTCGTCGACATAGACTTGGATGTTGCGACCTAGTTGTTCCTTGAGGCAAGCCTGCATGCACCGCTGGTAGGTGGCTCCCGCGTTCTTTAGCCCGAAGGGCATTGTGTTGTAGTAGAACACACCAAAGGGCGTTGTAAACGCTGTTTTCTCTTGATCTTCCTCCTTCATTCGAATTTGATTATAGCCTGAGTAGGCGTCGAGGAAGCAGAGACGCTCGCATCCCGCGGTGGAGTCGATGATCTGGTCGATTCGTGGCAGCGGGAAGTGATCCTTTGGGCAGTGCTTGTTTAGAGAAGTGAAGTCCACGCACATCCGCAGGATATCCGTGTCCTTTTTTGGTACCAGCACCGTATTGGCGAGCCAAGTGCTTTCCTTGATCTCGCGTATGAACTTGGCCTCAAGGAGTCTGTTGATCTCAATTCCGACTGCCTGCGCTTGTGGCTCAGACAGTCGCCTGATTGTTTGCTTGAATGGCCTTGCGTCGGGTTGACGTTGAGTGCGTGCTCGGCGAATTCCCTGGGAACTCCTAGCATGTCCGCAGGACACCAGGCAAAGATTTCCCAGTGCTCACGGAGGAATTCGACGAGTGCGAGTTCCTATGCGGGACTCAAGTTGTTGGCGATGAGGGCCGTCTTAGCGGGATCCGATAGATGGACCTGCACTTTCTTTGTGTGCACAGATGAGTCGAAGGAGAGGTCAGGTGAGCTTGGCCTACCTAGGGGAGGCAGACTGTTGTCTGTCGTCTCTTTCAGTCCTGCGAGTTCCTCATGCATGCCGAAGGACTAGGAGATTCTGTTGAATTCCCTGTCGCAACTGTCAGATCATTCAAAGCTCCCGTTGATCGTGATAACGCCGTTGGGACCTGGCATTTTCATCTGCAGGTAGGCGTAGTGGGGCACTGCCATGAACCTAGCAAACGCGACGCGCCCGAGGATGTAGTGGTATTGTGAGGGCCAGTCGACGACCTCACAGTCGATGCGCTCGCGCTGGAAGTTCTTCGGCGTGCCGAAGATGACGTTGAGGTTGATTTTGCCCAGGGGGTATACGCCTTTCCCTGGGACGATGTCGTGGAACGTTGTGTCCGATGCCTCCAGGCAGGTTAGTGGGATCCTCATCGCTCGCAAGGTACTTGCGAATATGAGGTTGATGCCGCTTCCGCCGTCCATGAAGACGCGACTCATGTCGAAGCCTCCAATTTGCGCCTCGAGTACGAGGGGGCAATGACCTGGACGAGGTATCTGAGGTGGGTGGTCGCGTTTGTTGAAGGTGATGCACGACTCGCTCCCACTGAGGTACTCAGTGGTGGATGGTGGCGAGTGCGTGGCCAAGTTGACTTGGCGAGTGATGGCCTTCTGCACCCTATTGGAGGGACGCCCTTTTTGGATCATCATGGTACCCATGGCCCGTGGGTACGGTTCTCCTCCGTGGTGCTGGTCCGGTGCGGCTCCGTTCGGGGGTGGCCCAGGTGGTGGTGGTGGTGGTGGTGCGTTGTGTGCCACGACGCCTGGAGCGGCTCCGTAGCCTCTTTCGACTGCATTGCGGTTCATCCGAACCAATCCCTCGTGTAGCTTGAGGAACTCGCGGCAGTCTTTGAGGAGGTGGCTGGACTTTCTCTTGCCGTCATGCTTGTCGATGTAGATATGTACCGTACATGGCCTGGACAGTTTGTCCTCGATGGAGGTCGCCGGTGCCTCATCATGAGTGCGGCGTTGCCATACTTGCGTGGTTTTCCCGGAGTCGTGGTATCCGCTGTTGCGGTTATCGTCGCGTCTATCAGCGTAGCCGGCTGCGACCATGTTGACGTCGTCGCGATCGTCGTAGATGCGCATGCGACGCTTGCCTCGGCGGTCGCGTCTGCGTTCGAGTTCCGCCTCCTCGTCGGAGTGAGCGCGATTCTTCACCGAATCTTCTCCGTCGGCCCACCGATTCGCGATCTCCATCAGGTGGTCGATGGTCTGGGGCTTTGAGCGGCCTAGCTCCTCCCTGAGCTCTAGGCGGCGAACGCCACCGTTGAATGCATCCATCGCGCGGTCTTCCGAGATGTTTTCCGCGGAGTTCTTGATGATGGACCACCTTTGGATGTATGAGCGCAGCGATTCGCCAGATCTTTGCTGGCAGCATCTCAACTCTTTGATTGATGCGGGCCGTTTGTACGTACCCTTAAAGTTGCGCACGAAGCTGTAAACCAGCTCATCCCAACTGTGAATAGATCCGCGTGGGAGGTTATTGAGCCATGCTTGGGCGGCGCCCTGCAGCTGTAGCTGCAAGCATTGCATGGCAGTACTTCGACTGCCTCCGTGGAGCCTGACGGAGGAGATGTGATCCTCCAGCCAGATCTTGGGGTCCTACATACCGTCGAATTTCGGGTTCTCCGACGGGAGTTTAAACCCTTTAGGCATCCGCTTCTGCCTAATGGATCTGCTGAAGCATCTGGCGCCGTAGAGCTCCCCATCTTCCTCTTCTGTGTCCGTCGACCGAGCACGTCGTGCCCTTGACCTATCGATCTTGCGCTGCGTGAGGTCGTCGCGTGCATCGTAGTCACGATCATGTCGCCGTGAGCGGCAGCGCCGAGATAGGTCGTGACTATCGTCGCTGGATGAGGGCGAGGAGTGGCGCTTTGCTAGCGCTTTGCCCTTTTTTGTTTCCGGTGTTGGCTCCTTGTCGAGGGCGGCCTCGATTAATCCCAAGCCCGCGATCGTAGATCGGTGCATGGCAGTTCGGGGATCTCCAGCTGGTGGCTGGTTGTTGAGGAGGTACATGGTGGCTGCCGTCACCGCAGCCTGCGGCGTTCTAGGAACCACATTGCCTCTCGTGTCGACTGTCATAGAGCCGAAGTCGAGGACTTTCGCGGCCTCTATGCGCTCTTGTTCGGTGAGGTGAGCCATCCGCGACTGCCTCTTCTTGGCGAGGTACTCATTGCCCTCTAAGGAGGATCCTCCGTAGGAGGAGAGCCCGGCGCGATGAAGGCTCGATTCGTCCGCTGCCTTTTTATGTGCCTCAAGGTGCGCGATTGTTTGCACCTGGCGCTTGAATTCTTCCTTCAAGAGCCATTGGTAGCCCATCAGCAGTTCTTGCGGGGACCCAAAGGGTAGAGGCGTGCCCCGTAGGGCCTCGCGACAGCGAGCCCACTCTTGCTCGTTGAGCTTGATTACGACGCGTTCGCCGGTTTGCTCATTGATTATGCTGGGAGGTTCGACTGCTCCTCCGTTGTTGACGGGAGCGCGATTGCCGCCATTACCACCGTTGCCACCATTGCCGGCGTTGGGTGGATTGGTGCCGTTGCCAGGGTTGCCACTGTTGTCGCGATTGGCAGAGGTGTCGCCTGCGTTGATGACGGCACACATGAAGTGATTGGGGAAGCTGTTGCTTCCACAACTCTCAGATCCGGAACCGTAGGTTCCATCTTCAATGGCCAGATCGCTTAGATCGGAATCGCGACTGCTGTCGCTGACCGTATTCTCGATTGCCACCGGGACGTTGAGCTCGTTGAGGGTGCCGATCGATGGAGGGAACCATGATGCCGGGGAAATCGCCGGTGTTGTCGACTGATCAGGCATGCGAAGCGTGCCCATCTGACCAACTTCTAAGCGGAAGCTCCCAATCGCCAGGCTAATTCCGTCGCCCACGGACTCGAAGGCCGGGCGGGTGGCCGGCGTGTGGACGGTGAAGTCGAAGGCGCCAAAGAGCTGGCGAATCTCCGCTGTTGCGGAGTTGTAGATCGCAGTTGATGGGGCCGAAGAAGCCGGAACATCAGCACTCCCAATTCCCACAGACGGCGCCAATTGACGAGGGTTTAACACATCAATGCCCATTGTTATGGACTTGGGTTTTGGAGAAGGAGGGAGCGCTGGAGACATCTATCAGCTAGCAAACAAGCACATAGGGGACAAAGGATTTACCCAGGTTCAGGCCTCGTAGAGGTCCCTACTCCTGCTTGTCTGCTCGTGGAATTATCGAAGGAGTCAAAAGTTACAATGGTGCGCAGATACAATCTGGCGAGGGTTGTGGAAACTAGGGTTGTGTGTGTCCTCCTCGCCGCCCCCTCCTAGCCTTTATATAGATAGGCTAGGTCTCGGGTAGCAGGTCGAGTCGGTTACAAGTTAGGGTTTTTCCCCTTCAAACTTTCTATGTTTAACTTTTTCTTGTTCTTCAAGCAATCGAGAGTCCGTAGACTCGAGTCCCTTGTTTTGGGCCTTGGCGACACCGTGGGCATGTACGTATTTGGACCGTATATACCAAGCTCGACTACCTGTAGGGTATACCCATGTCACCTGGTGTCTCATTAAGGTGGAATATTCATTCGGTGGGATGTGACGTTCCGTCGACAGCGAGGCCTCTGTGATGACTTTGTCAATTTCAAGACCCATCAGTTTTGTCTCCCGGAGATGCTCATAGAGTATGTGTGTGTGCGTTCACAGGTGCATGTGCGTATTTGTGAACATCTGCATCTATACTGTGTTTGTCAAAAAAGAAAATGGAAATGTAAAGTAATTTTTTCTACATTATATGCTAGATGAAATTTCTTATGAATTTTCAAGTGGAAACGGTGGAGAAAATAGTATTGTCGCACTAACTTCATATTTCGCTTTGATAGATATGATCTCATATTGACATCTATAAGATTCACAATAGAAGAAACATGTAGTTTTAGTTTTCTCGGATGTGTTTGTACCAATTTCTTAATATTTGTCGCATGTCAGAGTATTATTTGGAGTTAACTCCAAGCACTTGACAACAATTAACTTCAATTATAGATGATATAAGATCAATTTGAAATTCCAATTCATTATTTAGAAAGTACAAGTATTTATTTGTGTTATATGTATTTATACAAAGATATTTGGCAATCATATAAGTCATAATCGTTTTTTTATGATTTTTATAAATGGAAGACATAAAAAGGAAATCCATATTTCTTAAATTCCTTTCTCCACCCACACCTGGATGGGCCAAGCCCATCTCGCCCTCAATTAATTTTGTCCTCTATTTGGGTTGTATTTTCCCTGGCCCATTGCCTAGCCCCTGAAACATTTATAGAATATAAATGAATTATAAGTCATATCGAGTTGTTTGGGTATGTGTTAGGGTTTAGGGTTGTGAGTACAAACAAGGTTGTTCTGGGTTCTAGACATGGCAGCGATATTATTTTTTTCCTTTTCTCTCCAAGTTTCCCAACATGTTTCAACATTGGTCCCACCTGTCAGTGGGTCCCCGCTGACATATGTGGGACCTCAATTTTTGCATGTTTATTAACAATGACATCTGGGCCTGGGTCTGGAGCTTACATTCGGTTTATAGATAAGGAAATACCGAGCATGCATGGCAGGAGAGAAACTGGCGGTGGTATGGCCCATACTATTGGCTAGAGAATTAGCATCAGTGGGTGGTACCGTGGAGTGGAGCGGCATAGATCCCCACTCAGTCTCCCCTGCGCATAATACATATTGATGGAGGCATATTGATGGAGGAGCACAGCACTTGCAAAGTTTCAGTTGCAAACAAACCATGGGTGTGGGGCTCCCGCTCTTCAATCTGATGCCTCGTGCTCGGGCACCTCTGGAAAGAGAGAGACAGTGATGCTGCAGCGCAGGAAGCAACGGGGAAGCTCTCATCCTGGCTGATGCCAGACCAAACGAACAAAAAGAGCATGCATGCACGCACGCGCGCCTACTGGCCTCGGATCCCATTATTTTTCCTCCCTGCTCGGCTTCAAGTAATAACTGGTCGCGCCAAAAGGTGAAAAGAGGCACGTCTGCATCAGTGCATGTGCGGAGAGAAGTTTCATTTCAGCTAAAGATGGCACGGTGCCACTACACTACAGGAACTCCAAACGTAAAGGGTGATCCAAACCATGTTTAATTTAATTAGCCGGGGATCGTGAACCAGACAAACTTGGCTACGTACGTGCGACTAGTAGTATAACTTACACCGATATAGTAATGCAGCAAACGCTTTGTGGTCTGGGCTTTAATTTGGCATTTGGAGGAAGGCCTTTGCCCACGGATTCCACGCAGAAAAGCCGGACAGAAAAAAGAAAAGGTCGTCCACGCCCGTCGATCACCATCACTGCCTACAAACAACCGCAAAGTGCACGAAACTTGTTCGGTTTACCAGGGCCGGAGATGGCTTTTTTCTTTGCTGCTAGCCGTTGAGGGCCTTTGCGGCAGCACACACACAGGGACCATTGCGACTTTGCGAGCACCTGCACCGGACCTGTTTATGCATCTGCGCCTCTTCTTGTCACGGTGGAAACGGCCACACACGACACGAGGAGATGCCCCGGAAACCGGCGAGCCGCCCCCTCCCGAGGCATAGAGAAGCCAAGTTGCAGGGCATGATGCCAATATGCATGGAACATACCGGCAATTTCCTCCGGTAAATCTTATGCCGACTCTTGGTAGCACAGCATCGTTGGTCAAACGAAACAACTGATGCTACGCCTCGAGTCTCTGCCCAGAAACTCCAAGCCAGCTTACCGAGGCGGTAGACAAGGACAACATTTGCTTGGCAATTGCCACGGCTTTACCTAGCGCCGGCCACATGCACCGAAAAGTTCCTGACTTGGTTATTACACATAGGGTCCATGGATGAAATGCCTTATCACAGGTCCACATGTACTCAAGACTAGACTAGATGCTTTGCCACGTTGGTTAACGCAGTTCTACTGATGAGCCATGAGCAGATAGTTAGGAGACAGTGTCCATGATTGTGCC
This sequence comes from Avena eriantha, assembly GCA_910589775.1. Taxonomy (NCBI): domain Eukaryota; kingdom Viridiplantae; phylum Streptophyta; class Magnoliopsida; order Poales; family Poaceae; genus Avena; species Avena eriantha. Next base: position 337,405,701 of record OU342746.1, read on the forward strand.
TCACTTTCTTGTGCCTCCAGGACTAACGTATGATTAGTACTATAGCTTTAAGCAGGCACTAGCTGCTGCTAATGAACTGGGTCGTCAGGTTTTGCGTAGCAAAGTGGCTCTTGAAGCATAAAAGTACGAGTTAAACAATCTCTAGAAAAAATAGGACCTAAAAGCGGAAGTGCGCTAGCTTGACATGCAAAGTTCTTGCCGGAAAAAAAACAGGGTTGTTTTGAACAGCAGTTTGAAGGCGACGTCAGGTTTCGAAGTGAATTAGCACACGTATTTTCTCAAGGAGAAAGAGAAGATAATACTACTCCATCTAATCCAAATTACTAGTTGCTTTGGTTTGTCTAGATTCGGATGTATCTAGCACTAAAATAAGTTTAGATACATTCAAATCTAGACAAACCCTGAGTCAACTAATTTGGATCGGAGAGAGTAATGATAAGGTGGCGAAATTGTCCCCTCAAAATGAACGAGAAGAAAATGGCAAGCTGAATTGACGAAACAAGGGGCTACTCCCTATAGTACAGCGCACGGGTGATGTATCCGGCCAGAACACCTTCATAAACATATCGATAATTGTCGTTCTCTGAGCTTGTCTTGGAACTTGATGAAACATTTCTGATAACGTAAAATAAACAGGGCATGTGCAGCCTCTCAAGATCCAGGAGGACCAATATGAGTGTATGCAACAGTCAGGACAGTCCTTTTTAATATCGACTTCATAACCGAAACCACCAGTAGTTTCCAATTTTTGGGAAAAAAAATAGATGATGAGGGTCTAGCTGCGAATTAACAAGGTCCACCTTCTTTTCGGCAACAAAACGGAGCTCTCTGCCCTCTACATTGAGAGATAGATGCACGCAACGTTTTTATTCATATAAAGCAAAATCCATCGGCCGAACATGTTTGATCCGGAAAAGAAAACCCGAGGCCATATGGCACGTGACAGTTCTCTGCCAGATAACCGCTAACACTATGAAAAATGACAGAAACAAATGAAAGAAATACAACTCCTAAGCTAAGCTTTCAAGAAGGAAAAACCTCGCACATGCACCGATGGTGACGAGTCCAACCATATGTCGAACTTAGGATTCTCATCCCAAAGCCAAGCTTTGATCCACCTCCTTTAGCAAGGACGACGACGTAGATTCACGTCGACATAGCCTGATCAGAGATCTTGTGTTTCCATTAGAGTGAGCATACTCGTCGATGTAGCCGCCTCCACCATCATCTCTTGTCTGGCTCTCAACAACTCGAAAGTAAGATATAGGTGCCGAAAGATGAAGACGTCCCATATCAACATAGCACCTTGCCTCTGTTCACTATCGCACCACCTTCCATCCAGCTTAGGCATGACTTGGGCCTCCATTGAGTCGCCATGCGTAGCACCAGCCGGTGACAACCATGACTTTGTGCATCTGCTGGAGTCGCCGCGCGTAGCACCTGATGAGCCAGATCGAACTAGGTCTATAGGTGGAGGGGACATCATCGTCGCTGGCATTGAAATGCCATCACCAACTCAAAACCTAGCCACCGTATCGTCCACAGTACCACGGAGGCCGTTGTCGTCGAAGAACTAGGGCCGCTGCCCCTTTTGCCAAACTCACTCGCCCCCAATGGCGACGCAGTTAGGTGATTGTGGCCACCGGCACCGCTTGACCGACTGCTAGCTACCACGTTACCATGCAACAACAACCTCCGGTAGTCACCATCTCCCCACCGCAAGCCGCTCTACATCTCGCTCTGTAGGCCCATCAGCCCGAAGAGACAAGGTCGCCGCGGCCTTGGAGCCGCCTTCGGGGCACCGATGGTTGCCTTCGCAGCCACCGGTAGCCTGGCCACCACTATCCCAAGGCCCCACCTTGGATTCCATGCTCTGGTTTGCACGTGGTCCGACGTCTAGGGCCGCCTCCGTAATCCAGGTCGGAGATCTCCTGTCGCGGGAACATACGAGGAGACGAGATCCTGCCATCCACCATCCGTCGGGGGAGGCTTTGCCTGCCGGTTTCCTCCGGCGGCAGCGGGGAGTTGGGAGGGGAGGGGGGGCGCTAGAGTTTCGCTTGACCCGGCCCCTAGAGCGACTGTGAGCGTCCTCTACTTTAGGTTTCTGACAACAAAATCCACCTGAAATTCAAATGATGAACTCAACAGAATTCCGTTGTAACGAACCACTTGCAAGCTGGTAAAACTCCGAATATGAAGCACCGACCTCCCGTTTACCCAATTCCCATTGGCGCCGTATGCGGCATCCTTGGAAAGCCTAAACTGCGTGAACTTTATTCAGTTATCAGTCATAGTGGAATCTAACAATAAGCGAGAATCACTCTGCAGATATACTATTATTTCGAGCTTTTTTTGTGTGACACAACGTTGGGTGCATACCCGAATCCACTAGTGATTAATTAACCTAGCTATGGCTCTCCACGATGTCACGCATAAATCTGGTAACGCCAATTAACGACGTGTCTAACGCTGACACGTGCTCCCTCCGTTCAGAAATATAACACGTTTTAACTTTGTAAAATGAATGTATTTAGGCCCTTATCTAGTGTATAGGTTCACTCGAACCTCTAAGAACAGTCTAGATTTATAAAGCTAAAATGTCTTATATTTATGAACGGAAGTAGTACGTTGCGGCGTTAACACGAACCAACGTTGCTGTATCATACTTCCTCCGTTTCAAAATATAAGATGTTTTAGTTTTATGAACAGATTGTATTTATATTTTTTTAGTATGTAGTTTCAGTCAAAACACACTAAAAGAACTAGATACACTCTTTTTATAAAACTAAAACATTTATATATTGAAAACGGAGGGAGTACTAGACGCCACCGGGGAAAGGACAAAGCATCTGTCCTCTGCCGCATCGCCACGTTGCCATCGGGAGCGCATCATTCATTTTCATTCAATCGTCGCCCCGGTCCCGGCTCGTCGGAATCTCCAATCATTTCACGTGCGACGCCTACAGATTCCACCCATGACCACCTCGATCGATACACTTCTAAGCCAAAGAATGAATGTTTTATACTCCTACAAGCGGTTGCTGGCAGCGTAAAATGTGAGTAATAAAAAATTAAATCAAGCAACGGTCGGTGCATTTGCATTCGCATCAATTTCACCAGATTTTACAACTTGATCTTTTAGCTGGTGAATGAATTATCGTTCTTGTACTGCTAGTAGTAGTAGAGTGATCCTGATTACATTACTGGCACCTAGAACTACTTTCTCTTGTTACGCGCCAGAAAAGATGTAAATGGGCAACACATTTAGTCGGATCTGAACTGAGCGCATCGCGGCCGTTCGAAATTTCGCGGGAAGAACGGGCGAAGCAGAACAGAGCGGGAGCAGAGGACCGGTCTCCGGAGGCGGAGCGGAACCGTCGCGGATGGATTTTGTCTCACAGGAACCTCGCGCCGCCTGCCGTGGCGGTGGCCGCGGTGCCGGTGGTGGTCGTCATCATCATGCGCGCGAAGTCCTGGAATCCGACGAAGCCGTCTCCGTCGGCGTCGACGCCGCCGATCATGCGGCGGCAGTCGTCGAGGCTGCACCCGTCGGCCCCGGCGCCGAGGATGGCGACCATGACGCCGCGGAGCTCCTCGGCGTCGATGCGGCCGTCGCCGTCCGCGTCGAAGACCCGGAACGCCTCCATGAGCTCGTCCAGGTCGCCGCCGGCCGCGTCCTCGGCGGCGGCGATGGCCGCCACGGCGTCGAGCTCCTCAGCGGAGAGCTCCCCGTGGCCGAGCCGCCGGAGAACGGCCTCCAGCTCGCGCCGCGAGATCTCCGCTGGCCGCAGCACCGACCTGGGGCTCAGGGCCGCGGCGGACCTCGCCAGCGCGCCGCCTCCCTCGTCCGACGACGACGTGGAGGAGGACGACGCCGTGGACGCGAACGACGGCGCCTCGCTCCGCGAAATGTCCCGCTTCCCGCCCTCCTTCTTGCTCCCCCGCTTCGGGGACAGCTTCCTGGCCAGCGACTGCATGGACAGCTTCATCTCGATCAACAATGGAGGAGAAGGTAGGTCAGGGAATGGTGGGTGCAGGTGAGGTTGGGGACGGATTGAGGTATGAGGTGGTGGAGGTGGAGGGGAGATAAATAGGGGGAGGAGGACGGAGAGCGAGTGAGCTTCGCGGAAGCTTCCTCCCGCGATTTTTCAGCATGGCTCGCTGCATCCGCTTCGCTTGGTTCGTTCCGTTGGGTGGGGGTGGGGGTGGACCTTTTTTCCTGGGGAGTGCTGCTGCTGCGGATTTTATCCTGGCCTTTATTATGCGGGAGTGGAGCGGGAGGCCGTTTACGGCAAGGGTACTCCGAGATTCGCTGCGGGGAGCTGGACAGCTGCTTCGATGTGCCCTCTGTGGTGTAGGCGACCACCATTTTCCAAGCTCTGTCACGTCTATTCTCAAGAATCTCGCTCAGGATCAACCTCTTATTTCGAGGGGTGGGGTGAGCCTTGTAGTAAACCTTTAATTTCCAAATGGTCAAATTACTTTCGTCCAAAAATTACGATATTAAGTTTCAACCGAATATCTACCTGCCCAATTTTTTTCTTCAAATTCTTATAGAACTTTCTTTTGCGGGTAGAATTTGCATATCTGAATTTTAGTACGATCTAAAAAATATGTGTATGAAATACCACATTTTTTGGGGATTATCTCCAAAAGAATGGGATGGTGGTCTATATTTTGAAATACAGATGTACACGGACATAATACCATTTCCGTGAAAAGGTTGCTATTCCAGTTTTTACTGATTTTGCCCTGCACTCTGCACATTCCATCTATGCCCATCGTCGCGAAAATGTGATGACAATAAGAACTTTGAGATTGTCCTCCAAAGCAACGACCCTAAAATGAAAATGACGCAGAAGATGTAGCTAAGTTCACAATGTTGCCATGTGGTTTTGCCAGTTGGTGCACAGTGTACCTCGTGGCCGCAGAAGATCCGCTGAGTGTGCTGGATGAACAGAGCCCAGTCTTCGTCGGAGCATGTTGGCCTCGTCCACCTGCGTGTACCCTGCCGGAGTGTCTAGTTTAATTCTGCCACGAAATGGTCTCTCGCTTTATGTTTTGTTTGCGCTTTTAAAATTCAGGTTCATGGCTGGCTCTACGGTTTTAGCTGTCGATGAGATGCTTCATTAATTTTAGTTTTTTCCGCGCTTTTTGGTACTTCGATCGTGAGCAAACAGAGCAAACAACACAGCAGGAGACAAAAAAACAATCATACTTAAAAAGAGCCCACATGATTTCAGAATTTTTTGAACTTAAAATATAAAAAGCTACTCTGGTTAATAAAGGTACTCCTACTAGTTTTTTTCCTTTTATTTTCTTATTAAGGTGCGTGATTGGTTGGATGGGTCCAATTTTGCGCTCCCATATGTAGGCCCTCATGCTATAAACGTGAAGATAAGAGCAACTCCAGTGCTGCATCCCGCTATCTCTCGTGGCGCCGGTTTTTCCTCCCCCCGTTGCGTAAAATGCAGTGCGCGGCAGCATGGCAAAAATGCCCCCCTCTCCCACCAGGCGCGCTAAAATGCAGCGCGCGGTGCCGGCTCAAACAATATACGATAGAAATAATACAATCAACAAGATTAAACAAATCGAAATGATTCAACAATAAATGGCTATAAAATCTCCAAATCTCAACCTAGATAGCATGGTTCAAATCCATGACACAGTTCAAATTCAAAGTATAGTTTCACACAACCAAGTTCAACACAAATTTACACAAATAAACACAAACACATAATTTGTCAACATCTTCATAGTCATTGCCATTGTCGTTGTTGTGCTTCATCTTCTTTAGAGTCTTGGACGTTGGTCTTGGTAGAAGATGTTGGATCCATCAAAGAGGCCATGCATCCCCCCGGCAGTGCTCCCATGCCACCCATGCCTCTCATGTCGTCATGTGGTGCTCACATGCCTCCAACTTGACCCATTTGGTGCACTCATCCCTCCCATGCCTCCAAATGCACTCGATCGTGCTCCAATGCCTCCATAGCCACACATGCCTCCAAAGTCACTCATTGGTGATGCATTCATCCCTCTAATGGCTGCAGAGCTTGCCATCATTCATTTTTAGCCAACACATCATCGCAAGCAAGATTTACGTATTCCTTTTGTCTTTCATCCATGTCAGAAGTGTCCATGTAAAAGTGCTTCCTGTTTTCTTCTGCTAGGCGTTGTTGCTCTTCATTGGCCAACGTCTCCTCCAATGCCAACCTTCTCTCCTCGGCGTCCGCCATCCTCTCCTCCACCGCCACACTCTGCGCCTCGACCTCGGCCTCCAAGTTCCTTGCCAACTTCCTATCCTCGTTGTATTCCAACCTTGCATTGGTTATTCTTTCCATAGCTTTTGTTATGTCATCATCTCCTGCCTTCCTCTGCCTCATGTCTTTGGCGGCCTTCTTTCCAAGCAAGGACCTTTTTCTGTTGGCAGCCGAGTGTGGATTGGAGCTTCTCTTCTTGTTGTCATCACTTGATGCATCACTATCTATGATAGTAGCATCATCATTTGCATTCGTTCCTATTTTGTGCACATCCAACCCCTCACGGTTCTTCCAGTTCTCCTCATTCTTTATCTCTTCATAGCAATGGTGCAACACAAATGACTTGGCAAGAATTTTCTTGCCCTTCTTAGTCATTCTCCCCATCTTTGAACAAATTTTGTGCAATGGTCAACTACATTGTGAACATAAGAGAAGTCATGGATAACAAAAAACATATGCACATGGATAACAACAAACATATGCACATAAGGAAGAAATTACCCTATCCACGTCACCCGTGCCACTTGGATTGATCCTATCAACGTCGGCCAAAGCCGACGACCACTTTCCCATTTTGAGCTAGCTAGGATCGCTGGTTGTCAGCTTGATGCGGGTTAGCGCAGGTGCAGGACTCCACAATTTCCATCACGCCAAAGATTTTGACGAGATTGATCCGGTATCTAATGCGGGACTCCACTATATACCCCAGCCGGTATGTTAGGGACACATGTCGCTTTATCACGATGATGGTGGTCCCACCACGTAGATCGAGCGACATGGGAGACTAACATACCCCACAAGTGTTACAAGTGGTATCAGAGCTGATACTCGCGGTTAGACGGACGCGTGCGGGTCAGGGACGCGGCATGTGACACATGGCACATGTAGCCTAGAGTGGACACAAGATGACACATGTACCGACACGGGACACATAGACGTGTGCCAAGAGGGGACGTTCCTGACTTATAGTTCGTTGACGAGGGCGTCGATCTTCTAAGGGTGGGTGTATGTGAGATCCGGGTGCAAGGTTGGATTGATAGGATACCTATACTAACAAGTTATAATTTTTTCCCATGCTCATCTTTTAAAAGAACTCCATGTTAAGCGTGATTGGACTGGAGCAATTTGAGAATGAGTGACCGACAGGAAGTTATTCCGGGGTGTGCACGGGTGAGGAAATAGTACGTAGAAAATACTAGTGTTGATCTGTGGCGTCAGTCTAGAAATCCTAAAGAGCCACCGGGGGTAACAGCCGTCGGGCCCGGGGTGGCCGGGGTGTTACATCCACCAGCGCAAGGACGTTAGAGCAAGGTACCGCGAGGATCTGTTGCGAAGGGCCGATGCGGGACTCTACCAGCACCACCACGAGTTTGGCGCAGGAGACAAGTTGGTTGGGCACGGATCTATAGGCGCGGATCGGGATTGTGGTAGATAGAGCCATGGGCTATTATCGTGCTCTGACTTCTCCACTGGTTGAGATCTATCGATATCCAAGGCTGGTTGCGACTTCCATTCACCTTGGATCCGCGTAGGCTCTTTCGATGTTGTGATATCGAAGGTGTTGGTACGGGGATCGCAGCGGATGAGGCGAAGGATGCGTGTCGAATGATCAGCTTTTGCAGTAGTTGGGATCTACTCTTGCTGCGAGTCTCCGGTTGCTTCAGCTGGGACTTTGTTTCGTTTTTCTTTTGTTCTTTCGGATGTGTGCATCCTTGATGTCTCTTTAAACATTTTATTGTTACATACACTAGGTGTAATCGGTAGCATTTTGGTATTAATATATTCCTTTTATCAAACAAAACCCAAATTTGATCCCCAGGGTTATCGCTAGATTTGGTGTAGGCAACCAATCGCTCCCCAATTGTTTACTGACTATGGAGCTAGAAGCCTCGTCACTCTTTCTATATTGTACTCCTTTCGTCCAAAAATAACGGTTTTGAGTTTGTTTAGATTCATATATATCTATATACTAAAAGACGTCTAGATATATTCAAATCTATACAAAGCCAAGTCAGTTCTCTGTGGATGGAGGGAGTATACGAGAAAGCCCCTGTTTCTTGAGCAGGTTACCTAATGATACATAAGTCTATTCTCGAACCATGGACACCAGATTACTAAACTGAAAGCACTCTTAACTGCATCGGTTGCACCGATAACGCTATGCTCCTAGCTTTTCTTTATGGAGAACTCATACTCTTACCAATCTGTAGTACTAGTACGGTAGGTGGAGTCTATCTAAAGAGCTTGTATAGTATATATTTTTTGTTGGCCCGAGCTAGAGAAGTCTACGGATGGCAGAGACGCAGGGTGGAGTGAATTTCCTGGAATTGGTAGAGCAAATTTCCTCTTAGGCATGTTCGGATCTGCAGCAACTGCCGACCGACCTGCCTTCGTCGCGAAAACGACAGCGTTCAAATTTTGCGAACTAAATAAAAAAGCTGGATGTCGACGGCCTCGTTTCATTTTCGTGCTGTTCATACTGCATAGTGGAGTATATACAGTACGTACGTACACACAACGAGCGCACACGTTGACGAAGCTCCCAGCAACGTGCCAGAACATCAGTGTGTTACCACCCCCAATAATTTTTGCGTGTTTCTCCGCGCGCGTAAGATACACGCGCATCGATCAAACCCAGATCGCGAGAGCACATAGTACTATGGTTCTTGGTGTTCGGTCAAGGGTAAGGTTAGTACTATGATCACTAGTGAGAATTTTGCAACTTGCAAGGCCAATGAGTGGCTCGACGGACCAAATCTTTGATCGGAAGCTATAGCTAATTCTTTTCTCGTATACGCCGTTCTGATACGGGTTGTTGTTCCTGATTGGCTGAATTATCGAATGATTGCATCGGGACGGGAGTAGCTGTCTCAGGTAGGTCGAGCAATAAGAATGCCCGTGCTCCTGTCGACAGCGCTCATGATGGCAAAAGCGTGAATTGATTGCTTCCTGTTCGAAACTGTACAGTACAACTCATATTCTGGACATACTGTATAGTGTACGATTCCTTCGACAAAACTTAGCCTTACCCTTAATCGCATCATTTTAATTTTTAAAAGATATAGTATAAACAACATGCATGCACATAATGGATACAAAAACGTGCGTGTAAATCTTGGATTATGCATGTTAATAAAAGGGTTGTGTGCATCAACTGATGCAGAGGCCAGGATTTTATTCCCCTTTTCGAAAAAAACAGGATTATTATCGTATTGTGATAAAATAACAAAATGATCAAGCTACGGTTTAAGTTACGCGAGTCGCGAAACATGTTATCTACACGCATGATTTTCAAATTAATGATGTCATTTTTGCTAAAAAAATCCTTATAGAAATCATATGTAACCAAGTTGTGAAAAATCCTTCCACGTTAGTACAAGTCACACTGCCTTTACCGGTCCATCTTCGTATAAGTCGACATAATATCTCCGGTTGAACGAATGTTTTGGAGCATTGATACCAAATTTGATCCCGGTGGGAGAAAGCACACCTGAAAAATAACAGAAACAACCTCGCTCGTTGGCGCAAATAGCTTAGATCCTCAATCGTGCTTGAGACCCATGAAATACTCAAAAATTGACATAGCGCATTAAAGAAACTAGAATTATGGTGCTTCCTTAACCGAATATCCTAGAGCGTTAGTGCTAGATTTGATTTGTTTTCAGAAAAGAGGGCTGAAACCCGGTCTATGCATCGAGATGATGCATATAACCATGTTTATTATTATTCGCTAAATTTGATCCTTGCAACTAGATAACAAAACAATCTCGTTCTTGGGCACAAACGGCTAGATCTGGCGACCCAAGCGTGAAGTATACAAGAGAATGACGCTTAGAATTGTTCCCGACGCTGGATTTGATCCCGGTGTGGGGAGTGAAGTACAATAAAATGATTACAAAACAATCTCATTCTCCATCGCAAATGGGTGCCGTTTCGACACCCACTCGCCCTTGCGACCTGTGAAGCAGAGCCAGGGTGCAGATGCTGATGCTGCTGCAGTAAGCTGCAGATCGTGCGCGCGTGTACAGCTCTCCCCAGTCCTCTCACGCTAGCCATGAAATGAACCTTCCTCGAAGCTTCCTAGGATGCAGCCCATCATCATCCCTGTCCACAGCTCGATCGACGTACGGCCGACGCTCGCTCGTGACCACTACTACGTACTGCCCGTTGCCCAACTGCGTACAGCGCAGCACGAAAGCTTACCGATCAATCTCTGAAGAAGGTTTGGACACGCACTCCCAAAACCGTGTTGAAACTCCAAAATATACACGTACCAGCTGCCCGCCGGCTGTCTGGCCCATTCGCACTTCCCTCGATCTCTCCTCTCGCGGAGAGCTAGCGTGCGTCTCTCGCTGTCCAAGACTGTTATTTTTTCTCTCTCGCTTTTCGGCAGATCGATCATTTCGGGCAAGAAACTACTGCAACACGTATCTGTTCCTCAGTGGAACGTAACGCGTATCATGCTGAGTTGCTCAACGCACATGCGAGTCGCTGTCATGGTTGGGCGTTTTGGCTGGTAGCTTAGCCCAGGACAAGCCCGTCGTCGTCGCTCATCTCTACACTGCAATCCCTCTCAGCCATTGAGACAAGTTACCGAGTTCCTTCGTGTCGAGGGCTCGAGGTCGTAGCTAGTGTAAGCCCGTCATCCCGCCGTCGAGACGGGTCAAAAGGAGCGGACGTGTCAGAACGTAGCGACTGCGAGCGGTCAAAATCGGCCTGGCTTGCTTCAGAAGAAATCCAAAATGACGACCGCGCGCCTCCTTCTCTTCCAATGAACTTTGAGGGGTTTCAGATATACTAACAAGTTAACTAAGTTGCTGTCCTTGAGAAACTTTATCTATCTAGCTTTGCTTCTCATCATGCATGATGGATGGTGCGGTGCATCAATGCTGATGCTCGCTATGTCCTCAAGCACAAACGTCCAGGGAGACTAAGTGGAAAAGCGCGTGCGTTGTCGAGGCTAAGCAAGTGTGAGCGATCCAAATCGACCTGACTTGTCCGGGAAGAACTCGATATGACGGCTGCACTTTCTATCTTCCTCCGAATCCTGTGAGCGATCCAAGTCGACCTGACTGCTTGTCCGGGAAGAAATCAATCTGACGGCTACACTTTTTTATCTTCCTCTGAATTCTGTGAAATTTCGGATAGAAAAAGTTATTTTTGTTGCTGTCCTCGCCAAACTTATGTTTCAGTTTATTCATGGATAAGAAGGCGCGTCATTGCGGAACCTTGCTATGTTCTGACGCACAAATGTCCATCGGAACAAGTGGAAAAGAGCGTGCGTTGTCGAGGCCAAGCAAGTGTGAGCGATCCAAATCGATCTGACTTGCTCCGGAAGAAATCAATCAAACGCATACCCTCTCTATCAGCCTCTGTGTATTTGGACCATGCTTAACTAGTGGATATTGTAGTAAGATGACCAAGGATAGGACTGCATTGCACTTAGCTAGGAGGGTGGCGCATTGGAGCGGCTAAACCCTTTTGGACCATGTGGATTTCAGATTTTTCCCAAGTATCAACTCATGTGTGTGGAGAGTGAGATACGACCGCTCGAGGCGCTCCCTCCCGAGCGTCTCTGGCGGCGCCCACCGCCACCAAACCCTAGGCGGCGCTCCCACCCCCGCCCCTCCCCCCCCCCCCCCCCCCCCCGGCCGCCCCCGTTGCCCTCCCGGCGGCGGTAGTGGTCCCCTTCGCGTCGAAGACGGCGACAGGGATGGAGAGGTGCCTCTGCTGTTTTTCCTCGGGAGTTGGAGGAACACCGGTGGAGACGCAGGGCGACCCGGCTGTTCGGGCCGGGGCCTGAGGCCCTATGGCAGGGCGGCAGGGAGGAGGCGGCAGTATGCCCTCAACTCGTCTCCAGCGATCTTGGCGGCGCGCTGGCTCATTGGGCCAAGATCTAGGAGAGGCCGATCTAGCCAGATGGGTCCAGCCATGGCCGGGCGATACGTCCATTTTGCATACTATTCTATGTCATAATTCACTGTTATTCACTGATATATTTCGTATTGAGAGGTGATACTTATGTTATTTTATCTGTTTTTGCATGATTGATGACTTTTGGAGCATGGACCGCTGCAGTCAGGATTCTGATGGAAAAGGTGCTATTTGGAGACAAAATTCGCGAAGATCAGAAAATCCGAGAAAATACATGGAAAATCCTATTTTTCCAGAAGACAAAGGTTGCTAGAAGGGGCTAGAGATGGGCCACAGGGGGGCCCACACCACCCCCTGGCGCGGGCCACCCTGGACCGCGCCACCAGGTGGTGTGGCCGCCCTGGTCCACCCCTGGCACTCTCCTCTGGCATATATATTCCTCCCGAAACCCTAAGACTCGGGGAGCGACCACAGAAAGATTCCGCCGCCTCTGCGGGGCGAAAAACACCGAGAGAGAAAGATCTCTCCGGCAGACAGATTTCTGCCGGGGGAATTCCTTCCCGGAGAGGGAAGATCGTCGCCATCAACACCACCATCAAGCTGGACTTCATCCGGATCATCATCATCATCACCACCACCATCATCAGCAGCAGCACCCACATCACCATCTCCATATTTCTGTAACAATTGCGTTGAATCTTGCATAGTTCATAGGGGAAACTTTTCCGGTGTTGATTACTCTTTGTAGTTGATGCTATTGAGTGAACCATTGAATTATTGTTTATGTTCAGATTGTTATACATCATTATTCCATCTCTGATCATGATCCATATGATGTCTTGTGAGTAGTTTGTTTTGTTCTTGAGGACATGGGAGAAGTCATGTTGTTAGTAGTGGAGTTGTGTTGAGAAAGATTTAATAGTTTGATATTTAAGTTGTGGTGTACTTCTTCTAGTGGTGTCATGTGAATGTCGACTACATGACACTTCACCTATATGGGTCTAGGAGAATGCATTGTGTATTTGGCTACTAATCGTAGGGGTTGTCGGAGTGACAGAAACCTGAACCCCCATTAGGAAACCATTGCACAAGGGACGCAAGGGTCTTAGAGTTTAAAGCTGTGGTTAGGTTTCTACCTTAGTTACGTTCTTGTACTTACGGATGTTTGCAAGGGGTATAATCACAAGTATGTATTAGTCCTAGGAAGGTCGGTATATTAGCACAGGTTCACCCACACAACACTTAGCAAGCTAAAGAAGATTAATCAACTATATGAAGCGAAAGCACTTGACAGTCTTCCCATGTGTCCTCGAGAACGTTTGGTCATATTAAGTAGTACAACCGGCTTGTCCTTTGCTGCATAAAGGATTGGGCCACTTGCTGCATTTATTCCTACTGTCTTTTATTTACTCGTACTTTGTTTACTTGCTTTATCAAAAAACCCTAAAAATCCGTTTGCTAAGTATTTGCAGAGAATTCCTCGTTGTCCATACCACTAGCCAGCACCTTCTGCTCCTCGTTGGGTTCGACACTCTTACTTATCGAAAATACTGCGATACACCCCCTATACTTGTGGGTCATCAAGACTATTTTCTGGCACCTTTGCCGGGGAGTGAAGCGCTATTGAAGAGTGGAATTGGTAAAAGAAACTTCTACTGTGAGTATTGTTTACTTCTGCTAGTTGCTTTATTTTTATTATGGATAATTCGCTGATTTTCTTATTTGGTAATGCTACTACCACTGCTAAGGTAGTAGATAAGCCACCACCTGCTGAGAATGATGTTTTTAAAATACTTACAAGAATTATTGATCGTGTTATGGATAACTACTATGTTGGGGATGGAACTGTCCATCCCGGTGATCATTTGCTCTTTATACACGAATTATGCGGGTTGTTCAAGTGTGCAGGTATTACTACAGATCAAGTTAAGAAGAGGTTATTCTCATTATGCTGAAAGGAAGAGCCGTGGAATGGTATAAGCTGCTGAAAAATGGTCAAGCTCTAGAATGGGAGGAAATAGTGCCTCTCTTTTATTTAAAGTTTTATTCTCCTAGTGAGATTCATAAAGATCGGAATCAAATATACAACTTTTGGCCTCTTGATGGAGAGAGTACAGCTCAAGCTTGGGGGAGATTGAAGTTACTAATGCTCAAGTGTCCCATTCATGAGCTCCCCAACAATATTATTATTAATAACTTTTATGCAAGGCTCCCTCTACATGACAAAGATTTATTGGACGCTTCTTGTGCTGGATCATTCACTCGTATGGAAGAAGAAGCTAAATGGGATCTTCTGGACCGTAATCAAGACAATGCTGAAGCTTGGGAGAATGACAAAGGTAGAAAGTCAGGTAGAAATTATGATTATGAATGCATTGAAACTTTTATGGGAACTGATGACTTTCAAAATATTAAAAATGCTTATGGTCTAGACTCTCAAGCTATTGCTTCTTATTTTAAGGCTTTTGCTTCCTACATTGAAGTGCCTAAAAAGAAGTGGAATAAGTATCATGAACCTTATAAAGATGTTGGTAAGAGTGTTCCTGCAAGAAATACTGAAGTTTATACTACTAATCATGTCTTACCTAAACCTTACATTGAGAAAATCCCTTTCCCATGTAAGATAAAGGAACATTCTATGATAGCTTGTATGGTTAATAAAAGTGCAAATAAAGCTATTGAACCTGATAAACAAATGGTTGATGAACCTATAATAGCAAATGTGAAAGACTTTGTTACTAAATATGAAGAAGAGGGACACACTATCCTTTGTAAGGATACCTCTAATATTGTTTCACATAGTAGTGTTATGAGAGCTAGTATTCCCGAGTTTTCTGTTAGAAGAAGTAATCATTGCTATGATGGTCCTTGTGATAGTTATATTGTTAAGTTTATGCATGATACTGAAAGTTACTATGAAAGAGTGAAAAGTGTTCTTATGCATCTCAATAATATCAAGTTTCCTCGTTTTATGCTGAAAGTTTTTATGTTGCACTTCTTTTGCCTTCTTATGCAAGTAGCCTCTGGTTTCAACAACTTGTTTGTTTAAAAAATTCCCTTGCATAGGGAGTGGGTTAGACTTAAATGTGTGTGTGTTTTTGCTTCTTAATGCTCCCTTTCACTTCAATTCATATTCCTATGTGAGCGTCTTCAAAATTATCATGCCCATCTTAATGGCTATAAAGAAAGAGCTTTTTAGGAGACAACCCAATTTAGTTTTTGCTTTCAGTTTGTCTTTGTTTCTTTGAGTTTTAGAAGTTATTACTTC
This sequence comes from Avena eriantha, assembly GCA_910589775.1. NCBI lineage: Eukaryota > Viridiplantae > Streptophyta > Magnoliopsida > Poales > Poaceae > Avena > Avena eriantha. Next base: position 337,421,103 of record OU342746.1, read on the forward strand.
GGTAATAACCGCTCCTTATCCTTTTTTGTTTGGTTTTTGTGTCAAGATCAACCTCTAATGAGAGAGAAGTAATATTTGGGAAAGTTGCTGTCCCGAAACAGATTTTTGTGCTTCACCTTAAAAATTCGTGAGAGATCTCTGTATGTCGGATTGAGCTGTAATTTTTTGTTCTTATGCCCCAGGTTGTTATTTAACTTTCTTTAGTTTTCCACTTTTTGATTTGAGAAACAGAAGATTTTCTAAAAAATTGATCTTTACCTGCTGGTCTGTTTTGATAGATTTTTGCCACTCTTGCATTTGCTTCTTTATTCGATTTCCTTTTTGAATTATTTTTGGGTTTTTGGAAGGAGTGGCTACAGTAGCTTATGTTTTGGTATTTTTCAGTTGAAGTTGAACTCAAAAGGTTTCATCACTTCACTTATACTAATGTTGCTAATGAGCACTGTGTGAAGTTTTGTGTGAAAGAAATTTTCAGGTAGTGGAGATAATGGTGTAATGAGAAAGTGAAAGGTTTCATGACTCAAGTAATAAGTGTATGAAGATGAAGATATTGATGTTATTCAAGTGGTGACTCCGAAAGAATCTACTAGATACCAAATTCAGAGACCTGCAGAGTCCGTTTTCAAATAGGTAACAGTTATGGTAAGAAAAGTTCCACGAAAATACTACCCAACTATATTTTTGCAGTTTTTAGTCAATAAGGAAAGTTATGAAGCGAAAGAGAGACGGAAACGGAGCTAGGGTGGCTCACACCACCCTGTGGCGCGGGCCCACCCCTGGCCCCGCCACCAGGTGGTGTGTCCACTCCGGACTCCGCCTCCGACTCGTTTTCTCCCAGTACCTTCCTTTTGTTGTGAAACTTCGTAATATATAATCCCCTGGATCTCCCGAGGTTCGTATATCATGTTTTTGTTTCGATCTGTTTCTACCAGGAACTATCTTTGAAAGCTTTGAAGCACAATGGTGTCCACCAAGGATAAAGGAAAGGAGCCTATGGAGGAAGATCTCCGAGACCCCGGGAAGGAGAAGGAGATCAAGAGTGAAGGTGGAGAGGAGGCAAGGCACACCGGCACTACTGTTGCAAGAATTGGAGTGGTGGCGAACCCTGTCAGGATCAGAAGGACTGCACTGATGTCAATTGGAGGGAAGCCGCCATGTCACTGTTTGGCACCACGGACACCTTCTCCAAGCACCAAGAGTCCCTTCCATACCTTTATCCATAACCATGCCGGAAAAGAAGACCGCAAGGAAGAAGAGCAGAAAAAGAATCACAAGAGCTGGGATCCACAATCTGACATGATCATGCACCGCATCGAGCACAACTCGGAGTTGATTCGTACTCTCTCCTTCGAGATTGAGGACTTGGGGAAATTGGTCAAGAAGCTCATCGAGAGGATACCACCACCACCAAAGGAGTAATTCGTCATCAGGTTTGGCATCCCATTGGTTTGTTCCAAGCTTTGGGGAGTGCCGCGGTATCACATCACTATCTTCTATCTTTTTACCTTTTTAGTAGAGTCATATCATGAATAGAGAAGTTATCATGTAGGATGGTTTGCATTATGGAAGTGTCCCCTCTCTTGTTAGATATGTATCCCTTGGTGTGAGTTGCCGTTATGGAATATTAATGAGAAGTTCTATCATTTACTCTTTTGCATAGCTTATATTAGTTTTTAATTCATGGTTATATGATTGATCTTGTTGTTAGTATTGGTTGCACTTTGGGATCATTGAGTTAATTTAGTTGGTTTTGGCAAACCGGGCTTGATCAGTAGCAACACTATTTTTGAGAGTTGAATGAAAAGATTAAAGTACTCTAAGAAATATAATGTCATCATCTTTTTTCTTGATTTGCTCATAAGACTAGTATTCTCTAGTTAAGATCTTTTGTGCTTCCGAGGAAGATTGCATGTTTGTTTTTATCACTTGTATGTTTGTTTGGTTCCTTCAACTCTTATACTTGCTACCCAGCCTTGCTAGCCAAAAACCTATACTGAGAGGGAATTCTTCTCGTGCATCCAATCCTTAAACCAAAAGCCATGCCATTTATGTCCACCATACCTACCTATTAGCATTATTGCTATTCCAAGTAAATTCTTGTTTTGTCTACCTTCCAAATTAAACTTGTTATGTGAAAATTAGTGATTAAAGCTCTCACGAACTTGACGGCACACCTTTTTTTCTTGCATCTAATAAACTTGAACCATTGGGTCCTTCTTTGTTGCGTATATGCTTGCGCTTTATGAGTTGAAGTTAGTAGAACCATGTATCATGGGGACCGTTTTCAACACTGCATTGGTACTTTGTACCTAGTTGATATCATGTTCTTTGGCTTATAGATCTCGGCGGTGTGAAATAAAAGTAGAACTTGTAAGATCATGGAGTTTTTATGTGTGTTAGAGAAACGCCTGGGCCGCTAGCCTAAGCCATGCCTAATCATGGTGGAAACTTGCAGCATAACTATTGTGAGCATTCTATGAAGCATCCTCAATAAAAACCTATGCAAATAGCAAATAAAAAGATCACTGAGATGCTCATTGTCTGCTTGCCTTGTCATTTTGATTATGGGATAGCTCCTATATCATGTGCAAGGGGTACCCCGTTAGCGGTTCTCGATGATACACATGTATTTACAATGACAAGAGCTTACTCGTGACTGAAGTTGACTAGCATGAGGTTCGGTACTCATAAGTAAGGGGCATGCGATTTCAACTTATACCTTGTCAAGCATATCCTCTTAGTTGTGTCACTTTAACCTTAATCACCTAAAGACGCCTATGATAGGGGCAATGAGAGCTGAAAGCTAATAAGTACCATGATTTTTGGGAGATCTTTATGAAACTTGCAATCCCTGCTTCCCTCTGTGAATGGCCTTTCTTTTACTTTGTAGTTGAGTCAGTAAACCTATTCCCTTCTATCTCAACAAGTATTTTGAGTTGTTGTGTTTCATTCATTCATATGATGATTTATTCAAATCATGTTTCTTATGTTCCTTGTTTTGCCCATTGCTCTTATCTTGATGTTTACTACTTTGAAAGCTTTCATTGAAAACCAGTTATCTGTGAACTCCAGCAGATTATCAACTATTCTTCGAACAAGAGCTAAGTTTGCCATTACCAATTATGATTTACTTCATGTATCTTTATTGTTTTTCCTTTACTCATTGCAAGTTGAGTTATATAATAGTGAGTTGTCTTCTATTATTATCTATGTATCTGATGAATGTGATGCTTCTTGTCCGTATTGTTTTATCGACTCTTCACTCCATAAACCTGAGGCCATGTTTATTGAGCTCAGTTTCGCTTGGGGACAAGCGAAGTCTAAGCTTGGGGAGAGTTGATACGTCCATTTTGCATCACTATTCTATGTCATAATTCACTGTTATTCATTGATATATTTCGTATTGACAGGTGATACTTATGTTATTTCATCTGTTTTTGCATGGCTGATGACTTTTGGAGCATGGACCGCTGCAGTCGGGATTCTGATGGAAAAGGTGATGTTTGGAGGAAAAATTCGCGAAGATAAGGAAATCTGGGAAAATACATGGAAAATCCTATTTTTTCAGAAGACGAAGATTGCCAGAAGGGGGGCTAGAGATGGGCCATAGGGGGCCCACACCACCCCCTGGTGCGGGCCACCCTAGGCCGCGCCACCAGGTGGTGTGGCCACCCTGGTCCACCCCTGGCACTCCCCTCTGCCGTATATATTCCTCCCGAAACCCTAAGACTCGGGGAGCGACCACAGAAAGATTCCGCCGCCTCTGCGGGGCAGAAAACACCGAGAGAGAAAGATCTCTCCGGTAGACTGATTTCTGCCGGGGGAATTCTTTCCCGGAGAGGGAAGATCGTTGCCATCAACACCACCATCAAGCTGGACTTCATCGGGATCATCACCATCATCACCACCATCATCATCATCAGCACCCTCATCACCATCTCCATATTGCTGTAACAATTGTGTTGAATCTTGCACAGTTCATAGGGGAAACTTTCCGGGTGTTTATTATTCTTTGTAGTTGATGCTATTGAGTGAACCATTGAATTATTGTTTATGTTCAGATTGTTATACATCATTATTCCATATCTGATCATGATCCATATGATGTCTTATGGGTAGTTCATTTTGTTCTTGAGGACATGGGATAAGTCATGTTGTTAGTAGTAGAGTTGTGTTAAGAAAGATTCAATAGTTTGATATTTAAGTTGTGGTGTACTTCTTCTAGTGGTGCCATGTGAACGTCGACTACATGACACTTCACCTATATGGGCCTAGGGGAATGCATTGTGTATTTGGCTACTAATCGTAGGGGTTGCAGGAAGTGACAGAAACCTAAACCCCCGTTAGGAAACCATTGCACAAGGGACGTAAGGGTCTTAGAGTTTAAAGCTATGGTTATGTTTCTACCTTAATTACTTTCTTGTACTTACGGATGTTTGCAAGGGGTATAATTACAAGTATGTATTAGTCCTAGGAAGGTCGGTACATTAGCACAGGTTCACCCACACAACACTTAGCAAGCTAAAGAAGATTAATCAACTATATGAAGCGAAAGCACTTGACAGTCTTTCCATGTATCCTCGAGAACGTTTGGTCATCTTAAGTAATACAACCGGCTTGTCCTTTGTTGCATAAAGGATTAGGCCACTTGCTATATTTATTCCTACTGTCTTTTATTTACTCGTACTTTGTTTACTTGCTTTGTCAAAAACCCCTAAAAATCCGTTTGCTAAGTATTTGCAGAGAAGTCCTGATCCATACCACTAGCCAGCATTGCTCCTCGTTGGGTTCGACACTCTTACTTATCGAAAATACTACGATACACCCCTTATACTTGTGGGTCATCACCGGGGCGGAGGGATCTAGCGGTTCCTTAGATCGTCGGTACCGGCAGCCTTGCGCTTGGACTGCTTCTTTCCTTTCTTGTCTCCGGCATGGAGGTGACTGGCGGCGTGGGGGCCTGCTAGGCTTGCGAATAATGGCGGCGGTCCTAGGATTCCTTATGTTGCCAAGATGATGATCTGTCGGCGCTTGTCCCCATCGATCTGGCGGAAGTGGCGTGTTCCGGAAGGCTCTGCCGGCGAACTCCCATGGGCGAATAATGCCTGGAGATTGCTGGATTGGAGGGATTCGGTCATGTGCACCCATGTTTTATTCCGACTATATGGGCTCAGAGGGAGCGCTTCGAAACTCTCTTGGCTGTTAATATCATGGGGCATGTTCTCGTTCCATGGTGTTGAGGGAGAATGTCATGGAGACCGAGATCTGAGGATTGACAATGGTGGTTCGAGTCTGGGTGGTGATGAGGAATTGGCTTGGTGACTCGTGACTTGGTGCAGTGACATGCAAGTGGGGGCGACTGCACATGAGAGGTTCTCAGTCCTACCTTTCAGGGTGAAAACCTAGGGTCTAGCCTTAATTGGTTGTGCCTGGCAATGGTCTTGTTTAAGGTATTGTTTGAGAGCGTGGACTTTTTTCAGGGTGAAAACCTAAGATCTATGATCGGGCGATGACAATGTTGATGCACTGTTCCCTTCTTGGAGGCGTCACTTTTGGAGATGCTGAACTTCTGGTATTGTCTTGGTGGTGGTAGTACCGCTGTTTCAACGAATGGGTCACTGTAGCGGGATTTTTCTTTTTTGTAATTCTTCTTTCTTTTTTGGTTGTGTGCATCCGTACGGCCGTTAGCGCAATGCGTTGTTGCAGAGGCTGGTTGTAATTGGTATCTAATATATGCTCCTTTCAAAAAAAATGTGTGTGAAAGCTCGTATGTGACTCAAATTGATGGTAGCTCACATGTGTGTATAGTAAGAGCATCTCTAATGGTTACTGAAAAACACCGGGAACTGAATAATTCTGACGGATTTTCGATTTCGGGGCTGGGCTTGGGAGCTAACGGAACCAGTAAACGGCCCAACCCGAAAACATTTTGGCCCGATGACTAGGCGGCGGTGCGACGGCCACCGCTCCACCCCGACCTCGATTTTGGCCCATCGACGATGCGCGCACGTGCAGAAGCCCCTAGGCGAGCTCATCCACTAAGCTTTTTAACTTTTTTCGTTGTAATATTTTGTATGTATGCACTGGTCGGATATGCCGTATGAACTAATCTACTAAAATCACGTCTATGATTTCCTGGGAGTTTTTGAAATTCAAATATACGGTTGGGCAAGATCAGTAAGTGATCTGCGCCGCACACTTACGAACCGAAAAATGCGAGTTCAGTGGCACTTTTTCAGTAACTACTAGAGATGCTCTAAGAGGAGTGAGAGCTAAAGTTTACTCCCACATGAGATGTTGGAGAAGAGTTGCACCACCTTATATGGTGTGTCTCACCATTTTGTAAGTGAGTGAGAAGAGAAGTATTACACGCGCGCTCGTTGTGTCGTTGTTTGCGGAATGAGCCTCCCTAGAGTGCTACACGTAGGCTATTTGCTGAAGTGCTACACGTAGGCTTCTACCACGAACACACCGAAACCAATCTAGGTTTTGCCAGTCTCTTTGCTTGCGCCGCCACCATAATCTGCCCTATCTCACACGCTGGTGAGCGGGAGAGCAAGTCTCACTCGTCTTTGTCTTTGTGATCATGTACGAGAGATGGCGGTTAAAGTTTTTTGAAAAGCGCTCCGCACGACTGCTCAAATTCGTCATCACGACACGTCTTCCCGGCCGTTAAGCCAGACCCGTGCGCGTCATCTTCAACTTCATCTTTTTTGATAAGTCTCTGCAACGTCTACACCCACGGCGATTCCATCGGCAACCGGTCAGTACGTATATCATTATCCGATCTTTTGCTATAGTATGACTGATTTTGTATATACACTACGGCTGTTCATGTTGATTAATATGTCTAGTATGTTAGAGTTTTACGTGATCGTAGTTGCTGTAGTCATAATTTATATTCTAGAATTAATTACGGAAATTATACTTAATAATCCAAGAGAGACTATGAAAACTCAATGATATTGTCGATGCCTAGTAGGGCCGACACGGTGTGTATATATATTACATCAATCGGACATACAATAGGAGAGTTACAGAACACGATAGCCTTACACGAGTTCGATTAGAATCCATTTTAACACTCCCACTCAATCATAACTTATCTAAGTTAAAATTGCATCTAAATGCTTCTAACTGTCTTGTAGAAAGCTATCAGAAGGATCCTCGGGTGACCAAAAGCTATTCAAATTGGCAGTATTTTGAGCGGCGTTTTGCTCCCAGCCTTCATGTTTAATATTTTGTTGTTTCCATTGTAATGCATGAAACTAACTCAGCCTGGGATATAATCAGCATGTTTTTCTCAGTTTGTAATATTATGGCGGTTTCATTCATGGAAATCGACGATGCATGAGGGCCATTGTTAAAGAATGTATTTTAAACGTGAGATGTAGTAAGCACATGAGTTACGGTTGAAAACCAGCAGCTGAAACACACGTTGCACGTTGCAATTGAAAACCTAAGTGCAGCCACACGTTACAACTGAAACATGTGACACGGTTGACAATATGCAGTTGGAACACGTGAGATACATTCAAAATGTGCAGTTGAAACACGAGATACAATTTTTTTTTTGCGAAGGTGGATCATATTGCATTAACCAAGATTCTTACAGAAAAGCCCTGCAACAAAGAAAATTACAACATAGTCCTTCAGCACCCAGCTTCGTCCTTGTCGCAAAGCACGTTAAAATGTGCAGTTGAAACACGAGATACAATTGACTAAGAGAAGTAGAAAAATTACAATTCAATTGAGGAATACAGGAATACTTGGAACATGTGGACTTTCTTAAAATAGGCTTTCGCCTAGCTTTATAAATAAAGCAAACATCCACATAGAGTACACCACAATACGTCAACACAAAATAACGCCGGGGCACATCACAAACCAGCCCAAACACCAGATATAAAACACAGTCTCAACGACAACGACAACGACAACGACAACGACAACGACAACGACAACGATGCGACCAACGAGGATCCCACGGCCTAGCTAGGGCTCAGGAACATGTGTACCTACGATCCCAACTTTCACTTTTAGCAAGAATAACATCATTTAAGTTTTGAAATTTACAAAAATACAAACTTGTATAGAATGGATACATGTATGCATTTATAAATTGTGAGACCGTATATATGTGCCCTACACAAGAAATAGAAAATGATCAAGCTACATTTTAAGTTAAGTAATTTAAAATGCACATTTTACACCGATGAAAAACTGTATCACTATCAAGTGCATTGTTTACTAAACATTTCCCCCTCCTCCCGCATCGCCTCCCCGAGTGAGGCGACCGAGGCTTCCTCCTTGCCTTCTTCCCAAGCTCTGCCCCTCCTCCCAACCTCCCCGCCGCCGTCAGCGGCCGCCACCAGGCCCTGCCCGCGTGGGTCCACGGTGCTGGTGGCGGTTACCTCGTCCTTCCCCACACGCATGGAACCCTGACTCAGGCGGGAGCGGCCGACAGCAGTGCAACATGGCACATAGTGGTCTGGCGACGACGCGGCTGGCCCTGGGTGGCCACAGGCGATGGTGCTTTCCCTTGACGGCAGAGCGCAACGACGGCGCGTGGGTGGCTACTAGAGCCCGCTCGGCCTAGATCTGGGCCCGTTTGGGCCCCATCTGGGTTGGATTGGGTTGGCTGCTTCGCGGGGGAGCTGTGCCTCCTGGAGATGGATGTTGGTTGGTGGCGGTGCTGCTGCGCGCCTACTGTAGCGTGGCGGCGGGGGCTTTGCTAGCCCAATCTGGGCCCGGCCTGGCTCGCTAGGCCCGGTATGCCTTGCTGCCGCATCCGATCGGTTACCGTGAAAGCGGTGGAGGTTGTTCTCTCCCGCGCGGCGGCAGTGCTGTCACCCCGAGTCCCGATCCGCTACCCGTTCTCCGTCTCATATGCCTCATGTCGGTGTTCACAGTGAGACGACAAGTCTACAATGGTGATGTCAAGACCGTGGTGGCGTGAGTTGGTGGGCGGAGTGGGTGGGTGGAAGCCTACGGCGTGTTCGGGGTAGAGGTTCTTTGTGGGTCGGGAGAAATCCATGTTGGCCTGCCGGTACCGACGGGATGACGCCTACGGGTATTGCCTTTCCTTCTTGAGAGCGTCGGGTGTACCTCTTTCCCTCTCACCTCTGGGAAACCATAGGACAAGTCCAAGCAGCAGCGTCTTCATCGTCGTATTCCTTTATGAAGGTGTTGCTTGATATATATGGAGGTGAGAGGGAGTACGTACTGTGCATGTTATACAAAACTTATATTAATTTGTGGACCAGACGATGCGGTGATCGAAGGACGATAGAGAAGGACCTCGCCGTTAGGCTTGTCAAGCAAATTATTAGTTGGAGAGGCGACCATTTACGTGGCAGTGGTACAAAGGGAACATGGCTCCCTGCGCAGTGTGGTCGCTGGATCGTGATAGCCTGATAGACATGCAGTGTCGCGAGAACCTTTTGTTGTTAACACTGCGCCGTGCCCGTGACGTTTGCCCGTTGCTGTCCTGGTTTGCTATAATCAGTTTAGACAGGACGATTTCTTCCCTACAAGACAACTGGCGGCCAGACAGTCTATTCCCTCCGTTTCAAAATATAAGATGTTTTAGCTTTGTGAAGTGAGCGTATCTAGATTTTTTTAAAGATGTTTTAGCTTTATAAAGTGAGTGTATCTAGATGTCTTTTAATGTGTAGATTTACTCTCTAAGAAATTTAGATACACTCATTTTATAAAGCTAAAACATCTTATATTTTGAAACGGATGGAGTAGCTAGTAAGCTAGCTGCACGCAGAGCCTGCTTATTTGCACGTTCAGGGTATATATACATGCTCTGTAATTTTCTTAAAGGAACTCGCACCAAGTGAGTTAATATGTGCGGAGAGTGGAGACAGACGATTTATTGGGCAGCGGTACAAGGTGAACATGCATGGCTAAGCTTGCATAGTGTGGTCGCCAGAGTAGGCAGTATCGCCGCGAGAACCTCCAAGGCCTACGGCCGCGGGGCAAACACCCAAAATCTCATCGTCGGTTTTGTTTGGACGCACGGCTCGGCACGACAGAGAGAGACAAGACAGACGATCAAAAACCATAAGCGGCAGCAAGCAGGCCACCACCACTGTGCTCGACGAATGGGTTTCGTTGCATCCATCGATCGATCGATTGGCTTTCTTCTTCGGCCGTCACGTCCGGACTCGGTCGCGGCCGTGCGCGAGAGCGGCGGAGATCGATGCAGGCCACGTACTCATCCAGAGCCTGTCCTGTCGTGTCGTCGAGCTAAACGTGCTCGGGGGCCGGTCGCTGGCTGCCACGCACGTGTAAGTCGCGCTGAAATTCACTCGCCAAAAACTCATCGTGATGCTGACTTGTAGTAGTAGTATTAACCCACATCGTTGCATCTCAACTTCTGTATTGACTTGTCGTAGCTGCCAAACGCGCTGCCTGCGCGGCGGCGGCGGCAGAGGCCGACCTCCCCCGCATCCACAAGCGGTCGCCGTCGGCGTCAACGGGGCGGCGGCGCGGACGGTTCATACCTAAGCCAGTCAACCAGTCACAGCATCACGCTCATGCATGCTCCATACTGGCCACGATGCCGTCGTAGTGGAAGACGGCGAGAAAGAACGGCCACGATGCCGCCCCTTCCTCGGGCCGGTGCCTTGGCCTTAGTATTTAAGTTTCATTTTTTTTAAATGCCTTACACAATGGATGCAAATAGTGTGTGTAAACTTATATTGGGTAGTATAGTAGTAGTAAGATTATTACGGTGCAAACATCATGCACTTAGTTCGTACTACTTCGTCATATTTTAGTGTTGTGCCGGCATGCTCGGTCCGGAGGCGTGTAGCTATCCTCGGTAGGGGATGTGGTTGGCGGGCTTCGGTGCACGTGGAGGTGGTTCGTGGGCCGCCGACTCAGGCGGTTGGGGGTTGAGCACCTCCGGCAGAAATCCTCGCTCCGGTTTGGCCGGAGCCGGCGATGGTGATGTCCGCGGGTGTCGCGGATTTTCTTGGATGCATCGTCGCTTGGTGCGCGCACCCCTCGTCACGCGGTCCTGACTTCGGAGGGAAACCTCTAATCCGATGGTACGGTCGGGATCGGACGATGGAGGCGCTTATGTGTCTCTTACCTTCTTGGGGGCATCGTCTCGGAGTCGCCTACGGTCAGGGGTTCGGTGAATGGCGTGTGTTGTCGGACAGCTGTGCAAGGTCTAAGGGTGAAGTTTGGCAAAGATGATGCCTCGAGCTGAGGTCGGGTCGCGGCTGATCTTCGGTAGTTAGTTTTCTCGGCGTGTCCGGTGGGTTCTCCTGCTTCGCTGTGTTGCTGTGGAGTTGGAGCTGCGGTGGAGCGTGTCGAGGTGGCGACGATGACCGGCCGCCGATGGTCTCTGCAGGGTCTCGTTTGGCTCAAGATCAGCATAATTCCCCTGTAAAGCTCGTCGTTTGAGTCGGGGCTGTCTCTCCTTGGCGCGTGTTGCCAATTGATGGCATAGGCCGACATGGTTTGCGGCGCCGTGTGTGAGGCTCTGTTTTGGAAGTCGCTGGTGAAGCCGGAGCACCGGCTCGCGGAGGAGTGATGACGATGGCGCCCAGTGGCAAACTCGACGGGGGTCTTCTTGTGTGCCTGTTTTTTGTGTGGGTAGCCAGGTTGGCTGTGGCGGTGTGCCCGATGTGGTCGTGTTCTATGATGACATTGATGCATTTGTACGGGTTTTCGGCAGATGAACCGGTCAAATCTCTTTGACCTTTTTAAATAAAACTAGCATGGTGGCCCTCGCAAATGCGAGGGCAACTCTTTAAAGTTTTGAACTGACTTGAGAAAAAAATTCTTAGTTTAATGTTGTAGGATTCTATGATCGCAGATATGTTGTGCTCATAAATACTCCATAACAGAATATATAAAAAACTGGAAAATTTAGTCGTGAACAGTATTACTAACCTTATATGTCATTTTAAACGATGTTAAATTAGTTCCTATATTTGAATTTTAGACCGTAAGATGGATGATACTTTTTGCGATCTTAAATAACTATGTTATGTTGTGAGTCATCAGTATTGCATAAAGTTATGCAATTTTTTCGTCCAAGTAATAATTATAGGTCCAGATGATAAATAGTAAGATGGTGTTTAGAGGATATATAGAATAGCAAAAATAAATTTTCATATAGAAGTAACTTATCCTTGTTAACCGCTAGAATAAAGTAAGGTTAGAGTATTTTCTTTTTTCCAGATCTCTCTGTTCTCACTGAGTGGTTCTTAAATACATATGACACTGTACTTCTCTTTCGAAAGCTAGTCATCTAGACATGAAAATATCCAGTGTCAATTTTGGCCATTACTTTGGTTGAATAATTCCTTGATCACTGTTTATTAAAAAACAATTGATAAAATGAAATAGTGGTAACATTTGCATTTTGATTATCAAGGTTAGAGAACTCGGATTGCAAGTTTTCCAGAACCTTATATACTTTTAAGATGGATCAAATAATTTTTCATTACCTCTCTACATGCTATGATCCACATGAATCAATTTTTTTCTCCGCTCTCGCTTACATGCATGTGTCGTGTCATGTAACATTATTACATCGTTGCGGATGCTATAGTTTTGACTGATGAGTCATTTACATTAATCTATATGATCAAATTTTAAAAGTTTAGAAACCGTGGCAAGTAGAAAAAAGTTACGTGTTTCATCACATCATAAAATATAATAGTTACTTGGGACCCTTATACATTTTATCCAAAAGGTTACACTCGAAGAACTTTTCTTAAATTAGTACTACATTAAACTAGACACTTAGAATATAAAACACTGAGATAATCTATAATGTTTTCAAATTCTTTGAGGAAAACGTTGCATTGGAGTTACCGATGATGAGGAGGGAATTCTTCATAGGCTGCTAACAAAAAACCATGTTAGTTGGTAGTCATATTTCATCAGAATTCTTTTTATTTCGCATGGTTGGAAAACATAGAAAGTGAAAGCATATGGTCGGAGTGGCCTGTTGTCTGGTTAGAAACTATAGACATCATCACCTTGAGATTGTAAGCTCACAATTTTATGGTTGATCATCCCATGCGCAATTAAATATTTCTGGTCAAGCGATTTATAGTCAAAATAGAGGATTTTTTAATATGTATACACATTATTGTAAAATTAGTCAAATTTTCATAGTTAAAAACATTCCTGGATAATATCCCGATGCTTTTACAAACTTGGTCAAATTTTACCTTATTTGGCTTTTGAAAACATTTACACGCCTTACTTTTTAAAACAAAGAAATTTGTAATATGTGAACTCATTTCTTACCTAAATAAGAACATTTACATAATCGAGTAGGTATCTTACTTGCCACGTTTAGCATGTACCCCACCTTGCAAGTTGTCGCGCCATGGCGGAGACACATACATAAACATAACACCAAAACATGTTTGTACTTTAATGAGTCCTTTTTTCGCTTTTGAATACAATCCTTGGACCACAACTCCACAATTATCATTACTTGGATTTATAATATTAGACGTCAAACATATCACATAATTTATTGCACGTTCAGATGAGCAAGACAATATATGGTAAGATTACACATCTAACGGTCTAAATAGTCTAAATAAATGTCAGGCTTTTTTACTTCTTTCAGTAATAGTCCAGGTTCCACATAAATCTTGCACGTCAAAGCGTGTAACATAATTATTAATTTCGATTATATCACAACCATTAATTATATATCTAACATTTTTCTTTCTGGACAAATCCAACGTGAACTTTTCCACATCAAAGCATGCAGTCACAACCTCAGAGTTCCTGGTCATCGAACCTTGACTAATTCCTCTATATTTTTATGACATGTCTTTACCACAGTCCTGGTTACGCACAGTATAGCTGGCTTCGTCCTGCTATTGTTTTCCTTTTTAAACTGGACTCCATCTTCACATATAAACTTTGACCAATTTGATGGTCCGTGTCGAGCTAGGTCTCCCGCATTTTTTGCCCGTGCCATTTTGGAGCTTGCATGTTTCGGTCCATATCGTGACCGAGTTGCACATGTGCCTATTGACCCCTCATACGTGACACTATTGACCGTTGTTTGTACCAACAGTTTTATGTAACCTTTTATTATCTTTAAATCGTAGCCACAAATAGTAGATCTAACAGCCTATATATTTTAGGTGATGTGGATTAATGTGGTGCCTCGAAAAACAATCTTACATTGTTTTTTATATATAATAGATATTTTGTCTGGACAATTATCTGCCTATAATTTCTTGAATATTTATATATACCTGCATGCACATCATATGATTCACCATTTGTATTATAGAATTAAAGTAACAATTCATCACCGATTTTTTTGTATACTCTCACTCGTGTCTGGGTTTATATATCAATTTGAGTTCGTAGTGTAGAATGGGTTCGTGTGCTGCGTCCTGTATGTATTTCCTTTGGAAAAGTCTAAATGTTGCATACAATACACTAGTGGAAAAAAGGCCTCCAGTCCTAGCCCGTAAGGGGCTTTAGTCCCAGCCCTGGTAACCGGGATTAGAGGGGCAGGACTAAAGGCCACCCCCACTAGTCCCGAACCGCTTACCATCCGGGACCAATGGGTATCACGTGGCCGTCTCTGCGGGTGCTGGGTCCCCCACCCCCCTCATTAGTCCCGGTTCGTATTACGAACTAGGACAAATGGTTCTCTGCCGCGGTAGAAGTTTAGACACTTTCTCTGCCGCGGCAGAGAATTCAATTTGTATCTTTTTTTCTCTTTTTTATTTCAAAAATAGTTTTCTACGCTACCACATACCGTACACGTTCGTGCATACATAAGATAACTTCTTTTAAGATCGAGCATACAAATATATACATGATCATGATAGTTACATGGAGATCACAATTCGACGATTTAATTACACGGTCGGGGATCATCGGTAGCGCCTATTCACGCTAAATACCCCGGCGTCATCTATCATCTCGGTCATCAAGAATCCTACCAGTTCTTCAGCAATTCCTAGTATGCTTGCTCTGGTAGGAGCTGATCCCGCATTCTCTCGAACTATATAAGAAAAGGAGATCAATATGAATATCAATCATGATAACAAAAAGTGACAGTAATAAAATAATGTTGTGAATGTATTGCTTACGTCGACTCTATTATCATTGTGCTCAGTGGTAAACGTGCGAATGAACTCGCAAACGTAGTATTCA
Source organism: Avena eriantha (assembly GCA_910589775.1). Lineage (NCBI taxonomy): Eukaryota > Viridiplantae > Streptophyta > Magnoliopsida > Poales > Poaceae > Avena > Avena eriantha. The sequence continues at coordinate 337,436,280 of OU342746.1, forward strand.
CATAGATTCGTCCCTTGCGGCTGCCTCGCGCACTTTACGAGAATAGAATTCAATCAAAATTATAATCTAGCATCATAATTGTCTTGAAACTAGAAGTAAAGAGATGCGTGAACATATCACGTATTACTTACCGAGACCGGAGTAAACGTCAGCTCCTTACTAAAGGAACCCGTAACCCTACTCTTGAACGTGCTCCAAACCCTACCCGGCAAAGAAAATGAATTAATGAGTTATTTATTACGTGATATCTCAGGAAATCAAATAAAGAGGCTGATGTAGCACGGAAATTACCTCTGGAGCATGTCCTGCATGTCCCTAAATTGTTCCAGGGGTCTCTTCGATGGGTCCATGAATTCAACTCTTCCCTTATCAAGTCGAATGTCCATGAGAATCCAGTGGAAACTGCACACGTTTATATATACATCAGTAACTCATTAATTATATTTAACATCGAGTAAGAAAAAGTGAATGTGTACAACATAGTAAGACCCTCACCGGAAATTGTAAGGAAACAGTATGTGGTCATAGAAATGTTGCTTTGTTAGAAACCTTAGAAGGTTTTCCTGCGTCTCCTCGGGTTTATCCTTTAGCGTATTACAATGTATTTTATCTGGGTCAATGAACCCAACACTAAAGAGGACCTTCTTTTACATTCCATGATCTTCATTCTGCATAATAACAGAGTACAAAAGGATATAATGAGGATAATTATATGCAATGAACCGAACAGCTGAAAAAATGAACAACTTATATATAGACAATGAATTCAACAACTTACAGACAATAGCAACTCATGAGACTTTTGTCGAGGGCGTCGAAATTGTATAACTGGAAGAGTTCTGGAAACTCAACATGGACCTCTTCTTCTCGGAAGTAGTAGTCATGTGGGACTTTCGCCACGATCATTATTCTCTCCTGCTTTATGACTTTCAAGTACCAGTTATGTAAACTCCGCATTTGTGTTGGCAGTTGTTGGAACTGCTCAAAGCTGACCAGAGGCTTCCCTGGGACATATGTAGGGACTACCTGAGCCTTGGGTAACTTGTCGTCCTGGGCACCTAGCAATTCCTCAACAGTCACATTCATAGCGACCGCAAGCTTCTTAGCTTCTTCCATATCCTGCTGGGGAGTGTCATAGGATAACACTTAGAGGGGTGGGATCGATTTTTTGGCCTATTTCCCGAGCTGGGGGACATCCATTCTTTTCCCGGTTGCACTTTGACCTGATGATTTGCCCCCGCTTGCACTTCTACTTGATTTGCTCTTCTTTGCTTCCTTCCGAAGTGTGCGTACATAGTCATCTGGCTTATGGTGCAACTCATACTGCGATTTTGTGTTCAGGAAAGAATGTGCATACGCTTTTTGCTTCTCGGTGTATACCGGGGCGGGCTCGGGTTTCTTCTTTTGAAAATGCGCATCACAATGGGCCTTTGTGATTGCTGCATTTTCCTCGTCAGTACGATCGTAAGGTCTGATGGGAAGATTCTTACGAGGTACTCTTGGGAGGGGCGACATTTGTCGTTTTGGGCTGCTGCGTCGTTTAGTACTAATCGGAGGCTGCGGCAGAGATCGAGATGGACTCGGGCTGTGGTGGTCGTAGTCATGGGGTGGGCTTCTTGGAGGTGATGGAGGTGAAGGTGACATGCGACGACTCGGAGGCGGAGTTAGCTTTGGCGTCCAGCCTGGAAGCTTGATGTTGTTCTTGTCCCATAGAATGATACCACCCAGTACTTCTCCGAGTGTCCTCTCACCTTCAGGTCCAGGGATGTCAAGCTCCATTGAGTCCCACCCCATTGCGATTTCATCCACAACAACTTTAGCATAGCCAGCTGGAATCTCACGGCCATGCCAGCGTGTGCCAGGTGGACAAGGTAAAGCACATCCGACCGCCACCTTGATGGATATGTTCTTCACCTTCTGATGGAGCTCACAAGATGCCTGCTCCTTGATTCCATCCACGGGGTAGCCGGGACCGCCATCTACCATACGTGCATCGTCAGAAGGGACCTCCGATTCAGCCACGCTGCTTCTCCGCTGAGATGGGACGACGGTAATATCGAGTACAGGATCTTGCAGGCGCGCTGCTCCTCGAAGTTTGTCAATCTGTTGCTGATGCATTCGAAGTGTTCCTAGCAACTCGGTGAACCTGTCTCCCTCCTCCTCCTGTCGTCGCCTCGTTGCTCTCTCTCGGCTCCTATAAGTATCTCTGTGTTTGGGAAACCCCATCTCCCACGTATAACTAGGGCCAAGGCCTCGTACACGTCCTCCGCGTTCGTCATTCCCGAGGACCTTTGTCAGCAAGTCTTTCTCTCTATCGGGACGGAACTTTGTTGTCCCCGCTTTAATCTCCTTCACCACTTTCTGCCATGTATCCCGGGGTATCCTAATCCCGTCACTGCAAATAAGGTCCCCTGTACTTTCATCATACTCACTCCCATACCCAAGGAACCAATTCCTTGCCCTCAGATCCCATTCTTCGCGCATTGGTTCTGGAGTGATCCCTTTAGCAAGCAGCTCATTCTCTTTAGCATCCCACTTTGGCATGGCAGCCGCGTAGCCCCCTGGCCCCAGGTAATGGTGATATTTCTTCATCGCGGCATTTTTCTTGTTTTTTCTGACTTTTCCATAGCAGGTTCTGCTCCTTGTACTTCACAAATGCATCCCAGTCAGCCTACTGCTTCGTTAGATAGCATTCAAATTTAGGAGGAGTCTTTGTTTTCTGATACTTTTGCCATAATGCTTTCTTCCACTTCTTGAATAGTTCAGCCATCTTCGTAAGAGTCCACTGCTTGACTTTCTTCCTCAATGCACATGTGTCGGCTTCATCCTCACATTCTGGCAGGGTTAAATGTGCCATAAGGTCATTCCAAAGACCCTCTTTGCACATGTCGGCGACATACTCACCCTCTTTCGCCCCTTTGGTCTTATTCCACTCTCGAACGGTGATCGGGATGCGATCCCTAACCATAACACTGCATTGTTGTACAAATACAGTTTTAGCCTTTTCGGGTTCCAACGGTTCACCCCACCGTAATTGTATAACGCGTAGATGCGTCCAACTTTTTGGCCGAGCCTCGTTTGGAATATTTTTTGCTCGATGTGGAGGCCTAAGAGAAGAAACATTCGTCAATTTATATATATACAACTCAGTTAATGCATCTACTGATCACCAGACTTCATATGTATACCTCGCTGTCGGCTTCTCCACCACCGGAGCCATCGGCTTCTCCACCACCAGAGCCGTCGGCTTCTCCTTGATCATTTCGGTCGACCTCCTCTCCCTCACCGGAGGGGTTCAGATAAATCGACGGAGATTCGGGTGGATCAACATGGGGGCGTGTCGTTGATCATATCCTCGAGAATTTCTTCCTGTGCTAGGTCTCTCTGGATTGGATCCATAGTTTTCTACAAAATGCACACAATAACATTTTTCATTCAATATTGCTGCATAAAATAATACTAAACAATAATATGAACACGCAATTTGCTACAATAATACTAAACAATAGAAAAATTCTAGTGATGCCCTAACCCTAACCCTAAGTCCGGGCGGCCCGCAAGCACCACTACCCTAACCCTATCTTCAGGGGCCCGCGAGCACCCCTACCCTAACCCTATCTCCAGGGGCCCGCGAGCACCACTACCCTAACCCTATCTCTAGGGGCACGCGAGCACCACCACCCTAACCCTATCTCCGGGGGCCCGCGAGCACCACCACTCTAACCCTAAGTCCGGGGCCTGCGAGCACCACCACCCTAACCCTATATCCGGGGGCCCGCGAGCACCACCACTCTAACCCTAAGTCCGGGGGCCCGCGAGCACCACCACCCTAACCCTATCTCCGGGGCCCACAAGCACCACCACTCTAACCCTAAGTCTAGGGGCCCGCGAGCACCACCACCCTAACCCTAAGTCCGAGGCCCGCGAGCACCAGCACCCTAACCCTATCTCTGGGGGGCCCGCGAGAATAACATATATCTATTATACTATATCTATTAATAACATATATACTCCAAATATACTATACACATATATACTATACTCCACATATATACAATATACTATATCTATTATATTACAATATTCTATATCTAAAAGATATAAGAAATAAAAAAACATATATATACTATATATATTCTATTACTATACACAAACATATATATATATACTATATCTATATACTAGTAATAATTATTAACATATAAAAAAAAGATACACGAAATAAAAAACATATATACAAAATACTATATCTATAATATACTATAAAATATACTATATCTATAATATACTATAAAAAACATATATACAATATACTATATCTATAATATACTATAAAAACATATAATATATATATAATATACTATATATATAATATACTATAAAAAAGATACACAAAATTAAAACAAAAGTGGCCGGGGCGGCAGGGACAGAGAGAGGCAGCGCGGTCGGGGGCGCCGCCCGGGCTCGCCGGGGCCGGGGATGGAGGAGGCGTGGTGCGCGGCGGGGGGAGAGAGTTACCTCCGGTGGGGCTCGCCGGGGCCGGGGACGATGGAGGATGCGCGGCGCGCGGCGGGGCGGACGTCCGCGGCGTTTGGAGAGGCGGAGGCACGGCGGGCCGGCTGGAGAGGCGGCGAGGCGGTCCAAATTTTGGTAGCCTGCCGGCGTCGATGTCGTCGTCCTCGCGCGCGTCCTGTTGCAGAGTGTGGAGATGGAGATTGGAGGAGCGAAGCGGCGTATTTAAGTGGATGAACCTTTAGTCCCGGTCCGTGGCTCGCACCGGGACTAAACGGTCTTTAGTCCCAGTGCGAGGCATGGACCGGGACTAAAGGTATGACCTTTAGTCCCGGCCCGTGGCTCGCCTCGGGACTAAAGGCTTTTCGGCACCGCCCACGGGGTGCGTGCCAACAACACCCTTTAGTCCCGGGCCATGCCACAACCCAGGACTAAAGGCCCCTTTTTTGAAAAATTGACTACAACCTCTGTTTCCCGCCTTATTGCATACTATGTTATTAAATAAACTACTATATATCAATATTATTAAATCTGATAAAAGTTTATAATATTTTAGGGTTTAGGGTTTCGGGTTTAGGGTTTAGGGTTAGGGGTTAGGGTTTCGGGTTTAGAGTTTTGGGTTTAAGGTTTAGGGTTTAGGGTTAGGGTTTCGGGTTTAGGTTTTAGAGTTTTGGGTTTAGGGGTTAGGGTTAGGGTTTAGGGTTTTAGGTTTAACTATTATATTTAGGGTTTAGGGTTTAGCACCTTAGTCCCGGTGTGTAGCATTTTCTCTTTTATAAAATAATTATTCTAACTAGTCAAACTATTAACCATTTTGCCATTTTCATGTGATTCCAACACTCCGGTGGTCTTCCTCCGGCGAAACCCTAGACCGGGGCCCCGGATCGTCTACCCCTATAGCTTTCTCCGTACGAGGGTAGCGCGGTGGACCTTTCTATTTGTTTTGGTTTGTTTAGGACATATGTACATGGAGAGAAAGTGTTAGGCCAACTTTGCCACATTCCAGGCCCCGGTTGTCCCGCGGCGGGAGTTTTCACGTACAGATCCAGTATTTCACTAAGTGTTAACGCATGTCTGGAAGTGGGTTACACTTGGGGCCTACACATGGCACCTACCAACCTTGCACCACTCTCACACACATATCCTAGGGGCACATGCAAGTTTTTATGTGATTCCGACGCTCCGGTGGTCTTCCTCCGACGAAACCCTAGACCGGGGGCCACGCGCGCCAAGTTTATGAATTAATACCCTTTTTGGAATATTACTGTAAGTATCTGTCGTGATTATTTAAATAGGATTAATACCCTTTTTGGAGTAATAAATTCCTAAGAAAATAATTACTAATCAGAAAATTGCAAATAATATGACTACGGAATCACAAGAAAGATTAGAACCTGTTTATGAATTAAAATTGCAAGTTTACTGTAAGAATATCCTACGTCAACCGTTAGGGTTTCGGGTTTCGGCGCACATATGTATCTCAACATGGAAATCAATGTCATATTTGTTCCCCTTTAGTCCCGGTTTCGGGTTTTGACCGCATTTTTTTATTTTTTTATTACAAAAAATAAGCCCCTTTAGTCCCGGTTGATAAAAAATTCGCGCGAAACCGGTACTAAAGGTCTGTTTCTTCCCGCCTTATTTTTTTCCGCCCATTTTCTTCCCGCCTTTTCCACCGCTTCCCTCCTTTGACTTCCCGCCATTTCTCACTATATATATGTAGGCTTGGTCGTTGCCATAGCACATCTAGACTCATATCTGCCACCTCTCTCCACTCTCTCCCATGGCTTCCACTATACCTCTAACCCCCAGGGAGGCGGAGGCGCTTTGCGCCTCGAACTACCCCTGCCCACCGGGCTACCGCGTCCCCACCGGCTGGATGCTGAGCGCCAGAGGCGTGCCGGTCCCTCCTGTCCCTCTAGGTGTGGAGCGCCGGATGGCCATCACGAACCACTACTACCTCGAGCTCACGCCAGAGCAGCGGAGGAATCCCAACTGGCATCTCGACTATTTCCCGACTTGGGAAGCCTTCTTCATCAATCGGCATGAGAGGGCGCTCGCCAGGCACAAGGAGGATGGCCCACCTCCTTCGAACTTCAACGAGGCCGGCCGTCGGCTGTGGTGGCGCGGCCGGACTCTCTAGAGTGTCATGGCCTACAACACGACCGGCAATAACCCCCGCCTGCGGTACCCTTAAATCCAGCCCACGCGTGCCCAACCTTCAAGGTTCGACTACGGCGACCCGACGACGACAGCGACGATGGCGCCGGTGACTACGACGACTACAGTGGCGCGTATTACAGGGCTAGGCAGGAGCATGACTGAATCACTCCAACATTAGGCATGTTTCTTAATTTTCAGTTGTGCTATGTAACTTAATTTTCAGTTGTGCTATGTATCCTTAGTGTTTGTGGGTTCCTTCTCTTGTGATGGTTCCTTCTCTTTGTGTGATCACTTCCTGCGGCTCAGAACCCGGTCGTTAACGTCTAGTTTGATTGAGCAAGATGTATTACATGAAAGGGGACCTTTATGTCTCAAATAAAAGGTTTAATACATTACATAGATTTATGTCTCAAATAAAAGGTTTAATACATTATTACACATCACCAACATCTAGTGTTGTGGTTTTTCTTCTGCACCGTAGCCATGGAGAATCTTCATCATTTAACAGGATGCTTGGATCAGTTTTCACTTTGAAGGGCAGAATTTCATGAAACTTATTGTAATCTTCTGACATGTCTGTCTTGTCATCCACTCCCACGATGTTTCTTTTCCCTGAAAGAACTATGTGGCGCTTTCGCTCATCGTATTCTGTATTTTTTTGCTTATCTTTCCTTTTTCTCGGTTTGATAGACATGTCCTTCACATAGAAAACCTGAGCCACATCGTTGGCTAGGACGAATGGTTCATCCATGTACGGAAGATTGTTGAGATCCACTGTTGTCATGCCGTACTTTTGGTCTACATGTACCCCGCCTCCTGTCAGCTTGACCCATTTGCACCGAAACAAAGGGACCTTAAAAGTAGGTCCATAGTCAAGTTCCCATATCTCCTCTATGTACCCATAATATGTGTCCTTCTGCCCATTGTCATCTGTTGCATCAAAGCGGACACCACTGTTTTGGTTGGTGCTCTTTTTATCTTGGGCGATCGTGTAAAATGTATTCCCATTTATCTCGTACCCTTCGAAAGTACATATAGTCGAAGATGGTAACCTGGCCAACGAGTACAACTCATCTCCAACAGTGGTGTTATTCATGAGATGTGTCTGCAACCAACTGCCAAAATTCTTCTCGTGTTCCCCTTTAATCAAGGTTTCAGGCTTCCCCGGGTTTTCGGAGCGTAGAATATTCTTGTGTTTCTCGATATACGGAGCCACCACGGTAGAATTGTGTAGAACTGTGTAGTGTGCTTGAGTGAAAGAATGCCCGTCCCTACATACCATTGATTTCCTTCCTAGTGTGCCTTTTCCAATCATCCTCCCCTCATACCGAGATTCAGGAACACCAGTCGGCTTAAGGTCAGGAAGAAAGTCAACACAAAACTCAATGACCTCCTGATACATTGCAAATGTATCTATAATTTTTGATGTTCCATGCTTGGTTTTATCCACTTTCTTGTGTTTTGTTCCAACTTTGGAGTACTTTTCATATGATTTCTTGGACTAACCTATTAACAAGAGCCACAGTGCCAGCTACCCGTTTTCTGCTGTTTTTGATTCCAGGAAAGTCAGAAAATGAATATTCTTGGAATTGGACGGGACAAAAGCCAAAGTGCCTATTTTTCCGGAAGGGATCAAGTGCAAGAATACGAGACGGAGAAGGGCCAGGGAGCCACCACACCACCTGGCCGTGCGGCCAGGCCTGGCTCGCGCTAGGGGGTGGTGTGGCCGCTCCCGACACCCCCTCAGCCTCTCCTTCCGCCTATAAGTTGTCCTCGGGACGAAAACCCTAAGTACCCGATCAAAAATCCACGACAGAGTCTGTAGCCGCCGTCATCTCCATCCCTAGATCGGGAGGGATCTGAAGCTCCTCCCGGCACCCTGCCGGAGAGGGGAATTCACCCTGGAGGCCTTCTTCATCACCATGAAAGCCTCCGGTGTGATGCGTGAGTAGTTCATCCTTGGACTACGGATCCATGTAGTAGCTAGATGGCTGGTTTCTCCTCCTTTGTGCTTTCATGTCTAGATCTTTTGAGCTCCGTTCATGATCAAGATCATCTATTTGTAATTCTGCATGTTGTGTTTGCGGGGATCCGATGGATATTGAGATGCTATTTCAGATTGATTATTGATTCTATCATGTCTTTGTTATTTGTGATCTTGCATGCTTTCCGTTGTTAGTAGCTATCTTGGCCAAGTAGATGCTAGCAACTCCAAGAGTTAGTATTTATGCTCGATAGTGGGTTCATGCCTCTGATAATCTGGGGAAGTGACAGAAATCTCTAAGGTACTAGATGTGCTGTTGCTACTAGGGAGAAAACAACAATCCTTTGTTCATAGAACAGTCGTATTGTTTACTTTATACGCAGTTCGTAAAGCAATAATATGTTGCTTGTAACTTAATACTGGAGGGGGTTCGGATGATAACCTGAAGGTGGATTATTAGTCATAGATGCAGTTGGATGGCGGTCTATGTATTATGTTGTAATGCCCAATCAAGTCTCAGAGGAGTCAAGATGATTAGTATATGCATGTATTGCTTTCTCGGTGTTTATCAATTGCCCCGCTGTAATTTGTTCACCCAGCATGTTATCTATCTAAGGAGAGCCACCTCTAGTGAACTATGGATCCCGGTCCTTTTACTTTACATACAATCTACAATCTTTTACTACTTTGTGTTTACTTTCTGCAAACTTTTACTTCTTTCCATTCGATATGTTTAATCCTTTGTTTTCAGCAAAACACGGTGAGATTGACAACCTCATCGCAAGTTGGGGACAAAGTTCTGTGGTTGTGTTGTGTAGGTCTCCACGTTGCTTCTAGCACCGGTAGTGCGCCCTGCCAAAGCTTAGCTAGTAACACCTTTGGGGTGTTTCCTTGCTCCTACTGGTTTGATTAAACCTTGGTTTCATAACTAAGGGAAAACTTACTGCTGCGCTCATCATACCTTCCTCTTGGGGTTCCCAACGAGCTCTACATCAACTACGAGTCAGCACCTCCTCTGTTCCATAGCCCTTGGAGATGCTTCCTTCTGGCCTAGCACGGTTATGAACATATTTCTTTAAGACTCCCATGAACCTCTCAAAGGTGAACATATTGTGTAGAAACACAGGACCGAGAATTCTAATCTCTTCGACTAGGTGAACTAGGAGGTGCGTCATAATATTGAAGAAGGATGGCGGGAACAACAACTCGAAGCTGACCAGACATTGGACCACATCAATCTGTAACCCTGATAGACTTTCTCGATCGATTACCTTCTGAGAAATTGCATTGAGGAATGCACATACCTTCACAGTGGCTAGTCGAACATTTTCTGGTAGAATTCCCCTCAATGCAACCGGAAGCAATTGCGTCATAAGCACGTGGCAGTCATGAGACTTTAGGTTTTGAAATTTTTTCTCTTTCATATTTACTATTCCCTTTAAATTCGACGAGAAGCCAGATGGGACCTTGATACTGAAAAGGACTTCAAAAAATATTTCCTTCTCTTCTTTGTTAAGAGCGTAGCTGGCAAGCCCTTGAAACTGCCCTGGATGCTTGCCGTCTCATCCTTTATGATGTTGCTGGTCCTCCCGTGCTGCCGGGGTATCTTTTGACTTCCCATACAAGCCCAGGAAGCCTAGAATATTCACGCAAAGATTCTTCGTCAGGTGCATCACGTCGATTGCAGAGCGGACCTCATGCACTTTCCAATAGGGTAGCTCCCAAAATATAGATATCTTCTTCCACATGGGTGCGTGTCCGTCGGCGTCTTTCGGAACAGGTTGTCCTTCAGGACCCTTTCCAAAGATTACATCCAAATCCTTGACTATACCAAATACATCAGCACCATTACGAGGGACAGGCTTCGTCCGGGTTTCTGCCTTGTCATTGAAATGCTTGCCTTTCTTCTTTAAGGGATGACTGGGCGGAAGAAAACGACGATTATACGGGTCCACATTCTTTCTACATTTATCCAGATATATACTTTCAGTCTCATCTAAATAGTGCGTGCATGCATTGTATCCTTTGTTCGTCTGTCCTGAAATGTTACTAAGAGCAGGCCAATCATTGATGGTTACGAACAACAACGCGTGTAGGTCAAATTCCTGCTGGTTGTGCTCATCCCACACACGTACACCTGGTTTGGCCCACAACTGTAGAAGTTCATCAACTAGTGACCTTAGGTACACATCAATGTCGTTGCCGGGTTGCTTCAGGCCTTGGATGAGCACTGGCATCATAATGAACTTCTGCTTCATGCACAACCAAGGAGGAAGGTTGTAGATACATAGAGGGCCAGGTGCTGTGACTGCAGTTCTGCTCCCCAAAAGGATTCATGCCATCGGTACTTAGACCAAACCATAAGTTCCTTGCGTCACCAGCAAAGTCCGGGAAGTCTTTCTCGATTTTTCTCCACTGCCGCAGTAGGGTGCCTCAACATCCCGTCTTTCTTACGGTCTTCCATGTACCATCGCAACAACTTGTCATGCTCTTTATTTCTGAATAAACGTTTCAACAGTGGTATTATAGGAGCATACCACATCACCTTGGTAGGAACCCTCTTCCTGGGTGGCTTGCCCTCAACATCAGCAGGGTCATCTTTTCTGATCTTATACCGCAATACAGTGCATACCGGGCATTTATCCATATTCTTGTACTACTCACCGCGGTAAAGGATGCAGTCATTAGGGCATGCATGTATCTTCTGCACGTCTAATCCTAGAGGACAGACAAGTTTCTTTGCTTCGTACGTACTGGAGGACAATTGGTTATTTCTTGGAAGCAGTTTCTTCATTATTACCAGCAACTTTTCAAATCCCGAGTTAGTCATACCGGTCTCTGCCTTCCACTTCAACAATTCCAGTGTGCTACCCAGCTTCTTCTGGCCATCTTCACAAGTTGGGTACAGCAATTTGTTGTGGTCCTGTAACATCTGCTCGAACTGCAACCTCTCCTTTTCTTTGTCGCAGTCTCGCCTTGCATCACTAATGACCCGACCAAAATCATCAACGGGCTCATCTGGTTCCCGTTCTTCACCCCCTTCTTCTTCATTATATTCAACTGCGGTATCATCGTATTCAGGGAACATAGATCGGTAGTTGTCATCATCGTTCTCTTCTTCATCGCCGTCTTCCATCATAACCCCTCTTTCTCCGTGCTTGGTCCAAACATTATAGACGGACATGAAACCGGACCGAAGCAGGTGGCTCTGAATAACTCTTGAGGAAGTGTGAGCCTGCTCATTCCGACATTCAACACATGGACAACACATAAAACCATCCCGCCGCTTGTTCGCCTCGGCCACAAGGCGAAAAGAACGCACGCCTTCTCTGTAAGCGTCAGAGCGTCGGTCACCGTACATCCATGGGTGGCTCATCTGCATCATACAACCATGCATATATATCAAACGCAATCACGATGCTTAAATTAGTACCGCGCGGTCAAAACGAGAAAATAGTTGCTAACCTTTTAGGACACTTCAAAACAAAGAGGAGAAACCTTAAGTGTCGCTCTGGCACCTTATATCATGTTTTGTCTTGTGTGAACTCAAGTGACATCGCTCTAACAGGCATTTCACCGAACACCTCTAGTGCATATGAAGAAAAAAAGTTAGCACAAAGTTATACCCACCTCACATAGGAAAAAAACAGAAGAGAGTGGAGGGCTGAGTGCATATATATAGGGCCAGACCATTAGTCCCTGTTTGAGACATAAACCGAGACTAATGGTTCTGCCATGACAACGTGGGCGTGCCCAGACCCACTAGTCCCGGTTTGTGTCTCAAACCGGGACTAGTGGCTTCTTACGGACCGGGAAACCGGGACTAGTGGCCTCTTACGGACCGGGACACAGAATTCGACGACCTCGGGCCGTCCGGTTCGGACCATTAGTCCCGGCCCCAGCCACGGCCGGAACTAGTGGCCCGAACCAAAGGCCCTTTTTTCTACTAGTGATATATTTAAAAAATACAACATGCTCTCATCATCCGGTCAGTGTAACTTTCCTATCCACGTGTCTCAATTCTCATGCAGCCGTGCAGGGAAATGACTCTTTATTTATCTGTGTTTGTAACCTAGTATATAGAAGTGAATCTCGTCTGTATTTTTTTAAGTAGAAAATCTCGTATTGTACGTGAAACAGAATTAAGTGAATGTACGCCGTGCATTTGTCCGCTTAAATCTGAATACTACTATATGGTTATCTGTATTCATTGGATGGAGTCGGTCTCCTTATTTCTCACGTGTTGTACCTGTTGAAAACTTAGATTAGAAACGTGTACGAGCTGTGTGCCCCTTTTTTTTTATTTAAGAACAATCGTGCACGTGGATTCATATATAATAGCCAGACGTGGCAACATAAATAGACCTGCCGCTGGGTGTATTTGATTAAATCATAACCACAAGTTTCAAATCTAACCATCGAAATAATTTTGATGATGTGGATCAACGTGGTGCCTCGAAAAACATTCTTATATTACTTTTAGTATATAATAGAATAGATGAGGCAAAATTGCTTGTTTTGTTCAAAAATTAAATGGAATCTAAATAAATTTAAGTCAATTATTTTTGGACATAGCAGGGGGAGTATTATTTTTGTGCAGTGCTCGCCAAACTGTAATTAGTTTGGTCGTGTACGCGCGCGGTGCATCAATGCAAAACGTTAGTTTGTCCTAACGAATGTTGTGGACCGGGCGCGATCGATGGGTAGATGGAAGGAGGGACAGGAAAGGACCGGGCTGATGATACGCCTGCCTGTCGAGCAAATTCATTATGTACGAGCGGCAGCAAACCATTCGACAGTAGTAGGAGTACAAGGGGAACATGCGGCTCGCCGTGTAGCGTGGTCACCGAGCTAGACTAGCGACCCAAGTGGCGGACAGTCTAGCTGCCGAGCTGCAAAGACTCGGTATTTGCAGCCAAAAAATGTTCATGTATAGCGAATTTTGCAGCCGGGCGATCTGGTCCCAGTATATCTTTTTTTTTGAGAGATATTGGTCCAGTATATATCCAGGATACCGGAATTCCCATCCTAACACTTGGAAATATCAACGTTGCTTTTATTTTGTATCCACTTGTATAACACTTGTTGCTGTTGCTAGCATCCGACACGCACGCGTCTGCCACGCGTTGCCTGCAGTTGACTGCACGGACCTGCAGAGCCGACTTCCCCTGTCGCTGCCGCTCCACCCTCGTCGTCGCCGTCGGCGTCAACGGGCGGCGGCGTGGACAGTTCCTGGTTCCTACCTAAAGAAGCAGCCAGCCAGCCGGTCAGTCAGAGCGCCTCACGCTCATTAGAGCTCGTATAGAGGTCGTTGTTTTCTCGTGGCTACGAGGCTGCTAGACCTCAAGCAAGGTTGACAAACATCGCCGTGGCCTCATCTGGTGCACAGATCAGTCGGCCACAACGTATGCCAGGTCACGCCTTACGCAAGGGTTCGATCCTGTTAGAATTTAATTAGTCTTTAATTAAATTGGTTAATCCCTGCTGGTAAAAGAACCGTCATTAAGCGGTTATTCTCCTGGAGCGTCGTCTTCAGGGAACCGACTTAATCACGTAGTTTTACCCCCTATATATATGTGTGATTATCATCAATCAATACAACATTTTCACTATTCACTTGTCTCTCTACTCGTTCGATTCCCATTTCAAATACGTTATCAGCAAGAACTGGAGACGAGAAAAGCTCTCTACGGGGACAATCCGATGGAAGAGGAATTATGCCTTGTGGACAGTGCTACCACAAACTTCATACTGAGGGAGTTGAAATATTTTCAGACTCTGAAAAAGATGAATGGAGATATTTTGACTATCGCTAGACGCGATATGGTAATTGTTGGCACTGGACGTGCCATATTTACCCTCCCAAACGGTACACAAGTGACAATTGAGGATGCCTTGTTGTATCCCGATTCGTCACGTACCTTAATCAGTTATCGAGATATCCGTAAGAATGGTTTTCACATTGAAACCCATGAAGACAACAAAGAAGAGTATCTACTCTTTATAAAAGATTACGGATATGGCAAGAAAGTATTTGGAAAAATTCTTTCTATGTCGTCCGGACTGTACTTTACGTACATCAAGCCCGTAGAACATGTTGCTTACAAGGTAATTGATGTCTACGCGCTTCTATTCTTGTAGACCGTTGTTAGGCCTCCAAGTACAGAGATTTGTAGAACAGCAGCAAGTTTTCCCTTAAGTGGATCATCCAAGGTTTATCGAACTCAGGGAGGAAGTGGTCAAAGGTATTCCCTCTCAAGCAACCCTGCAATCAAGATACAAGAAGTCTCTTGTGTCCCCAACATACCAAATACACTTGTCAGGTGTATAGGTGCACTAGTTCGGCGAAGAGATAGTGAAATACAAGTGGTATAGATAATTATAAGTGGTAACGGTGATAGAAAGTAGCTTGATAGCGTGGAAAAGACTAAAGTAAAACTGAAATAAAGATAGAAGCAAGCAAACATGTAACAGATCTAGTAGCAAACGGTGTTTCAATGCTAAGAAACAAGGCCTAGGGATCATACTTTCACTAGTGAACACTCTCTCATAAATATATTATTTTCATGATACTACTCTTAACTACTCTCCGGTTGGACACTCTAATCGATGGTAGGGCTATAACAGCACACCTCAAAGTAAGCCTTTCCCATCTAGAAAACCCCACACTGTCACCTTGAGCACTAGATGGTTCCAACAAACACCATAATTTCATAAAGGCATCCAACTCAAATATAACTCATAACAAGTAATTGTAATCTCTAGCCTAAGTGCCACCATGGTGTGCACGCTATCACTTTCACACACATGGAGAGAGCAGAGATCTATTAAAGCACTTGAGTAGCAAGGTAGATCTACTTGATTACAAAGCTCATGATCACAATATGATCATGCATAGAGAGAGAGATGAACACATAGCTACCGGTAGAACCCTTAGCCCTGAGGAAGAACTACTCCCTCATCATCATGGGAATCAGCAACAGTGATGGAGATGGTGGTGGAGATCGATGGAGATGGCTCCTGGGGCACTTCCCCGTCCCGGTAGGGTGCCGGAACAGAGACTTTCTGTCCCCCGAATCCCCCCTTCGGTGGCGGCGGCGCTGGGGAACTTTTCGTGGATTTCTGATTGACGACTTAGGGTTTTCGCATCGGGAGGCATCTTATAGGCGAGAGGGGAAACCGAGGGGGTGCCGGAGGGTCCCACACCACCCCCTGGCGCGGCCTGGCCTAGCCCGCGCCACCAGGTGGTGTGGCTAGCCCCTGGCCCCTCTCCGTCTCGTCTTCTGGCTCCGTTAGTCTTCCGGTAAAATATCGACTTTGGTTTTTGTCCGGTCCAATTCCAAGAATATTGATTTTCTGACTTTCTTGGAACCGAAAACAGCAGAAAACAGGCAGCTGGCACTGTGGCTCTTGTTAATAGGTTAGTCCAAGAAATCATATGAAAAGTACTCCAAAGTGTGGACAAAACACAAGAAAGTAGATAAAACCAAGGATGGAACATCAAAAATTATAGGTGATATTCCAAGCATGGAACATCAGTAATCTTCCAGAATGTTGACGCATCAGTAATCTTCCAGAATGTTGACGCATTCCAAACTTGGCATGATCGGCTAGGCCATCCCGGCATCGAGATGATGAGGAAGATTACTAGCAATTTTATTGGTCACAATTTGCATGAGTCAAAGTTCCCTTAGTCATCAAACTTTGTGTGTACATCATGTGCTACAGGGAAGCTAATTTTGAGGCCTTCACATCTTAAAATACAAGTTGAACCACTTCAGTTCCTTGAGCAAATTCAAGGTGATATTTATGGTCCTATCCAACCATTATCTGGACCATTCATGTATTTCATGGTTTTGGTTGATGCATCTACACGATGGTCACATGTGTGTCTTCTTTCCACATGAAACCATGCATTTGCCAAGATAATGAGGGAAGTAATTAAGTTACAAGCCCATTATTCAGAAAGTCGAATTAAATCAATTTGCATGGACCATGCTGCAGAATTCTCTTCACGCGCCTTCAATGACTATTGCATGGCCTTGGGGATTGAAGTTCAGCACTCTGTTCCATATGTCCTTCAGCACTCTGTTCCATATGTCCATACTCAAAATGGTTTGACTGAATCTCTAATAAAGAGGATCCAACTCATTGCAAGACCTTTGTTAATGAATTGTAGCTTGCCAACCTCGTGTTGGGGTCACGCAGTTTTACACGCTGCTGACTTAATCCAATTGCGACCTACTGTATATCACATTACTTCCCCTCTGCAATTGGTACGTGGAAATCCACCTAGCATTTCCCATCTGCGTAAGTTCGGATGTGCTACATATATCCTGATCTCACCACCTCAGCGGACATCCATGGGCCCACACAGAAAACTAGGGATCTATGTGGGGTGCAAATCACCGTCGATTATTAAGTACCTGGAACCCCTTACTGGGGATTGATTCACAGCCCGTCACGCTGATTGCATATTTGATGAGGAACATTTTTCGGCATTAGGGGAAGATTTCAAGTGCCAGAAAGAATGCCCGGAAATTGATTGGAACGCTATCGCCATTTCAACCTCTAATCCACGTACCCAAGAGACCGAACTCCAAGTTCAGAAAATCATTAATTTGCAACATCTTGCAAATAATCTACCAGATTCATTTACTGATCTAAAAGGTGTTACAAAATCTTTGATTTCGGCTAGAAATGCGCCCGAAAGAGTGGAGGTACCAACTAAAACCACTCAACTCCCCATTCCGAAAAAGAAGGGGCGTAGTACGGCCTCTGATCCAGAACCTGTTTCTCGTAAGCAACAAAGGAGAGAGAGGAGAAAATCCTCAAAATCAGTAAATGCAAGTCAACTCAACATTGATAAACACCTTATGGGTAGTATACACCCAGTGGAAGGGCAACCTCCACAACCCAGCTCCAGCTTGCACACACTGACTGGGACATCGGAACACCCAGACTCACGCGTATTGGGAAATCACGAAGAGTCACCAAGGGTGCAGGAGATATCCACCAACTATATCGATTCTGGAGAATCATTTAACCGTAAGTCTACGATTGTCGACACTTATTTTTCTGCTACAATTGCAAATACCCTTCTCAATGATCATGATCCAAGGACTATCGTTGAGTGTGAACAACGCTCCGACTGGCCTCGATGGAAGGATGCAATACAAGCAGAACTAGCCTCGCTTAACAAAAGGAAGGTATTCATTGAAGCAATACCAACACCTCCCAAAGTTTTTCCTGTGGGATTCAAATGGGTTTTCCTTCGGAAACGGAATGAGAACAACGAGGTGGTGAGATACGAGGCAAGGCTCGTAGCACAGGGTTTCACGCAGAGACTCGGCATTGATTTCAATGAGACATATTCTCCGGTAATGAGTGGTATCACTTTCCGATATTTAATATCTTTGGCAGTGCAAAATCGTCTATCTATGTAGTTGATGGATGTCGTGACCGCATATCTTTACGGGTCACTAGATTCGGACATATACATGAAGATTCCTGACGGAGTCTCTGTCCCGGATGCAAGCGCAAAACGCAACATGTACTATGTAAAACTGAACAAGTCTTTGTACGCCTTGAAACAGTCGGGACGGATGTGGTTCAACCGACTTAGTGAGTTCCTTCTTCACAAGGGTTACTCCAATAGTGATTATTGCCCATGTGTCTTTATCAAGAAGTCCTCTTCAGGATTTTGCATCATTTCAGTGTATGTTGATGATCATTGACAACACACAAGATATTGATGAAGCACGCAATCATCTAAAGACAGAATTTGAGATGAAGGATTTGGGTCAAACCAAATTTTGCTTGGGTCTCCAACTCGAGCACCTTCCCTCAGAAATAATGGTACACCAAGCTGCCTATATCCAGAAAATATTGGAGAAATTCAATATAGACAAATCCTATCCATCTAAAACTCGCATGGTGGTTTGTTCTCTAGACGTAGAGAAATATCCGTTCAGGCCAAGGGATGATGGAGAAGAGATGTGGGGACCCGACGTTCCATATCTAAGTGCCATTGGAGCGCTAATGTATCTTGCAAATTGTACGAGACCTGACCTCGCATTTGCAGTGAATCTACTTGCTAGACATAGCGCAGCTCCTACCAAACGCCATTGGTCGGGAGTCAAGAATGTCTTTCGATATCTCCAAGGCGCAAAGGATCTTGGCCTATACTTTTAGTTTGAAAGAAATTTGGACTCCAGTATGATCGGATACACTGATGTTGGCTACTTATCTGATCTCCATAATGCCAGATCGCAGACCGGCTTTGTGTTCCTACATGGTGGAACTGCTATATCATGGAAGTCTTCGAAACAGACTCTGGTTGCAACTTCTACCAATCATTCTAAAATAATTGCATTATATGAGGCAACACGCGAATGTGTGTGGCTTGGCAGAATGATAAACCACATACAACAGTCATGTGGAATTGGTTCTATTGAATCACCTACCATTATCTATGAGGATAATGCGGCTTGTGTTGCACAGATGCAAACAGGATACATCAAGAGCAATATCACTAAGCATATTGTCCCTAAGTTGTTTTATCCCCATGAACTCCAGAAGAGTGGGGAAATAAACATCTTGTAAGTCAAATCATGTGATAATCTCGCTGACCTATTTACGAAGTCTCTACCAACTTCAACATTCCAGAAATACATTCATGGAATTGGTATGCGACGGCTTCGAGATTTGCAAGAATCAAGGGGAGTGTCTTCCTGAACTATGCATGTTCAAAGCATCATATTACACTCTTTTTCCCTTGATGAGTTTACTATTCAGGTTCTCGTTAAGGTTTTTAATGAGGTAATATCAACATAAGATTATATGTCATACTATATGTTTTCCCCAACGGGGTTTTTAGGAAGGTATAAACGACATACTTATTGACCCCTATATTCTATGAATTTACTGCATATCGAGTTAACAGAGACAATAACAATTATATGCTGTATCATTTTTTCTTTATTTTTCCAATGAGTTTGAATGAGTTTTATCAGCATGTCCTACTCAACTCCTCATATTTTTCCCACAGGATTTTTGGAGGAGACTATTTAAAGATGATAAAGATTCATGACGACAAGCATAGATTAGGGGAAGTGTTAGAATTTAATTAGTCTTTAATTAAATGTGTTAATCCCTGCTTGTAAAGGAACCGTCATTAAGCGGTTATTCTCGCCTCCACGGAACCGACTTAATCACGTCATTTCACCCCCTATATATATGTGTGATCATCATCAATCAATACAACAGTTTTCACGATTCACATGTCTCTCTACTCGTTCGATTTCTATTTCAAATAGATCCGATCATTTGCCGCGCCGCTTCCCTTCCCTTTCCGGCCGGCAGCGTGGAGCGACGCCCCTCAAACGGCTTCCGTTATTTCAACTTGAAACCGGCTAATCAATCACGTGAGGTGAGATCATCTCCAAATGCAGATTTTCCTTTCATGTGATGCTAACACATTTTCTGGTGGCTGCTGCTGAATCTCGTGCCGACCCCGTGCATGAACCTGAAAGAAAGGGAAAAAAACTGGTCAGAAAATAATGAATTCCGAAAAGGACCAACCATTCGGAATAATGAATCACAAACTGCACATTCAAAAGTCTATCTATCTACCACAGTTAACGAGACAGAACATAAAACATTGCAGACGTAATAATAGCATCCCATCAGAAAAAAAAAATCATACTTTTTTCTCATGTGATACTGTTCCCAGACAAATATCATCATCAGGATAAAATTTGATATATTTGTGTAATAAAGACATACTATATAGCACAGCATATCACAGGCAAAAACCTCGAGAGACAGATGACAGAACGAGACAGAATCGCAGACAGCAAAACACACATAGAATTCAGCATCCACAACAAAACCCCTCCCATCCCATCCATTGCAGCACAATCATCTCACTACGAGTGCGTAAGAAAACCGAGCGACATGCTCATTAGAGACTGCCAAGTCAGCAAGGCACACCTTACTAGCACACTTGCCTGGCAAACTATCTTCAAACTCCTGTCACATAGACGCGGACTGCATACGGTGCGGGTGGGCAGGTCACTACAAACTGTTATCCCTAAACACATCATATTTACAAGTTGGCATCAAGCTGGCATTTTACTCTTCGCTCTAGATTGTGACAGCAACGACAACTGAGCCCCAGCCCTATCTCCTCCACGGCTCCGACAAGCCAATGCTGCAAGACGCAAGTTGCCTGAAACCAGAGCAGCACATCAGCAGACATCATCAAAGAGACAATGGGAAAGAAGTGCACTACAACAACTCAAAGCCATACGGTAGGCTACAACTATCAAAAGGTGCCCAACCTGGAGTTTGAGCAGGAAATGGAAAATGCTTACAAACTGTTCAGGGAGTTTGGGCATGTAGTTATTTATCTATCACCACTTCAAAAATTTCGCATACCTAAACCAGAACAGCCACTATCTCTTCCATTCTCTCGGGTGGCAGATTCTTATCCTTGAAACGCTTGTAGGCGAACCACCAATCAACTGGATGTTTTCCACGACAGGTCGCTCTGGCAACGCCTATGCCAATGGAATATATGGCTCTAGGCAATCCTTCACACGCCGAAACCATCTAATAACCAGTAAAGCCAGTACAAATTAGAAATTAGTTCACAAACATTTTTTAGGTTAGAAATAATTACAGCTGAAGAAGTAAGAAGGAAATATTACTTTTTTGGCATATTCGTAAATTTCAGTATCGGCTTCCGTTATTTCTACCCCTGCGTTGTACTTGAAAAGACTCCAAGCATCTTCATCCCCTAGGCACTTCATCTCCATAGTGTTTGATATGGTGCATCCCATGCGAACACATGCTAACTGGCTCCTCGATGCAATAACGACCTTTTGCCGACGCCCAAGAGCTATCGGCAAACCAACAGCTATCAAGTCTGGGTAGTACCCATCTTGCACGTCGTCTAACAGAATCAGAAAACTGCTGTGCTCTATATATTCCCTGAGGATTTTCGCTCGCTGATGCTCCTCTAACAACGAGAACGCCTCCCGATCCAATTCCAAGAAAAAAGCGAGATGATTTTGCAAGACTCTCACGCTACTGCCACCATCAAGAAATATGATGTAGCGAAACGAATCAGTATAGGTATGAGCGATGAGTAACAGAAACGGCAACTTGCCAACACCCGATATGCCCCACAAATCAAAGACAGACTCATCCGGTCGCTCACTCTGCAAGAATTCAAGCACTTTTTTCTTGTGCCGCATGTCCACTCCCCAGAGGCGAATACCTGACATTGTTTGGCGAGCACGAACTGGGGTTTCTAGCACTGCTTGCTCCTCAGAGATCTTTGCCTGGTTAACAGAACGAGCCACATAAAGATCACCAAACTCCCACACCAGAATGCTGATTTCGTACATGATGGCCCTAACCTGAGCAACAACACAGTCAATAAGTCACACACATGAAAACACTTGTCTAATTTGAGTGAGCGCAAAAGAAGTCAATCAGATTATCCAAAAAAAAATCAACACAAGAATTGACACGCATGCTAGAGCCACATCTTACTGAACTAAAGCGTGGAGAAAGCATATTAGATGTAGAAGACACATGGAAGACAAGTTATCATTGAACAATTATCTACATAACAATAAAATACACATAATATGGCATGAAATGCATCAATTGTTGTGGGAGGTTAGTCTGAGTGTATGTCAGGCCTCTGATCAAGGCAAAATGGTCAACACATGGAGCAACTATTATTTACTCAGACATGGATCAACAGATTACATACCTGTATCTTTGGCAGCCATAGGTAGATCATCTTGGGCAACAACAAGCAGACCATGAAAGTAAGCTTTAGTTGATGATGCATTGGAATCCTGTCTCTGAAATGAGGGAAATTGTCAGGTCATGCCATAATAAATACTATAATGTTTGTTTGTACCCTACAAGACATAAATACGGACTGCATATGGTTGAATAGTTGATAAATAAGAGTATTAGGACACATTGTAAGCATTACAATCACAATATAATTATAGACCAATGGAAACTTTGGTAGTGGACAAAATGTATAAGCAAATGAAAGAAGGAAAAATCTATCAATAGGCGCCGCACCAACTCCTCTCCTGTGCGGCGGGCTATGATTCGGGAAAAAACATCACGCGCTGCCACGAACCGCTCCTATATCTTATCTCTTTGATCCCTTATTCTCCCACGAACCACACATTTTTCACGCTCTTTTCTCTCTCTCTCTCTCTCGACAAGGAGCGCCGCACGGAGAGTCGTCGGAGAGGAGGTAGCCACGGGAACGCCGCCGCAACGCAGCACGGAGGCCGCTGCCGATGAGCCCGCCGCGAGGAGGCACCTGTCGGTAGCCAGCCGTCGCCAAGCACGCAGCGCGGAGCCGGGACTCCGCCGCCGAGCCCGCAGCGTGGAGGCTGCTGCCGACGAGCCCGCGGAGAGGAGGACGGGAGCAGGAGGCATCCGTCGTTAGCGTCTGGACGCCGACGAGGTGCTCGTGCCTCCATGTCCTTCTGCCCCGCCGTCTTGCTGTGCGCTCGCTGCAGGGCGCTGCTCTCGCCTGCCGCGCGCTCGAACACCTCGAGGTCGTGCTCCTTTGCGCGTTGGGAAACAGCAACGGGACGCGTCGCAGACTATGGGCGCCGGCGGTGGCTTCACGTCTTCATGGTGATGCTCTTCTCGTTGTTCCGCTCCGAGGACACCTTGCGCTTGCTGGTGAACCATGAACTGGCGAGGAAAAGGTGACGCTGAGCCTGGACACGAAGGCGGCGTGGAGAGCCTGCGATGAATTTCGCGCGGTTGTTGCTGATGTGTGCGTGTTTGCTGCTGCTTTGTGCGAGTCGCTTGTGTTGTTGCTCGCTGTGCTAGGCGAGGTAATTAATCACATATAGAACCTGGTAGTTATGACTAATTAATCTGATAGTGTCGCTAGGATAATCTGGTAATTGCTGTAATTTTGCAGCATTTAGGTTAGCTTGATAATTTTGTAGTCAGACAACCAGGTAATTATGATTAACTAATCTGGTAGCTGCGGCTAATTAAACTGGTAGCTGCTATTTTGTTGAACAATCTGGGTAAGGAAAATTTGATGCTAGATTAATCCGGTAACCATCATAGAATAATCTGTTAGCTGTGAGTATTCAATCTAGTAATTGCTAATGGGATAATTTGAATGACTACTATTAAGTGGTTTTGTACGAGGAATCTGATACCTACAATAATCTGGTGACTATCATAGAATAATCTGGTGGTCATCATGAAATAATTAGGTACTAAGTGTACATAAATGGCAAGCATGTATTAACAATCTGGCAATTAGTGATGAAAAAAAGTTGTTCAAATGTACCAAATATGTGATTAGTTTGGAAGCGAATCATCAATTGAGTTGAATTCAAAAGAATGGTGATGATGTTATGAAGGAGAGAGTACTTTATGCATGCAGGATACAGCGTACTAGAGAAAGCGACGTGATGCATCGACGTGCTGCATCGTGCTAAGCATGAGGAAAAGTCAAAGGCAGAAGTCTGCCACGCGTCCATTTGGGAGCCACGGCATGTGGTAACTGACGTCAGCCGCCGCACACGGATGCGTTTGGTGCGGCGCCGCGCGTTAGTCTTGTCCATGAAAGAAATGAAACATGGCATAGTCGAAACTGCGATGAAATTTATGACATAATAATCTGACAGTAGCGTTAACAATTTTTTAAATGATTGTTAAATAAATGCATCAAATATATTGTGAGCATCATGGATGTGATACTTCCCCACCTCCAAGTGCATGCTCAAACATGCAGTCTACGGAATTATCAGTTCATACCTTTCAATTGGTTTTGTCCTTTTCACCAACATGAGAATTAAAAAAAGAGGTACCATCGCAGCACATAAATGACCAAGTGTATGCCCACTAACAATTTGAAGCATCCACCTATAAATTGGTTTGTCTGCAGCCTCTTCTACTCTGGCAAGGACGTAAAATCCTGAAATTATTTAAAAATAATAATCTCAGATTGTATAACTTAGGTCATATAAAATTGCACTTTCAGTAAAAACTACCATAAGTTCATGTTTTGTGAGAAAACGAACTATCAAAAAATCCAGTACATTGAGACGAATCACAAATAGCAACTTACACAAATCATGAAAATAGATGCATTACATTGAGCAAGAATAACACTAACCTGCTGCCCATAACCAGTAGCTTGTTGACGCAACAGACTTTGTTCCTGCCCATTCATCAAACCTTTCAATAATGAAAATGACCTCGAAAGATGTGAAAGCGATCATCATCTAGACAAACAAACCAATATGTCATCTTTCAATATATTAAACATCAAGGAAACAGGAGCAAAAAGCGGGTAAATTTTATACCAATTATTCTTTTCCAAGCAATTTTATATAAAACATGGTGCTGAATGTTAGACCTATGGCATAGAAGGTTTAGGGAAGACTTACTAGCAATGTTTCACAAAATAGGGTTGCATTTTTCGGGTTGAGATGGTAATGGGATGAACCAAAACCAACAGCACTGATACCAACAAAGAAGAGTGTGTACAGAAGAGCCCCCTGTGAGCTGCCAGCAGAATTAACATTAGCGTGCTTCAAATCTTACTTTCAGTTAAAACAGAAACCAAAATTGGCATGAGCATTATGTCTGCACCTCCTAAGCTTAAAGTAGCTTTTGCAGTGATTAAGGATGAGCCCAGTGAGACCGACAAAAAAGAAGGGGATTGTTGAGGCCACATTCAGCGTATTACGGATCCCTGCAAAAAAGGCATAAATGTTGTTCATTATATTCAGGGATATTATATAACTATGCCCCAGACTTTCCTTGCATGATAAAAATGCTCATGATTTGTATTCTGTATGCAGAGGGCACAATTACTCGATCTTTAGTTACTATCGTCAAAGCAAGAAAAAATGGTATTTTGAATGGAATGCAATTTAGCCTAAGCTACGCTTCAATTGCTCCCCCACCCACACACCTTTATTGAGTTCACTGGACTGATAACCTATCAAATCACGAGCCTAAGATATTTAAAGCAGCATAATTTGTGGGAGCGTGCAGCCAAAGCTAGAACTGCATCGAAACCATTTGCATTTAACCACTTCACCAACCACCTTAATCCCAGAGTAACAGAACAGGAGGTGACTCAGGCAAACCGACTATGGGACAGGGACCACGAAGCGCAGGTTAATTACCAAGGAAATGTGTGCGTTGGTCGGCGAAGTCGTGGCAGTCCTCGCCATGCGGGGTGACAGACGTGACAAGCATGAGCACGATGAATATGCCCACACATGCCCCCCATTTCTTGCTACTCAACACATCCATCGCCGCTGCGGCCCAATTCTTCCTCCACCCCACATCCATCACAGCCACCTTGTAGTCATCCTCACAAACTTGTTGCTGTTTGAGTAAGCCAAGTTCAAGTTGCATCGTTAAAAAATACCACATGTCAAATCATGTTTGTACTACTAAAACAGATGATGCATAACAAGGAGACAAGTCGATCAGAGAAGTAATAGTGGGTAGGAAACAATAACTTTGAGCATGCCTGTCTTATCCCAGGCAAATTCACCCGTTCACATCTATTTGCAGTAATGCATATGACCCCTTACACTAGCAAATGCCATATGAAGATTATATTATCTAACTTATGCTGAATCACGAATCATATTAATTGTCCATGGCAAAGTAGGGCCGAGGCAGCAATTTCCACAGGTTTTACAGTCCAAAGTTACTACAACAACCACCGTGAGCTTATGTTGCCATAACTTATGTTATATATTCTCAAAAAAATGTTCTGCCTATTTTAGGCGTATAAATTATACAGACTAACTGTACAGTGAGACAGTTATTAACAGTCAATTCGAAAAGAACCAACAGAAATTGCTACTCCAATATCGCAGATTGAACAAGATTAACATCCATCTACAGAGCGAGGTATTCCAATCCGTCCAATCTACAGGAGCACAGGCATGATAACAGTAAGGTAATTATCCAGGCTCAAAGAACAAGTCAAGCCTGGCAGAGTGACAAACACAACAACACACAAACATCTTCATCATAATGTGGAAGCAAAGAAACAAATGGAATGTAAAAAATAATACATGGGACAGCATTTCCTTCCTAATACACGGCACACTATAATAAGCAGCAAATGCACATAAAACAATACGAGACGAAACAAAAGATTCATGTCAAGGAGTTTACTAAAATTGTCTGTTTAGTTCATCCGAGCTTCCCAACGGTGTTACCTAGTCGAGGGGGAGCCACAGCCGAGCCGAGAAGCAGTCAGTAGCAGTTCCAGGACACTGAGAAGTTCTGCAGTTGGACTGAGGAATGAGGAACAGAGGAAGTGAGGAGGCAGAGCCGCGGAAATCGGGCGGCGCCGGCCGATGTCGCGCGGAGGAGTGGAGCAGAGGAGGGCAGAAGGAGGCGGCCAGGTAGGGCCGCCCAGCGGCGGAGGGGGGAGGGAGCGGGGGCGGGGCGGCGCCGCGTGGAGGACAGGAAGAAGCGGCGGACAAGAAGGAAGGGACGGGTCCGGCGGTGCTGGGAGACCGGGGGCGGCGAGCCGTCGCGTGCGTGCCTCCTGCCGCACCGAGGCAGGGAGCGAGGGGATTTTTTTTTTTGTAAGCAACACACGTTATTTCATTAATAGAAAATCAGGTTACAACATATGTGAAAACTAAAAGACAGACCGAGATAAACTGATTATCCTGAATTTGCAGATAAAATCCTAAGTATCTCTAGAATTTTCCGCAACCACCATAGCTAGCGGCCGCCGCCCAACTCCAGCGCCGCCAAGGCGGACACCGGAGAGACGTCGAACCTCCACCATTGCAAGATCCAAAATCGCACCATTGCCAACGAGGCTTTGTGAGTCGATGAACATGCCTACTGCACGCAACGAGACACATGTCGTTGTCGCACGTCGACCGGGGAACGTCCCCGTGCTGTCTTGGACCAAGATCTGTCGTCTCCCATCGACGAAGTCGGGGAAGGACGACAGATCCACCACCTTCGGACCAACATCCTCACTCCAGAAGAACCACCTCGCCCCGGTCACCAGCGCCGTCGCAGATAACAACGAGTGCCGGCGACACACTGAGAAACTATTCTCGCCAGATCTGAAGAACGGCGAGAAGACCAAGCTGTCGATCTGAAGGACCGATCAACACACGTTGCCATCAACTCGTCGCTGGTGTGGGAGTAGAGTTGAGGCAGATTTATTCGCCTGGGCGCTGCTCCCACCACCCCAACGGCACACCAAAGAAGACAAAACCTAACCCTAACTACTAGACCAGAACGATGGGAGGGGAGGAAACGAGGGTTTTGTTTTTCGGGGAAGAAACGAGGGCTCTTGCTCGTTTTTCCGGGTTCGGTCGAGTTGGACATCGCCATGGGCCTCAGAAGCTGGCCCAGACCAGGGTCTAGGGTTGCGCCCCGGACCATGGCCCTGGTTTGTCGGGGTCCACTTGGTTAACCAATTTGATTGGGGCAACTCCAAGTGAACTACCCATGAGTCCATGACACAAATAGGGAGGAGCAACGTCTAAAAGTGTAAACGATGTCTCCCATGGGCTTCTCACGGAGTTTTCTCTTGGCCGTTGGATGGGATCCTAGCAGGAAGGATCTGGGTTGTTTATTTGCGCTAGATCAAGGTATGGAACAGTGGTGGTCTACCCGCCTGCAGTTGCGCGTGGCCCCTTCGATTTGTCGGTCCCATGTATCAGTGCCTTTGGGCCAGTTCGATATGTATGTGGTGGGTCGTGGTCGTGGGCGCGCAAGTGGGGTGTGTGTCGTCTCCCGTCTGCATTGTGTCGTTGTTGTAGAAACCCTAACCTCGCGAGTGAACCCCTCAGCCTCAGCCCCCACCGCCACCGCCACCCTTGTTTCCGCTCGCACGAATCCCCTCCCGCTCGCCTGCTTGCCTCCCGAGCTCCGCCCTAGTTTTGCACGCGGCGGCCGGCGCAGCTTCGCCTCCTCCACCACATCCACATATATGCATCCTCTATGTTCCCCTAGGTGAGATCCACCGCCTCCTTCTCATGTGGTTTCTCCCTTGCCAATAGAGTGTGGTCGCCGCCGTACTGCACAAGAGGGCATAGATCAGGCCATGAGAGAATCCATGGGGGCACAACGACCGCATCTCCCGCTCCTCCGGTTCCTCTCACGGTCAATCTTGGCGTACTCCCTCTCCGCCCGCATCGCTGTAGTCCTTGCATCAACGAGGCAGCACAAGCCCTTGATCTCAGGTACATCTCTCTCCCCTCTCCTCTATGTCTCTACATGAGCAAGCTTCGACAGCGAGCGACCATGGCAAAAGGCGGTGCGAGACGCTGCATTGTTTTGTATAGGCGGCCATACATATGCCCTGATTTTGTTTGACCATTTTCATGGTTCTATATTTTAGATTGGATGAAAACTTCTGCAAGTCACATGACAGATTAGATAGAAGCTACAAGAAGGTGCATTTTTCTTGTTTCATTTACTTAATTTTGTGTCTTATGATGTTCTGAATCTGCCAAATGCTCCTGGAATTTAGATGCCTTGTGTGGCAATTGTATAAATATTTTTTTTGGATCAATTGCAATTGTACAGATATATTATACCTTAATTGGTCAGTTATATGAATCCCACATTCCTCAATTTATCGGTGCATGTAGTGCAAATACGGCTGAACGTATCCTTCCTTTGGTGTATATGCATTCTTCATGCTCTTTGCAATGCATACTTTCTTATTGTGTAATTTGGTGGCCTTTTAATCTTACAAATTGTTGTCGAGCAGCAGCTGCATACCTGCTCCTATTGCAAGATATATTTATTTTTTTAAATGTGTTTTGTATTAATCAGGTAATAATGTTTTGGTCGGCACTGCACCTCGTAAAACACCTCCACACAGCACACTACGACTTGAATGACAAAGGCCATGAGCCACTCTATTATAAGATCTATTAATTTTTGAAATAACTATTTGTCGATCAGGAGGCTTCAACAAATTGAATTCCTTCGCTATCAGACAGACTTCTGACCGATCGCAACTATTATTTTTAAAAGTGATGTAGCCCAACCTACGGTCGTTGCCACATCAAAGTCTCCAACTTATGCCAAGTTGTCATGGACTTCAAAGGTGAATCTGTTCCTCTATGCGAGCCCAATTCCTACCCCATTGAATGGTATACTACTTCATACTCCGTCATATGACCATGATAGGTTCACATCGCCAAGTACGGAGATACGGGGGAAGCCCAAGGACTCACGCCTGACAAGACGGAGGCTTGGAAGAGGAGACGGAAGAGGCAGAGCCAAACCAGCGTACCATCCGACGCAACCGAATCCACCGCCGGAATTCTCGGCGCCAGCTCCGGCGGACCGGACCTCGTGTCGACCGAACCGGTGACCGCCGAACCAGACCGGCGCCCACCGGAAACGCATGCAGAACACCGAACCGGCGTCGACCGGAAATATCGGTGACCGCTAAAAATCCCGACGCCAGATTCGACGCCGTCGGACTTATTGCCGAAATCACCCGTCTGCGCACGGATCTAGGTTTGATACCCTGAAATATTCCCTTTACTTACCCCTTTTCCTAAACTACCCCCATTCTAGTGGTTGGCCTATAAATAGAGCCTACACCCCTCATTGTATCCCTTAGACATAGATGATAGACTAAAGATAACCCCCTTTGTGGAATCTCTAGTTTTGCCTCATCCCTTTCTACCAAAGGGGATCGACTATCGTCACCACCTCGTTGGAGTTTGCATCGCGCCTCCCTCGTTGTACAAGGCCTAGGCATCGGGGTCCCTTTGCCTAGACGTCAAGATCTCACCGAGTCTCCCATCTTGCCGTGCCAGTTAGAGAGAGAGAGAGAGTCCTTCGCCCGACGCCGATCCTAGGGATTGCGTCGGACCGGTCACCGCTGGCGTGAGCTATTGGTGGGTATCGTGGTTTTGCGTGTGTGTGTTCATCGTGTTCTTTGTGCGTGAGTTAGTCGTTTTTCATCACCTCCTCCTCTCCCCGCACTCCATCCTCGATTTGAGTGGGATTCGTGAAAGATCGGGCCACCCTAGAGGTTTGCCCTCAACATATTGGTATCAAGAGCTTCGTTGCTCACAAATTCCCCTAGAAAATTTTCTTCTATCCACCAAAAATTTGAAAATCCCCCCAAAAAAAGAGCCCCAAATTTGCCTTCGGATCGATCTCTGGATTTGGTGCGTTTTTCGTGGTTTTGTTCCACAGATCTGTTGCTTTGGGTACCGATCTACCTTCCTAGAACCTTTGCCCAGCCCAATTTGGACAAATTTCTGAAAATTTTGACCGATTTGACTTTTAGAGTTTGTCACGAACTCAAACTGGCACTAGGCTCGGCGGGCCAACCCAGCCGCCGGAAATTTCGGCGCACATTCCGGCGAATTAGAACCTCGACCGAAATTTCTGGCGACAAGCTCGGCGCCACTGGTTTGGCCACCGAAAATTTATGTTTCGCCCATTTTTGTCTGTTTTTCCTCTTGTGTTGTTCGTGTTTCGTATGTGTGTCACCCAACTAACTTCAAGCTTCCGCAACAATATTCACATACCGCTCTCATCGACACCGCGACACCAAACATCATCCCCAACACCGGTAGCAAGTCATCAATACCGAAGGTATAACTTGCTCCACCTTGTTAACCCTTCTTCCTTGTGTGTATCTATCCTGTGAGAGCAACTCATTTTGTGCTTGCCTAAGCATTGTGCATTTGTCCTTGGAAAGTGAGAGTGTGAGAGCAAATACAAGAGTTAACATAGTAGTATAGAAAGGGAGAAAAAGAATCAAAAAAAGAGAGAAAAGAAAAAGAAAAGAAAAATAGAAAGATACATAGTCTCCCAATACAAAGAGAGTCTCAAGCTTGTAAGCAAAGAGAGAAAAAGAGCGCGACCGAGGCAAGTGCACAAATCCGTTGCTTATTTCTCTTTTGGCGAACGAGTTGTGGTCTCTCCTTGCGTTGGCACGACACCGAGCGTAGTCTTCGTTAGGACCTTTTGTGCTCATTTTTATAGTCGTGCTAACCACATCCGTCTCCACGTGTGTGTATCCTAGTGTTTTGTAGATTGCCTTCTATTTGCTTTTGATCTTTTGGTTCTCTACCACGTTTGACAATAACCATTTCTTTGGATTGTTTCATTTGGTTTTCCATAACCCTAACCTTCCACCCACAACTTTTGAGAGTTAGTTCTTTCTTTAGTGTGAGATTTCTTTGTAATTCCACTTTGCACGCTTATAGCTCTCACTTGTGGTTTTTAGTTTGGTGCAATCCCCAAGGTGAGGTACAAGGCTAACACCACCATATTCCACTTACATATACAATCCTTGTGTATTTTGCATAATGGATAGGCACGGTGAGTCGAGCCAACCACCTCCCCAAGAAGAAGACCAAGGACCGTACATGACGCGCACAAGTCACTTCATTGTCCGACAAGAGTTCCGTGAACGTTGCCAAGCCCTTGAGATGCGACAAGATGAACAATTTTGCGAGACGCATGCCGAGTTCAAGAACATAGACAACCGCTTCGACGGCCTCGAACGACAAATGCACGCAATGCATCACAACTTTGGCCATCAAAATGAAGCGCTCCAACGCAGCGTCGCCGAAAAAAATGACAATCTTCGATGCCTCATCGACGGAATGGCAAGGCCACGCTCATGTGCATCAAGCTCTTCAAGTTCTTCGCATCGTCATGATCCTCTCCAACAAGGTCTTCGTACAAGTGCTCCAAGACGCAATGATGCCCCCGTGGTGGAAGATGGAAGTTCTTCTAACTATGTACCTTCCCCACGGCACAAGACAACATCAAGCTACGATGGTGATTTCTCTTCAAGGCCATGAGCAAGGCAAGAAGCACACTGTCATCATGCAAGGGCACTATTGATTCAACATGAGCAACCACAAGACGTACCGCAAGTGCAACCACAAGTCCACCACCATCAACCTCGACACATACTTGACACAACAAGTGATGACTCCAATTTGGAGAATCAAGCTCGTCATCGACGTGAAGCTCTTCAAGATCCTCCTCCTCGTCATCATCGTCATGAATGTCCACACCGACACCGTGGTCATCACGAGGCGCCTCCTCCACCACACCAAAACTTGGAGCGTCAAGTGGTACAAGTTGAGTGACACCCACCATGTCAAGAGGCTCAACACCATGATCTTCGTCGTGAGGCCCATGTGCCTAATCATCATCACCAACCAAGGAATGAGCCTCCTCTTCGTCATCAACTGCGTCATGAGGCTCCACATCCTCAACATCCTCATGAGGTCCAAGCGCCTCAAAATCGTCAACAACAACATCAAGAACAAGCTCCTCACCAAGGTCGTGAGAACCAAGTTCCACTGCATCAACCACAAGATCATCAACAAGGTCAACAAGCTCGTCGCAATGATCGCAATGATGAAGAAACTTTTGGCAAGCTCAAGTTCACAATGCCCAAGTTTACCGGATCCAATGACCCTGAAGAATACCTCTCATGGGCACTAAAAGTCGACAAGATCTTCCACATGTACAATTATAGCAACGGAAAGATGGTCGCCATGGCTTCACTTGAGTTTGATGATTACGCCAACCTTTGGTGGGAACAAGTTCAAGTTGCTCGTGATGCAAGACAAGAGCCGCCAATCAAAACTTGGCATGACATGAAGGCTCACATGAGATCCCGGTTTGTCCCCGCGCACTACACGCGTGACCTCTTCAACAACCTTCAATCGCTTCGTCAAGGGACAAAGACCGTGGAAGAGTACTTCAAGGAAATGGAACTCAACTTGATTCGCGCAAAGATTAATGAGCGCATGGAGCAAACTATGGCACGCTTCCTTATTGGGTTGAACCACCCCATGATACATTGCAAATGTATCTATAATTTTTGATGTTCCATGCTTGGTTTTATCCACTTTCTTGTGTTTTGTCCACACTTTGGAGTACTTTTCATATGATTTCTTAGACTAACCTATTAACAAGAGTCACAGTGCCAACTGCATGTTTTCTACTGTTTTTGGTTCTAGGAAAGTCAGAAAATGAATATTCTTGCAATTGGACGGGACAAAAGCCAAAGTGCCTATTTTTCCAGAAGTCATTAGATGCCAGAATACGAGACGGAGAAGGGCCGGGGGCTGGCCACACCACCTGGCCGCACGGCTAGGCCTAGCCCGCGCCAGAGGGTGGTCTGGCCGACCCCAGCACCCCCTCGGCCTCTCCTTCCGCCTATAATTTGCCCTCAGGACGAAAACCCTAGGTACCTGATCAAAAATCCACGAAAGAGTCTGTAGCCGCCGTCATCTCCATCCCTAGATCGGGAGGGATCTGAAGCTCTTCCCGGCACCCTGCCGGAGAGGGGAATTCACCCTAAAGGCCTTCTTCATCATCATGCAAGCCTCCGGTGTGATGCGTGAGTAGTTCATCTTTGGACTACGGGTCCATGTAGTAGCTAGATGGCTGGTTCTCCTCCTTTGTGCTATCATGTTTAGATCTTGTGAGCTCCGTTCATGATCAAGATCATCTATTTGTAATTCTGCATGTTGTGTTTGCGGGGATTCGATGGATATTGAGATGCTATTTCAGATTGATTATTGATTTTATCATGTCTTTGTTATTTGTGATCTTGCATGCTTTCCGTTGTTAGTAGCTATCATGGCTAAGTAGATGCTAGCAACTCCAAGAGTTAGTATTTATGCTCGATAGTGGGTTCATGCCTCTGTTAATCTGGGGAAGTGACAGAAATCTCTAAGGTACTAGATGTGCTGTTGCTACTAGGTAGAAAACAACAATCCTTTGTTCATAGAACAATCGTATTGTTTACTTTACACGCAATTCGTAAAGCAATAATCGGTTGCTTGCAACTTAATACTAGAGGGGGTTCGAATGATAACCTGAAGGTGGATTATTAGTCATAGATGCAGTTGAATGGCGGTCTATGTATAATGTTGTAATGCCCAATCAAGTTCCAAAGGAGTCAAGATGATTAGTATATGCATGTATTGCTTTCTCGATGTTTGTCAATTGGCCGCTGTAATTTGTTCACCCAACATGTTATCTATCTTAAGGAGAGCCACCTCTAGTGAACTATGGATCCTGGTCCTCTCTTTTACATACAATCTACAAATTATTTACTGCTTTGTGTTTACTTTCTACAAACTATTACTTATTTTCATTCGATACGTTTAATCCTTTGTTTTCAGCAAACCTGTGAGATTGACAACCTCATCGCAAGTTGGGGACAAAGTTCTGTGGTTGTGTTGTACAGGTCTCCACGTTGCTACTAGCACCGGTAGTGCGCCCTGTCAAGGCTCAGCTAGCAACACCTTTGGGGTGTTTCCTTGCTCCTACTGGTTTGATTAATCCTTGGTTTCATAACTGAGGGAAACTTGCTGTTGTGCTCATCATACCTTCCTCTTGGGGTTCCCTAATGAGCTCTACATCAACATCGAGCCATCAAACATTTTTCTGGCATCGTTGGCGGGGAGTCAAGGACATCTTCACAAGGGGAGTCCCTCGTAACCAATCTCTTTACTTTGTTATTTTTGTTTTGCTTATTTTATTTTTGCTTTGTTTGCTTGTTTCTTTATCAAAAATACAAAAAAAAATAGTTCCTACTATAGTTGTTATTTTCGTTGATATGTTATTGTCTTGCTTTATCATGCTTTCTATCAATGTTTGGTTTCTTTGAAACTGAATCTAATTGGCAAGGTGGGTTCACGGAAGAACAACAATATTATTATAAGGAACACCGCTTGTCACAAAAAGGGAAACACTTATGGGAACAAATTGATAAATTGTATACCATTGCTAGAAACGTGTGCTCTATTTATAATGTTACTTATTGCCTTGATAAATCTTGTTGCTGCAAGAGGTATAAACACCTCCCTTTCAATGCGAGTATAATGATGATGTTACCATATCTTCTTATGTTAAGGGAAATTATGACTTTTATGATGTGAAACAAATTGAAGAATTTATTGCTTGGAAGGGTGCATTCGAACTAGATTATTTGCTTGAAAATACTGATGATGCACCTTATAAATATGAGGTTTGTGATATACTTCAATTTTTATTTGATAATTACAAGGAAGAAAATGGCTATATTTTTGAATAACTTAATAGATGTTCTCCACCAGCGGAAGAGACTAATGCCTTGCAGGAGCCTATAGAAGAAGAAATTGCTGAAATTGGAAGCTCATTGGATGAAAAGGAAGAGGAGAGGGATGAAAAAGAGGAGGAAGAATGGATCTACCCATTCCTACCTTCTAATGAGAGTAACTCTTTACCCCTTACAATAATTGATTGTCCCCCATGCTTACCCATTCCTACCTTCTAATGAACCATTGTGTTGTCTATGTTGTATCTGCTTGCACTTATTTGTTGGGAATTAGCAGAACCATGCTTGTTGGAGATATGCCCAAGAGGCAATAATAAAGTGGTTATTATTATATCTTTATGTTTATGATAAATGTTTACATCCAATGCTATAATTGTATTAACAGGAAACATTAATACTTGTGTGTTTTGTAAACGTAAAAGAGTCCCTAGTAAGCCTCTTGTTAAACTAGCTTGTTGATTAATGGATGATCATGGTTTCCTGATCATGGACATTGGATGTCGTTAATAACAAGATCATATCATTAGGAGAATGATGTGATGGACACACACCCATAGTAAGCATAGCATAAGATCAAGTCATTAAGTTCGTTTTGCTACAAGCTTTTCAAATGCATAGTAACCTAATCCTTCGACCATGAGGTTATGTTAATCACCATCACCGGATGGGTACTTTGATGACATCAAACGTCGCTTCATAACTGGGTGGTTATAAAGGTGACATTGGGTATTCTGAAAGTATGTGTTGAAGCGCATGGACCAAGATTGGGATTTGTCCATCCATATGACGGATAGATATGCTCTGGGCCCTCTCGGTGGAATGTCATCTAGTTAGCTTGCAAGCATGTGACTAGGTCACAAGGGATGACATATCACGGAACGAGTAAAGAGTACTTATCAATAACGAGGTAGAACTAGGTATGGAGATACCGACGATCAAACCTTGGATAAGTAAAGTATCACGTGACAGAGGGAATTGGTTTCGTATGTTAATGGTTCTATCGATCACGAAGTCATCGTTGAGTATGTGGGAGCCGTTATGGATCTCCAGATCCCGCTGATGGTTATTGATCGGAGAGGTGTCTCCGTCATGTCTGCATATTCACGAACCGTAGGGTGACACACTTAAGGTTCGATGTTGTTTAGGTAGATATGGAATGTGCGTTGGAGACCGAATATTGTTTGGAGTCTCGGATTGGATCTGGGACATCACGAGGAGATCTGGAATTATCCGGAGAATAAGATTCATATAATGGAGATCATTTTCTAGGTTAGGAAATGTTCCAGAGTATTTATATGGGGATTCTAGAAGGTTTTGGAATGTTCCGGAAGGTTCTAGAAGATTTTTTTGGAGTTTACTTGAAAACCAAGAAAGGATAAAGGAAAACTTGGGGGGCAAGAAAGGGAAACTTGGGGGGCAAGGACTCTGCCCCCAAGCTCCCTTGTGCGCCGGCCCTAGGTGGTGGGCCTAGGGGTGGGAACCCTAGGCGCCACCCCTCCCTCTATAAATAGAGGGGTGGAGGCGCCGCCCCCCTTTGCCCCTTCCACTACTTACTCCAGCCGCCTCTCTCCTCCTCCTTCGCTTTGCTCTGGCTTAGGCGAAGCCCTGCAGAATTCTCTACTCCACCAACACCACCACGCCATCGTGTTGCTGGGATTTCGTGGAGAGATCTACTACCTCCGCTGCCCGCTGGAACGGGGAGAGGAAGGTCCACATCGACTCCGCACGTGTGACCGTCTGCGGAAGCGCTGCCGGAATGCGGCGCCGGAAGGATCGTCCACTCGATCTTGAGATCGGCAAGTGATTGTCTACATCAACCACGAGATCCGATCTCGCACAAGGCTTTCAGATCTACAAGGGTTAGTACAGATCTATCTCGTTGCACATGTCTAATAGATTAGATCTTGGCTTTTATCTAGATTAGATCTGGGTTTTGTTCGTTCTTGCGGTAGAAATTTTTTGTTTTCCATGCTACGAACCCATCAGTGGTATCAGAGCCACGTCTATGCACAGATCTGTTGCACGAGTAGAACACAATGGTTTTGTGGGCGTTGATGCTCGTGTTGTCTTTTTGCTTTTTGTGTACTTTGCATCTTGCGGGATGGTGGGATGAAGCGGCCCGGGCTAACCTTACATGTCATCGCACATGAGACTTGCTCCACAGTTGACGTGCAACTTGTCGTTGTATTGGGAACGGCAGTACCTGAGAAGGTTAGATAGAGGTGTGGGGACTAGCAGGGAAGCTATCGACGGCGTCCGCAGGCGGGATTGGATACAAGCGAGCATAGCGGGACGCAAGAAGTACCCAGGTTCGGGGCCCTCGTAGTGAGGTAAAGCCCCTACTCCTACCAAATCTGACTATGTGGAATACTCGAACTACAAATGTTCCTCGAGCTGTATACGCTAGCTACTGCCTTAAATGCTGTAAGACCAACCCTTTCTACTGAGGCCTTGCCTCTCCTTATATAGGCAGAGAGGCAAAGGTCTCACTGGCCAGTCCGACTAGCGGGCCCCACAGGCGGGTCCCAGCCGACTAGTCATCTAAAGTGTCCAGTATGGCTTGTCCTGTCGGAGTACGAGCGGTATGGCTGTCGTAGGCACAGTGGATGCCGTGCGAGCCTGTCGTCAGCACCGGCCACTATTCCTGCGTCACCCACGCAAAGTCTTCGGTATGGCCGGGTAGTTGCGGTCTTGTCACCGTACAGTGCGTACCGTGCACTGATACACACGTCGCCCTGTCCCATTGATTGAGTCCGGCTACGTCGCCGTATCCGGCTGCCTCCTGCTGATCCGGCTACCGGGGGATAGTCGGCCTGTCTTGCCTAGTCCGGCTGCATCTGGTCAGCCGGACGCGATCCGACTGTCTTGTTTATTATTCGGTTGGGGTACCTGGGGATCATCCCCCTGACACTAGCCCCCGAGCGCGTGTGGATTCCGCCCTTAGGCGAAATGTGCGCGCGTTTCCTCTTGTTTTTGAATTTGTGTCCGGCTGAGCTTGGCGGTTGCGCTACCCGTGACGTCAGTGCTGATGCCGGCCACGCGCGCATGCGCCATCATTACTCTGCGGCGGGCATCGTAACGTCCC
The DNA here is from genome assembly GCA_910589775.1 of Avena eriantha. Taxonomy (NCBI): domain Eukaryota; kingdom Viridiplantae; phylum Streptophyta; class Magnoliopsida; order Poales; family Poaceae; genus Avena; species Avena eriantha. The sequence goes on from OU342746.1 coordinate 337,475,175, forward strand.
GTCGCACGTCGTCTCGGGGAACTGCTGTCCGGCGCTTCGGTTCTCGCTCCAGGATCTTCTGTGCATCCTGCTCTGGCACACGGGATCTTAGGCGGTGGTTGGGGTGTGGGTCGCCCAGATGCGTGCCACGTGCTCCGTCGACGGTTGCCCTTCTGGCTCTTTAAAGGGACGCCGCGGGGGAGGCGATTTGTTTCCTTCACTCCCCCGCTGCAGTTCCTTCTCTTTCGTTGCTTCCGCTCCTGTGCCCTTGCTCTTTGCACCGCCCATTCGCCGTCGTTGATGCTACGGGCCACCGTCAATCTTCCGTCGCTGCTCCCCCTCGTCAACCGGAAATGGCCGCCGACCGCGGGGCCTGGTGCGGCTCCGCCGTCACCGAGGACCAAATCGCCAAATACCGCGCCACCCGCGTCCTCCCGCCGGCGGAGGAGGTGGCGGTGCGGCTGGCGTTGGCCGGGAAGGTGTCGCCGCATCCGGAGGAGGGCGAGCGCGTCATATTCCTTTCCCACTTGGCCCGCGGGTTTGCCCTTCCGGTGAACCCGTTCCTCTTGACCTTCCTCACTTTCTTCGATCTTCGCCTCCACCACCTCGGTGCCAGCGCAATCGGAACGTTGGCGCACTTCGTAGCTTTCTGCGAGAGCTACCTCGGGATCCAGCCGGATCTCGGGCTCTTCTGCCAGCTCTTTCGAGTCTGGCCGCAGGTGCAGTTCACCTAGGGGCCATTGGTCGTCTGTGGCGGCGCCTCCATCTATTCCCGCTCGCAGACCGGCTACCCCAAGTTCCTTCTTCACGATACGGTACGACTGTGGCAGCAGTCGTACTTCTACGTGAAGAACCTCACCAACGTCGACCGGATCAATCTGCCGGCCTTCCAGGACATCGAGTCCAGCCAGTAGAACTGGGACTTGAAGTTCCACGGCGACAAGGCGGAGACGGATGAGCTGCTGAAGCGCATGCGCTCGCTCGTCCACTGCCGGCTGACCGGCCTGGACGTCACCCTCAGCTGGATGTCCCGGCTGATGATGCCGTTGCAGCAACAAGCACACAAGATGTGCTACTACTCTGGCCGGCTCGACCCGACCCGGCTGTCGCGCCGTGATCCCCGCTACCACAACCTGAAGGAGTGGGTGTGGACGATCACCAAGGAGCGGCTGCCGGAGAACTGGAAGTTCAGCCTGGCGCCCTACACTCGGGAGAACCGCGCGCCCCGGGTAAGCTCTTCTAATCGGATGCTCCTTTGGTGTTCTCTTGTACTTGTTCTTTGTTTTCGTCTTGCTGACTTTTGTATTCAGCAGATGTTCCCCTGCATCATCCGCGAGGAGGACGCGGCGACCCTCGAGGAATTCACGCCCGACCTGCCCGAGCCGCGTGGTCGGCGGTCCGGCGAGGAATCGGATGGGGACGGCGACGCCTTTCCCAGCCGGAACGATGAGCCGGCCGCCGACCCGCACGCGGTGGTGCACGAGGAGGAGGCCGCGCCGACCACGGAGCCGGCGACACGCTCCGCGGCGGACGGGGAAGCGGGTGGGAGCGGCTCCAGCCGTTCCGGCTCCCGCCGCCCTGCGACGGAGGAGCCGACGCCCAAGAGGAGCCGGTCCGGTGCCCTACCGCCCAGCCGTCTCGGCCGGAAGAAAGGGCCGCCTCCTGTTGTGCCGGGGTATGTTCTTTCTTCTCCTTCCCTTTCTGCCTGTTTGCTGTCTGCCTGCCTTTTTCCTCCTTTTCTGACTTTGGCTTGTTTTGCTCTTGTCTTCTTCTCTTTCTCCTTAGCACGTTGGTTTCCTTCGGATCCACGAGCCCGGCACGCGCGCCAGCCGGGTCGCCGCCCCGTACCCCGACTGCGCCGACCAGCGCCCCTCCTTCTTCTGAGGCGCAGCCTTCGCCTCCCCCTCGGGCTGAGTCGACTGCCTCCGCCCAGCCGGAAGTCCCCCAGCCGGAAGGCTCCGCCGCGGGCGCGCGAGGGGCTGCCGGCAAGGAGCTCGTCGTCGTTGGTGACGACAACTCCGACGAGGAGCCCGGGGAGGAATGGCAGACGGCGGTGGTCGCGGCGAAGGAGTCCTTGGCCGTCAACGCCGTGGACGATGACGCCTCTTCCGCCGCCTCGCTGTTGGACCTTGCCGCCACGCTCGAGCTGGCGGTGAAGGAGATCCGGCTGCTGGAGGCCACAGCCGGCGGAAACCGGTCGTTGGAGCAGAAGCTCGCCGCCGCCAACGGGACCTCCCAGAGTAAGTTCGCTTCACCCAGCTTCTTCTTCTCTTTTTTTTTTGATGATAGCCGGTTTCTTTCCAGCCATCCTCGTGTGCGCTCAGCGCGAGATCGATCGCTTGAAGAAAGCGAACAACCGGCTGAGCAAGTCCAATTCTACTCTGTGGCAGCAGAACAAGGATTGGCACGCGCGGGTGGACGGTCTGGAGGCCACCATCAGGGAGCGCGACGCCTCGCTCGCCAGCCGGACCGAAGCCTTCTCCCTTCTCGAGGCCCAGAACAAGGACCAAGAGAAGGAGATTAAACGGTTAGCGCTCAAGGAGAAGGCGCTGGTGGAGGAGCTGATGCAGGTCGGCCACACTGCCAAGGGTGAGTTTTCTTTCCGTCTTATTTTCTTTCCGGATCCGGTAGCCGGATCTGACTTCTCTTTTCTGACAGCCTTTTACCCCGGCATAGACCTGCTGGCCTACAACCGGCTGCAGGAGAATTGGCCGGGAGCGCAGCCGACGTCCCAGGAGCTCGTCGTCCTTCTTGGCGAGGAAGCTGCCAAGCTTTGCCAGGCGGCGAGGGACGTGTTCTCCTTCGTATGGCCGGAGGCTTTGGTTCCGGAGACAATGGAGCAGCTGGCTGCGAAGGTGGGGGAGGTGCCGGCTGCAGTGGACCGGCTGCGGGATCTGGCTGCGTGAGCTGGAGCGGAGATGGCCCTGGCTCTGATGCTCTCCTGCTACAAGGACACCCGCATCGAGAAGATCGACGCAGGCTTCCGTGCAGGAGCTGATCTTGCCGCTATCCGCCAAGCCCATCCGGAGCTTCGCGAGTCCGCCATCAAGATCGCCGACTACGTGGACCCCGACGAGGTCCTCACCGACTCGGAGTCCGTCGGCACTCCTGATGTGGAGGCCCCGATGCCGCCGCCTGCCAGCGCCGGAACCGGATCAAGCTCCGCGCCTCCTCCGCCGCCCGAAGCTTCTGCCAGCCAAGGACTCCCCCACGGCAAGGGTCCTGCCGCTTAGATATCGCCCCGGGATGCCGGATGTAATTGTCTTGTGTTATATACTTGTGAACCTTGTCTGTTTGTGCCGGCCGTCTTTGACGCCGGGTAAATTGCGAGAGCTTCGTCTCTCTTTTGCTTGTTATTGTTGAAATCCTTTTTCCTTGTGCGTTGAGTTTCTTTTTGCCATTTTGCCCAGCTAACCTTGTTCGGCTACACGCCTTTAGCCGGACAACCTACACCTCCAGTGGGGGCATGCAAGCACACCCACTGGGTGTAGCCCCCGAGATTTGGAGTAGCTGCCGTAGCCAGGTGCTTCGAATCTTCCTTATTTCTACCAAGCCTTTATAACTTTATCTGACTGGACTCGTCCCAGTCGGCTACTTTCGTCGGCTGGACGCCTTCAGCCGGGGGAACTAACATTCCAGTGGGGGCGCGCGAGCGCACCCACTGGGTGTAGCTCCCGAGATTCGGAGTAGCTGGCGTAGCCAGGTGCTTCGAATCTTCCTTGTCTTTTTCTCAGCCCTTGCCCTCACCTGGGCTCCGAACGGCCGGCTAAACGCCTTTTAGCCGGTCGGGGACCACAAGATTCCACTGGGGGCGCGCGAGCGCACCCAGTGGGTGTAGCCCCCGAGATTCGGAGCGCTTGATGAAGGCAAGGACTTCGAATCTTCTTTCCTTCTCCTGGACTCCGACTCTAAGTAGTCGGACAAACGTACATATGCATACACACATGTCCACATAGGTTAGTAGGTTAGTCTGCCAAATTGCAGCCGGAAAACGGCTTGTTTTTTCGAAAACTGGCTTGTCCCTTTCTAGACACTTAGTCGCTTTCCCGTGCGCTCTGCTGTTTTCGCTGCGTCCTTGCCGGACAGCCGAGTTGCGGTCTGTAGCTGGAATCGAAGGGAGCTGACAGTACATTGCACACGGTACTAATGGCTTAGCAGCTGGATTGGTTTGAGCTAGTTGCAGGGCCGGGACACCCGATCTGTCGCGTCTCCTCCCCGTTTTTCGTGTGGGATGCCTCGGGCTTTTGCTCTTGCTAGCCGGACAGCCGGGTTGCGGTCTGTAGCTGAGACGAAGAGTGGGCCTCTAACATCGTCGTATAGTACTCAGCCGGTTTGTTGACTTAGCAGGCCGGGCCAGCCGGCGAGCCCCCGGGTAGGGGTTGCCAGAGCCGGAAAATGATAACCGGAAAACGAATGCATACACATTTCTAGCAAGGAGCCCCCGAGATTCTCGTGGGGGTCCGCATTTTCATTCATAGGGTTTTCGGGATACATACACTGCCTGGCGACTAGGTGTAAAACAGGCGCAGCAGGGCCGCGTTCCAGGGACGCTCGGTCTCCTCGTCTGATTTGTCCATCTTGTTTTTGCGTGGCTGCTGCGCGTCGATGAGGTAGTAGGAGTCGTTGGGGAGCGCCCGGCTGATGATGAAGGGGCCCTCCCAGGGTGGCGATAGCTTGTGCATGCCCTTCGTGTCTTGCACCAGCCAGAGAACCAGGTCGCCCTCGCGGAATGCGACTGGGCGGATCCGGCTTGAATGGTAGCGACATAGTCGCTGCTGGTACAGGGCTGATCTGGCAAGGCCAGCTCGCGGGCCTCCTCCAGGAGGTCCACTCCGTCCTCTCGCGCCTCCTGGTTGGCTTTTTCGTTGTAGAGGAGCTTGCGAGGGGAGTCGAACTCAATGTCGGCGGAGAGGACGGCTTCCGATCCGTAGACCAGGAAGAATGGCGTGTAGCCGGTTGACCTATTCGGCGTGGTGCGGAGGCTCCACAGCACAGCCGGAAGTTCTTCGATCCAACATCCGGGTGACCGTTCTAACGGCTCGATGAGACGTGGCTTGATGCCGGCTAGCACCAAGCCGTTTGCTATTTCGACTTGCCCGTTGGATTGCGGGTGCGCGACGGAGGCGAGGTCCAGTCGGATGCCCTTGTTGCTGCAGAACCGGGCGAAGGCCCCTTGGCGAAGTTCGTGCCGTTGTCGGTGATGATGCTGTTGGGGTAGCCGAAACGGTTGATGATGTCGGTGAAGAAGGTGACAACCGTCGCCCCGTCCAGCTTCCAGATAGGCTTGGCCTCGATCCACTTCGTGAACTTGTCCACTGCCACCAGCAGGTGGGTCATGCCCGCGCGCGCTCGCTTGAAGGGACCGACCATGTCTAGGCCCCAAACCGCGAAAGGCCAGGTGATCGGTATGGTCTTGAGTACCGAAGTTGGCATGTGCTTGAGCTGCCCGAAGCGCTGGCACCCATTGCATGCGTGGACCAGCTGCTCGGCGTCCTCGAGGGCGGTGGGCCAATAGAAACCATGGCGGAATGCCTTGGCGACTATCGCCCTTGACGAAGCGTGGTGCCCGCACTCGCCTTGGTGGATATCCTTGAGTAGCCAGTTTCCCGTGTCCGTATCAACACATCTTTGGAAGATACCGGATACACTGCGCTTGTACAACTCGCCGTTTATGATGGTGTATGTGTGCGCGCGGCGCCGGATTTTCCTGGCCTCCACCTCGTCGTCTGGAAGTTCTCCATCAGCGATGTAGCTCATGAAGGGCTGTGCCCAGGATGGCACTTCCCGGATGACAAGGACGCTCATGTTCTCTGGTTGACGGGTGTCGGGGGGTCGTTCGGGTGGCGTACCCGGAATAGCAGCCCCCCGAGCCGCTAGGAGAGCCGGCAGCCCCCGGGTCTTGCGAGCCGGAAGGCGCTGCCTGGCCGGAATTGGTGCGGGTCTTCTTCTTTGGCGGTTCTGCCGGCTCCGCTTCCGCCGTTCCGTCAGCCGGAACGGTTCCTGCCCAGACTATGGAGTCCGATTCTGGCGACGGGTTGATGGATGGCTTGCGCAGGTGCTCCAAGGAGACCCCTGGTGGGATGGCCTGCCTGGTGGAGCCGATCTTGGAGAGCCCATCGGCTGCCTCGTTGTTGACGCGGAGGATGTGGTGAAATTCGCACCCGTCGAAGGAGGCGCTGAGGTTCTGGATGTGGAACCGGTAGAGAGCCATGTTTGTGTCTCTGGCATCCCATTCTCCGGATACCTGCTGCACCACCAAGTCCGAATCACTGAAGCACAGGATCCGGTTGACACCGATCTCCTTGGCCAGCCGGAGCCCGTGCGCCAGTGCCTCGTATTCGGCTACGTTGTTGGAGGCCTTGAAGTGGATCTGCAGTACGTACTCCAGCTGGTCTCCCTTGGGCGAGGTGAGCACGATGCCGGCTCCCAAGCCCCCGAGCATCTTCGATCCGTCGAAGTGCATCCGCCAATGGTCCGAATCCGGAACCGGTGGGAGATACTGGGTCTCGGCCCAGTCGACGAGGAAGTCCGCCAACGCCTGCGACTTGATCGTGAGCCGGGGCTCGTACTGGATGGAGTAGGCGGCAAGCTCGATGGCCCACTTGGCGACTCGGCGGGTGGTGTCCTTGTTGCCGATGATTTCCGAAAGGGGTGCAGTGCACACGACCTTAATCGGATGCTCCTGGAAGTAGTGCTTGAGCTTCTTGCATGCCAAGTACACGCCGTAGCACATCTTCTGGTAGTGGGGGTAGTTCTGCTTGGACAGGGAGAGAACCTCGCTGAGGTAGTAGACGGGTCTCTGAACCGGCTGAGCCTTGCCTTCCTCGGGGCGCTCCACCACCAGGACGACGCTGACGACCCGGCTGATGGTTGCTATATAGAGCAACATTGGTTCCTTACTAGCCGGCGTGGCTAGAACCGGTGCTGTGGACAGCATGCGCTTGAGGTCATGAAACACGGCGTCGGCTTGCGAAGTCTAGGAGAACTTGCCCGTCTTCTTCATCAGCTGGTACAACGGGAGTGCCTTCTCCCCCAGCCGGCTAACGAAGCGACTGAGGGAAGCCAGGCATCCGGTGAACTTCTGGACTCCAAGCAGGTTCCTGGGCGGCTGCATCATCTCGATGGCCGCGATCTTCTCCGGATTCGCCTCGATACCTCGCTGTGAAACAAGGAAACCGAGGAGCTGGCCGGACGGTACTCCGAAGACGCACTTCTCTGGGTTCAGCTTCATCCGGTACTGGCGGAGGTTGCCAAATGTTTCTCCCAGGTCCTCGAGGAGGGTGCGCTTCTCCTTGGTCTTAATGACCACGTCATCCATGTAAGCATGCACGTTTCGGCCTATCTGCGAGTGCAAGCATTTCTGCATACATCGCTGATAGGTGGCGCCTGCGTTCTTTAGGCCGAAAGGCATGGTTACATAGCAGAAAGCCCCATAGGGGGTGATAAATGATGTCTTAATCTGATCAGTTGGGTTTAACCGGATCTGATTGTACCCGGAATAACAATCTAAAAAAGACTACAAATCACAGCCGACCGTGGGATCGATGACCTGATCGATACGGGGCAAGGCGAAGGGGTCTTTCGGGCACGCCTTGTTCAGGCTGGTGTAGTCGATACACATGCGCCAGGTCTTGTTCTTCTTCAGCACCAGGACTGGGTTCGCTAGCCAGTCCGGGTGGTACACTTCCATGATGAACCCGGCTGCAAGGAGCCGGGTGATCTCGTCACCGATTATCTTTCGCTTCTCTTCTGCGAACCGGTGCAGAGGTTGCTTGACCGGCTTGGCATCCGGACGCACGTGAAGTGAGTGCCCGACGAACTCCCTCGGCACACCCGGCATGTCCTTGGGGGACCACGCGAAGATGTCCCGATTCTCACGGAGGAAGTCGACGAGCGCGCCTTCCTATTTGCTATCCAAGCCGACGCCAATGGTGACGAACTTGGTCAGATCGGAGGGGTCGAGCAGGATCCTCTTCATCTCCTTTGCCGGCTGGAAGGCTCCTTCTCCAGCCGGCTTGCTGCTAGCCAGAATGTCCTGCTGGTCCATGGCCACATTGCGCATGATCACGCTCTTCTCCTCGGCTATGATGAGGGCCTCTGCCAGTTTGGAACCGGTTGAGGCGCACTCCATCGATCGCCTGAAGCAGTCGGCGACGGTGATCACGCCGTTGGGTCCCAGCATCTTCGTCTTGAGGTAGGCGTAGTGGGGGATGGCCATGAACTTGGCGAGGGCCGGGCGCCCGAGGAGAGCGTGGTAGGAGCTCGTCAGATTTACCACCACGAACCAGATTGGTTCGCGGTGGAAGTTCTCCTCGGTCCCGAAGATGACGTCTAGCTGGATTTTCCCTAGTGGGGCGCAGGCTGGCCCCGGCAGTACGCTGTGGAACGTCGTGGTAGTCGGGCGCAGGTCGCTTTCGCGAATGCCCAGCTTCTCCAGCGAGGACTGGTAGAGGAGGTTGAGGCTGCTGCCTCCGTCGATGAGGACGCACGAGAATCGGCAAGTGCGCGCGTTGGAGACGATGAGGGGGTCGAGCACCATGGCGTAGCCCCTGGGAGTCGGCAGATGCTCAGGCTGATCCGCCCGGCTCCAGGTGATGGGGGTTTCCGACCAGTTCAGGTACTGGGGGACCGGAGAGGCGATGGTATTGACCTCCTTGGAGCGTCGCCTGCGGCTGTGCTTGTCGTCCTGCTCCGTCTCGAAGATGTGGTAGGCGGTGTGCGGCTGGGGGTAGCCGTTGTTGTTGTTGCCGCCGTTGCCGCCATTACCATCATTGCCGGCTCCCCTAGCCGGTGGTGGAGGTCCACCCGGTGGGGGAGGCGGGGGACGAGGCTGGTTGCCTTGGTCCTTTAGCTGGCGGGTCCAGCTGCAGTTCCGGGTGGTGTGCGTAGCCGGCTTGAAGGGACCGCTATGCCACTTGCACGGACCGTCAAACATTTGGTCGAAGGTGAGCCGTGGCTTCTGCCTCCTCGCTTCATTAGCCGACGCGTCGGGCGCGCCCTCCACAACATTGACCTGCCTCGCGTGGTAGCGAGGCTTCTGCTGTCCGGCCTGGTGGTCCCCATGGAACCGGTTGTCGTTGCCGTGGCGTCTAGAGGATCCGGCTTCTCCAGTCGGATTGCTGGGTCGGTCGCGAGCCGGCTCCGTGGGAGTCGGACGGCCGTCCACATTTACCCGGAGAGGCTTCTTCATGGCGGCATCAGCCGTGGCGTACTGGTCTACAACCGTCATGAGCTCCGCCATGGTTTTCAGCTCATCACACAGTAGCCGGTGGCGAAGCATGGTGCCCTCTCGGCAACCCTCGATGAAGAAACCGATGGCTTGGCTCTCCAGGATGCCCTCGCAGGTGTTGCGCAGCTCCATCCACTTGGCGAGGGTACTCGCGGTCGGTCTCGTGGTCGCCCTGGACGCACAAGGCCAGGTTGTGCGGGCGTCCTGGGCGCTTGTATGTGCCGTTGAAGTTGCGGATGAACACCTTCTCGAAGTCAGGCCAGGCGTTGATGCTGTTGGGCGCGAGGCTATTGAGCCATGTCCTCGCCGACCCGGTTAGCATGAGGGGGACGTAGCGCACGGCTATGCGCTTGTTCCCATGGGCAATGCCGACTGCCTAGCGTAGTCGGTCAGCCAGTCTTCCGGTTTCATGCTGCTGTCGTACTTGGGGGTGTCCCTGGGCAGGGAGAACTTATCCGGAAACGGCTCGTTCCGGATGCGGGGTCCGAAACAAACTGGACCAGTAGAATCTTCCTCCTCCGTGACACGCGCTTGAGCGAGGAGCTCGATGCGGTCGCGGGCATCCGGACAGTCCAGGTTGGGCGCTCCCACCCGGCCCGAGAGACGGGAACCGGCTGGTCTGGGTGCTCCGGCTGGCGGAGGGGGAGGTGGCGGGTTGCTGTTCACCGTCTGCTCCTAGCACGGCTGGCCCCTGTTGCCAGAGCTGTGGCGCCTGCTGCGAGCCCTGGCCGGCTTAGGGGAGGACGCCTGCTGGGTGTCGCGCGACGCGCCTCTGCTGTTGGCCGGTAGCTCGCTCCTCCTGGAGTAGCTAAGGTCTTCCTGCACTTGCCGGTTGGCACCAGCCTGCTCGTCCGCGATGCGGAGGAGCTCCTGCACGCGAGCTTGCTGGCGGGCTCGCTCCTCGCCCTCCAGGCAGGGCAGTTCCTCTGCCGCGGCTCGCGCCGCGCGCAAGTTCTTGATGGGCATGCTGTAGGTGGGCCGTGCGAGGGTGGGCACGGGATCCGGTTCCCCGTCCTTTTCCAACCTACCGCCAAGCTCGCCGCCCCGACGTCGTACCTGGCCGCGCCGGCTCGGCTCCGCGGTAGCCGAAGTGAGGCCGTGCGCGCGGTCGTACTCGCGCCAGGTGATCTCGAGCTGCTTGCGGGCTGCCGCTAGCTCCATGGCCTCATGGAGGAGGATCTGTCTCTCCATGCTGAAGTTGGCCTCCGCCTCCTCCGGGTTATCCCCGAGGTTAACCGGCGTCAGGAGTTGATCAATGGCATCCTCCACCGGGTTCTGGGGCTGCGGGGGAGCGGAAGTTCCGACCTCGTCTGCGCCTCGCTCCCGCGGCTGGCGGGGATGGGAACTGGAACTGGCCATCATGACCTCTACGCCGCGAGGCGTGGCGGAGGCGCTGCCGCCTGAGCACGGCAGCTCCGCGACAGAGACGATTTCCCTAGGGAAACACTCCGGGACGGTGGCAACGTAAACGGGGAGGTCGCCGAATAGCAGAACGGTGCCGTTCGCCGGGAAGGAGGTTCCGGCGAAGCAGGAAGCGTTGTCGATGACGCAGTCGAACTTGCCGAGCGTGAGCACCAGGCCGGAGGCCACGCGCTCACCGGCTGAAGTGCGGGGTCCCGTGCGGAACGTGACTCCAGTCGAAGCCATCTTGCCCCACGGTGGGCGCCAACTGTCGTTGTATTGGGAACAGCAGTACCTGAGAAGGTTAGATACAGGTGTGGGGACTAGCAGGGAAGCTATCGATGGCGTCCGCAGGCGGGATTGGATACAAGCGAGCGTAGCGGGACGCAAGAAGTACCCAGGTTCAGGGCCCTCGTGGTGAGGTAAAGCCCCTACTCCTGCCGGATCTGACTATGTGGAATACTCGAACTACAAATGCTCCTCGAGCTGTATACGCTAGTTACTGCCTTAAATGCTGTAAGACCAACCCTTTCTACTGAGGCCTTTCCTCTCCTTATATAGGCAGAGAGGCAAAGGTCTCACTGGCCAGTCCGATTAGCGGGCCCCACAGGCGGGTCCCATCCGACTAGTCATCTAAAGTGTCCAGTATGGCTTGTCCTGTCGGAGTACGAGCGGTATGGCTGTCGTAGGCACAGTGGACGCCGTGCGAGCCTGTCGTCAGCACCGGCCACTGTTCCTGCGTCACCCACGCAAAGTCTTCGGTATGGCCGGGTAGTTGCCGGTCTTGTCACCGTACAGGGCGTACCGTGCACTGATACACACGTCGCCCTGTCCCATTGATTGAGTCCGGCTACGTGGCCGTATCCGGCTACCTCCTGCTGATCCAGCTACCAGGGGATAGCCGGCCTGTCTTGCCTTGTCCGGCTGCATCTGGTCAGCCGGACGTGATCCGACTGTCTTGTTTCTTATTCGGTTGGGGTACATGGGGATCATCCCCCTGACACAACTCATGTGAATGACACCACTATTGATGTTGATAGATTCTTTTAAAAGAAAAGGAATTGTTGAAAGAGAATCTATAAAATATTTGGCAGAAAAAAAAAGATTGGGGATGTCCAATTTAGGTATATATAAGATATACATGTTATGGTTGTATTCCTTGCTTGTTAAACAATGTGGTTCTGAGGTATTGGATACCGGTATTGGATAGCGAATTGGTTGGTATGAAGTGTCATACAGGACAACACAATTCATGAACTGCAATGGCCTAAGTAACTAGCAAGAGAATATGTGATGATGTTCATCGAAAACAAACAAAGGGTTGTTGTGTTGCTCGTTAACATCAAAGATTGCCTTCAAGATTTGTCTCTATAATTGTTATTTTGATCAAGTATTATGATGACAAAATGTTGTTCAAATAATTACCGTATTCCATAATAGATGGATTATACAAGTCTGGTTGGAGAAATAACGACCATAAAACTAATGCTAAAATGTCGCAAGACAAATGATTGAAAGATCACTTGCAAAGTGACATCACTATTTAAATTATATTGAAAGGGATACATGAAGAAACTCCATGTTGATGGATTTTTGGAGTCTTTGATTTTGATCAAATGACGCTTGTGATACTTTCCTGGAGATAATTAAAACTCCGTTCGTAGGCCAAAAGAGGAATGGACGACTAACTGATTGGAATTTGTACATATTGATGTATATAGTCCATTATGTGTAGTCGTGGGCGATGGATTTCAACTTCATATGCTTTCTCCGAAGATTTGAGTGAGTATATGTATGTACTTACTCAATAAGGAAGAAGTATGAAACATTTGAAAATGTTCAAAGACTTTCAAGATGAAGTGGAAAATCATTGTAACAAGAAAATAAAAGAGTTTATGATTGGATCATAAAGAAAGATGTTTGAGTTACAAGTTTAGCAAAACACCTAAGATTTGAGGAATCGTTCCATGGATTTGCATTTTGCAAAACACCATAGGAGTATGGAGTGTTCGAGATATGTAATGAAACCTTGTTTGACATGGTAAGATCAAAGGTGTCATTTATAAAACTGCCATTATATTTTAAAGATTAAAGCTTTAGTGACTACCGCTTTTACACTGAAAAGAGCTCCATCGTGATCCGTTGAAATCACACCATATAAGTCATGGTTTGGGATAAAACCTAAGTTGTCCTTTCTTAAGTTTTTGGTATGCTAGGCATAAGTAAAATGTTTACAACCAAAGTCGGATGAGCATGTCTTTGTAGGTTATTTCAAATAACCATTGGGTATTCCTCCATAACACCGAAGACAAAAGTGTTTGTCGCTTAGAATGTCGAGTTTCTTGAGAAGGAATTTTTGGTGAAAAGTTAAGTGGGAGGACAATAGAACTTTGACAAGGTTGTTGAACCTTGGCTAATATGTGCTGAGTTGCGCAGCGTCGAAAAGTGTCCCGGAGGCAGCAACAATGCTCATGGCTCACGTGCCTCAAAGGTTGTGGTCACGGAGATCTAAGTTCCTATTGAACCAAGTAGGTTGGGTAAGTAATCAAATGCCAAGATTTGAGAGTTAAATCATTGTTGTTTGACAATGATGAACCGACTACACGCAAAGAAGCAATGATAGGCCCTGACTTCGTTAAGTGGCTTGAAGCCATAAAATCCGTGATAATTCCATACACGAGAAATCAAGCTTTGAATTTGAAAGACCCTCTGGAAAGGTGTAAGACCTTACAGTCGTATATGGATCTATAAAGAAATAGACATGGATGTTTCACATCTATGAAATAGTTGGCATGTCGGAAAGAGTTTACGACAATGTTCAAGGAATTGACTATGATAAAATTTGATCTTTCATAGAGATATTTAGCCTGGACGGATTAATGTAGCAACGACTACATATATTTTGGTATATGGTAGTTGAACAAACAAAACAAGTTCTTCTAATAGAATGGTTACCTGGGACGTGTACATGACACGATCCAAAGGGTTTTGTTAATTCAAAGGATGCTAAAAGAGTATGCAAAACTTCAATGGTTGAAGTGAGCATCGCGGAGTTGGAATCTTCACCGTGATGAAACCGTTAAAAGGTTTAATGTCATCAGAGACGATGAAGCTGTTTGCATTTTGCAAGAAATTAAGTGGGAGCGCTATGACATATTTCTAATACATTATGTGAAAGACATATTGTTGATTAGAAATGATATATCTTTTATTGACACATGTTAAGAATTTCATTTCGATGAAAGACTTAGGCATAACCCAAGAATTAGGCATCAATGTCTATATGGATAGATTGAGGCGCTAATATGGTTTTGCCAAATGTACATAGATAAGATGTTGAATGAGATCAATATGGAAACAACAAGAAAGGTTCTTGACGCACGGAAAGGACTGAATCAAGATTCAAGTGTGTTGACACGAGATTCAAGTGTTTTGACACTTGGTGAAATCACAAGAATATTTTGATCAATCATTCTTTGAGATGTACACATCCAGATATGTCCTATGCTCTAAATGTTATGAGCATATACCAGAATGACTCATAAGATGATCATTGGACAATAGTAGGGATATTCCTATGATCTTTGGAAGAACTAAGAATATATTATTTATATAGTGGTGACAAATAGTTCATTGTAAATTGTTACATTGATACTAGTTTTGTCACAAATTAAGTTTATCTCAATTTAAACTATGGGTGGCACAATGTAATGGAAAGGAAGTTCCATAACGGATTTGGTTGAGTACCAAAGTTAAAACATTATGACAGATACTACAACAAAAGGCTAAGTATATGACTGCTATTGTGGCAGCAAATGAGGGCATTTGCGTCAAGTAGTTTGTGATCAAACTAGGTGTGGTTCATAACGGGATAATACTATGAAGATACATTGTACGACAATTATATCGACATGATTTAATCCCAAGGAACTAAAGGTCTCACCAAAGGACCAAATTTATACAATGCCATCTCATTGGAGAATGAGTAATGCGTAGAGACGCAAGGACATGCAAATACACACGGACCTGGAAGTGTCAGATCCGAAGATTATGTTTACCACTAGCAATAGTGTCTATACAACACCAGAAAGCCATAGGTGTTGAATGCACAAGTTTTTAAATAGATTATTGACTCTAGTGCAAGTGGGAGACTGTTGGAGATATGCCCAAGAGGCAATAATAAAGTGGTTATTATTATATCTTTATGTTTATGATAAATGTTTACATCCCATGCTATAATTGTATTAACCGGAAACATTAATACTTGTGTGTTTTGTAAACATAAAAGAGTCCCTAGTAAGCCTCTTGTTAAACTAGCTTGTTGATTAATGGATGATCATGGTTTCCTGATCATGGACATTGGATGTCGTTAATAACAAGATCATATCATTAGGAGAATGATGTGATGGACAAACACCCATAGTAAGCATATCATAAGATCAAGTCATTAAGTTCGTTTTGCTACAAGCTTTTCAAATGCATAGTAACCTAATCCTTCGACCATGAGGTTATGTTAATCACCATCACCGGATGGGTACTTTGATGACATCAAACGCCGCTTCATAACTGGGTGGTTATAAAGGTGACATTGGGTATTCTGAAAGTATGTGTTGAAGCGCATGGACCAAGATTGGGATTTGTCCATCCATATGACGGATAGATATGCTCTGGGCCCTCTCGGTGGAATGTCATCTAGTTAGCTTGCAAGCATGTGACTAGGTCACAAGGGATGACATATCATGGAACGAGTAAAGAGTACTTATCAGTAACGGGTAGAACTAGGTATGGAGATACCGACGATCAAACCTCGGATAAGTAAAGTATCACGTGACAAAGGGAATTGGTTTTGTATGTTAATGGTTCTATCGATCAAGAAGTCATCGTTGAGTATGTGGGAGCCGTTATGGATCTCCAGATCCCGCTGATGGTTATTGATCGGAGAGGTGTCTCCGTCATGTCTGCATATTCACGAACCGTAGGGTGACACTTAAGGTTCGATGCTGTTTAGGTAGATATGGAATGTGCGTTGGAGACCGAATATTGTTTGGAGTCTCGGATTGGATCTAGGACATCACGAGGAGATCCGGAATTGTCCGGAGAATAAGATTCATATAATGGAGATCATTTTCTAGGTTAGGAAATGTTCCAGAGTATTTATATGGGGATTCTAGAAGGTTTTGGAATGTTCTGGAAAGTTCTAGAAGATTTTTTGGAGTTTACTTGAAAACCAAGAAAGGATAAAGGAAAACTTGGGGGGCAAGAAAGGGAAACTTGGGGGGCAAGGACTCTGCCCCCAAGCTCCCTTGTGCGCCGGCCCTAGGTGGTGGGCCTAGGGGTGGGAACCCTAGGCGCCACCCCTCCCTATATAAATAGAGGGGTGGAGGCGCCGCCCCCCTTTGCCCCTTCCACTACTTACTCCAGCCGCCTCTCTCCTCCTCCTTCGCTCTGCTCTAGCTTAGGCGAAGCCCTGCAGAATTCTCTACTCCACCACCACCACCACGCCGTCGTGCTGCTGGGATTTCGTAGAGAGATCTACTACCTCCGCTGCCCGCTGGAACGGGGAGAGGAAGGTCCACATCGACTCCGCACATGTGACCGTCTGTGGAAGCGCTGCCGGAACGCGGCGCCGGAAGGATCGTCCACTCGATCTTGAGATCGGCAAGTGATCGTCTACATCAACCACGAGATCCGATCTCGCACAAAGCTTTCGGATCTACAAGGGTTAGTACAGATCTATCTCGTTGCACATATCTAATAGATTAGATCTTGGCTTTTATCTTGATTAGATATGGGTTTTGTTCGTTCTTGCGGTAGAAAATTTTTGTTTTCCATGCTACGAACCCATCAATGCTGTCATGGGGAGGTCTTTCAACATTGCACTTGGTACTTGTACCTAGTTGATATCATGCTCTTTTGTTTATGAATGTCGTCGGTGTGAAATGAAAGGGGAGCTTGTAAGTCCATGGAGTTATGTATATGTGTTAGAGAAACGCATGGGCCGCTGGTCTAATCCATGCTGACATGGTGGAAACCTGCAGCGTAACCATAATGAGTTGTCTATGAAGCATTCTTCTTATAAAAAAGAGTCCTATATTGAGAAAAAAGAGAAAAGAGAGAAAAAAAGAGATTATGAAAAGAGGAAAGAGAGAAAAAAGCACCATATTCCCATGGTAAATAAGAAGATTGCTGAGATGCTCGTTGTCTGCTTGCCTTGTCATTTTGATATGGGGATTCTTCCGTATCATCGGGCAAGGGGTACCCCATTGGCGGTTCTCTATGATACACGTGTACTTACAATGACAAGAACTTACCGGTGACTAAACTTGAGTAGTATGAGGATCGGCCCTCGTATTCAAGGGACATGAGATTTCCAACTTATACTTTGTCAAGCATATACACCATAGTTTGTTCACTTTAACCTTAATCACTTCAAGATGCTTATGATAGGGGCAATGAGAGATGAAAGCTATAAGTACCATAATTTTTGGAAGCTCTTTATGAGACTTGAATCTCTACTTCCTTTTATAAAGGCCTTTCTTCCACCATTATATATTGAGTCTCCACCTTCTACATTTGTGCACCTACTTTGAGAGCATAGTGGCCATCCTTAGTTCTATGTGCATTGTCCCAAGACTAGTTGATTGATGCATAACTTGATATTGCTTGTTTTAAACTATTTGTATCTAGTCACTCTTATGAACTTTGAAGGTGTCCTATGCAATTATATTTACTACTCTATGAGGGACAAGCTGAATACTATTATGCTATGTTTTCTTTATGTGAAACAAACAAACATCTTGCAAAGCATTGATATTCATGAATCTTTTGTTTCTGCCTTTTCATGTTGCATCATAGTTTCTTTGTCTTATTGCTAGAACTTTGTCTTTCATGTTATGATTGAAGTACTATGATCCAAGCTTTGCATGTTTTACAAATACTTTGATCAAGTCTTTGATGGTGGATGTCACCTCAAAAATTATTCTTTCTTTTCATCACTTACCTACTCGAGGACGAGATGGAGTTAAGCTTGGGGATGTTGATACATTGCAAATGTATCTATAAATTTTGATATTCCATGCTTGGGTTTATCCACTTTCTTGTGTTTTGTCCACACTTTGGAGTACTTTTCATATGATTTCTTGGACTAACCTATTAACAAGAGCCACAATGTGATGCGTGAGTAGTTCATCTCTGGACTACGGGTCCATGTAGTAGCTAGATGGTTGGTTCTCCTCCTTTGTGCTTTCATGTTTAGATCTTGTGAGCTCCGTTCATGATCAAGATCATCTATTTTTAATTCTGCATGTTGTGTTTGTGGGGATCCGATGGATATTGAGATGCTATTTCAGATTGATTATTGATTCTATCATGTCTTTGTTATTTGTGATCTTGCATGCTTTCCGTGTTGGAGATATTCCCAAGAGGCAATAATAAAAGTGGTTATTATTATATCTTTGTGTTTATGATGAATGTTTACATCGCATGCTATAATTGTATTATTAGGAAACACTAATACATGTGTGTTTTGTAAACATAAGAGAGTCCCTAGTAAGCCTCTTGTTGAACTAGCTTGTTGATTGATTGATGATCATGGTTTCCTGATCATGGACATAAGGATGTGATTAATAACAAGGTTATATCATTAGGCGAATGATGTGATGGACACACACCCATAGTAAGCGTAGCATAAGATCAATTCATTAAGTTCGTATTGCTGTAAGCTTTCAAATACATAGTAACCTAATCCTTCGACCATGAGGTTATGTTAATCACCATCACCGGATGGATACTTTGATGACATCAAATGCCGCTTCGTAACTGGGTGGTTATAAAGTTGTCATTGGGTATTCTGAAAGTATGTGTTGAAGCGCATGAACCAAGATTGGGATTTGTCCATCCATATGATGGATAGATATGCTCTGGGCCCTCTCGGTGGAATGTCATCTAGTTAGCTTGCAAGCATGTGATTGGATCACAAGGGATGACATATCACGGAACGAGTAAAGAGTACTTATCAGTAACGAGGTAGAACTAGGTATGGAGATGCTGACGATCAAACCTCGGATAAGTATAGTATCGCGTGACAAAGGGAATTGGTTTCGTATGTAAGTGGTTCAATCGATCGCGAAGTCATCGTTGAGTATGTGGGAGCCATTATGGATCTCCAGGTCCCGCTGATGGTTATTGATAGGAGATGCGTCTCTGTCATGTCTGCATATTCACGAACCGTAGGGTGACACACTTAAGGTTCGAAGTTGTTTTAAGTAGATCTGGAATATGCGTTGGAGACCGAATGTTGTTCGGAGTCTCGGAATGTATCCAGGACATCACGAGGAGATCCGGAATGGTCCGGAGAATAAGATTCATATATTGGGAATCATTTTCTAAGCTAGGAAATGTTCCGGAGTGTTTGTATGGAGATTCTAGAAGGTTTCGGAATGTTCTGGAAGGTTCTAGAGGATTTCTTGGAGTTTGCTTGAAAACCAAGAAAGGGTCAAAGGAAACCTAGTGGGGCAAGACACGGATTCGTGGGGGAGGAGGACTCCTCCCCCCTTCCCACCGCCGGCCATAGGAGGGGAGTCCTACTAGGACTCCCCCTCCCCAGGCGCGCCTCCCCCCCTTAAATAGAAGGGTAGGGGTGCCCCCTCCTACCCCGCTCTCATAACTCCCAATCTCTACCGCCTCTCTCCTCCACCTTTCTTCTGCACAGGCATAGGCGAAGCCCTGCAGAATTCTCTACTCCACCACCACCACCACGCCGTCGTGCTGCTGGGATTCCGTGGAGAAGATCTACTACCTCCGCTGCTTGCTGGAACGGGGAGAGGAAGGTCTGCTTCGACTCCGCACGTGTGACCGACTGCGGAAGCGCTGCCGAATCGCGGCGCCGGAACGATCGTCCACTTGACCGACTACGGAAGCGCTGCTGGAACGCGACGCCGGAAGGATTGTCCACACGATCTTGAGATCGGCAAGTGATCGACTACATCAACCACGAGATCTAATCTCGTTAACGCTTTCGGATCTACGAGGGTTAGTTCCTATCTATCTCGTTGCACATGTCTAATAGATTAGATCTTGGCTTTTATCTAGATTAGATCTGGGTTTTGTTCGTTCCTGCGGTAGAAATTTTTTGTTTTCCATGCTACGAACCCATCATTCTGTTGTTAGTAGCTATCTTGGCCAAGTAGATGCTAGCAACTCCAAGAGTTAGTATTTATGCTCGATAGTGGGTTCGTGCCTCTGGTAATCTGGGGAAGTGACAGAAATCTCTAAGGTACTAGAAGTGTTGTTGCTACTAGGGAGAAAACAACAATCGTTTGTTCATAGAACAATCGTATTGTTTACTTTACACGCAATTCGTAAAGCAATAATCTGTTGCTTGTAACTTAATACTGGAGGGGGTTCAGATGATAACCTGAAGGTGGATTATTAGTCATAGATGCAGTTGGATGCGGTCTATGTATAATTCTGTAATGCCCAATCAAGTTCCAAAGGAGTCAAGATGATTAGTATATGTATGTATTGCTTTCTCGATGTTTGTCAATTGCCCCGCTGTAATTTGTTCACCCAACATGGCGAACGACTAGCAGGAGCGCGCTCTTCAGGAAGCGCGTGTTTCGGCAGCAGCGCGCATGTTTCCGGCCGCACGGCAGCCCGACACGTGGCGTGTGAAAGTTCACCCGTGCGTATTTCCGGCCGCTCGACAGCGCGTGTATTTCCGGCCGCACGGCAGCGCGTGTATTTCCGGCCACACGGCAGCCTGGCACGTGGCTAGCTGCTCATGCAGTGCACGCGACGAAACTAGTTTCTCATGCAGTGCACGCGACGAAAGGCAGTTCTACGCAGTGCACGAGCGGTGTAACTCGTTTACTGTCGACTGAAAGCAGTGCAACGCAGTACACCGTGCACTCCAAGAACACCGCGCAGTGCACTGCGACCTTAGGTAGTGCAACGCAGTACAACAAGGCAGTGCATGGACGGTGCACTGCCTGGACACCGCGCAGTGCACTACGACAGAAGGCAGTGCAAAACAGTACAATGAGGTAGTACACTGCCTGTACACCGCGCAGTGCACTGCAAACTAAGCCAGTGCAACACAGAACAACAAGGCAGTGCATGTACGGTGCATTGCCTGGACAGTGCATAGTACACTGCCTGGACACCGCGCAGTGCACTGCGAACTAAGGCAGTGCAACACAGAACAACAAGGTAGTGCATGGTCGGTGCACTGCCTGGACAGTGCGTAGTACACTGCATGGACACCGCGCAGTGCACTGCGAACTAAGGCAGTGCAACACAAAACAACAAGGCAGTGCATGGTCGGTGCACTGCCTGGATAGTGCGTAGTACATTGCCTGGACACCGCGTAGTGCACTGCGAACTAAGGCAGTGCAACACAGAACAACAAGGCAGTGCATGAACGGTGCACTGCCTGGACACCGCGCAGTGCACTGCGAACTAAGGCAGTGCAACACAGAAAAACAAGGCAGTGCATGGACGGTGCACTGCTTGGACAGTGCGTAGTACACTGCCTGGACACCGTGCCATGCATTGCAACCGAAGGCACCGTGTACTACCAAAAGGCAGTGCAACCTACGCATCAAAGGCAGTACGAGAAAAAAGTTCGTCGAAACATATCAACATGGGATCTAGTTTTGTAGATCTCGACACGACTAGTACAACCGTGAAAACGGATCTCGGTTTGGCCAATTCGTTTAAAAGATATCGGATTTTTCGTATTTGAATCTAAAAGAGAAAGGGGAAAAGGACGGTGACCCCTCTCTCCAAGCACCACGTGTCACGCAGGAAAGGCCTGGGACAGCGCGCGAAGAACTCCTAGGACGCCACGTGCAGGGATAGGAGCGATTGTGGGGCGAGCTCTGGAACGCGTGCGCTTTTTCTAGTGTTTCTGCCCAGCATGTTATCTATGTTAAGGAGAGCCACCTCTAGTGAACTGTGGATCCCGGTCCTTTCTTCTACATACAATCTACAAATTGTTTACTTCTTTGTGTTTACTTTCTGTAAACTATTACTTCTTTACATTCGATACGTTTAATCCTTTGTTTTCAGCAAAACCGGTGAGATTGACAACCTCGTCGCAAGTTGGGGACAAAGTTTTGTGGTTGTGTTGTGCAGGTCTCCACGTTGCTACTAGCACCGGTAGTGCGCCCTGCCAACGCTCAGCTAGCAACACCTTTGGGGTGTTTCCTTGCTCCTACTGGTTCGATTAAACCTTGGTTTCATAATTGAGGGAAACTTGCTGTTGTGCTCATCATACCTTCCTCTTAGGGTTCCCCAACAAGCTCTACATCAACACCGAGCCATCACCCCGTCAAGCGCATCGTCGAGTTCCAAACATACAACGACATGGTTGAGCTTGTGCACATCGCAACAAAGGCTGAACGTCAAGTGCAAGAGGACATCAAGTACAACAAGCCCAAGACGTATTTCACCTACAAGAAAGCTTCAACTGCTACGCCAACAACCATCAATGGAAGCTCCTCAAGTAGCGCCAAGCCTTCTTTCAAGCCCACACTTCCCCAAGGAAAACTACCACCAAGTGGCAAACAAGCAAAGAGTGACACACCTTTCAACGGTGAATGCTACAAGTGTGGAGGCAAAGGACACAAGTCGGCCGAATGTGGAGACAAGAAGGTATTGTGCATCCATGACAATGGCAACGAAGAGTACTTGAGTCAAGCTGAATTTGATGCCCGTGTTAAGGAATCAATGACAAGGCAACGAGTGGAAGATGACCAAGAACTCCTAATGTGTGAACATGACGCAAGTCCATCGCTTGTCATCACAAGGATCTTGACCACTCAAGCACAAGAGCATGAAGACCAACGCTCAAATATCTTCCAAACACGAGCCGGCATCAATGGCAAATCTATCAAGGTGATCATTAACGAGGGAGTTGTTACAACCTTGCTAGCACCAAGTTGTGTGAGAAGCTCAACCTCACCCTCCATCCGCACAAGCACCCCTACCAGGTCCAATGGCTAAGTGACCAAGGATCCGTGAAGATCGGGCCAACCACGGGGTTACCCCATAACATCTAGTATCAACAACTTTTGGTTGCCACGGATTCCTCATCGGTTTGGTCTTTCCCCATAAATTCGAAAATTTCCACCAAAAATAGCCCCAATTCATGTTTTGGATCGATATGTGATTTGAGTGTGTATTGGTAGGTTTTTAATCCGTGGATTACTTGCTAACTTGTTGATCTACCTTCCCCTGTGTTCACATGGCCTAATTCCATCATTTACCCCTCAGATCTGAAGTTTTTCCTCGAGTTTTTCCGTAGAAATCGCGATTTTCGCGTCCCTGATACATTGCAAATGTATCTATAATTTTTGATGTTCCATGCTTGGTTTTATCCACTTTCTAGTGTTTTGTCCACACTTTGGAGTACTTTTCATATGATTTCTTGGACTAACCTATTAACAAGAGCCACAGTGCCAGCTGCCTGTTTTCTGCTGTTTTTGGTTCCAGGAAAGTCAGAAAATGAATATTCTCGGAATTGGACGGGACAAAAGCCAAAGTGCCTATTTTTACGGATGTCATCAAGTGCCAGAATACGAGACGGAAAGGGCCCAGGGGGCCACCACACCACCTGGCCGCGCGGTCAGGCCTGGCCCGCGCCAGGGGGTGGTGAGGCCAGCCCTGGCACCCCCTCGGCCTCCCATTCCGACTATAGGATGCCCACGTAAACCCTAAGTACCCGATCAAAAATCCACGAAAGAGTCTGGAGCCGCCGTTATCTCCATCCCTAGATTAGGAGGGACCTGAAGCTCTTCCCGGCACCCTGCCGGAGAGGGGAATTCACCCTGGAGGCCTTCTTCATCACCATGCAAGCCTTCGGTGTGATGCGTGAGTAGTTCATCCTTGGACTATGGATCCATGTAGTAGCTAGATGGCGGGTTCTCCTCCTTTGTGCTTTCATGGCGGGTTCTCCTCACAAGATCTAAACATGAAAGCACAAAGGAGGAGAAACCAGCCATCTAGCTACTACATGGATCCGTAGTCCAAGGATGAACTACTCATGCATCACATCGGAGGCCTGCATGGTGATGAAGAAGGCCTCCAGGGTGAATTCCCCTCTCCGGCAGGGTGCCGGGAAGAGATTCAGATCCCTCCCAATCTAGGGATGGAGATGACGGCGGCTACAGACTCTTTCGTGGATTTTTGGTCGGGTACTTAGGGTTTTCATCCCGAGGGCATCTTATAGTCGGAAGGGGAGGCCGAGGGGGTGCCAGGGGCCACCACACCACCCCCTGGCACGGGCCAAGCCTGGCCGCGCGGCCAGGTGGTGTGACCGGCCTCTGGCCCTTCTCCGTCTCATATTCTGGTACTTGATCACTTCCGGAAAAATAGGCACTTTGGATTTTGTCCCGTCCAATTCCGAGAATATTCATTTTCTGACTTTCTTGGAACCAAAAACAACAGAAAACAGGCAGCTGGCACTGTGGCTCTTGTTAATAGGTTAGTCCAAGAAATCATATGAAAAGTACTCCAAAGTTGGAACAAAACACAAAAAAGTGGATAAAACCAAGCATGGAACATCAAAAATTATAGATACATTTGCAATGTATCAACAACCCCAAGCTTAACTCCTGCTCGTCCTCGAGTAGGTAAGTGATAAAAAGAAAGAATAATTTTTGAGGTGACATGCACCATCAAAAACTTGATCAAAGTATTTGCAAAACATTCAAAGCTGGGATCATAGTACTTCAATCATAACATGAAAGACAAGGTTCTAGCAATAAGCAAAGAAACTATGATGCAACATGAAAAGACACAAACAGAAGATCCATGAATAGCAATGCTTTGCAAGACGTTTGTTTGTTTCACATAAAGAAAACATAGCATAGTAGTATTCAGCTTGTCCCTCAATAGAGTAGCAAATATAAATGCATAGGCCACCTTCAAAGTTCATAAGAGTGACTAGATACAATAGTCTCCAACAAGCAATAACAAGTTATGCATCAATCAACTAGTCTTGGGACAATGCACATAGAACTAAGAATGGCCACTATGCTCTCAAAGTAGGTGCATAAAGATAGAAGGTGGAGACTCAATATAATGGTGGAAAAAAGGCCTTTTGTAAAAGGAAGTAGGGATTCAAGTCTCATAAAGAGCTTCCAAAAATTATGGTACTTGTAGCTTTCAGCTCTCATTGCCCCTATCATAAGCATCTTGAAGTGATTAAGGTTAAAGTGAACAGAGTATGGTGTACATGCTTGATGAAGTATAAGTCAGAAATCTCATGTCACTTGTATACGAGGGCCGCTCCTCATGCTACTCAAGTTTAGTCACCGGTAAGTTCTTGTCATCGTAAGTACATGTGTATCATAGAGAACCGCCAATGGGGTACCCCTTGCCCGATGATACGGAAGAATCCCCATATCAAAATGACAAGGCAAGCAGACAACGAGCATCTCAGCATTCTTCTTATTTACCATGGGAATATGGTTCTTTTTTCTCTCTTTCCTCTTTTCATAGTATCTCCTTTTTTTCTCTTTTCTCTTTTTTTCTCAATATATGACTCTTTTTTTTATAAGAAGAATGCTTCATAGACAGCTCATTATGGTTACGCTGCAGGTTTCCACCATGTCAGCATGGATTAGACCAGCGGCCTAGGCGTTTCTCTCACACATATACATTATTCCATGGACTTACAAGCTCCCCTTTCATTTCACACCGATGACATCCATATACAAAAGAGCATGATATCAACTAGGTACAAGTACCAAGTGCAATGTTGAAAGCGTTCCCCATGAAAGCATGGTTCTGCTAATTCCTAACAAATAAGTGCAAGCATATACAACAGAGAAGACACAATGGTTCAAGTTTATTAAGGGCAAGTAAAGTAAAGTGTGCCATCAAGTTCGTCGGAGCTTTAATCACTAGTTTTCTCATAACAAGTGGAAGGTAAACAAAAGCATGAATATACTTGGAATAGCATAAGCTAGTAGGTAGGTATGGTGGACTCTTTGGAATAACTTGGTTTAGAGAGTTGGATGCATGAGTGGAACTCATACTTTGTTGTGGAGGCTAGCCAAAGACTGGGAGCGACAAACTAAGAGAGCAATAATGGCCATAATCATGCAGAGCGACAAAACATCATTGATCAAAGCATAAAGTGATACTACAAGTTGAAAACTAAAGGATAATAAAGGCTATGGTGACTTTGGATAGTCATAACATGGTGTGAGCATGTGCCAAGTCAACCCAAATAAAGCATCAAAGGAGAATACCACTACACTATGCTTTAATATGTTAAAACAGTGCATGATTCATCCAAGGCACATTAAGCAATCTCAATTGTTTATAACAAGTCATTCTACAGTAAAGAATACTAAGCATAAAGCCAAGACAATATCAAGCATGGCATGACAAAGCATAGGCCACAGTCAAAAACAAGCTCTTTTTACCACATAAGTATGAACTTTCCTACTCTTTTCCAAACCAAACCAAACTATTTACAAACCAAAGTATGAAAGAGGGGGTCCAACCAATTTATTCAGAAAACTAAGCAAACCAAAGCAAACGAAAAACCAAAACGAAAACGAAAAAGAAGACGGTCCAAGAAAAACATAACTGTGCATGAAACAATAAAAATGAAGCGTTTGGAAAAAACCTAGGATTTTTATTGATGAAGAAGGGGATGCCTTGGGCATCCCCAAGCTTTGACGCTTGTACTTCTTGGATATTTCTTGGAGTGACACGCGTGGCATCCCCAAGCTTGAGCTTTAGTCTATCCTTCTTCTCATTACTCATTCCTTCCATACACCTGAAATTTTTCCTTCATACAAAACTTCACACAATCTCATTAGCAACATTAGTGCACTTAAGATAAATAAGTCTCAAG
This sequence comes from Avena eriantha, assembly GCA_910589775.1. Classification (NCBI taxonomy): domain Eukaryota; kingdom Viridiplantae; phylum Streptophyta; class Magnoliopsida; order Poales; family Poaceae; genus Avena; species Avena eriantha. The sequence continues at coordinate 337,501,658 of OU342746.1, forward strand.
GTTCAGTTCTAACACCAAATAAACTTCCATATTAACACTAGATACTGTAGCACTTTCCTCGAAAATCTCAATTCCCCAAAAGAACTCAAGAAGGAACTAACAAGAAGCAAATGCAGAAAATGGCAGAAATCTGTCAAAACAGACCAGCAGGTAAAGACGAATTTTTTCGAAGACCTTCTGTTGCTCAAATCAAAAAGTGTTGAACTAACGAAAGTTATATAACAAACTGGGGCAGAAGCACAAAAAATTACAGCTCAATCCGACATACAAATCTCTCTCACGAATGTTTACGGTGAAGCACAGAAATCTGTTTCGGGACAGCAACTTTCCCAATCATTACTTCACTCTCATTAGAGGTTACTCTTGGCACAAAAAGAAAATAAAAAGGATAATGAGAGGTTATTACAGAGGTAATAACTTCCAAGACTCATCTAAAACTCTTGGGTTATCTCCTAACAAGTACTTTTCTTTAACGCCTTTAAGTTAGGCATAAGAAGCAAAGAAAGAATCAAGTGTTCTCAAATGAAGAAGCATTAAGATGAATACCAGAAATATTTTCAACAAGGCAAGGTATATCATCCAAATAAGTTCTAGAGGATCCTCTCTCTCAATGCTCTTAGGTTTACTACTCCCATCAAAAGGGTTTGCAGGAACAATCCAATCAAGATTCTTTTCTATGGCATCATGTATTGCTACTAGTTTAAAGTGTATTGGTATCTTAGGTTCCTCCCCATTAGGTTCGGTTTTGTTCATCTTTTCTCATGTACAAACAACATCTACACATGAACCTAGCATATTGAAATGTTCAAAAACTTTTCTAGCTTCCTTGGCAACATCATAGAACTCTTTAAACAAAGTTTCTAGAATAAAATCCCTCTTTTCAGGATTCTCAATTTCTTTAAGCTTAAGAAACATCACTTGCATTAAGGGGTTGAGGTTAACAAACCTAGCTTCTAACATGTGAATTAAAGAAGCTGCAGCAATCTTGTAATTTGGAGCAAATTCTACAAGGGATCTATCCTTAGTATCTTCATGTTTGCTAACATGATTAAAGAATTCTTCAATGTTATCTTTCCCAATTATAGAACCACTACCAATTGGAAGGTCTTTCAGGGTGAATTTGGGGATCAACATGGTGAGCTAGGGAAGGGGTGACAACTAAAGGAGACTTATTTTTTTGTGTTTTTGATAAAGAAAGCAAACTAGTAAACCTATTTTTTTTGGATTTTTGAAGAACAAAACAAGCAAACAAAGCAAAAGAAACTAAGCAAAACAAAAACAACAAAGTAAAGAGATTGGTTATGAGGGACTCCCCTTGTGAAGATTTCCTTGACTCCCCAGCAACGGCGCCAAAAAAGATCTTGATGCGCTTGACTTTCGACGTAGAGCTCGTTGGGAACCCCAAGAGGAAGGTATGATGAGCACAGCAGTAAGTTTCTCTCAGTTATGAAACCAAGGTTTAATCGAACCAGTAGGAGCAAGGAAACACCCCAAAGGTGTTACTAGCTGAGCTTTGGCAGGGCGCACTACCGGTGCTAGTAGCAACGTGGAGACTTGCACAACACAACCACGGAACTTTGTCCCCAACTTGCGATGAGATTGTCAATCACACCGTGTTTTGTGGAAAACAAAGGATTAAACGTATCGAATAGAAAGAAGTAAAAGTTTGTAAAAAGTAAACACAAAGCAGTAAAAAGTTTATAGATTGTATGTAAAGAAAAAGGACCGGGATCCATAGTTCACTAGGGGTGGCTCTCCTTAGATAACATGCTGGGTGAACAAATTACAGCGGGGCAATTGACAAACACCGAGAAAGCAATACATGCATATACTAATCATCTTGACTCCTCTGAGACTTGATTGGGCATTACAACATTATACATAGACCACCATCCAACTGCATCTATGACTAATAATCCACCTTCAGGTTATCATCCGAACCCCCTCCAGTATTAAGTTACAAGCAACAGATTATTGCTTTACGAACTGCGTGTAAAGTAAACAATACGATTGTTCTATGAACAAAGGATTGTTGTTTTCTCCCTAGTAGCAACAACACATCTAGTACCTTAGAGATTTCTGTCACTTCCCTAGATTACCAGAGGCATGAACCCACTATCGAGCATAAATACTAACTCTTGGAGTTGCTAGCATCTTCTTGGCCAAGATAGCTACTAATAATGGAAAGCATGCAATATCTCAAATAACAAAGACATGATAGAATCAATAATCAATCTGAAATAGCATCTCAATATCCATCGGATCCCCGCAAACACAACATGTATGAATTACAAATAGATGATCTTGATCATGAACGGAGCTCACAAGATCTAAACATGAAAGCACAAAGGAGGAGAAACCAGCCATCTAGCTACTACATGGATCCGTAGTCCAAGGATGAACTACTCACGCATCACACCGGAGGCTTGCATGGTGATGAAGAAGGCCTCCAGGGTGAATTCCCCTCTTCGGCAGGGTGCCGGGAAGAGCTTCAAATCCCTCCTGATCTAGGGATGGAGATGACAGCGGCTACAGACTCTTTCGTGGATTTTTGATCGGGTACTTAGGGTTTTCGTCCTGAGGGCATCTTATAGTCGGAAGGGGAGGCCGAGGGGGTGCCAAGGGCCACCACACCACCCCCTGGCGTGGGCCAAGCCTGGTCGCGCGGCTAGGTGGTGTGGCTGGCCTCTGGCCCTTCTCCGTCTCGTATTCTTGCACTTGATCACTTCCGGAAAAATAGGCACTTTGGCTTTTGTCTCGTCCAATTCCGAGAATATTCATTTTCTGACTTTCCTGGAACCAAAAATAGCAGAAAACAGGCAGCTGGCACTGTGGCTCTTGTTAATAGGTTAGTCCAAGAAATCATATGAAAAGTACTCCAAAGTTGGAACAAAACACAAGAAAGTGGATAAAACAAAGCATGGAACATCAAAAATTATAGATACATTTGCAATGTATCAGTGGATTATTAGTCATAGATGTAGTTGGATGGCGGTCTATGTATAATGTTGTAATGCCCAATCAAGTCACAAAGGATTCAAGATGATTAGTATATGCATGTATTGCTTTCTCAATGTTTGTCAATTGCCCCGCTGTAATTTGTTCACCCAGCATGTTATCTATCTAAGGAGAGCCACCTCTAGTGAACTATGGATCCCGGTCCTTGTCTTTTACATACAATCTACAATTTTTTACTGTTTTGTGTTTACTTTCTGCAAACTTTTACTTGTTTCCATTCGATACGTTTAATCCTTTGTTTTTCGCAAAACACGGTGAGATTGACAACCTCTTCGCAAGTTGGGGACAAAGTTCTGTGGTTGTGTTGTGCAGGTCTCCACGTTGCTACTAGCACCGGTAGTGCGCCCTGCCAAAGCTCAGCTAGTAACACCTTTGGGGTGTTTCCTTGCTCCTACTAGTTCGATTAAACCTTGATTTCATAACTGAGGGAAACTTGCTGATGTGCTCATCATACCTTCCTCTTGGGGTTCCCAACGAGCTCTACATCAACCATGCACCAGCACTTTTCTGGGCGCCATACTCAGAGCCATCAGTCCCTGAACTCGTTCTGGCGCCAGGTCCGACGGACTGAAGTTGTAACCGGAATTTCGAGCGAGAATTCTGGCGAACCGGCCCCGCCGCTGGAATTTCTGGCTCCAAGTCCGGTCCCGCCGATTTGGCCGCCAACAGATTCAGCCTCGCATTGTTTTGAGCATAACTTTTGTATATGAATCCAATTTTGGTGTTCTTTAGCTCGTTTTGAAGAGGAGAAGGAGCTCTACATCATAATATTCGTGGTTCATGCTATCTACTCCATCCAATTCCGTGAGCAAGGCGTAATCCACCAATAAAGGGTGAAGATCGGCGAGGAAAGGTATATACGTTCCACGACTTCTCCCCACTTGCATCCCTTTGTGAGCCACACTATCTTTGCGTTCAATAAACACCTATTGAGACTAGTTTCTCCTATGATTGCTTGGGCTATGCACATTTGATACTTGTAGAATACCGAGCAAAAGTTGTGAGCGCGCTATCTCATATAGTTATCTTGTATAGTTGTTGGCACAAGAGGCAAGTGAAAAAGAAAAAGAAAAGAAAACGAGAAAAAAATATATAGAAAAAGAAAAAGAAAGAAACAAGTGCCTCCTAGAATAGGAAGCGCAAGCTTGATCAACATCAAATAGGTGGTACTTATTGTGCATATCTTATAGCCCACCAATTTATTGCAATCGAACTAGCGTCTCTCCTTGCACTTGTGCGACACGAGCTTATAGTCTTCGCTAGGTAATCATTTGGTTCTTATCTCACTTTCTCCGTCGTGCAAGTCCCGTTTATCCCACCGTGTGTGTTTCCTTGTACATATTTCCTTCTTGTGGATTGACTTGTTTTGCTTCGTGATCATCGTGGTTCTTTACTTACCATTACAACATCTTGAGTTCGGATTGTTCTTGGACACGCCACCTTCCATACCCATCCACCATAAGCTTTGTGTGTGTGTGTGTTTTTTTAGTGGTTTGTTGGTTTTGGTGTTCCGCGTGAACTTCACTTTGCTTGGTTTTGATTGCTCTCAAGTGTTGCCACTTGCACAATACTATCTTCCAAGGTAAAGTAAGGTTTGACGTTGCATTCCTAACCCCCTACTACTTCCATATACACCACTTGGTCTTGTGAAACATGTCTAGGGACTCCGGAACCGAGGATGATTTATATGAAGAATACATGATGAGCCACCATGCATATGCCTCCACAAGCATGGATGACATGATGGAGAACTACATCGACAATGGCTCCACATGCTTGGGTGATATGGAGTTCTACAACAACAATGACTCCCCAAGCATTGACGACTTCAAGAACGACAACGACAAGCTCCTCAAGTCGCGTCGACCAAGACGGAGCCTCCACCTTGAGAGCACCAAGGTCCACCATCAAATGGACAACTTCAAGCACGACATGGAAAACGACTTTGCCAAAACCATGAGCATGATGGCTGATACATTGCAAATGTATCTATAATTTTTGATGTTCCATGCTTGGTTTTATCCACTTTCTTGTGTTTTGTCCACACTTTGGAGTACTTTTCATATGATTTCTTGGACTAACCTATTAACAAGAGCCATAGTGCCAGCTGTCTATTTTCTGCTGTTTTTGGTTCCAGGAAAGTCAGAAAATGAATATTCTCGGAATTGGACGGGACAAAAGCCAAAGTGCCTATTTTTCGGAAGTCATCAGATGCTAGAATACGAGACGGAGAAGGGCCAGAGGGCGGCCACACCACCTGGCCGCACGACCAGGCTTGGCCAGCGCCAGGGGGTGGTGTGGCCAGCCCAGGCACCCCCTCGGCCTCTCCTTCCGCCTATAAGATGCCCTCGGGACAAAAACCCTAAGTACCCGATCAAAAATCCACGAAAGAGTCTATAGGCACCGTCATCTCCATCCCTAGATCGGGAGGGATCTGAAGCTCTTCCCAGCACCCTGCCGGAGAGGGGAATTCACTCTGGAGGCCTTCTTCATCATCATGCAAGCCTCCAGTGTGATGCGTGAGTAGTTCATCTTTGGACTACGGATCCATGTAGTAGCTAGATGGCTGGTTCTCCTCCTTTGTGCTATCATGTTTAGATCTTGTGAGCTCCGTTCATGATCAAGATCATCTATTTGTAATTCTTACATGTTGTGTTTGCGGGGATCCGATGGATATTGAGATGCTATTTCAGATTGATTATTGATTCTATCATGTCTTTGTTATTTGTGATCTTGCATGCTTTCCATTGTTAGTAACTATCTTGGCCAAGTAGATGCTAGCAACTCCAAGAGTTAGTATTTATGCTCGATAGTGGGTTCATGCCTCTGGTAATCTGGGGAAGTGACAGAAATCTCTAAGGTACTAGATGTGTTGTTGCCACTAGGGAGAAAACAACAATCATTTGTTCATAGAACAATCATATTGTTTACATTACATGCAATTCATAAAGCAATAATATGTTGCTTGCAACTTAATACTAGAGGGGGTTTGGATGATAACCTGAAGGTGGATTATTAGTCATAGATGAAGTTGGATGGTGGTCTATGTATAATGTTGTAATGCCCAATCAAGTTCCAAAGGAGTCAAGATGATTAGTATATGCATGTATTGCTTTCTCGATGTTTGTCGATTGCCCGGCTGTAATTTCTTCACCCATCATGTTATCTATCTTAAGGAGAGCCACCTCTAGTGAACTATGGATCCCGGTCCTTTTCTTTTACATACAATCTATAAACTGTTTACTGCTTTGTGTTTACTTTCTGCAAACTATTACTTCTTTCCATTCGATACGTTTAATCCTTTGTTTTCAGCAAAACACGGTGAGATTGACAACCTCATCGCAAGGTGGGGACAAAGTTCTGTGGTTGTGTTGTGCAGGTCTCCATGTTGCTACTAGCACCGGTAGTGCGCCCTGCCAAGGCTCAGCTAGCAACACCTTTGGGGTGTTTCCTTGCTCCTACTATTTCGATTAAACCTTGGTTTCATAACTGAGGGAAACTTGTTGTTGTGCTCATCATACCTTCCTCTTGGGGTTCCCAACGAGCTCTACATCAACACCGCACAACATTTTTCTAGCGCCGACACTAAGCCATCAAGCATTTTTCTAGCGCCGTTGTCGGGGAGTCAAGGACATCTTCACAAGGGGAGTCCCTCATAACCAATCTCTTTACTTTGTTATTTTTCTTTTGCTTAGTTTCTTTTTGTTTTGTTTGCTTGTTTTGTTATCAAAAACACAAAAAAATAGTTTTACTAGTTTGCTTTCTTATTTGAAAACACACAAAAATGACTACTCTTGAAAACACTAAGTTGTGTGACTTAACTAGCACCAACAACAATGATTTTATGACCACACCTATTGCTCCACCTGTGCCTGAAGATACTTTCTTTGAGATAAAACCTGCTTTACTCAATCTTGTTATGCCAGAACAATTTTCTGGTATTGGTAATGAAGATGTTGCTGCCCATCTAAATAACTTTGTTGAACTTTGTGAGATGCAAAAGCATAGGGATATAGATGGTGATATTATTAAGCTGAAATTGTTTCCTTTCTCTTTGAGAGGAAAAGCTAAAGAATGGTTGAACTCCTTAACTAAGAATAGTATTAATTCTTGGACTAAGTGCAAAGATGCTTTCATTGGAAAATACTATCCTCCTGCTAAGATTACATCTATGAGAAGTGAAATAATGAAGTTTAAATAATCTGATAATGAACATGTTGCTCAAGCTTGGGAAAGAATGAAATCTTTGGTAAAGAATTGTCCCACTCATGGACTGACTGCTTGGATGATCATCCAAAAAATTTATGCAGGATTGAACTATTCTTCAAGGAACCTATTGGACTCTGCTGATAGAGGTACCTTCATGACCATCACTTTGGGTGCTGCAACAAAACTTCTGGACAATATGATGGTTAATTATTCTGAATGGCATACTGAGAGAGCTCCACAAGGTAGGAAGGTAAATTCTGTTGAGGAAACCTCCTCCTTGAGTGATAAGATTGATATTATTATGTCTATGCTTGTGAATGGGAAAGCCCATATTGATCCAAATAATGTTCCTCTAGCCTCTTTGGTTGCTCAAGAAGAGCAAGTTGATGTGAACTTCATAAGAAATAACAACTTTGGCAATAATGCTTCTAGGAGTAATTTTGGTAACAACAATTATAAGCCATATCCTCCCAACAATGGTAATGCTTATGGAAATTCTTACAACAATAATAGAAGTGCTCCCTCTGAACTTGAAGTTATGCTTAAGGACTTTATTAGTAAACAAACTGCTTTCAATAAAACTATTGAGGAAAAACTCTCTAATGTTGAAAGAAATATAGCATCTTTGTCTAAAGCTCAATTTTCATTGATTAATAAAATGGTTGCTAAACCTGAAACTAATGATAATCCCTTTGCAACTACTAATGCTATACAAGTGAGAATTGATGAAAATGTTAGACTATTAGCTGAATTACATGCTAAGTGGGAAAGAGAAGATGAAATTGCTAGAAACATTAGTGTTTCTACTATCACCACCACTAGTGTTAAGGCTAGTAATAGTTCTACTACTTTAGATGATAATTTCGATTTTGATCTTGATGGTTGTAATATCTCTGGAGTTATTAAGTTCCTACAAAAGCTTTCTAAAAGCCCTAATGCTAGTGCTACGAACATGGCCTTTACAAAACACATTCTCATAAAGGTTAAAGAACAAAAGATGAAACATAAAGCTTCTATTCCTATAAAACAAGAAGATGGTTGGGAACCCATCATTAATATGAAAGTGAATGACTTTGATTTCAAAGCTTTATGTGATCTTGATAGTAGTGTTTCTATTATGCCTAGAAGGATTTATGATATGCTTGATTTGCCTCCTCTTGAAGATTGTTATTTGAATGTCCCACTTGATGATAATTCTAAAAAGAAACTCATGGGGAGTCTTAGTGATGTTCTTATTATGGTTAACAATGCCTATGTCCCCGTTGATTTCTATGTTTTGGATGTTGAATGCAATGCTTCTTGTCCTATTACTTTGGGAAGACCTTTTCTTAGAATTGTTGGTGCCATTATTGATATGAAAGAAGGCACCATTAAATATCAACTCCCACTCAAGAAAGGTATAGAACACTTCCCTAAGAAGAGAGAGAATATTTATTTTGCTTCTCCTATGAAAACAAAATTTGGTCTTAATGCTTCTTCATTTGAGAACACTTGATTCTTTCTTTGCTTCTTATGCCTAACTTAAAGTCGTTAAAGAAAAGTACTTATTGGGAGATAACCCAAAAGTTTTAGATGAGTCTTGGAAGTTATTACTTCTGTAATAACCACTCCTTATCCTTTTTATTTGCTTTTTGTGCCAAGAGTAACCTCTAATAAGAGAGAAGTAATGATTGGGAAAGTTGTTGTCCCGAAACAGATTTCTGTGCTTCACCGTCAAAATTCGTGTAAAATCTCTGAACGTCTTTTTGAGGCGCCAATTTTTGTGCTTCTGCCCCAGGTTGTTATCTAACTTCCGTTAGTTCAAAACTTTTTTATTTGAGCAACAGAAAGTCTTATAAAAAATTCGTCTTTACCTTCTGGTCTGTTTTGACAGATTTCTGCCATTTTCTGCATTTGCTTCTTGTTGGTTCCTTTTTGAGTTCTTTTGGGGAATTGAGATTTTTGTGGGAAGTGATACAGTAGCTAGTGTTCTAATGGAATTTTATTTGGTGTTATAACTAAACCTTAAGACTTATTTATCTTGAGTACACTAATGTTGCTAATAAAGATTGTGTGAAGTTTTGTATGAAGGAAAATTTCAGGTGTATGGAAGGAATGAGTAATGAGAAGAAGGATAGACTAAAGCTCAAGCTTGGGGATGCCACGTGTGTCACCCCAAGAAATATCCAATAAGTACAAGCGTCAAAGCTTGGGGATGCCCAAGGCATCCCCTTCTTCATCAATAAAAATCTCAGGTTTCTTCCAAACGCTTCATTTTTTATTGTTTCATGCACAGTTGTGTTGTTCTTGGAGCGTCTTCTTCTTCGTTTTCGTTTTGGTTTTCGTTTAATTTTGTTTTCTTAGTTTGCTGAATAAATTGGTTGGACCCCCTCTTTTATACATTGGTTTGCAAATAGTTTGATTTGGTTTGGAAAAGAGTAGGAAAGTTCATACTTATGTGGTAAAAAGAGCTCATTTTTGACTGTGGCCTATGCTTTGTCATGCCATGCTTGATATTGTTTTGGCTTTATGCTTACTATTCTTTGTTGTATCATGACTTGTTATAAACAATTGATATTGCTTAATGTGCCTTGGATGAATCATGCGTTGTTTTAGCATATTAAAGCATAGTATAGTGGTATCTCCTTAGTTTATTTGGGTTGACTTGGCGCATGCTCACACCATGTTATGACTATCTCAAGTCACCATAGCCTTTATGATCCTTTAGTTTTCAACTTGTAGTATCACTTTATGCTTTGATCAATGATGTTTTGTCGCTCTGCATGATTACGGCCATTATTGCTCTCTTAGTTTGTCGCTCCCAGTCTTTTGCTAGCCTCCACAACCAAGTATGAGTTCCACTCATGCATTCAACTCCCTAAACTAAGTTATTCCAAAGAGTCCACCATACCTACTTACTAGCTTATGCTATTCCAAGTATATTCATGCTTTTGTTTACCTTCCAAATTAAACTTGTTATGAGTAAACTAGTGATTAAAGCTCTCACGAACTTGATGGCACACTTTACCTTTTTGCATCTAATAAACTTGAACCATTGGGTCCTTCTTTGTTGCGTATATGCTTGCGCTTTATAAGTTGAAATTAGCAGAACCATGTTTCATGGGGAACGCTTTCAACATTGCACTTGTACTTTGTACCCCGTTGATATCATGTTGTTTTGCTTATGGATCCCGGCGGTGTGAAATAAAAGTGGAACTTGTAAGATCATGCAGTTTTTATGTGTGTTAGAGAAACGCCTGGGCCGCTAGCCTAAGCCATGCCTAATCATGGTGGAAACTTGCAGCATCACCATAATGAGCACTCTATGAAGCATCCTCAATAAAAACCTATGCAAATAGCAAATAAAAAGATCGATGAGATGCTCATTGTCTGCTTGCTTTGTCATTTTGATTATGGGATAGCTCCTGTATCATGTGCAAGGGGTACCCCGTTGGCGGTTCTTTATGATACACATGTACTTACAATGACAAGAGCTTACTCATGGCTAAAGTTGAGTAGCATGAGGTTCGGTCTTCGTAAGTAAGGGGCATGAGATTTTGGTTTATAACTTGTCAAACATATCCTCTTAGTTGTGTCACTTTAACCTTAATCACCTTCAAGATGCTATGATAGGGGCAATGAGAGCTGAAAGCTATAAGTACCATAATTTTTGGAAGCTCTTTATGAGACTTGAATCCCTACTTCCTTTTATAAAGGCCTTTCTTCCACCATTATATATTGAGTCTCCACCTTCTACATTTGTGCACCTACTTTGAGAGCATAGTGGCCATCCTTAGTTCTATGTGCATTGTCCCAAGACTAGTTGATTGATGCATAACTTGATATTGCTTGTTTTAAACTATTTGTATCTAGTCACTCTTATGAACTTTGAAGGTGTCCTATGCAATTATATTTTCTACTCTATGAGGGACAAGCTGAATACTATTATGCTATGTTTTCTTCATGTGAAACAAACAAACGTCTTGCAAAGCATTGTTATTCATGAATCTTTTGTTTGTGCATTTTCATGTTGCATCATAGTTTCTTTGTCTTATTGCTAGAACTTTGTCTTTCATGTTATGATTGAAGTACTATGAGCCAAGCTTTGAATGTTTTACAAATACTTTGATCAAGTCTTTGATGGTGGATGTCACCTCAAAAATTATTCTTTCTTTTTATCACTTACCTACTCGAGGACGAGCAGGAGTTAAGCTAGGGGATGTTGATACATTGCAAATGTATCTATAATTTTTGATGTTCCATGCTTGGTTTTATCCACTTTCTTGTGTTTTGTCCACACTTTGGAGTACTTTTCATATGATTTCTTGGACTAACCTATTAACAAGAGCCACAGTGCCATCTGCCTGTTTTCTGCTGTTTTTGGTTCCAGGAAAGTCAGAAAATGAATATTCTCGGAAATGGACGGGACAAAAGCCAAAGTGCCTATTTTTCCGGAAGTCATCAGATGCCAGAATACGAGACGGAGAAGGGCGAGAGGGTGGCCACACCACCTGGCCGCGCGGCCAGGCTTGGCCTGCGCCAGGGGGTGGTGTGGCCAGCCCAGGCACCTCCTCGGCCTCTCCTTCCGCCTATAAGATGCCCTCGGGACAAAAACCCTAAGTACCCGATCAAAAATCCACGAAAGAGTCTATAGCCGCCGTCATCTCCATCCCTAGATAGGGAGGTATCTGAAGCTCTTCCCGACACCCTGTCGGAGAGGGGAATTCACCCTGGAGGCCTTCTTCATCACCATGCAAGCCTCCGGTGTGATGCGTGAGTAGTTCATCCTTGGACTACGGATCCATGTAGTAGCTAGATGGCTGGTTCTCCTCCTTTGTGCTTTCATGTTTAGATCTTGTGAGCTCCGTTCATGATCAAGATCATCTATTTATAATTCTTACATGTTGTGTTTGCGGGGATCCGATGGATATTGAGATGCTATTTCAGATTGATTATTGATTCTATCATGTCTTTGTTATTTGTGATCTTGCATGCTTTCCGTTGTTAGTAGCTATCTTGGCCAAGTAGATGCTAGCAACTCCAAGATTTAGTATTTATGCTCGATAGTGGGTTCATGCCTCTGGTAATCTGGGGAAGCGACAGAAATCTCTAAGGTACTAGACGTGTTGTTGCTACTAGGGAGAAAACAACAATCCTTTGTTCATAGAACAATCGTATTGTTTACTTTACACGCAGTTCATAAAGCAATAATCTGTTGCTTGCAACTTAATACTGGAGGGGGTTCGGATGATAACCTGAAGGTGGATTATTAGTCATAGATGCAGTTGGATGGCGGTCTATGTATAATGTTGTAATGCCCAATCAAGTCTCAAAGGAGTTAAGATGATTAGTATATGCATGTATTGCTTTCTCGATATTTGTCAGTTGCCCCGCTGTAATTTGTTCACCCAGCATGATATCTATCTTAAGGAGAGCCACCTCTAGTGAACTATGGATCCCGGTCCTTTTCTTTTACATACAATCTATAAACTATTTACTGCTTTGTGTTTACTTTCTGCAAACTATTACTTCTTTCCATTCGATATGTTTAATCCTTTGTTTTCAGCAAAACACGGTGAGATTGACAACCTCATCGCAAGTTGGGGACAAAGTTCTGGGGTTGTGTTGTGTAGGTCTCCATGTTGCTACTAGCACCGGTAGTGCGCCCTGCCAAGGCTCAGCTAGCAACACCTTTGGGGTGTTTCCTTGCTCCTACTGGTTCGATTAAACCTTAGTTTCATAAGTGAGGGAAACTTGCTGCTATGCTCAACATACCTTCCTCTTGGGGTTCCCAACGAGCTCTATATCAACACCGCACCAGCATTTTTCTGGCGCCGACACTGAGCCATCAATGGCCAAGACTAATGATGCTTTGTGCTCATTACAACGCCTCACCAAGAAGAGTGCCAAGGACAATAAGCATCGTTGCGAGCGTCATGTGAATGACCAAGTGCGCCATCTACATCAACCTTTGGCAAGGCACGCCAATGACCTCCGTCGACACCATCATAAGGCACCTTCAACTACTCGTGCCACCACCAAAATGACACCAAGAGCATGTTCTCCTCCACGCCATCAAGCTTCAACGCCAAGACTTGACGTCCTCGATGACGCATGCAACTTCATGGATGAGGTGGACGAAGACCTCTACTTCGCCAAGTTGGACGAGTACGTCAAGAGGACTACGCAAGCCAAGGTGCAAGACACCGACAACAAGGTCAAGAATGGTGAGCATGGGACTTTCCGTTCACCAAAGGAGGTGCATGGAGTTGAGAGAACCGAGCCTATCCCTTCATGCTTGAGTGATGATGTGGTACCAATCCCATGTGAGTATGAGAGCCACTTAGCCCACTTGAGTGAGAACAAAAGTGAGATGAGTGACTCCACCATACGTGAGATTGAGTGCTTCCACTTGGAGGGCATGAGCGATACACCTAATGAGTTGAGAGTGGTAGTTGATAGGTCATGTGAGACCACCTTGATTTCTAATAACTTACCCTCTACCTCTAGTGTGTTATCCCATGATGTGCTAGGTTCCATGGATAAAGAAGCACCAAGATTGGACATGATGATGCCTCCAACCAAGAAGATGTACATGGTGGATGAAGATGATGCCATCCCCATATTGGATGAAGAAGTCGCACACATGGAGGCCAATGCTACCACAACACTCACATCATATGAGAGATATGAACAAGGTAAGAACACGGGTGTTGATGATGCCATGATCCCACTAGTGGACATGATGATTTGTGATGATTGGCATGCTATGGATAATGTTTGTGATATCACATATGCTTCATTGATATTTCCATGTGATACTTTGCATTTGCATAATGTTGAGCATGTGAAATTATTTAATTGTGATGATGTTGCCATAGTCATGCCATGCTCTAAATGTTACATTGATGATATCATTGCTTGCACTTTGTTGAACAATTGCTCTTTCCAATGTTTTGCTTGCAATGATGTTACCAATGGTACCCCTCGAACCAGGCTTTGCCATGAATGTTTTACAATCTCTCCCGTTGCTTGCAATAAGTTGAATTCTTTCACTTGTTTTGCTTGCAACAATAATTCTAATATGGTTAATATTGAGATGGCCCCCATAGCTTTCTCAAATTTTGGGGATTTTGGTAAATGCCATGATAAGCATGTTCCCCACTTGCATACTCACCATGCATCTATTTCATACTTGATTGACACTCATGGTGATGTGCACAAGAAGAGATACGTCATGATGGATGATGTGTTTCTCTACCATGCACACACGTTCTTCCTTTTGTGTTTGATGTGTGTAGGTACCCGCACAAGAATGTCAACCTCGGTTGAGCACGAGTTGACAAAAAGAGCTCTAGAGAGCATCCCACAAGTGAGTTCAAGATCGAACCCAACTCTGATACCTTTTGCATGCTTTGCATCTTTCATGTTGACAAATTCCTCTTTCCTATGGTTTGATTGCAAGCATCTTAATGGTATTCTTTCACCTTGTGAAAATCATGTTTTGTTGCTCTTCGATATTAATGCTTTGTGTGTTGCAACAAAATATTGAACAATTTCTCTTTCCTATGTTTTGTGTGTAACCATATTGCCATTATGAGCATGTATTGTCACGAGAGCTTCCAAGTCGCTCGTATTGTTGTTGCAACAAACATAAGGACCACTTGCTCTTTCATTTGGTTTGTTTGCAAACATGTTGCTTGTGTTTTCGCTTGTGATACTCATCCAACATATTAAACAATTTCTCTTTCCAATGGTTGGTTTGCACACATAATGATGTTGTTTTGGATATCTTTCCTCATGTGTTTTTGTCGAATTCTCCTATCCTTGCATCGAAGATGTTGATCTATTTCTTAGTCAATTGCTTTGAGTGCCACACTAAGACGTTATATGGAGTTTTTGAGTTCCCACATTTGGATGATGTTCAATTAACTTCCATGCACTTTGACCTTGCATACGCATTTGGTTTGCGATACTTGAGTTATGCTAATAGTGTTGTGAACAAGAATGGACATGCCACAAATGACATGCTCCTCTATCACACACAAACATATGTTGCTTGGTCTTTGTTGTGTGAAGGTACAATTGCATACGTGTCAACCTCTATGGACCATAAGTTGACAAGACAAATTGAAGAGAGTTACCTATGGTTGCCCTTCATCGAGCTACCTATACACTATAATGTGACTTCCTTCTACTTGAGGAATCATGCTATGATATTCATGAATTGGCTATGCTTTGAGTGTTGCTTCGCTTTTGTTGTGAGCTTAGGCTTCATGGAAGGTGAAGGAACATTGAAGTGTTGTCAAGTCAATCTTCCCGAGGACGACTATATGGTGAACCCCAGGATCAAGAACGTCTTTCGGCCTCCTCTACTTTGTGATAAGCATGTAGAGTCGAGGACGACTCTTTTTGAAGGGGGGAGGGGAGATGATGTAGCCCGACCTACGGTCATTGCCACATCAAGGTCTCCAACTTATGCCAAGTAGTCATGGACTCCAAAGGTGAATTCGTTCCTCTATACGAGCCCAATTCCTACCCCATTGAATGGTATACCACTTCATACTCCGTCATATGACCATGATAGGTTCACACCGCAAAGTACGGAGATACAGGGGAAGCCCGAGGAATCACGCCCGACAAGACAGAGGCTTGGAAGAGGAGACGGAAGAGGCAGCGCCAAACCAGCGTACCATCCGATGCAACTGGATCCACCACTGGAATTCTCGGCGCCAGCTCCAGCGGACCGGACCTTGTGCCGACCGAACCGGCGACCGCCAGACCAGACCTGCGCCCACCGGAAATGCATGCAAAACACTGAACCGGCGCCAACCAAAAATATCAGCGACCGTCGGAAATCCCGACGCCAAATCTGGCGTCGCTGGACTTATTGCCGAAATCACCCGTCTGCGCACGGATCTAGGTTTGATGCCCTAGAATATTCTCTTTACTTACCCCTTTGCCTAAACTACCCCCATTCTAGTGGCTAGCCTATAAATAGAGCCCCCACCCCTCATTGTGTCTCTTAGGCATAGATGATAGACTAAAGACAACCCCCTTTGTGGAATCTCTAGTTTTGCCTCATCCCCTTCTACCAAAGGGGGTCGACTATCGTCACCACCTCGTTGGAGTTTGCATTGTGCCTCCCTCGTTGTATAAGGCCTTAGCATCGGTGTCCCTTTGCCAAGACGTCAAGACCCTCTCCAAGGTGTTCTTCCCTCTCTGTGTGGGATCGAGGGAGCACGTTGACCGATCTTTCCTTGCAAGGATTCTATCGGACCGGTGGCCGCCGACGAGAGCAATCGGCCTTGTATCGTGTTAGTTTTGCGTGTGTTCATCGTGTTCTTCGTGAGGTGTGTGTCCGCTTCAGCTACCTTCTCCCTTTCCCCTCGTTTTCCCTTCGATTTGACCATGAGATCCGTGAAGATCGGGCCACCCACAAGGTTACCCCATAACAAAAAGACTCCAGGATGGAAGCACAATCTGTTTCAATTATTATGTTAGAATTGGAGTTTGCCACTGCCATTCTTAGACCTTCTAGACAAGCAATTGCTTCTCCCATTGTTGCAGTCTTACATTGATTTATATCCCAAGATGAACACAGAACATTGCCAGTGTGGTCACGGAGGACTACCATCCCAAGATGAACATAGAACATTGCCATTGTGGTCACGAAGGACTGCACCCCATGCGTCTTTTTCATTGTCACTAGTAAAGCTTGCGTCAACATTGCACTTCAACCATCCGGCAACAAGTTTCCTCCAAGAAAGTTCCCTTTCTCCTCCTTCTGGTTGTAACGTGACATGTTTGTCTGAATCTTCATCCATTTTTCCTTTTCCTTTTCTATCCACTACGATTTTGCCCTTCGTTGTTCTCTGCAAAGTAACTAGATAGTTCTGTAAGTAACCAATTGAATTTTCAATAGAAGCTTTACCGTCGCCGAAGATCACATTATTTCTATGATGCCAAGCCCTCCACCAAATGAACATCATTTTGTCTCTCGTGTCTTTGTTTAGTTTGTCTAACAACACAAGCACCCACTCATTTCCTGTATAAACAAGATCCTTCTCGTGTGGTAAATTCCAGCATTCAGCTAGGCCTTCCCTTAATGCTTTTGCTCCTATTGCAAGATTAATTGTAAATGTTTAGCGATTTTACTTGCAGGAGAGGTGATAACACTACTAGGAAACAACCCATCTGTGGCGCATGGAAATAGGACTTCTGTGGCGCATATCTAAGTCGCCACTGATAACAAACTTCAGTGGCGCATTTCAAAATGCGCCACAGAAGTCTCAAACTTCAGTGGCACATATGGCCAATATGCGCCACAGAAGTTTTTTTCAAAATTCAAAAAAAAGGCGGGCCAGATCTCAAACTTCAGTGGCGCATATGGCCAATATGCGCCACAGAAGTTTTTTTCAAATTTCAAAAAAAAACCAGGCCAGATCTGGCCAGAGGTGGGGGGATTGCCGGAGGTGGATCAGATGTGATGGCCGGAGGAGAAGGAGGCCGTCGGAGGTGGTCAGAGTAGTAGGAGGAGGAGGCCTCCGCCGGAGGTGGAGGAAGGGCTCGCCGGAGATGGTTGGAGGAGGCCGCTGGAGATGGTGGTGGTGGAGGAGGAGGAGGAGGTCGCCTGTGGTGTTGGAGGTCGCCGGAGGAGGAGGTCACCGAGGTAGCCATGGCCGGAGGTGGATGTCGCTGGAGAGTGGAGGAGAAGGGGAGAAGTATGGAGGGGAGGAATAGTGGAGGGAGAAGTGGAGGAGAAGGGGAGAAGTATGAAGGGGAGGAGAAGTGGAGGGAGAAGTATGGAGGGGAGAAGTATGGAGGGGAGTAGAAGTGGAGGAGAAGGGGAGAAGAAGGAGAGAAGAAGGAGAAGAAGTGGAGGAATATAAGGAGAAGGGGTGCCGGCGGGATTCAATTTTTGAATCCCGCCCAAGGCTTCTGTGGCGCATATGGGGGAAATACGCCACAGAAGTTTCTCCCCCTTTTTTTATTTTTTTGCAGGAAAAAATCTTCTGTCTGCCATAACTTTTTACTCTTTTGTAATTTGGGGAATCTACAAAATCTTCAATGAATCGAGTAGAAAATTTTGAGACGATCATTTTGATAGGTTAAAGATTTTTTTCCGACATAGTATGCAAAAGTTATAGCCGTTTTACCGTGTCATGACCTATTTTTGCAAAATACATCGAAATTCATGTTTTTCAATTTTGTCTAGATCTATACCCTAAAATCTAACTACAACTTAAAGGAATTATATTTTTTAAGTTTCTATCATTTTTGTTTATTTTTTACAAAACTGAAAAGGCGATCCGGGGGGTGGGATCTGCTTTTCCCCCTATATGCTTGTTCTGTGGCGCATACACCTATATGCTCCACAGAAACATCACTTTCTGTGGCGCATATGGACATATGCGCCACAGAAGTTTCTCCCCCTTTTTTTGCTTCTTGGTCCCATCAACCTTCTGTGGCGCATACGTCTATATGCGCCACAGAAGTTTGACACTTCAATGGCGCACACGAAAATATGCGCCACAGAAATATGGACTTCTGTGGCGCATATTGGTTTCGCGTGCCACTGAAGTGCCAAACTTCTGTGGCGCATGTTTTCTAGTGCGCCACTGATATATATCTGTGGCGCATAGTTTTACATATGCGGCACTGAATATCTTGTCGATCTATAAGCTGTTTCCTAATAGTGTAAGAACTTGATCAATCCCATTTACATCTTTAGCATACTGCAAAGCCACGCTGTCCTCATGCCCCTTCAATGCAGTGTTATCACTCCACACCATTGTGGCATATGTAAGGTAAGAAACTCAATCTTGTGCCTATTGTAGTTTGCATCAGTAGTCTTCAAGCCTACTATGGATTGGAGTGGTAGATTTGCAGATTTTCGGTGGAGACTAGATGATGTAGATCGATTGTCATCTCATGGATTTCTTGTGCTATGAAGCATTATGCTCACTAACAGGTACTTTGCCCTAAATATTCCATTATGATGCATTTGGTGTCACGTGAGAACCTTTTGCTTATTTTATTACATCATGTGTGTAAAATCAAAAATACAATGCACTTCTACACACTATATTGGAATACAAACTGTTTTAGCAATCAAAAGATATTAGGTTAAGGAATATTCTAGGGTCTCTTCTACGAGTTGCCTTAATAAGAAAGTTCCTCCTCACTATAGAAATGATCTTCAAGAAAACCTGGTCTATCTATCAAGGCAAATACAATATATGATTCTGTTATCTGATTTTCATGTATTTGTGCAACTATGAGGTGGAGAAGACCTTCACTAAATGGGGCCTTGCCTGTATGTTTTTCCTTCCGCTTGAGATTTTGTTTCTTGTCTATGACTACAAGGTGTTTGATGAAAATTCAACTAGGTTGCAGGGGAAGATTCATCGAATGTGATTCTCTGTTAGGCAACTCCATTTGTTCATGTTTCTCGACTCATCCCTTTTCTTTTTTCTTAAGGTTTTATGTCTGACCATACTGTGTTTGTTCTTCATGTGCTGATTTGTCTGTTGGTTGTATATCATGTAAATGCCCTCACCTTCTGCTATATGTGAAATTATCCGACAGAAAATACATACAACATATTATTGATATTATTCATGTTGAAAAGCAGAGCAGGTTTCATGCTACATGCTCATGCCGTGTGCATGTATATGGTTCTGCATCTTGCAAATATATAATCATGCAACAGGGGACGTCCAGTTCAGAGCCATGGTCCTAGCTTGCCTTCCAATAGAGCATTTCCAGGTTTCCTTATTTCCCTTTGTCTCAAATCTAAATTTCTATCACCTTTGCTTCCAAATTTTGTCACGAGAACATACAATCCAACACCCCTTCTGATTTTCTTATTTTGTTCCAAAGTGGCATATTATAATATGTATGTAACAGTTACGTGATTCCACTTTCGCAGAATCTTATCAAGCAAAGAGTTGCTGACTTGAATGTTAGTTAAGTTAATATTGTAATCCTTTTCAGGACAAGAGTCCAGAAGTAGATCTAAATGATGGAGCGGTATATCTGAATAATGGATCAGACGCAACGAATTCTCAATTCTGAAAAATGGGCCTCATCTTGGTTGAAGCAACCTTCTGTTAGTAGCCTTCTTAGTAGCCTTCTTCTGGACAGTCTATTGTTTCAGCCTTTATATTCTCAAAGTTATGTTCTTTTTATGCCCCTCCACCTCTAGAAAATTGATTCTGCATGGTTGTTAGCAACCGAGATGTTTGATTTATTTTGATATCCGTACCAACTACAATAATGATACGGGTTGTGTAGGTTGTCTTCCTCAGTGCAGCAAAGCACGGGCTGTCGAGACGAATGTCGTGACGCAGTTGTTCTCGGTGGAGAGGAGCACGAGCCACCACCGGGTCACACCAGAGGGAGATGCATAGTCATATATTTACGTGCATGTTAGTCAAAATTGTTTTGATACTCGATATGATTCGAGATTATGCATTTTTATGATTTCAAGTGATTTATCATTTTTTTAGCTTATTGAAAGGCGTTCACTCTCTTGCATTACATGTCATTCTCCCTTGAGAATTCATTCTTTTGTAACATCACTATGAAAATTATTGGGTTGTTAAAAAATTTAGATGGATGGCTAAAGCGAAATGTACATAATATCTAATTGTTCATTCTCCCTTGAGAATTCATTACTATATGTTACTTTTTACACCATCAATTTTTTTCTAGATACTACGAAAAATATTGGGTAATTAAAAAAATAGATGAATGACTATTGCGAAATGTACCTAATATTTTGCATGTTCATTTTCTCCCTTTTCTCAAGCTGCAACAAAATTATGATATTTGGACAAGCTGCTGTTGTGCATATTTTTTGAGCTGTGGCGATCCATCGCTGATTCGGCACGAAAGGTACTTGTTGTCTGCTTTTGCCTCATATGCTATGCTTCAACATCTATGGTAATAAGATGGTGTGGTTTGAACAAATATGTTCATTGTTGTGTGTTACTTCTGGATGAGTTATTCTTTCCACTAGCATCATGGTTTATGACACGTTTTGCCACTAGCTTGAACTAATCCGTCTCTTACCAAAGCTTACAGGTGATTTTATTTTTTCATGGTACTAGTCCTATAATTTCATCTAAAACTGTTATAAAATGCATTATGTTCTACCAAAATCTTATCATGCCCCTTTAGGAAAACATAAGAGATGAAGTTTATTAGAGAAGAGGTTGTAGTTTACTTTTTCCTTGGAAAATAACATTAGCTCACTTAATATAAAGTCAGCTTGTACATTCGAAGAAGGAGGTCTGATCTATAGAAATATGAATTGTTTTTGGTCAGAGATTTTTCAAAAGATTTGTTCCTTTTAGAATGTCTTCCATGCATGTTTGAGAGGAAACATACTATGTAACATGTAAGTTGACAATGCACACAATTCTATGAAAAAGATAGGTTGTGGCTGAAACTTGCATGGGCAATTCTCTTTTATTCATCTTGCGTTGCCCCTTCCTTTAAAAAAAGAGTAAATTCCAGTTTTTACCCCCTAATTTATCATTTTTGACACTTATTACCTCATTTAATAATTTTTCATCCAGTTTACCCTATTTAGTGAAACTTTTGCCGGTATTTACCCCTTCTAAAGTTTCTGTAGTCTTTCAACTTTCGGCAGCTGGGTCTAGCTGTCATAACACGGCGTTAATTTTCCTTAGTATTTACAAGCAAGAACCGACATGATAGCACGAGCCAGAGCGTTTTGTTTTTTGGCTGAGCTGCAGATACAAATTAGTGCACACATATATCTCTGATCAGCGACAGTTTGATCCGTCCAATATAGATCACGTCTTCTGCAATATGGCATTGCATTGAACCATGATAATTGCTTGATGTACAAACTAATTGGTAGAATAATAACACCAAAAATATTCATAAGTAGTGCTACTGAGTTAATACTACATTGCACCAACTAATTGGCTTCTTACATCAATTGCATCGCGTGGGCAGTCCAGGCTAGACTGCATGCATTTGCGGTTCCCAAAGAAGCGTGTGACGAGTGATGTGAACAGGATTTTTGTTTCTTGCTCCGTTCACAATTACCTTGCGTTTTGGGTTTAGTCAAAGTCAAACTTTACAAAGTTTGACCAATAATATAATAAAAAACATCAACGTCCATAATTCTAAATGCATATAATATGAAAATATGATTTATGACAATTCTAATACAATAGTTTTTATATTGTTAATGTTGATTTTTTTTCTAAATATATAGTCAAAGTTTACAAAAATTGACCTTGACTAAAGCCAGGATGCGAGGTAATTGTGAATGGAGGGAGTACGAGTATACGATAGGTCGGTTCATGCACAACTAATGTACTTTGAGAGATCCGAGAACGGAAAAAAAAACTACTATCAAATTTAACCTAAATCAACATGCCAAAATGCTCTAATATCTTTAGAAGGGGTAAAAATTGGCAAACATTCACTAAATGGGGTAATTAGGATTAAAAATTGTTAAATGGGGTAATTAGTGTCAAAAACAGCAAACTAGGGGGTAAAAACTGGAATTTACTCTTAAAAAAAATTGTTACCCTGATTCAGCAGGGAGGTGGAAACACTGATGATGGTCTCACCAGATATTTGCTGATGTATTACTTCGAGTTAGTTCAACCTAGAGTGGGGCTACTGCTATGAGAGAACAATGCGGAGAGCTTGATTTGAAGTTGCATACATATTCAGACCTCTACATTTAGTGTGTGATATTCAGCGTGGTGTTGTCTTTAATGCAAGTCCTAGATCAAATTGGTTTTTGAACCAACTTGCATTGAATTAAAATATGGCCAATCACTTGCACTTGCTGTGCGAACTTAATTTCGGACTGTTAAAGTCAATAAACGGGCACTGGTGTTTATTTCCTTGATGCATTGAGTTCTTCTTAATTTAGAGAGTACCGGTATCCTACCAGCAGGAAAGAATAATGGTAGCGCTATAGAGGATCCAACTGTTGATATGGTCTAGATTGTTGATGCATACGATCTTCATGTTCTAAGTGCTCCCGTATCATTTTTCAGGTGGAAGCATCGACAAACCAGGCCATCGAGCAGCAGGGCACACCGCTCTACCATCTGCCACGGAAGATTATGTGCAAGATCATAAACATCGAGTTGAAGGTATGAGGTATCCCCTTTGAATACTTCAACTCACCAAATTTTGAATGTGTAGCAGTCAGCCTTTACATTCTACGCATGTATTATTGGCCTCATCAAAATTCATAAATCATCAATGCTACATTTAATTATATATGTGCTAGGATCCTTCTGTTTGACCAATGTATGCATGATTAAAGTATAATCATGCTGGTGCCAGTTTGTTTCCCTATACTTATATTGTGTTTCCAGTTTTTGATGTTTTGGTTGAGCCGAGATATAAAATAAATAATATTGGGTGTTTGGTAATTTAATTTGATAGTCGTGTGGTTTCCTTCATAATACACTTATGGTCAAATTTAGTAAGGCCTTGTTGTTTCGTCTATCATGTTATGTTCTTACTCTGTGAATATCTGAACAAAAGGCACACGTGCTTACTCCGTGAATATTTGAAAAAGGGAAATATGCTTAATTTATATACAACATGTTTATATTGCCATATAGTATATTTTCTTGACTAAATAATTTCGCTCCATTCTGCCAAGCTGGTAATCACTAAAGCACCAGCTTACTTCCTATACTAATTTGCAGCATTATTACCATGCTATGATGGTAGTAACTAAGGAATCCAGTTTCTTTAACTTTCAAGTGTTGACATCTTATCATGCTCTTACTAACTGAATAAGTGCATGTAGCCATGTGTACTCATTTGCTCAGTTCTACTCCCTAAATTTTATTGGCTCAGTTCTGTGCAATGTTGCCCCTATTGCACCTGACGTGTGCAGTATGTTTCTAAGTCGTTATTTTTGAACTGGGACATCCAGTTGTTATCATTAGCTGAACTAACTGCATTTGGTGGATCCACATCCAGAGTTCATCAGAGATGTTGCCAGTAGCACCAACCCCACCTGCAACTCCTATGGAAACACAACACCAGGGTAAAAAAGAAGTTGTTGCTGCTGGCACCTTCAACACAATGTTGTCCCTCCTCCCCCAGAAGCTTCACTACATCTTCTCCTCCTCACCGACATTGTTTTCCTGAAGACCGTGTCCTCGCTTGTTCCCTCCTCTTCAACAAGCTGAGGGCATACAGTGTACTCCCTCCGATCCATATTACTTGTCGTGGAAATGGATGTATCTAGACATGTTTTAGTGCTAGATACATCTAGATACATCCAATCCAGTGACAAGTAATATGAATTGGAGGGAGTACTTACTATGCTATGCTTTTAGTATTAGTTATTGTAATATATCCTCATATTTTCCTAATTGATTGTGCCACCTGCTTTTTATCGCCACAATACCACACTTTCATTTTGACGTTTTTATTTTCGCAAATTTATTCCGGAAAACTGATCCAGTATCAACGGGATTGTGCGTCAAGGCGCACCACTAAATCTAGTATAGTGGATGTACTATGCTCATGAATGTGTCCATGTTCACGAGGGTAGAGGTTCTAATTTTGAAACTCATAACTTGTCAAAGCATTCGTTGGCGCTTGGACCTGGCTGCTATCTTTGGCTTGGAGTCCCAAACTCTGTAACAAAATTGTTGTAAACATTCTACTTCATCAATAAAGATACGCACGTGTTGCCTCAAAAAAAATTGGGAGGGGCAACATACTGTGCATCTCTGTACCCATTGTTTTCATCCATGCGATTAAAATCTTGTACTCCCAACGATCCAAATTAATTGACTCAAGATTCTCTAGATTCAAATGTAGATACACGCGTGGGACTTAGTGGCGCGGAAGCTAGGCTACGGAGAACGAGGTGGAGGTCGAAGGGAGGGATCGAGCCAGACGTGGACGTGCGTCGTGTGGAGACCTGCCAGTCTGGCCTCCTATGTCTTCCACACCCAACTGCCATGGAGCCGGCCGGTCCGCGCGCAAGGCAAGGCATAGGCCGAGCTCGCCCAGGCGGTAGTCGTCAACCGCGCCACTCTGCCCACCTCTTGATGCTTGCTGCGAGGTCCATTCATCGGAAGCTAGCTGTTTTTGCCTTTCTTTTCCATCGCTGGAGTCCGTCCGGTGCGCGCCATACTAGTCTTGCTGATTTGGTTTCTGCGCGCAACCTGTTTGTTCTAATGCTGAAGAAATCTGATCTTTTGAGATTGATTTTTTGGAGGTCGCTGGTGCTTGATCTTTTGAGATTGATTAGGCATCTGATCCATCCAACTTGCTTTTGCATCGATGCCTCCCTCATTGTACCGTGTTCCAATCTCAGGATCAGCTCACCGTCCCTGAAACATTGTTATGTGGTTATTATTTATGGGCAGTAAGATGCTATCTATCCGACCTTGATGAATAAACATTGTTATGTGGTTATTATTTATGGGCGGTGAGATGCTATATATCCGACCTTGATGAATGAGGAAAGCAGGAGCACGGGTGGGAGGATGAAGACGATACTCGAAAGAAGAAGATAAGGAGAGGAAGAGTAGATGGACTGGCCTCACGTCAGATTCTACATGGACGCAGAAAAAAGGCTACTCCTTGTGACGCTCTCTCTACCTTTTTTTTCCAGGTACGGGCCTGACTCACTATTGCACCTTTCCCAGGATTCCCTCCTCTATACCAAATTACAGAAAATAGATAAAACCAGCTCTAGCAAGTATCTCTTTTCGGATCTCAAAGCAAAGTACAACATCTAAATGGTCGGATGGGTCCCGCACCCATGTGTACAAGGACAAATGTATTTCCCTTCACTTTATTTTCCTTTAATAAAATTGTGAGCCACCATCATAAGTTCACACCCTTATTTAGTCCATCTTTTCGTGTTGAGATCATGCATAATTTTTTTCCCTTATGTTTCTCCCAAATGATAGATTATAAAATTTCAGAACTTCATAGATGAATAATATATTGGAACAATAATATGTAGAAAAACTTTGGATCTTTTGTAGATCATAAAGCTTTTTTTAGGGAAAAGCCACTCCGCTAACTTTATTGATTATCAAAGACACTTATATCGTTCATCAAAAGCGGCAAAATAAAGCTAGGGGATCATCATCCCAAGTACGAGAACTAAGAGAAAGGAAACAAAACTTTGCAAGTTCACGCGCTACCGAATTAGCCTCCCTAGGGCAGTACTCATACTTCGCCTTCGAAAATCCTAAGGCCATAATGTTGCAATCGTGCAAAATTGCTGCAGTAGCTGTGGCCGAGAAAACACCATCCCTCATCGTATCCACGGTCGCTATTTGTCCGATTGTAAAGTAAATTGGTTGCATCCCATTTGTTGGGATAGGCACAAACCTTCCCATGGTGCATATGCTTCAGTTGACATTACATCTACAACGAATGGAAGATCTCTAGTTTGGGTTGCAATGAATTTACCTTTGTAGTCATGGATAACCACTCCGACAGTCTGAAGTCCCTCATCACTACTATAAGCTGCATCCACTTTAATCTTTACCTCTCCCTCAAGTGGACACTGTTGGGTCCGCAGCATAGAAAACAAAAAAATTCCTATGATGAGAACTACACGCCAAGATCTATCTACTAGATACAAAGCAACGGGTGGACATACATCCATGGAGAACTTACCCTCGAAGACAATGAGTTTTGTTAACGAGTAGGAACTCGTGGTTGATGTAGTCGTACGCTTACCGATCTCAAGATCGTGTGGAAGTCCGAGCGCCACAAATCAGCAGCGCATCTGTCCTTGCACACACGTTCAAGCCACCGGGCAACCTTTACCTCCTCGCTCCAGCGAATCAGCGGAAGCAGCAACTCCTTCCAGACGCAAGGCCACCGGGAACATGTATCTCGCTAATCTGAGACCATGGGGGAATATCTAGAGGGGGAGAGAGATCCTTCACGAGGAGGTGTGCTTTGTAAGGGAGGAGAGGGGGGCCTTTTATAGGAGAGGGGGGCTCCTCCCCTCCCATGGCTCTTTAACTTTTTCGATAGAAATATTAAGTCTTTGGTTTACAGAGTGAATTTCCTTTTGTAGATCTTTCTCTAATTCTTCGATTGCTCCTTTTTTTCTTTAATAAATTAGGGAATCCAATATGGATTATGACGTGGACCGTATCGATTTCTTTTTGAATTTCTATACGTGTAATTACTTCAGAACTTGAACCTGAGTCCGTTTTTCTATTATGTGTAATTACTTCGGAACTTGAGTCTGATTCTATTTTTCTATTGGAGCCCTTTTTCCTATTCTTTTGTTCCGGCGGCCAAGGGAGGTGCCCCCACCTCTTCCTCATTCATGTGGTGGAAGCTCCACTCACATCAATTCAAGCTCCACCCAAAGTTCCACTCACATGCATTAAATTTCCACAAAATTTAATGCAACTCTCAATTAATAAAACCCTTTTATTTATTTTATTTAGAATTTGGTTAATTACTTTAATTAACAAACATTCACATAAAACCCCTTGCAACATTTCAATATCACATGCAGAACCACTTTCTGCAATTTCACCCGAAACAATTCCGGTTTCTATCGAAACAATTCATGTTTCTATCGAAACATTTCCTGCGCTTTACAAACCTTTTGTCTGAAACAGTTGTGCTCCAAAATGGTGTCCGGTAACTCTTAAGTGTGTCACCCTACGATTCGCAAATAATGCAGACATGATTGAGACTCCTCTCATATCAATAATCAGAAGCGGGACCTGGAGATCCATATTGACTCCTGCACATTCAACGATGACTTCTGTGATCGTGAGAACTTTTAATGCTAGTAACTTAATCCCTTTGTCTCATGATATAATACGTGTCCGAGATTCGATCATCGGTATCCAAATACCTAGTTTGATCTTGTTACTGACATGCACTCTTTTCTCGTTCCCGTGATATAACATTCTAGTGATCACATCACTTGCTTGCAAGCTATCTTAATGTGATATCACCGAGAGGTCCCAGAGTATATCTATCCGTCATTGGGATTGACAAATTCCACTCTTGATCCATGAGCCTCAACATAACACCTTTGTAGCAGTGAACCCACCTTTATAGTCACCCTGTTACGGTGTGACGTTTGATGTTATCACGATACTCTTCCGGTGTTAGCAATTAACATGATATCATGGTCTAGGGACTAAGATTACTTCGTATGATGTTATAGCAATGTAAACATAATGACTTGATCGTAATGCTATACTTCGGATGAATGTTCATCACATCATTTCACAAATGTTGTGATCTCGTTATTAACAACATCCAATGTCCATGATCAGGAAACCTTGATCATCTTGTTAATCAACGAGTTGGTCTTGAAGAGAGGCATAACTAGGAACCCTTTTTGTTTATTTAACACACATGTATTGACATTTCATTTCAATACAATTATAGCATGCAAAATAAACATCTATCATATACAAAGAATACATAATAACAACTTTATTATTGCCTCTCAGGACATATTTCCTTCAGTCTCCCACTTGCACTAGAGACAATAATCTAGTTTACATAGTGATAAATCTAAAACCCATGGAGTTCAGGTGTTGATCATGTTTTTCCCTAGGGAGAACTTTAGTCAACGGATCTGCTACATTCAGGTCCGTGTGTACTTTACAAATCTTTATATCTCCATCCTTGACATGGTCGCGGATGGAGTGAAACTGGCGCTTAATATGCTTGGAATTCTTGTGAGACCTTGGTTCCTTGGCGTTGGCTATGGCTCCATTGTTGTCACAATAGATCACCATTGGGTCCAATGCACTAGGAACCACACCTAGTTCCGTTATGAACTCCTTCATCCAAACCGCTTCCTGTGTCGCTTCTGAAGCAGCAACATATTCCGCCTCCGTCGTTGATCCAGCCACCACTAGTTGTTTGGAACTCCTCCAACTAACTGCTGCTCCGTTCAAGAGAAATACGTATCCGGATTGAGACTTAGAGTCATACGGATTGGTGTCAAAGCTAGCATCAACATAACACTTAGCGACTAGCTCTTCTTTACCTCCGTATACAAGAAACATATCCTTAGTTCTTCTTAAGTACTTAAGGATATTCTTGATCGCTATCCAGTGTTCCGAACCTGGATCAGATTGGTACCTACTAGTCAAACTAATAGCATGTGCCACATCCGGTCTTGTACATAGCATGGCGTACATTATAGAGCCTATGGCTGAGGCATAGGGGATCTTATCCATTATCTCTCTTTCTTCCGCCGTAGCCGGACTTTGAGTCTTACTCAATGTCTTGCCTTGCAACATAGGTAAGAACCCTTTCTTACTTCCGTCCATATTAAACTTCTTTAATATCTTATCAAGGTATGTACTCTGCGATAGCCCAATTAGGCGTCTTGATCTATCTCTATAGATTTTAATGCCTAATATATATGAAGCTTCACCAAGGTCTTTCATCGAAAATTTGCTGTTTAGATAACTTTTAACACTATTTAAAAGATCTATATCATTTCCAATCAATAATATGTCATCCACATATAATATCAGAAATGCCACATTGCTCCCACTCACTTTCTTGTAAATACAAGCCTCTCCATAAGTTTGGATAAATCCAAACTCGTTGATCACCTCATCAAAGCGGAGATTCCAACTCCGGGATGCTTGCTTCAGTCCATAGATGGATCGCTGAAGTTTGCATACCTTATCAGCATCCTTAGGATCGACAAAACCCTTAGGTTGTATCATATACAACTCTTCTTCAATATTACCATTGAGGAACGCAGTTTTGACATCCATCTGCCATATTTCATAATCGAAATATGCAGCAATTGCTAACGTAATCCTAACCGACTTAAGCATCGCTATGGGAGAGAATATCTCATCGTAGTCAACTCCTTGGATTTTTCGAAACCGCTTTGCGACAAGTCGGGCCTTATAGATGGTCACATTACCATCAGCATCAGTTTTTCTTTTAAAAATCCATTTATTCTCAACGGCCTTTCGATCGTGAGGTAAGACCACCAAGGTCCAAACCTGGTTTTCGTACATGGATTCCATCTCGGATTTCATGGCTTCTAGCCATTTGTTGGAATCAGGGCTCATCATCGCTTCTTCATATGTCGTAGGGTCATCTATTTCATCAATCATGGAATTCATAACAGGATTGTCGTACAGTTCAGGAGCTGCACGTGTCCTGCTTGACCTGCGAGGTTCGGTAGTGTCCTCTTTCGGAGTTTCATGATCAATATCATTAGCTCTCTCTTCATTAGGTGAAGTCAACTCCGAAACAACTTCTGGCGCTGGGCTACTCGCCATTTCATGAAGAGAAGGTTCAATAACCTCTTTGAATTCTACCTTCCGACTACTCACAGCTTTCGCGAGAAACTCCTTCTCAAGAAAGGATCCATTCTTGGCAACGAAAACCTTGCCCTCGGATCTATGATAGAAGGTATACCCAATTGTTTCCTTAGGGTATCCTATGAAGACGCATTTTTCGCTTTGGGTTCGAGTTTATCTGGCTGAAGTTTCTTCACATAAACATCGCATCCCCAAACTTTAAGAAATGATAGCTTAGGTTTGTCTTCAAACCATAATTCATACGGTGTCGTTTCAACGGATTTAGATGGTGCCCTATTTAAAGTGAATGCAGCGGTTTCCAGTGCATAACCCCAAAATGACAGTGGCAAGTCAGGCAGAGACATCATAGATCGAACCATATCCAATAAAGTACGATTACAACGTTCCGACACACCATTACGCTGTGGTATTCCGGCAGGCGTGAGTTGTGAAACTATTCCACAATTTTTCATATGTGTGCTAAACTTGTAACTAAGATACTCTCCTCCACGGTCGGACCACAGAAATTTGATCTTTCTGTTACGATGATTTTCCACTTTATTTTGAAATTCCTTGAACTTTTCAAAAGTTTCAGACTTATGTTTCATGAAATAGATATACCCGTATCTACTCAAATTATCCGTGAAAGTAACAAAATAACGATATCCACCTCGCGCCGACACACTCATTGGTCCACACACATCAGTATGTATGATTTCCAATAAATCTGTCGCCCGTTCCATTGAACCAGAAAACGGTGTTCTAGTCATCTTGCCCATAAGGCATGGCTCACATGCATCAAATGATTCAAAATCAAGTGATTCCAAAAGTCCATCAGAATGGAGTTTCTTCATGCGTTTAACACCAATATGACCTAGACGGCAGTGTCACATATATGTAGACATATCATCATCAAGTTTAATCCTTTTAGCATCAACACAATGAATATGCATAATACTACTATCGAGATCTAATAGAAATAAACCATTCAACACAGGTGCATGACCATAAAAGATATTATCCATATAAATCGAACAACCATTGTTTTCAGATTTAAAGGAATAACTACTTCGCATCAAACACGATCCGAATACAATGTTCATGCTCAGTGCAGGCACAAAATAACAATTATTCAGATTTATCACTAATTTCGACGGGATATGGAGAGGCAGCGTTATTAGCAACTCGTTGTAAATCAGATATTGACTATAGTAGGAGAGACAAACACTCGCTAGCCACTTATGCAAAACTATTTGCATGTCAGTCGTGGAACCGGTCTCATATACGATGACATGTAAGGTTGGTCCAGGCCGCTTCATCCCACTATGCCACCAATATCCAAAATACATAGAAGATGCAATAACATGATCATCATCGCCCACATATAAAACATGTGTACTACCCATGCAAAGCACCTACGTAGATCAGGCTCTGATACCACTGTTGGGTCCGCATCATAGAAAACAAAAAATTCCCTACGATGAGAACTACACGCAAAGATCTATCTGCTAGATACAGAGAAACGGGTGGACATACATCCATGGAGAACTTACCCTCAAAGACAACGAGTTTTGTTAACGAGTAGGAACTCGTGGTTGATGTAGTCGTACGCTTGCCGATCTCAAGATCGTGTGGAAGTCCAAGCGCCGCAAATCAGCAGCGCATCCGTCCTTGCACACACGTTCAAGCCACCGGACAACCTCCACCTCCTCGCTCCATCGAATCAACGAAAGCATCAACTCCTTCCAAACGCAAGGCCATCAGGAACATGTATCTCGCTAATCCGAGACCATGGGGGAATATCTAGAGGGGGAGAGATCCTTCACGAGGAGGTGTGCTTTGTGAGGGAGGAGAGGGGGGCTCCTCCGCTCCCATGGTCGGCGGCCAAGGGGGGTGCCCCCACCTCTTCCTCATTCATGTGGTGGAAGCTCCACTCACATCAATTCAAGCTCCACCCAAAGTTCCACTCACATGCATTAAATTTCCACCAAATTTAATGCAACTCTCAATTAATAAAACTGTTTTATTTATTTTATTCAGAATTTTGTTAATTACTTTAATTAACAAACATTCACATAAAACCCCTTGCAACATTTCAATATCAGATGCAGAACCACTTTCTGCAATTTCACCCGAAACAATTCTGGTTTCTATCGAAACAATTCATGTTTCTATCAAAACATTTCATGGGCTCTGCAAACCTTTTGTCTAAAACATTTGTGCTCCAAAATGGTGTCCGGTAACCCTTAAGTGTGTCACCCTATGGTTCGCGAATAATGCAGACATGATTGAGACTCCTCTCAGATCAATAATCCGAAGCGGGACCTGGAGATCCATACTGACTCCTACACATTCAACGACGACTTCTATGATCGTGACAACCTTTAATGCTAGTAACTTAATCCCTTTGTCTCATGATAAAATACATGTCCGAGATTCGATCATCGGTATCCAAATACCTACTTTGATCTCGTTACTGACATGCACTCTTTTCTCGTTCTCGTGATATAACATTCTAGTGATCACATCACTTGCTTGCAAGCTATCTTAATGTGATATCACCGAGAGGGTCAGAGTATATCTATCCGTCATCGGGATTGACAAATTCCACTCTTGATCCATGAGCCTCAACATAACACCTTCGTAGCACTGAACCCACCTTTATAGTCACCCTGTTACGGTGTGATGTTTGATGTTATCACGATACTCTTCCGGTGTTAGCAATTAACATGATCTCATGGTCTAAGGACTAAGATTACTTCGTATGATGTTGTAGCAATGTAAACATAATGACTTGATCGTAATGCTATACTTTGGATGAATGTTCATCACATCATTTCACAAATGTTGTGACCTCGTTATTAACAACATCCAATGTCCATGATCAGGAAACCTTGATCATCTTGTTAATCAACAAGCTAGTCTTGAAGAGAGGCATAACTAGAAACCCTTTTTGTTTATTAAACACACATGTATTGACGTTTCCTTTCAATACAATTATAGTATGCAAAATAAACATCTATCATATACAAGGAATACATAATAACAACTTTATTATTGCCTCTCAGGGCATATTTCCTTCAGACACATCCAAGCTTCAGGATTTCTTGCATATGTTTTTCGACATCTTGAATACTACGACCGCTTTGAGAAGATTTTCCATTCCTCCTATAGATAGCAACTTTTCCTTCCATTCATTAATCCTGGCCAAATTTTCTCAATAAGGTGTTCGAGATGGTCGCTTCTATCCACCCCAACAATAACTGGTAATCCCAAACAGTTGTCATTTGGGGATCCTGTGACAATGTTTAGTCTCTCACAAACCACTACACTTTCCTCAATAAGAGTATTTGGGCTAAAGTAAATGCTAGATTTTGCATCACTTACCATTTGTCCTGACCTCCCACAATGGAGATATGACATAGAGGAAAATAATAAAAGTATTTATTATCATATCTCATTAGTTCATAATAGTTTTATATCATGCTATAACTATATCAATCGGAAACATTGATACATGTGTGGTATATAAATAAACCAAAGGTCCCTAGTAGCCTCTACACAACTAGTTCATTGGGCAACTAATGATCAAGGTTTTCTGATC
Source organism: Avena eriantha (assembly GCA_910589775.1). NCBI lineage: Eukaryota > Viridiplantae > Streptophyta > Magnoliopsida > Poales > Poaceae > Avena > Avena eriantha. The sequence continues at coordinate 337,535,798 of OU342746.1, forward strand.
ATGGAGCATTTATACCGATTAACAATGAAGTCATATCATTGGTGAATGATGTGATGGACATTACCCTCATAATTATTGAAACACAATCAAATCACATAGTTCATAGTTGAAATAGTTAGAAATGAAGTATCCTAATCCTTAGACCATGAGATTATATTTAATCACTATCACCCACAGCTGCTTTGATTGTATCAACTGTCACATAGTAACAGGGTGACCATAAAAGTGTATGTTGGGTATTTCAGAGGGGCAGCTTGTGGCGTATGTATCGAGATTGGGATTTGTTCTCCAATGTGACGGGAATATACACTGCGCCCACCCGGTGAATTACATCCACAAGCTGCGCAGTGTATGACTAGGTCATGAGGATGAAATATCACGAGAACGAGTAAAATAACACTTTTTGGAAACGCGATTGAACAAGGTATCATGATAACGATAATCAGATCTCGGATATGTCAGGTATCAAAGTAACAAAGGGAATTAGTCTCGATCTTTATGGTTTAAACGACATTGAAATCATGGAATGCACAAAGGTCATTATGGGCATCCTGGTCCCACTATTTATCATTGATCCGAGAGTCGTCTCGATCATGTATGTGATGTTCTCGAACAATAGGGTAACACACACAAGGGCTTTATGACGTGTGGAGATTGTTCTGAAATTGATGAAATCACAAGAATAAATAGATGGGAATACGGGAGGTATTCCAAGAGAGAACCAGAATCGTTCCGGGGGATCCTAAGGAAATTAGAATGAACCGAAAGATGTTTGGGGTCAAAAAGGATTTAATGAATATGTATTTTTATATTAATTATTAGAATTAATAATAAAATAATATTTACATTAAATTTAATAGAAAACTTCCCTATTGGGCCAAGTTCCGAGAGGGAACAAGGCCCAAGAGGGAAGGTCGCCTGGGGAAAGTCTCCACCGAGGGTGCACGGGTGGGCCCCATCCCAGCGCCGGTCTCCCATGGGCCCTCGGGGGCCCACCCCAGTCGACCGACCGCCTCCCCTTGGCACACCTTCACCTCTTCCTCCCTTTAGTCCCACTTGGGGACTTTAGTTGGGGGTGCCCAGTTTTCCCCTATATAAAGAGGTCTATATGGAAGGGAATATATACCCAATAATTTATCTAAGGCATTTTTCTTACGGAATTTTCTCTCTCTCTCTTCTCTTGCGACTATGGCCCCAAAGTAAGGGTTGCACGAGTGGGAAACTGCTTCGCTCCGGCATGTCGTTATGCTATAGTGATTCCAGCCAGAAGATCTACTTCTACACTCTCGGCAGTGATCAGAGAACCGGCAGTCGTCTTATTGCACCATACATGTGCGATACATCGAGGGTGCTGCCATTTGTGGCACCAGGATAGTCGTGTAAGGATCAGGGGTGACTTGCGAGGAGCTTCGTGACCTTGAGGTCAGACTAATAGGACTACATCATCCACGTTCCGCATAAATGCTAAACGCTTTCGGTCTACAAGGGTATGTTACCAAAGGCTCTGTTTGTTGCGGCATTACTCCTAGATAGATCTTGGGTGGTTTGGTGTTACGATAGACATGATTTTGTTTTGCTATGAACCCCTCATGTGGTATTAGAGCCGATCTATGCATAGTATGCTTGAACGGATAGAACACATGCAAAATATGGGCACTGATCCTCTAGTTATTACCCTCCCATGTGTGCTTGTTTATATCACGATACTGTTTGATAAAGTAGTCCTGACCAACCTTACGCGTAATCTTACGGAAGACTGGTTCCACTCTCAACATACGTCTTGTACCATATAAGTGGCTAGCGGGTGTCTATCAGTAGTTGATATGGCATTGGCAACGGAGGGCCTCGAGAGGGGTGTAGTAGAGACAAATATTAGATCCATATTGTAGTTGGAAGTTCGTAGGTAGAAATGGTTCTATTGCGAAAACTGAATAACCACATAAAACTTGCAAAACATGAAGTAGAGACGTCTAATTTTATTTTGTAGGAGGCATGTGATTTGATATGGTCATGGTCGTGATCAAGGTAAAAGTAGTTTATTTTTACTATTACTAAGTTGTGGTAGTAGTCATCGTCTCGATGAACGACCAACTGGTGGCGTCGTAGATTTGGCGCCAAAACGGTGGCAAGATGGCAATCATACCGGAGCGCTCGATGGAGATCAAGGCGCATGGAGAAAACCATGTCATATCACATTTAAATTGCATATGATCTTAATTCTTTTTGTGCATTTTATTATTTTCTAGTATTAGGTACACAACGGTAGCATTAAATAATATGATTGATAAGTGCATATTTGAAGTTTTTGCTCGTGTAGTGGTAGGATTTTATCATTTTACCGCACACCTTTTATGCTTGTTTCCGTAGGTTCCCGAAATATCAAGTTAATGATGAACATATCAATAATAACTATCATATTATGTTTTAATGTGATATTTTGACATGACAAAAGTCTTTTAAATAACTCTCCACGCACCTGGGTAAAAGGAGGACACGAGCAAAAGTATCTGAGCCCATAACGAGCATCAGTACGGGCAGACCCCGTCAGTACCGCCCGTCCATACAGACTGCTGTTGGCTTCACCTCGTCAATATTTTTGCCTGGCTTAGATGGCTCTGCGATCCGACATTTACAGACACCTGAAATACCAAAACTTCACCTCTAGAAGAGATCTAGAGGAGGAACAAGCAAGAAGGCATCATCCTCGCTGCTACACGGATCGTTGGAGGACAAGACATCATCCCCTTCATCATGAACTGCTGCATCTCCATCATATACACTCTTCCTTCATCCTACTTATCTCAATTAGTTGTATTAGCAATTGATATTGTGGATTTATATTTGAATTCATCCATACACTTTCATTCCATCCGCATGATTATGACGATGTTGTTGATTGCCTCTATGTGTGAGTAGTTTACTTTGTTCTTGGGAATATGTAGAAATCCTAGCAATATTATAATATGGAATGAAGATGATCTATAACTTAGTGCTATGAATATGTATTAGTTCTCTCTCTAGATATTATATGAAGTTGACCATGTAATTGCCTTCAGGATTAGAGATGGAATTACCCTAGCTTGGAAGTATGGAATTGTGAACAGCGGGAAGTGACATACAGTGCTCGGTGCTTTACCATATGGACAACAGCTGGGGAAAGGCAAGGCGGCAGACGGTTGGTGGCGATGGAGGTTGTACTCATTGGCGACGGTGCTCCATGACATACAACATGAAGGTTTCGATCAGGTTGGGGATAGGGATCATGTGTGTGGTGGGGGTTATGTCAGCGTTAGGTCTTCGTGTGAGTGGGTTGGCGTGTCCGGTTTGCTGTTGTGTGTGTTGCGGGGTTGGCCTAGGTAGGTTGAGTGTGTGTGTGGCGTGAGGTCTGGTGTTGGTCAGGGTCTTGGTAGATGTGTCAGTGGGTCGCGTGGTGGGAGTCTACAGGGTTAGGGCGTGGGGTGTGTAGCATGTGATGCGTGTGCGGCTGAGTGTGTGCGCGAAGGCGGTTGCGTGCATGTGTGTAGGTGGAGCTAGGGTTTGGTCACCGGGTGGGCTGGTTGGGCTGGATCGGTTGTATGGGTTAGTAGGTGGCATGGCCTAAACGGTTGGATTGCCTCCCCCTAAAAAGGTATTATTATCATTTTTAAACAAAACATTTTCCAACTAGTTTTCAGACAAATAATAGTGGAAGTAGTGTATAAGAAAATAGAGTTTAGAAAAATATTTTTAAGAAACAAGAATATGCAATATGATGTCATGATGATGCACAAAATAAAAACAACAGGCAACTTTAATTGGAAATATTCCTAGGGTGCTACAATTCGATACCACTAACAAGAGATCTCGTACCGAGATCCGATCCATGGTACGGGGAAGGAGGGTGATGACCTGATTCTTCTTGCTTCATGTAGATCCTCGCGACACCACTAATAAAGTTTCTTGCTCTATCTTGAAATCATCGACACCACCACAAAAGGTTGTTGGTCACGTTCGTCGAGAGAACACTCGAGAGAAATAAATGCGAAGGTAAAGGTCTCAAAAGATAAGGCCACCTCTAACTTCCGTGGAAGGAGTAAAAATTGCATTGATCCCCCAAGTCACAAGAGCGAATGACAAGAGTAGTCGGATGAGGATCTGTCCACCGCGTACCCAAAGCATTACTCTACACATGATTAAGAGAATTATTAGAAGAATCATCCACGTTTCGCATGATCGTTAAACGATTTCGGTCTATAAGGATATGTTACCAAAGTATCTCTCCGTTACAACATTACTTTTAGATAAATTTTAAATAGTTTGGTGTTACGATAGTCAGTAATATTTTTTGTTTTCTGCTTCAAACTCCTTCACACAATACAAGTCCAGAATTTGTTTCAGCTTCTCAACATTACTCTCGGTTGCCTCCACCAAAATAAAAAATTCATCTACGAATAGATGTGTGATATCACGACACACCCTCACTCCCATCAACTCCTCGTTAGTTTGTTCGTGTAGAATATGCTAGACAACCCACCTACGCATAGGAGGAATAAATAAGGGGTCAAGGGGCCACCTTGGCAAATAGCCGAATACCCCTCGATGGCACGAAGGATTCAGTTGTATTTGAATTAAAACAAATTGAGTACTTTACCGAAGAGACCATTAAAGCTTACAAATAATACTCCTCGGTCTCAAAATGTAAGAACGCTTTATTTTGTACGGTATTAAATGTACAATTTTTTTGTGGGTATTTAATGCACGACTTTGATCACTGGTTGGAGCAAAAAAAAGAGCAATGCATCACAAGACGAAAAAACCTATTTGCAAAATCCAATCCATTCGAGAATCTCTGACCGCCCGTGCCCAGGAAAGAAAGGACTAGGGAGGGATTGAGAGAAGCTTCCATAGTGGAAAATGAAAAAAAAGCATATCACTCTTAAAAATTGTGGAATTCAAATCACTAGGTTTAGCATCAAGAGGGAAGATTTGTAAAAGCAACATGATGGGTTTCGATGGGAAGGTTGCACCATAGATCGTATCCCGTCCGTCCTTTGAGGATGACTGAAATGACAAGACCAAATTGGATTTGTAACATCCGCGGATGGAAGACCGTAGATTTCTCACTTTCCCTACTCGGAGTAGCAGGCCTTGTGTTTGTGGTGAAGGTACTGGAATCTTTTCAATATGAAAATGGGTGGTATCCAAAAGTACAAAAACTGCAACTAGGGATCTGCATAAACGCCCTAGGGTGGAAAACACAACATTTCTAAGATTCCCTTCTGCATGGACACCTATGAATTTAGGTTTCCGGGCTCTGCTGCTGCTCTCTTCTTCCCTTTTCTTGGCATGTTCTGCTTCCAGTTTTTCTCTCTGAACCTGAGCTTTATGTTTTCGAGTGCTCGCTCGAGAACTACGATCTTTGGCTCTAGAACTGAATCATTTCCTTGTCTAATCCTATTCTAGTTTGTGTAGATCGCTCAGTATAGATGCACCGAATTTTGCCAATTCGACAGTTCGATCTTCGCATTCATGGACGTTGATAAGATTCCTTCCATTTAGTAGCACCTTAGGATGGCATAGCCTTAACAGCGCTTTCAATCAATCTCGCTCATCTGGTCTGCCTGGTCAAATCAGCGATCATGCCCCCCTTATTCTAGCGGAGGAACAACTTCATCAGATTCATTCCCTTGCTCCGCCTTCAAGCCCTGTTCCTTCTTCCGCTTCATCGCGCTTCTACGAGGGATTCTTTGACAACTTTGCATTTTTCATGGATTAGCTTAAGTGAAAGACGGATACCAATGAAAATGAAGGGAATATGCCCGAGAGGCAATAATAAAGTGGTTATTATCTTATTCCTTGTTTATGATAAATGTTTATTTTGTATGCTATAATTGTATTGATTGGAAACGTCAATACATGTGTGTTTAATAAACAAATAAAAGGTTCCTAGTTATGCCTCTCTCATAGACTAGCTCGTTGATTAACAAGATAATCAAGGTTTCCTAATCATGGACATTGGATGTTGTTAATAACGAGGTCGTAGCATTTATGAAATGATGTGATGAACATTCATCCGAAGTATAGCATTACGATCAGAGTCATTATGTTTATATTGCTATAACATCATACAAAGTAATCTTAATCCTTAGACCATGAGATCATGTTAATTGCTAACACTAGAAGAGTATCTTGATAACATCAAACACCATAACAGTGTGACTATAAAGGTAGGTTCAGTGCTACGCATGTGTTATGTTGAGGCTCATGGATTAAGAGTGGGATTTTTCTATTCCGATGATAGATAGATATACTCTAGGCCCTCTCGGTGATATCACATTGAAATAGCTTGCAAGCAAGTGATGTGATCACTAGAATGTTATATCACGGGAACGAGAAAAGAGTGCATGTCGGTAACGAGATCAAACTAGGTATTTGGATGTTGATGATCGAATCTCGGACATGTAATATATCGCGAGACAAAGGGATTTAGTTACAACGTTAAAGGTTCACACGATCACAAGAGTCATCGTTGAATATGTGGGAGTCAGTACGGATCTCCAGGTCCCGCTTCTGATTATTGATCGGAGAGGGGTCTCGATCATGTCTGCATTATTCGCGAACCGTAGGGTGACACACTTAAGGGATAGCGACACCATTTAGGAGCAAATATGTTTCAGATAAAGATTAATAAAGCGCTGGAATCATTTCGATGGAAACCGGAATTGTTTCGGGTGAAATTGCTGTCCCGAAACAGATTTATGTGCTTTACTAAAAAAAAATCGTGTAAAATCTCTGAACGTATTTTTGAGGCGTGAATTTTTTTGCTTCTGCCCCAGGTTGTTATCTAACTTTTGTTAGATCAACACTTTTTGATTTGAGCAACAAAAGGTCTTCGATAAAATTCGTATTTACCTGCTGGTCTGTTTTGACAAATTTCTGCCATTTTCTGCAGTTGCTTCTTGTTGGTTCCTTTTTGAGTTTTTCTGGGGAATTGAACTTTTTTAGGGAAGTGCTACAGTAGCTAGTGTGCTAATGGAAGTTTATTTGGTGTTAGAACTGAACCTTAAAACCTATTATCTTGAGTGCACTAATGTTGCTAATAAAGATTGTGTGAAGTTTTGTATGAAGGAAAAATTTTAGGTGTATGGAAGGAATGAGTAATGAGATGAAGCATGGACTAAAGCTCAAGCTTGGGGATGTCACGCGTGTCATCCCAAGAAATATCCAAGAAGTACAAGCGTCAAAGCTTGGGGATGTCCAAGGCATCCCCCTCTTCATCAATAAAAATCTCAGGTTTCTTCCAAACGCTTCATTTTTATTGTTTCATGCACAATTGTGTTGTTCTTCGAGCGTCTTCTTTTTTATTTTCGTTTGCTTTTGTTTTCTTAGTTTTCTGAATAAATTGGTTGGACCGTGAAACGTCCATTTTTCATCACTATTCTATGTCATAATTCACTATTATTCATTGATATATTTCATATTGAGAGGTGATACTTATGTTATTTCATCTGTTTTTGCATGCTTGATGACTTTTGGAGCATGAACCACTGCAGTCAGGATTCTGATGGAAAAAGTGCTATTTGGAGGCAAAATTCGCGAAGATCAGAAAATCCGGGAAAATATACGGAAAATCCTATTTTTCCAGAAGACTAAGGATGCTAGAAGATGGAGTGGAGATGGGCCACAGGGGGCCCACACCACCCCATGGCGTGGGCAGCCCTAGGCCGCGCCAGGAGGTGGTGTGGCCACCCTGGCCCACTCCAGCCTCTCTCCTCTGGCGTATATCATCCTCCGAAACCCTAAGACTCGGGGAGCGACACAGAAAGATTTCACCGCCTCTGCAGGGCGAAAACACCGAGAGAGAAAGATCTCTCCGGTAGACAAATTTCTGCCAGGGGAATTCCTTCCCGGAGAGGGGAGATCGTCGCCATCAACACCACCATCAAGCTGGACTTCATCGAGATAATCATCATCATCACCACCACCATCATCACCATTAGCACCCTCATCACCATCTCCATATTGCTGTAACAATTGAGTTGAATCTTGCATAGTCATAGGGGAAACTTTCCTGGTGTTGATTACTCTTTGTAGTTGATGCTATTGAGTGAACCGTTGAATTATTGTTTATGTTCAGATTGTTATACATCATTATTCCATCTTTGATCATGATCCATATGATGTCTTGTGAGTAGTTCGTTTTGTTCTTGAGGACATGGGAGAAGTCTTGTTGTTAATAGTGGAGTTGCGTTGAGAAAGATTCAATAGATTGCTATTTAAGTTGTGGTGTAATTCTTCTAGTGGTGTCATGTGAACGTCGACTACATGACACTTCACCTATATGGGCCTAGGGGAATGCATTGTGTATTTGGCTACTAATCGTAGGGGTTGCCGGAGTGACAGAAACCTGAACCCCCGTTAGGAAACCATTGCACAAGGGACGTAAGGGTCTTAGAGTTTAAAGCTGTGGTTATGTTTCTACCTTAATTACTTTCTTGTACTTACGGATGTTTGCAAGGGGTATAATCACAAGTATGTATTAGTCTTGGATGGGGCGGTACATTAGCACAGGTTCACCCACACAACACTTAGCAAGCTAGAGAAGATTAATCAGCTATATGAAGCGAAAACACTTGACAGTCTTCCCATGTGTCCTCGAGAACGTTTGGTCACCTTAAGTAATACAACCGGCTTGTCCTTTGCTGCATAAAGGATTGGGCCACTTGTTGCATTTATTCCTACTGTCTTTTATTTACTCGTACTTTGTTTACTTGCTTTATCGAAAACCCCTAAAAATCCGTTTGCTAAGTATTTGCAGAGAATTCCTGATCCATACCACTAGCCAGGACCTTCTGCTCCTCGTTGGGTTCGACACTCTTACTTATCGAAAATACTGCGATACACCCCCTATACTTGTGGGTCATCAAGACTATTTTCTGGCGCCGTTGCCGGGGAGTCAAGCGCTATTGGAGAGTGGAACTGGTAAATGAAACTTCTACTGTGAGTATTGTTTACTTCTGTTAGTTGCTTTATTTTCGTGATGGATAATTCGCTGAGTTTCTTATTTGGTAATGCTACTACCACTGTTAAGGTAGTAGATGAACCACCACCTGCTGAGAATGATGCTTTTAAAATACCTACAAGAATTGTTGATCGTGTAGTGGATAACTATTATGTTGGGGATGGAACTGTCCATCCCGATGATCATTTGCTCTTTATACACGAATTATGCCGATTGATCAAGTGTGTAGGTATTACTACAGATCAAGTTAAGAAGAAGTTATCTGCATTGTCACTGAAAGGAAGAGCTGAGGAATGGTACAAGCTGCTGAACAATGGTTAAGCTCTAGAATAGGAGGAAACAGTGCCTCTCTTTTATTCAAAGTTTTATCCTCCTAGTGAGATTCATAAAGATCGGAATCAAATATACAACTTTTGGCCTCTTGATGGAGAGAGTACAGCTCAAGTTTGGGGGAGATTGAAGTTACTAATGCTCAGATGTCCCATTCATGAGCTCCCCAACAATATTATTATCAAGAACTTTTATGCAAGGCTCCCTCTACATGATAAGGATTTATTGGATGCTTCTTGTGCTAGATCACTCACTCGCATGGAAGAAGAAGCTAAATGGGACCTTCTAGATCGTATTCAAGACAATGCTGAAGCTTGGGAGAATGACAAAGGTAGAAAGTCAGGTATAAATTATGATTATGAATGCATTGAATCTTTTATGGGAACTGATGGCTTTCAAAATATTAAAAATGCTTATGGTCTAGATTCTCAAGCTATTACTTCTTATTTTAAGGCTTGTGCTTCCTACATTGAAGTGCCTAAAAAGAAGTGGAATAAGTATCATGAACCTTATAAAGATGTTGCTAAGAGTGTTCCTGCAAGAAATACTAAAGTTTATACTACTAATCATGTCTTACCTGAACCTTACATTGAGAAAATGCCTTTCCTAGTCAAGGTAAAGGAACATTCTATGATAGCTAGTATGGTTAATGAAAGTATGAATAAGGCTGTTGAACCTGATAAACAAATGGTTGATAAACCTATAATAGCAAATGTGAAAGACTTTGTCACCAAGTATGAGAAAGAGGGACACCATATCCTTTGTAAGGATACCTCTAATATTGTTTCGCAAAGTAGTGTTATGAGAGCTAGTATTCCTGTTTTTTCTGTTAGAATAAGTGATCATTGTTATGATGGTCCTTGTGATAGCTATACTGTTAAGTTTATGCATGATAATGAAAGTTACTATGAGAGAGGGAAAAGTGTTCATATGCATCTCAATAATATCAAGTTTCCTCGTTTTATGCTGAAAGTTTTTATGTTGCGCTTCTTTTGCCTTCTTATGCAAGTTGCCTCTGGTTTCAATAACTTGTTTGTTTACAAAATCCCCTTGTATAGGAAGTGGGTTAGACTTAAATGTGTGTGTGTTTTTGCTTCTTAATGCTCTCTTTAACTTCAATTCATATCCCTATGAGAGCTTCTTCAAAATTAGCATGCCTGTCTTAATGGCTATAAAGAAAGAGCTTTATGGGAGACAACCCAATTTGTTTTTGCTTTCAGTTTGTTTTTGTTTCTTTGAGTCTTGGAAGTTATTACTTCGGTAATAACCGCTCCTTATCCATTTTGTTTGGTTTTTGTGTCAAGATCAACCTCTAATGAGAGAGAAGTAAGATTTGGGGAAGTTGCTGTCTTAAAACAGATTTTTGTGTTTCACCGTAAAAATTTGTGAGAGATCTCTGTATGTAGGATTGAGCTGTAATGTTTTGTGCTTCTGCCCTAGGTTATTATTTAACTTTCGTTAGTTTTGCACTTTTTGATTTGAGCAACAGAAGATTTTCGAAAAAAATGATCTTTACCTGCTGGTCTGTTTTGACAGATTTTGCCAATCTTGCATTTGCTTCTTTATTCGATTTCCTTTTTAAATTATTTTTGGGTTTTCGGAAGGAGTTGCTACAGTAGCTTTTGTTTTGATGGTTTTCAGTTGAAGTTGGACTCAACAGGTTTTATCACTTCACTTATACTAATGTTGCTAATGAGAACTGTGTGAAGTTTTGTGTGAAAGAAATTTCTAGGAAGAGGAGATAATGGTGTAATAAGGAAAAGAACGGTTTTATGACTCAAGTAATAAGTGTATGAAGATGAAGATATTGATTATTCAAGTGGTGACTCCGGAAGGATCCACTAAATACCAAATTCAGAGACTTGTAGAGTCCGTTTCCAACTAGGTAACAGTTCTGGTAAGAAAAGTTCCGCGAAAATACAATCCAACTATATTTTTGCAGTTTTCAGTCAATAAGGAAAGCTACGAAGCGAAAAAGGGACGGAACCGGAGCCAGGGTAGCCCACACCACCCTGTGGCGTGGGCCCACCCCTGGCCGCGCCACCAGGTGGTGAGTCCACCCCGGACTCCGCCTCCGACTCGTTTTCACCCAGTACCTTCCTTTTGATATGAAACTTCGTAATATATAACCCCCTAGACCCCCGAGGTTCATATATCGTGTTTTCGTCGTGTTTTTGTTTCGATCTGTTTCTGCCAGGACATACTCTTTGAAAGTTTAGAAGCACAATGGTGTCTGCCAAGGATAAAGGGAAGGAGCCTATGGAGGAAGATCTCCAAGACCCCAAGCGGGGGCTGGTACCTTTAGTCTCTTGCCCTGCATCAACGGAAGCCCTACGAGTCACTAAGGAGTTCTGCGATAAGTACCGAGACTTGAGAGAGGAAGTTGGACATGCTTCAATGGGAGAATAATAGGCTTCGCAAGATGCTGGAATATTTCCTCACGTCAACCAAGAAAATATTACCACCACCACCGAAGGAGTAATTCGTCATCAGGTTTGGCATCCCCTTGGTTTGTTCCAAGCTTGGGGGAGTGCCACGGTATCACATCACTATCTTCTATCTTTTTACCTTATTAGTAGGGTCATATCATGAATAGAGGAGTTATTATGTAGTATGGTTTGCATTATAGAAGTGTCCCCTCTCTCGTTAGATATGTATCCCTTGGTGTGAGTTGCCATTATGGAATATTAATGAGAAGTTCTATCATTCACTCTTTTGCATAGCTTATATTAGTTTTCAATTCGTGGTTATATGATTGATCTTGTTGTTAGTATTGGTATCACTTTGGGATCATTGAGTTAATTTAGTTGGTTTTGGCAAACCCGGCTCGGTCAGTAGCACACTATTTTTGAGAGTTGAATGAAAAAGATAGAAGTACTCTAGAGAAAAATAATTTCATCATCTTTCTTTCTTGATTTGCTCATAAGTTTAGTATTCTCTAGTTAAGATCTTTTGTGCTTCCGAGGAAGATTGCATGTTTGTTTTTATCACTTGTATGTTTGGTTGTTTCCTTCAACTCTTATACTTGCTACCCAGCCTTGCTAGCCAAAAACCTGTACTGAGAGGGTATTCTTCTCGTGCATCCACCTCCTTTAAACCAAAACCTTTGCCATTTGTGTCCACCATACCTACCTAGTAGCATTATTGCTATTCCAAGTAAATTCTTGTTTTATCTACCTCCCAAATTAAACTTGTTATGTGAAATTTAGTGATTAAAGCTCTCACGAACTTGATGGCACACTTTACTTTCTTGCATTTAATAAACTTGAACCATTGTGCTCACCTATGTTGCGTATATGCTTGCGCTTTGTAAGTTGTGAATTAGCAGAACCATGCTGTCATGGGGAACGCTTTCAACATTGCACTGGTACTTTGTACCAAGTTGATATCATGTTCTTTTGTCTATGGATGTCGTCGGTGTGAAATGAAAGGGGAGCTTGTAAGTCCATGGAGTTATGCATATGTGTTAGAGAAACGCCGGTGCCGCTGGTCTAATCCATGCTGACATGGTGGAAACCTGCAGCGTAACCATAACGAGTATCTATGAAGCATTCTTCTTATAAAAAAAGAGTCTGATATTGAGAAAAAAGAGAAAAAGAAAAAAGAGATATTATGAAAAGAGGAAAGAGAGAAAAAAGCACCATATTCCCATGGTAAATAAGAAGATTGTTGAGATGCTTGTTGTCTGCTTGCCTTGTCATTTTGATATGGGGATTATTCCGTATCATCGGGTAAGGGGTACCCCGTTGGAGGTTCTCTATGATACACATATGCTTACGATGACAAGAACTTACCGGTGACTAAACTTGAGTAGCCTGAGGAGCGACCCTCGTATTCAAGGGACATGAGATTCTCAACTTACAACTTGTCAATGCATATCCTCATTTTTGATCACTTTAACCTTAATCACCTAAAGATGCCTATGATAGGGGCAATGAGAGCTGAAAGCTAGTAAGTATCATAATTTTTGGGAGCTCTTTATGATACTTGCAATCCCTGCTTCCCTCTTTGAAGGGCCTTTCTTTTACTTTGTAGTTGAGGCATTAAACCTATTCCCTTCTATCTCAGCAAGTATTTTGAGTTGATGTGTTTCATTCATTCATATGATGATTTATGCAATCATGTCTTATGTTCCTTGTTTTGCACATTGCTCTTATCTTGATGTTTACTACTTTGAAAGCTATCTTTGAAAACCAGCTATTTGTGAGCTCTAACAAATTATCAACTATTCTTCGACCAGGAGCTAAGTTTGCCATTACCAATTATGATTCACTTTATGTATCTTTATTGTGTTTCCTTTACTTATTACAAGTTGAGTTAATAGTGAGTTGTCATCTATTACGATCTGTGTATTTGATGAATGTGATGCTTCTTGTCCGTATTCTTTTATCGACTCTTCACTCCATAAACCTGAGGCCATGTTTATTGAGCTCAGTTCGCTTGAGGACAAGCGAAGTCTAAGCTTGGGGGGAGTTGATACGTCCATTTTGCATCACTATTCTATGTCATAATTCACTATTATTCATTGATATATTTTGTATTGAGAGGTGATACTTATGTTATTTCATCTATTTTTGCATGGTTGGTGACTCTTGGAGCATGGACCGTTGCAGTCAGGATTCTGATGGAAAAGGTGCTATTTGGAGGCAAAATTCGCGAAGATCAGAAAATATGGGAAAATATACGGAAAATCCTATTTTTCCAGAAGACTAAGGATGCCAGAAGATGGAGTGGAGATGGGCCACAGGGGGCCCACACCACCCCATGGCGCGGGCAGCCCTAGGCCATGCCAGGAGGTGGTGTGGCCACCCTGGCCCACTCCAGCCTCTCTCCTCTGGCGTATATCATCCTCCCGAAACCCTAAGACTCGGGGAGTGACACAGAAAGATTCCGCCGCCTCTGCGGGGCGGAAAACACCGAGAGAGAAAGATCTCTCTGGTAGACAGATTTCTGCCGGGGGAATTCCTTCCCGGAGAGGGGATATCATCGCCATCAACACCACCATCAAGCTGGACTTCATCGGGATCATCATCATCATCACCACCACCATCATCACCATCAGCACCCTCATCACCATCTCCATATTGCTGTAACAATTGAGTTAAATCTTGCATAGTTCATAGGGGAAACTTTCCTAGTGTTGATTACTCTTTGTAGTTGATGCTATTGAGTGAGCCGTTGAATTATTGTTTATGTTCAGATTGTTATACATCATTATTACGTCTTTGATCATGATCCATATGATGTCTTGTGAGTAGTTCGTTTTGTTCTTGAGGACATGGGAGAAGTCTTGTTGTTAGTAGTGGAGTTGCGTTGAGAGAGATTCAATAGATTGTTATTTAAGTTGTGGTGTACTTCTTCTAGTGGTGTCATGTGAACGTCGACTACATGACACTTCACCTATATGGGCCCAGGGGAATGTATTGTGTATTTGACTACTAATCGTAGGGGTTGCCGGAGTGATAGAAACCTGAACCACCGTTAGGAAACCATTGCACAAGGGACGTAAGGGTCTTAGAGTTTAAAACTGTGGTTAGGTTTCTACCTTAATTACTTCTTGTACTTACGGATGTTTGCAAGGGGTATAATCACAAGTATGTATTAGTCTTGGATGGGGCGGTACATTAGCACAGGTTCACCCACACAACACTTAGCAAGCTAGAGAAGATTAATCAGCTATATGAAGCGAAAGCACTTGACAGTCTTCCCATGTGTCCTCGAGAACGTTTGGTCACCTTAAGTAATACAGCCGGCTTGTCCTTTGCTGCATAAAGGATTATGCCACTTTCTGTATTTATTCCTACTGTCTTTTATTTACTCGTACTCTGTTTACTTGCTTTATCGAAAACCCCTAAAAATCCGTTTGCTAAGTATTTGCAGAGAATTCATGATCCGTACCACTAGCCAGGACCTCGTTGGGTTTGCTAAGTATCCTTCTGCTCCTCGTTGGGTTTGACACTCTTACTTATCGAAAATACTACGATACACCCCCTATACTTGTGGGTCATCAGACCCCATATTTCATACTTTGGTTTGCAAATAGTTTGGTTTGGATTGGAAAAGATTAGGAAAGTTCATGCTTATGTGTAAAAATAGCTCGTTTTTGACTGTGGCTTATGCTTTGTCATGCCATGCTTGATATTGTTTTGGCTTTATGCTTAGTATTCTTTGATGTAGCATGACTTGTTATAAACAATTGAGATTGCTTAATGTGCCTTGGATGAATCAAGCGTTGTTTTAGCATATTAAAGCATAGTAATTCGGTATTCTCCTTTGATGCTTTATTTGGGTTGACTTGGCGCATGCTCACACCATGTTATGACTATCTCAAGTCACCTAAGCCTTTATGATCCTTTAGTTTTTAACTTGTAGTATCACTTTATGCTTTGATCAATGATGTTTTGTCGCTCTGCATGATTATGGTCATTATTGCTCTCTCAGTTTGTCGATCCCAGTCTTTTGCTAGCCTCCACAACCAAGTATGAGTTCCACTCATGCATCCAACTCCCTAAACCAAGTTATTCCAAAAAGTCCACCATACCTATATACTAGCTTATGCTATTCCAAGTATATTCATGTTTTTGTTTACCTTCTGAATTAAACTTGTTATGATAAAACTAGTGATTAAAGCTCTCACGAACTTTATGGCACACTTTACTTTTTTGCATCTAATAAACTTGAACCATTGGGTCCTTCTTTGTTGCGTATATGCTTGCACTTTATAAGTTGAAATTAGCAGAACCATGTATCATGGGGAACGCTTTCAACATTGCACTTGTACTTTGTACCCTGTTGATATCATGTTCTTTTGCTTATGGATCCCGGCGGTGTGAAATAAAAGTGGAACTTGTAAGATCATGGAGTTTGTATGTGTGTTAGAGAAACGCCTGGGCCGCTAGCCTAAGCCATGCCTAATCATGGTGGAAACTTGCAGCATCACCATAATGAGCACTCTATGAAGCATACTCAATAAAAACCTATGCAAATAGCAAATAAAAAGATCGCTGAGATGCTCATTGTCTGCTTGCCTTGTCATTTTGATTATGGGATAGCTCATGTATCATGTGCAAGGGGTACCTCGTTGGCAGTCCTTTATGATACACATGTACTTACAATGACAAGAGCTTACTTGTGACTGAAGTTGAGTAGCATGAGGTTCGGGCTTCGTAAGTAAGGGGCATGAGATTTCGGTTTATAACTTGTCAAGCATATCCTCTTAGTTGTGTCACTTTAACCTTAATCACCTTCAAGATGCTTATGATAGGGGTAATGAGAGCTGAAAGCTATAAGTACCATAATTTTTGGAAGCTCTTTATGAGACTTGAATCCCTACTTCCTTCTATAAAGGCCTTTCTTCCACCATTATATTGAGTCTCCACCTTCTACCTTTATGCAGTTACTTTGAGAGCATACTGGCCATTCTTAGTTCTATTTGCATTGTCCCAAGACTAGTTGATTGATGCATAACTTGATATTGCTTGTTTTAAACTATTTGTATCTAGTCACTCTTATGAACTTTGAAGGTGTCCTATGCAATTATATTTGCTACTCTATGAGGGACAAGCTGAATGCTATTATGCTATGTTTTCTTTATGTGAAACAAACAAACGTCTTGCAAAGCATTGTTATTCATGAATCTTTTTTTATGCCTTTTCATGTTGCATCTTAGTTTCTTTGTCTTATTGCTAGAACTTTGTCTTTCATGTTATGATTGAAGTACTATGATCCTAGCTTTGAATGTTTTACAAATACTTTGATCAAGTCTTTGATGGTGCATGTCACCTCAAAAATTATTCTTTCTTTTTATCACTTACCTACTCGAGGACGAGTAGGAGTTAAGCTTGGGGATGTTGATACATTGCAAATGTATCTATAATTTTTGATGTTCCATGCTTGGTTTTATCCACTTTCTTGTGTTTTGTCCATACTTTGGAGTACTTTTCATATGATTTCTTGGACTAACCTATTAACAAGAGCCACAGTGCCAGCTGCCTGTTTTCTGCTGTTTTTGGTTCCAGGAAAGTTAGAAAATGAATATTCTCGGAATTGGACGGGACAAAAGCCAAAGTGCCTATTTTTCCGGAAGTCATCAGATGCCAGAATACGAGACGGAGAAGGACTGCGGGCCGACCACACCACCTGGCCATGCGGCTAGGCCTGGCCCGCGCCAGGGGGTGGTCTGGCCGACCCCAGCACCCCATCGGCCTCTCCTTCCACCTATAATATGCCCTCGAGACGAAAACCCTAAGGACCCGATCAAAAATCCACGAAAGAGTATGTAGCCGCCGTCATCTCCATCCCTAGATCGGGAGGGATCTGAAGCTCTTCCCGGCACCCTGCCGGAGAGGGGAATTCACTCTGGAGGCCTTCTTCATCATCATGCAAGCCTCCGGTGTGATGCGTGAGTAGTTCATCTCTGGACTACGGATCCATGTAGTAGCTAGATGGCTGGTTCTCCTCCTTTGTGCTTTCATGTCTAGATCTTGTGAGCTTCATTCATAATCAAGATCATCTATTTGTAATTCATACATGTTGTGTTTGCGGGGACCCGATGGATATTGAGATGCTATTTCAGATTGATTATTGATTCTATCATGTCTTTGTTATTTGTGATCTTGTATGCTTTCCGTTGTTAGTAGCTATCTTGGCCAAGTAGATGCTAGCAACTCCAAGAGTTAGTATTTATGCTCGATAGTGAGTTCATGCCTCTGGTAATCTGGGGAAGTGATAGAAATCTCTAAGGTACTAGATATGATGTTGCTACTAGGGAGAAAACAACAATCCTTTGTTCATAGAACAATCGTATTGTTTACAAAACACGCAATTCGTAAAGCAATATTCTGTTGCTTGCAACTTAATACTAGAGGGGGTTCGGATGATAACCTGGAGGTGGATTATTAGTCATAGATGCAGTTGGATGGCGGTCTATGTATAATGTTGTAATGCCCAATCAAATTCCAAAGGAGTCAAGATGATTAGTATATGCATGTATTGCTTTCTCGATGTTTGTCAATTGCCCCGCTGTAATTTGTTCACCCAGCATGTTATCTATCTTAAGGAGAGCCACCTCTAGTGAACTATGGATCCCGGTCCTTTTCTTTTACATACAATGTATAAGCTATTTACTGCTTTGTATTTACTTTCTGCAAACTATTACTTCCTTCCATTCGATACGTTTAATCCTTTGTTTTCAGCAAAACCGGTGAGATTGACAACCTCATCGCAAGTTGGAGACAGAGTTCTGTGGTTGTGTTGTGCAGGTCTCCACGTTGCTGCTGGAACCGGTAGCGCGCCCTGCCAAGGTTCAGCTAGCTACACCTTTGGAATGTTTCCTTGCTCTTACTGGATTGATAACCTTGGTTTCGTACTGAGAGAAAACTTGCTGCTGTGCTCATTATACCTTCCTTTTGGGGTTCCCCAACAAGCTCGATATATTTTGGGCCATCACACATTGAAATAGTTTGCAAGCAAGTGATGTGATCACTAGAATATTATATCACTGGAACGAAAAAAGAGTGCATGTCGGTAACGAGATCAAACTAGGTATTTGGATGCCGATGATCCAATCTCGGACATGTAATATATCGCGAGACAAAGGGATTTAGTTACGACGTTAAAGGTTCACACGATCACAAGAGTCATCGTTGAATATGTGGGAGTCAGTACGGATCTCCAGGTCCCGCTGCTGATTATTGATCGAAGAGGGGTCTCGATCATGTCTGCATTATTCGCGAACCGTAGGGTGACACACTTAAGGGATACCGACACCATTTAGGAGCAAATATGTTTCAGATAAAGATTAAGAAAGCGCTGGAATCATTTCGATGGAAACCGGAATTGGTTCGGGTGAAATTGCTGAAACTAGTTCTGCATGTGATATTGAAATGTTGCAGAGAGTTTTATGTGATTAACAAAATTCTAAATAAAATAAATAAAAATGTTTTATTTAATGAGAGCTTGCACTAAATTTGGTGGAAATTTAATGCATGTGAGTGGACATGAGTCGAGGTGTGTATTTATGTGAGTGGGAGCTCCACCCACATGAATGAGGGAGAGGTGGGGGCACCCACCATGGCCGGCGCCATGCCCCCTTGAGCTTTGTTGTCTTCGAGGGTAATTTCTCTATGGATGTATATTCACCCGTTGCTTGTATCTAGTAGATAGATGTTGACGTATAGTTCTCATCGTAGAATTTTTTTTCTTTTCTATGCTACGAACCCAACAGAAAAGCCAAGAAGTCAAAGTGGAGGAGTGACTATTATATGGCAAATTATATGTATTAAGAATGTATAATTGGATTTTTACATTTAGATTGCAAAATTCTTCCATTCTATAATTTTTATTAAATTTACGGACATATTATAAGTGAAAGTTATATTCAAAGTAAATCTAGTTATTGACCAGCGAAAATAAAACACGCCCTAAATTTCAGACTGAAGGAGTAGAATTTTACATTTTTTTTTTGGAGACAACAGTAGAATTTAACTTCCTGAATATCCCTGGACCACGCCGGCCGGCCCGATGGGTCCGGTCCACTCCACGCCACTCACCGGCCCACCTTAAAAGCGACCGTCGCCCCGTCTAGACCCCAGTCCAACCTCGGAAGTTTGACCTCCTTCCCCTTTCCTCCTCCGCCTCCAGTCCAAACCCCCGTCTCCTCTCCTCTCCTCCCCTCCCATTCTAGGGTTTAGGGTTTTTGCCGCCCACCACCATGCGCCACCTTGCCCGCCTCCTCCGGCACCGCATCGTCCTCCCCTCCGCCACCATCTCTTTCCCCTCCTCCTCCGCCGCCGCGGCGTTCTCCACCTCCAAGCGCACCTCCCCCTACGCCAGCCGGGCCAAGCCGCGGCCGCCGCCAACCGAGAGCCCCGCGGAGGACTCGGCGGGAGATGATGGAGGGGCTTCCGCGCTGCCAACGGAGGAGGCGGGGGCGGCATGGCAGCGGGAGAAGCTCCCGATTGAGCTGCCCCGGCCGCGCACCATCCCATTCCAGCCGCGCGTCGCCAACGCCATCCACCTCGTCGGCACCGTCGGCGCGCCCGTGCAGCTCCAGAGGCTCCCCGATGGCCGCTTCTCTGCCGTGTCCGTGCTCGTCCAGGACCGCCGCACCGACTTCCCCAAGTTCTGGTGCGATCACCGATTTCTCTCACTCTCTGTAATCAGCGATCGCTAGATTTTGTTTGGGATGAGAACCGATTTCTGGGTACGAGTGGGTACCGATTCTTCTGCAATTGAAATGGTACGAATTCTGGGTACGAGTGGGTACCCATTTTTGAACCTTTGTATGTATGTAGGCTGAGACACGAACGACACACATAACCAAGTGAGCCATCCCTGTTCTGTTTCAAATTGAAGATATCCCTGCTAACGGATCCAATTAGGTAGTGTAAGGTTTTGTGATTGAACATGGTGAAATGATATCACTTAAGTCCAAAACCGAGAGGGATCACTACAAGTACAAAATGCGTTAGTGACCAGCGTGATCAGCATTTTTTAGTTGCAGTTGTTAAAAGTTCATGGACTAGAAAATTTTCTTTTGGCTAGATTAATATTGTTGACTTGTCGTGCCCTAAGTACTTCTGTGAATGATTATCCATATGTCCAGTGTATTGCTGCATTTTTCTCACTGTGGTATTGCGACTTTCTTACCTTCAGGATCCCTGTAATTTTTCAAGATGACTTGGCACAAATAGCTGCTTCTCACTTGCAAGAAAAT
The DNA here is from genome assembly GCA_910589775.1 of Avena eriantha. Classification (NCBI taxonomy): domain Eukaryota; kingdom Viridiplantae; phylum Streptophyta; class Magnoliopsida; order Poales; family Poaceae; genus Avena; species Avena eriantha. The sequence goes on from OU342746.1 coordinate 337,556,845, forward strand.
GACCTTGTCTCTGTGTCTGGCCAATTAACTGGAGATGTTCCGCCATTCAAACATACTGATGGCCAGGCAAATATTCAGGTATGCATCTATTTATGTACTGCACTGTTATGTTTTGCTTTCCCATGTTATTTGTAGAAGGTCAGGGTAAAGAAAGATTAGTCATATTCTTCTGTGTGCCCATGTGTTATTGTGTTAGGAGTTCCCTACCTTGTACATACCTTCTTTTCTAGTGATATTATGAAATCCCGGGTAATAGCATTGTTATCGTTTGTGAAAATGCACAGCATGATGCTGTGGAAGGCACCTAGCTGAAATATATTATCTGGGGTATGCAAGATTCTGTGTTGGATGAGTTGATATGCTTATGTTTGCTTCATGGCTTAAAAAAATTCTGTTATGTGTTATTCACTTCATTCTAATGACTGTTATGAAGATATCCACCAATCAAAATCTATAATAAAAGGTTGCTCATTCTGCGGTACTAGTCATTTTTTTTTCTTTTGATTCAAGATTTGGTTCCCCGTATCTTAAAATAAATGGTTCCTCGCCTCTCTCGCTTCACATTGGAGTTTAGATTCCTAGAATTCTCCGCTTACAATCTTACATGATTGAATGAAGCTAACTAACTGGATTTGCTATCTATGTTCCAGGTTTTAGCACATTTGCTATCATTTGTTGATAGTAAAGCCACGGCGACAGATGTCATGGTGGATGAAGAGGAAGGGTTTATGGAGATTGCTCAGGCCGAAAAGAAAGTTGAACAAACCAAAGTTATCTCTAAATATCCAACACGCCAAACATTTTCAAGTGCGGGTTTGCTTCTTAATTATATCCAACCAACCCCCACCGATATAATTAGCTAGCTTGTGCTATGCCAATGAGAAATTTGCATTTCATTAGAACAGAAGAGAAAATTGCACCTGATGTTTTCTTGTTACCTTGCTGATCTTTTAAATTTAAGATGTATTAAAATACCAATCTTTCCTGGAGTTCCATGGCTATCAGTAATAGACTTTCTGACAGCTTTACTGGATTCTCTGTCATTTCATAATGGTCTGCAATTTCGGATGTCTTCCTGATGATGAAACCTTTTGAACTATACTTCCTTTCTTTCATTCAGTTATGACTTCACTGAATATATCCTGTCTACTGAATTAATGAGCGTGAGTAAAACAGGAAGCCTCCGTGACTATGCATCTTTACCATGGTATCATAGAGTACTGTAGTAACATATTTATATGAATAAGTATTAATAGCTGATATGCTTGGATGGACTATTAAGATGTCCCTTTGTAGGCATTCATGTTTGTTGCTTGCACTTGATAAAGTATGAGGCTTACTTAATTACAGTAAACAACTTTTTCTATATTCAATTTTATTATCTGGTCCCAAATATACACGGCAATACCCTTGTTGTATTTTTGCATGATGGCGTTATATTCTACTGTCAGGTTATAAAGCAAAACAGGACAAGTACAAAGAGCTCTGGGATGATGTTTTTGCCTGTCCACATGATTGGACTGATAACAGGGCTGAGAAGGCGAATGGATCTGTGAGCATGTTATTTATGCATATATGTTCACTCCCTTGAAAGTAAGAAACATAGCTTGTGAGCCACTAACATGCTTTGCATGCATTATCTTTCGTATTGAGCAGAAAAATCCAAAGTTTCCTGATTTTACAAAAAAGATATCGAAAGAAGCACTCTGGCTTGACTCAGCACCAAAGTCTATGCTAGAAAAGTTGAACGGTTTGACATTTAGTAGTGGCTACAATGGAGCTAAGACATACAAGCCTTTTGACAGTAGCATGGGGAGAGGTAAAAATTTAACTTGCAGTTTTCACTTTTTCTCCTTAATTTTCTTCACTAACCTTTAATGTAAACAACAGGTACGAATACAGGTTGGAGTAAATTCAAGACAAGCCAAGCTGCTTCTCCTGAGAAACAGAAAAAAGAAGGTAGGTATTTTTGTGCCTGAGCATCTCACTTACCATACCTTAAAACCCATATTATTTCTGTGACCTGTCTGTTAAGTGTCTAAATACATCATGGATTTCTTGGTTCCTTGACCACGCATTGTGTACTATATATTCAAATTGGCCTTATTGTCCATTTTTTGTTTGCTTAATGTTTCTAGGAAAACCTACATATTCTGCTAGTAGCTAGTCCGTAGTTTGCACTTCACAAGCTGTGAACATCTCTTTGCTGATGATGCCCATAATTTTGCTTTCAGCGGACTTGTGGAAGAATCTGGTGGACAATCCTCAAGATTGGTGGGACAACCGAATAGACAAGGTGAGTCCTGGTACATTTTGTCATGATCTTTGAAATTCAGAGGTGGACTTACGGCTTACTCTGTTCTGTTTGAAATTCAGAGGTCACCTAAAGCCCCCGATTTCAAGCACAAAGAAAACGGGGAGGCTATATGGTTAAACACCAGGACACCAAGTTGGGTTACAGATGCGCTGCCACCGGCGAAAGCCAGTGCAGGTAGCAAAGGTGCTAGAAGGCCAGAAACTCTGCTTTCTTGACCTGGTTGAGATGGCCTTGGCATTAAGCCCTTCGCTGTGCAACATGTGTTGCCTCAGCTCTATTTTGCTAAATATTCAGATAGCCTCAGTTGTCTTCCTGCAAGACGAGTAGAAATGTCTGCTAACTCATGTTGCTCAGGTAGAGAGTACTGAACATAATATCTGGCTTGATCTGCACCGTTGTCAATGATAGCCATGTGGGTTGGGCCTTCGTTATGCTATGCCAGATTGTATATAGCATTTCCAAGTCGATTTGAATACATATTACGCCCCTTAAGAATTTATAAGGCCTATTCCTTTTGCTGTCAACTGTTGTGCTCCAGATTTCCTATTATTAGCAGTGGTCACAGGAGTATGGGAGAAGGATTAGGGCATAGATTTTTGCTTCAGCATACGCAACATGGCATCTTATCTGGGCTTTTCCTGGCTTCCTACTGCATCCTGGGATTTAGAGATTTTGTTATGGGCCGTTTGGTCTTTAGCTTGTTGGGCTAGTTACATTATTCGTTTTTGCTCAAAATTTGTTATCTGTCTTCAACAGGAAAATTTTATCGAGTTCTCAATTCCTGTCGCTGTAGAGCCCTTCTTCATTTTAAGAAATTTCATTTGAATTGACTGGTGGACTTTTGAAGATATAGTCTTTGCTATTCTTCGTCGCCAGAAATGGTTGGAACTGCCGATCCAGGAAATATGGCATTCTTTCCCAGGGACGAGTTCAGTTTGTGTTCACAAATCAACATCAAGTAGCGTAAAGGCAAACCGGCCAAGCAAAGCCAAAAGGATAGTCTGAGATGACAATTCCCAAGGCAGAGGCAAGTGCAACCATCACTAATTATTAGTGTGCAAACATCTTATCTTTGGATATATACCACCGAGACAATATTCCCAGGACAATGACAAAGCGAGAGGAGAGAATCGGTAGTAGTAGATGCTACCACCTCCTCCATAGACGAGGGTATCTTGAAAAGACCAGACCCAAAACGCAGCCCTCTCCGCTGCTTTCCAAGGCCCTTTCGGAGGCCACGGGCCCCTACGCACCCACGGCCTTTGCCCCCGCTTTCCCCTTAGTGCAGCCGTTGACCCAAAGCTAGCTCGTTAGCCTTTCTTCCCTCCCTTCACATCATTGCTCATCAAAGCCTCTCCCTCAATCAGTCCAAACCTCATCTCCAAATGCCCATGCCTTGCCCTCCCTTTTCATCCCTTAAATGGTCTCTCTCGCCCATAGGGTGCTTGTGTTCGGTTTTGCTTTCTTGCTCCTTTTCTTGGAGGATTACGGGTCTAATCCGTATCATCTTTTTCATGTAGACCGATGATAGGTGCACGGTTGCCTTCTTGAAGTGGTAATGTTGGATTAGTGGTTGGTGCCCCAACTTTAACTAGTCTGCAACTTTGCATATGGGTGTCTTGGGGGATCGCAAACAAGAGTACACGTTATATTTTATTTTTTTGTGTATCGTTGAACATAATAAAAATAACTAGGGCATATATAAAAATACCTCTCTGTTCAGTGGCGGAGCTAATTCTCTAAACACTGTCTTCGTTAAAGGGGACATAAACAATAGGTTGAGAGGGGACATAAACTCTATCAGAAGTGATTACAAATAAATGCAATGAAGGAAAATAGTTCTGAAAAAGGTATAAAATTGTGGTGCCTATGAGAGGGGATCATTCATGAGCATTGGAAAACTAGGCCCGTAGGGTTCATCCCATCAGATGTGAAAGCCATTTCGGACCTAAATGCTTAGGTTGCACTTACCAATGAAGGTGTTCTAGATGGGTCAACTAGGCCATCATATTACAAGCAATTTTTTCACGAGAAAGGGAGGAAGACGTGATGCAGGTGTGACATGTTGGGCTTATCTTTTTATTGCCCAGTTGGGCCTTCCATTTGTACCTTCGCCATCCAATGAAAGTGCCCCATCGTTTTTTTTTGGAGGGAAAGTGAAAGTGGCCATCTTGTACCGTTGAATCGTTGGGTGGATGCAGTTAACTCGAGCAAAGCAGAAAAACGACCGTTACCACAATATGCGCCAACCATCACCTAGTTGTCAAAACCATTGCACTTTCAGTATAAATAAAACTAGGCTGAGAGAGTAGAAGCCCCTAACAGTTTTTTCCCCTATAGAGGTCATTGTCTCAGTAGCCAGGATTGTTCGGCGAGCTCCTTAATTCTCATTAAAAAAAAGAGCAAACGTGTTTTGGTGGCAGCTAGCTAGAGATTATAAATAACTCAAGCACGTCGACAGCTCTGGTGCTGCAAGTTTTGTCTGCAAAATCAAAGCCCGGAAGAGTCAAATCGTCGTTAAGGCAGTTGGATTTTTGCTCCATTGTCACAATCATGCTGGCGATTCTCCAGCTGCTCCTGGCTGGCTGGCTAAGCTAAGCTTGATAGCTCCTTGACACTCCTAGTGTGATAGGGGAACACTCAATTTGGGTAGGAACGATGGGTACAAGTCCATGTCCTGGAAAAGGACGGAACCAACTTGTCACCCATCCATTACAGATCTTGATTTGATCTGTCCGGATCCCGGCATCACGAAGGCACAATTGTAGCCATCAAACTCGCGATTTCTTTATGCACTCCTGATTGCAACAAGCCAACCAACCAAAATATCTGTATGTGCAGCTCACATAATTTTTTCTCATAGAGTTCTCTCACCCGTTGATACCCGGAGAAGCTTCCTGAATCCCAGCAAGGTGTAATCGTGTACACCAATTTTCTATTTTTGGTAAATTTAGTTGCAATTCAAACATGTACTGTAGTATATTTTAGGTAGTTCTATGCTAGCATGTATTTTTATAAACTTATGGTGTATGATTAGTCAACAGTACCAATATTGTCTTGGTCAGGCCTACCTTCAAACGCTTATACTTGAGGTAGTAGTTCTATTTCTTAGGGTAAATTTTATTTAGGGCCATTCTACTTGTTAAGTAGTCACGCGAGTATGATAAGCCGGCCCGCCTTGTAGAAAAAACTTGATGAAGTGGCCGAACATGTGCCACGATAACATTTTTTGCACCTTATTCGGCATGTATTTTTATATTTATAAACTTATAGTGTATGATTAGTCAGAAATACAAATAGTACGCTTTCTTGGTCAGGCCCGCCGAAATTAAAATTCGTCTTGGATCCTCCTCTTTTCCCAAATTAACATAGAAACCTCTTGCCTCTGGGAGCAAGGCTATAGTCCGGGCATCAAATTAGTTAGCAATACCATGGATTTTACCCTAAGTAACACAATATCTTCTTCAACATGAATCCCAACAAGGTGTAGACATGCTCACCAATTTTATATTTTGATAAGTTTAGTTGCGATTATGATAAGCTGGTAGTTCTATTTCTTAGGGTAAATTTTATTCGTGGCCATTATATCTGTCAAGTATTGTTACCTTAGTCACGCGAGTATGATAAGCTGGCCCACCTTGCAGAAAAAACTTGATGAAGTGGTCTAACATGTGCCACGACGACACTTTCTGCATCTTAGTCAACATGTATTTTTTTTATGAACTACCTCACTAGTAGAAAAAGGGGCCTTTGGTCCAGCCCCCAAAACCATTCATCCTGGTTCGAATAACAAGTCGGGACCAATGCCAGGCATCGGTCCCAATTCATGCCGCCAGGACATCGGTCCCGGTTCATCTCGGGGTATTGGTCTCGGTTCATGGCATGAACCGGGACCAATAGTCAGTGGAGCATTGGTCCCGGTTCATGCCACGAACCGGGACCAACGGGTCCCTCTTTAGTCCCGGTTCAGGACATAAACAGGGATAATTTTTTTTTAAAAACGTTATAAAAACTTCAGATAGCCGCCATTTGTGCATACGATGTCAGAAAAAATCGTATAATATATCAAAATTATCGGCAAAAAATTACGATACCAATGCCAACCGCCTTCAGCCGTTTGCAATTTTTTTAGATTTTTGAAATTCCAAAAGAGTCAAAATTCAGATTTTTAATTTTATTAAAAAAAATACAAAAAATTCAAAAAATGACATATTTGGATTCCTCACATTTTTCTGATAATAATGGACATATTATTTGTGGATTTTTGATTTATGGATTTAAAGGTATGAATTATACCATATTAAATGAATTAATGCAATAATAATAATAAAACATATTTTATTTCTATATTTATTCAATATTAGTATTATTTAGTCATTTTTGTATATTAAAATCATGTTTGTAACTCAAATTATAAGAATGTGTGACTCACAACATGCATGGGTTAATGTCATTAATGGCATAGTATAGATATAAGTTTACAAGTGGTATATAGGAAGGGGGTGAGAAGAACCAAGATGTTAAGTGTGCTAGGGTTGGAGTAGTGTGAGGATGGGTGACCGACCGGAAAGTTTATCCAAAGATTAGAATTTGAAAAAAAAAAATTGTGATTGAGAGGTTTCGGGTGAAAGATTAACCAGTCCAAATATTCATTGATTCAAAGTAATTTGGAAAAAAAATCAAAAAAAAAATTATTTTTTGAAAAAAAATAGAAAAGACCTTTGGTCCCGGTTCATGCCACGAACCGAAACCAAAGGTCCTACTGCAAGCGCACGCGACGGCGGGCCACATGAAGACCCATTGATCCCGGTTCGTTCCAGAACCAGGACCAACATTGGTCCCGAGTGATTGGTCCCGGTTCAAAATCCGGGACCAATGGCCCTTATGAACCGGGATAAAAGGGGGGCTTTTCTACTAGCGCTTTATGCTTACTTCCTCCGTCCACAAATAAGTGTACTTCTAGGATTGTCCTAAGTCAAACTTGGTAAAGTTTGACTAACTTTGTAGGAAAACGTAACAATAATGTTGACACTAAATTGGTACCATTAGATTCGTTTTCGAATTTAGTTTAATAATCTGTAAATTTGATGTAACATATGTTGCTATATTTATCTATAAAGTTGGTCAAATTTCATAAAGTTTGACTTCAGCAAAAGCTAAAAGTACACTTATTTGCGGACGGAGGGAGTAGTTAGCAGTACCAACTCTTTCTCTTGTTCGGGCCTTCAAAATTAAATATTTCCTTGGATCCTTCGCTTTTCTCAAATTAACACAAAAATCTCTAGCCTCCCAGAGCGAGGCTATAGTCCCGACATCAAACTACTCCCTCCGATTTAAACTATAAGATATTTTAGTTTTGTGAAGCTAATAAATCTAGACCACTTCTAGTGTGTAGGTTTATTCCGAATCTCTCCAAACATATACTAAAAAGGATCTATATACATTAACTTCATAAAACTAAAACATTTTATATTTTGAGACGGAAGTAGTAGTTAGCGATACGATGAATTTTACCTTAAGCAACACAATGTCGGCATCAACATGAAACGTGGAAAAGCTGTGCAGATCCTAGTACGCACCACTGGTTAACACAACAGGACTCCCGTGACGTAGGGAACTGATGATGAACAAGTGATTATTTCTTCATGTGCACGCACGTCCTCTTCCAATCGTGTACACCGCAGATTAAAGCTTCCAAACAGCATGGATGATGGACCACAGTTGGTTGGTCCACACCACACGCACTGGTGATAGAAGAAGAAAAAGGGTTGCAGTGGCCTCGTAAATATACAAATGCAGTAAAGTGCACGCGGAAATAGTTAAAATGCCGGACCACCGACACGAGGCTATATACATTTCCAGAAATGGAAACTAGGCGGGGATCGGATGGTGGTAGTACGTGATTACATCACCTAACAGCAAAAGTTGAGCGGTTAAACAGTGGTGATGGATGATCACATCAGGTTAATTAATTTAGTCACCCAGGGATAATAAGAAAAAGATGCGAGCTGCGAGGCTAATCTGGACATAGGGAGGAGTTTAATCGTGGGGTTATCTTTGTCTGTCACGCGGGCAGCAGTTGTGTGGCGCCAAAGCAATCATTTGCTGATCGCACTGTGCGTGCAGCTGTGCGCACAGCAAATCTAGGAGCTAGGATTCTCTGCGCCGTCCCATCGCTGAAATCCTGGGTTGTGTGTGTCCAGCTGGACACCGCCACTTTACCACCGCGGATATCATAGCACCAAAAATGTTACTCCTCTGTTCCTTACCTCAGTTCCTAAATGTAAAAACATTCCTATCAGTTTAAATTAGGAACAAAGGAAGTAATTAGGAGAGACGCGAACAATACCCTATAAAAATCGAGTAGTCTATACATTTTTTATAGTTATGCGTGGCTAGTCAAGTTAGGAATATTGAGTATTCAGTCATCGATTTAGGCATATAAATTTGTAGATACAAACATTTGAAAGCAAACCAATAATGCTAGCTGAGACCGAGATCCTCAAGTCTTGTTTATAATTTTTTTTTGTGAAGTTTCAAAATTTATGTTTTTTTAATAAGTAGATATTCACCCTAACTATGCGCCCTCTAAGTTTTTACAAGGAAATAATGTTTTATTGTGAGGGTGTTGTGTTCACACTTATAGTGAAAACACATTCCTTTTTCGAGCTCACAAATGAAAACATCTATCAATGAATACACGAAGGTACCGTCTAAATCACAACTATATGCACATGTGTGATCTATTTTAAAATTATTATTCCAAGCCTTTTTCTTTGAATATTTGAAAATAATTGGACCCTAGCTAGGCGCGCTGGCAGGATGAAAACGACCACTCTATAAGTATTCTTGGACAGAAGACAAAATACATGTTACCAGAAATTTGGACATTTCCAGATAATTGGTGGTGAATCCTTTTGGGCCAACGAAACCTTTCTCAAATTATTGTCTAGCTAGCCAAAAGTAGCCGGAGTGTTATTACCTCAAAATTTGGACATGTTGTCAATGTTGGGTTAACGAAACCCTTCTAAAATTATTGGGTAGCTAGCCGAAAAAAAGCGGTTGTCACAAACCTAGGCTTAAACCAAACAAACCTTATATCTAATCTTTATGTGTGCACGTTGGCGCGCGGTGGAAGAAGGCGAGAGGACGACACATGCATGGATATGTACGAATGCAAAGCGAGGCAACGGAAAGCACGCAAAGCAAAGCCAAAAAGGTTGAACAGGGGAGGGCGGGCACACACCCTAGCAGCATGCGACGCATGGCGGGGCCGGCCGGCACGCCGCAGCAAAGCTCGCTGACAAGAATCGAAATCAATGAACGCACACATAGATAGTAGATGCATACATTTCCACGTCACGGATGGGAGCGGCTTGGGATCGGCGCTGTTGGCCGGATGGGATGGGACTTGCCATCGATGGATCGATCACAACCTACTACCTGCCCGAACAAACACATACTGCATCATCCTTTTATTTATTTATTTGCTCCGAGGAGAGCATGCAGCTCGCGCCAGCAAAAGCGAGGCCAAGAGCCAAGAGGTGTGTGTACTTGGTTGGCTGGGTGTGGTTTGCTCTACGTACGTGCCAAACAGCAACTCCGGCCTGTCTCCTCCGGCTGTACGACGCACACCTTGACACCGGCCGGGTTACCGCCACAGCACGGACGGACAGGGGGTTCAACAGTAGTCCTAGGCACGAAACGTTTGTTCGCTACGTGACACGTTGCGCACCCGGACACCCCTGGAATAGGACGGGACGACAAGTATATCCATCCATCCACGCGCGTACGCGCCGTCACTGTGCGTGTGGTAAGGCACTTGGCGAACCTATACTATATCACAGTGCTACTACGACCACAGGGCCGCAAGGAAACAACAGTTCAGTACTAGTAATGTTCACTGTACCGTGTAAGTACACGAGTCGGTCCAGTCGAGTCGAGTCTCATGTTAGACGCTGTGAAGCTGTGCAAGCAAGCACGCGTGTTCGTTTTTTTCCTCCTACTACATGCATAGGCTGCACGACAGCACGAGTGAAGTAACACTCGTTTGTATATTGTGACTGGAGCATGCACGAGTATAGAGAGAGAGAGAGAGAGACTCAGTGGGTAGGCAGCCTTGCCTCTGCGGTAATAAGCTCGCGCACGTGCTGGCGGTCGACACGTGCGCGCGCACCATCGGACGCTGACACACACACCCCTCGCTGACGCCCGTGTCAGCGACGACTCAGTACGGGCCTGGCCCGATCGCTAGCTAGCCTTGCTCGACGAACCGATCACCGATGCATGTACACATGTCAGATGTGTTATGTGTAGTCTGACGTGAGACTAGCTAGCATGATCTATCCATCGATCGGTCGACATGGTACCCCGTACTGAATCAGTCTATCTACCTATCTCTATGCATATGCATCTACTCTTGGATCGATCGATCGTCAGCGCACGTAGCTAGCTAGCTTCATTCACTTCTTCGCCGGCCAGGCACAGCTTTTCCCGTCGCTTCCGTCGTCCTAGTACGTACCGATGGATGAACGAGCGTGGATCGTGTCGTCACTGTGCATGTGTTGTGGCGATCTGCTTCCTTCGTGCATTTATACGTGCGTGCGTGCGTGCGGGTGTGTCATTCACGTCTACTTGTAATGGCACGCACGCGCGTGTGTACCCTGCCTGCCCGTGCCGTGGTGTAGCGTCCGTCGTTGCTGATGGTTGGGATGAATCGTCACCATGGTCGTCTTGCTGCTGACCTACACTAGTACATACCTGCCCAGCTACTTAGCTATCAGCTATGTTCTGTTCAGTCACCATACCATGCTTGCTCTTACCATCCCACTCTCTCGCGTACGTACGGCCGGATTTGACTGATCTGATACCGCCCATTTAGTCCCATGTCGACTAGTGAGTGCTCATAATGTCGTGCCCCTACCTGTCCACTCGCTCTTGGACGGGCCTCGCTCCCATGCATGCAGGCATGCGTAGATGCATAGTAGCTCTCTCACTCTCATCCATCAACACTGCCTGTCAGCTGCTGCCCCCGGCCGGTTTCTCTCCTAGTACTCCCTCTGTTTATTTCATATTACTCTGTTCATCACACAAAACAAGGCGGTTCATTTTATCTATCATTTTATATTAAAAAATTCTATAATTTTTGGAATGGGTAGAGTAAACACGGAGCTACACATCCCAAAAAACCGAGGAGCAAAAAAGTAAAAAATGAGAGAGAAATCGGCCACCTCGTTTTACGTGCACTGTAGCACCGCGCAAAGTAAAGTAAAACAGAGGGAGTAGTACACTGTCCTCGACGAAAATAAGGCCCGTCTCGTTAAATTTGCGACAAGTAAATAGCAAGTTGGCGCTATTAAGAAAATTCAGTTGCACTTTTCCGCTAGAAAAGTGCAACTGAAACGTTGTACATTATTTCTTTTAACTACAATTGCAATTTTTTTAGGTGATTGAGACCTAGGAAAATCTCAGTCGACTGAGAGACATACACAAACCATTAGATACTCCATCCGTTCACAATTGCCTCGCGTTCTGGTTTTAGTCAAAGTCAAGTTTTGCAAAGTTTGACCAACAATATAAAAAAAATATCAACATGCATGATTTTTAATGCATATAATATGAAAATATAATTTATAAAAATTCTAATACAATAGCTTTTATGTTGTTAATGTTAATATTTTTTCTTAAATATATAGTCAAAGTTTGTAAAATTTGACTTTGACTAAACCTAGGATGTGAGGTAATTGTAAATGGAGGGAGTATATCTCAATTGCAACTAAAAAAGTCCTAGTTACAACACCACCGTACCTGTCTCGCATGATTCACGGGTCACAATGCAAATTCAGTACATACGGTCTAACTGTGCTATAACTTAATTCTCAGTGGGCCGAGAATTAGCAAAACCCATGTTTATAACCTGGAGGACGGACTAGAGCATCAATATACCACTTTAGGTCGAGACAACTGGACAACGCGTCAATCAATTAATTAATGAATCATCATGAGTTATTGGAGCTAGCTAGCCACATGTACTACTATATACTAGAAGGAGGCCATATAGAAGTCTGCAGGCCACATAATGAAGGGCTGGTCGTGTCGGTCGTACGTAGCAGCTCGATGTGATCGGGACGGCATCGATCGAGCACCCACATGCAGTGCCCCACGAGACGAGGAGCGACACGGGACGGCGATGGAGCTTTCGCCAGGGTTTCAAGGCCATTTCGTTCTTGGATACACACGGACGGATATATCACGGCCGGATAGAGCAGACACTGGAGCTAGGTCTCTGAGCTGCGGAGCCAGAGCATGCCCAGCGGCGCCATCGATCGACAGAAAGTCAGCACAATTGACATGACAATGAGACGCGTTGATCGGGGGCCCCACCGCCGGCGGTGGGTGGTGCGACGTGACCGGGCCGGGCAGAGAGAAAGAGAGAGAGATCGCCAGCCGTACATACTCCGGCCGGTCCTAGCTTGCAGAGCAGGCGGCAGCAGACACCTCGAACTCCAGGAGGAACCATGCGTGGGTCGACACGACCATGGCTGCAGGTGGAGACAGACAAAGAGAGTACATGCATGCATGTGTGCGCGTGGTGTGAGAGCCAGCCGGTACCAATGGCATGCCATGGCAGCCACCACCCGCCCAGTCGTCGTCGTTGACGGTCGATCGTAAAAGCGTGCTATAGCTCGGCGCCGCCGCCGCGCGCGGCGCCGTCGACGGACGACACGGCACACGGCCGGTATGGCTCGGCGCGTACGGCGGATCCCGCCGCGCGCGGCGAGAGATCGCGCACTATGCCGTCTTGGCACGTCGATCGAAGCGCATTGACCTGCACTGCAGCTAGCTGCACGTACGCCGTAGGGACTGGGCTGGTGGTAGACGCGCCGTGCCCTCCCACTCGTCGTCAGCATTGATGGCACATATACATACATGATCGAGCTCTCCTTGCTTGATGGCCAGGCCAGGCCAGGCAGGGGCCGCGCGCGACAGGCTTTCTCGCGTGGTACAGGGTGACAGGACGTGAAACTAGGTAAGAGATGTGTGGTCTCTGTGCGTGTGTCTTTGCATAAAGGATCCACCGATCGGCATGCACACGCTACTACTCCAGCTCTGAGTCTCTGACTACTGTCTTTGCTCGCTCGGTCGATCGCTGTTTCTCCCTGCCCTGGCTGTCTCAAACCGTACTTGGGCGCATGCATGCATGTGACCATATGTTCCTCGCGCGAAAAAGGGCCGGGCAGGGCGCCAGAGGAGAGCAGCGCACGCACGCACGCATACATGTTGCATTTGTTTCTCTGCGCTCTCCCTTCCAGCCCAGGTTTCTCTTAGTATATTTTCTCACTCATTGTTGATGACATGCATGCATGATTGGTATAGTATACTCAACCACACACCTCTATCCATCTATCTATCGATCCCTGAGCTCTGAGCGTTTGCTGAAAAAGTATACAACTACTCAAACCAGCAGCAGGTAGCAGCTCGTCGTTCGAGCGACCAATCAATTATTGGCGCGACGAGACGTTGGAGATACGGTGGCAAAACAAAACAGATGGCCTGCCACGTCCGTGTCAGTAATGTATATGTCATGTGTGTACGTAGACGCACGCACGCACGCACGCAGTTGTGACAGAGACACGCGCACGCGTACAAGAAGCCCTGCTTCCAAGTGGGAAAAGGAGCTGCACGCAGTAGGTACGTACGTACGCGAAGCAGACATGAAGGGAGCCGGTGTGAGATGACATGTGATGTGATGTGTGCGATACGCGCTGGGAATTGGGAAGCGTGTGTGGCCTTTTCGGTGACCCAGGCCGGCAGTGTACCGCATGCAGCATGCGTGTGGAAGAGGAGAAGAAGAAGCTAGCAGAGAGCAGGGGAGAGATAGATCGAGCGCGCATGGATTGGATTGGAGGGATCGATAGAAGCATAGGAGGCTTTGTTGGCAGGCCGGCCGGGGAGAGGACCAGTCAAACGTCATCTCCGAGGGCCGCAAATCATATGACGCCCCAGAGTGATGCGTCAATCACCGGGATACATCCCCGGCCTTGGCCTTTGCCTTGCCTTGCCCCCACTCTCACAGATGTGGCTTCGGTTCGTGGAAAACCTAGCGGAAACGATTAGGCTCGTGTTAGAGCAAATACAATTTCTAATCAGCAGGCTATAATACTCACCATGTTATCAAAAGTCTACATGGAAGAGAGATAAAGAAGGAGAGAGAAGAAAGCGGGTTCTTGCTTTAGCGCCCGGCTGCAGCACATCTAGCGAGAAAAGGTAGGGGTGCATGCATCCTATGTCCAATCTTTGCATGTATCGAGTAATTAATTCTTAATTAAAAACCATTTAATAGTCAGTCAAATAGCCAATCTATTGTACTGTTGGGCTTTTGGATGACTCTAGGTGACATGGCATGTGCGTATAGCCGACTGCCAACTCTACTATTAACCTAATCTTACATGTTAATATAGAGGGAAATTGACCCTCGAGCATTTACATCTTACGGAACACGGGGAGGTTTAGGAGAGAAGGGGATTCGTGGACTCTACCATATCCAATACATCATACACCAAAACGTAGCTAGCCCAATATTAATTCCAACTGCCCCCTTAATCAAAACCTTTTGAAAGGCGGTTTAGATTACACTTTAATTCATGTAGCAACTTTTTTTTGCGGGAAAAATTCATGTAGCAACTTGACAGGGAGCCTTAGTAAAACCATTTGCAACTTGATCTTTGCTAGAGATAAACTTGATATCCAACCTTTTATTTGCAACTCTTTCTCTCACAAAGTAAAAATCAATTTTAATGTGTTTTGTGACACGAAACACTGGATTTGCAGATATATATGTAGCTCCTAAGTTATGCAGATTTCTGGAGCTTGGGCTACATAGCTCTTGTTTTTAAATCTTTCAGAAATGTCAGTTTGAAGTTTCAAAAAAATCGCCAAAAAAATCAGACGTATATATTAATGTACTCTATCCAAATATACAAAGTCTCACCTTGGAATACTTTGTATCCTGGGTTGTACAAAAAAATTCAAAATCTGACACATGGAGTAGTGAACAGTGTCAGATTTCAAACCATCAAAATCTGTCAGGTTTTGTCATTTTTTGTTGAGCATAGAATACATTAATATCTACATGTAGGATTTTTACACAATTTTTTGATGCTTTGAAAGTTTTCAATATCCAAAAAAAGTCGGGCCTCCATGTAGCCCGAGCTCCGTTTGTATTTTTTGCTAAGTTATCACACCATAAGGAGAGTTTTTCTTTCAGTATCATACCTAGTTCACCAAGAAGGGTCTCGACCCAAATCAACTCAGTTGTTGCATTTGCCAAAACTTTATATTCAACTTCTGTGCTGGAACGAGACATGGTAGGTTTTTTCTTGCACTCCATGAAACCAATTAGGTCCAATAAATATAGCAAAAAAATCATGTGGATCTCCTATTATCCAGACAACCTGCC
Source organism: Avena eriantha (assembly GCA_910589775.1). Lineage (NCBI taxonomy): Eukaryota > Viridiplantae > Streptophyta > Magnoliopsida > Poales > Poaceae > Avena > Avena eriantha. Next base: position 337,572,621 of record OU342746.1, read on the forward strand.
CAATCAGCATCTGAGAAAGCACCCAAAAGAGTATAATATGACCATTGAAAAGTAAGTCCAACTTTGAGAGTATCCTTAACATAACTCAATATTTTTTTAACAACTGTCCAATGTGTTGTAGTTGGAGTATGAAGATATTGACGGACCTTATTAACAGAAGATGCCAAATAAGGCCTTGTCAAAGTCAAGTATTGAAGTGCTCCAACAATGCTTCTATATTGGGTAATAACATTAGGACCAAGAGGTATCCCTTCAGTAAGAGACAACGGTTCTGTGGATGATAGTGGTATATGGGTTGATTTGCAATCTCTGTACCAACTCTAGAAAGTAAATCAGTTGCATATTTTTCTTGAGTTAACAACAACACATTTTGTGTCTTTTGCACCCCAATGCCAAGAACGAAATGTAAATCACCTAGATCCTTTATAGCAAATTGTTCATTAAGATCTCGAAGTAAAGCAGAAATGGCATGATCTGAATAACTTGTGACTATGATATCATCATAAATCAGAACAAACACCGTGATAAATAACTTTTTGTAGAGGAACAAAGATATGCTAGCCTTGGATGGTACAAAACCAAGATCATTTAACTTAGATATTAACCGAGAATACAAAGCATGAGGTGCTTGTTTTAGTCCATATAAATCCTTGTCAAGCTTGGATATGTGACGAGGGGCATTTGGATCTTAAAAACCTAGTGGTTGTCTCATGTAAACTTCCTCTTTCAGAACACCATGAAGAAACACGTTCTTGACATCTAGCTGCCGCAAGCACCATACTTTGGAAACTGAGAAGGCCAATACAATTCTAATAGTAGCTGCCTTGACCACCGGATTAAGTGTGTCTTCATGGCGCATGCATCAGTTAAAGTCCAAACACAGAAGTGCCACATAGAACATAACACATACATAGGAAATAGATGATCATATAAGACCAAGGGGCTTAATCAACAATTGATCGTACAACTAGGTTCGACATGATCACCCCTTCCATTATGTTGTGTTGCAGATTAATCATCGGTAGTGGTAGCAAAATAGTGCCTCATATTTGGTATCGTTTGTCCAAGATCAATCATAATAGGCATGCATTCATGCAACCCATTGGAATCTTAGACACAGATTGCTAACTAATCATAGGCCTCAGATGGTACCATGAACAGTGTAGAAATCCCCAATTATTGCCTCAATGAAAACTGGCTAAATCAGGCTTATTGGAACCCTAAATCGAAGAATGCATCGACAGATCTTCTAATTACCATGAAACAAGACAGAAAAGAACAACAACAACAACGAGAATCTACCAAATCAATCGAAAGTAAACCAAAGAGCTAAAAACCTACCGTGTGTGTCACTGGTTTGTACAGAGCTACACTCGTACATATAGATCGACAGTGGTTTAACATGCATAGAGTGGATTGAGTCCTTACCATCATTTATGGAGGTCGGGAGCAGAAGTTGTGGCACAGAAGAAGGCCTCGACATCGGAGTCGAGGAAGCCTTGGCGAGAGAGGGTGCGAAGCGGTGTTCGTCAATCTTTCGTTGTCCAAGTGGTGCTCTTAGATCTCCGATGGTAGAGGAACACCGATGGTGACACGAGATAGAATTGAAGGCGTTGGTGATAGGGCGAGTGAGAGACGAGGGGTTTTATCGAGTGCGTTCTTGATGGGCAGCGTCATCTTCCGTTCTTGCTCACACGTGTATCTGCATGTGGAATTTTTGTTCGCCATGGCTTGTCCCGCAAAAACGCTTGATTCAGGCGGGAAAACTTGTGACATGCTTTAAGGGCATGTTTGGTTGCTCGACCCAAGATTTCCCCCTTTTGTCACTTGGCCCACTGGGTGCTGCATGGGGGAGATTAGGCTTGGGCCAAATTGGGCAAGTTGTTTGGACTCCTACATTTTTGTTTCCTGCAAATAGGCCGAGTTGTTTGGTTGCCCAGATTTCTTGTCGTTTTTCCCTGCTGATGCATTTCACAGGTGTTTGGTGTGGTGCTTTGCATCTGATCACATGGGTTATGATCACCCATTTCAAATTTGGTGATCTTACCACCCCAGCACACACAGAACACATGATCACGTGGTATGGATATAAGACAACGGTGCCAGAAAATACTTTGATGGCATGGAAGAGACTAAAGGCAAACTGAAATAAAGATGGAAGCAAGCAAACATGTAATAGATCTAGTTGCAAACGGTGTTTCAATGCTTAGAAACAAGGCCTAGGGATCATACATTCACTAGTGAACACTCTCATATAAATATCTTCTCTTTATGACACTACTCTTAACTACTCTCCGGTTGGACACTCTAATCCACGGTAGGGCTATAACAGCACACCTCAAAGTAAGCCTTTCCCATCTAGATAACCCCACACTGTCACCTTGATTTCTAGATGGTTCCAACAAACACCACAATTTCATAGAAACATCTAACTCCAAATATAACTCATAACAAGTATTTGTAATCTCTAGACTAAGTGCCACCATGGTGTGCACGTTGTCACTTTCACACACATGGGGAGAGCCGAGATATATTAAAGCACTTGAGTAGCAAGGTAGATCTACTTGATTAAAAAGCTCATGATCACAATATGATCATGCATAGAGAGAGAGATGAACACATAGCTACCAGTACAACCCTTAGCCTCGAGAGAGAACTACTCCCTCCTCATCATGGGAATCAGCAACGGCGATGGAGATTGTGGTGGAGATCGATGGAGATGGCTCCGAGGGCACTTCCCCGTCCCGGCAGGGTGCCGGAACAGATACTTTCTATCCCCCGAATCTCCCCTTCGGTGGCTGATACATTGCAAATGTATCTATAATTTTTGATGTTCCATGCTTGGTTTTATCCACTTTCTTGTGTTTTGTTCCAACTTTGGAGTACTTTTCATATGATTTCTTGGACTAACCTATTAACAAGAGCCACAGTGCCAGCTGCCTGTTTTCTGCTGTTTTTGGTTCCAGGAAAGTCAGAAAATGAATATTCTCGGAATTGGACGGACAGAAGCCAAAATGCCTATTTTTTCGGAAGTCATCAGATGCCAGAATACGAGACGGAGAAGGGCTGGGGGCCAACCACACCACCTGGCCGCGCGGCCAGGCCTAGCCCGCGCCAGGGGGTGGTTTGCCGACCCCAACACGCCCTCGACATCTCCTTCCGCCTATAAGATGCCCTCGGGACGAAAACCCTAAGTACCTGATCAAGTGCCAGAATACGAGACGGAGAAGGGCCAGGGGCCGGCCACACCACCTGGCCGCGTGGCCAGGCTGGGCCCGCGCCAGGGGGTGGTGTGGTGGCTCCCGGCACCCCCTCGGCCTCTCCTTCCGCCTATAATTTTCCCTCGGGACGAAAACCCTAGGTACCTGATCAAAAATCCACGAAAGAGTCTGTAGCCGCCGTCATCTCCATCCCTAATCGGGAGAGATCTAAAGCTCTTCCCGGCACCCTGCCGGAGAGGGGAATTCACCCTGGAGACTTTCTTCATCACCATGCAAGCCTCCGGTGTGATGCGTGGGTAGTTCATCCTTGGACTACGGATCCATGTAGTAGCTAGATGGCTGGTTTCTCCTTCTTTGTGCTTTCATGTTTAGATCTTGTGAGCTCCGTTCATGATCAAGATCATCTATTTGTAATCCATACATTTTGTGTTTGCGGGGATCCGATGGATATTGAGATGCTATTTCAGATTGATTATTGATTCTATCATGTCTTTGTTATTTGAGATCTTGCATGCTTTCCGTTGTTAGTAGCTATCTTGGCCAAGTAGATGCTAGCAACTCCAAGAGTTAGTATTTATGCTCGATAGTGGGTTCATGCCTCTGGTAATCTGGGGAAGTGACAGAAATCTCTAAGGTACTAGATGTGATGTTGCTACTAGGGAGAAAACAACAATCCTTTGTTCATAGAACAATCGTATTGTTTACTTTACACGCAGTTCGTAAAGCAATAATCTGTTGCTTGCAACTTAATACTGGAGGGGGGTCGGATGATAACCTGAAGGTGGATTATTAGTCATAGATGTAGTTGGATGGCGGTCTATGTATTATGTTGTAATGCCCAATCAAGTATCAGAGGAGTCAAGATGATTAGTATATGCATGTATTGCTTTCTCGGTGTTTTTGAATTGCCCCGCTATAATTTGTTCACCCAGCATGTTATTTATCTAAGGAGAGCCACCTCTAGTGAACTATGGATCCCGGTCCTTTTTCTTTACATACAATCTACAATCTATTACTGCTTTGTGTTTACTTTCTGCAAACTTTTACTTCTTTCCATTCGATACGTTTAATCCTTTGTTTTCTGCAAAACACGGTGAGATTGACAACCTGATCGCAAGTTGGGGACAAAGTTTTATGGTTGTGTTGTGCAGGTCTCCACGTTGCTACTAGCACCGGTAGTGCGCCCTGCCAAAGCTCAGATAGTAACACCTTTGGGGTGTTTCCTTGCTCCTACTGGTTCGATTAAACCTTGGTTTCATAACTGAGGGAAAACTTACTACTGTGCTCATCGTACCTTCCTCTTGGGGTTCCCAACGAGCTCTACGTCGAAAGTCAAGCGCATCAAGATTTTCTGGCGCCGTTGCCAGGGAGTCAAGGACATCTTCACAAGGGGAGTCCCTCGTAACCAATCTCTTTACTTTGTTATTTTTTTGTTTTGCTTTGTTTCTTTTTGCTTTGTTTGCTTGTTTTGTTCTTCAAAAAACACAAAAAAAATTAGTTTTACTTGTTTGCTTTGTTATTTGAAAACCCAAAAAAAATGACTACTCTTGAAAACACTAAGTTGTGTGACTTCACTAGCACCAACAACAATGATTTTATGAGCACACCTATTGCTCCACCTGTGGCTGAAAATACTTTCTTTGAGATAAAACCTGCTTTGCTCAATCTTGTTATGGGAGAACAATTTTCTGCTATTGGTAATGAAGATGTTGCTTCCCATCTAAATAACTTTGTTGAACTTTGTGAGATGCAAAAGCATAGGGATATATATGGTGATATTATTAAGCTGAAATTGTTTCCTTTCTCTTTGAGAAGAAAAGCTAAAGAATGGTTGAATTCCTTAACTAGGAATAGTATTGATTCTTGGACTAAATGCAAAGATGCTTTTATTGGAAAATACTATCCTCCTGCTAAGATTATATCCATGAGAAGTGAAATAATGAAGTTTAAACAACTTGATAATGAGCATGTTGCTCAAGCTTGGGAAAGAATGAAATCTTTGGTTAAGAATTGTCCCACTCATGGACTGACTGCTTGGATGATCATCCAAACTTTTTATGCAGGATTGAACTATTCTTCAAGGAACCTATTGGATTCAGCTGCTGGAGGTACCTTTATGACCATCACTTTGGGTGCTGCAACAAAACTTCTAGACAGTATGATGGTTAATTATTCTGAATGGCATACTGAGAGAACTCCACAAGGTAAGAAGGTAAATTCTATTGAGGAAACCTCCTCCTTGAGTGATAAAATTGATATTATTATGTCTATGCTTGTTAATGGGAAAGCCCATATTGATCCAAATAATGTTCCTTTAGCCTCTTTGGTTGCTCAAGAAGAGTAAGTTGATGTGAACTTCATAAGAAATAACAACTTTGGCAATAATGCTTATGGTAATAATGCTTATAGGAACAATTTTGGTAACAACAATTATAAGCCATATCCTCCCAGCAATGGTAATGCTTATGGAAATTCTTACAACAATAATAAGAGTGCTCCCTCTAAACTTGAAGTTATGCTTAAAGAGTTTATTAGTAAACAAACTGCTTTCAATAAAACTATTGAGGGAAAACTCTCTAATGCTGGAAGAAATATAGCATCTTTGGCTGAAGCTCAATCTACTTTGAATAAAATGGCTGCTAAACCTGAAACTAATGAGAATCCCTTTGCAGCTACTAATGCCATACAAGTAAGAATTGATGAAAATGTTAGACTATTAGCTGAATTACATGCTAAGTGGGAAAGAGAAGATGAAATTGCTAGAAACATTAGTGTTTCTACTATCACCACCACTAGTGTTGAGGCTAGTAATAGTTCTACTACTTTAGATGATAAAGTTGATTTTGATCTTGATGATTGCAATATCTCTGAAGTTATTAAGTTCCTACAGAAGCTTGCTAAAAGTCCTAATGCTAGTGCTATGAACATGGCTTTTACAAAACACATTACTGATGCTCTCATAAAGATTAAGGAAGAAAAGATGAAACATAAAGCTTATATTACTATAAAACAAGAAGATGGTTGGGAACCCATCATTAATATGAAAGTGAATGACTTTGATTTCAAAGCTTTGTGTGATCTTAATTGTAGTGTTTCTATTATGCCTAGAAGGATTTATGATATGCTTGATTTGCCTCCTCTTGAAGATTGCTATTTGAATGTCCCACTTGATGATAATGTTAAAAAGAAACTCATGGGGAGTCTTAATGATGTTCTTATTATGGTTAACGATTCCTATGTCCCCGTTGATTTCTATGTTTTGGATGTTGAATACAATGTCCTATTACTTTGGGAAGACCTTTTCTTAGAACTGTTGGTGCCATCATTGATATGAAAGAAGGCAGCATTAAATATCAACTACCACTCAAGAAAGTTATAGAACACTTCCCTAAAAAGATAGAAAAGATTTCTTTTGCTTCTCCTATGAAAACAAAATTTGGTCTTAATGCTTCTTCATTTGAGAACACTTGATTCTTTCTTTGCTTCTTATGCCTAACTTAAAGGCGTTAAAGAAAAGTACTTGTTGGAAGATAACCCAAGAGTTTTAGATGAGTCTTGGAAATTATTACATCTGTAATAACCTCTCCTTATCCTTTTTATTTGCTTTTTGTGCCAAGAGTAACCTCTAATGAGAGAGAAGTAATGATTGGAAAAGTTGCTGTCCCGAAACAGATTTTTGTTCTTCACTGTAAAAATTCCTGAGAGAGCTCTGTACGTCGGATTGAGCTGTAATTTTTTGTACTTCTGACCCAGGTTTGTATCTAACTTTCGTTAGTTCAACACGTTTTGATTTGAGCAACAGAAGGTCTTCAAAAAAATTCGTCTTTACCTGCTGGTCTGTTTTGACAGATTTCTGCCATTTTCTGCATTTGCTTCTTGTTAGTTCCTTCTTGAGTTCATTTGGGGAATTGAGATTTTTGAGGGAAGTGCTACAGTAGCTAGTGTTCTAATGGAAGTTTATTTAGTGTTGAAACTGAACCAAAAGACTTATTTATCTTAAGTGCACTAATATTGCTAATGAGATTGTGTGAAGTTTTGTATGAAGGAAAAATTTCAGGTGTATGGAAGGAATGAGTAATGAGATGAAGGATGGACTAAAGCTCAAGCTTGGGGATGCCACGCGTGTCACCCCAAGTAATATCTAAGAAGTACAAGCGTCAAAGCTTGGGGATGCCCAAGGCATCCCCTTCTTCATCAATATAAATCCCAAGTTTCTTCTAAACGCTTCATTTTTATTGTTTCATGCACAGTTGTGTTGTTCTTGGAGCGTCTTATTTTTCGTTTTCGTTTTGGTTTTTAGTTTTCTTGGTTTGCTTAGTTTTCTGAATAAATTGGTTGGACCCCATCTTTCATACGTTGGTTTGCAAATAGTTTGGTTTGGTTTGGAAAAGAGTAGGAAAGTTCATACTTATGTGGTAAAAAGAGCTCGTTTTTGACTGTGGCCTATGCTTTGTCATGTCATGTTTGATATTGTTTTGGCTTTATGCTTAGTATTCTTCGCTGTAGCATGACTTGTTATAAACAATTGAGATTGCTTAATGTGCCTTGGATGAATCATGCGTTGTTTTAGCATATTAATGCATAGTATAGTGGTATTCTCCTTTGATGCTTTATTTGGGTTAACTTGGCACATGATCACACCATGTTATGACTATCTCAAGTCACCATAGCCTTTATGATCCTTTAGTTTTCAACTTGTAGTATCACTTTATGCTTTGATCAATGATGTTTTGTCGCTCTGCATGATTATGACCATTATTGCTCTCTTAGTTTGTCGCTCCCAGTCTTTTGCTAGACTCCACAACAAAGTATGAGTTCCACTCATGCATCCAACTCCCTAAACCAAGTTATTCCAAAGAGTCCACCATACCTACCTACTATCTTATGCTATTCCAAGTATATTCATGCTTTTGTTTACCTTTCACTTGTTATGAGAAAACTAGTGATTAAAGCTCTCACGAACTTGATGGCATACTTTACTTTTTGCCCCTAATAAACTTGAACCATTGGGTCCTTCTTTGTTGCGTATATGCTTGCGCTTTATAAGTTGAAATTAGCAGAACCATGTACCATGGGGAACGCTTTCAACATTGCACTTGTACTTTGTACCCCGTTGATATCATGTTCTTTTGCTTACGGATCCCGGCGGTGTGAAATAAAAGTGGAACTTGTAAGATCATGGAGTTTGTATGTGTGTTAGAGAAACGCCTGGGCCGCTAGCCTAAGACATGCCTAATCATGGTGGAAACTTGCAGCATCACCATAATGAGCACTCTATGAAGCATCCTCAATAAAAACCTATGCAAATAGCAAATAAAAAGATCGCTGAGATGCTCATTGTCTGTTTGCCTTGTCATTTTGATTATGGGAAAGCTCCCGTATCATGTGCAAGGGGTACCCCGTTGGCGGTTCTTAATGATACACATATACTTACAATGACAAGAGCTTACTCGTGACTGAAGTTGAGTAGCATGAGGATCGGTCTTCGTAAGTAAGGGGCATGAGATTTCGGTTGATAACTTGTCAAGCATATCCTCTTAGTTGTGTCACTTTAACCTTAATGACCTTCAAGATGCTTATGATAGGGGCAATGAGAGCTGAAAACTACAAGTACCATAATTTTTGAAAGCTCTTTATGAGACTTGAATCCCTACTTCCTTTTACAAAAGGCCTTTCTTCCACCATTATATTGAGTCTCCACCTTCTATCTTTATGCACCTACTTTGAGAGCATAGTGGCCATTCTTAGTTCTATGTGCATTGTCCCAAGACTAGTTGATTGATGCATAACTTGTTATTGCTTGTTTGAAACTATTGTATCTAGTCACTCTTATGAACTTTGAAGGTGTCCTATGCATTTATATTTGCTACTCTATTGAGGGACAAGCTGAATAGTTTTATGCTATGTTTTCTTTATGTGAAACAAACAAACGTCTTGCAAAGCATTGTTATTCATGAATCTTTTGTTTGTGCCTTTTCATGTTGGATCATAGTTTCTTTGCCTATTGCTAGAACTTTGTCTTTCATGTTATGATTGAAGTACTATGATCCCAGCTTTGAATGTTTTGCAAATACTTTGATCAAGTATTTGATGGTGCATGTCACCTCAAAAATTATTTCTTTTTATCACTTACCTACTCGAGGACGAGTCGGAGTTAAGCTTGGGGATGCTGATACATTGCAAATGTATCTATAATTTTTGATGTTCCATGCTTGGTTTTATCCACTTTCTTGTGTTTTGTTCCAACTTCGGAGTACTTTTCATATGATTTCTTGGACTAACCTATTAACAAGAGCCACAGTGCCAACTGCCTGTTTTCTGCTGTTTTTGGTTCCAGGAAAGTCAGAAAATGAATATTCTCGGAATTGGACGGGACAAAAGCCAAAGTGCCTATTTTTCCGGAAGGGATCAAGTGCCAGAATACGAGACGGAGAAGGGCCAGGGGCCAGCCACAAAACCTGGTCGCACGGCCAAGCTGGGCCCGCGCCAGGGGGTGGTGTGGTGGCTCCCAGCACCCCCTCGGCCTCTCCTTCCGCCTATAATTTGCCCTCAGGACGAAAACCCTAGGTACCCGATCAAAAATCCACGAAAGAGTCTGTAGCCGCCGTCATCTCCATCCCTAGATCGGGAGGGAGCTAAAGCTCTTCCCGCCACCCTGCCGGAGAGGGGAATTCACCCTGGAAGCTTTCTTCATCACCATGCAAGCCTCCGGTGTGATGCGTGAGTAGTTCATCCTTGGACTACGGATCCATGTAGTAGCTAGATGGCTGGTTTCTCCTCCTTTGTGCTTTCATTTCTAGATCTTGTGAGCTCCGTTCATGATCAAGATCATCTATTTGTAATCCATACATGTTGTGTTTGCGGGGATCCGATGGATATTGATATGCTATTTCAGATTGATTATTGATTCTATCATGTCTTTGTTATTTGAGATCTTGCATGCTTTCTGTTGTTAGTAGCTATCTTGGCCAAGTAGATGCTAGCAACTCCAAGAGTTAGTATTTATGCTCGATAGTGGGTTCATGTCTCTGGTAATCTGGGGAAGTGACAGAAATCTCTAAGGTACTAGATGTGATGTTGCTACTAGGGAGAAAACAACAATCCTTTGTTCATAGAACAATCGTATTGTTTCCTTTACACGCCGTTCGTAAAGCAATAATCTGTTGCTTGCAACTTAATACTGGAGGGGGTTTGGATGATAACCTGAAGGTGGATTATTAGTCATAGATGTAGTTGGATGGCGGTCTATGTGTTATGTTGTAATGCCCAATCAAGTCTCAGAGGAGTCAAATAGATTAGTATATGCATGTACTGCTTTCTCGGTGTTTGTCAATTGCCCCGCTATAATTTGTTCACCCAACATGTTATTTATCTAAGGAGAGCCATCTCTAGTGAACTATGGATCCCGGTCCTTTTTCTTTACATACAATCTACAATCTTTTACTGCTTTGTGTTTACTTTCTGCAAACTTTTACTTCTTTCCATTCGATATGTTTAATACTTTGTTTTCCACAAAACACGGTGAGATTGACAACCTCATCGCAAGTTGGGGACAAAGTTTTGTGGTTGTGTTGTGCAGGTATCCATGTTGCTACTAGCATCGGTAGTGCGCCCTGCCAAAGCTCAGTTAGTAACACCTTTGGGGTGCTTCCTTGCTCCTACTAGTTCAATTAAACCTTGGTTTCATAACTGAGGGAAAACTTACTGCTGTGCTCATCGTACCTTCCTCTTGGGGTTCCCAACAAGCTCTACGTCGAAAGTCGAGCACATCAGTGGCGGCAGCGCTGCGGAACTTTTTGTGGCTGGAGGCTGAATGATTTAGGGTTTTTGCATCGGGAGGCATCTTATAGGCGAAGAGGCAAGGTCGGTGGGCGGCCAGGGGGCCCACACCATGCCCTGGCGCGGCCTAGGGTTGCCCGCACAAAGGGGGTGTGGCCACCCTGTGGCCCCTCTCTGTCTCGTCTTCTGGATCCGTGAGTCTTCCGGTAAAATATCGACTTTGGCTTTTGTCCGGTCCAATTCCGAGAATATTCATTTTATGACTTTTCTAGAACCAAAAAACAGAAGAAAACAAGCAACTGGCACGGTGGTATCTTGTTAATAGGTTAGTCCCAGAAAGTGTATAAAAATACTCCAAAGTGTGGACAAAACATAAGAAAGTAGATATAAAACAAGCATGGAACAACAAAAATTATAGATACGTTTGCAACGTATCACAGTACCATTGAATTCAGAGAACATTGGATAGTTGTCTTCGTTCTCTTCTTCTTTGTTGTCTTCCATCATAACCCCTCTTTCTCCGTGCTTTGTCCAACAATTATAGCCGGATATGAAACCGTACTGAATCAGGTGGACGTGAATGGTTTTTGTGGAAGAGTAATCCTTCTCATTATGACAGACACGACACGGACAATACATAAAACCATTCCGCTTGTTTGCCTCGGCCACTTCGAGAAAAGAATGCATGCCTTTAATGAACACGTCAGATATTCGGGAACCGATGTACATCCATGACTGGCTCATCTGCATTATATAAAAAGCTTGGATCATTTCCACTTCATTTACTTGTTGAAATCTAAAAATTTAGTGTGTACTAACAACCTATTTATAAAATTTTACATGCACCAATTTTGAATTGGACAAAACTCTTAACATAAAAATGTTGAGTTTTTAATTATTGATCTAGGAGTGAAAACCTCATTCAATTCCGAGTTTTGAAACTCTAAAATTACACATCTCAACTTTCAGTAACTTTATGCATAATAAAAATATGTCTAAAATTACACATCTAAAATTCCCTCTAACTCTCTACTTCTAAAGCATGAAATCCCTCTCTAGTTCTAGAGCATTGAGCAAAATAACAATGATAGATGAAAGAATGAAGTTGCTAACTGATGACCCACAAGTACAGGGGGTGTATTGCAGTATTTTTGATAAGTAAGAGTGTCGAACCCAACGAGGAGCAGAAGGTGCTGGCTAGTGATATGGATCAGGAATTCTCTGCAAATACTTAGCAAATGGATTTTTAGGTGTTTTTGATAATGCAAGTAAACAAAGTACGAGTAAATAAAAGACAGTAGGAATGAATGCAGCAAGTGTCCCAATCCTTTATGCAGCAAAGGACAAGCTGGTTGTATTACTTAAGATGACCAAACGTTCTCGATGACACATGGGAAGACTGTCAAGTGCTTTCGCTTCATATAGTTGATTAATCTTCTTTAGCTTGCTAAGTGTTGTGTGGGTGAACCTGTGCTAATGTAGCGACCTTCCTAGGACTAGTACATACTTGTGATTATACCCCTTGCAAACATCCGTAAGTACAAGAAAGTAATTAAGGTAGAAACCTAACCACATCTTTAAACTCTAAGACCATTACATCCCTTGTGCAATGGTTTTCTAACGGGGGTTCAGATTTCTGTCACTCCGGCAACCCCTACGATTAGTAGCCAAATACACAATGCATTCCCCTAGGCCCATATAGGTGAAGTGTCATGTAGTCGACGTTCACATGACAGCACTAGAAGAAGTACACCACAACTTAAATAAAAAACTATTGAATCTTTCTCAACACAACTCCACTACTAACAACATGACTTCTCCCATGTCCTTAAGAACAAAACGAACTACTCACAAGACATCATATAGATCATGATCAGAGATGGAATAATGATCTATAACAATCTGAACATAAACAATAATTCAATGGTTCACTCAATAGCATCAACTACAAAGAGTAATCAACACCGGGAAAGTTTCCCCTATGAACTAATGCAAGATTCAACCAATTGTTACAGCAATATGGAGATGGTGATGAGGGTGCTAATGGTGATGATGGTGGTGGTGATGATGATGATCCCGATGAATTCCAGCTTGATGATAGTGTTGATGGCGACAATCTTCCCTCTCCGGGAAGGAAATCCCCCGGTAGAAATCTGTCTGCCGGAGAGATCTTTCTGTCTTGGTGTTTTCCGCCCCGTAAAGGCGGCGAAATCTTTCTGTGGTTGCTCCACGAGTCTTAGGCTTTCGAGAGGATGATATACGCCAGAGGGGAAAGGCTGGAGTGGGCCAGGGTGGCCACACCACCTGCTGGCGTGGCCTAGGGCTGCCCGCGCCAAGGGTGGTGTGGGCCCCCTGTGGCCCATCTCCACTCCGTCTTCTGGCATCCTTAGTCTTCTAGAAAAATAGGATTTTTCGTATATTTTCTCGGATTTTCTAATCTTCGCGAATTTTGCCTCCAAACAGCACCTTTTCCATCAGAATCCTGACTGCAGCGGTCCATGCTCCAAAAGTCATCAACCATGCAAAAACAGATGAAATAACATAAGTATCACCTCTCAATATGAAATATATCAATGAATAATAGTGAATTAAGACATAGAATAGTGATGCAAAATGGACGTATCAACTCCCCCCAAGCTTAGACTTCGCTTGTCCCCAAGCGTAACTGAGCTCAATAAACATGGCCTCAGGTTTATGGAGTGAAGAGTCGATAAAAGAATACGGACAAGAAGCATCACAATCATCAAATACACAGATCATAATAGAAGACAACTCACTATTATATAACTCAACTTGCAATGAGTAAAGCTAACACAATAAAGATACATAAAGTGAATCATAATTGGTAATGGCAAACTTAGCTCTTGGTCGAAGAATAGTTTATAATTTGTTGGAGTTCACAAATAGCTGGTTTTCAATGATAGCTTTCAAAGTAGTAAACATCAAGATAAGAGCAATGTGCAAAACAAGGAACATAAGCAACATGATTGAATAAATCACCATATGAATGAATGAAACACAACAACTCAAAATACTTGTTGAGATGGTAGGGAAGTAGGTTTACTGACTCAACTACAAAGTAAAAGAAAGGCCCTTCACAGAGGGAAGCAGGGATTGCAAGTCTCATAAAGAGCTCCCAAAAATTATGATACTTACTAGCTTTTAGCTCTCATTGCCCCTATCATAGGCATCTTTTGGTGATTAAGGTGAAGACACAACTAAGAGGATATGCTTGACAAGTTATAAATTGAAGTCCCATGCCCCTTACTTATGAGTACCGAACCTCATGCTACTCAACTTCAGTCACGAGCAAGCTCTTGTCATTGTAAATACATGCGTATCATGGAGAACCGCCAACGGGGTACCCCTTGCACATGACAAAGGAGCTATCCCATAATCAAAATGACAAGGCAAGCAGACAGTGAGCATCTCAGCGATCTTTTTATTTGCTATTTGCATAGGTTTTATTGAGGATGCTTCATAGAATGCTCACTATAGTTATGCTGCAAGTTTCCGCCATGATTAGGCATGGCTTAGGCTAGCGGCCCAGGCGTTCCCTAACACACATATAAACTCCATGATCTTACAAGTTCCACTTTTATTTCACACCGTCGGGATCCATAAGAAAAAGAACATGATATCAACAAGGTACAAGTACCAATGAAGTGTTGAAAGCGGTCCCCATGATACATGGTTCTGCTAACTTCAACTCATAAAGCGCAAGCATATACACAAGAAAGAAGGACCCAATGGTTCAAGTTTATTAAATGCAAGAAGGTAAGGTGTGCCATCAAGTTCGTGAAAGCTTTAATCACTAATTTTCACATAACAATTTTAATTTGGGAGGTTGATAAAACAAGAATTTACTTGGAATAGCAATAATGCTACTAGGTAGGTATGGTGGACACAAATGGCAAGGGTTTTGGTTTAAAGGAGGTGGATGCACGAGAAGAATTCCCTCTCAGTACAGGTTTTTGGCTATCAAGGCTGGGTAGCAAGTATAAGAGTTGAAGGAAACAAACAAACATACAAGCGATAAAGACAAACATGCAATCTTCCTCGGAAGCACAAAAGATCTTAACTAGAGAATACTAAACTTATGAGAAAATCAAGAAAGAAAGATGATGAAATTATTTTTCTTTAAAGGTACTTTTATCTTTTCTTTCAACTCTCAAAAATAGTGTGCTACTGACCAAGCCAGGTTTGCCAAAACCAACTAAATTAACTCAATGATCCCAAAGTGATACCAATACTAACAACAAGATCAATCATATAACCACGAATTAAAAACTAGTATAAGCTATGCAAAAGAGTGAATGATAGAACTTCTCATTAATAATCCATAACGGCAACTCACACCAAGGGATACATATCTAACAAGAGAGGGGACACTTCCATAATGAAAACCATACTACATAATAACTCCTCTATTCATGATATGACTCTACTAAAAAGGTAAAAACATAGAAGATAGTGATGTGATACCGCGGCACTCCCCCAAGCTTGGAATAAACCAAGGGGATGCCAAACCTGATGACGAATTACTCCTTCGGTGGTGGTGGTATCCTCTCGATGAGCTCTCTGATTAGTTTCCCAAAGTCCTCAATCTCGAAGGTGAGAGTACGAATCAACTCGAGTTGTGCTCAATATGGCTCATGATCACGTCAGGTTGAGAATTCCAGCTTTTGCTATTCTTTCCCCACTCTTCCTCCTTGAAGTCTTGTTTTCCTGCATGGCTAGAACAAGGCAAATCCCAATTGGAGGGTAATTTCTCCTTGGGCATATTCTGGTATTGATGCTCATGGATAAGGGTATGGAAGGGATTCTTGGTGCGTGGAGGAAGTGACCAGGGATCTGAACGGTGATTAGGACGCTTCCCTCCAATTGACATAGTCCTGGCAGGGTTTGCCACCACTCCAATGCTTGCAATGGTAGTGTCGGTGTGCTTTGCCTCCTCTTCATCTTCATTCTTGATCTCCTTCTCCTTCCCGGGGTCTTGGAGGTCTTCCTCCATAGGCTCCTTCCCTTTATCCTTGGCAGACACCATTGTGCTTCTAAACCTTCAAAGAGTATGTCCTGGCAAAAACAGATCGAAACAAAAACATGACAAAAACACGATATACGAACCGCGGAAGATCCGGGGGGTTATATATTACGAAGTTTCATAACAAGAGGAAGGTACTGGGTGAAAACGGGTCGGAGGCGGAGTCTGAGGTGGACTCACCACCTGGTGGCACGGCCAAGGGTGGGCCCGCGCCACAGAGTGGTGTGATCCACCCTGGCTCCGTTTCCGTCCCTCTTTTACTTCGTAGCTTTCCTTATTGACTGAAAACTGCAAACATATAGTTGGATTGTATTTTTGTGGAACTTTTCTTACCAGAACCGTTACCTATTTGAACACAGACTCTGCAGGTCTCTGAATTTGGTATTTAGTGGATTCTTCCAGAGTCTCCACTTGAATAATCATCAGTATCTTCATCTACGTACACTTATTACTTGAGTCATAAAACTTTTCACTTCCTTATTACACCATTTCCTCCACTACCTGGGAATTTCTTTCACACAAAACTTCACACAGTTCTCATTAGCAACACTAGTATAAGTGAAGTGATAAAACCTTTTGAGTTCAACTTCAACTGAAAACCATCAAAACATAAGCTACTGTAGCAACTCCTTCCAAAAAACCAAAAAGAATTCAAAAAGGAAATCGATTGAAGAAGCAAATGCAAGAGTGTCAAAATCTTCAAAACAGACCAGCAGGTAAAGATCAATTTTTTCGAAAATCTTCTATTGCTCAAATCAAAAACTGCAAAACTAACGAAAGTTAAATAACAACCTGGGGCAGAAGCAAAAACAATTACAGCTCAATCCGACAGACAGAGATCTCTCACGAATTTTTACGGTGAAGCACAAAAATCTGTTTTGGGACAGCAACTTCCCCAAATATTACTCATCTCTCAATAGAGGTTGAACTTGACACAAAAACCAAACAGAACGGATAAGGAGCGGTTATTACCAAAGTAATAACTTCCAAGACTCAAAGAAACAAAAACAAATTGGAAGCAAAAATAAACGGGTTGTCTCCCAAAAAGCTCTTTCTTTATAGCCATTAAGATGGGCATTATAATTTTGAAGATGCTCACATAGGGATATGAATTGAAACGAAAGAGAGCATTAAGAAGCAAACACACAGATGTTTAAGTCTAACCCACTTTTTATGCAAGGGAATTTTGTAAACAAACACTTGAACAACCCGCATAATTCGTGTATAAAGAGTAAATGATCACCGGGATGGACAGTTCCATCCCCAACATAGTAGTTATCCATAACACGATCAATAATTCTTGTAGGTATTTTAAAAGCATCATTCTCAGCAGGTGGTGGTTTATCTACTACCTTAGCAGTGGTAGTAGCATTACCAAATAAGAAAGCGAATTATCCATAATGAAAATAAAGCAACTAATAGAAGTTCCACTCCCCAATAGCGCTTCACTTCCTGGCAACGGCGCCAGAAAATAGTCTTGATGACCCACAAGTATAGGGGGTGTATCGCAGTATTTTCGATAAGTAAGAGTGTCGAACCCAACGAGGAGCAGAAGGTGCTGGCTAGTGGTATGGATCAGGAATTCTCTGCAAATACTTAGCAAATGGATTTTTAGGGGTTTTTGATAATGCAAGTAAACAAAGTACGAGTAAATAGAAGACAGTAGGAATGAATGCAGCCAGTGGCCCAATCCTTTATGCAGCAAATGACAAGCTGGTTGTATTACTTAAGATGACCAAACGTTCTCGATGACACATGGGAAGACTGTCAAGTGCTTTCGCTTCATATAGTTGATTAATCTTCTTGCTAAGTGTTATGTGGGTGAACCTATGCTAATGTACCGACCTTCCTAGGACTAATACATACTTGTGATTATACCCCTTGCAAACATCCGTAAGTACAAGAAAGTAATTAAGGTAGAAACCTAACCACAACTTTAAACTCTAAGACCCTTACGTCCCTTGTGCAATGGTTTCCTAACGGGGGTTCAGGTTTCTGTCACTCCGGCAACCCCTACGATTAGTAGCCAAATACACAATGCATTCCCCTAGGCCCATATAGGTGAAGTGTCATGTAGTCGACGTTCACATGACACCACTAGAAGAAGTACACCACAACTTAAATAACAAACTATTGAATCTTTCTCAACACAACTCCACTACTAACAACATGACTTCTCCCATGTCCTCAAGAACAAAACGAACTACTCACAAGACATCATATGGATCATGATCAGAGATGGAATAATGATGTATAACAATCTGAACATAAACAATAATTCAACGGTTCACTCAATAGCATCAACTACAAAGAGTAATCAACACCGGGAAAGTTTCCCCTATGAACTAATGCAAGATCCAACCAATTGTTACAGCACTATGGAGATGGTGATGAGGGTGCTGATGGTGACGATGGTGGTGGCGATGATGATGATCCCGATAAAGTCCAACTTGATGATGGTGTTGATGGCGACGACCTTCCCTCTCCGGGAAGGAATTCCCCCAGTAGAAATCTGTCTGCCGGAGAGATCTTTCTCTCTCAGTGTTTTCCGCCCCGTAGAGGCGGCAGAATCTTTCTGTGGTCGCTCCCCGAGTCTTAGGGTTTCGGGAGGATGATATACGCCAGAGGGGAGAGGCTGGAGTGGGCCAGGGTGGCCACACCACCCGCTGGCGCGATCTAGGGCTGCCCGCGCCAGGGGGTGGTGTGGGCCCCCTGTGGCCCATCTCCACTTCGTCTTCTGGCATCCTTAGTCTTCTGGAAAAATAGGATTTTCCGTATATTTTCCCGATTTTCGGATCTTCGCGAATTTTGCTTCCAAACAACACCTTTTCCATCAGAATCCTGACTACAGCGGTCCATGCTCCAAAAGTCATCAACCATGCAAAAACAGATGAAATAACATAAGTATCACCTCTCAATACGAAATATATCAATGAATAATAGTGAATTAAGACATAGAATAGTGATGCAAAATGGACGTATCACTAACCCTTTAGAACCTTGGATTGAAGGGTGCCACCAAATCTTGACAAATTTTGGACAAAAAATGGGGATGAACTTGAGCTAGCTTGGAGCAAAATGACCATGGGCTCGGGCAGGATGAAGCAAGGGTATATATAGAAAACCATTAGTCCCGGTTTGTACAAACCGGGACTAGAAAACAAGAATTAGTCCCAGTTTGTAATACAAACCGGGACTAATGGTCACCCCCCTCCTAGCCATTGGGGTCCAGATCCGCCATGCCACCACCACAACACCGTCGTCTAGGTCGATGACACTGCCCGTAGAAGAATTGTTCTTGCCCTTCTTCTTGTTGTCGAGTTCTTTCCAAAGGGCATAGCTAGTCTCCCATTTTTGCAGCCTTTGATAAACATCCAACAATGCGTCAACGTGAAGGCCTTGTTGTCATTCACCGTCTGTAAGTGCTCCATTGCTTTCATGACCTACACATATGGATGCCGACAATGGCTCAATGCATATGCAAGACATCGACAAGGAGAGGAAAGGTTTTACCATGTCAACCGGCAACATGCCGCTTATTTTCCTTTTCATCACCATCTCGTAGGAGCCTTGGAACTTGCTGCACTCTGCATGGATGGTGCCCCATCGCTTGGAGAGAGAGAGAGATCATTTCGATCACTGAAGAAGGCTTCCTTGCCGAATTTCCGGGCCTCATGGAAGAACTTGCCCACCTTTTTCAATAGGAAAATCCCTTTTGCTCGGCGCCGCATAGTGGATCTTGCGAAACCTCCATCCATGCCTTGCATAGGACCTTGTCCTCCTCGGTGGTGTAGCTCGCGGTTCATTAGCTCAACTTCTTGGTGTCGATGAGCGACGCCGCAAGTGAAGTGACCAGCGACACGGCAGTGACCCCCACGCCCATGGAAGCGCCATCGTTCCCGAACAATGACTCGCCCGCAATCTTGTAGGCATCTTGCTACGTCTCCTGCTCCTGCGTCTCTACATGCGTCTGTTGCTGCGTCTCTGCATCGTCGCCATAGCCATCGCCATACTCCTGGCCACCCTCGTTGATCATATCGTTCATGGTGTCCTCGGCATCGTTGGCCACGAAATCCTGCACCAAAATTGTCCTCGGTAAAGAGACGTGAGCGGTGTGCTGGTAAAGGCGAAGAGATGGCACGATCATACCATGCCATAGTCAGTCGGCAGTGCGTCCAGCATTCTGCTGAACATGTTAACTGTCACCAACATGTCCACGGCAGAGATGGACCGCTGCTTTTTCGATGCCTCCAGGGTTGTGTTCGTGGTCGTTGGAGTGTAGTTGAGGTCGATGGTGGGCTCTCCCGATTCCGACGACGCCGTGCGGGGATGGATGAACCGGGAGAGCGAGGCGGCGATCCTAGTGTGGCCTCCGAGCGAAGGTGTGTGCGGGCATTGATGGCTCAGTGTTGATGTAGAGCTCGTTGCGAACCCCAAGAGGAAGGTATGATGAGCACGGCAACAAGTTTCCCTCAGTTATGAAACCAAGGTTTGATCGAACTAGTAGGAGCAAGGAAACACCCCAACAGTGTTGCTAGCTGAGCCTTGGCAGGGCGCACTACCGGTGCTAGTAGCAACGTGGAAATCTGCACAACACAACCGCAGAACTCCCCAACTTGCGATGAGGTTGTCAATCTCACCGTTTTTGCTGAAAACAAAGGATTAAACGTATCGAATGGAAGGAAGTAATAGTTTGCAGAAAGTAAACACAAAGCAGTAAACAGTTTATAGATTGTATGTAAAAGTAAAGGACCGGGATCCATAGTTCACTAGAGGTGGCTCTCCTTAAGATAGATAACATGATGGGTGAACAAATTACAGCGGGGCAATTGACAAACATCGAGAAAGCAATACATGCATATACTAATCATCTTGACTCCTTTGAGACTTGATTGGGCATTACAACATTATACATAGACCGCCATCCAACTATATCTATGACTAATAATCCACCTTCAGGTTATCATCCGAGCCCCCTCCAGTATTAATTTGCAAGCAGCAGATTATTGCTTTACGAATTGCGTGTAATGTAAACAATACGATTGTTCTATGAACAAAGGATTGTTGTTTTATCCCTAGTAGCAACAACACATCTAGTACCTTAGAGATTTCTGTCACTTCTCCAGATTACCAGAGGCATGAACCCACTATCGAGCATAAATACTAACTCTTAGAGTTGCTAGCATCTACTTGGCCAAGATAGCTACTAACAATGGAAAGCATGCAAGATCACAAATAACAAAGACATGATAGAATCAATAATCAATCTGAAATAGCATCTCAATATCCATCGGATCCCCACAAACACAACATGCAGAATTACAAATAGATGATCTTGATCATGAACGGAGCTCACAAGATCTAGAAATGAAAGCACAAAGGAGGAGAACCAGCCATCTAGCTACTACATGGATCCGTAGTCCAAGGATGAACTACTCACGCATCACACCAGAGGCTTGCATGGTGATGAAGAAGGCCTCCAGGGTGAATTCCCCTCTCCGGCAGGGTGCTGGGAAGAGCTTCATATCCCTCCCGATCAAGGGACAGAGAAGACGGCGGCTACAAACTCTTTCTTGGATTTTTGATCAGTTACTTAGGGTTTTTGTCCCGAGGGCATCTTATAGGCGGAAGGAGATGCCGAGGGCGTGCTAGGGTCGGCAGACCACCCCCTGGCGCGGGCTAGGCCTAGCCGCGCGGCCAGGTGGTATGGCTGGCCCCCAGCCCTTCTCCGTCTCGTATTCTGGCATCTGATGACTTCCGGAAAAATAGGCACTTTGGCTTTTGTCCCGTCCAATTCCGAGAATATTCATTTTCTGACTTTCCTGGAACCAAAAACAGCAAAAAACAGGCAGCTGGCACTGTGGCTCTTGTTAATAGGTTAGTCCAAGAAATCATATGAAAAGTACTCCAAAGTGTGGGCAAAACACAAGAAAGTGGATAAAACCAAGCATGGAACAACAAAAATTATAGATACGTTTGCAATGTATCAAAAATTATAGATACGTTTGAAAATTATAGATACGTTTGCACTTCTATTCTTGTAGACAGTTGTTGGGCCTCCAAGTGTAGAGGTTTGTAGAACAACAGCAAGTTTTCCCTTAAGTGGATCACCCAAGGTTTATCGAACTCAGGGAGGAAGTGGTCAAAGGTATTCCCTCTCAAGCAACCCTGCAATCAAGATACAAGAAGTCTCTTGTGTCCCCAACACACCCAATACACTTGTCAGGTGTATAGGTGCACTAGTTCGGCGAAGAGATAGTGAAATAAAAGTGGTATGGATAATTATAACTGGTAACGGTGCTAGGAAATAGATTGATGGCGTGGAAGAGACTAAAAGCAAACTGAAATAAAGATGGAAGCAAGCAAACATGTAACAGATCTTGTTGCAAACGATGTATCAATGCTTAGAAACAAGGCCTAGGGATCATACTTTCACTAGTGAACACTCTCTCATAAATATATCCTCTCTTTATGATACTACTCTTAACTACTCTCCGATTGGACACTCTAATCGATGGTAGAGCTATAACAGCACACCTCAAAGTAAGCCTTTCCCATCTAGAAAACCCCACAATGTCACCTTGAGTACTAGATGAGTCCAACCAACACCACAATTTCATAAAGACATCCAACTCCAAATATAACTCATAACAAGTATTTGTAATCTCTAGCCTAAGTGCCACCATGGTGAGCATGCTGTCACTTTCACACACATGGGGAGAGCAGAGATTCATTAAAGCACTTGAGTAGCAAGGTAGATCTACTTGATTACAAAGCTCATGATCTCAATAAGATCATGCATAGAGAGAGAGATGAACACATAGCTACCGGTAGAACCCTTAGCCTCGACAGAGAACTACTCCCTCCTCATCATGGGAATCAACAATGTTGATGGAGATGGCGGTGGAGATCAATGGAGATGGCTCCGGGGGCACTTCCCCATCCCGGCAGGGTGCCGGAACAGAGACTATCTGTCCCCCGTATCTCCCCTTCGGTGGCGGCGACGCTGCGGAACTTTTCGTGGCTAGAGGCTTGACTATCTAGGGTTTATGCCTCGAGAGGCTTCTTATAGGCCAGAGGGCAAGGTCGGTGGGTGGCCAGGGGGCCCACACCACCTGGTGGCACGGCCAGGGTGGACCCGCGCCATGGGGTGGTGTGGCCACCCCGTGGCCCCTCTCCGACTCTCCTTCTGGCTCCGTGAGTCTTCCGGGAAAATATCAACTTTGGCTTTTGTCCGGTCCAATTCCGAGAATATTCATTTTCTGACTTCTTGGAACCAAAAACAGCAGAAAACAGGCAACTGGCACTGTGGCATCTTGTTAATAGGTTAGTCCCAGAAATCATATGAAAAGTACTCCAAAGTTGGAACAAAACATAAGAAAGTAGATAAAACCAAGCATGGAACATCAAAAATTATGGATACGTTAGCAACATATCAGGCATCCCCAAGCTTTGACGCTTGTACTTCTTGGATATTTCTTGGGGTGACACGCGTGGCATCCCCAAGCTTGAGCTTTAGTCCATCCTTCATCTCATTACTCATTCCTTCCATACACCTGAAATTTTTTCTTCATACAAAACTTCACACAATCTTTATTAGCAACATTAGTGCACTCAAGATAATAAGTCTTTAGGTTCAGTTCTAACACCAATAAACTTCCATTAGAACACTAGCTACTGTAGCACTTCCCTCAAAAAGCTCAATTCCCCAGAAGAACTCAAAAAGGAACCAACAAGAAGCAAATGCAGAAAATGGCATAAATATGTCAAAACAGACCAGCAGGTAAAGGCGAATTTTTTCAAACATCTTCTGTTGCTCAAATAAAAAAGTATTGAGCTAACGAAAGTTAGATAACAACGCTGGGCAGAAGCACAAAAATTCACGCCTCAAAAAGACATTCAGAGAGTTTACGCGAATTTGTACAGTGAAGCACAGATTTTTTTTTCGGGACAACAACTTTCCCAATCATTACTTCTCTCTCATTAGAGGTTACTCTTGGCACAAAAAGCAAATAAAAAGGATAAGGAGCGGTTATTACTGAAGTAATAACTTCCAAGACCCATCTAAAACTTTTGGGTTATCTCCCAATAAGTACTTTTCTTTAACACCTTTAAGTTAGGCATAAGAAGCAAGAAAAATGATCAAGTGTTCTCAAATGAAGAAGCATTAAAACCAAATTTCTTGCCCTTACCTCTCTTACTTTTATTCTTAACCTTGGGGAAAATGTGATTGTTTGGTGGAGAAGAAAGGTGCATGGTCGCCTTTCCCACATCTATTATTGCTCCAAGGAGTTCTAATAGGGACCTTCCAAGTGTAATTTGTCCTTTTCCTGCACATTCAATAACAAGATAATCAGTAGAAATCATTTTCCCAAGGATCTTTGTAAACACTCCTTCAGCTATTCCAATAGGTAATATGGTAGCATTATTAGCAAGAGATATTTCTTTTCCTCCTTCAGTAAGCCCCCAAAGATTCATAAATATCTTTGGGCATAAGAGAAAATTCAGACATGATATCACAGCGGGCTTGAAAAGTTTTAGTGTTTATCTCAATCTTTACTGTAGGGAGCCACTTTGATGGTTCAGAATTTATTGGAACATAATTATGATGCTCCCTAAGCGTATTATAGCAATCTTTTAAGCTAGTAGTGCTAGTCTCAAGAGTGTTTAGTCTAGCAAATATTCTTGCGAAAGAAATATCAGTTTGACTAGGCAAGTTGTAAGTGAGGATCAATTTCTTTATAGCATTAATAGCACCATCCTCATTACATTGGAGGAAATCTCTTCCCACCACAGCATCTAAAGCATATCTATAGCAAAGAGCAATTTCAAGGTAAAAACTACTAAGGAACAGGCTTTGAGTCATTTTAGGCTCAGTTTTTTTCATGTAGATCGGAGATTCTAGACCAAGCTTCCTTGAAGCTCTCCTCAATTCCTTGTTTAAAAGTGAAAATCATTTCCTCAGGTGACATAGTGATTGGAGCAAGGCTAGACATAGTGGCAACTTAAGAAAGGAACTAATTTTTTTGTGTTTTTGAAATAAGAAAGCAAACTAGTAAAACTATTTTTTTTGTGTTTTTGACAAAGAAACAAGCAAACAAAGCAAAAGGAAACTAAGAAAAACAAAAATAACAAAGTAAAGAGATTGGTTATGAGGGACTCCCCTTGTGAAGATGTCCTTGATTCCCTGGCAACGGCGCCAGAAAAATGTTTCCTGGCGCGTGGTTGACGTGGGAGCTTCTTCTTCTTAAAGTCCCCGACAACGGTGCCAAAAAAATGCTTGATGGCTTAGTGTTGATGTAGAGCTCGTTGGGAACCCCAAGAGGAAGGTATGATGAGCACATCAGCAAGTTTCCCTCAGTTATGAAACCAAGGTTTAGTCGAACTAGTAGGAGCAGGGAAACACCCCAAAGGTGTTGAAGCTGAGCCTTGGCAGGGCGCACTACTGGTGCTAGTAGCAACGTGGAGACCTGCACAACACAACCACAAAACTCTGTCCCCAACTTGCGATGATGTTGTCAATCTCACCGGTTTTGCTAAAATCAAAGGATTAAACGTATCGAATGGAAGGAAGTAATAGTTTGCAGAAAGTAAACACAAAGCAGTAAACAGTTTATAGATTGTATGTAAAAGTAAAGGACCGGGATCCATAGTTCACTAGAGGTGGCTCTCCTTAAGATAGATAACATGCTGGGTGAAAAAATTACAGCGGGGCAATTGACAAACATAGAGAAAGCAATACATACATATACTAATCATCTTGACTCCTTTAAGACTTGATTGGGCATTACAACATTATACACACAGGCGTAGCCACCACCGGGTCGAGGGTAGGCGCCGACCCGGCTCAGCTTTTGGGGGAAAAATCAGCTAGGAAAATTACAAAGGAACGACTCGCGCGCACGGACTGCCTCACCCAAATGACTCGACCTCCAAGGGGCTAACTCGACCAAGACCTAGCGCTGAGCGTCTCTCCCACCTCTGTCGCCCCGTTCCGGCCGCCGCCACGCCCCGTTTCGGCAGCCCGCCTCCTTGCTCCGCCGGTCAACCGCTTGCCTCCTTGCTCCGACTTGCCTCCCCGACTCCCCCTACAGCCCTTCTCGGCTCCTCCCTGGAGGCTGCTCGCCCCTGCCCCCTACTGCCTGCTCTACTCGGCCTTGGCCGGTCGCCCCTGCAGCCCTGCCCCCTTCGAATTTAATGGATTCCGACGAGGAGGCAGCCTGTATTGAAGAGGAGGAGGCAGCTTAGGAAGCAGCAACACAAGTTGAACTTGAAGAAGAGGAAGCGTGCAAGAGGGCACTCATAGAGGTTGATTCCCCCATTTGTCTTGAGTTTTGATGTCTATTTGTCTAGTAATTAGTAGAGTTTAATTAGTAGTTCTTGCCTCATAGTTTGTTTTCATTTCCAATATTGTAGGCAAATGTTTCGAAAATCTTTGATCTAGCAAATGTGGTTGTCGATCCCAGAGTTTTCATTCCTATAAGGACCGCGGTCATCTTCCTTGACACTTTGGTCTTTCCAACATGGATTCAACTTAATGGTATGATACTACCTTATCAAAATATAGCACTATTTTGTATCTAGTTCTCCTTTATAGTCAGTTTGTAGTTCTACTCGATGAAATATGAAAATTTAATATGTTTGGACCATTTTTGGTTGATTGCACTTGATTTTCTGCCGAAAATAAATTAGAACTTATTTGTTCGACCCGGCTCAGTTCAATTCATGGCTCCGCCACTGATTATACATAGACCTTCAGGTTATCATCCGAACCCCCTCCAGTATTAAGTTGCAAGAAACAGATTATTGCTTTACGAATAGCGTGTAATGTAAACAATACGATTGTTCTATGAACAAAGGATTGTTGTTTTCTCCCTAGTAGCAACAGCACATCTAGTACCTTAGAGATTTCTGTCACTTCCCTAGATTACTAGAGGCATGAACCCTCTATCGAGCATAAATACTAACTCTTGGAGTTGCTAGCATCTATTTGGCCAAGATAGATACTAACGGAAAGCATGAAGATCACAAATAACAAAGACATGATAGAATCAATAATCAATCTGAAATAGCATCTCAATATCCATCGGATCCCCGCAAACATAACATGCAGAATTACAAATAGATGATCTTGATCATGAACGGAGCTCACAAGATCTAGACATGAAAGCACAAAGGAGGAGAACCAGCCATCTAGCTACTACATGGATCCGTAGTCCAAGGATGAACTACTCACACATCACACTAGAGGCTTGCATGGTGATGAAGAAGGCCTCCAGAGTGAATTCCCCTCTCCGGCAGGGTGCCGGGAAGAGCTTCAGATCCCTCCCGATCTAGGGACAGAGACGACGACGGCTATAGACTCTTTCGTGGAGTTTTGTTCGGGTACTTAGGGTTTTCGTCCTGAGGGCATCTTATAGGCGGAAGGAGAGGCCGAGGGGGTGCTGGGGTCGGCCAGACCACCCCCTGGCGCGGGCCAGGCCTGGCTGCGTGGCCAGGTGGTGTGGCCGGCCCCCAGCCCTTCTCCGTCTCGTATTCTGGCATCTGATGACTTCTGTAAAAATAGGCACTTTGGCTTTTGTCCCGTCCAATTCCGAGAATATTCATTTTCTGTCTTTCCTAGAACCAAAAACAGCAGAAAACATGCAGCTGGCACTATGGCTCTTGTTAATAGGTTAGTCCATGAAATCATATGAAAAGTACTCCAAAGTGTGGGCAAAACACAAGAAAGTGGATAAAGCCAAGCATGAAACATCAAAAATTATAGATACATTTGTAATGTATCAGGCATGGCGTCCTGGGCTGGCCGCAAGGGGCGGACGTGACGGAGGTGGTAGAGGACGCGCCGGACATGGACACGCCACCATCACCGAAGGCCAGTGTGCCAACGAAGGCGGCTGTCATCGCCTCCTGCTTTATCATGTGCACGACGTTCTTGGCGGCATCCACCGCCAGCTCCTTTTGGTTGGCCCTGTTCTGCGCAGCGAGGATGCGCTCGTTCTCCTCCTGGCACTCCTTCTCGAGCTTGGCTTGGGCGAGTCGACCTCGCGCCGCAAGCCGCTGGCCGGCTCGCTTATCCGTCTCAATTTTCCGCTCCGCCGACGTCATGTTGGCAGCAGGCTTCTTCGGTCGGCCGCGCTTCTTGGCGGCGGGGACACTGGAGGGCGTAGCGTCGACCATGGCGGCGGGATCCATCACCTTTCCCGCCGCTCCCGCTAGTGGGAATTTTGGGAGAGGTTTTCTGGAGGGAGAAGTGGAGTGGCATGTTTTCCACTAGCGGGAGGGACCGATAGTAGATATGGTCGGACACACGCCCGGGCGCTGCGAGTCCGGGCCGACCGAGTGGTCACGCAAATTAGATGCAAGGATGGGTCGAGCCGGACATGATGGGACGGATAGGTCGTGCCGCTGTGGCACCGCGCATGTCGCGCGCGTCCGCGCGAACGGATTCGGACACGCCAGGATGGGTTGGGTCGATCTGATGGAGATGCCCTTACATCTGACGGAAGACGGGGAGGTTTAGGAGAGAAGGGGATATGTGGACTCCATCGTATCCAATAAGTACATCATACACCAACACGTAGCTAGCCCAATATTAATTCCAACTGCCCCTTAATCAAAACGTTTTGAAAGACAGTTTAGATTACGCTTGAATTCATGTAGCAACTTTTTTTTGCGGAAAAAATTCATGTAGCAACTTGACAGTGTGAGCCTTAGTGAAGCCAATTACAACTTGATCTTTGCTAGAGATAAACTTGATATCCAAAATTTTATTTGTAACTCTTTTTCTCACAAAGTGAAAATCAATTTTAATGTGTTTTATCAGTGGATGAAACACTGGATTTGCATATAGATATGTAGCTCCTAAGTTATCGAGTCCATATTTCTGGAGCTTGGGCTACATGGCTCCTGTTTTTTAAATCTTTCGAAAGTTTCAGTTTGAAGTTTCAAAAAAAATGCAAAAATAGAATTAGACGTAGATATTAATATACTCTATCCAATACACAAAGTCTCACCCCGAAGTACTTTGCATCTTTGTCATTGTTCTCTTTTTTTTCGTTGTCTTCCATCGTAACCCCTCTTTCTCCGTGCTTTGTCCAAGAATTATAGATGTACATGAAACCGTACTGAATCAGGTGGACGTGAGTGGTTTTTTAGGAAGAGTAATCCTTCTCATTACGACAAACACGACACGGACAATACATAAAACCATTCCTCTTGTTTGCCTTAGCCACTTCGAGAAAAGAATGCACGTCTTTAATGAACGCGTCAGACATTCAGGAACCGCCATACATCCATGACCGGCTCATCTGCATTATATAAAAAGCTTGGATCATATTCACTTCATTTATTTGTTGAAATCTAAGAATTTAGTGTGTACTAACAACCTATTTATAAAATTTTATATGCACCAATTTTTGAATTGGACAAAACTCTTAACATAATTTTTTTTTGAGTTTTTAATTATTGATCTAGGAGTGAAAACCTCATTCAATTCTGAGTTCTGAAACTCTAAAATTACACATCTCAAGTTTCATCTCAACTTTCAGTAACTTTTTGCATAATAAAAATAGGTCTAAAATTACACATCTAAAATTCCCTCTAACTCTCTACTTCTAAAGCATGAAATCCCTCTCTACTTCTAGAGCATTGAGCAAAATAACAATGATAGATGAAAGAATAAATTTGCTAACCTTTTAGAACCTTGGATTGAAGGGTGCCACCAAATCTTGACAAATCTTTGACAAAAAATTGGGAAGAACTTGAGCTAGCTTGGAGCAAAATGGCCATGGGATCGGGCAGGATGAAGCGATGGCATATATAGAAAAAACCATTAGTCCCGGTTTGTATTACAAACCGGGACTAGAGAACAAGAACTACTAATGGTCACCCAGCTCGTAGCCATTGGGGTCTAGATCTTTAGTCCTGGTAGGTATTGGTCCCAAACGAATCGGGACTAGTCACCTGCATCCTCCTAGCCATTGGGACCAAGACGAACCGGGACTAGTGGTCACACTAGTCCCGGTCCCATACCCTACCGGGACTAGAGCCCCTGGCAGATCCAAACGAAAGTCATGTTTTCTACTAGTGACTATGGCGGGGGCTTTTCCGGTCTGCTTGGCCGCAGATGCGGCGTCCTCCGCGGATGTAGGCGATGCTACCGCTGCCGCGGCCGCCGCTGATGCCGACCGAGTTCCGTGCGCGCAGATGGGTGCGGGGGCCCTGAGCAACCTTGCGAGGGCCGCCTCGCCGCTGCCGGTGACCTTGTCCGGTTGAACGGCCGCCCATAGGCTATGCGCTCTCACGTCGTCGATGCGGGGGCTGCCGAACGGTGGTGGTGGTGCCGCGGCCATGGTTGAGAATCGGGGTGACATGACTGGAACTGGGAGGTGAGCGGAGTGGCCTGTGAGTTAAGGCAAAAATGTCCCGTCTCCCGCCCTTTCCCACGCGTTCAAGCAGTCGGCACGTGGCACTCGCCAGGGTCTGGCCCTATGGAAACGGCCGAAATCGGTGTTCCCAGCGGGCTAAGTTTGCTTGCTTTAAGAGCCGTGTGATACAGTACTTTCATGCGACTCAACTCTCCAAACGGGTTTATTTCTTCCTACGCCGTACGAGAAACGGGCGTTGGCCCAACCAATTGAACCAAACACGCCCTAAGATTCGTGTCGTGCCCGGCCAGCCCGACGAGCGAGTAACCAGCCGAACGCGCCCAGATTGAGTTAGACCTTTCCTCTGCTTTGTGCCATTGTGCGTTGATGGTGGCTCCATCTCACGCCCGTGAAAAGGAAGACACGAGAAGTTTGATGAGATTCTGTCGTGGGAAATTCGGAAAACCACGACGTTGTTTCGTTTTCGTAGACCCCGTAGTAGTAGTACTAGAAGTGAAGAGGTAGACGCCTATTCAATGGGGGGTAGATTTTCATGCATGCAGATGGTCCATGCATGGCTCCCAGAAGGAACAGAGGTTTGCCAAAACCTTCTCCCTCGGCGGTCCCTGGGCTGTCTGCGAAAAGGTAACCACGTAGCTACCGATAATGAATGCAGTTAAGTGGTCCAAAGCACGCAAGCACAGATCACTGGCGCCGGTACTAGTACAACTAAAACCGTTGCCATGGTCAGCGTCGATCTCCGTAAACCCCGCCGGATACGCGCATGCATGTTCTCCTCCCCTCCCCCCACACCCAGCACCAGCAGCAGCTAAACCCTAGATAGATAGATGAGGCCGTAGTAGCCATAGCTCCCTGTTCCAGTGTTCCGGGTCTCCATCCGCACATGCCGCTCCTCCGTACGACTGGTTTTTACTGCGTTTTACGCGCCACCGCCGGGCCAGCTGCACGCCAACAAGTTTCTCCGTGGAGTAGTAGAAGTACGTACGAATGATGGATCAGTTGCCGCGAACTACAGTCACGCACGTACACTGACTGACTGAACACGGAGCCAGCAGCAAGCAATTCACTCTCGCATCGATGACAGGGGAAGAAAGCAAAACCATCACTGACCTGGCGGGCCCCCGCGTCCTAAGATTCTGTGCCGGCGTATTCAATGGCCACCCCGTCCGTCCGTCCTTGCCGCGCCGTGCCATGGCGCCCCCACGCTCCACTGCATCCAACGTCCGCGCGCCAGTACCGCTGCCTCGCCCCGCCCCCCGCGCGCGCGGCCACCATCCACGGCGTGGTGGCGTCGATGCGTCGTCTCCATGGATCGATCGTGTCGTCGAGTCGTGGTGGTGGGAGGGAGTGGGGGATGGGCCAGTTGGGCAACTACCACTGCCAGTCCGGTCAGTCAATCGTACTCATAGCTTGCCGTCAGCCATACACTACCTACGTACTACTGGGTACATGCGCCCATACACGCATGTCTGTCTGCCTGTCTGTCTTGCCCATGTTCACGTTCGTGTTCATGTGTGGATGGAATGGATGGGCGCTTTCGTGCTACCTCTCGCGTCAATCCTACTAGTACTTCTGAGTGCGTGCACCGGTCAACCTAGACAGGCCTACGTGCTACGGTGGGAAGCACATCCAAGCTACTACTACTACCGTGCATGTACAAGTTGACCGGCCGGAGAAACAGAGAGACGGATCGGTCGCGGTGAACGAGGCACCGGCGCCGTAGGCGGGCGTGGCCAGCCAGGAGCCCAGGACCCGGGCGTGTTCGCGCCCGGCGAGGCTGGCAGCTTGGTGCAGCTGCCCGGCCGCGACGTAGCGCGGCCCCGCCACGCGACGAGCCGGCCGGGGCTTTAATTAAATTTGGGTTTGGGGTAGCTCCCCGGCGGGCAGGGCAGGGCCATGCGTGGCGGGTCCGGCTGCTGCAAATTGCAATGCATGCGCCCCGTTTCCCGCACGGCGCCACTCCCCATAACTCCGAGTGTAATTAATCATCCACTCACTGACTGACTGACTGACTGATGTGATGGCTGCTGCAGCTGCTGCCCGCTCCCCGCTGCGCAAGTACAATTACCACCACCACCACCACTGCGACGACGGACGACGACGACAAGATCACAGGCCGAAAAGGCATACGAAAACGCAGAGACTTTTCCGCGGCGCGGGGCCTCATCGATCGATCGACCGCGCGCTGGACCGCCCTCATCCGGCCGGCCGGCTGGGGCTGGGTCGCCCGTCCGTGCCAGAGGAACAGAAAGCCGATGGAGACGGACGTACAGTCGCAGGTTTGCTGCTGCCCGTGGTGATCCAAATGCGTGGTCGAGGCAGGCAGGCCGGCAGGCCTGGCCGCCGCAGAGATCTCCCCAGTTTCCACAGCGAGAGATTTTTAAATGAGCCAACGAGGTTTTGCTTTGCGGCTGCAGTCGTGATCTCTGTGCGTTCGAGGTACGTACAACATGGATTCACGCGTCACCTGTCTGTCATAAACTCATAATCTAAGTAGTAGCTCTGGCCGTACGTACGGACCAGTGAGCCTTTGTTAATTAAGACCCCGTAGCTTATTGATCACAGATTATTATCTCTTTCCTGCTTCTACGCTGCACATGTACTATCTATCGTGCTCCAGTGTGCTTAGATTAGCCAGCAGTTAGTTAATCACGCAGCAAAGCATGACGCCATACGCCTGACGATATGCATGGTCGAGCCGAGGTGGCGCGCGTCCCTTTCAGCAGCTCCTCGCTATTTCCTCCCCAGCGAAAGAGGCCGGCCGGGAAGCCAGGACGGAACAGCAGGGCCGGGAGCGCGTGTGATTCGATCGGACACGGCGAGGGAAACGGGGGAGTTCTCACATGCGTATGCCCCGGAGCCACGGAGCCGCGTGCGTGGACTGGACGACGGATGGATATCGATCGATCGCACGTAGCTTTCGACCAGTCTCAACCTCAAGTCAAGTGGCTCGTCACGAAATCCCCGTCCATCAATCCGCTACCCATGAACAAGATCGACGACTGCGCGCGCGTACGCTGCATCAGAGCTAGTAGACGACATGCGCGGATGGCGGATGCACTCCAATTTAAGTCGGTGCATGGTCCAGCCGGACAAAAACTCAACTATGCATGCTTGTCGGAGATCGATCATTAGCGAGCCTCTCGTAGGCATGTCCAGTGTATATATACGTACATGCTTCACCGCTTGGTCGATAAATCGAGCGCGCTTGGCTCGCTAATTAAGTAAATACACAAATTGGAGCACATATACAGTATATATACAGTTATTCCAAAAAGAAGAAAGGCAAATAGCTAGCTATCTTTGGATTGGAGCTTCCGTGCATGAGAGCTTGCAATCAACATCCGCGTGACATGATACATCTGCACCGGTCCTTTTCAACCAGCAAAAAACACAGAGCACACTTTCAACCTGACATTGAGGTTTGAAAAAGACCATGCATGAATCAGCCGAAGCAACTGCAAAGCATGTATAGTTCGAGGACCGTCTGCACACGAACTCAATCACTTATACATAAGATTGTTAGGGCAATAGATCTTGTATTACCTGAGGGCCAATGGCCAGAATATATAGTACAAGTACAGGTACAAATATACAGGAAACCCCCTAACATATGGGGAAACTATAATACACACAGATATACTCTAACACCCCCCCCCCCCACTCAAACTCATGGTGGATCCACAACACTGAGTTTGGAGAGTAAGAAATCATGCTGAGCGCGAGTTTGTGCCTTTGTAAAAAAATCTGCCAACTGCAAGTTTGAAGGCACATAATGAAGCGCAACAACCTGATCCTGCACCTGATCACGTGTATAAAAAGCATCAACACCAATATGCTTGGTTAGCTCATGCTTGACCGGATCACGTGCAATACTGATAGCACCTGTACTGTCTGACAAAAGTGGAGTGGGCGTCGTAACAGAAACCCCAAAATCTGCAAGCAACCACCGTAACCAGGTCACCTCAGCAGTCACCGAAGCCATAGCCCGCAACTCAGCCTCAACACTCGAACGGGAAACCGCTACCTGTTTCTTCGTCTTCCAAGCAACAAGCGAACCACCAAGAAACACACAGTAAGCAGAAAGTGAACGACGATCCGTAGGATCATTCGCCCACGTAGCATCCGAGTAGCACTGGAGCTGGAGAGAGCTAGAACGAGGGAAGAAAAGGCGACGAGTAATCGTGCCACGAAGATAACGGAGGACACGGAGGAGATGACCGTAGTGAACAGTGGTAGGAGCTGAGACAAACTAGCTCAGAATATGAACAGGATAACAGATATCAGGACGGGTGACAACAAGATAAACGAGACTCCCAACAAGATGGCGATAACGAGTGGGATCGGGAAGAGGATCACCATCCGTAGAACGAAGCTTAACATGAAGCTCCATAGGAGTCTCAACGGTGCGCTCATCCGCAAGAGCAGCCCGAGCAAGAAGATCCTGAATATACTTTTCCTGAAATAGAAAACCCATCAGAAGTGGATAAAACCTCAATCCCAAGAAAATAGCGAAGAGGACTAAGATCAGTCATAAGAAACTGAGCACGAAGACGAGCCTTGACAAAGGCAATATACTCAGGATCATCACCAGTAATGATCATATCATCAACATAGAGAAGGAGAAGAGTGCGTCCACGAGGAGAAGTGTGAACAAAAAGCGCTGGATCATGAGAACTAGGAGAAAAACCAGCAGCAGTCACCACAGAGGCAAAGCGCTCAAACCAGGCACGAGGGGCCTGTTTCAGGCCATAAAGAGAACGTCGAAGACGACAAACCATCCCATCAGGAACAGAAAGCCCAGGAGGAGGTTGCATATAAACCTCCTCACTCAACTTGCCATTAAGAAAAGCATTCTGAACATCAAGCTGGGACACAGACCAGCGTCGGACAGAAGCAACAGCAAGAAGAGTACGCACAGTGGTCATATGTGCCACAGGAGCAAAGGTCTCATCATAGTCACGACCATGTTCCTGCTGAAAACCACGAGCCACAAGACGCGCTTTGTAGCGCTCAAGAGATCCATCAGAGCGGGTCTTAATTTTATAGACCCACTTACATGTGATAGGACGAACACCAGAAGGGAGAGAGACAAGATCCCAGGTGCCTGTGCGCTCAAGCGCAGCAATCTCCTCAGCCATGGCAAGCTGCCATTCAGGATGACACGCAGCATCCCGATAAGAAGTCGGCTCGGAAACTACAGAGAGGCCATACTGACTAGGGGAGTAACGATCTGGAGCACGACGCTGACGAATAG
Source organism: Avena eriantha (assembly GCA_910589775.1). NCBI lineage: Eukaryota > Viridiplantae > Streptophyta > Magnoliopsida > Poales > Poaceae > Avena > Avena eriantha. The sequence continues at coordinate 337,608,312 of OU342746.1, forward strand.
GTCGTGAGGAAGGAAGCTCATCCGCGGAAGATGACTCATCAGAAGAGGAGGAAGAAGGAGGCGCGGAGGAAGGATCCGAAGCTGGAGACCGAGGAGAACTAGGAGAACTAGACGGAGGAGAGGATGGCGCCGAAGACAAAGGAGACGCAGCAGAAAGAGGAGGTGAAGGAGAAGAGACAGCGGAAGGTGTATCAGGAAAAAGAAGAAAAGAGAGATCATCCGTTGGGTAAGTACCAGAGGTGGGGCGAGGATAGAAAGGACGCGTTTCATCGAACGTGACATCACGAGAGATGCGCATACGACGACCAACGGGGTCCCAACAGCGCTAGCCCTTATGCTCATCACTGTAGCCAAGAAAAACACACTCAACAGACTGAGCGGTTAGTTTGGTGCGTTCACGAGGAGGGAGAAGGACATAGCAAACGCAGCCAAATAAACGAAGAGCCGAGTAGTTTGGACAGGATCCAGAGAGACGCTCGAGAGGAATGCCACCCTGAAGAGCAGCGGAAGGCTGAATATTAATGAGGTAAGTCGACGTAGCGACAGCCTCAGCCCAGAAATGCGGCGGAAGAGAGAAAGCAATCATCATAGCACGGGTAGTCTCAAGAATATGACGATGCTTACGCTCGGCGACACCATTTTGAGCATGGGCGCCGGGACACGAGAACTGAGCAAGGGTGCCCTGCTTAGCAAGGATACCACGCAGGTGCTGAGAGATATACTCTCCTGCAGAATCAACACGAAAAACACGAATAGGCGTGGAATACTGGGTACGAACCATAGCCACAAAACGCTGATAAATAGCAAGCACCTCGCTGCGAGAGCGCATAAAAAATAACCAGGTGTACCGTGTAAAATCATCAATAAACAAAATATAGTATCGATGACCCCCTTTTGAAGCAAAGGGAGCCGGACCCCACACATCTGAATGAACTAAATCAAAAGGTCGCTGAGATACAGACACACTAGTAGGATAGGGAAGCTGAATCTGTTTACCTAACCTACAACCCTAACACGAATGAAGCGACGATACATCTCCTGAGACAAGCCCCAGAAGCTCACGACGAACTAAGGATGATAAATGGGAACCACAAAGATGGCCCAGCCGATGATGCCACTACTGAAAAGAGCCAATGACAGACGCAGCAACCGTAGGAGAAGTGGCAGAAGAAGTGTCGGCAGAAGGAACGCGAAGCCAGTCTAACTCCCAGAGCCCAGGAGACTCAATGCTCCGAGGGCCAGCTCCAACCAGAGCCTGTGTACGACGGTCCTGAATAGCACAAGAATCAGCATCAAGAATGACCCTACAACCAGAATCAGTAAGCTGACTAGCAGAGAAAAGATTCATCTTAAGACTGGGAACATGAGAAACATCAGGAATAGAGAAGGAAGAAGTAGAGAGGGTGCCTCGACTAGAAACAGGAAGAGAGGTACCATCAGCTGTAATAACACGGACAGGAGAAATAAGAGAGCGAAGAGCAGAAAGAATAGAAGATGCAGAAGTCATATGAAAAGAAGCTCCAGAATCTAGATACCACGGGGATGACGTACCTGACTGTGTAGAAGATGATGGTCGCCCAGTGCCAGAAGAAGTAGTCACAGAACCAGCAGAACCCGACGAGGAGGAGCCTGTAGAAGCGAGCAGACTACGAACACCACGAATAATGTCCTGATCAGACAGAGCACCAACAGAAGGTCCAGAAGCACCAGTAGGAGGTCTAGAGGCAACAACAGAAGATCCTGAAGACCCAGATTGTCGACGAGCAAGGTACTGCTGACGTAAGCGTGGATCCCTCGTCCAGCAACCAGAGATGTCGTGGCCAGGCTTGCCACAGTGAGCACAGGGAGGACGAGAACCACGAGGCTGCTGAGACTGACGCTAACCCTGGGCCAGTGGAGTGGAGAGTAGTGGCGGCGCGAGAGACCGCGACGAAGCCGGCGGCACAGGGGGACCATGAGCAGCAAGCACAGACGGAACCTCAAGAAGACCAGCACCACGAAGACGAGTCTCCTCAGCACGAAGCTCAGCCAGTACCTCAGAGAGCGGAACACGACCACGGGCAAGCAGCTAGGCACAACGCGGCTCAAACTTCTTGCGGAGCCGTGACAAGAACTCGAAGACGCGCTGAAACTCCAGATCCGCGTGCACAACCAGACAGCAGGGACAGGTGTTACACACCGCTGTATGAAGAGAGTCAAGCTGACGCCAAATAGTAGCACTCTGAGTGTAGAAATCATCAGTAATAGAATCACCCTGCTTAAGCTCATGCTCCTGATGAACCACAGACAGATAAAGAGCATCTCCAGATGGCTGATAGCGCTGACGAAGAAAAGCCCACTGAGCAGCAGCAGTGGGAAGACCCATGAACTCAGAAGCATACTGAGGCAAAACACTGGAAGTGAGAACAGCAGCAGCACGAGCATCCTCATCAATCCACTGAGTGTAGTCGGCCAGATCCAGCCGGTAGGCCGTAGTAGCAGCAGAATGCGCCTGAACCTGGCGCTCATAGTCAGTCCGAGCAGAATCATCAGCACTCTGGGCTGCATCCTTGACCGCCTGAGTAGCATCGGGGGCAAGGGGAACGGGTGTCGGGGCACGAGGAAGACGGGCGGCGGCGGCCGGGGCGGCGGCGGGCCGGGACGGCGGCGACGGCGGCGGCGGCGGGGCTGGGGCAGCGGCGGCGAGTAGAGAGAGGAAAAAAAGGCCTTACGGCTCTGATACCATGTTAGGGCAATAGATCTTGTATTACCTGAGGGCCAATGGCCAGAATATATAGTACAAGTACAGGTGCAAATATACAGGAAACCCCCTAACATATGGGGAAACTACAATACACACAGATATACTCTAACAAAGATCACATAATTTTGTAGAACTGCGTGCTCTAGCCAATGCAACCAAAAGACCGAGCCGATGGAAGAGACTTGGCAATGCGTTTATACTTCAACAAATTTAACCCTAAAACAAGATACAATAAGCTCTTTTGCTAGAAACTTGAATTAACGTCACATTTCATGGCGACACAACCCTTCCCCTGTTCCGCACGAACCTAGAGGCAAGTTTTGAGAGTCCCCTTCCTCCTCCCACCGGGCCCCTCCGATGGCGCCCTTGCCGGACTAGCCGGTAAGCGGTGGCCGGGAGGCGGCGCCGGAGTAGTTAGGTTTAGATTTGTTGCGTGTCTGCTTGCTGCGGGCCTTCTGCCCGTCGGCTGCATCTCCCCAGTCTACGGCAGCCAGATCTGGGGTCTAGGGTCTTGCCCCTCTGTTTCGCTGCTCCGGTGGATAGAGCTAGCGGCGACGGCGAGCAAGGCAACCTCGAATAAAGCTGTGGTGTATCTTGGTTTTCTTGAGGTGGAGCAGGATGGCGCCGTGGATTTGCTTCAGGCTGGCCGTGCTGGAGAGGTAAAGCTGGGTCTCGGCGGGCTTTCCTCTTCGCATAGTTGGGTGAGTGGCGCCACGCCGCCCCTTCTGTCCTGCCGTGGAGGCGAGGGGACGGGTTGTGTCGTGTGCGACTCTACCACTCCGTCGAGATGCCGTGCCTGGTGTTGTCTCCGTCTGCTCGACGCCTCTGCTACTTCGCTCCTCTTCTCGGCTGGCCATGCAGGCAAGGGAGAAGTTGCTGCTGGTGGTGAGGCTGCTGACGCATGGAGATGGTACCGAGGGTCCCTGGAGACTGCGCCCGCTACAACAGTTCCTCGGCAACGGTGATGGTGTTCTGCTGCTTCTTGTGGCCACAAGGGTGGCCCTGTTGCGCTCAGCCTACGAGGCTCGAGCTCGTTCTTCCTCCAAATCGAGAGGCTCTTCTTGGATCCCAGCATGGCGTCCATCGCTGCTGCCCCCAAGTGGTTTCATCCCCGGTGGGCGCAATGGCAGCCGTGCTTGGAGATTCCTGGTCTTCGGCGGAGTAGTTGGACTCGATCGTGTTTGTGCGATTCCTGTTAGGGTGTTCTTTGCATATCTCGGGGACCTTGTTGCTTCTTCTTTATTTTCTGAGGTCTTGATTGTAAATGTGCCACCCACAGCCAGTTAATGCAGTCTCTAGGCCCTTGTCCGTTCAAAAAAAAGTCACATTTCATGGGCCCACACTTTTCCCTGCTATTATCGTATTTTCTTTTGCAGATTTCTTAGTTGTGTGAGAAATGATCATATGGTCCACCTCCTTCTTGCCAAAAGAACTCTAGTGTCCCACGCGATCCGATATTCAATGGAATCCTTATTCAAATATTAAACAAATATTGGATGCGTTTAACTAACAGAAACAACATCATTGTTGACCAGAAAGGCCACACTACTAGTGTTCTTAGCGAAATTGGGGGCGAAGCTGATGTAGCCGTGCACGGGTCCGGATACTAAGACTAGTAACATGTAACTACATGCAGTGCCAATTAGGTATTTTGGTGATATGACATGTCATTAAATCATGAAAAACATGTTTGTGGTAACTAGCTATGTTACCGTAACATCACAGACCAAGATAAAATGAGTCTACAACCTAGTAATAAATAAGGTTTTTCATGATACTACTAGACACAAGTTACTACTACTCACTATGAAGGTGATAACATATGCTAGTAATATAATACACGACACTATCCTATATTACTCTGCACTATGACTAGTCTAAGTATCCGCTCCATGGGGGCGGACATAGTTGACTTAAAAAAATAGCGGTCCCGAAAATCTTTATCTCCAATCACCCCGTTCTGATAATCGAGGGATGGGGTTTCGGAAGCCGATTTTTTCTTCCATATGGTTAAAACAATACACCCCCTTCATCCAGAAATAAGTGATTTGCATTTATCTAAATAAACATATATCTATATACTAAAACACGTATAGATACAGGCTAATCTAGACAACTCCAAGTCACTTATTTTTGGACGGGGGAGTATGTAGTATTATGATTAAGCTCAGAGATACTAGGTGGTGTTTGTTTACAAATAAAAGATCTTGAAGTTGCTCTACTTGGCATGTTTGTCACTTTTTCTCTTTGTGTTGGTGTGTTGGTTGTGTGCGTCGTTGATGCTTTGTCATTGTGTTATGCAGTGTAGGTTGATTCTTTTTCACTAGGTTTCCATTTTAGTAAAGTTGTCTTTTTTTTACAAAGTGAAAAAATACATTATGTATAACTTTTTATCAAAACCAAACTTTACATATTTTGATGGAGTGTAAGGAAAAAAACGACAGCATGTAAAATATCAAATCAATATTATTAGAACTGTCATGAAATGTATATATGCATTTGAGTAGATGTTGGCATGGTTTTTAAATACCTGGTCAAACTTTATACATTTTGACTTAGACTGAAAATAACACACACAACCTATTTTTGGAATGAATGTGTGACTATTTCTAAGGCCAACCTAAAAAAAGTTCGTAAAGAATCTGATCGGACTATCACACTCGGCCAGAGTAGAGATTTGGTGCGACAAAATGAAAAAAAAAAACCCACCACATTTTGGTCAGCGGTGTAAAAAAACATAAATTTGGTTGGTATTTTTTTATGTAAAGAACCCTCTTTGAGTTTTTCATTAGGAAACTACCTTTTGTGGACAAGTCGTTGAGATAGCATCGATTGCATCATATGTGTGTCTTAAGTCGTTCTCTGATAGCACGGGCCCACTATCAGGTCGACGTGGCAAAGCTAGATGGCGGGGTAGCAAACGGCCGTTAGGTCTCTGCTAGGCCATTGTTTTTTTTTTTAAAGTTTTGGTAATTTATTGTCAAAAAAAAAAGTTTTGGTAATTTCACTCTCACCCCCGCGTGTTGTCGGACCATGGCGACTAGAGGCGGCCGTGACCTCCACGTCCTGGGCAGCGATGGGGATGCTCGCATCGGAGGCATGAATCTGTTTCCCACAGCGGGTAAGCCATGGAAAATAATTCTATGGTACCTGATCCACGAAATCAGCCTCGTGGACTAACTCCTTTGATTGACACATGGCATTTGTGAAGATTTAGATCTAAAAATTGACTCACAAATACTGTGATTTTCTTCTCACTTGGACATGTGTCAACCAGAAGAGTTGGTCCACGGGGCTAATTTCGTGGACCAGGTCCCATAGAATTATTTTCCGTAAACCAGAATTGGGGATTTATAATGTACTATTCCAGAAACTGTGCTCCGTAGATTTAGAATTTAAGTTTAATATTTATTTGAAGTCCATGTTGGCAAGATACTAGGACGTGGAAGCTGTACATTAATTCGATAGGGCTATTTTTTTTCAAAAATCAATGCGCTAGTCTGATATTAAATATCTAAATTTGCTATCGATGATGGAGAATGAGGGATATGGATTGTGTGACTAAATTTGCTATCGCAGCGCTAGCCTGATTTGGGAGCTGTATAGGCTAGATTTAGTGGACAACAATGATAAGGTGGATGAGATAATTAGGAAGTATGAAAGTACCAAGAAATTGGTACTCACTGTGATGAGGAACAAGAGGAAAGAAACAAATGTTCAGTCCTCATTGAAGAGGCCATTCTTTGATTTTTTTTAGCTAAATCATATCCAGGTGTCATTGATCTAGAGGCAGGTGGTTAGGATAATCCAATTCCCTACTAGTTTCAGACACAGAAAGTGTGAACTGTCAGAACATGTATACACACATTGATGAGAATTATTTTCAGAATAAGAGGAACAAGAGGATGGATAGCCCGCCGATGAAAGAGACAGTTGGTATGATGAAGGCCAATATTACTCATTATATGCATAGAGGATGAGAATAAAAGAGGAAGAGGAATTGCACAAAACAATTGCAGAGATGGAAAGAAGAAGGATGCCCCATTTTTACATGGCGCTTGAATATCAGCAAGGCCGAAAACCATCTTTATTTAGGTCAATCCAACAGTCCCCACACTTCCGATCGACTCCTGGCAATTGGCACGGTGCCGGATGACCTGCATCCTAGACGAGCCGAATGTTGACCCCAAATCAGGCCCTAGCGCTGCGAGGCTGACAGGTGCTGCGTTGCTGTTGAAGTATGATCCAAATTCTATTAAGGAGGCTAACTTCTGACGGAGCGGAGCGAGGCCTGTCGCCAGGATAAGTTGCCACCGCTATATATCCCTCTTGTAAGCCGCCGGCTGGGATAAGTTGCATCTGTGAAATCTTCGGCGTTGTGTAAACACTCCCCGTTATAGTGAAGTTTCACTGGAAGGCGCCCGTGGTTTTTTCCTCTCTTTATTGGAGAGGTTTTTCCACGTTAAATCTGTGTCCCCTTGCTATGATTCCTTTATCGTTCTTCGTTATTTGATTGTCACAAAGCTAACAAGTGGTATCAGAGCCCTAGGTTCTAATCTAGGTTTGCGACATGTCGTCATTGAAGTTCGGTCTACCACATCTGGACTACTCCACAAGATTCTGCTTGTGACAGGTGAAGATGCGGGCGATTCTCGCCCAAACTTCAGATCTGGATGAAGCGCTGGAAGGAATCGGGAAAGATGATGCTAAGAGATGGTCTGACGAAGAGAAGCGGAAGGACAGTAAGGCTTTGTCTATGATTCAACTTCATCTGTCCAATAATATTTTGCAGGAAGTTTTGGCAGAGAAATTTGCTGCTGCTCTTTGGGTGAAACTGGAATCGATCTGCATGTCAAAGGATCTAACCAGTAAGATGCATGTGAAGATGAAGTTGTTCTCGCATTGATTGCAGGAAGGTGGATAGGTAATGAATCACTTATCTCTTTTCAGAGAGATTGTTTCTGATTTGCAATCTATGGAAGTAAAATATGATGATGAGGATCTAGCTCTGTTACTCTTATGCTCGCTGCCTAGTTCTTATACATACTTTCGTGATACAATATTGTTGAGCCATGATAAAATAACCCTTGATGAAATACAAGAGGCCCTCAAACAGAGGGAAAAGATGAAAACTATGGTGCAGGCAGATGGGGTGTCATCCAAGGCTGAAGCTCTGCAGGTTCGTGGCATGACCGAGCAGAGATCTAACAACTATGGCAACCGAGATAAGAGCAAAGATGGCAAAAGTCGTTCGAAGTCCAAGGGAAAGGACAAGTTCTGCAGGTATTGTAAGAAATCTAATCATGTTATTGATGATTGTTGGAAGCTGCAGAATAAGGAGAAAAGGAACGGGACTTACCAACCAAAACATAAGGATCAAGGTACTGGTAAGGCTGCTGTTATTTCTGGTGATAGTTCTGACGGTGAATGTTTAGCCGTTTTTGCTGCTTGTGCTTCTCGTGATGATGAATGGATACTTGATACTGCATGTTCGTTTCATATTTGCTGTAACAAAGATTGGTTCAGTTCATATGAGTCTATGCAGACTGGAGATTTGGTACGTGTGGAGAATGATAACCCGTACCATATTGTCGGAGTTGGATCTGTTAAGATCAAGACACATGATGGTGTGACACGTACGTTGACTGAGGTGAAGCACATACCAAGCATGGCTAAAAAATTGATCTCCCTGAGTACCATGGACGTTAATGGATACAAGTACGCCGGTGGGCGTAGGTTGATGAAGGTATCAAAAGGTTCTCTTATTCACATGATAGGTGATATGAATTCTGCTAAGGTATATGTTCTTAGAGGTAGCACTTTGCCTGGTATTGCTGCTGTTGTTACTTCTAATGATCCTTATGATTGTGGTAAAACAAATCTGTGGCATATGCGACTTGGGCATATGAGCGAACATGGCATGACAGAGTTGGTTAAGAGAGAACTGATTGATGGTTGCAACTTGGGTAAGTTTGAGTTATGTGAGCACTGCGTTTTTGGTAAGCACAAAAGAGTTAAATTCAATGCTTTCGTTCCTACCACCAAATGCATTTTAGATTATGTGCATGCTGATGTATTAGGGCCTTCCCGTAAGACATCTATTGGTGGTGCTAATTACATTCTTACTATTATTGATGACTACTCAAGAAAAGTGTGGCCATATTTTTTTGAAACATAAATATGATGTTTTTGATGCTTTTAAGAAGTGGAAAGTTATGGCAGAAAAGTAAACTGAAAAGAAGGTAAAGGTACTACGTACTGACAATGGTATGGAATTCTGTTCTAATGAGTAATGAGTTTGAGGAGTTTTGTAGTAATGATGGTATGCTCAGGCACCACACCATCCCTTACACTCCTCAGCAGAATGGCGTCGCTGAGCGCATGAACAGAACCATCATATCGAGGGCTCGATGTATGTTGTCCAATGTAGGTATGCATAGACGTTTCTGGGCTGAAGCAGCCAACACAGCGTGCTACCTCATCAACATGTCACCTTCTATTCCACTTGAGAAGAAAACTCCTATTGAGGTATGGTCAGGTTCGCCTGCTGATAATTCACAGTTGAGAGTTTTTGGTTGCACTGCTTAGGCTCACGTTGATAATGAAAAGTTAGAGCCTAGAGCTGTTAAGTGCTTGTTCCTTGGTTATGGTTCAGGAGTTAAGGCATATAAACTATGGAATCCTGAAACTAAAAAGATTTTGTTGAGTAGGAATGTTGTTTTCAATGAATCCGTTATGTATCATGACAGCTTGCCATCAGATCCCTCTCCTGTTGCTGTTGGAGAGGAGGGAGTTAGTGTGCAGGTGGATCAACTGCATAAAACTATTGATAATAATGTTGTTGTTGATGATACTCATGAGGAAAATATTGATGATGATGCTGTTCAGCACTCACCTACTGTTTTGCAGCAGCCACAGGAATCTATTGCTGGTGATAGACCGAGGCGTAACATAGTTCCACCTCGTCGCTTAATGGAAGAGTGTAATCTTGCTCATTATGCTCTGAGTTGTGCTGAACATGTGGAGCATGATACTGAACCTGCTACATACAATGAAGCCGTTGCATCCATTGACCGCGAGAAGTGGGTTTCTGAGAGAAGTGGGTTTCTGAAGGGAATATGCCCGAGAGGCAATAATAAAGTGGTTATTATCTTATTCCTTGTTTATGATAAATGTTTATTTTGCATGCTATAATTGTATTAATTTGGAAACATTAATACATGTGTGTTTAATAAACAAAAGGAAAGTTCCTAGTTATGCCTCTCTTATAAACTAGCTCATTGATTAACAAGATGATCAAGGTTTCCTGATCATGGACATTGGATATTGTTAATAACAAGGTCACAACATTAGTAGAATGATGTGATGAACATTCATCCGAAGTATAGCATTATGATCAAAGTCATTGTGTTTATATTGCTATAACATCTAACAAAGTAATCCTAGTCCTTAGACCATGAGATCATGTTAATCACTAACACTGGAAGATTATCTTGATAACATCAAAAGTCCCACCGTGAAAGGGTGATTATAAAGGTGGGTTCAGTGCTACAAAAGTGTTGTGTAGAAGCTCATGGATCAAGAGTGGGATTTGTCCATCCCAATGGCGGATAGATATACTCTGGGCCCTCTCGGTGATATCACATTGGTTAGCTTGCAAGCAAGTGATGAGATCACTAGAATGTTATATCACGGGAACGAGAAAAGAGTACATGTCGGTAACGAGATCAAACTAGGTATGGAGATATCGATGATCAAATCTCGGACATGTAATATATCGCGAGACAAAGGGATTTTGTTACTAGTGTTAAAGGTTCTCACGATCATAGAAGTCATCGTTGAATGTGTAGGAGTCGGTATGGATCTCCAGGTCCCGCTGCTGATTATTGATCGGAGAGGGGTCTCGATCATGTCTGCATTATTCGCGAACCGTAGGGTGACACACTTAAGGGATACCGACACCATTTCCAGCAAATATGTTTCAGATAAATATTTAAGAAAGTGCTGGAATTATTACAATAGACACCAAAACTGTTTCGGGTGAAATTGCTGAATTGGTTCTGTATGTAATATTGAAATGCTGCAGGGGGTTTTATGTGAATGTTTGTTAATTAAAGTAATTAACAAAATTCTGAATAAAAATTAATAAAAGAGTTTTATTAAATGAGAGAGCATTAAATTTGGAGAAATTTAATGCATTTAAAGTGGAGACTTTAAAAGAGAATGTGAAGGGGCAAATTTATGTGGAGGGAGTTACCACCACATGAATGGGGGAGGTGAAGGGACACCCTCCATGGGCGCCGGCCATGGGAGGGGTACCCTTCCCTCCTCTTATAAAAGGCCCCCCTCTCACACCTTCACACTCACACCTTCACACTCACACCTCCTCATGAAGGATCTTTCTCCCCTCTAGTATTTCCCCCCATGGTCTTGGATTAGCTGTGAGCTGGAAAATTTCCAAGCAAGATACAATGGCCTCCTCTTCAATAGAAGTTGAATATATTGATGCCTCGGAGGCTGCAAAGGAAGCTGTTTGGACTAGAAATTTCCTGATCGCTCTTGGTGTGGTTCAGGGCGCGTCCAATCCCATGGATGTTTATTGTGACAACAATGGTGCTATTGCACAAGCCAATGAACCTTGATAGCACCAGAAGAACAAACATATTCGCATGCGTTACCATCTGATTCGTGAGTTCATTGATGATGGTAGTGTCATGTTATGCAAAATACATACGGACTCAAATGTTGCTGATCCCTTGACAAAGCCACTCCCACAGCCTGCGCATGAAGCGCACACAAGAGCAATATGTATTAGATACTATCTAGATTGACTCTAGTGCAAGTGGGAGACTGAAGGAAATATGCCCTAGAGGAAATCATAGAGATGATTGTATTTCATATGTATCCATGAGTTTTTATAATGTTCCTTGAATATCCATATATCAGGCAACTTGTATTGATTGGCAATTATGTGAATTGCTTGTGAAACTCTTTACTTTTATGGTTATCAAATAGTTGTCCCTAGTCGGAGTTTATGTGAGGACACACGTGAATATTAGACTAGCACATCGATTGGTTGATGACTATGTTTCGCAAGTCATAGACATGGAGATGTCAAACCAATGATGTGGACACATGTTATGAACATGGGGTTGGACTGAGCCAACTTGAGACTGGCAATAATACTTGCAGCTCTCTCTACACATCGTGTACGTTTTGTCCTTAGACCTGAGATTATCGCATGTACTTGAGATGTGGATCGACCTACTTTGGGGCTATCAAACACTACTCCATAGCTGGGTAGTTATAAATATAGCTTTCGGGTTTGTCCTGATACATGCTGCAAGGCATCGGTCAATCAAGATGGGATTTGCCCCTCTCTACTTGAGAGAGATATCTCTGGGCCCCTCGAGTGATCGGATCCAGAAATGCATGGCCGTGCTACATATGGTTAAGAGTTAACCTAGTAAAGGGATTCCGAATCATAGTATCGAGAACGAGAGGTCAGCTTGGAGCTAGACCAAATATCGTGAGGCAAAGGGAAAGACATGTACTCAACCTTGTGATGGTTTGTCCGAATGATCTTTATATGCGTTTAGGAGTTGGCACGTCTTGCTAGAGGCCGCTACCAACTATTGATGGAGTAAGTGTACTCTTGTCATGTCTATGCGTGTATGAACCTATAGGGTCACACACTTTAGGGGCTGGAAGCCTAATGAGAATTGGATCCAAATTAGACCAGGCTTAGGCTGCTAATGGGCTGCTAAAGTAGAAGCCCACCAGGGATGCCCATATAAGAGAGAGTGATGCGGGCTGAATAGGGTTGAGCATTCCACCCAGCCGCCACTCCTCTTATGCCTGTCTAGCACATGCGGACCTAGCAGTCTGCCGTGTGACCTTCCACTCCGGACGTGTGGATACCTCGGAGGTGCTGCAGCTGTAGCACTTGGACGAGCCACGCAAAGGGGAGCTACTCGTGGGACGAGGATAAGGAGGAGACGTAGAACATCTACACTACCGCGACGTGCTTCATCGAGTTCCACAACTGCGCGTCTAGCGGTAATCCCGTGATCTATGACAATAGCATTCCTGGTTGACGCGGTAGAAAATTTTGATTTTACGCTAGTGTAGCCTACCCGTTTCCCTTCATTAGCGAGATACATGTTCCCGGTGGCTTTATCTAGAAAGGAGTTGCTTCTTCCGCTGCTTTGCTGGAGGGAGGGATGGAGGTTGTCGGGGTACCAGACGTGTGTGCGATCACAGATGCACCGCTTCTTTGCGGTGCTGGACTTGGTGGTGCTGGACTTGGTGGAGCTGGATCTGATGGACGTGCTGGAGCTGGACCTGCTGGACTTCATCACGATCTTGAGATCGATAAGTGTACGACTACATCATCCACGAGTTCCATCTTGTTAACAAAGCTTTGTTGTCTTCGAGGGTATGTTCTCTATGGATGTACATCCACCCGTTGCTTGTATCTAGTAGATAGATCCTGGCGTATAGTAGTTCACATCGTAGGATTTTTTTCTATGTCGTGAACCCAACAGTGGTATCAGAGCCTGATCTACGCGTAGGTGCTTTGCACGGGTAGAACACATAAGAGTATGTGGGCGGTGATGATCATGTTATTGCTTCTTTCATGTATTTTGGATATTGGTAGCATAGTGGGATGAAGCGGCCCGGACCAACCTTACATGTCATCGCACATGAGACCGGTTCCACGAATAACATGCAACTAGTTTTGCATAAGTGGCTGGCGGGTGTCTGTCTCTCCTACTATAGTCAATATCTGATTTACAACGAGTTGTTAATAACTTAGTTATCATCTTTGTGGTTCCATGTTCGTAGGTAAGACCGGTTCTATCTCCGAAAGCCCTAAGCCACGTAAAACTTGCAATTGATAAATTAGAGGCGTCTAGTTTAGCTTGTTGCTGGGCTAGTGTCATGATATGGTAATGTTGTAAGTTGATGTATAGTTGATACCTCACACCTAACGTGTAAGTTCCATAGACCTTGGCCTTACACACAAAGGAATGATAGAGATCATACCACGATGCAAATGATAGTGATAAAATGCATGGACCATATCATTCCACTTTACACATATGATGTTTGCATCTTATATTGCTTGTTTGGCATTTTAGTAGCATTATAAGATGATCCCTCATTTAAATATCAAGATAAAATGTGTTCTTCCTTAAGTATGCACCGTTTTATGGATCGTGTTTCGAGACATCACGTGATGATCGGGTGTACTCGACTCTACGCTTTCATACAACAGGTGTAATACAGCTTTACACACGCGAGTACTAAGGTTCTTACTTGGTGAGCCTAGCATGTACATACATGGCCTTTGAACACGGACCGAAAGGTTAAGCATGAGTCATATAGTTGATGTGATGCCCATATTGATGCTCGCCTTGGAAGCTACACCGACTCACGTGATGATCGGACTTAGTGTAGTGGATTTGGTTCATGTAATCACCAAAAAGGCACGAGGGATGTCGTTTTTGAGTGGGAGTTCATTTCTAATTTGGATTAGTCGAACCAAATTTGTCATAAACTAAATCAAAGTGAATTTGCATAATTTGTTGTAGTCATTGGCATCTATTTACTACCTTATGCTTAGTTTTAATTGAGATAATAGAACTATAGAATTCTGGATATTTACTTTACAAACTGGTATCGTATATTTTTGAATGTCAATTTAAAGTTTAGAAGTCCTATTGCAAACTTTCAGCAAACTCTATTTACTCCATGAAGTTTAATAAGTAGTATTAAATCAAGAGGAAGAATTCCAATGTTAGTATCTAAAGTATCATGTTTTGCCTCCACGATTCTTGATATTCAAAAGTTGTTTTAATATCGAGGTTATATATGAGCTGAAATATTTTTTTTAGAAACCATCATGTGTGAAAGATATTGTGATATCTGAAACAATGTTTATGGTTGCAATGTGATAGAGTATAATTTAACAAAATACACATTCTCATATTGTATGAGAATTTGTGAAGGATGGAGATGCTAGGCATCAGAATCTCCCAAAAGGTTCCGGGAACTAAAATTATACTCGGCATTCTTCCTTATAGGCTATAGTAGCTTGATCATGAAAGTTGTAATGATAAGGATGAATAGAAGATGTAAGTAAAATGTTTACTATGCTAAAAGATTACTAAAGAATGAATTTTGAAAGAATGCCAAACATTTGATGATGGTGATCCACTTCAAAGTGCAAGTCCAAAGGTTTTAGTATTTGACTATATACGCTTTGTACTATGTGTCATGGGAATGACACCACTATTGATGTTGATAGATTCTTTTAAAATAAAAAGGAATTGCTGAAAGAGAATCTATAAAATATTTGGCAGAAAAGAAAAGTTGGAGATGTCCAGCTTAGGTATACAGAAGATATACATGTTATGGCTGTATTCCTTGTTTGTTAAACAATGTGGTTCTTTGGTATTGGATACCAAATTGGTTGGTATGAAGTGTCATACAGGACAACGCAATTCATGAATTGCAATGGCCTAAGTAAATAGCAAGAGAATAAGTGATGATGTTCATTGAAAAATAAATAAAGTGTTATTGTGTTTCTCGTTGTCGTCAAACCTAGCCTTCAAGATTTGTTTTAATAATTGTTATTTTGTTCCGGTATTACGAGAACAATGGTTGTTCAAATAATTACCGTATTCCATAAAGGATGGATGAACTTTTACAAGTCTAGTATGAGAAATAACATCCATAAACATAATTGCTAAAATGTCATAAGACAAATGATTTGAAAATGACTTATGACATCGCTGTTTGAATTATATTGGAAAGTAAACATGAAACTCCATGTTGATGGATTTTTGGAGTCTTTTGATTTTGATCAATTTACGCTTGTGAAACTTTCCTCGAGATAATTGAAACTCCGTTCATAGGCCAAAGAGGAATGGATGACTAGCTTATTGGAAATTGTGCATGCTGATGTGCATAGTCCATTATGTGTAGCCATATGTGATGGATCTTTTTTGCTTCATATGCTTTGTCTAGAAATTTGAGTGAATATATTTATATATTTACTTAATAAGGAAGAAGTATGAAACATTTGAAAATTGTTCAAAGACTTTCAAGATGAAGTGGAAAATCATTGTAACAAGAAAATAAAGAGTTTATGATTCGATCATAAAGGAAGATATTTGAGTTACATGTTTAGCAAAACACCTAAGATTTGAGAAATTGTTCCATGATTTGTGTTTCCCGATAAACCATAGGAGTATGGCATATTCGAGAGATGAAATCAAACCATGTTTGACATGGTAAGATCAAAAGTGTCATTTATGAAACTGCTATTGTGTTTTAAGGATTAAAGCTTTAGATACTATCGCTTTTACACTAAAAATAGCACCATCGCGATCCATTGAAATGACACCATATGAGTTATGGTTTGGGATAAAACCCGAATTGTCTTTTCTTAAATTTTGTTGTGCTATGAATAAGTAAAATGTTTACAACCGAAGTAGGATAAGCACATCTTTGTAGGTTGTCCCAAAGAATTTGTTGGGAATTCCTCCATAACACCGAGGACAAAAGAGTTTGTCGCTTGGAACGTCAAGTTTCTTGAGAAGGAATTTTTCGCGAAAAGTTAAGTGGGAGGACAATAGAACTTTGATTAGGTTGATGAACCTAAGCAACATGTGCTGAGTAGCGCAGCGCCGGAAAGTGTCCCGGTGGCAGCCACAATGCTCATGGCTCCCGTGATTACAAAGGTTGTGATCTCGGAGATTAGAGTTCCTATTGAACCATGTGGGTCGGTAAGAATCAAATAGTGAGATTTGATAAACAAGTTGTTATTGTTTTGACAATGATGAACCGACTACATGCAAAGAAGCGATGATGGGCCCTGACTCCCTAAAATGACTAGAAGTCATAAAACTCGTGATAGTTTCCATACATGAGAAATCAAGTTTGGAACTTGAAAGGCCCTCTGGAAAGACATGAAGCCTATCTGTCGTATTTGGATCTATAAATAAACATGGATGTTTGACATCTATGAAATAGTAGACATGTCGGAAAGAAGTTTACGACAATGTTCAAGGAGTTAACCATGACAAGATTTGATCTTTCGTAGCGATATTAGTCTTGACGGATTAATGTAGCAACCACTACATATAATTTGGTATATGGTAGTTGAATAAACAAAACAAGGTTCTTCTAATAGAATGGTTACCTCGGACGTGTACATGACACCGTCCGAAGGGTTTTGTTAATTCAAAGGGTGCTAAAAGGGCATGCAAACTTCAATAGTTGAAGTGAGCATAGCAGAGTTGGAATCTTCACCATGATGAAAATGTTAAAGGAGTTTAAATTCATCAGAGACGATGAAGATGCTTGCATTTGCAAGAAATCAAGTGGGAGCACTGAGACAAATTTCCAATACATTATGCATAGTACATATTGTTGATTGGAAATGATGTATCTTTTATTGACACAGGTTAAGAATTTCATTAAAATATGATTTCGATGAAAGACTTGGGCAAAACCGGAATATTTGGCATCAATGTCTATATGGATAGATTGAGGCACTAATATGGTTGTGCCAGACGTAAATATATGAGATATTAAAAGGGTTCAATATGGAAACAACAAGAAAGGTTCTTGCTGCATGGAAAGGATTGTATCAAGATTCAAGTGTTTCAACACTTGGTGAGTAAAATCACATGAAGATTTTGATCGATTATACCATGATTTGTATATATCCAGATATGTCCTATGCTCTAAATGTTATGAGCACATACCAGAATGATTCATAAGATGATCATTAGATGATAGTAAAGATATTCTTATGAGCTTTGGAATAACTAAGAATATATCATGTTTAAGTGACAAATAGTTAAAGGTAGTTCATTGTAAAGTGTTACATTGATACTAGTTTTGTCACAAGATACAAAATAAAATTTATCTCAATTTAGACTATGGGTGGCACAATGTAATGGAAAGGATGTTCCATGATGGATTTGGATGAGTTCCAAAGTTGAGACATTGTGACGGATACTCCAACAAAACGCTAAGTATATGAATGCTATAGTAGCAGCAAAGGAGGGCATTTGTGTTAAGTAGTTTGTTATCAAACTAGGTGTGGTTCAAAGTGGGCTAATACTATGAAGATATATTGTATGACAATAATATCAACATATTTTAACCCAAACGAACTAAAGGTCTCACCAAAGGACCAAATTTATACAATGCCATCTCATTTGAGAATGAGTGATGCGTAGAGACGCAAAGACATGCAAATACACACGGACCTAAAACTGTCAGATTCGGAGATTATGTTAACCACTAGCAATCGTGCATATGCAACACCAGAAATCCATAGGTGTTCAATACGCAATGTTTTTCAAACTAGATTATTGACTCTAGTGCAAGTGGGAGACCGAAGGGAATATTCCCGAGAGGCAATAATAAAGTGGTCATTATCTTATTCCTTGTTTATGATAAATGTTTATTTTGCATCTATAATTATATTAATTTGGAAAAATTAATACATGTGTGTTTAATAAACAAAAGGAAAGTTCCTAGTTATGCCTCTCTTATAAACTAGCTCGTTGATTAACAAGATGATCAAGCTTTCCTGATCATGGACATTGGATGTTGTCAATAACAAGGTCACAACATTAGTGGAATGATGTGATGAACATTCATCCGAAGTATAGCATTAAGATCAAATTCATTGTGTTTATATTGCTATAACATCTAACAAAGTAATCCTAGTCCTTAGACCATGAGATCATGTTAATCACTAACACTAGAAGAGTATCTTGATAACATCAAACGTCACGCCGTGAAAGGGTGATTATAAAGGTGGGTTCAGTGCTACAAAAGTGTTGTGTAGAAGCTCATGGATGAAGAGTGGGATTTGTCCATACCAATGACAGATAGATATACTCTGGGCCCTCTCGGTGATATCACATTGGTTAGCTTGCAAGCAAGTGATGAGATCACTAGAATGTTATATCACGGGAACGAGAAAAGAGTACATGTCGGTAACGAGATCAAACTAGGTATGGAGATATCGATGATCGAATCTCGGACATGTAATATATCGCGAGACAAAGGGATTTTGTTACTAGCGTTAAAGGTTCTCACGATCACAGAAGTCATCGTTGAATGTGTAGGAGTCGGTATGGATCTCCAGGTTCCACTGCTGATTATTGATCGGAGAGGGGTCTCGATCAAGTCTACATTATTCGCGAACCGTAGGGTGACACACTTAAGGGATACCGACACCATTTCCAGCAAATATGTTTCAGATAAAGATTTAAGAAAGTGTTGGAATTATTACAATAGACACCAAAACTGTTTCGGGTGAAATTGCTGAAATTGGTTCTGCATGTAATATTGAAATGTTGCAGGGGGTTTTATGTGAATGTTTGTTAATTAAAGTAATTAACAAAATTCTGAATAAAAATTAATAAAATAGTTTTATTAAATGAGAGAGCATTAAATTTGGAGAAATTTAATGCATTTAAAGTGGAGACTTTAAAAGAGAATGTGAAGGGGCAAATTTATGTGGAGGGAGTTACCACCACATGAATGGGGGAGGTGAAGGGACACCCTCCATGGGCGCCGACCATTGGAGGGGTACTCTCCCCTCCTCCTATAAAAGGCCCCCCTCTCACACCTTCACACTCACACCTCCTCGTGAAGGATCTCTCTCCCCCTCTAGTATTTTCCCCATGGTCTCGGATTAGCGAGATACATGTTCCCGGTGACTTTATCTGGAAAGGAGTTGCTGCTTCTACTGCTTTGCTGGAGCGAGGGATGGAGGTTGTCGGGGTACCGGACGTGTGTGCGATCACGGATGCACCGCTGCTTTGCGGTGCTGGTCTTGGTGGTGTTGGACTTGCTGGAGCTGGATCTGATGGACGTGCTGGAGCTGGACCTGCTGGACTTCATCACGTTCTTGAGATCGGCAAGTGTGCAACTACATCATCCACGAGTTCCATCTCGTTAACAAAGCTTTGTTGTCTTCATGGGTATGTTCTCTATGGATGTACATCCACCTGTTGCTTGTATCTAGTAGATAGATCCTGGCGTATAGTAGTTCACATCGTAGGATTTTTTTTGTTTTCTATGCTGTGAACCCAACATTTTCTGCTATGCAAGAAGAGATGCAATCGCTTGATAAGAATGGCACATGGGAAGTTGTGCGCTTGCCTAAACAGAAGAAAGTCATCCACTGTAAGTGGATATACAAGAGAAATGAAGGTTTGTCTCCTAATGAGCCTCCAAGGTTTAAGGCAAGGTTAGTAGCAAAAGGTTTCAGCCAGATTCCAGGTATTGATAATAATGATGTTTTCTCTCCGGTTGTGAAGCATAGTTATATTCTTGCTTTCTTTGGTATTGTTGCTATGCATGATCTTGAGCTTGAGCAGCTAGATGTAAAGACTACTTTTCTGCATGGTGAACTGGAGGAGGAGATTTACATGGACCAACTTGAAGGGTTCATAGTTCCTGGAAAAGAGGATTTTATGTGCAAATTGAAGAGGTCAATTTATGGTTTAAAGCAATCTCCAAGACAGTGGTACAAAAGGTTTGATTCATTTATGATCTCACAAGGTTTTAAGAGATCTCAGTTTGATAGTTGTGTTTACATAAAGTTTGTTAATGGATCACCTATTTACTTGCTGTTATATGTTGATGATATGTTAATTGCTGCCACGAGCATGAAATAAATCACTACTTTGAAGGCACACCTAAGTAGTGAATTTGAGATGAAAGATCTTGGTGTTGCTAAGAAAATCTTAGGTATGGAAATTAAATGGGACAGAAAATCTAGGTTGTTGTTTCTTAGTCAGCAAAGTTACATTGAGAAAGTTCTTCAACGTTTTGATATGCATGATGCAAAGTCATTTATTACTCCTGTTGCTCCTCACTTTAAATTGTCAACATTGCAATGTCCTAGTTCTGATGAAGATATGGAGTACATATCTCGAGTTCCTTATCCTAGTGCTGTTGGTTCCTTGATGTATGCTATGGTTTGTTCTCGCCCTGATTTATGTTATGCTATGAGTTTTGTGAGTCGTACATGGCTAATCCTGGTAAATAACATTGGAAAGTTGTTTAGTGGATTTTCAGGTACCTCCATGGCACATCGAATGCTTGCTTGAAGTTTGGCCAGACTGGTGAGGGACTCGCATGCTATGTGGATTCAGATTTTGCTGCCAACTTGGATAAGGGGAGGTCCGTCACAGGCTATGTGTTCACGGTAGGAGGATGTGCCGTGAGTTGGAAGGCAACACTGCAACCAGTTGTTGCTTTACCTACAATCGAAGCAGAATATATGGCTGTTGCTGAAGCTTGCAAATAGTCTGTTTGGTTGAAAGGTTTGTATACTGAGCTTTGTCAGGATGATTCTTGCATTAACCTATTCTCTGATAGTCAAAGTGCTATTTACCTTACTAAGGATTAGATGTTCCATGAGAGAATAGGAAGTGGGTTTAATTAAAGAGGATGAGGATGGAACTTAGCCAGAGCAACAAAACAAATTGCAAGGGTTTTGTATGATAAGAATAGAGAAAGTCCATAGCAACAATTCATGCAAAACTGTGTTTCAGAGATGTTTATCAATTCAGGGAGGCACTGTGTAGACTTCACATTGTGGAGATGAGGAATTTAAATTTTCATATGAATTGTCCTGACGCGATAATTGTTTTGTGAAAGGAGAAGGATGCATTTAATTGTAACTTCTATATGACAATCTCCAAGATAAATAATGAGAAAATATTTTGTATTAGAAGATGCATTTGAAACACTCATGTCCAACTCACCCATCTAGCACTAGAGTGAAGTCAAAGTTTAGCTCACATGCCAGTACTAGCATCATTTCCATAGTTGACAAAGCAACAAAAGACTTTGGATTCATGTGCCTAAGAGGATGGACTATAGGGCAAATAAAAAGGCATGAACATGGTTCTGGGTGATCACAAGAAGCAACATTACATAATCGAAGATTATCTACAAATTGCTACTGCAATAGGACTCCTATTTGTGCTCTAAGAGATTCTACTGCATTAGAGGATCTTGATACAACTTCTGTAAGAGGTTTTATGTCATATCTAACAAGTGGTGCAAACGCAGGTACTGGTAGGGAGGAAAATGTTGCTCCTCTATCTATACCAAGTTTTTATGTAGGCCCAGGTTGATCTGATGCATATGTGTGAACTTGTGAGAGATTGATGCATGTAAACTACATACATGAACTTTGTACTTCATTGACACATATTCCCACGTATCTACAACATTTATAATGCAATAACCATGTTTAGATTCATTTTTCAGGATTTACCAATGATCCGCTTTATTTTGGTTATAACTATCCAGGACAGGAAAACCCTGCTTTGTGTATTTTGATATTTCAGGGACCTAAAACAAAGTCCAATGGTGCTGAAACTCTGGGAAAGGCAATATTTCACGAAGACAAGGATCTGGAGTGCTTGGACCTCATGAGGGAGGCCTGAAAGAGGTGTGGTGGCGCGTCCAATGCCCACTACACACGCCACCCATCCTTTTTCCCTCCTCGGTCGTCTGATTCGCTTCAATCTTGCGCCACTGACTTGGTTTGACCTAAAACCTGCTATAAAAAGGGTCCCCTAGGTCGTCCTCGAGGAGAGCACCGCAGAAACACAGAAACACCAAAAAAGAGTCAAGACCAGCGAAGATTGGAGTGGGAAACTCCACCGGAGCCGCACCCGGACGGATCTGTACCTTTCCAACATTTCCAACTTCATCACCATGATGAAGGGGAGTAGTCCACCTCTGGACTATGGGTTTGTGGAAGCATCTTGATCTCTCTCTCTCTTTCTTGTGCTTCATAGATCTAGTTCCATACAAGCTTCCCTACATGATTATGGTCATATATGTAATTCCTATGTGGTGGATCTTTATTCTATGATTTGATATTTGAGATTTAAATTTATATGTGTGTAAGATGTATTTATAGATGCATATCATGTACCCCATTCTTAATTTCTTGTTTTTACCCAACTTGTATGCAATAACGTGTGTCGGGATAGTGTGTATTAGATGGAGTAACATGGCGGTGGTGATTGAATAGTGACAGCAAATTCAAGATCTACTATGGTTTTTACCTTTATTTTGTTACCTCACTAGGAATTAGGTGAATTCATGTGCTATAATTATTGTGTGACAACTTGATAATCTTGTTTGTTCAAGGTAGCATATTTGTAATTCAAACATCATTTCAAAGTACTTAATACTATACTCTGTTAATTCTTAATTCTAGATTGCTTGGAGTTTTTCCTTTCTTGAGGAGCATAACACAGATGTGTTACACCATATCTATGTTAGGACGTGATGCCCATATAAATTCTTATCAACACAAAGTGATGTCCACCAATATAATGTTGATGATGAATTGTTTTATATCCACTACAGCTTTAAAAGAAGGGAGAGAAGTGAACCCATGAACCCCGGTCCAACTTTTATCATAAGAAACAACCTACAAATATTACTGTTATCATTTACCTCTACCGCAATTTATTATCTAAAAACAAAAAATACTTTCTTTCTTGCAAAGACAAAAAACACAAAAAGATCTTTATTTATTGCATTTACTTTATTTGTATTTACTTTACTATTTTACTTTACTTAGTTATTAGTTTTAATTTATATTACTAATACGAAACCTTGTGCTTGGCAACCATACGGTGGAGTTGGGGGACAAAAGGCAAAAACTTTGCTTTGTAGGTTGCTTGAGAAGAGAAGAAGATACTTTTTGCCAATTCCTCGAGAGTTTGATATAAACCCTCGAGTCACTCTTGTGAGGAAAAGATGCATGCAAAAACACTCTACATTTGGAGTTTCAACGAGTTGATACACACTGAGTTGTTGCCATCATAGAACTATAAGAATGTTTTGGTACTACAAGTGCAGTTGAGCTTGTTTGTGTATGAACTAGCTTTCTATGTGAACATTTATTTTCTGTGAGTAGAATTTTATGTATTTATAATGCAATGCCTAATGTTTCTTGTCATGTGTCCAATCTTGACCCAAAAACAGGGGATGTTCTGCTCAATTTTTTCCAATACATTCAACACACATATTCATGTAAATATTACCAATTCTTAAACACATATATTCTCACAGATCTTAACTTGTACTCCATAAAAAGACAGATATCAAATTATACATCCAACACACATATTTATATAGATATTACCAATATGCCAACTAACTAAATTACTCATAAATAGCTTACATAATTTCAAATTAGAGATAACTAATTAAATTCAACTTAGGTTACAAACAATCCAACAAATAATGCAAATACCTGTCCACGATAGGAGCTCGGCAAATACATGTCTAGTTTATTTTGGAAATACAATTAAAGATAAATTCACTTTCAAATACTAATCTTTACCAATTTCTTTAATCATCCTCATCTTTTCTCTAGTGCCTTCTTTCTATTTGAGAAAATATGCAATCATGAACTCACTTTTCTTTGTTAAATTTATCCATGTCCTTCCCTGCCTTGATCCTCAACACTTCATGCATATTACTAGCTGCAACCAGATCTGGGCATGGGCAGCCCGGCCCGGCCCGAAAAAAGCCCGACAGGCCAGGCTTTTTAGGCCCGTGGGCCGGGCCGGGGCTCTAGATTTGTGGCCCGGGGAGTGCACGGGCCGGGCTCGGGCCTGGAGAAAAAAGAAAACAAGGAGAAGCCCGTCCCGCGGCCCGACGGCCCGAATGTGTATGCACCTGGCGGGCCGGGCCTGGGCCTGATTTTGAAGCCCGACAGCCGGGCTCGGGCCAGGCTCGGGCCTAGGTTTTGCACAGGCGGGATTTGTCAGGCCTGGCCCGAGCCCGGCCCGGCCCAGAAAATGCCCAGGTATAGCTGCAACATCCAGGAGTTTTTCTGCTCTAATCATGCATGAAACCTATGAGTTCTTGAGCAGCCTTTGCCTCCAGAGTAAGTGTCAGCTGCCTATCCTCCACAATCTTGTTCACTTCTTCTTGTATAATCTTCAGATCATGGTGGAGCTTTGTTATTTCATCCACAATCAAGAGCTGAAGGGTTTGTTGTATAGAAAAAAATGCCTATGGTATGAATAACAAAGGGGCCAAGATATACTCTAGAAGATGCATGCAACCGGTAGATCATCATCTAGAAAACTGACCCTCGAAGAACATAAGTTTTAGCGAGATCGAATCTCGTGGATAATGTAGACGAACACTTGACAACATCAAGATCGCGAAGATGAGAGCTGCAATCCGGTAGTGCTTCTGCAATCGGTCACACGTATGACTTGAAGATGAACACCGTTCCCTCGATCTAGCAGGGCAGCAAAAGTAGTAGATCCACCGGAATGTCCAACAATAGGATGACGTTGTAGTGGTGATGGAGAAAACTATTGGGAAGGGCTTTGCCAAGCTCGAGCTCGAGGGGTGGAGCAACATGAGGATGGCTTGAGAGGGGCTGTTGTAGTGTGTTTAGAGAAGGATCTCCCACCCATCTATATATAGTGGGAGGGTGCGATAGTCCCTAGGGGGTATGGCAACCCCATGGGGCGCCCCACCTCTTCACACTTCAATTGAGTGGACCTTCCACTCATGCTCTCTTTCAATTGGTGGACTCTCCACTAAAAACCCAAGGGTTCGCTCTTTAAATGAATAAAAACATTTTAATTCTTTATTTTAATATTTGTCAATTCCATTAATTAACAAACATTCTCTGAACTATTTTGATATCCCCCAAAACAATTCTGGTGCTTCTTGAAACAATTCCGGTGCTTCCCAAACTTTTCTATGATATTCCGTATCTACTCAAAAGCCTCTGCGAACCTTAAGTGTGTCAGACAACGGTTTGTGAATAATGTAGACATGATCGACACACCTCTCCGATCAATAGTCAATAGCGGGATATGGAGATCCGTAAGGACTCACACATTCAACGATGAATCTTGTAATCGTATGAACCATAAACGTCATAACCAATTCCTTTTGCCTCGCAATACTTTACTTGTCTGAGGTCCGATCTTGGTATCAACTATACATAGTTTGATCTCGTTACCAACAAGTAATCTTTACTTGTTCTGTGATATGACATCCTTGTGATCTAGTCACGTGCTTGCAAGTAGTGTCGATATGATATCACCGAGAGGGCCTAGAGTATATCTCTCCGTCATCTGGATAAAAAATCTCACTCTTGATCCATGAGCCTCAACTAATACTTTAAGAGTACCCAACGCCACCTTTATAGTCACCTTGTTACGGTGTGACGTTTGATGTCATCAAAGCACTCCTCCGGTGTTAGCGATTGACATGATTTCATGGTCTAAGGATTAGGATTACTTTATATGTGTCTGAGACAACAATGTAAACTTAATATCTTGATCGCATTGCCATACTTACTTTGGGTGTGTGTGTTCATCACATCATTCTCCTAATGGCATGATCCTATTATTAACAACATTCAATATTCATGATCAGGAAACCTTGATCATTAGTTAATCAACGAGCTCTAGTTAAACGAGAGCCTTTACTAGGAACTCTTATTTGTTTATTGGACACACATGTATTAACGTTTCCGGTTAGTACAATTCTAGCATGAGAAATAAACATCTATCATAAACATATAATAAGATAATAACCACTCTATTATTTCCTCCCGGGCATATTCCTTTCAAGATCATTACTAACTCGCCCACCTTTAACCTATCCATACATTTCCCATAATTTTCCAACTACTTTGTACCCTAATGCTGGCCGATCTCCATCTGCCCATTCAATATAATCACAACTTTCCTCTTGCCACAGGAACATACAACAAAT
Organism: Avena eriantha; assembly: GCA_910589775.1. Classification (NCBI taxonomy): domain Eukaryota; kingdom Viridiplantae; phylum Streptophyta; class Magnoliopsida; order Poales; family Poaceae; genus Avena; species Avena eriantha. The sequence continues at coordinate 337,634,893 of OU342746.1, forward strand.
TATGCATTGGTTGTTAATTGCTATACTACACATTGACAAAAGATATATTTGTTGAACAATAAGCACAAAGAAATCACACACCTGCCCTTGCACATCGCAAAAATCTTCCTCCCGTGTCTCATCCTTTAAAAGGTACAATCTTTGTGGCAATAGCTCGACATTTACAATGTGGAGTTGACGCTCCATCCGCCAACCCGCGGTAATCCAAGTCGTACATTGTGTTTAGGCTATAGGAAATAATATGTATGTTATAAATGAGAGAATATCTAGCTCAAATCTTAAACCCCCAAATCGGAGAAACCCTAACCCTATAATCCGGAAAATTGTTTACTCACCTCGCTGCCACCCGAGATGTGATCCTAATACGATTCCTCATCGTCTCCCCACTATACCATGTCCGGCGGCGAGGGAGAATTCTAACAACGATGACGATGGAGGACTGGCAACGACGATGGTGGTATCTAGGAGGCGAAGTGACAGAAGTAGAGGGGTGAGAATAATGCTATTTGAAAGAACAATTTTATCGCCTACCCACGAGGTCTAATAGCAATTTGCTGCCCCACCGTCTAGCTTTGCCACGTCAACATGATAGTGGGACCGCGCAATCAGAAGACGACTTAAGACGCACAAATTGTGCGATCGACTTGTCCTAAAAACCTAAATATGGTGGTCATGTGACAACGCCATCCCAAATATGGTGGTCATGTGACACCGCTGCTCCAAATGTTGTGGTTCTTTTGTCATTTGCTCATTTAGTGCACATGGACACGAGTGATCCCGTTTTTAGAAAAAAATCAGAAATCATATTTATGAGTTTAAAAAGATTTTCAAAACAAATTGTGATGTAGCCAATTGTCTATCTCACAAACTTTCAAAATATCAATCTTAAATACTTTATATTATGAGCTACACAAAAATGACAAAAGTTTGGATGCGAGTATGCGTATTTTAAAATCTCCAAATTGTATCAGATTCTATATAACGTGTAACCCGCAATATAAAGAATTCCAGGTTACGATTTTGCATGCTCGTAGGATATACACCATTGAATCTATTGAAACTTATAAATATGATTGAAAAAAACAATGGGAGGACTAGAACTCTCGAGCAGAGATACTTACCGGAAAAGCCGTGGAAGGAAAATCATTGCGATGACCACTCCACTCCAGGTTGGAGATGCGACCAGCTTAATTAAGAAGGCTATGGTAGCCAGCCGTGCGTGCAGTAATGCGTACACCAATCCCCGGCCATACCTATCATATCCATGGATCTCTACGAACGGATCGTCGGATCGATCGGTCTTGGCCGCGTGCGAGGCCACGCCACGACGTCCGTGGCAAGGGTAGGGGACAAATTAAATGTACCCATCTCCGGCCCCAGCCGGCGGCACTGTTGGGAGATTGGAACTTGTCGGCGGCGTGGGTCCCTGGCCGAGATCGACGTCGACGATAGGTTAGGGACGCACGCACACGCAGTCCCGGCCCGGCGGTGACGGGAAGCGATCGAGCTGCTAGGTGGGGAATCGAACATGGGCGTGCGCGTGCGCCTCACCACGGCGGAAAGCTGGACGGATAGCTGGTTGCGCCACTTGCGGCAACCGAGATATCGATCGATATATTCCGGCCGGGCCACAGCTTCACCTTCACATGCCCATCCATGCCGTATCTGCATATGTGCCACCTTACCTTGCCAAAAATTCAACAGTATAGTTTCCAGCATGCATGTTAAGAAGAAGATCCAAATTAAGTATGACTGTAGTAGCACATAAATGGGTCCAAAGCGAGTGACAATAATGGTGTATCTATCACAGTGTATGTAGGGTGGCCACCACCAAATCTGACTGCATGCTCCCCTGGTATGACCATGTTCATGTACGCGCGCGCGTAATTTTTCTGCGGCCCGTGTCGAGTGTCTAGCATTGTACCGTGCATGGGACTGCGGATGGCATGTGCCAAGGGTTAATTCCACCGCCTGTACATGCATGCGGACTGTGGATCTAGTCCAAAAGTAAACAGTGCAGGCGCTCGACGCGTTTGGTAATGTATGTATAGGAATTTCGGCCAGGTGGGCATGGCCACGCGAGGAAAGAGTTTGAGCCAAGTTCTGCAGGTCGTTTGCTTACCGGGTCGCGTGTATTGTAACTGATCTGTGGCCCGTTGAGTTACCTGGCTTTTCTAGCAGATGCAACGAATTGTTGTTTTGTTGTCTCTTGGCTTTCTCCTTTGCACATACAAGTAAGACATAATCTCCTCTTTTAAAGTTGGTGAGGTTACGGTAGCAAATGAACACACAAGCTACATAGTTAGAACTATATGCTTAGCAAGTTTTAATAGCTAATAGTGGTTAGGTTAGGTAGAACTAAATTCTTAACAAGTTTTAATAGCTAATAGTGGTTAGATTTTAATCAAGTTCATCACATGCCACCCCAAAGGTACTTAACGACCGGGCTACAGACCACTGAATCCAAAAGAACTGGTTCGATACAATCAAAATAGCACTAAAACTATCTAAAGCTCTACATCCTCCTCCTCACATGCGAGCTTCGGAAGATCACTACAGGAGGCTTTCGCACACGATTACCTGCTGTGTGTAGTTCAAAGCCCTAAAGAGAGTGACCTTGAAGCACTTCTGCCTGTTGATGAACTTGAACGCGAGGACATCGCCTACCCATAGCTTGATCTTCCAGATGAAATCTTTCTAGCCCTTGAAGAAGAAGACCTCGCCATCGATCATCTACAACTGGACACCGAACTCGCAGAAGTTGTCAATTTTCAGCGGAAGAGTGCAAACTTGATACTGGATCTACATCATCTTCACCCGCATAGGCTTAATGACGGGAGGAACCTGAAGATCATAGAGATCCGAAGCTTTGATACGCAGATAGAAGCTATGAGGGGTGTCTTCGACAGGGTGGTGCCAATCTTGGATGACCGACCATTTTGTGGCGCCACCTCCATCGCAGCCATCATCCAGAAACCGAGGGAAGTGCGACCAGTCGAGGACGTCGTTCTAACATATGAAGTCCTCGTACACCGGCGTAGGAAAGAGTTTGAGCCAAGTTCTGCAAGTCGCTTGGTTACTGGGTCGCATGTATTGTAACGGATCTGTGGCCCGTTCGGTTGCCTGGCTTTTCGAGCAGATGCAACGAATTGTTTTTTTGTTCTCTCTTGGTTTCCTCCATTGCACATTCAAGTAAGACATAATCTCCGCTTTCAAATTTGGTGAAGTTACCGTAGCAAATGAACACACAAGAAGCATATGTAGAACTACATGCTTAGCATGTTTTAATAGCTAATAGTGGTTCGGTTAGGTAGAACTACATGCTTAACAAGTTTTAATAGCTAATAGTGGTTAGATTTTAATCAGGTTCATCACATGCCACCCCAAAGGTACTTAACAACCGGGCTACACACCCCTGACTCCAAAAGAACTGGTTCGATACAACGTAGTACACAAACTAATAATCAAAATAGCACAAAAACTATCTAAAGCTCTACATCCTCCCCCTCACATGTGAGCTTCGGAAGATCACTACAGGAGGCTTTCGCACACGATTACCTGCTGTGTGTAGTTTAAAGCCCTGAAGAGAGCGACCTTGAAGCACTTCTGCCTGTTGATGAACTTGAATGCGAGGACGTCGCCTATCCATAGCTTGATCTTCTGGATGAAATCTTTCTAGCCTTTGAAGAAGAAGACCTCGCCATCGTACATCTACAGCTGGACAACGAACTCGCTGAAGTTGTCAATTTTCAGCGGAAGAGTGCAAACTTCATACTGGATCTGCATCATCTTCATCCGCACAGGCTTAATGACGGGAGGAACCTGAAGATCATATAGATCCGAAGCTTTGATATGCACATAGAAGCTATGAGGGGTATCTTTGACAGGGTGGTGCCAATCTTGGCCGACCGACCATTTTTTGGCGCCACCTCCATCGCAGCCATCATCCAGCAACCGAGGGAAGTGCGACCAGTCTAGGATGTTGTTCTAACATATGAAGTCCTCGTACACCGGCGTAGGAAAGAGTTTGAGCCAAGTTCTGCATGTCGTTTGCTTACTGGGTCGCATGTATTGTAACGGATCTGTGGCCCGTTCAGTTGCCTGGCTTTTCCAGCAGATGCAACGAATTGGTTTTTTGTTGTCTCTTGGTTTCCTCCATTGCACATTCAAGTAAGACATAATCTCCTCTTTCAAATTTGGTGAATTTACCGTAGCAAATGAACACACAAGCAGCATAGTTAGAACTACATGCTTAGCAAGTTTTAATAGCTAATAGTGGTTAGGTTAGGTAGAACTACATGCTTAACAAGTTTTAATAGCTAATAGTGATTAGATTTTAATCAGGTTCATCACATGCCACCCCAAAGGTACTTAACGACAAGGCTACACACCCTTGACTCCAAAAGAACTGGTTCGATACAACGTAGTACACAAACTGATAATCAAAATAGCACTAAAACTATCTAAAGCTCTACATCCTCCTCCTCACATGCGAGTTTTGGAAGATCACTACATGAGGCTTTCACACACGATTACCTGCTGTGTGTAGTTCAAAGCCCTGAAGAGAGTGACCTTGAAGCACTTCTGCCTGTTGATGAACTTGAACGCGAGGACGTGGCCTACCATAGATTGATCTTCCGGATGAAATATTTCTAGCCTTTGAGAAGACATCGCCATCATACATCTACAACTGGACGCCGAACTCGCTGAAGTTGTCAATTTTCAATGGAAGAGTGCAAACTTGATACTGGATATGCATCATCTTCACCCGCACAGGCTTAATGACGGGAGGAACCTGAAGATCATATATATCCAAAGCTTTGATATGCACATAGAAGCTATGAGGGGTATCTTCGACAGGGTGGTGCCAATCTTGGCCGACCGACCATTTTGTGGCGCCACCTCCATCGCAGCCATCATCCGGCAACCGAGGGAAGTTAGACCAGCCTAGGACATCGTTCTAACGTATGAAAGTCCTCGTACACCGGCGTAGGAAAGAGTTTGAGCCAAGTTCTATAGGTCGTTTGCTTACTGGGTCGCATGTATTGTAACGGATATGTGGCATGTTCGGTTGCCTGGCTTCTCCAGCAGACGCAACGAATTGGTGTTTTTTTGTCTTTTGGTTTCCTCCATTGCACATACAAGTAAGACATAATCTCCCTAAAAAAATACAAGTAACACATAATCTCTTCTTTGAAATTTGGTGAGGTTACCATAGCAAATGAACACACAAGCAGCATAGGTAGAACTACATGCTTAACAAGTTTTAATAGTTAGTGGTTAGCTTAGGTATAACTACATGCTTAACAAGTTTTAATAGCTAATAGTGGTTAGATATTAATCAGGTGCATCATAGGGCACCCCAAAGTTACTTAACGACAGGTGTACACACCCCTTACTTCAAACGAACTTGTTCGATACAACGTAGTACACAAACTGATCATCAAAATAGCACTAAAACTATCAAAAGTTCTACATCATCCTCCTCACACTAGTAGAAAAATGGCCTCTAGTCCTGGTTAGGAACAGACTCTAGTTCTGGTTATCCAACCGGGACTACGAAATCGGGACAAAAGGCCCCGTTGTTTAGTCACGTTTTGTCCACAAACCGAGACTAAAGGCCTCCACGTGGCTGCGGTCGAGCGTTGGGGCTGGAGGACTAAAGGCCTCTTTATTTTGCGTTTTCCATTCAATTCCTTTTCATTTTGTGTTTATCATTCAATTCTTTTTTATTTTGTGTTTTTCTTTTCATTTTGTGTTTTTCATTTAAATATTTTTCATTTCAAACAAGTTTCCGTATACATATTCTACGCTACTACATATTGTACACGTTGATGCATATATAATATAATTTCTCTTACGAGTATACATATATTTATACAATTTAGTATATTATCTATCTAATTACATGGAGATCATTAAATTACATGGATGCATTAGCGGTAATGGTATTCTCCGGTTACAAATATGACCTCATAAGAAAAAATCCCGCCAATTCCTCTTGAATTGCTCGTAGGCGGTCCTTTGGTATGAGCTGGTCCCACATCTGTTCGGTCTTTAAAGAAGGAGATCAATTTGAATATATGAGTTGTGTGTATATATATCAAATCATCTTTAAAAAATTATGAATGAAACTCAACGCAATTGATGGTAATGAAATAAAATTGTGAATATTATTTACGTACTTGAAGTTGATTTTGATCTCTACACCGCTCACTGGTCATGTGAATGAACTCACAAACGTAGAATACACATAAATTAGTCCCCTGTTCTTGCCTCAAGCACTTTACGAGAATAGAATTCAATCAAATAATAATCAAGCATGATAATGACATTGAAACTAGAATTCAAGAGATGCGCAAACCTAGTACTACTTACCGGGATCCGTCGAAAACGCAACTCATGTTTCCACTCACCGACAACATATTTATGAACCGGTTCCAACACATTCCCGAGAAATAAAATAAATAAAGGAGTTATTAATTACTTGATATCAGGAAATGAACGAAAGATGCCGAGATAGTGCTTGATTGAAATTACCTCTGGAGCATTAAAACCAGGTTGCTGTATTCTCAGAGGATTTATTTAATAAGTCCATGATATCAACTTTTCTAGCGTCAACTTGAATGATTAGCAGCATCTAGTGGAAGCTGCGCATGTTTATATACGCATGCATGCATAACTCATCAATTACACTTAACATAGAGTAAGCAAAATATAATGTGTACAAGACAATAACACTCACTTGAAGTTGTAAGAAAATATATTTCTGTTCTGGAATTTTGTTTCTTTAAAAACCTTAGCAAGCTAGCCTATGTGTTCTTAGCGTGGTCTCGTATCGTAACAAAATTAACGATATATGGGTCAATGAACCAAATTTCATAGATTTTCCCTCTTTTGCATTCGAGAATCTCCATTCTGCATAATATGATACAAAATAATACAGTGAGGATAATTACATGCAATTAATGAGCTGAGCTAGAGACTTAAATTACAGAAATAAATCACTTATAGACAATAGCAACTGACAATAGATTTGTCGAGTGCATCTTGATTGTATAAATAAAACAATTCTTCAAGCTCAATACATATCTCGTATTCAAGGAAGTAATGCTCTTTCTTAACTACCACCATGATCATCGTTCGCCCTTCCTTTATGACTTCCATGTACCACTCATGCAATCTTTGTATTTGTGTTGGTAGATGCCAGACCTGCTCATGTCTGACTAGATGATGCCTGGGGACAAATTTCCATGCTAGATCAGCCTTGGGGATATCTGTGCTGCCTATCAATTGAGCAACACTGTTACCAAGGTTGCTAGCAATGTCGTTGTATTAGTCCTTACCAGGAAACACCTTGAGCGGGGGGATCGATTGTATTTCCTGTTCTCCGAACTGGGGAACTTTTTCCCCACTTGCACTACTTCTCGTCTACTATATTTGCTCGTTATATGACTTCTTAATACATCGGTCATAGTCTGATGACATATTATCCAGATGGAACGATGGTCGCTCAAGCATCTCCACAAAGTGTTGAATGGTTTTCGTAGGTATTTTCTAATTTGGCTAGGTCTGTACCGATGCAAAATGGCTTTTCACTTTGGCATCCACGACCGTTTGCATTCCTCATCAGTCATTTCGTAAGCTAACTTGGCAGGATCCTCCTTGACTTTCTTCATTGTACTTGTTTTCTTCCGAGTAGTGCTAGTCGACGAAGTTGTGGTCTTCCGCTTTTGCACCTGGGACTTAGTGGGCAGAGTCGGCTGACGCGCCAGAGATCGAGATGGACTCACGTTGGGTCCCTGTCGAGAAGGGTGGACATAGAGGTGGATTTTTACTCGGAGGAGTCGGTGGACTTGGCGCCTAGTCTAGAAATATGATGTTTTCCTTTTTCCATAGAATGATAGCATGCGTGACTTCTTCCAGTGTCGTCTCCCTTAACCTGCAGGGATGTCAAGCTCTAGTGTCTCATAGCCCTTGAAAACTTCATCCACCCGGGCACGAGCATAGCCAGCTGGAATATGACAGCCATGGACGCATGCTCCCGGTTCAGAAGGTAAAACAAGGCTAACCGCCACCTTCATGGATATGTTCTTCATTGGCTGATGTAGCTCACAATTTTACCTCTCTGTGATATCATCCACGGGGTAGCGAGCCATTGGTGCATCATCCATCAATGCATCATCAGCCCGGACCCCCGTTGACGAGGGGTGATCTCGGCAATGTCCATGAAGAAGGACTTAGGGTTTTGCGGAAAAGAGAACGCTGGGGATTTTGTCGGATGTTAGCAAATAATGGAATCAAATTCGCCTAAATATTTAGAGAATCGCTCTATTACAAATCGCTTGGGAATTGTTTGGTGCTTTTCCTAAGCTTCTCCCACCCTATATAATAGGTCGGGTCTCAAAGCTGTATGCGGATAGGTTACATGATTACAACACCAACTCTACGTTGGTCTTTGTTCCTCTTTCCTACTACAACTATAATCTTTGTCGGTTGCTCCTTTGGATCTTCATCTTGACTCTTCATGGGACGTAAGTCTTTCCACAGGCCCTAGGTAGCAAATCATAGGGACCCAAGTAATCATACCTATGTTAGTAGCCCCCGAGAATCTACCTGAACCGTAGATTCAGTCTCAAGGATATGTTTAGTTCTTTTTCTTTGTTTTTGCTGTTTTTATGGTTTTATAGGGATTTGGTACAACGATCCCGATGCATCCGACAGACCGGGAATCAGTTAATTACTCCTGGGTAAAAGCAAGGTTCTCCTTTATCAAATTCAAGTCCCTAGGCCTGAACTTGGGATTTATTACTGGCGTAATTCAGTTCGAGCTGCTGAGGTCTTATCGAATACTGAATTCCAGTTTTATTTTATCGGGTACCCAACACGTATGTCGGGATTTTTCATCGTATCGTAGATACAGATATAATACTGGTAGAGCGCATTCTTGTGCGATTACTAGGCCATGCAGGACGAATCCCAGGGTCTTACCTTCATGTTTCTAACACGACATTCGTAGTTTTGTCGCATTTAGCTGCGATCCAAGATTTTTTATTTATTTTATTGGCTGCTTAATTTTTTCTTCAGATACACCCTACCGATAGGAGGTTTTTTGTCTTTCCGTTATCAGGTGCGCATCAGCACTCCTAATAGGAGTAGCCCCCGAGGCTATGTTCGAATGTATGCATCTGGACATAGGCTCGAATATCTTTCTATTATTATATCAGTGTGTCCTCAAATATTTGTCGAGTGCACGACCAGCGCTCCTGATAGGAGTAGCCCCCGAGGCTGCAGTCAATTTTTTTGACTGTAGTCTTAATCTTTTTCATGGAGTAATTTACTTCGACTCCATATTTTTCTTTAGGTGTGTATCATTGCCACTGAACCGTTTTTGTTGTAACGTCATGATGACGAATTTTACGCTTCTTGTTTCTCGAAAGATATGCTTGTGCCGAGACGTGTCGAGCGTGGGCCCGTGCTGCAGTAATGATGGCTTGTGGTGGCGTATTCAGCGGAGTTTTTAGACAGCACATCCCCCTTTTTGTGTGAATATCGAGGCGACGTGCGGTGTTCTCCGTTTTTACCGTAGTAATAACTTCTTGAGATATTTTCCTTTGCGGAATCAGTGGACACGTGTCATCATCGTATGTCCTTTGGACGATTCGATTTTACATCATACGGTCCAATCTGTGTAACTTTCCTCTTTATAAAGGGAAGGGGATTTCTTTTACCCCTTTTTACCTTGTTCTTGCTAACTTCATCTTCCTCCTTGCGCCCTTGCCTTCCTCCATTCTTCTTGCGAACTCCTGCTTTGTGGTAGTGTCGCTCCTTCATCGCCATAGGGAAAAGCAAGGTGGGAACTTCTTCCACGGCTACCAAGGCCACCAGAAAGAGGGCCGTTGGATGGGCTCCTTCCAAGTGCACAACACGGGAGCTAGGCGAGGCGTGGAACTCCGACCATCTGGCGGAGGGTTCCTTCAAACTTCCTAGGGACGAAGCTACTCCAATCCCCGAATCGGGCTGGAGGGTAATGTTCTCTCCTTTCTTTTTTGCGGCCTTTCTCTTCCTATCCACGAATTTCTTCGTGGTCTTCTTTTCGTCTATGGTATGTAGCCGTACCAGCTCATGTCGAACTCTATTTTCCATGTTGCTTGTTTTGTCACTCTCTGTGAATGCTTTCTCGGGATTCATCCCCATTGGGACATGTGGAAGTACTTCTTTTACGTTTGGCGCAATGCCACCGACACTATCGTCCATGACGTTGGCGGCGCCATTTTCTCAGTTCGCTCTGATGTAGATTACTTTGATTTCAAGCCTGCTGATTCCGCCAAAGGATGGAAAACCAAGTGGTTTTACATCAAGGATCAATCCATCAAGGGTCGGTCTTTCGGGTTAGCCCCTTTGAACCAAAGAAAACTTGTCGCAAACTTGACTCCTGGGATTAGCGTCCTTTGGCCAAAGAAATGGCGGAGGTCCAACCCCATCTTGAAAGTATTTCAAAACTACGGCATGAGGTTGGCAAGGAATTATCTGGTCTTCAGATTCTGACGTATTTATTGCGGATCCGCGTGCAGTCCCTGCAGACTCGTCTCTCTGGTATGTGGGCGTATACCGGCAAGAAGGATCCTATGAGGATTTCTCGGGATGATCTGCCCCTCAAGGTGTATGAGAAAAGGGTTCATAATTTCACGACCCTTACGGCGAAAAGTTTGGTTCCTTCTGATTGTTTCGTTGAACCCTTTGGCAAGAAAAACAGTCTTCCGGAGGTAAATTCCTTTTCTCTTTTGCTCCTTGCTCATCTATATTTTGTAATTGTTCCCCTGTGTGATTGCTAGTTTTCTTGTTTATGCATGATCATGGTCATCTGTCCTACCTTCCTCCTCTTCCTGAGAGCGGTCAGCTTCCCGCCAATCCTTCTGCTTCCGACGATCTTCCTTTGACTAGGACTGCCGCTGATGAGGAGTTAGATACATCTATCGTAGAATCTTCGTCAAGGACGCCGTCACTTCTCTTGGCTCATTCCGAGTATTTCCGCATTGATCTTGTTGGCGAAAATCGAAAAGTCTAGACGCCACTGAAACCATTGAAGACTCAGATGATTCTACGACCTCGAAACCTTCGGGTGCCGTACCATTATCGTCGGTCCTTCCCAGAAGAATCTATTCCGCTTTGCGTAGGACGTATCTTCGTAAGTACTTATCTTCTCTTTACTGTTTCATCAGATAATTCAGTTGCTGATGCTTCCTTATTCTTCATCTTTACTCTTGTAGTGGTGATGATGTGGAAGACCTGCCTTTGTCTCCTCTTCGCACTTTTGTTGCTCCTTCTGTCAATGACCCAAAATATTTGATGGCGCCTTATGCGGATCCTCCTATCCAGAAGGATGTTGACGCTCTACTGAAACCCACGGCATAGAAAAGAAGAAAATCAGCTGGCAAAGGCGTGGTGATATCCAAGGGCCCTGCCGAGGTGGATATGCAAGACGTAAGTACATCCATAATTTTTAATTTCACCTTGGATCCTTGTTTGCTTGTCTTTCCTAATGTCCTTCTTTTCAACCTATGATACGCGAGATGGTTGACATGGCCGCCCACTTCATTAAAATTCGTAATGAAGCCGAAGGTCTGAAAGGTATATTTTCATCTTTTTGTAATTTATGCGCTTCTTCTCATTTTCCTAACTTTTTGCCTTCCTTTCTTATTCAGCCACTGCCAAGGAGTCTGAGGTCATCCGGGACGAGGCGTTGAAGCGTGCCGACGATCTAGAGGCCCAACTTCGGATCACTGAAAAAGCTTTGGAGGAGGCCAAACAGTAAGCCAGTGTTCATGCCGAAGAAAGAGCCAAACAAGCCGCCATCCGAGATGAGAATCTTAGGAAATGCTTGGAGACTCTTAATGCTTCCTTGACTCATAAGTTTTTTGTTTGGTAAGGGAGAATTTTTGTTTCAATCCTCATTGTTTTCTATGTTCTGATCGTCCCTCCTTTTTGGTATGTGTAGAGCTGTTAGGCCAAAATTTGCTGCTTGATGAAGAAAAGAAGGTTGACCCCTTATCGGATGTTGTTAGCACCTTGGAGGCTAATAGTGTTCGTGTGTGCAATCTCCTTGTCTGATCACGCCGTGCCTTCAAGAGCCTACATGCTAAAATCTTTCCGTGGAAGGAGATGCCTGCTGATTTGAATGACCTCACCGCTGTTTTTGGTGCTGATCCAAGCCCCCTGGTTGGCTATATCGTGATGCAGTTAAAGAGCTGCGCCGAAACTTCGATGGCACTGGTGATGGCGCATGGCGAGAAGGTTGTCTGGGAGAAGGTTAGCTCCTCTGTCACAGTCAACTCCAAAGGCCAGCCAGTTGATTTGAACCCTTTCATTAAGAGGGCCAAAAAATTTCTCGGCTGCTTCTAGGTATAAAGTTAGATCCAAAGGGGTCAACTGCTCCTTCTTCTGCTGGTGCTCCTTCTTTGGCTGCTGCTCCTTCTTCGGCTGCTGCCCCTTCTTTGGCTGCTACCCCTACCATAGCTAGTGCTCCTTCTGCCAGCGCAACCTTGTCTTTGGATAAATCAGCTCCATAGCCTTGTGTTGGCACTCGTTTTGGGCTCGTAACTAATCAAGGCAAATGGTGAGAGACACTTGGAAAATTCCACTTGAAGAATTATTAATCATCATCAAAGAGGCACCTAATCAAGTCAAGGAATTATCAGGCTTAATAGTTGATTATGCTAGTGTTCAGAGAAGATTCGGAGACTGGTATATGAAGGCTTTAACTATGAGTCCTTTAAGATGACCTCAAATGAAAAAGTTCCAAAATTGAAAGTTGTGTGCCTCGTCGAAACAAGCAATTTTGGTTTTTAAATCATCTCGATACAAGTTAGTATGCAAAATTGAGAACCAAAATACTCATAGAGGCCGAATTAGCACGGACGTGACATGGGGTCGCCGGACCACAGACCATGTCTCACCTTAGGCGAGAGCAATGGACCCGGACGACCCAAAAAACCTCCTAATTCGGTAATTCTGCTTATGATTTAATTTAAGCAATCAAGATCACCTCGGATGGAAAAGTGCAAAACATGAAAGTTCTTCGTTTTTTCGAGATGAACAACTTTGATTTTGGAGTCAACTTATTGTGAGGAAGTATGTGGCCTCCAGACTCAAGATACGGTCAAATTGAGTTAAATTCGTTCGGTGTAAATCCGAGTTTGATAGGAAAATAAGGGGAAAAGTTCATGAAAATTATATTATATGAAAAAGTCGCCAACATCAAAGTTGTTCATTGTTTCAAGGCGCACAACTTTGATTTTTATAACATTTTGATCCGATCTCGTTTACTATCTCAAAAGTGGTCTGGAAGGTACAAACAAGTTTTTGACCGAGCAGTTATGCAAATTTCGGGTTTGTCTGTTCGAGTTGGACCCCAACTAGGGTTTTGGACGTGAATCCAACCCTCTTTCTTGCACAGAAAGTCCAGCCGCCACTAGTAGAGAATTACTTATCAGTGGAGCATCTTTTTTACTACCAATGGCGCCTATGGGATGCGCCACTAGTGTTGCGCCATTAGTAATTATTTATCAATGGCGCATATCAAATATGCGCCATTGATAATGGGACAACCAGTGGCGCACCTTAGATATGCGCTATTGATATTTCACCAGTGGCGCATATAGCCAAATGCGCCACTGATACTAGATGCGCCACTGGATGAATAAAATATGCGCCACTGATGTTTCGTACAAGTATACACAGTATAGGGCTCTCAGGTATTTATACAGATACATATAAAGGTATTTATACAGATACACAACAGTATAAAAATAGAGAGAATAATACAAATATAATTATACATCATCACATCAATTACAACCCGACATAGTGACAAGTGCCCGAATATTATACAAGTCCAGAACAAATTGATCTCATGTTCTCATACATTACACATTACAACAAGTTGATCATCATCATTAGCCAAGTCCTAAACTACTAAAGGACCGAGTAGAGTATAACCGCAATGGTGGTTATGAGCAAGACGGGGAGCACGATCATCAAGGTCTTCATCTGGTTCCTATCTCTCTGCTCTCCAAGGAGGTGGTTCCTCCACCTAGCTTCCGCCTGCTCTCTCGTCAGGTTCCCTTTGTATCTGTTGCCACTGAACTTGTTCACTTGCTTATGACAATCCTCCCACTCGTCGTAGACTCCTGGAACCCTCCCTCTGAACACCACGTAGCACGACATGTCTATACACAAGGCATATAAGTACTATATCATGCAATAGAAAGAATTAAAAGGTTCATCACATGCATCTCCACAAAAAAGAAGGTTTTGATCTAAGGCAAGCTATTAAGTTTCATACATATGGTAATAAGTAAACAAAGTCCAACAACGACTGTTTCGAGCTAAGGCAAGTTAAAGTTTATGACACACACACACGAGATACACAAACCGGCTGAGCGCTAGCTAGTTAGGAACACTACATCATGAAGACTTTGTTTTACACGGCGTCAGGAACGGTTTGTAGCCGTCTTTCGTTGTCCATGTCCTACGGTCACCCTGCGCCTCGAGCCGTGCCTCGATCTCGTGCTTACTGAACGCTCTTTTGCAGGATAATGCCCCCTTGTGATGACATCTTCTTGCACGATGGTCGCAATCTGAGTCTGGATGCGTAAGAAGTCGTCCTTAAGTTCATCATCGTCCATTCTTGCCTCAGCTTCGGCCCATGCTCGGAGACTAGATGGCAACGTAATGATGTGTGCATCCCGGACAATCGCTCGCAGGTGATGTAGGGCATAGTAGGCCTCCTTGACACTGTTATCCGGCTGCTTGATGTAGGCAAACTTCATTATGTGTTTGAACACGTGTCTGCCATCCCTGAAATTTTTCGCCCCCTTCTTGAATTCGCCTCCATTTTCGGCATATACCTCGAGAGCATCATCTAGAAGACTCCTTATGTTGGTGTAGTCTTTCTTCTTTTGCTCGCTCCCCGAGTCCAAGTACATGGCTAGCGAATAACCCGAGTGAATGAGGATCAGTGTGCAGTATTTCTCTCTGCGCAAAACAATTGAAATGAAACAATGTTGGAAAAAGAGCAACCGAAAACTAAAAAAGCACAAGTTACGGCGACGAGCGAGTGTGTGCACTTACTCGGGAAAGAAAGGCAAAATAAGCTCTTTTCCACTCTTGTTGTCCACCATGAAATTTTGGAGGTAGTTCCTTGCGCTGGCCCGGGTCACTGGATTCACCAACTGGCTATCACGCATGAAGTAGGGGTCCACTATCGCGACGTAGAGGTCTTCTCTCTGTTGACCTTCATCGCCCAATGGAGCGTGTATAGGCGGACCAAGTTATAGTTCATCCGCTTGCCATGTAAAAGCTTGAAGATGTCCTCATACGATATGAAGAAGATATCTGCCGGGGCATTATCAACGAAGCCCATGCCCATTGGAACATTGACCGTGAAAACAGGGTACAATGGATTTGCTTCTTTAAGAAAGCACTCCTCTAGATATAGAATACCATGATGCAGGTTAGCCATCGCTCCACTTGCATTTTTGATCAGCTCCTCACTTAGAATTGGTTGACCAGCTGTGTGAACCCTGGTCAAGGTGCCCTTAGGGGGCTGTGTTAACGGGTCGTCCTGAGCCTAGGGCCTCTTCGGACCCAGCTGCCTCAAAGACTGCTTATTCTTCTTGGTTCTCTTGCGATGCTTCTTCGTCTCGACATTAGCAGCCATCTGCTCATCTGCCGCCTTATGGAGTGTGGTGGGGTTGAAAATGATTCCCTGGGTGCCTTTATAAGGACCAGCGGCACCAGCATCCGGAGGCGTCTCCTCTAGGGTACCATGGAAGTCTAGACGCGTGCATGTTCTGGTACGAGCATTTGGGTCATCGGCAACGTGGTAGGGCTCGTCCATGTTTGGCATGAACAAAGAGTCCGTGACGCTAGTGTTGATCCAATTATCTGGGTTGTCATCATCATCATCGTTAATGTTGTCCCCAGGTGCATCCTTGGGCGGTGGCGGCGCAACGGCGGCCTTGCCATGTGGAGGCGGCGGCGCAACGGCAGCCTTACCATGTGGAGGCAACGGTGCAGCGGCGGCCAAGAATTGCTGGTGACGAGAGGTGGTGGTGGTGACTGGTTGTTGTGGTCGCCGCAGCAAGGGCACATGTGGCCGCTAAGTTACTTGTTGTTCCTTCACAAGCCGAATCTAGGTCTTTGGCCATGTCAAGACCCAGCCATAACAATCTAGAAGGTTCTTATGATCATCAGCGCCTCGAGGTTGGCTGGGGGGGTCAATGTATTCGCACCTCGGCAACACCCGAGCCAGCCGGACCTTGAACACATCATCCTCAATCGACTTGTGGTGCATCGTGTGGCTATTTGGTTGAATAATTGTGCCCTTGCCAACATACTTTAGATCGTCGTCAACATAATGCAAGAGCGTGCAAGGAGTGTCCTGCGGAAGAACAAGCATCGTGGGATGGAGCTAGCTAGTCATCAAAGGCAAAGGAGATGAAATGTTATCAACATGCATGTGTTGGCCGACGTCATTACCTTGGAGATGGTGTTGAGATCGGCTAATGTCGAGACACCGGTATCATCCTCCCGCTGAGATGCCTTACAAAGCACCGTCGGTTGTGCCTTAGTTTTGACGGGAGGGGGCATCGGTGTGACCTGCGGCTCTGTGTTGGCGCCAGCGGGAGGTGTCACCAGAGCAGCCTCCGGCTGCGCGTTGGTGTTGCCGCCGGTGGGAGGGGGCACCGGAGCGACCGGGTGCATCTCGACGTTGGCGGACTCGGGCGTCACCACGTTCGGCGACACGTGCTGGATCGAGTTGCTACCGAAGAGGCTAGGCACCACGAGCGTCCCTCGTCGACCTGCCGCATTCCAAGCAGCGACACCCTCCCACATCTCAATGGGAAACATCTCGCGGATCTTGTCTTGCACTTTCTCGTCGATCAGCCTCGGCATCTGTTGCATCTGCTCCCGGAGGACTTCAACCTCGCGTTTTTCACTTGCAGCCGCTGTCGCGGCCTTCCTCTCTTTCTTCGCCTTTGGGTCCTCTTTCCTAAAGTCGCCAACCTTTTCGTACGTACCATAGCTGGACACGCGGTGAAATGAAGTTGGCGGCACGGACTTGGCCCTCCCCTTGAACACGTTTGTCGCCCTGTTGAAGGGCGTGTCCCACCGCAGGTCCACCGTCGACCCCTGGGACGAGCTCGCACTTGACGCACAAGACTTTTCTTCGGATCTCTGAAGAGAAGGAAAGTGATCCCATTTAGAAATTCGGCTTCATTACTTAATTAGAAACACAGATGTACTCCGAGATAAATTCCTTACCAGCCTTTTCTGGAACTTCCTCACATTGTTGTCATCGGTAACGAATTCCTTGAGTTTGGGGTGGAGATAATAGCGGACACGGACAAACTGCATCACCTACTCGTCCGTGAATTTGTTCCACGGGTTATATTTCCCTAGACGGGCATACTCGGCGTCCTCCTTTGCCCAAACAGCCTTTTTTCCTCGGTAACCATCGCTTCCGCAACGTTGGTTACCTATGTTCAGCTCCCACATACTCCTCCCCCACTCGGTCCATTGCCGACCTTCCGGTGAAGTGCAGTTCGCCTTGAACTTGATGAATTTATCTTCGTCGAGCATTGGCTCGGCCTTCTTTATCTCCTCCCAACTTTTACCCTCGTTAATCCTCCTCTTCACTTGGCTTTTCCAGCTGCTCAAGGCGGTGCTCATCCTCGTGAGGGCTAACTTGTTTACCTTGTTCCCTATGAGCTTTTGGTTATCGTACTCATCTGGGAACTTGTACTGTTTGTGAAGCTTCCCAATGAGGAGTTCTCACAACCGTTTGTTCTTTCTTATGTCCTTCTGGTTGATGCTCATGCTCTCCCGCACGATGCACCCAAGTTGTAGGCCATACCCAGCGGCAAGCTTCGCAGGATCCAAGGGCTGGCCACCCGGTTTCACAAGGGTGAACTCTTCATGGTTGGTGCCGAGTTTCGGCAGCATCCGCTCCTGCCTTTCCGTCTTATTCTTCTTCTTCCTAGCGGGCAGGGAGGCGCCATCGCCGTCCACGCGTTCACCGCCATGACTTGCTTCAGCCTCCTCACAACCATGACTGCTTCCGTAGTCGTCGCCATCTTCGGCCTCCTCCTCATATTCAGACTCCTCGTCATCTTCTTGGTCCGTAGCTTGGGCCTCCTCGTCAACTTCATCGTGATCCGTTGCTTCGACCTCCTCGTCGGACCCGCTTAAGTCATCGCCAAACCGCCAAAACTTGAGGTTGGCTCTTCTTGCTCGTTCTTCGACGCTCATGGGCTGAGAAGGGCCAGCCCTGACATCTTTGTCTCCGCTCGACATGTTTGCTCTTCATAGAAAAATTGCAACAGTGTAATTATTACAAGCTAGAGTCGACCGAAAAATTCGGCATGACCTTTGCTGTTTTTTTTGACCTAGGAGTGCCAATTTCTCAACCGAAACGGAAGTGAATCAACACTTCGGGAGAAACGGGCAACTCAAATGAATTCCCTACAACAGTTTTCATACAAAATAATGTGCTCTAGTTTTCAAATTGATGACAGCCATCCAATCACACATATACAAAGAGCAAAAATAGCTCAAGGTGCAGCAAAAAATAGCACATTATGCCTTGCATAGCTCCAGACGTACCTTAGAACATAGCAAGAACAGTAGCAGCAGCCTTAGAACAGAAGCTAGCACAGCCTTAGAACGGAAGCTAGCACAGCAAGAACAGTATAGCAAGAACAGAAGCTAGCACAACACAAGCTAGCAGCCTTAGAACATTAAGTACGGTTGGAGCATGGGTTGTCCTGCAACATTAAAACCAAGGAGCCTAAATGTAACAAGCCAACAATAATAATAATTAAGAAAGCATCTCATTAGTAAGGTCAATAGAACCTAGCTATACAACACACAAATCTTTAAAAACATGGCTTGCTTGTACACTTATTACTGTCAATATGACAGGGAACCATATAGTTGATTCCTAGAATCCTAGTAGGAAGATGATAATATTTATTGGGTTGAGTTCTCTGTTATTTGGGTTTGTTTGTGTAATATCAGTCTTTAGTGGCAATTGCTGCCCTGGGCTGCTACTGTGCTGCCTCCAACTTTGTATTAGTTACTTGAAAGGACGTCAGATATGCATTCTAGCTAACCTATATGAAAAATTACAGAAAGTATGTGATATAATAAATTACTCAAAAGAGTCTGCTATATTCAAGGAAAAATGAAGCTAAACTATAACACAGAAAACAACAACACAGTTAGAAATTTCATCGACCAACCAAGAGGATAACCACTCGCGCGTAAACTCTTCAAAGCACGGCAAATGTCTTGTAGCTACCAATATATGAAAAATTACAGAAGGTGTGTTAGCCTTGGCAGCAACCATACCAAATAACAAATTACTCAAAACAGCTTGCTATCCTTCATGCTGACAAATATAGCTAAACTAAGACACTTGGGATAATAAGAAGGCAGGACACTTTTTGCGCATTTACGCGAACCACTATATAGCTAAACAGCTTGCTATCCATCATGCTAACAAATTTTAGAGAAAGTGTGTCAGCCTTCGCAGCAATGATACGATATAGCAAATTACCCAGAAAAACTTGCTATGTTTCATGATAGATAAAGCTAAATGAAGACACTTGGAATAATAGGAAGGCATTCCAAGACACTTGGAAAAATATAACTAATAAGCTGTTACCACGTATTCTAGCTAGTAACCATGTATAAAGAATAATCATATCATGTCGCACTAGCCACATGTACTGCAAATTAACATAAGTTAGCATATATCACATGTGTAGAAGCTTGCAAAGGGACGATAATAGGCGTTGTCTATAAACTGTCCATCGAGTTTCTTGTACTCCATGGAGTCGAGCTGAAGTAGGTACAGATCATAGTTCTGGGCATTGTAGTACACCGACACAACAATGGTGTCGGCTTCCTCGGTGTAACCTAGAATGGTGTTGCTTCGAGGACGCCACTTTGAGTACGAATTGCATAGGGGACGTGCATGACAGCAGGAGGCGGTCGGCTCGGGTGTCTGCTATAGGGCGGGCCTCGTGTTCAGGCTCGCGCGAGGCGGTTGTGCTGAGGCCGGTGAGCAGACTCACGTGGGGCGGCGGCGTAGTGGCAGCATGGAGGCTCGCAAGGGGACGACGCATTGAGCCTGGCGGACAGGCTATCGTGCACAATGGCGGTTGTAGGGCAAATACAGAAGGTTCTGGTGCGGTAGAGCGGCGGGCTGGCTCTCTCAAACCCTAGAGCAAATCCCTAGAACCCTAGAGCAAACCCTACAGCAAATTCAGTGAGAGGGGAAGGGGAAAGGGGAGGGAGAGCTCAACCTGAGGTTGGGGAGGCTCACCAGCGACGGGGGTGGTAGGGCGACTCCTCCGGTGGCGGGCGTCGGCAGAGGGCTCGATCGCGACAGGAGAGGGGGCTCAATCTTGGCGTCGGTGGCGCGCTCAGCGCAGCCCTTATCCTCCTCGTCGGTGGCGCACGCGGCGCTGCCTTCTCCTTACTCGTCGGCGGCGCGCACGATGCTGCCCTTCTCCTCCTCGTCGGTGGCGTGCGTGGTGCTGCCTTCTCCTTCCTCGACAGTGGCGTGGCGCTGCCCTTCTCCCTCCTCGTTGGTGGCGCGGCGTGAGAACGAAAGGGGAATAATGCGCTAGGGTTCGTGAGCAGGGAGAGAGGCCAACCGGTTTTTGGCTAAGTGTAAAACATCCGTGGTGCATATTTCCCGATATCCGCCATTGGTATTTTGCACTTAGCCTAAAACCACGACGCCCTGGTTTGTGTCACCTACACATGTCTACCGCAGTGGTCATCGCTATGTGCATCTGCTATTGCTGGGAGCTCTTAGGTTCGATTCCTGGGCTCTGTCACATTTTTTTCAATTTTTTAATATTTTACAAAATACCAATGGCGCATATCTAGTATATTTTGTAACAAATAGTAATTAAGTTTAACATTCACAAATCTATTTAAAACAAAGACATCTTATTCAATATCCATACACACCAATATTCTCCATAAAAATGTCATGTCATGTGTGCATGATCTCGATTCCGAGCTAGCTAGAGCTAGCGTCTCTTTGCAATCTTCTTGCCCTTCTTCCTCGCGGTTGAATACTTTAGCCCAGAAAGATTAAGGTTTCTTCTCGTGAACGGACAACCTTTAGTAGATAGGGTGGTCTTCTTTTTCCAGCAGCAGTCGGCTTGTCAAAGTACTTGTCAAATTCCTCTTCGATCTTCGGATCGCCGTTCTTTTCTAAGTCTTGCTCGTTGGCGGGTCCATCCATTCCGATGATGCTCCTCTTGCCCCTCCTCATGACAACACGGCTTGGCTTTGACGGGTCAGTGATGAAGAAACATTGGTCAACTTGGCTCGCGAGTACCCATGGCTCATTTTTTGCGGAGGCGTTCTTCGCGGAGGCATCGGGTATAACCATGGTGGTGAAATACCGACCCTCTTTTTGGACGCTCTTTGCCCATCTAACACGGAACATCGGCACCTTCTCTCCGGCGTAGTCGAGCTCCCAGATCTCCTCGATCCTTCCGAAAAATCGTTCCTTGACGGTGGCTTCGTCATCAGCATAGGATAGCATCGTTACTCCTGAGTTCGGATAGTCGCTGCTCATGTCCTTTTTCTTGGTGTAGAATCTATACCCGTTGATGTCGTATGCCTGATATGTCCTCACATTGTGCCCGGGGCCATTTGACAAGGCGAAAATTAGTTTTTCATCCTCCGTAGAAGGCATTTGCGGGTGTGTGGGGGGATTGTCTTGAAGCTTCTTCTTGAACCAAGCCGTGAAGCGAGAGTTGTGCTCTCTTGTTACGTCTCCCTTCTTCCTCGGTTGACCAAGGTCAATGAACTTCTACTCGATTAAGCTTTTGTGCTCTTCCACCCAAGGATCGACCAATTCGATGTGTTGTAGCACGACTGGGTGTGCCCTGTCAAAGTCATCACGTCGACCCTTGATGTTTACGCACTTCTATTCTTGTAGACAGTTGTTGGGCCTCCAAGTGCAAAGGTTTGTAGAACATCAGCAAGTTTTCCCTTAAGTGGATCACCCAAGGTTTATCAAACTCAGGGAGGAAGTGGTCAAAGGTATCCCCTCTCAAGCAACCCTACAATCAAGATACAAGAAGTCTCTTGTGTCCCCAACACACCCAATACACTTGTCAGGTGTATAGGTGCACTAGTTCGGCGAAGAGATAGTGAAATACAAGTGGTATGGATAATTATAAGTGGTAATGGTGATAGAAAATAGCTTGATGGCGTGGAAAAGACTAAAGGCAAACTCAAATAAAGATGGAAGCAAGCAAACATGTAACATATCTAATAGCAAACGGTGTTTAATTGCTTAGAAACAAGGCCTAGGGATCATACTTTCACTAGTGAACACTCTCATATAAATATCTTCTCTTCGTGATACTACTCTTAACTACTCTCCGGTCGGACACTCTAATCGATGGTAGGGCTATAACAGCACACCTCAAAGTAAGCCTTTCCCATCTAGATAACCCCACACTGTCACCTTGAGTACTAGATGGTTCCAATAAACACCACAATTTCATAGAGACATCTAACTCCAAATATAACTCATAACAAGTATTTGTAATCTCTAGCCTAAGTGCCACCATGGTGTGCACACTGTCAACTTAACACACATGGGGAGAGCAGAGATCTATTAAAGCACTTGAGTAGCAAGGTAGATATATAGATTACAAGCTCATGCTCTCAGTAAGAGCATGCATAGAGAGAGAGATGAACACATAGCTACCGGTAGAACCCTTAGCCTCGAGAGAGAACTACTCCCTCCTCATCATGGGAATCAGCAATGGCGATGGAGATGGTGGTGGAGATCGATGGAGATGGCTCCGGGGGCACTTCCCCGTCCCGGAAGGGTGCCGGAACAGAGACTTTTTGTCCCCTGAATCTCCGCTTCGATGGCGGTGGCGCTGCGGAACTTTTCGTGGCTGGAGGCTTGATGATTTAGGGTTTTTGCATCGGGAGACATCTTATAGGAAAAGATGCAAGGTCGGTGGGTGTCCAGGGGGCCACACCACCTGGTGGCGCGGCCAGGGCTAGCCCGCGCCACCACATGGTGTGGCCGCCCTGTGGCCCCTCTCCGTCTTGTCTTCTGGCTATGTGAGTCTTCCCGTAAAATATCAACTTTGGCTTTTGTCCCGTCCAATTCCGAGAATATTGATTTTATGACTTTCTTGGAACCAAAAACAGCAGAAAACAGGCAACTGGCACTGCGGCTCTTGTTAATAGGTTAGTCCAAGAAAGTGTATAGAAAGTACTCCAAAGTTGGAACAAAACACAAGAATGTAGATAAAACCAAGCATGGAACATTAAAAATTATAGATACATTTGCAATGTATCAACCCTTCGCACTGACATGCATGGTGCGAAAGCCCTCGCGGAGGCCATATCCAGCGAGCCTGGCGAGGTGCGTCCTTTTGGGCAGACCAACAGGGTCATCCTCGTCGTCTGGGTCGGTGCGTAGATAATTCTGGCAGAAAGAGACGCACTCGTAGGTCAGAAAGCCCTTGGCAATGCTTCCATCTGGATGGGACCTGTTGTGTACGAATCCTTTGATAACACTGTTAAGCCTTTCAAACGGCATCATGTTTTGCAGGAATGTCAGCCCGAGATGAATGATGGCATCCACAACATGGAAGAGTAGATGGACCATGATGTCGAAGAATGCGGGCGGGAAGTAAATCTCGAGCTCGCATAGTATCACAACGATCTCATCTTGTAGTGTGTCGAGCTGCTTCAAGCCAATCGACTTCCTCGAGATGACGTCGAAGAAGTTGCAGAGGCCAAACAGCGTCTCACGGACGTGCTCGTCAATTATCCCTCGGATCACAGCAGGAAGTATCTGCGTCATCAGCACGTGACAGTCGTGAGACTTCATCCCGCTGAACCTCTTCTGCGCTTTGTCCAGATATCTGCCTATGTTCCACGAGTAACCGTAAGGAACATTGGCTCCTAGGAGGCAGTTGAAAAACTGCTCAAGCTCCTGCTCACTTAGAGTGAAGAAGGCAACCGGAAACACTGCAATTCCCCTCTTAACCCTTTTGCGGTGACCTTGAGTATCTTCAGGCGCTGTCTCATCATCATCATCGGGCGGCGGCGTCTCATGAAGTTCTTCCTTGATGCCAAGTTCCATCATGTCGTTCCTTGCTTTCGGCCCGTCTTTGGTCCTATCCGACATGTTGATGATAGTGGCAAGCAGACTCTCGCACACGTTCTTCGTGATGTGCATGCATCAAGGCTATGGGGCGTGTGGAGGTTTTTCCAGTATGGCAAGTCCCAGAAAACAGGCCTAGCTTTCCACACACCATGCAGCGGTTTCGTCCTCGGACGCTTCTTTCCTAGCAAAGGGCACTCTTCCCAGTTGTCCAACATATCTTGGATCACTTCTCCGCTCCCCGGACGTGGGGCTTTTTCGAGATCTACTTTGCCATCGAATAGATCTCTACACTTTCTCCACGCGTGATCCTTTGGAAGCCACATTCGAGTCCGTTGGAACACGGTCTTCGATGACCCAAGATCCCTCGGTAGCTGGAGATGCGGGGTCTTATCCATGCACTTGACACATGCTTTGTGTCCGTGGTTCACCTGGGCAGACACGTATGCGTAACCTGGATAGCCCTGCACCATCGTGAGCAGCGCGGCTCTCATAGGGAAATAATCTCCTGTGTATGCGTCCCACGTATGGGCTGGCGTCTCCCACAGCCTGGCTAACACTTCTTTCAGCAGCCCGAGATACATATGCATGTCGATACCCGGTTGTTTAGGCCCTTGAATCATAATACATATGTGTACATATCTCTGCTTGGTGCACATCCAGGGAGGGAGGTTGTACGGCCATACAAACACGGGCTAGGTGCTATGTGTGCTACTCTGGTTGCCAAACGGATTGAGTCCATCGGTGCTCATACCAAGCCTGACATTCCTTGGATCGCCCCCAAAGTCTGGAAAGTCAATGTCCAGTGCGTTCCACTGGCTAGCGTCTGAAGGGTGTGTGAGGATCTTGCCCTTATGTGGATCATCTTTGGCCGGCTTCTTCCTTTCCGCGTGCCATTGCATGAGCTTTGCTTCCTTAGGGTCCACGAAATACCGCTACAGACGGGGAGTGATAGGAAAGTACCATACCACTTTTCGAGGAACTTTCTTGTTCCCTCTCTTGTATCGTCCTTGGCCACACACCGGACATGTGGTTCTATCCTTGTACTCATCCCGATAAAGTGCACAGTCATTAATGCAGGCGTGGTACTTAACATACTGTAGGTCGAGAGGACATACGATTTTCTTGGCCTCCTCGATACTAGTTGGACACGTGTTCTGTTGGGTCCGTAGCATAGAAAACAAAAAAATTCCTACGATGAGAACTATACGCCAAGATCTATCTACTAGATACAGAGCAACGGGTGGACATACATCCATGGAGAACTTACCCTCAAAGACAACGAGTTTTGTTAACGAGTAGGAACTCGTGGTTGATGTAGTCGTACGCTTGCCGATCTCAAGATCGTGCGGAAGTCCGACAGGTCCAGCAGCTCCAACACCATCAGGTCCAGCACCATCAAGTCCAGCACCACAAAGTAGCGGTGCATCCGTGATCGCACACACGTTCGGTCCACCGAACAACCTCCGCCTCCTCGCTCCAGCGATGCAGCGGAAGCAGCAACTCCTTTCTAGATAAAGCCACCGGGAACATGTATCTCGCTAATCCGAGACCATGGGGAATAACTAGAGGGAGAAGAGAACCTTCATGAGGAGGTGGTGCGAGATGAGAGGAGGGAGTGGGGGGCCTTTTATAGGGAGAGGGGGGGCAGCCCCTCACCATGGCTGGCGGCCAAGGGAGGTGCCCTCACCTCTTCCACATTCATGTGGGTAGAGCTCCCACTCACATAATTAGCCACCCACTCAAAATTCCACTCACCTCCATTAAATTTCCACCAAATTTAATGCAAGTTCTCATTAAATAAAACACTTTTATTTATTTTATTCAGAATTTTGTCAATTACATTAATTAACAAACATTCACATAAAACCCCCAGCAACATTTCAATATCACATGTAGAACCAGTTTCTGCAATTTCACCCGAAGCAATTCTGGTTTCCATCAAAATGATTCCAGCGCTTTCTTAAATCTTTATCTGAAACATATTTTCTCCTAAATGGTGTCGGTATCCCTTAAGTGTGTCACCCTATGGTTCGTGAATAATGCAGACATGATCGAGACCCCTCTCCGATCAATAATCAGCAGCGGGACCTGGAGATCCGTACTGACTCCCACATATTCAACGATGACTCTTGTGATCGTGTGAACCTTTAACGTCGTAACTAAATCCCTTTGTCTCGCGATATATTACATGTCCGAGATTCGATCATTGGCATTCAAATACCTAGTTTGATCTCGTTACCGACATGCACTCTTTTCTCGTTCCCGTGATATAACATTCTAGTGATCACATCACTTGCTTGCAAGCTATTTCAATGTGATATCACCGAGAGGGCCCAGAGTATATCTATCCGTCATCGGGATGGACAAATCCCACTCTTGATCCATGAGCCTCAACATAACACCTTCGTAGCACTAAACCCACCTTTATAGTCACCCTGTTACGGTGTGACGTTTGATGTTATCAAGATACTCTTCCGGTGTTAGCAATTAACATGATCTCATGGTCTAAGGACTAAGATTACTTCGTATGATGTTATAGCAATATAAACATAATGACTCTGATCGTAATGCTATACTTCGGATGAATGTTCATCACATCATTCCACCAATGTTGTGACCTCGTTATTAACGACATCCAGTATCCATGATCAGGAAACCTTGATCATCTTGTTAATCAACGAGCTAGTTTATAAGAGAGGCATAACTAGGAACTTTCCTTTTGTTTATTAAACACACATGTATTAACGTTTCCAAATTAATACAATTATAGCATGCAAAATAAACATTTATCATAAACAAGGAATAAGATAATAACCACTTTATTATTGCCTTTCGGGCATATTCCCTTCAGTCTCCCACTTGCACTAGAGTCAATAATCTAGTTTGAAAAACTTTGCGTATTGAACACCTATGGCTTTCTGGTGTTGCATATACGCGATTGCTAGTGGTTAACATAATCTCCGGCTCTGACAGTTTCAGTTCCGTGTGTATTTGCATGTCTTTGCGTCTCTACGCATCACTCATTCTCAAATGAGATGGCATTGTATAAATTTGGTCCTTTGGTAGACCTTTAGTTTGTTCGGGTTAAAATATGTTGATACAATTGTCACACAACATATATTCATAGTATTAGCCCACTTTGAACCACACCTAGTTTGATAACAAACTACTTAACACAAATGCCCTCCTATGCTGCTACTATAGCAGTCATATACTTAGCCTTTTGTTGTAGTATCCGTCACAATATCTCAACTTTGGAACTCATCCAAATCCATCATGGAACATATTTTCCATTATATTGTGCCACCCATAGTCTAAATTGAGATAAATTTAATTTGTATCTTGTGACAAAACTAGTATCAATGTAACACTTTACAATGAACTACTTTTAACTATTTGTCACTTATACATGATATATTCTTAGTTCTTCCAAAAGCTCATAAGAATATCTTTGCTATTGTCCAATGATCATCTTATGAATCATTCTGGTATATGCTCATAACATTTAGAGCATAGGACATTATGGATATATATATATCATGGTATAATCGATCAAAATCTTCATGTGATTTTACTCACCAAGTGTTGAAACACTTGAATTTTGATACAATCCTTTCCATGCAGCAAGAACCTTTCTTGTTGTTTCCATATTGAACCCTTTCAATATCTCATATATGTATGTCTGGCACAACCATATTAGCGCCTTAATCTATCCATATAGATATTGATGCCTAATATTCTGGGTTTGCCTAAGTCTTTCATCGAAATCTTATTTTAATGAAATCCTTAACTTGTGTGAATTCAAGATACATCATTTCCAATCAATAATATGTCCTCTTCATAATGTATTAGAAATATGTCTCAGCGCTCCCACTTAATTTCTTGCAAATGCAAGCATCTTCATCATCTCCGATGAATTTAAACTCTTTTAAGAGTTTCATCATGGTGAAGATTCCAACTCCGCTATGCTTACTTCAACTATTGAAGTTTACATACCCTTTTAGCACCCTTTGAATTAACAAAACCCTTCGGACCATGTCATGTACATGTCCTAGGTAACCATTCTATTAGAAGAGCCTTGTTTTGTTTATTCATCTACCATATACCAAATTATATGTAGTGGTTGCTACATTAATCCGTCAAGACTAAATATCGCTATGAAAGATCAAATCTTGTCATAGTCAACTCCTTGAACATTGCCGTAAACTTCTTTCCGACATGTCGACTATTTTATAGATGTTAAACATCCATGTCTTATTTCTTTATAGATCCAAACACGACCGATAGGCTTCACGCCCTTTTGGAGGGTCTTCCAAGTTCAGAAACTTGATTTCTCGTGTATGGATACTATCACGGATTCTATGACTTCTAGTCATTTTATGGAGTCAGGGCCCATCATCACTTCTTTGCATGCAGTCGGTTCATCATTGTCAAAACAATAACGACTTCTGTTTCAAATCTTACTATTTGATTGTTACCGACCCACATGGTTCAATAAGAACTCTAACCTCCAAGATTACACCCTTTGTAATCACGGGAGCCATGAGCATTGTGGCAGCCACCGGGACACTTTCCGGCGCTGCGCTACTCAACACATATAGCTAAGGTTCAACAACCTTATCAAAGTTCTATTGTCCTCCCACTAAACTTTTCACGAAAAATTCCTTCTCAAGAAACTTGACGTTCTAAGCGACAAACTCTTTTGTCCTCGGTGTTATGGAGGAATTCCCAACAAATTCTTTGGGATAACCTACAAAGACATGCTTATCCAACTTTAGTTGTAAACATTTTACTTATGCATAGCATACCAAAATTTAAGAAAAGACAATTCGGGTTTTATCCCAAACCATAACTCATATGGTGTCATTTCAACGGATCACGATGGTGCTCTTTTCAGTGTAAAAGCGGCACCTAAAGCTTTAATCTTTAAAACATAATGGCAGTTTTATAAATGACACCTTTGATCTTACCATGTCAAACAAGGTTTGATTTGATCTCTCGAACATACCATACTCCTGTGGTTTATCGGGAAATGCAAATTCATGGAACAATTCCTAAAATCTTAGGTGTTTTGCTAAACCTGTAACTCAAATATATTCCTTTATGATCAAATCATAAACTCTTTTATTTTCTTGTTACAATGATTTTTCACTTCATCTTGAAAGTCTTTGAACAATTTTCAAATGTTTCATACTTCTTCCATATTAAGTAAATATATAAATATATTCACTCAAATTTCTGGAGAAAGCATATGAAGCAAAAAGATCCATCGCATATGTCTACACATAATGGACTATATACATCAACATGCATAATATCCAATAAGTTAGTCATCCGTTCCTCTTTGGCCTATGGACAGAGTTTCCATTATCTTGAGGGAAGTTTCACAAGCATCAATTGATCAAAATCAAAAGACTCCAAAAATCCATCAAGATGGAGTTTCTTCATATTTACTTTCCATTATAATTCAAACAGCGATGTCACTTCATAAGTGATCTTCCAATCATTTGTCTTACGACATTTTAGCAATAATATTTATGGATGTGATTTCTCCAACTAGACTTGTAAAAGTTCATCCATCCTTTATGGAATACAGTAATTATTTGAACAACCATTGTTCTCATAATACCGGAACAAAATAACAATTATTAAAACAAATCTTGAAGGCTAGGTTTGACGACAACGAAAAACACAATAACACTTTATTTGTTTTCGATGAACATCATCACTTATTCTTTTGCTAGTTACTTAGGCCGTTGCAGTTCATGAATTGTGTTGTTCTGTATGACACTTCACACCAACCAATTCGGTATCCAATACCTCAGAACCATATTGTTTAACAAGCAAGGGATACAATCATAACATGTACATCTTCTATATACCTAAGTTGGACATATCCAACCTTTTCTTTTCTGCCAAATATTTTATAGACTCTCTTTCAACAATTCCTTTTCTTTTAAAAGAATCTATCAACATCAATAGTGGTGTCATTTACATGACACATAGTACAAAGCGTATATAGTCAAATACTAATACCTTTGGACTTGCACTTTGAAGTGGATCACCATCATCAAATGTTTGGTGTTCTTTCAAAAATCCATCCTTTAGTAATCTATTAGTGTAGTAAACATTTTACTTACATCTTCTATTCATCCTTATCATGACAACTTTCATGATCAAGCTACTATAGCCTATAAGGAAGAATCACGAGTATAATGTTAGTTCCCAACACCTTTTTGGGAGATCCAGATGCCTAGCATCTCCATCCTTCACAAATTCTCATACAATATGAGAACATGTATTTTGCTAAATTATACTCTATCATAATGCAACCAAAAACATTGTTTCAGATATCACAATATCTTCCACACATGATGGTTCCTGAAACAATTCTTTCAGCTCCTAGATAACCTTGATATTAAAACAATTTTTGAATATCAATAATCATGGAGGCAAACATGATACTTTAGATACTAACATTCGAATTCTTACTCTTTATTTAATACTACTTATTAAACTTCATGGAGTAAATAGAGTTTGCTGAAAGTTTGCAATAGGACTTATAAACTTTAAATTGACATTCAAAACAATACGATACCAGTTCGTAAAGTAAATATCCAGAATTCTATAGTTCTATTATCTCAAATAAAACTAAG
The DNA here is from genome assembly GCA_910589775.1 of Avena eriantha. Classification (NCBI taxonomy): domain Eukaryota; kingdom Viridiplantae; phylum Streptophyta; class Magnoliopsida; order Poales; family Poaceae; genus Avena; species Avena eriantha. Next base: position 337,665,790 of record OU342746.1, read on the forward strand.
TATAAGGTAGTGAACAGATGCCAATGACTACAACAAATTATGCAAATTCACTTCGATTTAGTTTATGACAAATAGAGTTCGACTAATCCAAATTAGAAATGAACTCCCACTCAAAAACGACATCCCTCGTGTCCTTTTGGTGATTACATGAACCAAATCCACTACACCAAGTCCGATCATCACGTGAGTCGGTGTAGCTTCAAAGGCGAGCATCTATATGGGCATCATATCAACTATATGACTCATGCTTAACCTTTCGGTCCGTGTTCTGAGGCCATGTCTGTACATGCTAGGCTCGTCAAATAAGAACCTTAGTATTCGCGTGTGTAAAACTGTCTTACACCCGTTGTATGAAAGCGTAGAGTTGAGTACACCCGATCATCACGTGATGTCTCGAAACACGATCCATAGAACGGTGCATACTTAGGAAGAACACATTTTATCTTGATATTTAAATGAGGGATCATCTTACAATGCTACAGAAAGCGCCAAACTAGCAGTATAAGATGCTAACATCTAATGTGTAAAGTGACATGATATGGTCCATGCATTTGATCTCTATCATTTGCATCGTGGTATGATCTCTATCATTCCTTTGTGTGTAAGGCCAAGGTCTATGGAACTTACATGTTAAGTGAGTTGTAATAGTATCTATCATACATCTACTTACAACAATACCATATCAAGACACTAGCCCAGCAACGATCTAAACTAGACGCCTCTAATTTATCAATTGCAAGTTTTACGTGGCTTAGGGCTTTCGGAGATAGAACCGGTCTTACCTACGAACATGAACCACAACGAGGATAACCAAGTTATTAGCAACTCGTTGTAAATAAGATATTGACTATAGTAGGAGAGACAGACACCCGCTAGCCACTTATGCAAAACTAGTTGCATGTCAGTCGTGGAACCGGTCTCATGTACGATGACATGTAAGGTTGGTCCGGGCCGCTTCATCCCACTATGCCACCAATATCCAATGTACATAGAAGATGCAATAACATGATCATCATCGCCCACATATAAACATATGTGTACTATCCGTGCAAAGCACCTACGCATAGATCAGGCTCTGATACCACTGTCGGGTCCGCAGCATAGAAAACAAAAAAAATCCTACGATGAGAACTATACGCCAAGATCTATCTACTAGATACAGAGCAACGGGTGGACATACATCCATGGAGAACTTACCCTCGAAGACAACGAGTTTTGTTAACGAGTAGGAACTCGTGGTTGATGTAGTCGTACGCTTACCGATCTCAAGATCGTGTGGAAGTCCGACAGGTCCAGCAGCTCCAGCACCATCAGGTCCAGCACCATCAAGTCCAGCACCGCAAAGTAGCGGTGCATCCGTGATCGCTCACACGTTCGGTCCACCGAACAACCTCCGCCTCCTCGCTCCAGCGATGCAGCGGAAGCAGCAACTCCTTTCCAGATAAAGCCACCGGGAACATGTATCTCGCTAATCCGAGACCATGGGGAATAACTAGAGGGAGAAGAGAACCTTCACGAGGAGGTGGTGCGAGATGAGAGGAGGGAGTGGGGGGCCTTTTATAGGGAGAGGGGGGCAGCCCCTCACCATGGTCGGCGGCCAAGGGAGGTGCCCCCACCTCTTCCACATTCATGTGGGTAGAGCTCCCACTCACATAATTAGCCACCCACTCAAAATTCCACTCACCTCCATTAAATTTCCACCAAATTTAATGCAAGTTCTCATTAAATAAAACACTTTTATTTATTTTATTCAGAATTTTGTAAATTACATTAATTAACAAACATTCACATAAAACCCCCTGCAACAGTTCAATATCACATGCAGAACCAGTTTCTGCAATTTCACCCGAAACAATTCCGGTTTCCATCGAAATGATTCCAGCGCTTTCTTAAATATTTATCTGAAACATATTTGCTCCTAAATGGTGTCGGTATCCCTTAAGTGTGTCACCCTACGGTTCGTGAATAATGCAGACATGATCGAGACCCCTCTCCGATCAATAATCAGCAGCGGGACCTGGAGATCCGTACTGACTCCCACATATTCAACGATGACTCTTGTGATCGTGTGAACCTTTAACGTCGTAACTAAATCCCTTTGTCTCACGATATATTACATGTCCGAGATTCGATCATTGGCATCCAAATACCTAGTTTGATCTCGTTACCGACATGCACTCTTTTCTCGTTCCCGTGATATAACATTCTAGTGATCACATCACTTGCTTGCAAGCTATTTCAATGTGATATCACCGAGAGGGCCCAGAGTATATCTATCCGTCATCGGGATGGACAAATCCCACTCTTGATCCATGAGCCTCAACATAACACCTTCGTAGCACTAAACCCACCTTTATAGTCACCCTGTTACGGTGTGACGTTTGATGTTATCAAGATACTCTTCCGGTGTTAGCAATTAACATGATCTCATGGTCTAAGGACTAAGATTACTTCGTATGATGTTATAGCAATATAAACATAATGAATCTGATCGTAATGCTGTACTTCGGATGAATGTTCATCACATCATTCCACCAATGTTGTGACCTCGTTATTAACGACATCCAATGTCCATGATCAGGAAACCTTGATCATCTTGTTAATCAACGAGCTAGTTTATAAGAGAGGCATAACTAGGAACTTTCCTTTTGTTTATTAAACACACATGTATCAACGTTTCCAAATTAATACAATTATAGCATGCAAAATAAACATTTATCATAAACAAGGAATAAGATAATAACCACTTTATTATTGCCTCTCGGGCATATTCCCTTCATGTTCCCCTTGGGAAGACGTTCTTGCTAGAATCTCATGTTTTTGTTGAAGCTTGCGTCGGTCCATTCGCTTTCTGCCTTCATCTCTAGAGCCTTGAGCGTTACATTCAAGCGGGTATCCTCGGGCCGGCACCTAGGATACAATGGAGTTTTCCCGTCTATCTCCATCTGCTCTAGCTTGGCTTTCTCCCTGGCAGCAGCTTTGGTGTTGCTCGTCTCCCTGAGAAGCAGTTCCTAAACATGAGGGTCCTGCAAGGCCGAGGTTAGCCACGTCGTTTGTGTGTCTGTGTCTTCTCCACCGGCACCTCCTTCGTGATGATCATCATGTCCGTCACTACCATCGTATCCTTCGTGTTGATCATCATGTCTGCCACTGCCGACATCTCCTTCATGATCATTATCATGTCCGCCACCGGCATCTCCTTCGTGATGATCATCATGCCCGCCCTCATCTTCAGGATCGTTGACGTCCTTGTCATCTTCAGAATCATAGCCGCGCATGAAACCACGCGTGAGCAGGTGATTCTCCAGGTCTCCGGAATCAGGGTCAACCAAGCTCCCGAGATTGCATGTTCAACACGGACATCTTATGTAGGTCCTCTTGTTCAGAATCATGTTGGCCACCGCGCGTTTCTTGTATCTAGCCGCTCGACCTTCGCTCATGTGTCTAGCCATGGTTTCCTGCACGATATAGAGCAAAAAGAGAGAGAGTATCTTAGAACCACAACACCATCATGCACACACACATGCATGCATGGCCACCAGAAAAATTCGGCATGACATCTCCTAAAAATGGGACATATGGATAGTGCAAAAATTTGCCGAAACGGAAATTAATCGACATTTCGGCAAACATCCATGCACCACCAGAGCAAGCAACATGCTTTATTCTTCGTCACCTGCAAACATTCATGCACCACATCCATGGAAACACACCATCCCTCTCGCAATTAATAAGAAGGCTTCACAAACATAAGCATGCACACAAATACACACCGCACCGACGTCCACCCTCCACACAAAACATCCACATGCATGTCCTCCAACAACTCACCTAGTAGAATCGTTACCGAGCCAAGTCCGCGACGAGATAGTGTGGTTGTTGTTGGAGAACAAGATTGATGTTGGAGGAGGAAAACTAGTTAGTTTAGTAGATCTACAACAATTGTAGAGACTTCCCCTCACAAAACTATGAAGCAAGGTAGGTTCAACAACCAAGAATGGAGAAAAGAATGGAGAAATTGAGGTGGTGGGGAGGAGGAGGACGAGCTAGATCTAGTTTGGGGTGGTGGGTGGAGAAGAATGGAATGGTGGTGGTGGGTGGGGGTGGATGCCAACTTGTAGATCTGGATGAAGTTATCAGTGGCGCATATTACACTAAATGCTCCACTGATAAGTCTGCCACCTTTTCAGGTGGTGGGTCCAAAACTTATCAGTGGCGCATTTACTACTAATTGGAGGACCAAGTATCAGTGGCGCATATCCTGAATGCGCCACTTATATTCCTGCCACCTTTCATGGTGGTGGGGTCCAGGTGGGGCCCACATAGTTACCAATGGCGCATGTAGGAGAGGATGCGCCATTGGCGAGGAGGATATCAATGGCGCATATTGCATATGTGCCACTCATAATAATATATCAATGGCGCATAAGGATATATGCGCCATTGATATTTGGTCCACAGGCCTCCAGGGTGTCAGTCCCACATTATCAGTGGCGCATTATTTGTGATGTGCGCCATTGGTTATAAATAATATCAGTGGAGCATATTTTTAAATGCGCCACTGATAATTACAAGTGGAGCATATTCAAAACAATGCTCCAGTGATAATAAATTTATCCATAAGCGTTTCTCTAGTAGTGCACTCCTTATATACACGAGGGGTGACGGCCGATTGAACCAACACCAATCGAACAAATCAATCTACTACTTTTTCGTGTTCATCTACTTTTTATCTCTCTCCCTCTGTATCTCTCTTCTCGTTCTTCCGCAGTTCTTCAAGATTGGAGGCCGCGAATCCACGAGGCTCTAGGGGTGGTCAGGCCGACCTAGAGCAGCCCATAGCCGCCGCGCCACCCTGACGGGGTCCCTCCAGGGCGAGCGGGGTTTCGGGTCTACAAAAGCGCCCACCGGACTGTCTTGCATGCGTACCGCGCTTCTGGCGATCCTCCCTCGGCGCGTGCTGCCGCGCGTCGCGGTCGGCGCCGAGTTGTGCGCCTCATCGAAACAAGCAACTTTGGTTTTTGAATCATCTCGATCCAAGTTAGTATGCAAAATTGAGAGCCAAAATACTGACAGAGGTTGAATTAGCACGGACGGGACATGGGGTCGCCGGACCACAGACCATGTCTCACGTTAGGCGAGAGCAATGGACCCGGGCGACCCAAAAAACCTCCTAATTCGATCATTATGTTTACGACTTAATTTAAGCGATCAAGATCAACTCAGATGGAAAAGTGCAAAACATGAAAGTTCTTCGTTTTTTTGAGATGAACAACTTTGATTTTGGAGTCAACTTATTTTTAGCAAGTATGTGGCCTCCAGACTCATGATACGGCGAATTGAGTTAAATTCGTTCGGTCTAAATCCGAATTTGATACGAAAATAAGGGGAAAAGTTGATGAAGATCAGATTAGATGAAAAAGTGGCCAACATAAAAGTTGTTCATTGTTTCAAGGCGCACAACTTTTATTTTAACGACATTTTGATCCGAGCTCGTTTACTATCTCAAAAGTGGTCCGGAAGGTACAGACAAGTTTTTAACCGAACAGTTATGCAAATTTCGGGTTTGCCTGTTCGAGTTGGACCCCAACTAGGGTTTTGGACGTGAATCCAACCCTCTTTATTGCACATAAAGTCCAGCCGCTCCTTATATACACGAGGGGTGACGGCCGATTGAACCAACACCAATCGAACAAATCAATCTACTACTTTTTCGTGTTCATCTACTTTTTATCTCTCTCCCTTTGTATCTCTCTTCTCGTTCTTCCGCAGTTCTTCAAGATTGGAGGCCACGGATCCATGAGGCTCTAGGGACGGTCAGGCCGACCTAGAGCAGCCCATAGCCGCCGCGCCGCCCTGACGGGGTCCCTCCCGGGCGAGAGGGGTTTCGGGTCTACAAAAGCGCCCACCAGACTGTCTTGCGTACCGCGCTTCCGGCGAGCCTCCCTCGGCGCGTGCTACCGTGCATCGCGCTCGGCGCCGAGGGTACACGGTGACGTGTTCGTGTGCAAACACCTTGTTTTGTAGTTCCCTGCATTTCTTCTACTTCCTTTGTAATGACTAGTAACTTTATCCTGTTGCTGCAATGCCTCCTTTTGATGAGAAGGGTATTTTTGTATATATGTATGTGAGTGGCTCTTTTCTTTGCTGAAGGTTTTCTATCTTTCATGTGTCTTGCCAGATTTTGAATGATTCGGCTACTCCTGCGCCTGCGCAGACGTCGGATGTGACTCCATCCTCATCTAGAATGGGTGCAACTGAGACTGCCATTGTGCATATAGTAGACCCGCCTTTATATGCTAAAAAATTGAACAGGTGAAGAAACTCGAAGGAAAACTTCGGGTTGTTCAATCAATGGTGGATGTTGCCTAGTCGAAGACGCGTCAGGCCCTTGATCATGAGGCATACTTCCTGGATGAGATTTCTAGGGCAAGTGAAAAGATGCTGTGTAAGTACTTAAATTTTTTGCTTCCTGCCGCTCCACTTTTTGCGGGATGCCAATTTCTCTCTCCTTTTCTTTTCCTTTTTACGCATTCAATTGTGCGAGAGGGAAGAAGCCCAACGTCTGTGTAATCGAATGCAAGCTCTTGTATCTTCTTCTCAAAATTCCGGGACAGATTTCTGGATTGATCATCGTCACGCTTATGTCGTGGCCTTGCTTCAGGACTGTGTATCCGAGGTGGAGCAATTTGTCGAGTGCTGTCGCAGATCACTGGCCATTATTTATAATGCCATGTTTCCTCGAGATCCCCAGCCTCAGACTTTAGCTGATTTGATGGTGAAATTTCGACAAGGTGAATAAATTCACCATTTTGTGAAGCTTCAACTTCTGGCGGGTGCCAAGCTTGCACTGTCTTGGGTGCATGTGCATCATCCGATCCTAGATTTGGACATCGTATCGTCGGGGCTGCCTTCTCCTGCTGATGGTGGTCTTATCGACATGGCGCCACATTATGCTGTCGCCCATAGACCTGCAATTAAAATTGTTCGAAAGTGCCTAGAGGCAGATGAGGAGTTTTTATGAACTTTGCTATCTGACCGTTTCTCCTTCTATTGTGTAGCTTTGTACTTTTTTAGAATAAATACTGGATAGATCTTCTTTATACTTGTTAAAAAGGTCATATTCTTTATACGAGATTTTGATTGTAAATTGTATTCTTTTGTTGAGGACCTGACGAACTGATGTATCTTTGCACAATTGCCTATATGTGTCTTAGAAATTTCTATGCCAAGAACTTCTTTCTTTATTCATTGATGAGTATAAATGGATACATTGCATAGGCGTAATCGCCTGGCCGTTGGCCTTGTTGGATATAAGAGTAACGAATTTTCCTAAAAACTACGGCTTCTTTGTTGACGTGCTCCATCATGCTTCTTTGCGGTAAGTGTAATTTTTCGACTGGAGGCACCGTGTTTGTATGTCAGACCAGAGAGAAAACTAGTTTGATTTTCTGGGTTGCTTGTACTTGGGAGAATGACGAGTGTGTCCCCTTATGCGGGACCTGAGGTGGAGGCCGAATAGGTACCTTATGTGGGTGCGCGGTGCTCCCGATTTTCTAGATTTTGCTCGTTGTGTGTTTCGTGTAGTAGCTCTTCATCCGCTATTTTCAGCTGGCCAAATTGCATTTCCATCCCGAAGGATTCTAATATTTTGTTGAATTCGTGATCGCAGCTATCTGAGCGGTTGAAGCTTCCTGTTACTGTTATGACCCCATTGGGGGCTGGCATTTTCAGTACCAGGTATGCATAGTGGGCACTGCCATGAATTGAGCGAAAGCTGGTCGTTCCAGGATCACGTGGTACTGCGATGGCCAGTCCATGACTTCAAACTATAGTTTTTCGCGCCTAAAGTTGCTTCTTGACCCGAAGAGTACATCGAGGTATACTTTGCCAGAGGAGCTTTGGCTTTGCATGGAACTATTCCGTGGAAAGTTGTATCTGTTGGTGCTAGATTTGTTAAGGACCAATTCATTGCCCGTAGAGTTTTGGCATAGATGAGGTTGATGCTACTCCCTGCATCCAAGAAAACCTTGCTCATGTCGAACCCGCTGATTTGTGCCTCCACTATGAGTGCCGATCGACCAGGTCGTGGAACCGGAAGTGGGTGGTCAGCTCTGTTGAAGGTTATTTCTTGTTCCGACCAATGAAGATACTCCGGTGTAGGAGGTGGTGCTGTTTCCGCCATAATCAGTTGTCTAGTGATCAGCTTATGTATTCTATTGGATGGTCATCCCTTCTAGATCATTGACATTGCTCCCTTTGACCTGGGGTACTCATCTTCTTGGTTTGTTGTGTTTTGCGGTTGTCCTGTTGGTGGATGCCCCAGTGGTGGTGGTGGTGCACTGATAGCAAAAGCGCCAGGTGTAGTAACGAAGCCTCGGTTTGCTGCCTTGGTTGCCCTTGCATTGCTTAGCTCCTACATTTTTAAGAACGTTCGGCGATCCTTTAGGACGTGATTGGATCGCCTTTTCCCTGTTGAGTCTACATAGAAGTGCATATTGCATGGCCCTTCCAACATTGGTCATGCTGACATAGGTGGGTCTCGATTTGTTGGCTGGTACCGTTGTTGCGGCTGGCTTCCTCTAGCGTCATCCTTGCTACTGCGGTATCTATTATTGTAGTCATCGCTTCGTCGGTTTTCCCCTCCAGGAAAACCGGCTGCAACATAACTTGGTGTGATATACCCATCGTTGTGTCATCGCCTTCTATCGTTGTTTCGCCTATCCTTGTCTTCTTCGGGTGAGCGGGATATTTTGTTGTGTAATGCATTTCCCCATCAGCCCAACGATTGGCTATGTCCATTAGCTGCAAACTTGTCTTTTGTTTGATTTGTCCTAGTTCTTCAATGAATTCTTGGCGACGAAGTCCATTGTTGAAGGCGTCGATTGCTCTTTCGTCGGATTTGGATTCAGCGGAGTTTTTTATAATGTTCCACCGCTAGACAAAGGCTCGTATTGATTCTCCTAGCTTTTGCTTGCAAGCTCATAGTTGTTCCAAAGACGCGGGTCGCTTGAATGTGGATAGGAAGTTCCTGATCACCTTGTCCTCAAGGTTATTCCAACTGCTGATAGAATCTTCGGGTAATTGTTTTAGCCAAGAGCGGGCTACGCCAGTTAGGTGCAGCTGTAAGCTTTGCATTGCGGTGGCCTTGGAGCCGCCTTGTAGCTTGACTGTTGCCAAATAATATGTTAACAGGCTTCGGGGTCTTGGAGGCCATCATATTTCTGACGATCGTGAGGTAGTTTGAAATCTTCTGGTATTGGAGTCTTGGGGTAAAGCAACTGGCTCCGCATAGTTCTTGCTCTTCCTTGCTTTCACCGTCATAATATCTTCGGCTGCTACGCTCTTCCCTGGATCGATCGATCCTTCACTATGTAATATCGTTTCTTGCATAATTTCGTGGCTCTGATCCCGAAAAGTGGACCCAATGTGGCGGTCATGATCGTCGGGTGTGACCTATTTCCCAAGGGCTGCTGTGATGGCGTGGGGATCTATCGGGTTGTCGTATGGTTCTCTACTCTGCCTGCATGAGAGATGCTCCCACCATGCCGAGGTTGAACGGGGCTGCGCGGTGGAGTGCTGCATGAGGATCATTGGGTGCATGTTGAGTGGTGATCAGGTATGTTTGTGTGGCCACAATTGCTGCTTGAGCCGTTTTTTTCCTTTATATTTCCTGGTTGATCTATTGACATGAAAGACAGATCCAGATCTTGGATCAGTTCACTTCTTTCTGCTTCGGGGATGTTTTGTAGTCGAGATGTTCCACTTCTTGGCAGTTCTCCTCCTGTTACGCTTCCTAATGCTCGGGTGGAGATTAACTGTGCCCATCGTAGGTTGGATTCATCGGCAAGCCTTTTTCGTTCATCAAGCTACCTCTGCATCCTTAGCAGGTCTCTTTTTATGATGCAGCAAGTATTGGTACGCTAGTAGATCTTCGCGTGTGGTGTCAGCTATCATGGGGACTGGACCCGAAATTGCCGCTCTTGCTTTTTCCCATGGTTCGGCTGGCAGCCAGAGAGTTTGCCTCTCGCCTCCACGTGGTTCTCCTCCTCCTAGGGTTATGCGGTTGTTTGATGGGTCTTCCCCGTTTCCGTGATTTCCTTCGTATCCATGGTTTCCTGCATTGTCGCTTGATAGGATATTGCCAGGGTTAAAAATAGGGTTACCGTTGGAGTCTTGCTGAGTCGATGCGTCACCGATGATAACGCATACTTGGTGTTGGGTAATATGTGGACTTGTGGCATCGTCATCCAAATTGGGGGAGATACTGTTAGATGGATCAATGAAGGCCGTAAATTTCTGCTCTAGGTAGATTTCTGCCATCCTTATTCCAAAGTCAATGCTTTCGCTACTTTCCTCTGGTTCGGAGTTTGCTGGGCTTGTTCCACGTGGTGGAGTTTGTGGGGAATCTGATCCGAAGGAGAGATTGTCGTAAAGACCATCAAGGTCCCCTATATCCATCTCATCTTGCTTGTTTTTGTCGGGTGCTTCGATTTCCACCGTGACCTCCATGCAGGATCCGACAGATGATGCTTGAACCACCGTAAGCATAGTTTGTCCCGCTGATGGTTCTGATGTAATCAGGGCCGAAGGGTGTGACTCTTAGGGATATTCTACTTGGAAGTGGAAGCTTCCGATGATCAGATCAGATCCACCGTTGAACCCGGCGGGTACTATCATAGGGGTGGGCGGGCATGGATGTGCCTTCATTGGGTCATTGTTTGGAAGAGAGAATTCCACCAAATCCATGGTTCCAACATTCAAGTTTTCCACATACGGCGCCAATTGACGAGGGGTGATCTCGGCAATGTCCATGAAGAAGGACTTAGGGTTTTGCGGAAAAGAGAACGCTAGGGATTTCATCGGATGTTAGGACACAATGGAATCAAAGTCACCTGAATATTGAGAGAATCACTTTGTTACAAATAACTTGGGGATTGTTTGGTGCTTTTCCTAGGCTTCTCCCACCATATATAAAATAGGCCGGGTCTCAAAGCTGTATACGGATAGGTTACATGATTACAACACCAACTCTATGTCGATCTTTGTTCCTCTTTATTACTACAACTATAATCTTTGTCGGTTGCTCCTTTGGATCTTCATCTTGACTCTTCATGGGTCGTAAGTCTTTCCGCAGGCCCTAGGTAGCAAATCATAGGGACCCAAGTAATCATACCTGTTGGAGATATGCCCAAGAGGCAATAATAAAAGTGATTATTATTATATCTTTGTGTTTATGATGAATGTTTACATCCCATGCTATAATTGTATTATTAGGAAACACTAATACATGTGTGTTTTGTAAACATATAAGAGTCCCTAGTAAGCCTCTTGTTGAACTAGCTTGTTGATTAATTGATGATCATGGTTTCCTGATCATGGACATTGGATGTGATTAATAACAAGGTTATATCATTGGGAGAATGATGTGATGGACACACACCCATAGTAAGCGTAGCATAAGATCAAGTCATTAAGTTCACATTGCTGTAAGCTTTCAAATACATAGTAACCTATTCCTTCGACCATGAGGTTATGTTAATCACCATCACCGGATGAATACTTTGATAACATCAAACGCCGCTTCGTAACTGGGTGGTTATAAAAGTGTCATTGGGTATTCTGAAAGTATGTGTTGAAGCTCATGAACCAAGATTGGGATTTGTCCATCCATATGACGGATAGATATGCTCTGGGCCCTCTCGGTGGAATGTCATCTAGTTAGCTTGCAAGCATGTGACTAGGTCACAAGGGATGACATATCACGGAACGAGTAAAGAGTACTTATCAGTAACGAGGTAGAACTAGGTATGGAGATACCGACGATCAAACCTCGGATAAGTATAATATCGTGAGACAAAGGGAATTAGTTTCGTATGTAAATGGTTCAATCGATCGCGAAGTCATCGTTGAGTATGTGGGAGCCATTATGGATCTCCAGGTCCCGCTAATGGTTATTGATATGAGATGTGTCTCTATCATGTCTACATATTCACGAACCGTAGGGTGACACACTTAAGGTTCGAAGTTGTTTTAAGTAGATATGGAATGTGCGTTGGAGACCGAATGTTGTTCGGAGTCTCGGAATGGATCCGGGACATCACGAGGAGATCCGGAATGGTCCGGAGAATAAGATTCATATATAGGAGATCATTTTATGAGATAGGAAATGTTCCGGAGTGTTTGCATGAGGATTCTAGAAGGTTTCGGAATGTTCCGGAAGGTTCTAGAAGATATCTTGGAGTTTGCTTGAAAATCAAGATAGGGATCAAGGAGTCCTGGTGGGTCAAGATACGGATTCGTGGGGGAGGAGGACTCCTCCCCCACCTCCAACCCGCCGGCCTAGGAGGAGAGGAGTCCTACAAGGACTCCCCTCCCCATGGCGCCCTCCCCTCTTTAAATAGAGGGGCAGGGGGCGCCCCCTCCTACTACGCTCCCATAACGTCTAATCTCTGCCGCCTCTCTCCTCCACCATATTCTGCACAGGCATAGGCGAAGCCCTGCAGAATTCTCTACTCCACCACCACCACCACGCCGTCGTGCTGCTGGGATTCCGTGGAGAAGATCTACTACCTCCGCTGCTCGCTGGAACGGGGAGAGGAAGGTCTGCTTCGACTCCGCACGTGTGACCGACTGCGGAAGCGCTGCCGAATTGCGGCGCCGGAAGGATCGTCTACTTGACCAAGGGCGGAAGCGCTGCTGGAACGCGACGCCGGAAGGATCGTCTACTTGACCGAAGGCGGAAGCGCTGCTGGAACGCGACGCCGGAAGGATCGTCCACACGATCTTGAGATCGGCAAGTGATCGACTACATCAACCACGAGATCTAATCTCGTTAATGCTTTCGGATCTACGAGGGTTAGTTCCTATCTATCTCGTTGCTCATGTCTCATAGATTAGATCTTGGCTTTTATCTGGATTGGATCTAGGTTTTGTTCGTTCTTGCGGTAGAAAATTTTTGTTTTCCATGCTACGAACCCATCAGTGGTATCAGAGCCGTATCTATGCGTAGATCTGTTGCACGAGTAGAACACAATGGTTTTGTGGGCGTTGATGCTTTTGTTGTCGGTGTCTTAGCGTGTACTTTGCATCTTGCGGTATGGTGGGATGAAGCGGCTCGGGCTAACATTACATGTCATCGCACATGAGACTTGCTCCACGCTTGACGTGCAACTTGCCTTGCACAAGTGGCTTTGCGGGTGTCTGTCTCTCTCACCATAGTTAAGATTCGATTTACAATGAGCATCTTGACAACACTTGTATCAACGTTGTGGTTCTTGTTCGTAGGTAAGATCGGTCTTATGCGAAAGCCCCAAACCACGTAAAACTTGCAAAGAAAATTAGAGGCGTCTAACTTGTTTTTGCAGGGGTTCTGTGATGTGATATGGCCATCATGTGATTGTGATTGTATTTGATGTATGCAATGATCCTTGTTGTAATATGGCAACCGGCAGGAGCCTAATGGTTGTCTTTAATTCTGTTAAGACCTGCGTGTCTATTCATCTTGTAATAGCTTTATTCCAAGTAGTTGTAATAGTTGCTGGCGATGATGGACAACCATGAAGCGGCGCCACTGACCTTGACGCAATGCTGGTGATGATGGAGATCATGTTCGTGCTTTGGAGATGGAGATCAAAGGCACAAGAAGAAAAGGCCATATCATATCACACTTATTATGAATTGCCTGTGATGTTAATCCTTTATGCATCTTGTATTGCTTAGATCGCGACGGTAGCATTATAAGATGATCCCTCTCACTAAATATCAAGTAATAAAGTGTTCACCCTTAGTTGGCACCGTTGCTAAGACTCGTCGTTTCGAAGCATCTCGTGATGATCGGATGTGATAGATTCTACGTGTGCATACAACGGGTGCAAGCCAGATTTGCACATGCGGAAACTAAGGTTGTCTTGACGAGCCTAGCATGTACAGACATGGTCTCGGAACACGGAATACCGAAAGGTAGAGCATGAGTCATATAATTGATATGATGAACATGAAGATTGTTCGCCGATGAAACTACATCTTCTCTCGTGAAGATCGGACTTGGTGTAGTGGACTTGGTTCGTGTAATCACTAAGACAATGTGAGGGATGTTGTTTTGAGTGGGAGTTCACCTAGTTAGTTTAATAATTAAACTTGAACTCAATTTGTCATAAACTTAGTCTAAAACTACTTGCAAATTGTTGTAGATTATGGCGACCCCTTCCATCAATTTCAATGCGTTCCTAGAGAAAGAAAAGCTTAAAAATAATGGAAGCAATTTCACGGACTGGTTCCGTGGACTGAAGATCGTCCTCAGGGCTGGTCAGTTGACCTATGTGCTCGATGCACCGCTAGGTGACCCACCTGCAGATAATGCCACCGATGACGAAAAGAATGTTTTCGCCACTCGGAAGAATCATTACTCCACAGTTCAGTGTGCCATCCTGTACGGTTTAGAAGCGGAGCTCCAACAGCGTTTTGAGCACCACGACCCGTTCGAGATCATTAAGGAGCTCAGGCTAATTTTTGAGACTCGCGCGGCAATGGAGAGCTATGAGGCCTCCGAGAAGTTCTTTAACTGTAAGATGGAAGAAGGAAGCTCCGTTAGCGAGCACGTGCTCACCATGTCTGGGTACGCTAAGAAACTCCAAGAGTTGGGAATATCGATTCCTAATGAATTGGGGATTCACCGTCTCCTTCAATCACTGCCACCAAGTTACAAGAACTTTGTGATGAACTACAACATGCACTGCATGAACAAGACGTTGCCTGAACTATCGTCCATGCTAAAAACTGCTGAAGTGGAGATCAAGAAGGAGCACCAAGTGTTGATGGTCAATAAGACCATCAATTTCAAGAAACGGGGCAAGCCTAAGAACAAGGGCAACTTCAAGAAGGACGGCAAGAAAGCTGCCGCTCCTGCTAAGAAGCCCAAGGCTGGTCCTAATCCTGAAACCGAGTGTTTCTACTACAAGGGTGCTGGTCACTGGAAGCGTAACTGCCCCAAATACCTGGCAGATCTGAAGAACGGCAACATCAAGAAGAAAGGTATATTTGATATATGTGTTATAGATGTGTATCTTACTAGTAATCGTAGTAGTGCCTGGGTATTTGATACTGGTTCGGTTGCTCATATATGTAACTCGAAACAGGAGCTGCGGAATAAACGAAGACTGGCAAGAGATGAGGTGACGATGCGCGTTGGAAATGGCTCCAAGGTTGATGTGATCGCCGTCGGCACGCTCCCTCTACATCTACCTTCGGGATTAGTTTTAAATTTAAATAATTGTTATTTGGTGCCTGCGTTAAGCATGAACATTATATCTGGATCCTGTTTATTGCGAGACGGCTACTCTTTTAAATCTGAGAATAAAGGTTGTTCGATTTATATGAGTAATATCTTTTATGGTAAAGCACCTGAGATGAATGGTTTATTCTTACTGAATCTCGATAGTAGTGATACACATGTTCACAACATAAATACTAAACGAATTAAATTGAATGATAATTCTGCATACATGTGGCACTGTCGTCTTGGTCATATTGGAGTGAAGCGTATGAAGAAACTCCATTCTGATGGACTTCTTGAATCACTTGATTTTGAATCACTTGAAAGATGCGAAGCATGTCTAATGGGAAAAATGACTAAGACTCCATTCTCTGGGACAATGGAGCGAGCTACAGACTTATTGGAAATAATACATACCGATGTGTGCGGTCCAATGAGTGTAGCATCGCGTGGTGGATATCGTTATGTTCTCACCTTCACGGATGACTTGAGTAGATATGGGTATGTCTACTTCATGAAACATAAGTCCGAAACTTTCGAGAAGTTTAAGGAATTTCAAAGTGAAGTGGAGAATCATCGTAACAAGAAGATTAAGTTTCTGCGTTCTGATCGCGGGGGTGAATATCTAAGTTACGAGTTTGGCATGCATTTAAAGAAATGTGGAATACTTTCACAGTTGACACCGCCGGGAACACCACAGCGTAATGGTGTGTCCGAACGTCGTAATCGAACTCTCTTAGATATGGTTCGGTCTATGATGTCTCTTACAGATTTACCGTTATCATTTTGGGGCTATGCATTAGAGACAGCCGCATTCACTTTAAATAGGGCACCATCTAAATCCGTTGAAACGACACCGTACGAATTGTGGTTTGGTAAGAAACCTAAGTTGTCGTTCCTTAAAGTTTGGGGTTGCGAAGCATACGTAAAGAAGTTACAACCTGATAAGCTAGAACCCAAAGCGGAGAAATGCGTCTTCATAGGATACCCTAAAGAAACAATTGGGTATACCTTCTATCATAGATCCGAAGGCAAAGTTTTTGTTGCAAAGAATGGATCCTTTCTTGAGAAGGAGTTTCTCTCGAAAGAAGTGACTGGAAGGAAAGTAGAACTCGATGAGGTTATTGAACCTTCTCTCGGATTTGAGAGTAGCGCAGCACCGGAAGATGTTTTGGTGCCGCCTGCACCAATAGAAGAGGAAGCTAATGATAATGATCATGAAACTTCGAACGAAGTTACTACTGAACCTCGCAGGTCAACGAGGGTTCGTACCACTCCTGATTGGTATGACTCTGCCTTGAACGTCATGTTGGTGGACAACGCCGATGACCCTGCAACGTATGAAGAAGCTATGGTGAGCCCAGATTCCGACAAATGGCTAGAAGCCATGAAATCCGAAATGGGATCCATGTACGAAAACCAAGTATGGACTTTGGTGGACTTACCGGATGGCCGTAAGGCTGTCGAGAACAAATGGATTTTCAAGAGAAAAACAGATGCTGATGGTAATGTTACCGTCTATAAAGCTCGACTTGTCGCGAAAGGGTTTCGACAAATTCAAGGAGTTGACTATGATGAGACATTCTCACCAGTAGCGAAGCTAAAGTCTGTGAGGATTTTGTTAGCAATTGCTGCATATTTCAATTATGAGATTTGGCAGATGGATGTCAAAACAGCCTTCCTTAATGGTGACATTGAGGAAGAGTTGTATATGGTACAACCCAAGGGCTTTGTCGATCCTAAAGATGCTAACAAGGTATGCAAACTTCAGCGCTCCATTTATGGACTGAAGCAAGCATCCCGTAGTTGGAATCAACGTTTTGATAAGGTAATCAAAAACTTTGGATTTATACAAACTTATGGAGAAGCTTGTATTTACAAGAAAGTGAGTGGGAGCTCTGTAGCATTCCTAGTACTGTATGTAGATGACATATTGTTGATTGGGAATGATATAGAACTTCTTAATAGCGTCAAAACCTATTTGAATAATAGTTTTTCAATGAAGGATCTTGGCGAAGCGGCATACATTCTAGGCATCAAGATTTATAGAGATAGATCAAGACGCCTAATAGGGCTTTCACAAAGTACATACTTGGACAAAGTTCTAAAGAAGTTTAGAATGGAAGATAGCAAGAAAGGGTTCGTGCCCATGTTGTCAGGTAAGACCTTGAGTAAAACTCAAAGTCCAGCTACGGCAGAAGATAGAGAGAAAATGAATAAAATTCCCTATGCCTCAGCCATAGGTTCTATCATGTATGCCATGCTGTGTACAAGACCGGATATAGCACATGCTGTTAGTTTGACTAGCAGATATCAAAGTGATCCTGGAGAGGAACACTGGACAGCGGTCAAGAATATCCTAAAGTACCTAAATAGGACTAAGGATATGGTTCTTTCTTATGGAGGTGATGAACAGCTTGTTGTAAATGGTTACACCGATGCTAGTTGGAACACCGATCCGGATGACTCAAAGTCACAGTCGGGTTACGTATTTATTTTGAATGATGCTGCAGTAAGCTGGAGGAGTGCGAAGCAAAGCGTTGTGGCAAAATCTTCAACTGAATCGGAATACATAGCTGCTTCGGAGGCTGCACAAGAAGCCGTTTGGATGAAGGAATTCATTACTGAACTCGGCATGGTTCCCAGTGCATTGGACCCGATGGCCGTCTACTGTGACAACACAGGTGCCATAGCTAATGCGCAGGAGCCAAGGTCACATAGCAAGCTGAAGCACATCAAGCTACGTTTCCACGCTATTCGCGAGTATGTCCGAGATGGTGACATAAAGATTTGCAAAGTACACACTGATCTGAATGTGGCAGATCCGTTGACTAAACCTCTCCCTAGGGCAAAGCATGACCAACACCAAAACGCCATGGGTGTTCGGTATATTACCATGTAATCTAGATTATTGACTCTAGTGCAAGTGGGAGACTGTTGGAGATATGCCCAAGAGGCAATAATAAAAGTGATTATTATTATATCTTTGTGTTTATGATGAATGTTTACATCCCATGCTATAATTGTATTATTAGGAAACACTAATACATGTGTGTTTTGTAAACATATAAGAGTCCCTAGTAAGCCTCTTGTTGAACTAGCTTGTTGATTAATTGATGATCATGGTTTCCTGATCATGGACATTGGATGTGATTAATAACAAGGTTATATCATTGGGAGAATGATGTGATGGACACACACCCATAGTAAGCGTAGCATAAGATCAAGTCATTAAGTTCACATTGCTGTAAGCTTTCAAATACATAGTAACCTATTCCTTCGACCATGAGGTTATGTTAATCACCATCACCGGATGAATACTTTGATAACATCAAACGCCGCTTCGTAACTGGGTGGTTATAAAAGTGTCATTGGGTATTCTGAAAGTATGTGTTGAAGCTCATGAACCAAGATTGGGATTTGTCCATCCATATGACGGATAGATATGCTCTGGGCCCTCTCGGTGGAATGTCATCTAGTTAGCTTGCAAGCATGTGACTAGGTCACAAGGGATGACATATCACGGAACGAGTAAAGAGTACTTATCAGTAACGAGGTAGAACTAGGTATGGAGATACCGACGATCAAACCTCGGATAAGTATAATATCGTGAGACAAAGGGAATTAGTTTCGTATGTAAATGGTTCAATCGATCGCGAAGTCATCGTTGAGTATGTGGGAGCCATTATGGATCTCCAGGTCCCGCTAATGGTTATTGATATGAGATGTGTCTCTATCATGTCTACATATTCACGAACCGTAGGGTGACACACTTAAGGTTCGAAGTTGTTTTAAGTAGATATGGAATGTGCGTTGGAGACCGAATGTTGTTCGGAGTCTCGGAATGGATCCGGGACATCACGAGGAGATCCGGAATGGTCCGGAGAATAAGATTCATATATAGGAGATCATTTTATGAGATAGGAAATGTTCCGGAGTGTTTGCATGAGGATTCTAGAAGGTTTCGGAATGTTCCGGAAGGTTCTAGAAGATATCTTGGAGTTTGCTTGAAAATCAAGATAGGGATCAAGGAGTCCTGGTGGGTCAAGATACGGATTCGTGGGGGAGGAGGACTCCTCCCCCACCTCCAACCCGCCGGCCTAGGAGGAGAGGAGTCCTACAAGGACTCCCCTCCCCATGGCGCCCTCCCCTCTTTAAATAGAGGGGCAGGGGGCGCCCCCTCCTACTACGCTCCCATAACGTCTAATCTCTGCCGCCTCTCTCCTCCACCATATTCTGCACAGGCATAGGCGAAGCCCTGCAGAATTCTCTACTCCACCACCACCACCACGCCGTCGTGCTGCTGGGATTCCGTGGAGAAGATCTACTACCTCCGCTGCTCGCTGGAACGGGGAGAGGAAGGTCTGCTTCGACTCCGCACGTGTGACCGACTGCGGAAGCGCTGCCGAATTGCGGCGCCGGAAGGATCGTCTACTTGACCAAGGGCGGAAGCGCTGCTGGAACGCGACGCCGGAAGGATCGTCTACTTGACCGAAGGCGGAAGCGCTGCTGGAACGCGACGCCGGAAGGATCGTCCACACGATCTTGAGATCGGCAAGTGATCGACTACATCAACCACGAGATCTAATCTCGTTAATGCTTTCGGATCTACGAGGGTTAGTTCCTATCTATCTCGTTGCTCATGTCTCATAGATTAGATCTTGGCTTTTATCTGGATTGGATCTAGGTTTTGTTCGTTCTTGCGGTAGAAAATTTTTGTTTTCCATGCTACGAACCCATCAATACCTATGTCACCCGTGGAAGCCACGCTGCTTTTCCACTGAGATGGGCCACTACTATCGAATGCAGGATCTTGCTGCGGATGAGATGCCCTTTGCTGGCTAATTGCGTCCAGTTGCTCCTGCTACCACATTAATATGCGTTCCAATTCCTTGTTCTCTCTTTATATCTTCTAGAACTGGTCTTCCTCTTGCTTCTTTTTTCTCCGACGACTTCTATAACTGTCACTCCACTTGGAAACCCAGTCCTCCATGGAACACAACTTTGCCTCGTGTTCATCCTGAGTGTTCAGGATTCTCGAGGGCGCATGTCAGCTCGTCGTTCTCTCTCTCGGGCTAGAACGTTCCCGCTCAAACATCGATTATTTCTTTAACAAGTTCTTCACAGGGTTCTTTAATTTGTTTCTTTCCAATAATACACTGCCCTGTTTGTGGGTCCAATGATCCCCCATGTGCCCACACCTGTCAAACCACTTCGTTGACCATTTGGGCCAATCTGTTGTAGCTGGAGTGATCCCTTTAATAATCATGGCGGTCCTCAGTTTGTTCCCATTTAGGCACGACACACTTTTAGCCACCTGTCCCCATAACATGGTGATATTTCTTTTTCGCAACATTTGCCTTATTTTTTTCTGACCAATACAAAGCTTCAGATGATGCCTTGTACTCCACAAATGTGTCCCAATGATTTTTTATCTTCTCTAGTGGTCTAGTGAATGTTGGAGTTATTTTTTCTTGATATAGTCATTGTATAATCTTTTAAATTTCATGAAGGTCTGGAATCGTGTGCCATCTTCTTAAGAGCCCACTCCTTCAATTTCGACATATTGAACTCTACGAGATCTGGCGGTAGGTTGAAATGTGACAAGAGCGTATCCCAAACCAAATCTTTGGATCTTTGGTCGACATAACTAACCCAATCTACCTTTAGGTTATTCCATTCTCGAGTGGTCATCGGGATGTTGTCCCTAACAATAACTCCGCATTGATTTACAAATAAATGTATGTTCGCTTTGGGAGCAATCAGTTCGCCATCTTCAGTGAATTCGTCGATCCTGAACTTTGATGATCGGCCAACATTTTGGTCAGGCCTCATTTCCTTCTAGCAGATTGGCTCGATCCGGAGGGCTAAAACAAGAAAGATTGGTTAATATATATACAAATCAATTAATGCATCTAGTCACCAAAGGCTTAATTAATATACCTCACCGGACTTTGTTAAGGGTCCAACATTTTCTTCATCATTGTTGTTTATTGGTCATTCATCTGTTCATTCTAGCTCCATTCCTGCACCGGAGTCCTGCAGAAATTGTGAGCCAGCATCTATAATATTGAAGAGTGCCTGTTCGGATTCTTCATTATCTCTACCGTGGTCCATAGCATAACTAATCCAGAAGAAAGATAAAACAATTTAGTATCAAGATTGCATATTACTATTTATATTTATGACCACATATCTTACGAAAACCACATCCCACTATGGCCTCCCATATAAGCCTTAGCATGTTTCACTCACCTCACCACTATTATCATCTCATCAACATATCCCATTCTCCTATCATACTAGATTCATCTTCATATTTGATACAACAACTGGTTGAACCAGCCTTCCATCTAAGCATGGCTAAGCAAGACTCAGATATAAGCTCTAGCAGTGAACATAAGAGAAACCTAGTTATGCTAGGAGTAGTGGATCATGTAATATAGGCTTCAAAGGAAAATCATGCAGCAGATAGGATACTCTATCTATCGATAAAATACCACATTAGAATAGTATGCAACATGGCAAGAATTAAAATACTTTGTAAGAATGGGATTGCATAATGGTAGGGCTATGCTTTCTTTTGCTCGCTCACAACCAATAAGCAGACTTCGGACACCTTGTACTTGACTTGATTATAGTTGGTCAAGTATTGATATTTTATATTCAATGGTGCTAATCTCTGGCTTCGATCTCAGACTCATTCTCGAATTCTACCGAGAAGAAGCAAAATACCGGAAAGAAAGGGAAACAAGCAACACATGGCATCAATCCAATGCTCACGCAAGTATGATGATATTACAAGTTAAATACTATTAAAATGTAACCCTAGTACTTGCTTGATCATTTTTAAACAGGGTCTGAGGGTTCCAAACCCTAATACAGGAAGAATCCCGGAACACTGTGAGGGGTTACTTTGTTATTCTAATAAATTTGTTAGTTAAAGTTGCTAAAGGATAGATCTCATTTTTCTGAACATTTTATAAGTTATACACATTTTTCTGAATTACAAATAATAAGATATGATTTTTCTAGTATTAAACCATTTTCTGCAATTTCTGAAAAAGGTTTAAAGGATTAATCACGTCAGGCTGACGTCACCATCTACCTTTAATCCATTTTACACAGAGGAGGGGTTAGCGACTGTGACTGACAAGTGGGGCTTGAGGGATGCGTCAGTTACCACGCTAGACGGTCAGCATGACCCACAGCCATGTCAGCGCTACGTTGGCATGATATCACAGTGACGGCGCGTCTCTAGCCACCTACAGATGGATGCTAGCGGCGGCGTTTGTGGGCACACACACACAAGCTGGGCATACGGGTCAAACTGCATGGACGTGGAGAGCAACAAACTGGTGGCACCGCAAGAGCTGGGTCACCGGAGCTTGCTCCTCCACGGTGGCCTGCGGCAGTGGACGGTGGCGCACGATGTGAGCTCAGTATAGGAAGCAAACCAAGAACGGGAGGGTACTAGAAGGATCAGCAGCTCACCGTGATGCTCATGGAGTGCTCAGGAAGCTCAGGGGAGGCTGGAATCACCCATGCCGATGGCGGCCATAATCGAGGAAGGAGGTGGCTATTCGAACTTCTGGGGGCATTTGCGGCTTGCGCTAATTGGGGAAAAGCTAGAGGAGCATGAGGCAGTCACATGAGCATGATCGATGGAGATCAGGTCGGACGAAAATTGCGAGCCACCGGCGAGGTCTTGGTTAGGATTTTGGCTCCACACGAGGAAGAAGATGACGTGGCCGGAAGGGTCGTGGGTTATAAGTCGCGACCCCTTTGGTCCCGAGAAGTACCACGAATCTGGGCTAAAAGTCCTTTAGTCTCGGTTGGTGGTTGGAATCGGGACTAAGGGTCTAGCCTTTACTCCCGGTTCGTGGTACCACTCGGGACTAAAGATATTTTCGGTCGCCTGCAAAAATGCGCCCGTGAGGCCCACCTTTAATCCCGGTTGGAAATAGGTGGGTCCATTTGAGAAATATTTTATATATACCAAAAATGCTTAATTGTTTTAAAAATGATTTAAAATGGATATAAATTTGGAAAATTCATAACTAATTCATTTTAAATCAGAAATACAAATAATATATCAAAATGTCCGGAAAAATAAGTTCTACCTCTTAGCATCAAAATCATGCATTGTTCAGAAACTTCAACTAACAAGTTTAATTAGAGAACCAAACGAACCCCCACATGTGATTCCAAGGTTTCCTAGAATTAGGGTTTACTCCCCTAGGAGCCCGTTTAAATTGTCAAGCATGCCTTTGGGTTTCTTTTCAGTACTATTTAACTTTTCATCTCATCATGTTTTATTTAGCATTGCATAGATGCCAAGTGTTGTTGTTTCCCTCCCTTTCCGGTGTTTTACGAACTGTAATAAAGTCAAGTACAAGGTTTACGAAGATCTGCTTATTGGTTATCAACGGGCAAGTGCAAGCATAGCCCCATCATTATACAATCCCATGCTTTCAAAGTATTTCAATTATTTTCATGAAGAATGCGATTCTACTATGGTATTTATCGATAGATAGCGTACCCTATTTTTTGCATTACTCCCTTTGACCTTATATTACCTGATCCACTACTCTTACAATAACTAGGTTTGGCTTGTGGGCACTTCTAGAGCTTATATTTGTGTCCTGCTTAGCTGTTGGTGCTAGTTCATCCAAATGATGTATCATATGCAAAGAATCTAGTATAACAAGAAAACAAGGTTTAAAGGTGATATGAGGTTAAACATGCTAAGGCTTGTATGAGAGGCCACGGTGGGATGTGGTTTTTGTAGTACCTTGCTTGCCACCACTAGGACACGAATTCTTGCCTTTGGAAGCGAGACGAGTGTACATTATTACATAGTTACATAAAAGGTTTAATACATTATTACACATCACCAACATCCACATCTAGTGTTGGGGTATAAAACTTCTTGTCTACGTATGTCCCTTGCATATGATTGCACTGTAACCATGGAACATCTTCATTATTTAACAGGATGCATGCTTGTGTCAGTGTTCATTGTGAAGGGAGGAATTTCATCAAACTTATTATAATATTCTGACATGTCTGTCTTGTCCTCCACTCCCACGATGTTTCTTTTCCCTAAAAGAACTATGTGGCGCTTTGGCTCATCGTATGATGTATTCGTTTGCTTATCTTTTCTTTTTTCGGTTTGGTAGACATGTCCTTCACATAGAAAACCTAAGCCACAACATTGGCTAGAACGAATGGTTCGTCTCTGTACCCAAGATTGTTGAGATCCACAGTTGTCATTTTGTACTGATGGTCTACCTTTACCCCGCTAATACCTTCGATCTGGATTCACGGATGTAGTATAATAGCTTTTTCCCTAAAAGACCTAGGTTTAATCGAACCTCGGAAAGCACTGCTAAAAGGTAATAGAAAAGGATACGCCTACAGGACTTTGTTTGTTTGTTTTACCTTAGTTGACCAGACCAATCTAGTTTACTTTTATAGTGGTTTGAATCAATGGATGGAGATAGGCTAGGGTTGAAGATCCACCTGCAGCTTCACATCAAATGGGATAAAAGATAATAATAAGCAATGTCATGTATAATGTTTGAATGAAGATAATCTCTTGTGGGCAACACATCCTAATATTCTAGATCCCCCGTGATTCAGCTGGCATATCAATAGACTTTTAATCCAACCGAGAGCACACCAAAGCCACGGGTTACAATCGATTATTAAGTGTAAAACACAGATCAAAGCTTTAAGTGGTGATGTTGTTGTTGATAACGAATGGTGCGCTAAGCGACTACCGTACTACCCTTTCTATCACTGAGGTTCCTATGAGATTGCCGCTAGCCAAGTATCCTACCTCAGGCCTTTATCAATCTATGGGACCTTGGGTACCTACAACTCCATAGATCAAGACAAGAGACGAAGAAACAAAAGATCGAATCACAATTCCAAACAAAATACAATTCTCCCATGATCTAGATGCACATAAACGCTGCAAGGATTCTCGCCAGACCGCAGCCCGTAAGGACTACTCACTCATAAAAATTGATCAGAGATAGAAACATCATACAAATACTTAGATTGAAATCAAATGTTCTTACAATGGTCGCCAAATCACAAGGAGATCTAAAGTACAAAGCAATTGCTATGGCTAGTGGATGGATGGATGGGGGAAGTTATGAACAATGGTGTGGATCTCCTTTGGTGGTGTTGTGATGCAATCTGAGAATGGCTGCCCTCTGGCCGGCGGCTAGAGCCTCAAAATATATAGGCGTCTTCACGGAAGTTGTAGGGTTTGACGAGACGAAGCCGTCGCCACCTAGTACGAGCGGGCGGTACGGGTGGACCCCGCCCGTACCAGTGGTCATTAAGCATTATGACGCCTTGGTACAACATCCCAATTACTTGGCCGTGTGTACTTCCTCAAAATCCTTCATTACGACTCCTTATTTTGCATTAAAAGCCGTGATTTCCCGCACAACATAAATCAAAGAGAGCATTTGCATATCTTTGCAATTATTAGTCATTAGTGGCAAGAGTTGGGAGTTTCTTTAGCAATTGCTTGACCAAAAACAACATTTAAACGTATTGGAAGATGGAAAAAATCGGAGCCATCAACTTCCCCAAAGCTCAAACCTTGATCGTCCTCGAGCAAGAAGAACCAAAAGAACTATAAGGAATTCAGCCTTTAAACTTGAAACAACGAGAATAAGAGTTCACTTACAGTTGGTAGCCGTATGTTCTCAACACTTCATTCATTTACGAAGATTATCAAAGTTAGGGAGATGACAAGAATACTATACGAGCTTTAGTAAGTCAAGATAATCAAAGTAAAGTTTAATATAAGTATAAGTAACTAGAATTGTAGCAATCAATCCAATTCCTCTAATTAACACTCAGCTTTCCAAGGAACACTAGGATGTTTAAATAGCATAATTGAGTAAGAGAGCTTCATGTCCCAAGTAGTATAACAATGAAGTGTCTTATTTACACCCACATCAATAAATCAAGTTTATAAAAACATTTTTAATCCAATCATTGTTTTTCAAGAAAAACCCGTAAAGTAGTAATGAGACCTTCCAAGGACTTGTTATGTGGATCCTCATAGATATCTTTTTTCTTTCTCACATATTTTTTATAGGAATTGCTGAATGTTCCTTTTGGAAGTGTTTGCACAACCTTTGAGAGTACCAATACTTTTGCCCATACATTGACACGAATGCCAATCATGTCATCAACTCATAGCCGAAATCCGGGGTTATACCATAGATCATTCAAAAGCTAGCGGAGTTGTTGGCATCCGAAAGGTGTGTATTAGAGACATAGAATAGAGTTGTCTCACTTATTTCTCTTTTTGAGCTAGTACCGCCGTTTGATCCACAAGGTTAGATTTGGCATGCATCGCAATTACCACTAGACTTTATTTCAATCAAACAACTCCTTTCATGAGTGTCGTCAAGACTATCAAAATATCTATGGGGTTAAGTATCATCAAGGTATACTCTCAAGACAATCATTCATCAAACAAGTCGTAAATTTTAGAATTTTTCTTATTGTACTTGTTTGGCAATATTATTTCCAAGGCAAGACTCGGTTAACTAAAAGAACTAGAGAAAGAGCTTCAACAACTAATCAGCATACCAATAAAAAGCCTTACTCTAACCATATTAAATTACTTCCCACTAGCATGGCATCTTAGCAAATCAACCAACTAAGATAAACAACTGAAACTTCATAAGTGGGAGACATAGGACATACCTCTCATAAGTGACTTCATGATCCTCTTGCTTATAGGGATGTGTTCCTTCAAAACTCAAACACGATTACTCTGGAAATGATATTAAAGCAAAGAGGCAAAGTAGGAATCCACGTTTACCAAAAAAAGGAAAAATAGAATTTTTTTGTATTTTTGAGGATATGGATTAAACAATAGAAAATAACTTGCGACCAAGCAAGGGTTTAAGAAAATAAAAACCAACAAAAAAATAAAATAAAACGAAAGCAAATTAAAAAGCAAAGGAAAAAAAAAGCAAAGTGTTCGAACAAACCAACAAGAGTATTTCAAAGCTCTCAAGGAGCTGGAGTACAACCTTGTTATTACACAACAAATTTCCCGGGGGAACACATCCCTAAGCTCAGGCTTTTGCAAGCCCTTTTGTTGCTCATTATGGTGGCGGTGGATAATCTCCCACGTTCCATTGGTTGCTCCAATCATAGAACTGGGTGGCGAGGTTTGCAGTGGCATCTCAAAGGTTGATGGAGAGGTTGTTCATGTTTTGAATATTTCCTTCGAGGGCATAGATGCCTTCAAAGGTGGTGTAGTAGCTTGGTGGCTACACATCTTGTTCAGGTCCTCCTTGTTCCACTTATTCATCTTCTCCTCCTCCCACGGGTATTTCTTATTGGGGTAGATTAGCTTCAACCTGCGCATCATAACGCAAACGTCCATCCTCGATAGAGAATAAACCGTTAGGCAAAGGAGTTGGTATCAAGTGATCCGCTCTAGGTATATTGAAGAAATATCTACCATGATTTTTAGAAATCATACCACATGCTCTTAGAGTAGAAAGACCGAGATGGTTACTTCCAGTCAACGGTTGGATGTTACGTAGGTTGATGCGAAGTGCGCGTGCAAGAATGGTCACAACTCCTCCTCCGCATATGGGTCCTCGAGATTGAAGAGCCTGATGCTTAAGGTAAAACATGAGAAGAGCGCCCAAATTTGGCGTTAAGTTACAATTGATAAGAGCAGCTTTTACGAGGATCAACATGCCCTCCTCATTAACTCTAGTAAACTCACCACGTGCCTGCAATGTGTTAGCAATCACATAAAATAAATATCGAATAGCAGGATGATCAATTTGGTTCCCCTTGGCTGTGTTTCCACGAATTCTCATCAAATTAAAATATTGTGAAGGGGGAAGGATCTAAAATAAAGGTAGTTGTGCATACATCGGTGGTGTTGTTGGAAAAACCGAAGCATTGAGCCCATTGGCTGAGTGTCAAAGCGTACTCACAGTTCATAAGGCCGAATTTGATTCAATCAACTCCGGGCCTTTGTTCCTCGAAACAACCATAAGGATCCACCGTGTGCATCAAGGTGCTGAAGAATTCAAGCGTCAAGCGGCAATACATCGCAACATCCTAAAAGACAAAATTGTACAAACCACATTGTTGCAAAGTAAATCAAAATCACCACGAATGCCAAGTTGGTAGGACACGCCTACTTGGTGGACTTGATCTCTCGAATCTTGAGACGATCGAAACGTCTTAGTTGGAACTCCTCGGTGAACTTGATACCAAGTGACTTGGGGGGTTAACGTATAAACGGGTGGTGCGGAGGATTCCGCGGCCATCTCACATGTACGACTCCTCGTGTTCATTTTAAAACAAGATAAAGTAAATAAAGACTGCTAATAATTTTTTGGGTCCAATAGGAACATAGCATAAGTGATTCTCTACACTAACTACAAAAGAAACTCCTCTAAAAACAATGCTAAGCATATTTAATATCAAGACTGAATCAAGAACAAGACCCATGTCTAGATTGACAATGATGAATGATTGAGTGGAGCTTTTGCACAAATAAGTTGGGGATCAGAGGAAAATCATACCTTAGATCGAATGAGTGCGAATAATCAAAGAAAGATTAAGTAAATTTGAAGATCCAATGGAGGTGGTTTGAAGTTTGGAGGAAGAAGAAGGAGAAAAAATGATTTGGGGATTTTTTGGTTACCTCCTCGAGGTGCTTATGGCGGCCGCGTACATGGTACGGGCATGCGGTACGGCCGGAGCCCACCCATACCGGGTGACTTACCTTGGGGGCGACGACTACTCCCAGGCGGTGCACTTGGTACGAGAGCATGGTACGGTCATGCGCGCCCGTACTTCTGGTCGTTATCGCTGCGGTGACTTTGCTTGAAATCTGATACTTGCTTGGGGTTACGGTACGGGCGCATAGTACGGGAGCGTCCGACCATACCAGTGGTCGTTATCGACATTGATTCCTTCGGCAAACATCAAAAAAATTATCTCTCTTTGGCTCGATGTGGTACCGCGCACGGTACGGTCCACTCCGGCCGTACTAGTGGTCGTTAGGAATACTTTGGACTACAATACTCAAGGAATTTGATTAGTAGCTCTCTGCGCCTTTGCACATCTTATCAAAGGACTAGATAACAACAAAAATACGAAGTAGTGATCCAGCAATAATTCTTAGGCCATGTGACATGGGTATGATTATTCGGATGCTCATTATTCACTGCCCTACATTGGGTAAAAGGCCTGCGGGCCATAAAGAATCTAGATAATAGCCCATGGAAGCAACCGATAGAGACTTTTTATTGTATTAGGAAAGAAACCATGAACTGACATTATGTTGGTATTGTAATCACGTGTGTATGAAACCTATATGCATACAACTTTGAGACCCGACCTATTCTATATTGGGCGGGAGAAGCCCAAGCGAGGGTACCAAAATCTAAAGGACAACTTGTAATAGAGTGTTTTCCAATATTCAGGCAACTTTGTCTTCATTGTTTTCCTGACATCCGATGAAATCCCCAGCGTTCTCATTTCCGCGAAACCCCAAGTCCATCACCATGGGCATTGCCGAGGTTACGCCTCGTCAATTGGCGCCATCTATGGGAAACTTGAACACTGGAAACACGGATTCGGCGGAACGCTCTCCACCAAGCGTCAACTCGACGAAAACAAATCCACACCCGCCCACCCTTGTATTGGTACCTGATACATTGCAAATGTATCTATAATTTTTGATGTTCCATGCTTAGTTTTATCCACTTTCTTGTGTTTTGTCCATACTTTGGAGTACTTTTCATATGATTTCTTGGACTAACCTATTAACAAGAGCCATAGTGCCAGCTGCCTATTTTCTGCTGTTTTTGGTTCCAGGAAATTCAGAAAATGAATATTCTCGGAATTGGATGGGACAAAAGCCAAAGTGCCTATTTTTTCGGAAGTCATCAGATGTCAGAGTACGAGTCAGAGAGGGGCCAGGGGGCCACCACACCACCTAGACACGTGGCCCAGCTTGGCCCGCGCCAGGGGGTGGTCTGGCCGCCTCCGGCACCCCCTCGGCCTCTCCTTCCTCCTATAAGATGCCCTCGGGACGAAAACCCTAAGTACCCGATCAAAAATCCACGAAAGAGTCTATAGCCGCCGTCATCTCCATCCCTAGATCGGGAGGGATCTGAAGCTCTTCCCGGCACCCTGCCGGAGAGGGGAATTCACCCCGGAGGCCTTCTTCATCACCATGCAAGCCTCTGGTGTGATGCGTGAGTAGTTCATTCTTGGACTACGGATCCATGTAGTAGCTAGATGGCTGGTTCTCCTCCTTTGTGCTTTCATGTTTAGATCTTGTGAGCTCCGTTCATGATCAAGATCATCTATTTGTAATTCTGCATGTTGTGTTTGCGGGGATCCGATGGATACTGAGATGCTATTTCAGATTGATTATTGATTCTATCATGTCTTTGTTATTTCTGATCTTGCATGCTTTCCGTTGTTAGTAGCTATCTTGGCCAAGTAGATGCTAGCAACTCCAAGATTTAGTATTTATGCTCGATAGTGGGTTCATGCCTCTGGTAATCCGGGGAAGCGACAGAAATCTCTAAGGTACTAGATGTGCTGTTGCTACTAGGGAGAAAACAACAATCCTTTGTTCATAGAACAATCGTATTGTTTACTTTACACGCAGTTCATAAAGCAGTAATCTGTTGCTTGCAACTTAATACTGGAGGGGGTTCAGATGATAACCTGAAGGTGGATTATTAGTCATAGATGCAGTTGAATGGCGGTCTATGTATAATGTTGTAATGCCCAATCAAGTCTCAAAGGAGTCAAGATGATTAGTATATGCATGTATTGCTTTCTCGATGTTTGTCAATTGCCCCGCTGTAATTTGTTCACCCAGCATGTTATCTATCTTAAGGAGAGCCACCTCTAGTGAACTATGGATCCCGATCCTCTTTCTTTACATACAATCTATAAACTGTTTACTGCTTTGTGTTTACTTTCTGCAAACTATTACTTCCTTCCATTTGATACGTTTAATCCTTTGTTTTCAGCAAAACACGGTGAGATTGACAACCTCATCGCAAGTTGGGGACAAAGTCCTGTGGTTGTGTTGTGCAGGTCTCCACATTGCTACTAGCACCGGTAGTGCGCCCTGCCAAGGCTCAACTAGTAACACATTTGGGGTGTTTCCTTGCTCCTACAAGTTCAATTAAACCTTGGTTTCATAACTGAGGGAAACTTGCTGTTGTGCTCATCATACCTTCCTCTTGGGGTTCCCAACGAGCTCTACATCAACACCGCACCAGCATTTCTCTGGTGCCATTACAGAGCCATCAAGCATTTTTCTGGCTCCATTGCCGGGGAGTCAAGGACATCTTCACAAGGGGAGTCCCTCATAACCAGTCTCTTTACTTTGTTGTTTTTGTTTTGCTTAGTTTCTTTTGTTTTGTTTGCTTGTTTCTTTATCAAAAACAAAAAAAAATAGTTCCTACTATAGTTGTTATTTTCATTGGTCTATTATTGTCTTGCTTTCTATCAATGGTTGGTTTCTTTGAAACTGAATCTTATTGGGAAGGTGGGTTCACGGAAGAACAAAAATATTATTATAAGGAACACTGTTTGTCACAAAAAGGGAAACAATTACGGGAACAAATTGATAAATTGTATACCATTGCTAAAAATGTGTGCTCTACTTATAATGTTACTTATTGCTTTGATAAATCTTGTTGATGTAGGAGGTATAAACACCTCCCTTTTCAATGTGAGTATAATGATAATATTACCATATCTTCTTATGTTAAAGGCAATTATGACTTTTATGATGTGGAACAAACTGAAGAATTTATTGCTTTGAAGGGTGCATTTGAACTTGCTAGTTTGCTTGAAAATACTGATGATTCACCTTATAAATATGAGGTTTATGAAATACTTAAATTTTGCTTTGATAATTACAAGGTAGAAAATGGCTATATTCTTGAATATCTTAAATGCTCTCCACCAATGGAAGAGACTAATGCCTTGCAGGAGCCTATGGAAGAAGAAATTGCTGAACTAAAAGCTCATTGGATGAAAAAGAGGAGGAGAGTGATGATCAAGAGGAGGAAGAATGGATCTACCCATCTCTATCTTCTAATGAGAGTAACTCTTTACCCCTTACATTATTTGATTGTCCCCCATGCTTACCAAAGGAGGACGAATGTCATGTTCCTGAGGATTCTTTTGAAAATGTTTATAATAAAGCTCTAGTGTTTGTAGATCATGAAAAACATGCTTTATGTGATAGTTATATTGTTGAGCTTATTCATGAGGCTACTGACAATTATTATGAGAGAGGAAAATATGGTTGTAGAAGTTTTCATGCTATTGAAACACCTCTCTATGTGCTGAAAGTTTTGAAGTCACTCTTGTTTTATCTTCCTATGTCTGTCACTTTGTTTTTTGTGAATTTATTTGCATACAAGATTCCTATGCATAGGAAGTGGGTTAGACTTAAATGTGTTTTGAATTTGCTTCTTGATGCTCTCTTTTACTTCAATTCATATTTCTTATGTGAGCATCTTCTCAAACTATCATGCCTAACTTAAAGGCGTTAAAGAAAAGTACTTATTGGGAGATAACACAAAAGTTTTAGATGAGTCTTGGAAGTTATTACTTCAGTAATAACCGCTCCTTATCTTTTTTATTTTCTTTTTGTGCCAAGAGTAACCTCTAATGAGAGAGAAGTAATGATTGGGAAAGTTGTTGTCCCGAAACAGATTTTTGTGCTTCACCGTAAAAATTCATGTAAAATCTCTGAACGTCTTCTTGAGGCGTGAATTTTTGTGCTCCTGCCCTAAGTTTTTATCTAACTTTCGTTGGTTCAATACCTTTTGATTTGAGCAACAGAAGGTCTTCGAAAAAATTCGTCTTTACCTGCTGGTCTGTTTTAACAGATTTCTGCCATTTTCTGCATTTGCTTCTTGTTGGTTCCTTTTTGAGTTCTTTTGGTGAATTGAGATTTTTGAGGGAAGTGCTACAGTAGCTAGTGTTCTAATGGAAGTTTATTTGGTGTTAGAACTGAACCTTAAGACCTTTTATCTTGAGTGCACTAATGTTGCTAATAAAGATTGTGTGAAGTTTTGTACGAAGGAAAAAATTCAGGTGTATGGAAGGAATGAGTAATGAGATGAAGGATGGACTAAAGCTCAAGCTAGGGGATGCCCAAGGCATCCTCTTCTTCATCAATAAAAATCCCAGGTTTCTTCCAAACGCTTCATTTTTATTGTTTCATGCATAGTTGTGTTGTTCTTGGAGCGTCTTCTTTTTAGTTTTTGTTTTGGTCTTTCGTTTGCTTAGTTTGCTTAGTTTTCTGAATAAATTGGTTGGACCCGCTCTTTCATACATTGGTTTGCAAATAGTTTGGTTTGGTTTGGAAAAGAGTAGGAAAGTTCATGCTTTGGTGGTAAAAAGAGCTCGTATTTGACTGTGGCCTATGCTTTGTCATGCCATGCTTGATATTGTTTTGGCTTTATGCTTAGTATTCTTTGCTGTAGCATGACTTTTTATAAACAATTGAGATTGCTTAATGTGCCTTGGATGAATCATGCGTTGTTTTAGCCTATTAAAGCATAGTATAGTGGTATTTGATACATTGCAAATGTATGTATAATTTTTTATGCTCCATGCTTTGTTTTATCCACTTTCTTTTGTTTTGTCCACACTTTGGAGTACTTTTCATATGTTTTCTTAGGCTAACCTATTAACAAGAGCCACAGTGCCAGCTGCCTGTTTTTTGCTGTTTTTGGTTCCAGGAAAGTCAGAAAATGAATATTCTCAGAATTGGAAGGGACAAAAGCCAAAGTGCATATTTTCCAGAAGACTCGCGGAGCCAGAATACGAGACGGAGGAGGGCCAGGGGCTGGCCACACCCCCAGGCGTGGGCTGGGCCTGGCCGCGCCAGGGCATGGTGTGGTGGCCCCAGGCACCCCCTCGGTCTCCCTCTTCGCCTATAAGAAGCCTTCTGACCTAAAAACTTCGGGGGGTTCGACGTTTTTCCCCAAAAAGCTCCGCTCTGCCGCCACCACCAGATTCCATGAAACAGCACTAGAAACTCCGTTCTGGCACCCTACCGAGACGGGGAATTGGAGGAGATCATCGCCATCATCATCACCATTGCTTCTCCATCGACCATCCATGTTTCCCCCATCTATGAGTGAGTAATCCCCCGCTGTAGGGTATGGGGATGGTAGGGATTGGATGAGATCGTTCATGTAATGGCATCAGATTGTTAGGGCATGGTGCCTAGTATTTTTTATTAGTGCTTTATGACTTTGTTGCGACTTGTTGTGCTTAATGCTTGTCACTAGGGCCCGAGTGACATGATTTCAGATCTGCACTTATTATTGATTCATTATGATAGTATTGTTTCCGGTCTTATCTACAAGTTGTATACACACGTTATTGTCCGGAACCTATGGCCCCAAAGTGACAGAAATAGGGATAACCGGAAGGGAAAGGCTTTGATGTGAGGATCCCATGTGTTCACGGAGTGTTAATGCTTTGCTCTGGTGCTCTATTAAAAGGAGCACCTTAATTGCCAGTAGTTCCCTAGAGGCCCCGCTGCAAACGGGCTGGCAGGACAAAATATGTTGTGCAAGTTCTCCTTGCGAGCACGTATGACTATATATGGAACACATGCCTAGGATTGTCTTGTACTTGGGTGCTTTATCTTATTTATCTGCAATTACCCTATGTTCTGATTGCTATGTGAATTGTCTTGTCCATGCAACGCCCGTCCATCCATCCCTATGCCTACCGCACTCGAATCCCACTGTTTACTGCTTTTGTTACTACTGTCTTTGCTTTGTTACCGATGTTACCTTACTTTTCCTACTACAAAACTATTGCTACTGATAAACTACTGTGAGCAAGATTGTTTCCAGGTGCAGCTGAATTGACAACTCAGTTGTTAAGGCTGATAAATATTCTTTGGCTCCCCTTGTGTCGAATCAATAAATTGGGTTTCACTTCCCTCGAAAATACTGTGATACACCCCCTATACTTGTTGGTCATCAGTATTCTCCTTTGATGCTTTATTTGGGTTGACTTGGCGCATGCTCAGACCATCTTATGACTATCTCAAGTCACCATAGCCTCTATGATCCTTCCGTTTTCAATTTGTAGTATCACTTTATGCTTTGATCAATGATGTTTTGTCGCTCTGCATGATTATGGACATTATTGCTCTCTTAGTTTGTTGCTCCCAGTCTTTTGCTAGCCTCCACAACCAAGTATGAGTTCCACTCATGCATCCAACTCCCTAACCAAGTTATTCCAAAGAGTCCACCATACCTACCTACTAGCTTATGCTATTCCAAGTATATTCATGCTTTTGTTTATCTTCCAAATTAAACTTGTTATGAGAAAACTAGTGATTAAAGCTCTCACGAACTTGATGGCACACTTTACTTTTTTGCATTTAATAAACTTGAACCATTGGGTCCTTCTTTGTTGCGTATATGCTTGCGCTTTATAAGTTGAAATTAGCAGAACCATGTACCATGGGGAACGCTTTCAACATTGCACTTGTACTTTGTACCCCGTTGATATCATGTTCTTTTTCTTACGGATCCCGACGGTGTGAAATAAAAGTGGAACTTGTAAGATCATGGAGTTTGTATGTTTGTTAGAGAAACGCCTGGGCCGCTAGCCTAAGCCATGCCTAATCATGGTGGAAACTTGCAGCATCACCATAATGAGCACTCTATGAAGCATCCTCAATAAAAACCTATGCAAATAGCAAATAAAAAGATCGGTGAGATGCTCATTGTCTGCTTACCCTGTCATTTTGATTATGGGATAGATCCTGTATCATGTGCAAGGGGTACCCCGTTGGCGGTTCTTTATGATACACATGTACTTACAATGACAAGAGCTTACTTGTGACTAAAGTTGAGTAGCATGAGGTTCGGTCTTCGTAAGTAAGGGGCATGAGATTTCGGTTTATAACTTGTCAAGCATATCCTCTTAGTTGTGTCACTTTAACCTTAATCACCTTAAAGTTGCTTATGATAGGGGCAATGAGAGCTAAAAGCTATACGTACCATAATTTTTGGAAGATCCTTATGAGACTTGAATCCCTACTTCCTTTTATGAAGGCCTTTCTTCCACCATTATATTGAGCTCCACCTTCTACCTTTATGCACCTACTTTGAGAGCATAGTGGCCATTCTTAGTTCTATGTGCATTTTCCCAAGACTAGTTGATTGATGCATACCTTGATATTGCTTGTTTTAAACTATTTGTATCTAGTCACTCTTATGAACTTTGAAGGTGTCATATGCATTTATGTTTTGCTACTCTATCAGGGACAAGCTGAATACTATTATGCTATGTTTTCTTTATGTGAAACAAACAAACATCTTACAAAGCATTGTTATTCATGAATCTTTTGTTTGTGCCTTTTCATGTTGCATCATAGTTTCTTCGTCTTATTGCTAGAACTTTGTCTTTCATGTTATGATTGAAGTACTATGATCCCAGCTTTGAATGTTTTACAAATACTTTGATCAAGTCTTTGATGGTGGATGACACCTCAAAAATTATTCTTTCTTTTTATCACTTACCTACTCGAGGACGAGCAGGAGTTAAGCTTGGGGATGTTGATACATTGCAAATGTATCTATAATTTTTGATGTTCCATGCTTGGTTTTATCCACTTTCTTGTGTTTTGTCCACACTTTGGAGTACTTTTCATATGACTTCTTGGACTAACCTATTAACAAGAGCCACAGTGCCAGTTGCCTGTTTTCTGCTGTTTTTGGTTCCAGGAAAGTCGGAAAATGAATATTCTCGGAATTGGACAGGACAAAAGCCAAAGTGCCTATTTTTCCGGAAGTCATCAGATGCCAGAGTACGAGACAGAGAGGGGCCAGGGGGCCACCACACCACCTGGCCACGCGGCCCAGCCTGGCCCGCGCCTGGGGGTGGTCTGGCTGCCTCCAGCACCCCCTCGGCCTCTCCTTCAGCCTATAAGATGCCCTCGGGATGAAAACCCTAAGTACCTGATCAAAAATCCACGAAAGAGTCTGTAGCCGCTGTCATCTCCATCCCTAGATCGGGAGGGATCTGAAGCTCTTCCCGGCTGTAGCACCCTGATAAAATCACAACTAGAAAATCGCAGTGTTTTGCCTTTGTGCATCATCATGACATCATCTTGCATGTTTGTTCATAAAAGTACTCTGCAAAAACCCTATTTTGTTTTCTAATTAGCCCTCCTTTAATTTCAAATCATAAAACCAGGTCTTCCTGGATATTTTATTTGTCTAAAAACTGATTACAAAAATGTTTTAAATAATAAATAAAAAGTTATATTATTTTTGGGAGGCAGCCAGCAAGGCCCAAAAGCCTAGCCGGCCACCTCCGAACCCTAACCCTAATCCTACACACTACCACCTGCCGCCGCCGCTGCACACACGCACACTCGCGCGCATAGCCCGCACCAACGCGCGCGACCGCACACACCTGCGATGCACGCGCCCCTCCAGTACAGTCACGAACTAGACCTACACCTACCCCTACACCGACACACTGCTATGCTCCCTGGTCCCACCCCCCATCGTGACGCGAAC
The DNA here is from genome assembly GCA_910589775.1 of Avena eriantha. Taxonomy (NCBI): domain Eukaryota; kingdom Viridiplantae; phylum Streptophyta; class Magnoliopsida; order Poales; family Poaceae; genus Avena; species Avena eriantha. The sequence goes on from OU342746.1 coordinate 337,703,698, forward strand.
CTCACCCGTTCGTTTCCCAATTCCCCCGACCCGCTCCTCTCTCCCTACGTCCCCTACCTCGTCGTTCCCCCCGATCGAGATCGACCGCCGGTCACGGCCCTCCCGCAAGTCCGGCCGCGCCAGCACGCGTGACCTCCGCGCCGACCGACCCGCTGCCCAACCCCGAGCAGAGCACCGCCGCCTCGCCCTCTACGTCTCCGGTCGCCCCGCATGCCCCTTGCGGCCGCCTGGACCTCACCCTCTCCTCCGACATCGCTCGCGCCAAGCCACGAGCCCCGAGCCCTCCCCGGCGCCTGTTCCTTGTTGCTCTGGCCACCGTCACACCTCACCTCGCCTCCCCGCCGCAGTTTCGCCCCGAGGCAGAACCGCGCCGCTGCGTTCCTCGGCCTGCACGCGAGCCGATCGAGCTCCTCCTCGTCGCCGTGCCTCCTTCCCGTCGAGGAGCCCTGCCACCGCCTACAAGCGTCGTTGCGCCTCTCTGCGCGCCGACATCGCCGATGGCGCGTCCTAGTCGCTTCCGCCGCCCTGCGAGCGCGCCGCCGGCCGCGTCGACCACGACCTCCTCGAGCACTCCTCAGAGCCATTCCACCTGCGGCCTCCTCTGTTTGTTTAACCACCCAGCTCCTGTTGATACATGTTGGTTTATCACAATGTGTATATGTGGTGTAGTGGTGATTTGAAGTTGAGCTCTGGAGATGCAACGAAGTGTTGGCAGATTGTTGAAGATGTCGGGATGACCACTCGACCCGGAGGCACCAAGACTTGTGGTGATGTGGTGTTGCTGGAGTGACCGAGAAGATGGATGTGGTACATTGTGGGCTTCGGTACTAAAAGATCGCCGACAAGAACATGGTCATGAACCGAAGACCCCGGATCTGAAGACCAAACCCCGAAGACCCTCGACAAAATATCCTTCTTGGATCCGATGGCCGAGACGACGAAGCCCCATCCTGACGCATCTGGACACTGAAGAACGACCCCGCCAAGACCAAACCTGAACCCCGAACCCCCAAGATCTTCGACCCCGATGTGTGATCCCCTTTCTGAGACCCCTATTTTTATAATATATGACATCTATCTTGTTGCATATTAAATTGCTCATGCTCGTATACATATTCATTGGGTTGAGGGTATTTTGTCGATTCACCTCATAATTAAATATGGAGACCATATGTGGGCAAATCTAGTCTTGTATTGGCTCCATTTAAATTGGTGTAGCGAACCGATGTCATGTTTTGCTTGTTAATACAATATTCAAATTGCGGGGTATCTAAGCAAAATAAATCATATAATTAATTGTCGGGACCCCGGTTCTGCTTAATATTGCCTAATTACATCGCATCTTTGCCATGTCATGCATCATATCATAAACATGTCGATTCTTCTGCCGTAGTATTAAATATTGCATCCAGTGTTTCTTTTAGTGTTTTGTTCTTCGCGGATTAGCGTTGAGTGGATGCGAGTATCGACAAGTTCTTCGGATAATGTATCTTCGGCAGTGTTTTCCAGGCGAGCATTCTCCCCCTTTCTACCTATTTTACATTTATAGTCTTTATTTCCTCCTGTTGATCTATTGCTATCCGTGTCGCGATGCTTTAGTGTTCCATACCAGATATATTCCGTGCAGCCTTTATATTGCCTTGGATACCTCCTATTACCTGTTGTTTGGTAGATAGATGGTCTTGCGAGTCGTAGTCGCTTGCTCAGGTGCGATCCCGTGTCATGAAGTACCACACAGTTGTTGGAATATTGTCATATGCTTTACGGGGAGAGGATCATGACTTTAAATACAACTATTAAATTGATGGGATAACTAATGAAAGAGGCACCGGTGGGCAATATATGCTATTTGGTTTTTCATGTCCACTTGTGTCCCGTAGGCCCCGAGTACTTGATACATGTTCCTTGATTATTCGCACTATCCACATTCGGGAGACCCTATGGATCCCCCTTAGCCAGAGCTTGACTCATTTCTTATTTCTTGGGGCCACAAAGTAGTTTGGGGCTTTATTACTATCCTGTACTTATGCCGTGCTTTACTGCTTTATTTACGATTTTGCGTGGAGCACCTGTACTGTTTTGGAACGTGGAATGTTTTCGTGGTATCGACAAGCCCAGTCACACTTTCGGGTTCCCAGTCGTTTACAGCCATTGACACAAACCCTGGGTCCGTCTCGGAGACGGCCAACTTCGCTGCAGGTAGCTTAGTGGGTGGCCCCCTGAAATCTTTTACGAATCCTGTGATTGCTTTGTCGTGAAAGCCTCATTGGGTTTTGATTTGGTTTTTTCGAGGTTGATCGTGTGTGTGTTGCTATTTGTGAACCCCTACAGGGTAAATCTTTCTGAAAGCCGTGTCCGCGGTTATGGACAACTTGGAGCACAGTATCTCGATCATAGACAAGCATAACTAAAGTAGTGCTATAAATTTGACTTAATATGTGACTAGTAATCAGCTTCACTACAATGGAATGGATAATAAAAGTGCCAACAACTGGTGGAACTGGGGTGTATCGTGTCATGTTATACCTGCCTAGTAACTATCGCAACTCCAATAGAATGAAATAAAAGTGCCGACAACTGCTGAGTTTGGGATGTCACATGCTAATTGTATCTGACTAGTAAGTACTTCAACTACAATTGGATGGTTAACTAAAACTGCCCACTACTTATGCTATCAGGATGACTCATTCTATCTATATCTGACTAGTAAGTGCTGCAACTATAACAGAATGAATAAAACTATCAACTGTGTGAGTTCCTTGGTTTGACTTCCTCGTTTGGTCTCGAGGGGGAATACCAGGATGGGTATGATTGGTGTTAGTATCAGGTTGGATCTGAATAGGTCTTTCTTATCCCTCTCTAATAACCGACAGTTGTACCGAGTCTCTATAGGTTGTTTAGTGCATGCTTCGCTGCCGCTTCAGTCCACGATACCTATGTAGGCGAGGACCGCCGAATTCTAGCCTCGCCGTGTACTGGCCTCGGTACTGACTACTCCCTTTTTCCTTTGCCCTTTGTCGGCACCCCTTTTGTTTAACAGGTATAAGTTCAACGTCATTAGCAGGGTTACCCTTCCGGCTTGGCCTGGGCAGGGTTATGGACGCCATTGGTTATTCTACAGGGCTCTTAGCCCCATTTGCATCTTGTCCGTAGTCGGACGCTCTATCGTTTTCAAGGTTCTTTGGATCTTTGTATAGTATATCTGTATTCTTGACTCATGGAGTCGTTGTTGTATATATATGTTCTGTGGGTTCCATCATGGACTAATGTGTAATGGTATTACTTCGTTCTCCACCCACACGCAAGTGCCTGGTGGGCGTCCTTGAATCGTTTCTATGCGGGTTTGGCGGGAAGCGCTAAAACTTGCATAGGGCCGATTCGAGGGTGTTACACCAGCACCCTGCTGGAGAGGGGAATTCACCCTGGAGGCCTTCTTCATCACCATGCAAGCCTCCGGTGTGATGCGTGAGTAGTTCATCCTTGGACTACAGATCCATGTAGTAGCTAGATGGCTGGTTCTCCTCCTTTGTGCTTTCATGTTTAGATCTCGTGAGCTCCGTTCATGATCAAGATCATCTATTTGTAATTCTGCATGTTGTGTTTGCGGGGATCCGATGGATATTGAGATGCTATTTCAGATTGATTATTGATTCTATCATGTCTTTGTTATTTGTGATCTTGCATGCTTTCCGTTGTTAGAAGCTATCTTGGCCAAGTAGATGCTAGCAACTCCAAGAGTTAGTATTTGTGCTCGATAGTGGGTTCATGCCTCTGGTAATCTGGGGAATTGACAGAAATCTCTAAGGTACTAGATGTGCTGTTGCTACTAGGGAGAAAACAACAATCCTTTGTTCATAGAACAATCATATTGTTTACTTTACACACAGTTCGTAAAGCAATAATCTGTTCCTTGCAACTTAATACTGGAGGGGGTTCGGATGATAACCTGAAGGTGGATTATTAGTCATAGATGCAGTTGGATGGCGGTCTATGTATAATGTTGTAATGCCCAATCAAGTCTCAAAGGAGTCAAGATGATTAGTATATGCATGTATTGCTTTCTCGATGTTTGTCAATTGCCCCGCTGTAATTTGTTCACCCAGCATGTTATCTATCTTAAGGAGAGCCACCTCTAGTGAACTATGGATCCCGGTCCTCTTTCTTTACATACAATCTATAAAATGTTTACTGCTTTGTGTTTACTTTCTGCAAACTATTACTTCCTTCCATTCGATACGTTTAATCCTTTGTTTTCAGCAAAACACGGTGAGATTGACACCCTCATCGCAAGTTGGGGACAAAGTTTTGTGGTTGTGTTGTGCAGGTCTCCACGTTGCTACTAGCACCGGTAGTGGGCCCTGCCAAGGCTCAGCTAGTAACACCTTTGGGGTGTTTCCTTGCTCCTACTGGTTTGATTAAACCTTGGTTTCATAACTGAGGGAAACTTGCTGCTGTGCTCATCATACCTTCCTCTTGGGGTTCCCAACGAGCTCTACATCAACACCGCACCGGTATTTTTCTGGTGCCATTAGAGAGCCATCAGTACCCACTGATTTCAACGGCAGATCCAATCTAATCATCGGAAGCCTCCACTTCCAAGCAGACAACATGTAGGAATCACACCCTTCGGCCCTGATCGCATCAGAACCGTCGGTGGGAAAGGCCACACCTATAGTACTACTAGCATCGCCAGTTGGATTCTCCACAAACATTATAGCTCAGATCGAAACTGGAAAAGAAGGTCACCAATCAATCTCACCACATGGAGCAAACCCAACAAACTCAGAACCCGAAGAAAGCAGTGAAAACGTCGACTTCGAAGAAAGAATGGCGAAAATTTATCCAGCACTACGATATCGGAGTACTACCAACACACCCGCAGAAGGAAAAGACAACGTTGTCAGGCCACACATAACACGCCACCAAGTGTACATGATCAACGGAGATACCTCAACACCACGCGACGAAAACGATAATCCTATCATAAACCCCGATGATATTTTATCAGATGACCATGCAGGAAACCATGACAACGAAGGAGAACACAACAACAGAGGAGAACACGAAAATGGAGGAGAAACAGTAGATAATCGCATAGTCCAAGGAGGAGGCGGAGAACCTCACACAAGAGAGAGACTAGGACTTCGGCTACTAGCGTCGGCATGGCAAAAGCAAGGCAGGCAATTTCGAGAGTAGTCCCAATGACATCAGATGCTTCACATAGGGATCTACTGGCATACCAATATTTGCTCCACCACAAGAAGAGAGACCTACTCCGGATGCAAAGACAGCTCGATGAAAGAAAAAGGCTAGCCGACGAATCCAGTTTATGACAGGCCCAACTAAGTCCTACCAGAGGATTAAGAAGTGTGACAGGAGCAACAACGCCAAGAAGGGCGACATCTCGATTACCGAATATCCCTGAAGCAGAAAGAAGTGGAATCATCCGAGATCTCGACCTATCATTCATGTCAATCGATCAAGCAGGAAACATCAAAGCAAAAACAGCTCAGGCAACCATTGTGGCCGCGCAAACATATCTGGTCACCACTCAACCCGCACCCGACGATCCATGCGCGGCCCTCTACCGCTCCACTCTGATGAACCTCGGCATGGTAGGAGCCTCACTCGTGGAAGCAGAACAAGGACTCACACAAAGGTCCCCACGCCATCACAATAGTCCTCGGCAAGTAGGACACACACGGCGATCTTGATCCCCACACCAGGCGCACCTCATAGGATCCGAGCCGCGAAGCAGCACAAGAAACGACAACACCCAGCATAGGAGAATGGACCCAGAGACGAAAGCCGCACCCGACGATATCAAGATGGAGATGATGAAGGTGACCATGGGCTATGCGGGGCCAGCTATTTTACACCAAGGATTCGCAAAGATTCAGTACCCAAAGACTTCAAACTTCCACATGACTGACATAAATATAATGGACTCCAGGCACCCGAAGCTTGTCTAGCAGGCTATCTAGCCACCGTCAAATTCAAGGGCGGCTCCACAACTACTGCAATGCAAAGTCTACAACTACACCTCACCTGCGCTGCAAGATCATGGTTGAAGCAGCTACCCAAAGATTCAATTGGTAGCTGGAACGATCTGGAAGATAAATCCATCTGACATTTCCATTCTACATTCAAAAGACCAACATCCTTGGAGTAGTTGAGAGCGTGCAAACAAAAATCTGGGGAGTCAATTAGAGCATTCATACAGCAATGGAATATCATCAAAAACTCCACTAAATCCATATCCGATGAAAGGGCCATCGATGCCTTCAACGATGGTCTTCGTCACCGAGAATTCATAGAAGAGCTGGGTCGGTTTAAACCAAAGACAATATCACAGTTAATGGGAATAGCAAACCGCTGGGCGGATGGAGAAGACGCGCTACATAATAAGCGCGCGCGGTCACCCGAAGAAGATAGGGATAAACGCAACAATGGCAGAAGACGAAGGAACAACGATGGAAACTCAGGACCAAGCTACGTCGCAGCAGGTTTTTTGGGTAAAGGTAACAACAGAAGCAACGACAATAATGGCGGATACCGCCAAAAGAGGGACGATGTCGGAGGAGGCCAGCCCGCACAGCGGTACGAGCCAAGAGCACGAGACCCACCTATGTTCGCAATACAAATGCTGGAAGGGCCATGTAATATGCATTTTTACGTCAACTCAGCAGGCAGACGACAATCCAACCACCTAATGAAAGAGTGCCGAACATTCCTGAAAATGCAGGAATTGTTCATTGCAAAGGCAGCCGAAGCAGCAAATCGAGGGTACACATCCACGCCTGGTGCACTAGCTATCGGTGCACCACCACCAGTTGCACCACCACAAAATTCAAACGACCAAAACAATGAGTACCCTCAAAAGGAACAATGTCTATGATTCAGAAAGGGCGTCCACCCAACATAATTTAGAAGGTCATCACAAGACAAATCAATATGGCGGAAACATCAACATCAGCTACACCCGAATATCTCCATTGGTCAGGGCAAGAAATCAAATTCAGCAGAGCAGATCACCCACTCTGGGTTCCACGAGTAGGTCATTCGGCCCTGATAGTCGAAGCACAAATTGGCGGATTCGATATGAGAAAGGTCTTCATGGATGCAGGGAGTAGCATAAATCTGATCTACGCGAAAACGTTGCGAACAATAGGCTATCCCTGGATAATCTCGCTCCAATAGAAACCTCTTTCCATGGAATAGTACCAGGTAAAGCCGAAATTCCTTTAGGCAAAGTTTTTCTTGACATTATTTTTGGTTCCAAAATAAATTTCAGGCGAGAAATTCGAAGTCATGGATTGGCCATCATAATACCATGCAATCCTGGGATGACCAGCCTTTGCACGATTCATGGCAGTGCCACATTACGCATACTTAGTAATGAAAATGCCAGCACCAAAGGGAATTATCACAGTACAAGGAAGCTTCACATGTGCGGACAGCTGTGATCGAGAGTTTAACAAAATTTCTAAATCTTTCGGGATGGCAACAGAATTCGAGCAACTCAAAAGTTCAGCAAATGAACAACCTCTGGAGGTAGCACGTGTCAATCCTGATCAAGCTATTGACACGGGAAAAGACACAAAAGAAGTACAGATCCACCCCGCTGACCCGAAGAAAACAACATTTGTGGCTTTTAACCTTGATCCCGCATAGGAAAGCGTGCTCATAGAGTTCCTCCGTGAGCACTAGGAGATTTTCGCATGGCTACCCTCTGACATGTCGGGAATCCCCAGGGTACTCGCTGAGCATGCACTAAATTTAGATCCAAAAGAGAAGCCAGTAAAACAACCGATTCGATGTTTCGCAGAACCAAAACGCAAGGCCATTGGAAAGGAGCTCCATCGCCTAACCAACGCCAATTTTATCAAAGAATTAACAAAATCAGAGTGGCTTGCAAACCCAGTATGTGTTCCGAAGAAAAACACTAAGGAACTTCGGATGTGCATCGACTTTACTGCATTGAAAAAACATTGTCCAAAACATCACTTTCCATTGCCGCGAATCGACCAAATCATCGATGCAACCGCGGGATGCGAACGTCTTTCTTTCTTGGATGCTTACTCAGGTTACCACCAGATCAGGAGAAAACGGCGTTTATCACGCCTTATGGCGTATTCTGTTACACAACAATGTTGTTTGGCCTCAGGAACGCTGGAGCAACATATCAGCGGATGATGCAGAAGTGTTTGGGAAGCCAAATAGGCACAAACATGCAAGTATATACTGGCGACATCATAGTTACCACAGGTCAAGGATCTGCGTTGATAAAGGACCTAGGAGAAACATTTGGAAATCTCGATAGGTTCAGCATCAAACTGAATCCGAAGAAATGTTCCTTTGGAGTCCCGGCAGGGAAACTCCTCGGATATTTGGTATCAAATAGAGGAATCGAGGCTAATCCCGACAAAATACAAGCAATCGTCACAATGAAGAAGCCAACAAATCTACGTGGTGTACATCAACTCGCGGGACGAGTGGCGGCTCTAAGTCGTTTTATCGCTAGATTAGGAGAAAAAGCGCTACCATTCTACACCCTCATGAGGAAATCAGAAAAATTCGAATGGACGGAAGAAGCTCAATGTGCCTTTGAATATCTTAAAAGAACAGTTTCGATATCTCCTGTCGTCGTGTCACCAAAAGAAAAGGAACCTCTGGTGCTTTATATTGCTGCCACATATCAGGTGGTCAGCACGGTCCTAGTCGTAGAGCGACCCGAAGAAGGAAAGACCCACAGCGTGCAGAGACCAGTTTACTTCCTAAGCGAGGTTTTATCGCCATCCAAACAAAGGTACCCACACTACCCGAAATTAGCATATGGAGTATTTATGACAGCACGAAAACTACGCCACTATTTCTCAGAGCACCCGATCGTAGTGGTCAACGAGGCACCTTTGTCAAGCATCCTCAACAATCCAAAAGAAACTGGGTGTGTTTCTCTATGGGGCATTGAATTCTCCCCTCGGGATATCATTTATGAGAAGCACAAAGCAATTAAGTCACAAGTTCTACCGGATTTCATCACAGAATGGACAGAATTACAATGTGCGGGTCCACCAGACCTTTCTAGCACATGGGCGATGTACTTTGATGGATCAAAAAGAACGGAGGGAGCAGGAGTCGTACTGATATCACCTCAAGGTGACAAAATTCGCTATATTCTTTGGATGATCTTTACAAACGCATCCAATAACGAAGCGGAATACGAGGCCATGTTACATGGCATGTGGATGGCCAAAGCTTGCGGTGCAACTCGCCTAAAAATCTTCGGAGATTCTAATCTCGTGGCGTAGCCGGAAATGAACAAATGCGATGCTGTCAGCGAGAATATGATTGCTTATCGCGACTTATATAGCATTATGGAGGCTCAATTTGATGGGTGTGAAGTATCACATATAGGAAGAGCAAGCAATGAGGAAGATGACTACCTAGAAAACATCAGATCATTGTGTTTACCAATACCACCAGGAGTTTTTTGGGAGGAGATAGTGGAGCGATCGACGAAAGAGAAAAGAGTGTCCGAGGTCGTAGCACCGAAAACAGGGAAAAAGAAGCATCCGCAAAAAGAGTCGGGGGCTCCTTCGGAAAACAAGAACATAGAAGAGGCTATCAAAGAAGAAGAATAAGAAATCAAAGAGGTTATGCTAATTGAGCTAACATGGATGCAGCCGTATATACCATATATGACTAAGGGAGAGCTACCAGAGGACGTGATAGAAGCTCGACGAATCACCCGACGATCAAAGGCTTTCAGGATAATCAAAGGAGAACTATAAAAAAGAAGTATTTCGGGTGTGTTGCAACGTTGCGTAACACTCGAAGAAGGAAAAATTATACTGAATGATATACATGAAGGAGTCTATGGTCACCATGCTAATAGCCGAGCAATTGCTGCAAAAGCATTCATGACAGGATTTTATTGGCTCACTGCAGTACAAGATGCAAAGGACACTGTCAGAACATGTGAAGCATGTCAACGATTCGCAACAAAGCCTGGAGCACCGATCGCTGAGCTGAATCCCATACCGTTAGCTTGGCCTTTCGCCCAGTGGGGAATCAATATGGTGGGAAAACTTCACAAATCATCTCTAGGAGGACACGTCTTTCTGCTAGTAGCAGTCGACAAATTTACTAAATGGATTGAAGCAATGCCTGTCACCACCCAAGATGGAACCTCGGCTGTGAATTTTATAAAATCTATAGTTTTCCGGTTTGGCGTACCAAACAGCATCATCACGGACAATGGGACGAACTTCACCTCAAATGAATTCAAGGAGTACTTCCAACAGATGGACATGAAAATAAGCTACGCTTCGGTAGCTCACCCGCAAACAAATGGATAGGTCGATAAGGCCAATGGACTAGTTACCGCTGGACTCAAAAAGAGACTATTGGCACCACTTCACAGAGCAAAAGGAGCATGGGTAGATGAATTGCCATCTGTGTTATGGAGTTTACGTACAACTCCAAATAATTCAACGCAAGAGACGCCTTTCTTTTTGGTCCACGGTGATAAGCCGTGCTTCCAGTTGAAGTGTCACATGAATCACCAAGAGTAGTTGCATATAATGAGGAGGAATCACGATAAGCACTTGAAGATGATGTAGATGCGCTTGATGAAGCTCGAGACGAATCCCTCCAAAGAGCAACTATGTACCGGCAAAACCTGTGCAATTACCATAATAGAAGATTGCGGCCTAGGTCCTTCGCAGTAGGGGACCTAGTTCTTCGCCTCAAGCAAGATGGCCACAAAAAGCTAGAATCACCATCGGAAGGACCATACATCGTGATAGAAGTTATTCCCGAAGGAGCATATCGACTATAAGACAAGAAGACAGTTGTAAATTACTCAAATCCATGGAACGTAGCACAACTACAACGCCTTTACGCATAAGTTTATTTGCAATATGATAAGAACCACAATTCGGCTTATCAGCCAAGATGTCAAGGAGAAAAGGCTAAAATAGCCATCCGCTAAAAGAATAATGCTCCGTTGATTTTTCGCCTTTATATATAAAGAGATAATTTATTTGTACCTTAATCTTTTTATTATGTTCAAAAAGATCAATACTTTCCATCAAGCTAACAACAACTATGAGCCTATGTCCAGATACAGGCATCCGAACATAGCCTCGGGGGCTACTCCCATCGAGAGCGCTAGCGCGCACCCGATAGAAATTTCGTTGTGTATGAAGTACATTGACAAATCTAAAAAAACTTTTTGAGTTTTACACTAGTGTATCCTCAGAAAGGTGTTACTCCCATCGAGAGACAGTGTATAATAATAAAATTATATGATATAATCAGAAAGATTGGTGGCCCAATAGGTCAACCGCCAATCAAACCAAATATCTCGGATCACGCTCAGACGCGGGAAAAAATCTGAATGCCGTGTTCAGAAACATGAAGGTAAGACCCCAGGATTCATCCAGTGTGGCCTGGCAATCGAACAAGAATGCGCTTTGCCAGTAAAAATCTGTATCAATACGATGAAAAATCCCGATGGACGCATTGGGTAGCCGATAAAAAATAGAAAACTGGAATTCAGTATTCGGTAAGACCTTAGCGGCTCGAACTGAAAAAATTCCGGATTCAAGCCTAGGGACTTGAGTTTGATGTAGGTCAACCTTGTTTTTTCCCAGGAGAAATTAACTGATTCCCGATCTGTCAGAAGCATCAGACTCGTTATACCAAAATCCCTACAAAAAATAAAATCAAACAAAATGAGATAAAGGAGAAAAGAAAACTTCGAGACTCACCCTGAAAACTACGGATTCAGATAGAGTCTCGGGGGCTATTGACATGGGTATGATTACTCGGATGCTCATTATTCGCTACCCTACATTGGGTAAAAGGCGTGCGACCCATAAAGAATCCAGATAACAGCCCAGGGAAGCAACCTATAGAGACTTTTTATTGTATTAGGAAAGAAACCAGGAACCGACATTTTGTTGGTATTGTAATCACACGTGTATGAAACCTATCTGCATACAGCTTTGAGACCCAGCCTATTATATATAGGGCGAGCCAAACGAGGGTATCTTCCTTACCCTTTACTAAGCTAAGCAACTCATCTACCTTAGATGTAAGCTCTTCACTATTTACCTCGGTAATTGAACTTACTCTTTTCAAGGTTCTTTCCACATGCCATTGGGTATGGTTATTTTGCATATCATCAAGTAATTTATTTGCAACACTCACTTGCTTTCCCATGATCGTTCCTCATGCTGTAGTATCTAGCATAGACTTAGACATTGGGTTAAGACCATTATAAAATAAATGTAATATAAGCCACTCTTCCATCCCATGACTAGGACAGTTTATTACGGCCTCTTTCATCCTTTCCCACGCAAGCGCTAGTGACTTACTGTCTTCCTGTCTAAAGCTTGTAATGTTGGATCTTAGCTGCATAGTCTTAGCTAGGGGAAAAATTTAGTCATAAACAAATTAGTATATTCCTCACAAGATTTAATAATGCCCTTTTGTAGAGCTAGCAACCAATTCTTAGCCTTTCTTCTAAGTGACATGGGCATAATCCTTCGGGTGCCTATTATTGGTATATATGGTGCGGCCCAACGGAATCTTCACCCGAAGATATGCCAAGATCCATGAAACCCACGACGGTTTGGCTGATTCGAAACCTACAAGGATACAGACTCCTGGTGGCGCAAGACAAGGAAAGTACAAGACTAGACTAGATACAAACTCTAACTTGTAAACCAACTCGTACTGGTACCCGAGACCTAGCCTCCTCATATAAAGGCTAGGAGGGGCCAACGAGGAGGGAAACCAATCATACAATACGCACACCTCTCTCCCTCGGTGAGATCGCATCTAAACGACTCAACAAGTTTGTACTCTCCAATGATAATACAAGCAGACAAGTAGGAAGTAGGGTTTCCTCTACGAGAGCCTGAATCTAGGTAAATCTTCTCCCTTGTTTGTCTGTTAAGCCACGAAATCCTCGGCGTTCTCTCTTTCCATAAAACCCTAAGTCCATAACCATGGACATTGCCGAGGTTGCCCCTCGTCAATTGGCGCTGTCCGTGGAAAACCGAGCACTAGAGTCATGGATTCGATGGCTCCCTCTTCACCAAGCAAGAAACTCGACGATCGGAGGCGGTCAGATCCGTTCCGGGTCTGTCGATCTACTTCCGCACCCACCTGCCCTTCTTCCGGCCTTCGCAACCTCGACCGGGAGAGGGATCTGGTGATCGGAAGCCTCAAACTCTCGCATCGGGTCTGAGAAAACTTTCTGCCTCTCGGATCCAATCTACTCGGGTCGGTCGGCAGCAATCGTAGCGCCTACGATAATAACGACGTCTTCAGAAAATATTATGAACAATCGTGACTGCATCGCGGACCGGGAGGATCTCGCCGATCTAAGTAACGACGTCTCTTTCTTTTTCCAATAACGAGTTCACATCGTCTCCTGCACCACGGATTCAACGAAAATCATCAATCATGAACTCGACGACTGTTTCGGCACTGCCGCAGACTGTTTCGACTTCACTGCAGACTGTTTTGACTTTGCCGCAGACTAGTTCGTTTTCGATATCAGTAATGCCGCCGTAGTCGACGAGATCGGAAGCAAGCAGCAACCAGCAATTAGCATCAGACCCAATGATCCGTGCGTTTGAACCGTGAGTCCTTAATGTAGAGAATCTATCAAGTCCCGGCGATTGGAATCCTTCTTAGATACGTCTACATGCATACAACCGGAAATTAAGAAAAGAAAAGAAAAGGGAGTCCGTACGTCTGAGCGCGCAAAGAAAAAAAATCCGGATCAAACACCACCCGGCTCCAGGAAAAACAAGGCATCGTTGCATGTATGATATTTTGGAAAAAAAAAGAGACCGAGTCCTTGGAGCAGATGAAAGCGTCTCAGTAGTACTCCCTCCGTTTTAAAATATAGATGTTTTAGTTTTGTGAATGAAGTGTATCTAGCCCTTTTTTATGTCTAAGTTCATCTAGTTTTGGAATGAACCTAGACACTAAAAGCGATCTAAATACACTCCTTTCACAAAGCTAAAACATCTTATATTTTGAAACGGAGAGAGTATTGGACAATTAAATATGTCCATTCGACATGAACAAATAAACCGGTGATATCATTCTAATCCCTGAATTACTATTAAGTATCTGTTCTAAATCTAGTACTTTAGCTACTTTTTATACTTTTAGCTGATTCAATAAATTATCTGTACGCGAGGGACTCGAGCAATATGAGGTCGTGGTTCATGCTATATCAACTACAAGTCAACTCCAGCTACGCACGGGATCTCCGTGTCAAACTACGACTCCATCGCGTCAACTCCGGCGACCTGGGGCCGCACCGATTCAGCCGCGCGATCCTCTGTAATCTTCGCATGTGGTGATCCACCAAAATCTTCGGATGCGGTGACCCGCTAAAATTTTCGGCTACAGTGATCCGTCAAAATCTTTGGTTGCGGCAACCTGCTATAAATCTTCGGATGCGGCGACCCATTGCCATCTTCGGCGCCGGCTCCTTCGGCCACATCAACCTCGTCGACTACCAATAAAGTTACGTTCTCTACTTCGAGTTGATATCTTTTTTATTTTAATCGCACTCGAAACAATTGATGGATGCACCCTCTTCGAGTAAGCTAAGTGTCATCGACTTTGTGCACTCAAGCACCTCATACACGATTTCTCGAATAGCTGACTTTGCCTGAGCGTCGAATCCTTGGAACTCCGATCCAGTTGCAGCCCACCTGACAGGTTGATAAGGTACTAAGACTAAGGGCGTCAGGATAACAAAAAGTTCTCGTGTTACAGTGCAAAAGTGTCGGGTCCGATGGCATCAGAAAATATTACGACAAATTGAAAGGCGATATTCTTTACAAGATGCAAATACTTCAGAATTCTCTATGTTTTTTGCAAGGATGTCATCCACCTCGAGCTATTCTATCAAATACCTCCTCGGATATAGAAGATTTCTGAGATTATGCTCACCCGATAAAAATCAAGACCCAAGTCAAGACATTCCTTGGATGAAGATCATCTTGGCGTGTCCGATATCAATACAGCTAAGTTCTCTTAACCAAGTCCAGTTTTCATTACTCTATTACACCCGATACTCAGGGGCTCAGTCGAATAAATTATTAATGATACTCTGATACTCGGGGGCTTCGCTACTTAGCGCAAACTTAAAAATTCTTTGGCTCCGCCATGAAACACGCTTTGGCCCGAGTAGCTGATCTAGCCCAATGGGCATCAGGCTAACAAAAAGGTCTCGCGAGGGGCGCAACCGCAGTAGCCATCATAAAATATATGTCAAGTCCCAAATTACAAAAAACTATACTTTCAGCTGATACATATACAAACTTTACATAATCTACATGTTTTTCCAGGATCCTTATTTTATCTATAGGGTGAACTTCTCGGATGATGAACAACTCTAAGCCTACGCTCGAAGGGTAGCATTCGAACGAAATCTCGGGGCCTACTCCCATCGAGAGCGCTGGCCACGCACCCAATAGAAAATGTATCCTCCAATGGAGTCGACAAAATCAACTTGCACCTGTACACGCAAGGCCCAAGTAGAGAACCTCCTCGGATGAAGATCATGTTCACTCACCCGATAGAAAAAGTAAACTACTCCTATGGAATCGATAAAAATTTCAAAAAATCCTCAGACCACGTCCACCGCGATAATACATCCAAATGTCGTGTCCACAATATGAAGGTAAGACCCTAGGATTTGTCATGTGCGGCCTGGTAACCGCACATGAATACGCTATGCCAGTAAATTATCCGTATCCACGATACGATGAAAAATCCTGACGAACGCGTTGGGTACCCAAAATAAAAGCACTGGGATTCAGTATTCGACAAGACCTCAACGACCTGAACTGAATTACGCCAACAAATACCGAATTCGAGTTCGGGGACTCGAATTTGAAGTATGTTCACGATGTCTTTGCCCAAGAGCAATTAACTAGTTCTCGATCCGTCGGATGCACCAGACTTGTTATACCAAAATCCCCGTGACAACTAATTGAACTGACAGTTCGCCTATTTGATAGAAAAAAAAACTCCTCCTACGGAGTCGACATAAAAGCAAAGCTACAAGACCTGAGTCGAGGAATTCCTTGGATGATGAAGACTTGAGCCTATGCTCGAACACACGCGTTCAAACATAGCCTCGGGGGATACTCGCATTAGGAGCGCTGTCCGCGCACCCGACAGAAAAAATAGAAATCCTCCAATAGGAGTCGACAAAAGAGACAATAATGAAGAAGCTTAACTTTGAGTCTACCCGAGTGTAGCCTCAAAGGTTACTTCCATCGGGAGCACTCGATGAAAATGCTGAGATCACTTCAAGAACAAGACAATGAAATCCATTGCACCAGCCAAACAACACATCGACAAGTTCACGCATCCGAGGAAATCTTACTTTGAGCATATGCTCAGACACAAGCATCCGAACATAGCCTCGAGGGTTACTGACATGGGCATCGGGTGCCTATTATTGGTTTATATGGTGCGGCCCAACGGAAGCTTCACCGAAAGATATACCAAGATCCATGAAACCCACGACAGTTTGGCTGATACGAAACCTACAAGGACACGGACTCCTGGCTGAACAAGATAAGGAAAGTACAAGACTAGACTAGATACGAACTCTAACTTGTAAACCAACTCGTATTGGTACTCGAGACCTAGCCTCCTCATATAAAGGATAGAAGGGGCCAACGAGGAGGGTAACCAATCTTACAATACACACACCTCTCTCCCTCGGCGAGATCGCATCTAGACGACTCAACGAGTTTGTACTCTGCAATGATAATACGAGCAGACAAGCAGGAAGTAGGGATTCCCCTACGAGGGCCTGAACCTGGGTAAATAGCCTCCCTTATTTGTCTGTTAAGCCGATGAAATCCCCAGTGTTCTCTCTTTCCACGAAACCCTAAGTCCATAACCATGGACATTGTCGAGGTTGCCCCTCGTCACTAAGAGAGAAAGGAAACAATCTTAGCTTAACAACATTTGGATCTATATCCTTAATACGCATCATGTCGCAAATTTCAGTAAAAGTATTTAAGTGCAATCCCGAATCTACAGCGGATAAACCCCCAAATTGGTTTTGTTGAACCAAACTTAAAAGGTTAGGTTTTATTTCATATATTTCCGCATCAACTACAGGCTGAGTGATGGGTGCACGAATAAAATACAGTGGGAGTACCATACTCCCCTAATCTGTTTTGAGCCATGTCTCTTATCTTTTTGGTAATTTTTAAGTAATGAAAACAAATAACAAGTAACTAATTTTTCGGGTTTTCAAATAGATAACAAGAAAGTAAACTAATAACAAGAATTAAACTACAACTAATAATAAAACTAAAAACAAGGTCTCTAATGACCTCACCAGGATAGCGAAATTGCTTCCCCGGCAACGGCGCCAGAAAAAGGGTTAATACCTTTGATCCGGGTTCACGGATGTAGTATAATAGCTTTTTGCCTAAAAGACCTAGGTTTAATCGAACCTCGGAAAACACTTCTAAAAGGTAATAAAAAAGGACACGTCTATAAGACTTTGTTTGTTCATTTTACCTTAGTTGATCGGACCAATAGTGGGTATAAATCAATGGATGGAGATAGGCCAGGGTTGAAGATCCACCTGCAGCTGCACATCAAATGGGATAAAAGGTAATAATAAGCATAGTCATGTATAATGTTTGAATAGAGATAATCTCTTGTGGGAAACACATCCTAATATTCTAGAGCCCCCGTGATGCAACGAGCATAGCAATAGACTTTTAATCCAACCAAGAGCACCTGAAGCCATGGGTTACAAACGATTATTAAGTGTAAAACACAGATCAAAGATTTAAGTGGTGATATTGTTGTTGATCCCGAATGGGGCGCTAAGCGAAGACCGTACTACGCTTTATGTCACTGAGGTTCCTATGAGATTGCCGCTAGCCAAGTATCCCACCTCAAGCCTTTATCAATCTATGGGATCTTGGGTACCTACAAGTCTACAGATCGAGACAAAAGATGAAGAAACAAAAGGTACAAATCAAAATTCCAAAAAAATACAATTCTCCCATGATCTAGATGCACATAATCACTGCGAGGTTTCTCCCCAACCCGTAGCCCGTGCGAACTACTCACTCATAACAAATAGATCAGAGATAGAAAACATCATACAAATACTTAGATTGAAATCATATATTCTTACAATGGTCGCCAAATCACAAGGAGAACTAAAGTACAAAGCAATGGCTATGGCTAGTGGATGGATGGATAGGGGAAGTGATGAAAAATGGATGAACAATGGTGTGGATCTCCTTTGGTGGTGTTGTGATGCAATCTAAGAATTACGGCCCTCTGGCCGGCGGTTGGAGCCTCAAAATATATAGGCGTCTTCACGAAAGTTGTATGGTTTGACGAGACAAAGTAGTCGCCACTTGGTATGGGCAGGCGGTACGGGCAGACCGCGCCCGTACCAGTGGTCGTTAAGCGTTCTAACGCCTTGGTACAGCATCCCAATTACTTGGCCATGTGTACTTCCTCAAAATCCTTCATTATGACTCCTTATTTCGCATTAAAAGCCGTGATTTCGTGCACAACATAAATCAAAGATAGGATTTGCATATCTTGGCAATTATTAGTCATTAGTGGCAAGAGTTGAGAGTTTCTTTAGCAATTGCTTGACCAAAAACAACGTTTAAATGCAGTGGAAGATGGAAAAAATTAAAGCCATCACCCGCCTCCTATCAGCTTGACCCATTTGCACTGAAGCAAAGGGACCTTAAAAGAAGGTCCATAGTGAAGTTCCCATATCTCCTCTATGTAACCATAATATGTGTCCTTTTGCCCATTGTTGTTTGTTGCATCAAAGAGGACACCAATGTTTTGTTGGTGCCATTTTATCTTGGGAAATCGTGTAAAATGTATTCCCATTCATATCCTGGGAAAGTCAATATAGTCGAAGATGGTGACCTGGCCAACAAGTACAGCTGATGTCCAATAGTGGTGTTATTCATGAGATTTTTTTGCAACCAACCTCCGAAAGTCGCCAAGTGTACATGTTTAATCCAGGAGTCAGACTGACTCGGGTTTTTGGAGCTTATAATATTCACGTGTTCCTCGATATACGGAGCCACCAAGCTTGAAATTTGTAGATATGTGTAGTATGCTTAAGTGAAAGAATGCTCGTCCATACTTATTATTGCTTTCTTTCCTAGTGTGCCTTTTCCACTCAATCTCCCCTCATGCTGCGATTGAGGAACACCAATCGGCTTAAGGTCAGGAATAAAGTCACCACAAAACTTAGTGGCCTCCTCTGTTCCATTGCCCTTGGAGATGCTTCCTTATGGACTAGCACGTTTATGAACATATTTTTTTAAGACTATCATGAACCTCTCAAAGGGGAACATATTGTGTAGAAATACAGGACCAAGAATGGTAATCTCTTCGACTAGGTGAACTAGGAGGTGCATCATAATATTGATGAAGGATGTTGACAAGACATTGGACCACATCATTATGTAACCTTTGTAGAATTTCTAGATTGATTACCTTCTAAGAAATTGCATTGAGGAATGCACATTGGTACTCAAACATATTCTGGTAGAATCCCCCTCAATGCAACCTGAAGAAATTGTGTCATAAGCACGTGGCAGTCATGAGACTTTAGGTTTTGGAATTTTTTCTCTGCTATATTTATTATTCCCTTTAATTATATTCAACGAGAAGCCAAACGGGACCTTGATACTGCTCAGGCATTCAAAAAGGAATTCCTTTTCTTCTTTGGTAAGACCGTAGCTAGTAGGACCTTGATACTACTCTGGATGAAGGCCATCTCATTCTTTCATAAATTGTTGGTCCTGCCGTGCTTTCGGTGTATCTTTTGTCTTCCCATACACACCCAAGAAGCCTAGCAGGTTCACACAAAGATTCTTCATATGGTGAATCATGTTGATTGGAGAGTGGACCTCTAGGACTTTCCAAAAGGGTAGCTCCCAAAATATAGATTTCTTCTTCCACATGGGTGCATGTCCATTAGTGTCATTCGGAACAGATTGTTTGCCAGGACCTTTTCCAAAGATTACTTTAAAATCCTTGACCATACCAAATACATCATCACCAGTACGGTGGATAGGCTTCCTCTGGTTATCTGCCTCACCTTTGAAATGCTTGCCTTTCCTTCTTAAGGAATGCCTAGTCAGAAAAAATCGACGATGCCCCGGGTACATATTATTTTTACATTTATCCAAATATATACTTTTAGTCTCACCTAAACGGTGTGTGCATGCATTGTATCCCTTTTTTGTATCTCCTGAAAGGTTACTAAGAGCATCTCAATCAAATTCCTCCCATTTGTGTTCTTTCCACACACGTACACCTTTTTTGTGCCACAACTGTAATAGTACTTCAACTAATGGCCTTAGGTATGCATCAATGTCGTTGTTGGGTTACTTCGAGCCTTGGATGAGCACTGGCATCATAATGAACTTATGCTTCATTCACAACCAAGGAGGAAGGTTGTAGATACATATAGTCACATGGCAGGTGCTATGACTACAACTCTACTCCTCAAAAGGATTCATGCCATCTGTAGTTAGACCAAACCTTAAGTTACTTGCGTCATCTACAAAGACCGGGAACTCTCTCTCGATTTTTCTCCACTATGACCCATCAGCGGGGTATCTCAACATCGCGTCTTTCTTACGGTCTTATTTGTGCCATCGCAACAACTTGACATGCTCTTTTTTTTAACAAACATTTCAATCATGGTATTATAGGAGAATACCACATCATCTTGGCAGGAACCCTTTTCCTAGGGCGCTCTCCCTCAACATCACTAGAGTCAGCTCAGTTGATCTTATACTGCAATGCACCGCATAATGGGCATGCATTCAAATTCTTGAACTCCTCACCGCAGTATAGGATGCAGTCATTAGGGCATGCATGTATCTTTTTGTAACATCCCAAATTTTTACCTAAAAACCATCATCATTGCATTCATATCATCATGGCATGTACTACTTTGCATTTAGTTGTCCTCCAAAATTTTGGTGAAATTTAGAGACATTTTGGAGCCCTTTTGCTAAATCCAAAACCTAGAAAAGAAATTCTAAAGGAAAAAGAAAAGAGGGAAAAGAAATTTAAAACATCAGTAGTATTCTGGCCTTTTCGGCCCAATCTGGCCCAACCAGCCCACCCGGGCCTCTCTCTCCCCGTCTGTCTTTTCTCACGCCCCTACTACTCACCCCCACCCACTTACCTCCTAGCCCCACGCCACGTCGACGCCACCTCACCTTCTTCCACGTGAACGGCCACCACCTCCTCCCCTCCTTTGTCGTTTCCAAGTCCGGCTGAATTCGAGCGTTACCGCGATTAAATCGCCATCACAGCCACCCCTACTTAACCCTCTCCCTCTCCTCATCAGTTTCCCCCAGCCACAACCCCTGGAGAGCCCCCAGGCTCCCCAATTACTAGCTCGAATCACCGCCGTCCGAAGCTACTCCGGTGGCGATTCCGGTGAGCTCTGGCCATTTCGTGCCCTCCCCTCTACCCTATATTGTTTGCTGTGTCCTGGCGCGTTTTTTAACCCCGGCCGCGTGCCTTCTTTTGCTCCAGGTCGACGACACGGTCTACTCCGGCGAACTCCCTCTACCACCGCCGTCCATCGCATTTTCCGGTGAGGTTAGGGTTTCCGCCGCCCCTTTTTGGTCTCTACTAGATCGTCCTTACCCAGGCGCGCCTCACTAACCCCGTTGCTTGCTTGTCCGAGCCCTAGGCCGTCGTCTCCGACACAGAGCCACGAGCTCCGCCGTCCATGCAACTCCGGCGACGGATCGTGACTGAGCCAGAGCACCCCCACGCCACCGAGACCTCCATCGAGATCGCCACGACCGCCTCAACCTCTGGTACGTGTCCACGGACCCCCTACCCCTGTAGAACCACCGGAACGCTGTCGGCCGACGCTCCGCCGCCGCGCGCAGCTGGTCAGCGCCGCCTATTTCACCTAGTCTGCGGCTAGGATTAGATCGGCGACCGAAACGGTACGGGCTGATCAAATCCGTCCGTTTTCCACTTAAGATCTAACGGTCTGCAGCAGGCGATCCGACCGAACCGGTACGGACCAATAAGGTTATGCCACATCGCCTAGGTTATTTGTTTAAATAGAAAAATAGACAGATTATGTATTAAACTTAGAAATTCAATAACTTTTGATCGACAATTCAGAAAAATGCAAATTTGGTGTCTATGGATTCAGAAAAATAAGACCTTTATTATAGAGGCCTTGTTTGACACTTTTGCTTCTGAAAAATTGGAATTATATGCAGAACCTTTTTAGGAGTATTTTGCTCATAAAAATTATTCCATAAATTGTTTTTGGGTATTTCTTATGCCTTTAGATGGGTTATTTTTAACCTCTGTACTGCAGACTCTGTAAGTTTTAGAGTTGTGATCATATCATTGAATTTGGCATGCATTCCTATTTTTGTAATGTTTTATTGATTGATTTATTGTTGTTGTAATGTCCTTTGTGTAGATTGTGTGGATTGTGAAGTTTGTTGCTGTGAGGATTGTACCTATTCCCCTAGCTACCAAGGCAAGTGATATTTCATCTCATGTCCTATTATTTTCACTATTGCATTAGTGTTATTTTGGTAGATCTTAGCATGATAGGATTATTTATATGTCACTATACTATGCTATGCTACCCTATAGATTATCTCTTGGTAGTACTTCCTAGTTGAAAGACTTCGTATGCTAGAGTGCTTAGTCATGCTATTAGAATTCGTGGGTGGAAAATACATTTCAAGATAGTATGGAAAGATATTATTTTTTTTGACTAAGAAAACAACTAATGTTAATGAAACACCTGGGTGGAATGGGACTTGCTTGGATTATGTTGAGTGGTTACTCAGGGGCCATGTCTATGGTCAGCTGGTGTATCACACTTGTGGACGGCCACCCAGGAACAAAGAGATTGGAGACGTTCTTGTCAAGAAGCTTCTAGTGCAGCCACATGGCATATGGGCTCTGCCTTGACCAACTAAGTTGCAAGAACTCAGCCAGACGGACAGAAGGTGGTAGTTATGATAGGATGGAACGCGTCCGTGGTGGTCTGAGGGATTGCTTCTGAAAAGTCTTGTCTCGATGCATGTCGAGTCTTGTGGGGAAAGTGCACCACCTCTCGAGAGGGTAAAACTAAGTACTTAGCCGTGTCCCCGGTTATGGACAATTTCTGAGCCTCAAGACAGTGAAGCAGTTCAATAATCTCCTCATCCAAATTTCTCTAAGTTAAAACTTGTGGGTGAACATGGGTAGAGGTTCAGTGATGTCTATCATTGGTACCTTAGTGTTTGAATGAGAAAACTTACTCTTCAAAAACTATAAGTTAAAACTAGCTTTTAGCAAAGTCAGCCAAAACCACACTTAGCCATATATGCATGTAGTTTTTGGATTATACTAAGTATCTATGGTATCACTTGCCAATACAATTCCAAATGTATCGACCCTTGTGGCTGTAACTTATTATGTTGTAGGATACTCTGATGATGAGTAGGGTTGCGGGTCTACACTCGACATGTTTGCATGTGGCCCATGAAGACAAAAGACTCTATTATTATACTATGTAATGTGAACCTTGAGTATCTTAGCCTTGGGCTAAGTGAGTTGTAAGATCCATTATATTCCTGGATATGCGATGTAATAATGATCTTTGTTTCTGTGTACTTCATCTTAAACTGTGGGTGCTAGCATTTCGATCCAGGGACTAGCACTACAATCACAGGGATCTTACTTTATTATGGTGAGATCTTACACTTTTGTACCTCTAATCTTAGAGGGAAGACAACCTTCTTTGCTTCGTACGTACTAGCGGGCAATTCGTTATTCTTTGGAAGCATCTTCTTTATCATTTTTAGAAACTTTTCAGATACACCATTCTCTTCCATGTATTGCAGCAATTTCAGTGTGCTACCTAGATTTTTCTTGCCATCTTCGCAATTTGGGTACAACAATTTGTTGTGATCCTCTAACATGTGCTCCAACTTCAACCTCACCTTTTCACTTTCGCAGTCTTTGTGTGCATCAACAATGGCCCGGCCAAGATCATCAGCAGGCTCATCTGATGCTTGTTCTTCAGCTTCCCCCATTGTAGTACCACTGTATTTAGGGAACCTAGGATAGTTGTCATCATCCTCTTCTTCTTCATTGTCTTCCATTATAACCCCTGTTTCTCCGTGCTTGGTCCAACAATCATAGCCGGACATGAAACTGGACCGAAATAGGTGGATGTAAAGGATTTTTGAGGAACAATAATCCTTCTTATTCTTATAGACACCACATGGACAGCACATAAAACCAGTCCGCTTGTTTGCTTGAGCCACACCGATAAAATAATGCAGCCCCTTAATTAACTCGATAGAGCGTTGGTTATCATACATCCATTGCCAGCTCATCTGCATTATATAAGTATAACGAAAACCATTACACAATATCATGAATAGATAAGTGACCAAATTTATACAAGTTCATCACATTAAAACCAAAGTAGAGTAGTGACCAAATTAATAAATACGTCTCGATCGAGTAGCTAGCTAGCTAGAGATACAATAGAATCGCAATCATGATGCTAAAATTATTCCCCGGCTCCAAACCCTAAACGCAATCATGATGCAGAAGGCTCATATTTACAACACATGGAATGAAAAACAAAACAACTATATGGATAAAAATGTTATTATTGCAAAAATAAAAAAACCATGCACTGATTTAGAAAATTTCTAATCCATACTCATTTTGATCAACTACTAAGTAAACCACATCTACACATATGCAAACTAAGAAGTTAATTTGAGCTTAGATTGCATATAAACTAAATAAACTCCCAAAGAATTACTCCCAAACTAAAGCCCGCAAATCCCTCTACTTCTAGAGCATGAAATGAGCTAAACTAGCAATGATAGATGAAAGGATGAACCCTTGGATAGATGGGGCGCCGCCAAATCTTGACAAATCGTGAAAAAATGGGGATAAACTCGAGCTTGGGGAGGAGACATAGGAGATAGATTATAAATGGATATGGCTCGGGCAGGACGATGATATATAGGAAATACTTTAGTCCCGGTTGGTGTCTCCAACCGGGACTAAAGGTCCCGTTTGACCTAGGACTAAAGTTGGTCGTGCCCATGCGACGTCCTAGCCATTAGAACTGGGAGTAATGATCACATTAGTCCCGGGCCCAAATACGGTCGAGACTAAAGCTCTGGACGGAAGTCCCATTTTATACTAGTGTCAGATGCGAGCTTTGGAAGATCACTACACGAGGCTTTCGCACATGATTACTTGTTGTGTGTAGTTGAAATCCCTAAAGAGAGTGACCTTGAAGCCCTTCTACCTAATAATGAACTTGAACACAAGGACGTCACCTACCCATAGCTTGATCTTCCGGATGAAATCTTTCTAGCCTTTGAAGAAGACCTCGTCCTTGTACATCTACAACTGGACACCGAACTTGGTGAAGTTGTTATTTTTCAGCGGCATAGTGCAAACTTGATATTGTATCTACATCACCTTCACCTGCACAGGCTTCATGACGGGAGGAACCTAAAGATCATGTAGATCTGAAGTTTTGATATGCACATAGAAGCTATGAGGGGTATATTCGACAGGGTGGTGCCAATCCTGGTCGACCGACCATTTTGTGGCGCCACCTCCATCGCAGCTATCATCCAACAACCGAGGGAAGTGCGGCCAGTCCAAGACGTTGTTCTAGTGGATAAAGTCCTCGTACACAGGCGTAGGAATGATCGTGTTCTTGCACCGAGTGGCCAAGTTCTGCTTGGGTACCTTGTCATGGACAACTGCTCATATGAGAGCAAAACAAATGACAACAACACGATGATCAAACATAAGGTACCGATGAATGTTGATCAATCAACCACTGATCAAGCAACATGGATGTCAACCAAGTATGGATGATTGCCCTACTAATCAATGTCGATCAATGATAAGAAGAGCAACTATAGTTCAATAAACATGGATGAGTGCACTATTGATTAGTGTCAATCAATGACAAGTAGAGCCACTACAAATCAAGAAACATGGATGTTAACCAAGTACGAATAATTGCACTATTGATCGATGACAAGCAGAGCAACTGTAGATCAATAAACATGTATGTCTAAAGAGAATATGTTCGAGAGGCAATAATAAAGTTGTTATTATCTTATTCCAAATATATGACAGATGTTTATTTTGCATTCTATAATTGTATTAATTGGAAATGTTAATACATGTGTGTTTAATAAACAAATATATTAAACATCTTTGAACACCGATCTACCCCTGTCACAAGAGCATCTAGGAGGGTAGGCGATCTGAGGCCCACAGATCTGGGTTTCAGAGCAAACCACGCTTCGGAGCATCGAAATACCTCCAAAACTTGCATGTGGCCCTAACACTTGTATGAATGTGTGGTGTTATGTTGAAAGATACAAAAACTAGTCCCCAAGTGCATGTGTTCACCTACACAGGCATGCACTGTCACCTAAAAATGAAGGTTTCAGACTTATATAAGGGGAACTCCTCATTTCAGTGAAATCAGGTAGGATATTGTCACAACTTGTGACCCACCATGGTTTCACATCATCCTATGACCTAAACAAACAGAATCCAAGAAATAGCTACACCAGGCTATCCCTATTAGAAGAACATCTAGGGGGTAGACGATCCGAGGCCCATAGATCAGAGTTTCAGAGCAAATAGAGCTTCAGGGCATCAGAATACCTTCAAAACTTGCATGTGACCCTAAAACATGTATGGAAGTGTGGTGTTATCACTACAAAAGAATCAGCTTCCGGTGACGGTTTTCCACCATGGGTAGGCGATAGTTTTGGCTTCCTACTCTTGACGACAGTTGCTGATAAATCGGCCCTTTCCGAAGCGGTTGGTCGAACCGTCTCTGGTAGTATACACCAGATGGTTCATATAAAGGGACACCTCTATTAATATGATTTACGCGGACAGTATAAAAAATGGACCGTCGGCAGCCTAGGAGACGGTCGCCCATATGAATCGGCTCTAGTACGCTGGGGCATCCGCATTTCTACAGACATCCTGACAAGGTTGGAGTCGGTTTCTACGATGAACCTACTCTAGCTGTTAGGAGATGGTTATAAATATAATCCGCCTCCTCTAGACCGGGACGTCTGGATTTCTCGGTCTGGTCTGGGTTTATGTTTTCCTGCCCGGAGCCTCCGGTATAAAACTCGGAGACTCCGGGTGGCTTTTGCACAGGTGCTTCATTTTATCAAATTACAGTTGAAACCCATTACAAAGACCACATAGTTGAACTAAAGCAAACTTAATTAAGTAGATTTTCCAGTGCTTGCAGTTATATCAGTGCAGTAACAAAATAAGGACATAGTAGCTAACTAGGACTGAATTCTTCACATATCTTGCTATTTACATACGAGGAAGCAAGCTGAATGTCAAACTCTTGATAAGCACATATTGAAGCTACTTACTTGCTAAGGCTTTGTGATGCAGAGCATGACTACCTCACCGACTTTGTAACCCCCGCGGTAAAAAAATCATGCCTTGTGGCCTTCTCCATGACTAATCTGTCTTCTTTATTCTGAGACCAATTGGAGAACACAAGCACAGCTACGCCGCCGCACAACCAAACTTTTCCTGGCAAGGCGAGGTCACACTGTCTCATAAAACCACTGTTTAGCTTCTACAATGTAATGAACATTATGTTAGCTAGTGTCCCACATAGAAAAAAATATGTGAAGTAAAACTGGCTTTATTTTTGTTACTACTTACAAGTTTTTTACGGCCAATGTTTTTCTCTGTCAATGTATGGATGACAATTGGGATGATATGAGTATAGTTGTCTCTAGCAAAATCAACGACACCAGCTTTCTCGATGGATGAGAGTGGCATTGATGGATGTTTTCTCACCGAATTAAGGATTTCATCATGTCCTACAAATACAACAATAGTCTAGCGCTTTCGCAGTTAATAAAAAGTACAATGCTAGCTTGTAGTTCTGAAGAAATCATATGCTTCAAACAAAAATACTTATTAGACGATGATTGTTTTATTTAGTTACCTTGTATGGCAAGCATATAGTTTTACATTGATTTCCTCATCTACACCATACATTCAGAGTTAGTATAATATATATCAACATACAGACATGCACAACAAATTATACACAGAGAGTATATATGAACTAACCTGGCTTTTTAGAAAGTTTTTTATTACTACCAAGTTTGTCATATACAATAGCATTGAAGAATTCCTGGTCACCATCCAAATACACAAAAATCGGATCAGAGGAGTAGATATAGTAGTGGATGATAAAATCAGCCCATTGTATACCCCATATCATTGTCTAGTCCTTTTCTTTGAGAATTTCAAAGAAATACAAATATCCATCTAGCGCCACGATGCACATCTTGTCACGAGGAGTCATTTCATTTAATTGCTTGCTGACATGGCAATGAACATACTGACAAAAAAAGCAGTCATTTCTCTTATGCAATGCATCAATTCATAAACAATAGAATATTTTTTTGCAAATTCCTTTGTATGCTATCAATAGAAATAATCCAATTTACTCACATACCGTTGTATCTTCGGTCCCGACATGCATAGATAGTACAAAAAATGAGCTATGGTGATTCTTCTGCTTGCATGGTCCCTCAATGCTCATGCAAATAGGACAACATGAAGCTTGCACAAAATAAAGTTAACTAAATTATTTACCAAAAATCTAGCTACAACTTGAGTTAGTTCATGCACACCTTTCTGTTTCTTTTAGTAAACAAGGTAAAACTCCATACATACAATAATCCATGACTAAATATGAGAGTACATTGCTAGTAAGTGGGAAAAAAATACACTATATATACATAGTACAATATTTTACTAGGGTAAACATGATGCAGGTATTTATAATAGCTAAATTGTGTAGCTCTAGCCAAATTGCATGGTGAAGCCAAATTCATCCTTTTGATAGATTTAGCCATAACAATATTGTGGCTACCCTTACTAGTATCATACACATGATACTAGTGTATAAATTCCCATTATGACAAGCCTATATGATGATCTCTATGTTATGACACTACCCACTATGGATACAATAATAAGGCTGGTCATAGTGGAGAGTAACATATGCATGTTACTAGTCTAATAGTAACATATGTATGTCACTCTCAAGTATGACCATCCTAAGTATTATATACCAAATCCTAAATACAACATATTTGCTATCTCTAGTACTAAATAAATAAGGACCCAATTAAATAAGTGGAATCTAAACAAAGAAGTACTCATATAAACATGCCATTTGTTTGGTAGCAAATAAGTACTCATCTATAAATACCACATAATAAATAAAGAAGGAACAACTCTAGAGAAGAATCTTGCTATGCATTATACTAAATAAAGAAAAGCAAAGGAAGAAGAGAGAACACCATATATGTAGGGAGGGCGGGCGCCGGCGTAGAGGAGGACGCGGGGGGGGGGGGGGAGGGGGCTGGTGTTCCGGAAGGCCACTGTGATGGGTGTGGGGTGGGGAAGGGCGCACCGGAGGATAAATAAAGACAGAGGATAAATATAACAAGAAAGTCACATAAAATTAAATAGAGGACAAACATAACTACAAATTCACATAAATTTAAACAGAGGCCACATATTGATCTCCAGATTACAAAGTTCTACTATGAAGCAATAACTAAATATTCAGATTAAACATAGGCCACATTTGAGCTAATTAATCATCGTAGACGACCACCATGACGTCCTCCACCGATGCGCGACGTGTCCGGCCACTCTAGCTCATCGCCGGGCTCGTTGATGGGCAGTGGAGGCAGGGTCGGCTCGAACAACAACGAATCTGTGTATGCCTCGACCTCTTCCCAGTCGATGGAGCCGGAGCTGTCGGACTTGACGGGCTCTGGCTTGACGTCATTGGTGTGGACGACCTCCATTGAGGCACGATGCTTGGCCATGGTGCCCGGACACTCTGGCTCGTCGCCGAGCTCGTGTGGTAGCGGTGACATCTATACCTCGAGCGAGTCTGCGCTAGTCTCGGTGTCCTCCTCCTCTGCTACGGGATAGTTGTCCTCCTCGGGATCCGCCTTGGCGTCGTCGGCAGCAACTTGGGCCTAGAGTCGCCGGCGCTTCGTCGCATTCTAGCGCTTGTTCTTCGTTGTGGTGGGGGGACCGACGCATGGATTCGTGCTCCTCCTTGAAAATCTCGGCCCAATAGGATAAATCTGAGCTGTATCTGGGGTTCACCCGTAGCACCGACGGCAAGCGCGCACGGCGGCGTGCAACCTCAATGGCGTGGGTTGCGGCACTCCTAGGTGGCGGTGGCACGGGGACACTGCTCAGGTCAAGGTGCCACCCCTTTGGAAGGCGGTTGTCTGGCGGCGCGGGGAGCAAACTTCTGCCAAAAGGCGCGTCGTCGCCGTGTTCACCCTTGTCCGGCCAGCCCCACTGTGGCTTGAGCCGAGTTCCGCCGCCATCTCCGATGTAAATGGAGGATCTGCAGGAAGGGGAGGATTGAATGGCGGGGGTGGCAGGAAATTGGGTATTTTGAACGCAGCGTCATGGCGCGGGCGGGTAAATATTGGGGAGGGGATTGGCGTGTAGTAAAATGGGGAATCTGGGGCGGAGGGTCCAAAATTTTAAATAAATCCATAATTTCTTTCACCAATTAGGACAGTCATGTCATATTTTACAATTCTTCACAAGTTTAAAAACCTTAAAATGTGTGCGCATGCAAAAAAAATCTAGATTTTTTGACAAATATATGTATTTTCTATTTATTTTCTCTTGAAAATGTGTGGAAATGAGTAAATCATTATTTGGACAATCAAATAAAATTGGATTAGTCATTATTAGTTCAAGTGGGGTGCATATACACAATCCCAATGAAAAAGGAGTCCAATTTGTACAAAAATTGGTTTTAGTGTTCCGAAGCATGGGAGTTTGCCCTTTAAACCAATGACATTCCTAGAAGGTGATCGATTTTGTGAAGTAAGTTCCATTTAGAATTCCTTATCGATTTTTACTATTTTTTTCAAAGGTTATATACTCAAAATATGAGCCAATGCAAAGAATTATACTTTTTTGACAGTCCTAAAAAATATTTGAATTTTTTCCATGGAAACTCGATTTCTGGAATTCCGGAAGTATCCGGACCACCCGTATACAAACATAGATAGACCTGCTGCCATAGGCCATTCTGGACAGCCGTATCTATGTTTTACTATTTATTTCAAGGTTAAATACCAAAATACAATAAATGAATCTATAGTTCGTAACAAGTATATAAAAATTGTCACCAAATTGATGCTATATACGAAAATTAACAAAATCTGGACTCCAAAATCAAGACACTCCAGGTTGTAGTGCATCTTCAAATGAAAACTAGCATCAACTAGTCATTGTTGATGACTTCTTGTAAGTTTCCTTCACTAACAGTTCAAATCAAACTAGGCACTACATACATCATCATTAGATCAAAATGTGGATAGCACGAACTATTAATTAAGTAAGCTTCATATACATTCTTGATTACCACTGTAATCACAAAAGCGCCTAGTTTAGTCTAGACATTCATCATCCCAAAAGCACCCAGTACTAGCAAACTTTAACAACATAAAATTATACTACTACTAACTAGTACTACCAATCACATCTTCTTCTTCCTCGCACCATCATCCGAGCGGTGACGCTTCCTACTAGAGGTCGCCACCTCTGGCTCATCGTCGTCATTGTCGTCGACCACATGCTACTCCTCCGGCTTGTCGTCATTGTCTACCACCGGCCTTCGTGTTGCGCAACAGGCGTACTCTCCATCGGTGGTGTCTGCATGTTCTGCTCCAGCGGCGCCTGCATGCTCTCCTCTTCGTCCTCCTCCTCCTCCTCCTCATCGAAATACCACTCCAGCGGCTCCTCCCGATATTCTTGCACGGCGACGAGCTCGGGATCATCGGACGACCCCGAGTTGTACGGGCCGTCGACGACCCCGTCATCGGTGTTGCCTCTATGTCGTGTCTCGATTCGGGTTCCGAACCAAAACTTCGAGCAATGTTCTTCCTTGGGTTTTGTTGGAAAATTTGGGGAATTTTTTTGTGGAGAAATGTTGAGAACAAAGAGATAATGTTCAGATGGAATCGATTGTTGAATTTATAGGCCTCTTCATCGGCGTTGCACATCCCCCAATAAAGTTGAACAAGGCATTGAATCACCGTTGGCAATTGCAATTCTACATGTTGCCAATGTGACCCAGAGATTCCATTGATTCAGGCGTTCGATGCATGTAGAATTTTTCCAACCCACAACGGCAACCTGTAGAATTGCCATAAAAAGTTTGCCCTTTTTCCTACCCACAACGGGAACCCGTTGAATCTTCCAAAGCCTCTTAAAATATGTATATGTGATTTTACTATGTGTAAATTATTATAAGTGCAGTCATCGCACTTCAAATAACATCGAATAATTCTATTGGGAAATTATTTATCAAGAATGCTGCGAAGTTTTTACATTTCGTTGTAAGATCAAGCTTTACTAGAGGGAAGTTACTTTAGATGCATGTATGATACTTCAAATATATAACATCTAAATTAGAGGGGAAATTATTGATAAATCTAAACTAGTAAAAAAAGTTACATGCGATCATATATAATAAACTTAATTGGCATGATCACATGATTTAACTAATATAACAAGTCATTATGGAATCCTCTGCTATGCATAGAGATTCGGGTTAAGGGTATAGAGTTTAGGGTTTAATTACCACTAAACCCCAAACCCTAGACACAAAACCCTAAACCCTACGCACCGCCGAGAGGACACCGCTAGTGATTCATCACACCTATTAAATCATGTCGTTATGTCAAGTAAGTTTTTAATTTAACAACACAAAGTAAATGTACTAGGACTTGAACTTGGGTGGGTTTGAACACCCCTCTCCACCACTGGGCTATGCCTCCCTTTGTGATCAAACTTGAGTAAAATATATTATCAACAACACATGGCGGCAAGACAGAGCGTGCGAATTTTGTTTCAAAACTTCCGCAGACGGCTTGTTTATCAAACCACCTCCAAAAAGAAATTATTAGAGGTAGCCTAATATTTGGGCCTTCACCGTTCTGCTTACAAATGGCTCATAATTTGAACCGCTGCCAATAAGACAATTTTTTTTGGGGTGGTCGGGTTTTGTCCCCGCCTTCCCAATTACCATAGTAGTTTATTTGTTTGAACCGCCTCCGAAAAGGTATTATTGGAGGTAGGAGAATTATTGGTGGCTGATTTTTCACAAAAACCCACCCGTGGAAATGGGTTTAGGAGGTGGTTTGAATTTTTTAGGCAAAAACACACTACGGTGGATGCTAAAAAGCCCGATTCTGTAGTAGTGTATGTTGAAATATACAAAACCTAATCCCCAAGTGCATTTGTCCTCCTTCACAGACATGTGCTGTCATCTAAAAACGAAGGCTCCAGACTTATTATATAACGGGGAAAATCCCCGTTCCGGTGAAACCGGGTAGGATATTGTCACATCTTGTGACCCAACATGGTTTCACATAATCCTATGACCTAAAAACACAAACCAAGAGAGATCTACATTGGGATACCCCTGTCAAAAGAACATCTAGGGGGGTAGACGATATGAGGCCCACAGATCATGGTTTTGGAGCAAACCGCGCTTCGGGGCATCGAAATACCTCCGGAACTTGCATGTGGCCTCTAACACATGTATGAAAGTGTGGTGTTATGTTGATTTATACAAAACCTAGTCCCCAAGTGCATGTGCCCCCCTTCGCAGGCATGTGCTGTCACCTAAAAACGAAGGTTCTGGACTTCTATAATGGGGAAACTCCCTGTTTCGATGAAACCAGGTAAGATATTGTCACGGCTTGTGACCCAACATGGTTTTACATCATCCTATGACCTAAAAAAACACAAACCAAGAGATAGGCACGCCATGCTACCCCTGTCAGAAGAACATCCAGGGGGTCGATGATCCGAGGCCCACATACTAGGATTTTGGAGCAAACCGCGCTTCAGGGCATCAGAATACCTCCAAAACTTGCATGTGGCCCTAACACATGTATGAAAGTGTGGTGTTATGTTGAATGATAGAAAATATAGTCCCCTAGTGCATGTGTCCCCCTTCGCATAAATGCGCTGCAACCTAAAAACAAAGGTTCTAGACTTATATAAGAGGAAAACTCCCTGTTCCGGTGAAACAGGGTAGGATATTGTCACAACTTGTGACCCAACATGGTTTTACATCATCCTATGACCTAAACAAACACAAACCAAGAGAGATCTACACCGGGCTACCCCTGTGAGAAGAACATCTACGGGGGGGGAAGATCTGAGGCACACAGATCAGGGTTTCAGACCAAAACCATGCTTTGGGGCCTCGAAATACCTCCAAAACTTGCAAGTGGCCCTAAAACATGTATGAAAGTGTGGTGTTATATTGAAAGATACAAAACCTAGTCTGCAAGAGCATGTGTGCCCCTTCGCAGACATGTGTTGTAACCTAAAAACGAAGGTTCTGGATTTATATAAGGGGGAAACTCCCCGTTCTAGTGAAACATGGTAGGAATTATCACACCTTGTGACCCAACATGGTTTTACATCATACTATGACCTAAAGAAATACAATAAGACAGAGCTACACTGGGTTACCCCTGTTAGAAGAACATCTAGGGGTAGATGATCCGAGACCCATAGATCAGGGTTTCTGAGCAAAACCGCGGTTCAGGGCATCAGAATACCTCTAGAACTTATATGTGGCCCTAAAACATGTATGAAAGTGTGGTGTTATGTTGAAAGATACAAAACCCTAGGGGTAGATATTCCTGGCCCACGGATTAGGGTTCTAGAGGAAATAATGGCGGGTATATAGATAGATGCTGAAGGCGATCGAGAGAAACCTTTATTTAATCAAAGACATCCTAATTAAATCAAAGTAATTTAAAGAATAAATCTAAGTAACCAAAGAAATACAATTAAAAAAACTAAAAAGGAGAAGAAAATAAAAAACCCAAAAAACACACGCAAAGGTTGTGGTACATGACAAAGGCGTGTTCCTTTGCCATGTGTGCTATCGGGAGGGAACACGGAAAAGACCCGCCACTAGCCACTCTGTTGCCCTTTCCGTTCACTATGGCTGGTGGGTCCTGTCTGTAGGGGAATATTCCGATGGAGATGCCAAAGATGCTCCGTTGCCGTGTTTCGTGTCTTTGCCGTGTGCCTCGTTGTTTCTTTCCCGTGTGTTTTCCTTGGACTTTGTAATGCTACTTTTCATTAACGTGTGTTTGATGTTCCCTTTGCCGTGTCTGGTTACTTTGTTGTCCGTTTTTGTTATGTTGCATGATAAAGGTTTCATTGCCATGTCATGGATCACGGGAAAGCCATGCTACACGGCAACAAAGTATTTTCCATTTGTGGTTCCAAACTTAATACACTCGGTAAACAGTTTGATATCCATGAAAAACGATTTTCCGATCCGTGACCTCTTTGACCAAAACAACTATTTATTTAAATTGTAAGATGAGGGCCAGCGTTAAATTAATAATGCCAAATTGGCGGAAGATACAAGAGTGCTTATCCATATTACAACCACCATTCAACACACAAGATAAGCTAGAAGCACAAGGTGAACTAGGCAAAGGCGGTAAATTGGGTCAACCGGAGGTGCCCAACATCAAGCAAGGAAACCCCTAAGGAGAACTACACCGGAGAAGATTAGATACACGCTAGTTGTAGGAGCAGTGTCGTTCCTCTTTCAATCTCTGTCATCGAAGGGAACCCTATCCCTAGACAAACGGGAGACGCCATCATTGGAGGGCCAAAGCTCAAGCCGGCGCACCAACAGACAATGTGCCCTATAAGACGAGGACACCACCATCGCAGACATCGCCTCCAAGAAGCTTCATCGCCATAGCCAACACCGTGGGCTCCAAGACGGCGCCTTCAGGAAGGGTGCGGCCCCGAATAGTACCGTCGCTGCCCAATCCGAGGGGATCTAGGTTTTCACCTGGAGCAACAGGAGGGAAAGGGACCAAGCCGTGACGATGAATTCAGCAAGAAAACAACGCCCATGAGCGTCGCCATCGCCGGCCGCGGACACGCCAGTCAAATTTTCACCCCGGCCAAAGGTGATCACGCCGACCGCGAGCCACTCCCTAGTGATCACGCCGCCGCGCGACCGAAAATACCAGGCATCACTCGAGCCGCGACCACTGCCGCAGCACCATGGCTCCCATTGTCCAGGGCCGCAGCCCTAGCATCCAGGGATATCCCACCCTCACCCATCAACGAAGAATATGGGCAGCTCTCACGAGACTGACCACCCCAGCCACCGTAGTGAGCACCACGACACGGTCACCTGCCCTTGTCATCCCCCCATCGCCGACACCACCTATCTCCTCGCCCTCGAACGGCTCGAGGCCACCGAGTAGTCATAGATCTGGAGCTGGCCTCATGGCCCTCAATCTGGACCTAGGAGCAGGGGCGCCACCGGAGAGCACCAAGCACTAGCACCCGAGCCTTGCTGGAGCTCTCCCATGGCAGGATCTCCCTGCCCACCGCTCTAGCCGCTGGAGAACGCCTAAAAACACCATCGGGGAGAAGGGAAGGTGTTGCTCGGGGTCAAGAAGGGGAGAGGCAGGGTAGGGTTAGAGCGGGAGGTCTAGGGGGAGCCCCGCCGCCAACGGAGGCAGCAAGGGAGGCTACGCTAGGGGGAAGCGGACCTAGGCTAGGGTTTAGGTCGCCCATGCAGTATTGAATTGCATGCACTAGCCAATGCAACCAAAAGTCCGAACTGATGGAAAGGGCTAGGCAATATATTTCAACACTCACCCTACATCTTTCGCCCTCTAGCCTATTGTGACGTATGTTTGGGGAGCCATAATATTATTATTTGATTCTTGCGTTGGCCAGGATTTGATCCTATGACCTCCTGCTCTGATACCATGAAAGATTGGAGAAATATAGATTGTATTGATATTGCAAGAGGTAATTACATCGTGAGCCCTTAGGATGTTTATATAGTACTAAAAGACTTGGAGGGCAACAAGCCTAATAGAGATAGAATTATATTACAATATTGAACTACCAAATATGTCTAGCTGTAATATACTCTAACACCTTCCTGCAGTTGGATCGGTAGTGATGCGGACGGTCTGACTGGAGAATAAGCCGAAGGTGAGGTGGTAACCCTTGTTGCCGATTTCGATGTAGCCGGGAGTGAGGGCGTTGTAGTTGTGGTCGATGGTGCCGTTGGGGAAGTTGTCGCCGTTGATGAAGTCGATGACGTTGTTGTGTTGTGGGCGATGTCGTGGTTGAGCCTGGAGAATTCATCGTAGTAGTTGAGGTAGACGTAGTTTGGGTCGAAGTAGCTCGACCCACAATGCCGAGCTTGCCAGACTCGGGAGCGTGTCAAGGACGAAGGCACGCATCGGTGTTGCCAATACCGGACGTGCAAAGACATGGACCATCATGAGCCATGCGTGCCAGAGCCAATTGAGGAGCAAAGAAAATTTTCCGTAAATGGTCGGTGTAGAAGTTGTCCGCCGTGTCGGAGTAGACGAAGTGGCTGCAAAAAGAAAAACTAAGCACAGACTTGTGCAAATAAAAACTAGACCGCGTCTCTGGCGACAAGTTCATGGTGGACGAAGACGATGTTGAAAATATAAGCAATAATCCATATGATTTAATCCGAATAATAAACTGATAAAGCATGATCATATAGACAATACCAAAACTAATCATGCAGATCAACAAAGTAGATGACCAGATTCCATCTAAATAAGATAAACCTATCACATCTACACCAATCGCTAGAATAAAGAACTCTAGTAGAATCTGAAAGAGAAAGTTCAAGATCATATATAGTATAGCGGCGGCAACAATAATAGTAGCTGCAGCGGTGGCAGTAGCATCGTTGCTGATGTTGAGGTTTTCGAAGAGGTCGGTGACGTCTGGGAAGAAGTCATCGTCCGGGAACTCGTCGTCGGAAGACGTTGTGGATGCTAGTAGTTGCGATTGAGCGCTCCCAAAAACCTGATCGCCCCTCACCCGTACAAGTTCACACGAGGCGGGGTTCAGGAGGCCTACTGTCCCGATCTGCGGTGCACGCCGCAAGTCGATATGGGGAAGACAAAGACGGCGGCGCAATAGACTGGAAGGAAACGCGTGTGGTAAGCGGTGCCGATTAGGTTTAGCGCAGATGCTTATATAGCGCAAGTCAGGGAGATCATGGGGCTCAGCCCACGTCCGAGTCGGTCCACATCCCATAAAGACTGGAAACGGCTAACAAATTAATGCGTTCATTAATGACTCGTAATTAATCTATGATTAATTTTCCTGACCAGCAAAAATAAAGCTCGGCTCAGCGAGATTTCTGCAACCCACGGCGCGCGCGTCGTGACGAGGCGAGGCGAGGTGTGGCGAGGCTGGCGGCGTCGGAGGAGGAGTGCGCGAGAGCTGCTCTTCTTCTCACACCTTAGTGGTGGAACAACCTAGTATATAAGGAGGTGTACCTCTCACTCAACTAGCAATATGTGACTAAACTTTGGCACCACTAGCACAGCCATATGCTGCCATCTACAAATGGCCCAAAGAGAATTTCAGAATTTGTCTAATGGGCCAACAGCCTAAAACTCAACAAATTCCAACAGACGATGGTGGTAGTTGACGAAGGTGATTGAATTGTAGCTGTAGTCGATTTCGGGGATTAGACCCGTATTTTCCGCTTGTATGAGCGCGTTGTCGCTCGTGGAGAAGAACTTGTTGGCGTTGACGATGACCACGATCGGTGGTAGCGGCGACGATGTGGCGATGTTGTTGGTGTAGATGGTTGTCGGCGATGATGACCACGGGTGATGAAAATGCAGCCCTTTATTGACGGCGAGGCACGTAATCAGGGTAGTATGTCCCGGTAGATGTTGGCGAAGACGGTCCAGCGTGGAGACGACGTGAGGACGGAGCAGCCGATGCAACGCGTGAAGGCGTCCCTTGGGGCGCCGCGCGGAGTCTCCTTGCCACGATCGTTGACGATGATTTGCCGGAGTTGAGTCGACGCCGAGGTTGAAGTTGAGACGCACGATGACGGCATGCGGCTGTGGACGATACTTTTGGTGACTAAAAGAAAAATAGATCTAATAGGAAAAAGAAATTTGCTAGAACTACTAAATCGATCTAGGGAATTGGAAGAAAACCTAGCTACGAGATTTCGTGCCCCCAGCGGAGATCATAGAGATCGATCTCGCCGGGGGCGGCGTGGCGGAAGCAGTGGCTAAACCCTAGGCAGAGCGAACCGCTCTAATACCATGAAATATTGGAGAAATATAGATTGTATTGATATTGCAAGAGGTAATTACATCGTGAGCTTTTAGACTGTTTATATAGTACTAGAAGACTTGGAGGATAAGAAGCCTAATAGAGATAGAATCAGATTACAATATTAAACTACCAAATATATCTAACTGTAATATACTCTAACACGCAGGAGCGACACGGGAGCCCCAAAACAGCTATTAGCACGTTTTAAATTTTACACTCTTCTCTTTGCATTTTGCTCTCTTCCATGTGGATTGTTTAATCATGTGCAACATAATTAGCTTTAGCAACCTGTGTTTGCAAGCAAAGGCACCAAAACCTAGGTAGCACAGTTAGTATACTTAATGCATTCGATCTCTAACGGCTGTCTTGATGGAGTTTTTCGTTCAGTACAGTGTGCTGCTATTTTGGCTGCCTGGCTATGAAAGCTTGCCTAAATTAGCTAATTTGCGCACATGCTTAAGCGTGTCGTTGGATGGTGATCTGACATGACAGTTATGTTTGAGCAGCTGGAATAGTATGCCGATGTTGAGGCATGCATCATTAGGACAGTTATTTTTTTTGGAGGCCATGAGATATGCATGCTGACGTATATATTATAAGCTAAAAAGGGAGTTCGATATACTTTTATTAGGTTAAAATCCTTATTATGAGGACTTACGTTAACCTGTTTTTTTGTAAGTAACTAGTTTTTATGCTATATTCCAAAAAACATGTTACATATACAAATTAAAGATATGCTATAATAGGTGATGTGTAATCTTAATCTCTAAAGATATGCTATAGTGGGGACCTTTGGCTTTCGAGCTCCATGGAGCTCCTTACTTACAAAAATAAAATAAAAGTTTGTTTACAACATTGTGAGAAAACTCTAAAGCAGATCTAGCATGTGTTAGAGTATTAGGCATATACGGTTGTTATGGTAGTTTAGATAGTTAGAATCTGTTTACGTACAATCCTAACTTGACTTGTACTCCAAGATAATTCCCTGTACATCTATATATATTCGACCATGTTACAATGCACAATTCTATCATGCAGCTGGCAACTAAAATCACTTTGTTTATAATTTTTCACCATCCATAGTTTATTCTCTCATCTGCACGTGAGATCTTTTTTACTTTGAAGTGGGGGTTTTGCATTTTATTACGGGAAGTGCTCACTGTAGCTATGGAGCCAAAACCAAAAGTAATCATCGTCTCTTTATATATACATGCAAGATTTTGAATAGTTTGTTCAAGGGGGCACACCGAGCATCGGCCCAAAGGGTTAATTTAATTTCTCTCGGGTACTTTTGGGAACCCGCCGTCTTCAAGGAAAAGACCAAGAAAGCTATGTCTTTCATGATCAGCATAGTACTTCTCGAAACATACTTTTATATCACTTTATAAATAAAAATAAAACCAAACGGACGAACGCATACATATAGATGATGTATTCCTTACAAGAAGATTAAACATAAACAACAAAAACTAAGAATCACCATATTGAGACTAAGGAGACCCGAGCTTCATGACAATGCCCCCAAGGAGGTGACGACGCAACCAAGCGCCACCGTCACCAAGACCACAAAGGTCTAGGGTTCCACCCGGAGACCTAATGCAGGGAGAGTAGCCACAAAAACATCCTCAAGAGGGCACGCCAACAGCACGTGTCGCCGTCATTGGCACCCGAGCACTAGGATTTGGCTAGAAATAAAATCCTCGCCACACTTGGTACCTGAGACCACCAGCACTCCCCGAGCCGAGATTCCAACATGCGTTCTGGGCGCTGACCACGCCGAGGCGCCGCAGCAGCCCCCGATGCCCACTCCTCGCCGCCCTCATGGTCCAACACCACCGACGCTCGTACAATTCACCTTCCAGGGTCGCCGCCCCAGCATACGCGAACTCATGCCCGGGTTGTGAGGCCCATCTCGTGACCTGCATGCGAAGGATGTAGGTAGGTTGGAACCGGAGGGCGGGAACATAACTACCACCCGGAGGAGACCGTCCTCCACCGGTGTTGGCGATTGGCGACCGGACACGGCAACACAGACACACCAGGCCCAGAAAGGCCCTGTTGGACATAGAATGGGCCCGTAAAGTTCCTGCCTCCACGCTGCAGTACGTAGGCCGCCGCTGCTACCCCTGCTCGAGACACACCACCGCAACCATCTCTAGGGGATCCGTCGGGGTGAACAGATCGGCCCGCCTAGACCCATATGGGGCCCTCACGGCTCAGATCAGGGCTAGCGGAGCACTGCCTGGCTGTTAACTCCACGCCGCCCGGACCACCCTCCTGGCATGCGGGTAGAAATGGTCCTCCGCCGCCTGCGCCACCCGGGCTTTGCCCAGTGGCCCTTGCCGCCGGCGGCGAGGGGGGGGGGGGTGGGAGGTGATGGAACCTCAGGGTTGAGAGAGGAGAGGTGCGCCGTCGGCCTCCAGGTGGGGAGGAGGAGTAAGGAGCGCGGAGAAACTAAGTTTCTGATCAGCATCCACTTGACATTTCATAACAAAGATCTTTGCACGATACACTATCATAGGTTGTTATGTTTATTCTACTAATAAATAACAATAAGTACTTACACAAGAATCATTTGGTAGTGAAGTCAAGCTAACAGACAAAAATATAGTTTTTTTTACCAAGATCCCAAAAGACATCTCAAGAATGTTTTTTCTTCCCACTAGCAAGAAGCTAAAAAATTAAGATGCATGCACCAACAGCCGACATAACCAACGTTGTTTATGTCCACCGCACATCTGCTTCTACGGATGAATCGGTCGAATTAGTTTCCTTCTTTAATTTCAGAATCATGACTCAGTTTTTTTTACTCAAGTTATGTGGCAATCATTGGATTGTGAGGTTGATGCATGAGTGCCAACGTCATGGCCATGCCTGCTTAATTATTTAATTAGTTGGCAAGGTAACCATGGCCCGAAGCATGCCTCCAGGTAACCCACAAGTAATTTCTGAAGCTATATAATAATATGCATATGAATATTAGTGCACTTTTCACCATGCATGTTACCTTTTCGTAACAAGCTCCCGTTTTCTCCAGTAAAGTAACTAGAGCAGGCACTACATAGCAACAAAAGAATATACCCTGTAAAGCTCCACTCGAGTTTATCCACAGCAGCTTAAGTTATCCAATCATGCAGCAGAACAGTATGAATATGATAAATAAACTAAGAAGGGTCGAACTACAAAGTCAACAAGGCAACACAAAGAATAATTTGGAACTAACGAACACAATTATAAAACCCAAAAGTAATTAACAAGGATCTCTTCTTATAGTACATTATTCACTCCACAATCATCACTTGATAATGCATGGTATCCTATCATTTGGCCTATTAACAAAAGAGGATGAGGAATCTTATGATCAAATTAGTCAACAGAAGGAATGATCGTGGATTCGTGCATACGTTTATACAAACGATATACATGCACACGAATTTCGGACGGATGTAGGCTATCTTTTCTCATCCTGTGACCTGGAAGATGCAGCATCTCTGGCCTGTAGGTTACAGGAAGACTCGTGCGGTCTTGCATTCTTTTGTTTGTATTTGGAAGGTGGGACGCAATTATCACCAAATCATTCTTTGGCAGCGGGTCACTGCATTTGCCATATTCCGTTCCTGCTATTCTGACTTGCTGCACATATCTAATTTTCTGTACTTGTAGAGATTTAATAGCTGTATAATGTTGATACACTAGCATATGGATGTATCACCTGCTTCTAATTTGTTAATGCCCGGAAATAGAAAATCATATTCAATGGAGCCCTGAAAGTCGAGGAAGCATCGAAGGGTGATAGCCCCATCCACAACGGCATAGAGATAACCTTCGTTTGTCTGATCCTATAATAAATGAAAACACATGAATGTATAACAGATGTTGTTTGGCTGCTCCATAGAAAAACGCACGATTTTTTCTCAAGCCTTAGGTGCATGTCATACTTATCATTGAAAAAATAAAAAAACTTCATGATGATTGGCCTAGTGAAAATTTTCCAACGGAAATGCACGCAAAGTAGCCCCTCTGAAAAATTGTAAGGTTCTAATTCTACATACCAGAAACCCTCTATAGCAAAAATCCAAATGAATGAAATAAAAGATTTTGGCAATATAAATAATTTATAGTCCTTCGGAAATCCCTTTTGCCTCACGTGTGCATTTGCACCCATTGTGAGAAAA
Organism: Avena eriantha; assembly: GCA_910589775.1. Taxonomy (NCBI): domain Eukaryota; kingdom Viridiplantae; phylum Streptophyta; class Magnoliopsida; order Poales; family Poaceae; genus Avena; species Avena eriantha. The sequence continues at coordinate 337,747,278 of OU342746.1, forward strand.
CATATTTTGAAATATCAAAAAGTCCAAAAACAAATATCTACATGTACATTTGAACATTTTATGTTCGTTCACAAGTTTTCGGGATGAAAAAACTTTTTATGTGTCATGTATAAAAAAGACAAAAAATGTCACGTGAATAGGCTAATCACAGGATATTTTTTGTTTTTTTTGCACATGACATGTAGAATATTTTTTCAACCCGATAACTTGTGAACGAACATAAAATGTTCGAATGTATATGTAGACATTTTTTTTTTTTATGTTTCAAAATATGTTTTATCATAATGGGTGTAAATGCACCTGTGAGCCGAATAGCCACCTCCGTCTCTCTCTCCAGAATGTTAGAATAATACATACATAACCACATACAAAAATAAATTCTCCAATTGTCTAGAAGCTTAACATCACATCCCACGGGACAACAACATAGTATAAATTACTTATTAAGAATCATTAGCAACAATATAGTATACATGCGATGGTAAAAAAATAGCACGCTAACGCTATGACGTTATAGCGCGATATAGCATGCTATTTCGAAAATAGCGGTTGGTTGAGAAAAATTAATAAAATTTAGCGTGAGATCTATAGAGATGCCATAGAGCGCTATTATCGTCGAAATAGCGTGCTATTTTTCCATGACAAAGACATGTAGATGACTCATCATTATATTCACTTTCCAAGTTTTGTGAAAATATTCACATTCTTATGGATGTGAAAAGTTTTCATACTAAAAAAAGTTTTTTTCGGCTCTCATTGTTGTTTTTTCATGTAGATTAAAAATATATAATTTTGCTAACCGAAACTTTGAAAGAATGTGATCCACTGTAATCCAAACGGCAGTTTGTTTTTTAGATTTACTTTCCAAACTCGTCCTTAGATTTTTGTTTTGAGAAAAACATAACATGTGACCCCGAGTGCAAAAAAATATGAGAACTCAAGACAAAAGAGGCATACATCACACAATAGTTTCAATCGTTTGAATTATCGAAATTGTGTTTGCTATATTTTTGCTAAAACTTTGCAGTCTCATACTTATTTGATGGCAGTCATGCATCATATTTAATTTAGCTTGTGGCATCTGCTGTCCTACGAGGCAAGGCAAGGCAGGCAGACATTTCAATCACACATGATTTATGACTTGCATCAGTCAAAGCATGGCACACTTAATTTTCTCCAAAGACACCTCACCCCACCCAATCGACCCTCTCTCTCTTTCTCTAAATTATTCTGGGCCCCTGAAGTGTAGACACATACTACATGCTCTGTTTGTGCATATATGTACGGTCAATTTCCTCTCTCTCCCCTCCCATTTTAATCCCACCAATTATTCATGCTCCCTAGCCAGCCACCCATATTGCCCTCTCCTACCTATAGCTCACCCAAAAAAATCTGAGGCATATAACCTCTAGAGAGAGAATGGGTGTTAGAGAGAGAAAGAGGAGCACCAAAAAAAACTGCATAAATAAAAGGGGGCAATAACTGGAGAGAAAGGGTGAGAGAGAGAGACAGAAGTGAAGAGGGGAGAGAAGAAGTGGTCACTGCAGACAGAAGAGAAGATCAAAAGAGATCGGGCGATGCAGCACGAGATTGGAGGGCAACAAGAAGAGCAGCAGCAGCAGCAGCCGGCAGCAGGGAGGGCAGAGCAACACCAACGGCTTCCACTACTCCTCTCCCTGATCTGATCTCCCTCGGCTTCGTCTTCTTCGGGAGCTAGCTAGCTCCACCGCCCAATCGAGAGAGAGGAGGTGGAGGGGTCGACGGCGGAGGCGGCCATGGAAGACACGCTCAAGTCGCTGTCCATGGACTACCTCAACCTGCTCATCAACGGCCAGGCCTTCAGCGACGTGACCTTCAGCGTGGAGGGCCGCCTGGTGCACGCGCACCGCTGCATCCTCGCCGCGCGCAGCCTCTTCTTCCGCAAGTTCTTCTGCGGCGCCGCGGCAGACCAGGCAGCCGCCGCCGCCAGCGCCGCGCCCGGCGCGCTCCTCATGGATCACCTTAGCCCGCGCTCCCCTTCCGGCGCATCGGCCTCGTCCCCGCGCGGCGGCGGCGGCACCGGCTCGGCTGTAGCGCCGGCGCCGGGCGCGGTGATACCCGTGAACTCGGTGAGCTACGAGGTGTTCCTGCTGCTGCTCCAGTTCCTGTACAGCGGGCAGGTGTCGCTGGTGCCGCAGAAAGGGGAGCCCCGGCCCGGGTGCGGCGAGCGCGGGTGCTGGCACACCCACTGCGCCGCCGCCGTCGACCTCGCCCTCGACACCCTCGGCGCAGCCCGCTCCTTCGGCGTCGAGGAGCTCGCCCTCCTCACCCAGGTAAACCAATAATCCTCAAATTATTCCCAATTGCGATTCGTCACCACCTCTTCTCTCTCTTTCTCAAGTTTATATTATTCACAAAAGAAAAATTCATCAAGATACCAAAATTGATTTTTTTTTTTCTCTCCTGCAAATCGTTTGCTTGGATCAAGAACGGTTGGTCATGTTGGGATCGGCGAGCATTCTGATTTCTGCAGAAACATTGATGATTTGATGATCTCTGCCGCCTGTACCATGCACATATCTCCCATTTTAAATGAAGTTACTCAAGTGGAGTAGTAGTAGTAGCTGTAGAGCTGTACAGGTAGCTTGTCTCGTCGTTCGTCGTCGCCGTCGACCCGTCGTGTCGTCTGCCGGCTGTGCACGCGTGCGTGCGTGCGTATATATGTAGTACCTACGTTAGGAACGTACGTGTGCGCGGGCTTTCTTCTTCCTCCTGCGGTCCGGTCCTGCTTCTTTCTCTCTTTCTGTCTGTCACCCATCTTTCTTTCTTTCATGCATCATCCATCCACACCACCAGCCTTGCTTTCTACTACTTGATCTTGTTAGCTAGGGTTCGTTAATGGGAAATTTCTCCTTTCCTTTTTGCCACTGTTCCTCCTCTTGCCGTCTCTCCTACACTGTTGCGACACGGGCAGCACAGCCCCTAGTCTGTTTATCTGTGTAGTGCAAGTAGCGATTCTGCATTCCAGGAAAGATACAATCTTTTCTTGATTGTTTTACTTGATTTTGCGATTTTGTTCTAGGGTTTCTACTTTTCCCTCGACTTTTTTTGGCTCCCAATCTCTTTAATCCTGTCCCCAATCAGCGCCATGATGCTAACACTGTTGCACCCTTCTGTTCCTCCCCTCCCCTCCCCCCTTATATTTTATGCACAGGAACAATCCACTATGTGTCCATATATAGCGAGGCTAGATAGATCTCTTTTCCTTTACATCGCTCACTCCATACCTGTGAGCTGTGAGCTTTTGCAAGTGGAGCGAGCAGCCAAGCATTGAGCTCGCACTCCAGATTTGTGTTTTGGTGATGGTTGTGCGCTTAATTTGCAGAAGCAGCTGGCGGGCATGGTGGAGAAGGCGTCGATCGAGGACGTGATGAAGGTGCTCCTGGCGTCGCGCAAGCAGGACCTGCACCAGCTCTGGTCCACCTGCTCCCACCTCGTCGCCAAGTCCGGCCTCCCGCCGGAGGTCCTCGCCAAGCACCTCCCCCTCGACGTCGTCGCCAAGATCGACGACATCCGCCTAAAGTCCTCCATGTCCCGCCGCTCCCCTTTCCTCGCGCACCACCAGCAGCACCAGCACCAGCACCACCAGGGCTCCGTCGTCGAGGCCTCAGCCGCCGAGCTCGACGACCACCACAAGATCCGCCGCATGCGTCGCGCGCTCGACTCCTCCGACGTGGAGCTCGTCAAGCTCATGGTCATGGGCGAAGGGCTCAACCTCGACGAGGCCCTCGCGCTGCACTACGCGGTCGAGAACTGCAGCCGGGAGGTGGTCAAGGCCCTCCTCGAGCTCGGCGCTGCCGACGTCAACCACCCGGCGGGGCCCGCTGGCAAGACGCCGCTGCACGTCGCTGCCGAGATGGTCTGCCCGGACATGGTGGCTGTGCTGCTCGACCACCACGCCGACCCCAACGTGCGCACCGTCGACGGTGTCACGCCGCTCGACATCCTCCGCACGCTCACCTCCGACTTCCTCTTCAAGGGTGCCGTGCCGGGGCTTACCCACATCGAGCCAAACAAGCTACGCCTCTGCCTTGAGCTCGTGCAGTCGGCCGCAATGGTCATGTCCAGGGAGGACGCGGCCGGCAATGCGGCGGTGCCCATGTACAGCGACCACCATCCCGGCAGCGGTGGTGGGGGCGTGTACAGCGGCGCCGGTGGAGCGAGCACCGCGATGAACCTGAGCTTGGACAACAGGATGGTGTACCTGAACCTAGGGATGGACGTGATGAACCACGGCGACGGTGACGACGGCGGGAGCAGATCAGCGCAAGGAGGGCCGTCCTCCTTGTTCTCCCCACATGGCTTTCCATGAGACACACATATGGCTGCTCTACTATCTCCTTGTAAGCTTAGAACTAATTAATCACATGTTATTTAAATCCACATTATTACAGGAGATCGATCCATGGGAATGCATGATCAGATGATCCTTTTGGGATGTTTGGCTAGTGTCTTTTGCGGAGAGATAGCATGCATGCATGGATTGTGAATTGCAAGAGTTTCTTGGTGAGTTACATTCGTCTGTTAGCTAGTGTCTAGATTAATCTTTGTCTTTGTTAATTTGTGAGATGTTCTTTTGAGAATTTTAAGAGGTGATTACTTGGAGGTACAAAAAAAAAAGTTCTATTGTGTGCATGTGTGTGTCTTGGTGGGTCATGTTCAATGATGCATTGAAACATGGACAAGAAAGCTCGATTAGTACTTGATTTCCTATCATGTCCTACTTTTTTCTTCAATCCTTTTGAAATGACAGCAGGTTGAGTTATAAATATGATCATATGGTCTTCCTTTTTTTGCGAAATGATCACATGGTCTTCTTTTACCTTCAACTTCTTGCACATAATATTTTAGTGTGTGCTTGTTTAACTGCCGTTGCAATCACTTGCTTTGTATGGCTTGCTTAAATTTGTTTTGCCAAAATGTAATATTTTCTTCCAATACACACCAATAAACACACTCCTTAATTTATTGGAGCAAACTACATGTTATTTACATGTACTAATTAATTAAGAAACAATTATCTATATTCTGCTATTGCAACTGATGGTAGTGTTGTCTTTGGGAGCTATTTGAGGCTGAGATTTTTTTGAGATTATTTTTGGGCAGAATGGGAGGGAGTGGTAGGGGTACACAAGCATGTGGGGGACGATATGAAGAGGGAGACAACGAGAATCTAACTTGAGCTTATGAATGATAGAAGCGATCGATGCTGGTCAATGCTTTAACCCCACAACCCCTTCCCGTTTGTTCTTATTGCAATTTTGGTCTTCTACCATGTTACTAGAACCTATGGAAATGGGCAGAGAGAGAAAAAGAGAGGGGAGAGCAAAAGGCAAAACTCTTCCATTTTTACAGTCCCTTTTCCTCCTTTTTCTTTTGTTGGTCTTCTTGCTAGTTTTCCTCTGTCTTTGGAGGTGTGGGTCCCCTCTCTTTTTATCTCTCTACACATTACACATTTACCACTCTTGGCTTGGGTGTACCATGGTATACGAAGAGAGAGGCAAGACTAGCAAGCTATAGTAGCTAGCATTGGGACAATGGCAATATATCTTGACTCTTAAGTCTTAACGATGAGCTGGCCACAATAGCCAAGTGAAGGGAGAGAGAGAGAAAGGGTTGTCCCCCCTTCCCTCACACACCCTCTATCTCTCTCTCATGGATCTATAGTGCATGACTATTGCATGGTATTGATTGTCTCTCTTTCTCTCTCTAGTGCATGCAACGCTTTCCATGCAACAATGGCCTATCTATCTGTCTTTATGGCCTAATAGTGCTTGGGCTTGCCTCACGCACTGCCAGACACATGCACATTACCCATCCCACGCACAAAATAGTATAGTGGGGTTTGCACATACAGCTAGCTGTGGGACAAATGTATCCCTTGTCTTGCATGGGTGCAACACTGACTAGTGTGACCACACAGCAGTCACAAAAACACACCTATCTATATATGTATGTGCTGCTACATATATACTTTGCATGCATGTAGATGTGCATCTCTGCATTTGATTTGACATGATTTCCCTCCCCTGATATCTCCACTCACGTATGATGGCCTGCTAGCTCTGCTGGTCTATCCTTTTCCTGGCCTTAATTTGCTCCCATCCACTTTCCAATTTTTGCTTTCAGTTGGCATCATACATATAGCCTGCACCTGGGCTTCTTGTATGTTTGGGGACTCAGCATTCCTATTTGTCTCTCTTGATGGCCACTGTTCTTCCCGTAGAATTGTTTCTGTAGTACTGACCCAGCAAAGTTAGTTTGCATGTGTTTGGCTCCTCTCTCATTGGAAATGTATTTTGCTTCGTTTCTGTTCTTTGCTTGTAGTACTACTTTGATTTGAGTTTATTTTCTTTACTGCCGGTTGAGGGTTTCCCCTTGGTTCTTTTATTGGTGACAGATGGCAGAGCTCATGCTTATTTCTTCTAAAATGTACCATTGAAAAAATGTACCAAGCTTGAGTATAATATATGTTCGCCTTCTAAGAGTATAGTATTATATGTACAGTATGTAAATACAACATGAAGCCGAGAGGTGATAGAGACAATGCAAGAGTATAGGAGTATATTATGCTAGCTGTAGGCCTTCCCTGCGGTCTCAAGCTCCTAGCAGCTAGCTAGTAACATAACAATATTCTAGTTGCATTGTACCTCAAGATTTGTGGGCATTGGCATTCCACCGGGAATGTTTTTGAATGTATGGACATCTCGAGAAGGCACTAGACATATGCGGTACTCCGGAGGAGTACGATTTGTTTTTTAGAGAGAAATACATGTATGATTTGATTTGACATGCATGCATGTGGTTCTAAAATTATACTATATAACTAGATGTTGTCCCCTAAAGATACAAATGCATGTGACCAGCACCTCAATAATGGCGAGATTCATATCACTAGTGTTTCTGTCTCATTTACCACTTGGTTTGATCTAAGAAATATATATCTTTAATATTTATACATGGCCAATACAGTTACTCTACTAAACAAATACCTATATGGAGTTTTAATGCCTCAATGTATATGCTTCGATCACTCATTTGACATCAATTTATCTTTACAAAAAAACTAAGTGTGCAAAAGCTAGTGGATAATCAAAAGAATGTTGCTATTGGAACCACTTATAAAGGTTTACTGGCCCATTTTTTCCTTTGAATGTGTCATCTTTGTTAAGAATATAAATTTATAGTCTATCTCTTTTCATCAATTCGGACTTTTGGTTTGGATGGCTAGTGCATCAATTATTATGGTATGAGAGACAAGAGGTCTCAAGTTCAAGGCCCTTCTCACACGGTTTAAAAAAAGATTCCACGGTATGCACCGTACCCACGTTAAGGACTAAAATAGCATAGACATGAGGGAGAGTGTTAAGAATATAAATATATATCCTACCATGTTCCATTAGTTCAGACTTTTGGTTTGGATGACTAGTGCATCAATTCAATAATCCGATACACCGAAACGATTCCGATAGATTTATCAAAACAATTTCCTGCGTTGTCCAGTATTTTCTCCAGTGTTCTCTATCCACTCAAATGCGCCGACTACCCTTAAGTGTGTCTCCCTACTAGTTCGTGAATTATGTGGACATGATCAAGACTCTCTCCGATCAATAATCATTAGCGGGACCTGGAGATCCATAATGGCTCCCACTAGTTCAAAGATAAATTAGTGATCGCGTGAACCTTATTCGCAGCAACCAATTCCTTTTGTCTCGCGATATGTTACTTGTCCGAGACCCGATCATTTGATATCATCCATACCTAGTTTGGTCTCGTTACTGACAAGTACTCTTTCTCGTTCCCGTGATATAACATTCTTAGTAATCTTATCACTTGCTTGCAAGCTATGCTAATGTGATATCACCGAGAGGGTTCTGAGTATATCTCTCTGTCATCAGGATGGACAAAACCTACTCTTGATCCACGAGCCTCAACTAAAACTTTCCAAGTACCCGATGACATCTTTATTTATGGTGTGATGTTTCATGGAATCAAATTACTCTTCTGGAGTCAGTGGTTGACGTGATCTCATGGTCTAAGGGTTAGAGTTACTTCGAATGAGATAGCAATATAAACTTGAGGATATGATAGTATTGCTAAATCTACTGTGGGTGAATGTTCATCATATTATTCTCTAATGACATGACCTTGTTATTAACAACATCCAATGTTCATGATCAGGACACCTTGATCATCAGTTAATCAACAAGCTAGTGTAATGAGAGGCATTACTAGAAACCTAATCTTTTTTTTATTAAACACACATGTATCAACGTTTCCTGTTAACACAATTATAGCATGAGAAATAAACATCTATTATAAACATGAAATAAGATAATAACCATTTATTATTGCCTCTCGGGCATATTCCTTTCAGCAATACTAACCAAGGGCTCGGGAGCCTACGATGTCTCCAATGCAGATGCTCGAGGGGTCATGCAACATGTACTTCTACATCGACTCCGAGGGTAGGAAGCGCTCAAACCACCTCATGAAGGATTGCCACACGTTCCTAAAAAATGCAGGAAGTCTATAATGCAAAGGCAACCGAGGTAGCAAACCAAGGGTACGCCAGTGCACCAGGAACCCTAGCCATCAATGCACCACCACCACCACCAGGGCCACAACCCACAACAAACAGAAATCAATAGGATGAGTACCCGAGGTCCAAAGGCACAGTGTCAATTATTCAAAAAGGTCACCCATCCGACAGGATCCAGAAGTTGACCACACGACAAGTCAATATGGCAGTAATAGCGCCACACCGACGCCCGAATATCTCCATTGGTCAGAACAAGAAATCACACTTAGTAGGGCCGATAACCTGCTTCGAGCCCCTTGACTGAGTCATTCAGCTTTGATAGTGGAGGCCCAAGTCGGTGGGTTCAACATGAGCAAGGTTTTCATGGACGCAGGAAGCAACATCAACCTCATCTATGCCAAAATTTTAAGAGCAATGAACTGCTCCTTGACGAACTTGGCACCAACAGACACATCCTTCCACGACATAGTCTCGGGTAAAACCGAAATTCCTTTAGGAAAGATCTGCCTTGATGTTGTCTTTGGATCGAGGGAAAATTTCAGGCGCGAAAAGCTCGATTTTGAAGTCATGAATTGGCCATCACGGTACCACGCGATCCTGGGGTGCCTAGTTTTTGCACGATTCATGGCAGTACCGCACTATGTGTACTTAGTAATGAAGATGCCAACGCCCAACGGAATCATAACCATGAGAGGTAGCTTCACCCACTCCGACAACTATGACCGTGAATTTAATAAAATCTCTGAATCTTTTGAGGTGGAAGCAGAGGTTAAGCAGCTAAGGATATCAACAGAAATAGAGCCCCTGCTGATGGCACGGGTCATGCCCGATCAAGCTTTTGACATCACGAAAGACACCAGAAAAATCCGGGTCCACCCTACAGACCCAAAGAAAACAACCTTTGTGTCATGGGAAAGCATGGTCATCGAGTTCCTCTGTCATGCCAGGAATTCCTACGGAACTCCGACGGGAGATTTTTGCATGGGTACCATCCGACATGCCTGGAATTCCTAGGGAACTTGCTGAGCACACACTTAACTTATATCCTGACACCAAGCCTGTAAAGCAGTCACTTCGTCATTTCACGGAACCCAAGCGCAAGACCATTGGATGAGAACTCCATCGCCTCACAGACGCCAAGTTTATCAAGGAAATGAAGAAAAAATGTGGGTCGCCAATCCGGTGTGCGTTCTGAAGAAAAACACAAAAAGAACTGCGCATGTGTATCGACTTCACCGCGCTAAACAAACATTATCCAAAGGATAACTTCCAGCTACCACGAATCGATCAAATCATTAATGCAATTGCCGGATGCGAGCGTCTTTCCTTTTTGGATGCATACTCTGGATACCACCAGATTCAGATGAAGGAGGAGAACCAAGATAAAGCATCATTTATCAGCCTTCTAGCATATTCTGCTAAACTACAATATCCTTCGAACTTAAAAAATGCGGGTGTTACGTACCAACAGATGATACAAAACTACCTTGGAAGCCAAATTGGAACAAACATTCAAGTGTACATTGATGACGTCATAGTCACGACAAAGCAGGAGTCGAACCTTATCGACGATCTTCACGAAACATTCGATAATCTTGGCAGATACCGCATCAAACTCAAGCCGACAAAGTGCTCTTTTGGAGTCCCCGCGGGCAACTCCTCATTTAACTCGTATCGGCAAGAGGAATAGAGGAAAACCCTGAGAAATACATGCAAATTTCACAATGAAAAAGCCAACAAATCTTCGTGTAGTACATCAGCTGGCCGTAAGTGTCACGGCGTTAAGTCGGTTCATCATTTGGCTGGGGGAAAAAGAACTTCCGGTCTACGCCCTCATGAAGAAATCAGAAAAATTCGAGTGGATGGGCGAAGCCCAGCGAGCCTTTTAAGATCTCAACAAAACACTTTCGACACCCCCGTTGTCGTGTCGCTAGAAGAGAAAGAACCCCTGCTACTCTATATCACCGCCACCAATCAGGTGGTAAGTACAGTTCTGGTCGTCGAGCGACCTGAAGAAGGAAAAACCCATGGCATCCAAACCAAGATATCTGCACTACTAGAAACTTGCATACGGAGTCTTCATGATAGTGTGCAAGCAGCGCCACTATTTCTCAGAGCACCCGATAGTAGTAGTTAATGAAGCACCTCTCTCCAACATACTCAACCATCCAAAAGCCATAGGGCGTGTCTCTCTCCTGGGTATCGAGCAAACCCCTCGAGACATCACATATGAGAAGCAAAAAATAATCAAGTCTCAAGTTCTGCCTGACTTCATTACTGAGTGGACATAACTACAATGTGCGGGTCCGTCAGACCTCTCTAGCATGTGGACGATATATTTCGATGGTTCCAAGAGAATAGAAGGGCACGAGCCAGAGTTATATTGGTGTCACCACAAGGCCGTAAAATGCGCTACGTACTTCGGATGAGTTTTCCGAATGCGTCAAATAACGAAGCCGAGTATGAAGCACTGTTGCACATCATGCGTATGGCTAAAGCTTCTGGCGCAACTCGCCTCAAGATATTTGGTGATTCAAATCTTATCGCACAGCAAGCAGTGAACAAATGTGACGCCGTCGACGATAACATGATCACTTATGGAACATGTACAATATCATGGAGGCCCACTTCAACGGTGTGAAGTATCACACATAGGAAGAGCAAGCAATGAGGAAGCCGACAATTTGGTGAAAATCGGATCCCTCTACCTGCCTGTACCACCCGGAGTTTTCTAGGAGGATATAACAAAGTGCTCCATCAAAGCTAAAAAGTCCCACGAAGCAGCAGCACCTAAGGCGTGTAAGAAAGACAAACCAAAAGGTGACTCGGGGGCTATGCCCGCATCGGAGAGTAAAGCAGATGCCCTAAATGAGAAACTGGAACCCAAAGAAGTCACGATGATAGAGTCAACGTGGATGCAGCCATATATAGCATACATGGTGAGATGAGAACTCCCTGAAGATACAGTCGAAGCATGACGTACCACACGATGATCCAAAGCCTTCAGAATCGTAAAAGGGGAACTCTACAAAAGAAGCATCTCGGGTGTACTACAGCGATGCGTCACACCCAAAGAGGGAAGGTTGATCCTCAAGGATATACACGAAGGAGTATGCGGCCATCATGCTAGATGCCGAGCAATCGCAGCCAAGGCCTTGCAGGCAGGATTTTACAGGCTCACGATGGTTCAGGACGCGAAAGATATCGTGCGAACATGTGGGGCGTGCCAACGTTTCATAACAAATTCTAATGCGTCTCCAGCAGAACTAGCTCCCATACCTCTGTCATGGTCGTTCTCCCAGTGGGGACTCGTCATGGTGGGAAAGCTCCACAAATCTTCGCTTGAAAGACACGTTTTTCTGCTAGCTACCGTCGAAAAATTTACAAAATTGATTGAAGCAGCGCCTGTCACTAGCCAAGATGCAAATTTGGCTATGAATTTCATCAAATCGATAGTGTTCCACTTCAGGGTGCCACATTGCATCATCATGGACAATGGAACCAACTTCACATCCAAATAAGTTCAAGACTACTTTAAGGAGATGGGCATAAAAGTAAGCTACGCTTCGGTTGCCCACCCGCAAACCAATGGCCAGGTAGAAAAGTTCAATGGCCTCGTGACCAATAGGATCAAGAAAAGGTTATAGGTACCACTCAATAGAGCTAAAGGAGCCTAGGTAGATGATCTACCCTCCGTCCTATGGAGCTTACGCACTACCCCAAACAATGCCATGCAAGAAACACCCTTCTTTCTGGTCCATGACGCGGACGTTGTGCTGCCAGTCGAAGTAAGTCATGATTTTTCTCATGTCGTTGAGTACGACGAAGAAGCTTCCAGGGAAGCACTTGAAGACAATGTCGATGCACTCGATGAAGCTCGAGATGTTAGTCTACAAAGGGCAACCATATACCAGCAGAACCGACGCAACTATCATAGGCGTCGATTGTGTCCCATGTCCTTCGTCGTAGGGGACCTGGTCCTTTGCCTCAAGCAAGACGATCATCGCAAGCTGGAATCACCATGGGAAGGACCCTAAATCATCACAGAAGTAATCCCTGGTGGAGCGTATCAGCTCCAAGACAAGAACACCGAAGTCAAGTACTCCAACCCGTGGAACATTGCGCAACTGTGATGTTTCTATGCTTAGGACTTTATTTTCTGTAATTTACATTCAATAAGGCCTACGATCAAGCTTCTCAGCCAAAAGACTTCGCGCTTTACTTCCAATAAGGCCAGCAGCCAGGCGATTACACGAAGAAACATGTACCTCCGTATTCGGCAATAAATAAAGCTAAGTTCTCGAAACTCAGCCTCGGTTCCTTTTTTCTTGTTATTGTCAAAGTTATACCCGATACTTGGGGGCTCCGCCAATTGAGCGACACAAATTACGGCTATGCCACGAAAACACAATGCTTTGATGAATAGCTTCCTCAACCCCAGTGTGTCGGGCAGATGAAAGGGTCTCGCATAAAGCAACCGTGCATCAAACAAACATACATAAGGAAAGGATTACAAGCAGACGAATAATGGAGATCTATGTTAATCATTACACCTTCAAAAAGATAAGATGATAGTTTGAGCCTATGCTCCGATGATTAGACCGTGCCACTTCACTAGACTTTCTTGAACCATCCATTTGATCCCCACGATCGTGACACCACTTTTGAAACAAAAGTTGGCGAAATCCAATGCGGAACCAAGCAGTAAGAGAAATGAATCATGGTTATTATTACTCAAAAACCAACGTGGAACGGAGAGTTATTTACAAAGATGGAAGTGAAAGAACAACATTCTGTGTCAGAATCTCGTATATATACATTTTTTATTTATATTCGGACGGCTTGCAAGCGCCCGAACATAGCCTCGGGGGCTACTCCCATCGAGAGTGATGGCCGTGCACCCGATAAAATTTTGAAGGATTGGATTAATCAAGGTCTGAGTTGAGTACCTCCTCAGTTTAAAACATTACTTTGAGCCTATGCTCGGGTGTAATCACCCGAACATAGCCTCGGGGGCTACTCCCATCGGGAGCGCTGGCCATGCACCCGATAGAAAATAGATTCTTCAACAGAGTCGACAAAAACAACATGCATTGCTACAAGAAAAACCTGAGTAGAAAGTCTCCTCGGATGAAGATCATCTTCAAGCGTTGAAAGAACACCCGATACAAATAGCATAAATCCTCCAAAAGAACCTATGAGCATTACATAACTGTATCCTCAAATGGTTACTCCCATTGGGAGCACTCATATCACAACTCATGAAAAGAAGCTAACAACTTCAGCAATTCCAACAACCAAACAAGCCGGTCGACAAAAAATCAAAAATCCTCACACCGCGCCCGCCGCGATAACATGTCTGAATGTCTTGTCCACGACATGAACATAAGACCCATGGATCCGTCCTATGAGGTCTGTTAACCATCACATGAATGCACTATGCTAGTATATTATCCGTATCCACGATATGATGAAAAATCATGACAGACGCGTTGGGTACCCAAAATAAAGCACTGGAATTCAGTATTCGATAAGACCTTAGCGGCCCGAACTGAATTACGCGAGGAAATTCCGAGTTCGAGCCCAGGGACTTGAATTTGATGTAGGTTCATAGTGTTTTTGCCCAAGAGCAATTAACTGATTTCTGATCCGTCGGAGCATCATACCGATTGTACCAAATCCCTATGATAACAAATATAGAAAACGCTAAATTATTTACTTACAGAAATCTTTGGCTCATAGCTAAAATTATCTTTGGGACAAAACCTGAATCTATGATTTGGATGGATTCTTAGAGGCTACTGGCATAGACCTGACCTATCGGGTCCCCGTGATTAACTACCATGGACATATAAAGGCCTACGGCCCATGAAGAATAAGGGAAGTCCAAGAAGCATCCGACAGATAGAAGCGTGTCTTAGCAATCAAGAAAGAAATAAAAACCGACATAGTATTTGTGTTATAATTGTAACTGGTAATCTATCCGTATACGGCCTCGGGACCCAGCCTATTATATAAAGGCTGGGAGGGCCAACAGAGAGGTACTGAAGTTTTGAGAAATCTGTAATCATACTCTCCGGAATAATCAGACGATCTCGACTCCCTTGTTTGTCTGATCAGCCGACGAAATCCACAGCGTTCTATTTTTTGCGAAATCCTAAGTCCATAACCATCGGCATTGCCGAGGTTACACATGTAACCATCATTAATAAATGATCTAACCTAGTAGAGGCTTGCTAGGAACATAGTCATTTTTATGGAACTGCATAAGTATTATTTTTCATGTTAATAAAATTATAGAATGGAATATAAATATTTATCATGTATTAGAATAATGATAATAAGAACTTTATTATTTACTCTAGGCATATTTCCAATAGAACCTTCATTGATTTTTTAAATTGGACCAAAATTTTATTTTAAAGTTGTTATTTTTAGATGATGAACATGATGATCTAGCAAAACCCGAGCTCGGACTACTGATATTATCATGAAGGGCAAAACCCTGATGAAAGAACATATGGGCATAGAGTTCTCTAGCAAGTATCATGCTCATCGGTTCAAGAGGATAAAAGACCTAGAAATCAAGTCTACAAAGTGAGCATGCCCCACTATCATAAATAAACTCGACTCATTTGGAATGATTTTAATTTACTTTGGAACAGAATTGGTTTGCTACTATTTGCTTTTTAGGACACTCCCACTTATTGAGTATTGATGTTCGAGTTCTTGAGCACACTCAATCATACGTTCCACCGTACCATGCGACACCACCTCGAGATCATCGAACCGAACAACTTTTGTGAAGGTACCCCCCTTCATATTTGCATAAAAAGCGCCACAAAACCAAATAAAATTCACAAAACCATCACAAAGGAGAGAGAATCACCGTCGAGCCATCGTTGTCTTCATCACCATCAACCTCCATAGTCATCCATCTATCTCCACATCCCTTTCCCCTTGTTGCTATCTTCCAATACTTGTAATCTTGAGCCATCGCGATTGATGGCATTGTAAGGCTATTTGATATTTCTTTCAAGAACTCTTATATTATTTATGACTGCCGATCTAATAATGAGTGAGTAGTCCTCATGGCTGAGGACTGAGGCCTAGTCTCGTAGCAATATGTGCATTTTTATACGAGATCTTTTGCATATTTGAAGTAACCTAGATTTATACATTTCTCGCTAGTCTCTTGCCTCGATCCTATGACTTGCCAGGTACCCCCAAAACCCCAAAGATTGATCAAGGTAAAGAGGAGAGACAAGAGGAGATCTGGTGGCTACAAAGTAAAACCTAGCGAGAGCAAGGAGAGTACAACAACTGCGGGAGATCTTCTCGGGAGTACGGTGATGACACATAGCTTAATGCTTTGATGTGCTTATCTTAATAACTGCTAGAGCCATGCACTAGTCGGAGTAGTAGTGGTTGGAGAATGTATCCATGGTGATGTGATAGTAGGCTATGGTGTTGTCAAGATGCACCGCCTACAAGTATCAATAGTCTTTATTATGTTCTTGTACATTCAACGCTTATTATTATCTTGTATATCCCATTTGCGTGGGCAAAGCTACAGGTGAAACCTTCGCCCTCTCCTATTTCCATCCACTGATAAAACCCACAAAAATCAACATTTTGGTCTAGTAAACAATAGTTCTACAAGTTCTCAAGGTCTTGTTCGATTAATCTTACATCAAGTAGATTCTTCCCAAAAATTCGATAAACCTATGTATTCTATGAAAAAAGAAGGCTATACTATATATTTAACATCAAGCAAAGGTATAACCCCGCCACACACTAACCGACATCATGGATGAAAGTGTAAGATGGTTTACCTAGAGGGGGTGAATAGGCTTCTACAAAAATCTTTATAACATTTTGCAAGTTTGAGGATTTGCGGAATATAAGTATGCCTAAATGGAAACTAGGTGAGGCAACCTAGATGATGATACAAGATACTTCAAGCACGAAGGCTATCACAAAGTAAACAACACAAGTAAGAGATTAGTTAAGGAATAACCGAAGCACGCGAAGACGAATATGTATTCCCGTGTTCACCACCTTTGGGAAGGGGGATACGTCACGTTGGAGAGGTGTGAGGTTCCACGAATGATTCCCCAATGCCATTAAGGCTCACCTTCTTCTCCGAGCCTATCCCACGAAGGAATAGCTCACTTACTCGTGGTAGACTTTAAGGTAGTCTCCAAACCCTCACAAACTTTCCACAGTGCAAATCACAAGCCGAAAGACTCTAGGCGACCCTAGCCGCCTAGGGTTTCCCACAAACCCAGGAGTAACAAGCTAACTCGATGAACTGAAGGGGGAATGAAATTTGGCTTGGTGGAAACGTAGATCGGGACCTCCTCTTGCTTTCTACCAAAGGGATTTGGAATTAGTTGGGTAGCATGGGAGATCCTCAAGGAATTGTGTTTCAACAATGGAAGAGAGAGAGGGGGCGTCAAAGATGAATATGAACTGAAATGCCTAACTTGCTCAATGTGGAAAAAGTGGTATCTATACCCAAGGGAGAAATCTAGCCGTTTAGAGCAAATTTGGCGAATCCGATTTTAAGTTCGGTTCAACCGGCCCACACACCGGACGGTCCAGTTTCCAGGCTAGAAGACCGGAATCCAAATTGGAAAACTCTCTGTTCGCAACCCGGATAGACCCGGTATAGCAAACCGATAATCTCGGTTTAGAAGTTGGTATTCTGGCGCTGATACCGTACCACCCGGCTAGGACCCAGTTGAACCGGCTTTAAAACCGAACCTACAGAAATACTATGAAAAGTAGATTTCCCTCTCCTCTCTTTTTGGTGATTGGATAAGTGGGTGTATGGGATGTGTATATGGCTTAGGAATTTATCCCCAACAATCTCATCGAGATGACCCTCTTAATAGTTCGGAGTTCATAAAGACTCAAGTTACATATATAAAGAAAAACTCTGGCCCATATCTTCATTATCAAAATGGGGGGGGGGTCTCCGAAGATCTTCCAACTCGCCATCAGACTAAAACCTATTTAAGTACACTAGTAGGTAGCATTAGTACGATCTAACTACGGTGTCATTGTCAACCAAAAACAGTAGAGGCTAAATACCCTTCCAATCTCCCCTTTTTGGTCGGCGATGACAAACCCAGGTAGAGTTCACAAGGATATCATAAAGAGCTATTAACGGAGGAATTCCATAAAGACATACGTGAGCTCCCCCATAAAGTATGCACTTGGTTGAATTTGCGTTTGAATGCAGGGTGCACCTAATTAGTATATGGAAAGCTTCCCACATGTCTTCATGGAAGCAAGCATAATATGACAAGATATAAAGCATGGATATCTACACGAAGGTAGACAAATAATAGTAGTACACATAGTCATTGCACAATAGAAATATCCATGGTTCACAGACATAGCACAAACTTGTCCAACACACGAAAGTAGAGCAAATAGTTCCAACACAAAAGCAAAGGGAAAGCACAATGCCATAAGAAGCAAGAAGAAAGCGAGGGGCATTGTGCTAACGGTGAACCCCAGAAAACCCCGGAAAGGAACCCGTAGATATCTAAAAGAACTCTACTCTTCTCCCCCATTGGCATAGAAACACCAAAAAGGAAGAGAAGTAGAGTTATGCTAATGGAACCCAACTTAGAAGAACGTAGGTGGCAGAGGAGGGTGAATGGGGGCATCTTCTTATTCATGGATCTCCTCTTCATCATCAGCCTCCTCCTCATCATCATCAGAGCCATGAGCAGCAGCAGAGGAACCACTAGGGCCAACAGGAGGAAACTTACTAGGGAAGTAGCCATAGAACATAGCATCGTCAATCGGCGACATCTCATAGTTGACATAGGGAACGGGGGTCATGTCGGGACCATCAGGTGGAGGAGTGACATTCCGGGTCACGAGAAACTCATTGTGCCTGCGCCAAGGTCTTGGCTCATCTCAAGAGCCTTGTGGCTCACATCATAGGATGGGCGGCACATCTGAAATAGCCTCCTGAAGAACGTGGAAGAACCACCCTTGTGCCTTGGGTGAGAAGAAGACTCACCAACTGGACGACGAGAACCAGCCCTAGTAGTGCTAGCTCGGGAATAACCTTGGTTGAGGGTCGTGGACAACCTTGGTGTAGTGCTAGCTCAGGAGGCCTCATCTCAAGAACATCAGGTGACTGACCACAAAAGGATAGAGTAAGATCCTCCTGTTCCACACACTCGCCCACCATCACACCGGGAGGCACAACCTTGTTGAGCAACTTCTGTACATACACACAGAAGGTGGGGGTCATCCTGTCCAAAGCAGACCGACACAGCTCACAGTAGACGAAGTCACAGTCATCAATCTTCCTCAACCAGTCAGGGTGACACTAGTACAAAAGATTGGCAAAGAACCCACGGTAGTTTGTGGTATCTCCAACTCGACGAACAAGGGATTGGCGAAAGATGCTGGCCAAAGTGTGATAATAGAAATACATGCCAGTAATGCATGGAGGAGCCCACTCAGAATCCTTGGGGTAGCAGAAAGCAAAAGATTCAGCACGCTTGACCTTCTCGCTATGAATGCAGAACCCACCTGCCTTGCCAGAATAGCCCATAACATCAACCAAATCAGCATAGGTGGCACGAAACCGCTATGGGCCAGTCATCCAAGTCATAGTGCGCTCATCATCATCATGGAAATACATGGTGCATAAGAACTGATGGATGTAGTCAGGGTAGTAGTCCTCCTAGAGACACACAAGGTCAAACAAATCCATCTTGTTCAGAGAATCATCAACAAGACGATAATATGTGGTTGCATACATGTTGAACCGGTCCACATTGAAAGAAAGAATGTTACTGCAGGGCGTGACCTTGAACTGAGTGTAAATGTGATCCCACATCAAAGCTTGAGTCTCAGTCCAAAACTTCTTGTTAGTGCTAGGATAGGTACGAGTCTTGAACTGGTAGGGATTCTGCATGCAAAGGGTCTGGTACAAATCAATCTCCATATTCTTCAAATTTTGAGTAGGCACGTCTTCCTCTTCAGATTGCCCAGCAGCTTGCTTACCCCTGTTAGCCTTGATCTTGATGCGACTAGAACGAGTGCTGCCCTCAGGCTCAAGCTACACTGACTGACTGGCTCGACGAGCCCTCTTGCCCTTGCCAGTTTCCTCAGGCACATACTCCTCACCCACATAGTCTTCATCGTCACCTGTGAAAGAGAGAGAGAGGTTGGGGAGCACAAAGATAAGTACACATGCCACAAGGAAAAATAGAGGAAAAAACTTGGATTTGGGCAAGTGCATGGTAAAAAGTGACACATTGCAGAGAGGTCCGGTGCCAGGGCCGGTTGGACTAGCTCCAGAACCAGAGGGTTCGATGTCAGTGCCGGATAACCAGAAGCCAACCGGGCGGTCCGGTATCAGAGCCAGAGAACTGAACTCAAACTGTATGACCCGGTAGCAGGGCCGGTCCAACTAGGACAAAAACTGAACTTATCAGGGAGACCCAAATTCCCATCTTTGCAATGTAAAATATTTACCCATGACTCAAAAACTTGCACAAATACAAACTTCTCAAGAGGTGTAGGCCATGGTTTGACGTGGGTGGCATACAAGGACAAAGGTGGAACCCTAACTTGTCAAATCCATCAAGATGTGTAGCAAAACATGGGGATTTGAAAAGCACAAGGGAGGGGATTAAGGGATTACCCAAGGACATGGCTTCCCGTGGACGAAAGCACCAAAAAGGCCTCGAGGAGGAAGAACACAAAATGCTCCCAAACCACCGCGAGATGTAGAGATTCCTTCGCTGGAGAGCCTCCAAAGGTCCTTCTACACGATTTGGTGGCCCGATCTATGGATCCTAGGGGTGGAATCACCCTAGGACAGGAGGGGAGGGTGGGAGGGGCGACAATGGAGAGAGAGATGGTCGGGGGAAGTGAAAAGGTAACTAGTGGAGGGGTGGGTGATGAGTGCATATTTGCATCATGTTTTATATTATTGTTTTGCATTATAGTGGTAGGATCTTGGTATTTTATGGCGTTCGCGTGCACATTTTATGTCTATTTTCACTAGGATCAGGACATATGATGGAACCAATGGACACAATTCTTGGAGTAGTTGTATTGGAGAGAAAAGGAGTCAAAAACAACGTAAATTGCTTATTTAGGAAATATCATAACACCAGAAGAAAACCCAAAGTGATTGAGGCATCGAGAAGGTTTAACGACCAACTAGATGGCCGAAATTAATTTTCTGGCCATATAATTCCCGCCGTATAGTTGGCGCCGCCACCACCTCCTCAAATAGTTTCACCCATGCAACTAGATCAGGGAGACAACATACAGAACACCTAGAAATCGCCGAAAACCTCACCTCCGGAAGGAATCTGGAGGTGGAACTTGCCTAAGGGATCCATCTTTTCCCTACATAGATCTGGGAGGCCAAGGCATCGATCTTCATCTTCATCAACAGCTGCACCACCATCATCTCCATCCATCCCATCATCACCCCATCTAGAGCTTGTTGTAATTTCCGTACTCGTTATGGATTTATATAAGAACTATTCGTTTACAATTGTTTCAATTACCATTGACATCATGTTGATTGCCTCCATGTCTGAGTAGGTCTTTAGTTCTTGGGAGATCACTACAAGAAAAGTTTCCTTCCACAACGAATTGGCCCGACGGTCATCGTAGAAGGCGCGTCTTCCGCGGTGAAATTCTCGGCTCGGCCGTGGCCGATGGAAAACTTTTTTTTCCGGTTTCATGGCCCTCTACTACGACGGATCTACTAAAAATGTGGAAGATGCTCGGCTGGCGCGTGGCAGAAGCAAGATTTTTGTTTCCTCGCGCGATGTTGACTCGCCGAAGTCTTTTGAGGCGTGTGGGTCCCGGACGTCAGTGTCTCTAGTGTACCATACTTTTCAGTCGCGCCTCCCTGATTTGAACTCGAAAACGTTGCTCGATGCATCTACCATTTAGTCAGGATGCTAGGTCCCACATGCCATCCTCTCATTAGAAGGATCGTGTGCATGATGAAATTTGTATTCCTTCGCTCGCGCTACCCTGTTCCGAAGTTGATAGCGCTGTTCGATGCATCTACCATTTAATCACGATGTTGGGCCCCACATGTCATCCTCTCATTAGAAGAAACGTGTGTATGATGGAAATTTTTCCTTTGCTGGCGCTACCCTGTTCCGAGTTGATAGCGCTGCTCGACGCATCTACCGTTTAACCAACCTCCTGAGCCCCACATGTCATCCTCTCATTAGAAGAAACGTGTGTATGATGTATTTTTTCCTTGGCTCGCGCTACCCCGTTCCGAGTTGATGGCGTTGCTCGACATATCTACCGTTTAACCAACCTCCTGAGCCCCACATGCCATCCTCTCATTACAAGAAATGTGTGTATGATGGATTTTTTACCCTCTCTCGCACCTTCGTGTTCCAAACTTGATAGCTTTGCTCGCTGCATCAGCCGTTTATTCAGGCTGGTGGGTCCCTTATGTCAGCCTCACATTAGAAGAATCGTGGGTATGATGGATTTTTTTGTTCTCTAGCGCTACCCTGTTTTGAACTAGATAGCATTGCTCGACGAATCTACCGTTTGCTCACGCTACTGGGTCCCCCATTTCAGCCTCTCATTAAAAGAAACGAAAACATGCTAAACTTTTTTCTCGCTCATGCCTCCCTATTTCGAACTGGCTACGTTGCTCGATGCAGCATTTGTATAAGGTAGCGTTGCTAGGTCCCACATATCAGCCTCGTTGTAAAGGAAACGTGCGTATGATGTACATTTTTTGGCCATGTCCGCTGTTTTGACCTTGGAAACTTGTTGGGCCCCAGATGTCAACCACCTCTGTGCAAGAAACGTGTATATGTTTGGTCCCAACTGACAGCCTCTATTTGAAAGAAAGGTGTGTATGTTGGACTGTTTTTTCGGGTCCTAGATGTCAGCCTTAGAGTACGAAAAATGCTCAGAAAGGCTGAATTAAAAAGATTCTAGGCTAACTCGGGGAGGATGCCCTATTCGTCATGGCTTATATTCCATGGGCTCACTCCTAAATTGAATGGGCTACGGTCGGTGGCCACAAGACCACGAAAAGGCCGAATTAAAAGGTATTGGGCTATGCTTGGGGCTGACATGCTAATTTCATGGGCTATGCTTGGGCCTGCTGGGTCCGACATGTCAGCTTTTCTGTAAGTGCAACGTGTGTGTGATGGACTTTTTTCGGTCGCGTCCATTGTTTTCACCATGGCAGCCATGTATGGTCTTACTATAGGGGCCCTTATGTCAGCCTATCTGGCATGTTCTGGCTTAAGGGTCCCTGATGCAGCCTTGTATGTTCTGTTTGGTGGGTCCCTGATGCGAGCCTCTCTGTACAAGTATTTAAACTTTTGTTTCGAACCCACCCTCAAAACAAACTCCAGGGATGTTGCATGCTGGTGGGTCCGTGATGTCAGCCTCTCCATAATGCGATATTGCTAGAAGAAAAAAATGTAAACCCAAGACACACACACACACAAAGGCGATTCGAACAAAAGACCTTCAAATCAAATAAACGTAAACTGAGTGCCAAATACAACAAAGACATTTATAGAAAAGATATCATTGAACTTTATTACTACTACAACTTCTGTATTAGTCTTCTTAAAATATTTTGTGCGTTTATGTTTATCTCTTTTAAAATATAATAGGGCAGTGCTCCTGGCATCTCAATTTATAAAATTCCACATAATGGGATATTTTCTTAAAAACATGGGTAGGCAGAGTTTTTTTTTGTTATGAGAGGTGGGGGGGGGCAATGCCCAAAAGACCGAATTAAAAAGAGTTTGACTATTGCTCTACGTGGGTTATATTCCATAGGCTATGCTCCATGGGCTTCATTCTCAAATTTCACTGGCCTGTGCTCAGCAGTCCGCTGACCCGTAAAAGGCCAAACTAATATGTTCTCGACTATGCTCCATGGGCTCCTTTCTAAAATTTCCGCTGGCATGTGGTCAGCAGTACCTGACCCCAAAAAGACTGAATTAAAATGTTCTAGGCTGAAGAGGGGTCAAATGAGAGATTCTGTAGCTTTCCTGCTTGAAATTCAATAGCAGTACAGAGAGAATCAGTTCTTGTTCCAGCTAAAAAAACTTGGCCCACGATCAGTTTGGCCTGTTCTCCGAATGGACTCAATCATTGGAGCAAGCAAAACTGGCGATCAAGTCTGCTTCTGTGTGAGTACCTCCTCCTTACGTCAACGCCTCTATGACCGCTCATAGCAACCCAAAATGCCCAAGACTCATCCAGATAATTGTAACAATGCTAAGTTTCAAGAGAAAAGCAAGACAATCTGATGCACTTCATCTAACCAAGTACCAGTACATCATAGTTCGTTCTACAAAATATTGTACTAATAGTAACGACAGAACATTTGACAGATTTAGTAGCATTTGGAAGATTCAGCAGTATAGAATAGACCGTAAAAATATCAGATAGATTCCCGATTCATATTCAGCAGCACTTGACAGATTGTGGCAGTACATAGACAGTGACCAAAAGAATTGACAGATTCAGCAATGTGGACATTGAAATTCAATAGATGTAGCAAGGACTGATTCAAAAGGAAAGTGAGACCATATTCTGCACTCGACCGGTCGATCTGAATAAGTATCAAACAAAACTTTTGATAGGTTCAGTAGCATTTGAAAGATGCAGCAGTACATAATAAGAAAGAAAAAACGACAGATTCACATTTCACATTGAGCATCGCTTGGACATATTCAACATCATTTCAAAGTGATAGATTCAGTTTTCCCTTTTCTCCGAACACTCGTCATTGGAAGAAACAAAACTGACGATCAAGTCTGCTTTTGTGTGCATGCCTCCTTCTCGCATTAATGCCTGTGTGTGACCTCCATAGGAAACTCAAAATGCCCAAAGCCTTGTCTAGATTATGAGTTTATGACAAGGCCAAGTTACAAAAGAAAAGCAAGACCATCTACTGCACTTGATCTAAACTAAGCTATCCTATTACATAGTATTACGATTACTTACGGTAGTTTGGTTCCAATCGCGGGCATTGGTGATGCTCAGGATGAACCATAATGGAGTCTCTGGAGATTTCTGTGCAACATTGGTTGAGAAACCAACAACCACTTCTTTGGTATTTAGACTGAAGCAGCATATTTCAGGAATCAGCGTATATCCAAGTCCTATTGCATGGTGGGAGGTGTAGACACAGTTGCTTCTCGTCAGATATCCTGGGGCAACATCTGCACCACCTACCGCAATATTAATCAGATAGTTCAATCCAAGGAAAAGGGAATATGCTCCCAGGTTAGCAATCTCTATCCATGGCTTAGGTGGATACAAGTAAGCAGTGTCCTTTGAGTACACCTTGCAGCCAAACCCAGTAGCATAGGTGCCACAAGGGCGACCACAACAATCAACACTATGATCACCAACAGGATTGCCATGACCATAATAAGTACCGCCATAAAACTCCTCATCAGTAACGCCCACGATATGGATAAGAAGAAGGCGAGATTCATCTGCAGATATTGCTAAGAACCATAAAGCAGGTTTGTGCTCGTCGTCATCTATGGAATCAAGGTTTCCCTTCTCGAGATGCGTGACAGGTGGTGACGGGAGCAGAATAGGACCTACAAAAAGAAATGACGGCCAAATCAGCCAACACTAGTTTACATCCATTAAAACTGAAGCTAGTGTTTAGAATAGGAACGGATCAAACTTACCAAAATACAGATGATTCCAAACATAAACACTACCACTCTCAATGGATGCAAACACCAGAGCCTTGTGGATAAGTGCATCGCGTTATCTAAAATAGCACTCGAACTTGTTCTCAAGAACTGTCCATGCATACTGATCGCCATCAAGGGTAGCAATTGAGTAGTCGAAGATAGCGACAAGAGAGTAATCTAAATAATCAGTCGCAGTTGTGGGAGCTCAGCAAATAGCAATCTTCCGGAGGAGAATAGGGCGATCATTATGCATGAATGTAAACGGATCGTTGGTGGGTACAAACTCATTGACTTGTGGGAGAGGAACGTGTTGATGAGTGTACACATTGACAAGCTCCCACTTACACTCGGACCCAATAGTGGCGATCCAATCTCCATTGGCACCTACCCACTGCTTACCCACACAATTCAGGAACACAGCGTCGGAGGAGAACCTATCCAGTGGCGTCAGCTTGCATGTCGTGCCCTTGCCCTCGAAGTAGTCGTTGCATTCCCATGGTTTCTTAGCCGGGTTAGAATGAAGAACACAGGGGCGGCCAAACGGCTGAGAAGCATGTAAAGTTGCACTATATTTTGCCGAGTCAAGAAGATGTTTGGACAAACCAGCGAGGCTCGCGGCGGTGATGACGTCGCATCTGGTTATGAGTTCTTCAAGAGGGCCTTCGGTAAAAACATGCTGGAACAGCTCAGAATCATCACTGTCCTTGCTTGGTCCTGCCATCGCAAGGTAGCTGATGGAAGTTGGGACAGTGGCTTGATTTGGTTTTCTAGAAAAGAGGGAAGATCGATGGCGACAGGCGGGACAGGGAGAAGAACAAACACTCTCATACTATGCGGTGAACGGGATGGGAAAGCGGCACTGTGGAGGATAAGAACGGCGGCGCTTGGTGTAGAAGTGGTGATAGAGCGTATATGCGAGGTTGAATAAAATGAAAACGGACGCATGTTCCTCTGCTCCAGTTCCCTTCAGAATAGTACTACTCTGCTCCCAGTTCCCTCCACAATAAATCTTTCTTGTAAATCAAAGAGGGAGTAGTATGAAGAGTAGGGCCCGATCATCTGCTCTCTCGAGGAGCCGAACCCGACTATTTTCTTTGCTAAATTTTATGGTCCTTTATGCTAAATGCATGGACCTCAATGTAATTTTACCCTTTTTTTAGTTCCTTGGTGTAAATGTACCCCCACCATCTGTGTAAAATCCTAACCAAAAATTGTAAGGTGCGAATTTTGACAAATTTAAGCTTAGTTGTCAATGAGTAAGGTCAAGGCCCCCACCATCTAGATTTCAGTCGAACGACCAAGGTCAAGGCCATATAAACATCATATTTTATGATGATGATCCCATATCAGAGAATCTGCATGGCAATAGATTTGGCCATATTTTGAAAATAATCAAAGAGGAAGTAGTGCGAAGAGTTTGGCTCAGATCAACTGTTCTCTCGGTAAGGAGACAAAACAAAAAAGTTTTCCTTTGTAGGGTACTTTGTGCTAAATGTATGGACCTCCATGTAATTTTCCCTTTTTAGGTCCTTGATGTAAAATGTACTGCCACCGACCATGTAAAATTCTAAACTAAAAGTAAGTGGTGAAATTTAAACGAATTTAAGCTTAGTTGTCAATGAGTATGAACCATATTCTTGGAGTTTCAAGACAAATGGCCAAGGTCAAGCCATATCTACACCATACTTTATGCATATGATCCCATATCTAAGAAATTGCATGCCGACAAATTTGGCCATATTTTGAAAACAATCGAAGATGAAGTAGTGTGAATAGTATGGCTCAATCAGCTGCTCTCTAGAGAAGGAGTCAAACCCGACTGTTTTCTTTGCTTAATACAAGGGTTCTTTGTGCTAAATGTATGGACCTCAGTGTAATTTTCACTTTTTTTAGGTCCTTGATGTCAAATGTACTTCCACACGCGTGTAAAATTATAACCTAAAAGTGTAAGTGGTGAAATTTCGACGATTTTAAGCTCACTTGTCAACGAGTATGACCATTATTGGATTTCAAGCTGAACGACCAAGGTCAAAGCCATATCAACATCATACTTTATGTTGATGATCCCATATGAGAGAATTTGCATGGAGACAAATTGCACTATTTTAAAAACAATCAAAGAGGAAGTAGTGTGTAGAGTTTGGCTCAGATCGGCTGATCTCTCGAGAAGGAGCCGAACTAGATTTTTTTTCCTTTTAGGGAGCTTTATGATAAATGTATGGACCTCAATGTAATTATTGTTTTTTCACGCCCTGGTGTAAAATGTACTCTGACCAACCGTGTAAAAATCTAATCTAAAAGTAAGTGGTGAAATTTAAACAAATTTAAGCTTAGTTGTCAACGAGTATGAACCATTCTGGGATTTCAAGATGAACGACCAAGGTAATGATCCCATATTCAAAATTTTGCACCCCGACAAATTGTGCCATATTTTGAAAACAATCAAAGATGAAGTAGTATGAAGAGTATGGATCGATCCGCTACTCTCTCGAGAAGGAGCCGAACCCGACTGTTTTCCTTGCTTAATTTTAGGGTCCTTTGTGCTAAATGTATGGACCTCGATGTAATTTTCCCCTTTTTAGGTCCTTGATAAAAAATGTACTTCCATGCCCGTGTAAAATTCTAACCTAAAAGTCTAAATGGTGAAATTTCGACGATTGTTTAGCTTACTGGTCAACGAGTATGACCATTATTGGATTTCAAGCCGAGCGACCAAGGTCAAGGCCATATATATCAACCATCATACATTATGTTAATGATCCCATATGAGAGAATTTGCATGGCAACAAATTTTGCCATATTTTGAAAACAATCGAAAAGGAAGTAGTATCAAGAGTTTGGCTCAGATCAGCTGATCTCTTGAGAAGGAGCCAAACCAGAAATTTTTCCTTTTAGGGTCCTTTATGCTAAATGTATGGACCTCGACGTAATTTTTGCTTTTTTGAGGTCCCTGATGTAAAATGTACTCCGATTGACCATGTAAAGTTTTAACCTAAAAGTAAGTGGTGAAATTTAAACGAATTTAAGCTTAGTTGTCAACGGGTATGAACAATTCTTGTATTTCAAGACGAACGACCAAGGTCAAGGCCATATCTACATCATACTTTATGCTAGTGACTGGTGATCCCATATTCAAGAATTTGCATATCGACAAATTTGGCCATATTTTGAAAACAAGCGAAGATAAAGTAGTATGAAGAGTGTGGCTCGATCAGCTACTCTCTCAAGAAGGAACCGAACCCTATAGTTTTGCTTGCTTAATATTAGGGTTCTTTGTGATAAATGTATGGACCTCGATGTAATTTTCCCCCTTTTTAGGTCCTCGTTGTAAAATTTACTCCCATCGACCATGTAAAATTCTAACCTAAAAGTAAGTGGTGAAATTTAAACGAATTTCAGCTTATAGTTGTCAACGAGTATGAACATTCTTTGATTTCAAGCCGAACGACCACAAGGTCGAGGCTATATCTCTACATCATACTTTATTCTGATAATTGAGTATCCAAGAAATTGCATGGCGATTGATTTGGCCATATTGTGAAAACAATCAAAGAGAAAGTAGTATGAAGAGTATGACTCGATCAACTGCTCTCTTCAGAAGAAGCCGAACCCGATTGTTTTCTTTGCTCAAATTTAGGGTCCTTTGTGCTAAATGTATGGACCTCGATGTAATTTCCCCCTTTTTAGGTCTTTGATGTAGAATGTACTCCCACAGACCGTGTAAAATGCTAACCTAAAAGTAAGTGATGAAATTTCAACGAATTTAAGCATAGTTGTCAACAAGTATGAAAAAATCTTGGATTTTCAAGCCGAACGACCACGAGGTCAAGGACATATCTCTACATCATACTTTATGTTGATGATACCATATTCAATAATTTGCATGGCGATAGATTTGGCCATATTTTGAAAACAATCAAATAGGAAGAAGTATGAAGAGTATGGCTCGACCAGCTGCTCTCT
Organism: Avena eriantha; assembly: GCA_910589775.1. NCBI lineage: Eukaryota > Viridiplantae > Streptophyta > Magnoliopsida > Poales > Poaceae > Avena > Avena eriantha. Next base: position 337,776,552 of record OU342746.1, read on the forward strand.
CCAGAAGGAGCCGAACCCGACTATTTTCTTTGCTCAATTTTAGGATCCTTTGTGCTAAATGTATGGACCTCGATGTAATTTTCCCTTTTTAGGTCCTTTATGTAGAATGTACTTTATGCTTATGATCCCATATCCAAGAATTTGTATGCCGACAAATTTGGCCATCATTTGAAAACAATCAAAGATATTAGAAACAAAAAATAATCAATTTCATTATCCAAGTGATAGGAATTTATTTTCTAAAAAGCAAGTAAGAAGAATTTATTTCCATTTTTTGTTAAAAAATAAAGAGTGAGAAGAGACTATATGAGCACAGAGGAGGCAGCAAGAGAGCTGCGAAGAGGAGGATTTGAAGGCGGTGCGATGACAGAGCAAAGCTGGGAGGGGTTCTTGAAATGAGGTGTAGGGTACAATGAATAGAGTAAATTTTAGGACCACAATATATATGCACGCAAAACAAAATGTGTTTTCTCTATCCTTCACTCCCCCATCACCACCCCCACACCCCGACCGGTTGATCTCTCCCTCGTCCACAAAGTGGCGCTGGGCACACGCGTCGACCGACAACCTGCCATTGGTGGCACCGTTTCTTTGTCGGCGGCTCCGTGTCTTTGTCTGGCGTGTTTGTCAGCTGCGTCGGTGGGAACCATTTTGGTCCTTGGCGGCAAAAAGTATTACTAGTACAGTAGTAGTATAATAGAGTAGCAATTCAAACTTTCCTAGTTTCGAAATTTTCACTTCCTTCACAAACATCCGGGGGGAGGATATTCAAAAGATTGCCATTCGCAGTACTACTAATACAAGTACGAGTACTACTTAAGTGCTGGACAAGGGATTGGTTGATCTGGCCAGCAAAAAAACGTCCCATTGCATTGGATGCTCACCATTATGATCTGACCAGCCTACCTACTCCACACTACTCCACCTCCGTACCCTAGGAAGAGGAAGCACCAAGCACACTCACAGCAAGCTAGTTCGAAAGTGAGGAGCACTCCTTTTTTTCTTCCGTGAAGCAAGTAGTACTCCCTCCTTCCCAAATTAGGACGCGTATTACTTCTAGTCAGAGTCAAATTTAATAAATTTTAGCTAAATGTATGACATCAACTCAATGTCACCTATGTATAAGGTGAACTTTTGGCATAAGATGGGACCCACATAGCTTATGGAAATAGCTACAATGTATGAGATTAAGTTCACCATAAGTTGGGACCCAATTATCTCTTAAAAGTACACACAAGCAAGAGAGAGAGTAAAATAGTTGTTTATTGTTTATGGACAACCCACAAGCTTGTAGGTCACCCTTAAGGAAATTCCCCTAAAGTGAACCTCCACTATGTATATGGATAGCCTTACGGACTAATTTTTGTCTTGTGGATAGCCTTTATGGACTACTATATTTTCATATTATATGCATTTTTCATTAGAAAAGTCAGTATGTTTTTACATATAGTTGGTCGAACTTTATAAAGATTGACTTTGACCAAACCTAATATGCGTCCAAAATTGGGAAAGAGGAAGCAGTATGAAGAGTATAGCTCGATCAGCTGCTCTCTCAAGGAGTTGTACCCGACTGTTTTCAATTCCTTATTTGGTTTTAGGGTCCTTTGTGCTAAACGTATGGACCCCGATGTAGTTTTCCCTTTTTTAGGTCCTTGATCTAAAATGTAGTCCCACCATCCGTGTAAAATTCTAACCAATAAGTGTAAGTGGTGAAATTTAAACGAATTTAAGCTTACTTGTCAACGGGTATGAACATTCTTGGATTTCAAGCCAAACGACCAAGGTCAAGGCCATATCAACATCATACTTTATGTTGATGGCCCCATACAAGAGAATTTGCATTCCAACTGATTGGGCCATATATTTTGAAAACAATCGAAGAGGAAGTAGTATGAATAGTTTGGCTCAGATCAGTTGATGTCTCGAGAAGGAGCCGAACCAGAAAGTTTTCCTTTTATGGTCCTTTGGGATAAATGTATGGACTCCAATGTAAATTTCCCTTTTTAGGTCTTGATGTAAAATATGCTCCCACTGCGACCATGTAAAATGTTAACCTAAAAGTAAGTGGTGAAATTTAAATGAATTTAAGCTTAGCTGTCAACAAGTAAGAACTTTCTTGGATTTCAAGCCGAATGACCACATGGTCAAGGCCATATCTCTACATCATACTTTATGCTGATGATCCCATATCCAAGAATTTGCATGGCGACAAATTTGGCCATATTTGGAAAACAGTCAAAGAGGAGGTAGCATGAAACGTATGGCTCAATCAGCTGTTCTCTCGAGAATGAGCCGAACGAACCCGACTATTTTCTTTGCTCAATTTTAGGGTCATTTGTGCTAAATGTATGGACCTCAATGTAATTTTCCCTTTTTTAGGTACTTGATGTAAAATGTACTCCCACCGCCCGTGTAAAATTCTAACCTAAAAGTAAGTGGTGAAATTGAAACGAATTTAAGTATCGTTGTCGACGAGTACGAAAAATTCTTGGATTTCAAGATGAACAACCAAGGTCAATGCCATATCAACATCATACTTTATGTTGATAACCCCATATCAGAGAATTTGCATGGCAACACATTTGTCCATATTATTTTGAAAACAATCAAAGAGGAAGTCGTATGAAGAGTTTGGCTCAGATCAGCTAATAATCTCTCGAGAAGGAGACGAACCAATGTAACAAAAGGTTTTCCTTTTAGGGTCCTTTGTGCTAATTGTATGGACAACGATGTAATTTTCCTCTTGTTTATGTCCTTGATGTAAAATATGCTCCCACCGGCCGTGTAAAATGCTAACCTAAAAGTAAGTGGTGAAATTTTAATGAATTTAAGGTTAGTTGTCAATGAGTATGAACTTTCTTAGATTTCAAGCCGAACGACCACAAGGTCAAGGTCATATCTCTACATCATACTTTATGCTGATGATCCCATATCAAAGAATTTGCATGGCGACAGATTTGGCCATATTTTGAAAAAGTCGAAGAGGAAGTAGTATGAAGAGTATGGCTCGATCAACTACTTTCGTGAGAAGGACCCGGACCCAACTGTTTTCCTTCTTTGATTTTAGGATCATGTGTGCTCAATGTATGGACCTCGATGTAATTTACCCCCTTTTAGGTCTAAAAGTGTAAGTGGTGAAATTTATAGGATTATTTTAAGCTTACTTCTCAATGAGTATAAACATTCTTGGCCGAACGACCATGGTCGTCAAGGCTATATACACATCATACTTTATGCTCATGATCCCATGTTAGAGAATGTGCATGGCAACAGATTTGGCCATGTTTTGGAAACAATCGAAGAGCAAGTAGTATTAAGAGTTTGGCTGAGATAAGCTGATCTCTTGAGAAGGAGTCGAACCAGCAATTTTTCATTTTAGGGTCCTTTATGCTAAATGTATGGACCTCGATGTAATTTTTTCTTTTTTGAGGTTCCTTATGTAAAATGTACTCCGATCAACCGTGTAAAGTTCTAACCTAAAAGTAAGTGGTGAAATTTAAATGAATTTAAGCTTAGTTGTCAACGAGTATGAACCATTCTTCAATTTCAAGACGAACCACCAAGGTCAAGGCCATATCTACATCATACTTTATGCTCATGATCCCATATCCAAGAATTTGCATGCCGACAAATTTGGCCATATTTTGAAAACAATCAAAGATGAAGTAGTCTCAAGAGTATGGTTCGATCATCTACTCTCGTGAGAAGGAGCCGGACCATACTGTTTTCCTTGCTTAATTTTAGGGTCCTTTGTGCTAAATGCTTGGACCTCGATGTAATTTCCCCCTTTTTTGGTCCTTGATGTACAATGTACTCCCACCAACCGTGTAAAATGCTAACCTATTAGTAAGTGATGAAATTTCAACGAATTTAAGCATAGTTGTCAACGGATGTGAAAAAATCTTGGATTTCAAGCCGAACGACCACGAGGTCAAGGCCATATCTCTACATCATACTTTATGTGATGATCCCATTCAAGAATTTGGATGGCGACAGATTTGGTCATATTTTGAAAAAAATCGAAGAGCAAGTAGTATGAAGAGTATGGCTCGACTAGTTGCTCTCTCAAGAAGGAGCCGGACCCGATTGTTTTGTTTTCTCAATTTTAGGGTCCTTTGTGCTAAATGTATGGACCTCGATGTAATTTTCCCCTTTTTAGGTCCTTTATCTAGAATGTACTTTATGCTTATGATCCCATATCCAAGAATTTGCATGCCGACAAATTTGGCCATCTTTTGAAAACAATCGAAGATATGAAAAACAAAAAATAATCAATTTCATTTTTCCAAGTGACATGAATTTATTTTCTGAAAAGCAAGTAAGAAGATTTTTTTGATCAGCTGCTCTCTCGAGGAGCCGTACCTGACTGTTTTAAATCCTTGTTTGGTTTTAGGGTCCTTTGTGCTAAATGTATGGACTTCGATGCAGTTTTCCCTTTTTAGGTCCTTGATGTAAAATGTAGTCCCACCATCCATGTAAAATTCTAACCAAACAGTGCAAGTGGTGAAATTTAAACGAATTAAGCTTACTTGTCAATGAGTATGAACATTCTTGGATTTCAAGCCGAACGACCAAGGTCAAGGCCATATCAACATCACACTTTATGCTGATGGCCCCATATGATAGAATTTGCATGGCAACAGATTTGGCCATATTATGAAAACAATCGAAGAGGAAGTAGTATGAAGAGTTTGGCTCAGATCAGCTAATCTCTCGAGAAGGAGCCAAACCAGAAAGTTTTCCTTTTACGGTCCTTTGGGCTAAATGTATGGACCTCCATGTAAATTTCTATTTTTGGTATTTGATGTAAAATATGCTCCACCGATCATGTAAAATGCTAACCTAAAAGTAAGTGGTGAAATTTAAATGAATTTAAACTTAGCTGTCAATGAGTATGAACTTTCTTGGATTTTAAGCCGAACGACCACAAGGTCAAGGCCATATCTCTACATCAAACTTTATGATCCCATATCCAAGAATTTGAATGGCGACCGATTTGGTCATATTTGTAAAACAAGCGAAGAGGAAGTAGTATGAAACGTATGGAGCGATCAGCTGCTCTCTCGAGAAGGAGCCTAACCCGACTACTACTCCCTTTGGCCCAAATTAATTGACTTGCATTTATTAGATCCGAATGCATCTAGCACTAGAACATGTTTATATACATCCGAATCTAGACAAATTCAAGTCAAGTAATTTGAGGGAGTACAATAGAGTAGCAATTCAAACTTTCCGAGTTTCAAAATTTTCACTTCCTTCACAAACATTGGGGGAACGATATTCAATAGATCGTCATTCACAGTACTACTAGTACTACACGGTACAGTGAGTAGTAACAAAAGAAACTTTTTTTACGATAGTACCAAAAGAAAGGACGTCCCAAAAGAAACTTCATTCAACCATTAAGGGGTTGTTTGGTTTAGTGGCTATTTAGTGGATAACACGGGATATCTACTTTTTTTTGGTTATCTAGTGTTTGGTTTAGAGGGTGGAGGGGATATGGATAACCACTTTTGGCTCAAAATGGTGGTTGAGCATATCCCACAAAAAGAGCTGGATGAGCTCAACCACTTTTGGATAGCTCCTCCAACGCGTTTTCTTGTTCGTTCACCCTTCCTCTCGAAAGAAAAATAACCATCTTTTCTTGCCTATGGGCTCGACAAGAGGGCATCCATAGCATAGGCTGTCGGGCAGAGCGGGTGTTCGAATACGCACGTGGGCATAGGCCACCGAGCAGAGTGGGCAGGCAGAAGGGGCGCAGGCAGGCAGGTTGACATGGGGTCGAAGGAAAAAGGGTTGCGAGGTGCCGGCGGTCGTGGCCGCTGCTAGTGAACTGGTGAGGCGGATGAAGAAGACAAGGTGAAAGAGGAAAATGAAAAAACAGTTGGGCCAATAGATTTTGACTAGCTATCCCTAACCACTTTTTATCCCACTTTACCAAACAAAAAAGACTACCCCTAACTAGCTGGTTGGGGATATCCTCATCCCTAAATGACATCCTCTAAACCAAACAGCCCCTAACATAACAACACGAGTTTACATATAAAGGACTTGCTGCTGAACTAGTGTAGGTCCGGCGACTCCTAGCACTAGTCTGCGCCGCCAGCGGCTGCTCGTGACATTGGCACCAACGCCAGCTCCAGCGACACAGCCGGGTCTTGACTCATCGGCACCTCCGGATAACATGGTGGCACCTCCTGAGCCATCAGCGGCACCTCCTGAGCCATCAACGGCACCTCTGGATAACACGGCGGTACCTCCTGAGCCATCGGCGGCACCTCTAGATAACGCGGCGACACCTCCGGATAAGGCAGCGGTACCTCCTGAGCCATCAACGACACCTGTGGATATCGCGGCGGTACCTCCGGAGCCATCGGCAGCTCTGGGAGGGCACTGTGGATGAAGTTGCCGTTGTTGGGGAACCGGTCCTAGTAGTTGGTGAAAATGTTGGCGCCGGTGAACACCACCATCTCGCAGCCACAGAAGGTCTGGCCATAGAGGAGATAGGCGTCCCTGAAGTTGATGAACTTGACCTTCAACGCCCCGTCCGGATTATCGTGGAGGCAATACATATGGTACTTGCGACGACCGTACCCAGCATCGAGGAAGGCGCATGCCAGCTGCCACTTTGTTCTCCGCGGGGAGAAGGCCCAAATGCGCAGGGAATTGTCCTCATGTGCGGCGATGTCGGGGTCTATGCGCTCCGGTACGGCGGGCGGCAGCCGGAAGGTGGCCATGGATGACAGATGAGGATAGAGATGGTTGCTGGAAGCGGGGGATTAGATACGGATTGGTGGTGCGGGGAAGGGGAGAGGATAAATACTACTAGTAGGAAGGAGATGATCCGATGCGTGTGGCAGATTACCGAAGCTTGGGGGCAATCAATGTCGCTGATGAAGCCGATGCGTGTGGCAAGTATCGATGACGATGACTAGGGTAAGCGATTGGACGGAACGCTGACTCTGCTTCCCGCACTCGATGGCCCAGTCATAATTTTGTGGTGCGTCCAAGGGGACCACGACCTCCCCTATCTGTGGGCCCTACGTAGATGATTGAGTTGATGGGTGAAAACAAATTGATAAAGTGATCTCTTTCCTACTCCCTCCGGTCCGAGATTTTCTATATCTATAATATCTGTACCACTAATACAGTATAGTACAACAGTTTTTGAATTTGGTTTTTCCCTTCAATTCTAGAACCTTCCCAACATTGAGTAATCTAAGTCGTTGATCTGCTATGTCCACTCTTGCATCTATGTCTGGCACTTGCTCAGGTGGGAAGCATCACAACAATCACCTCTTCCTTCCCATGTAAGCTTTCACGCAATGGAGTACAACCGTGCAGGCGCAGCAGTGTAGAGAAGGTAGGGGCCCGTGGTGGTCCAGGCCAACTTTCCTTCTGTTTGCCTCGTGCTTCTGCCCAAAAATGAGCTCTGGCTGGATGTTTTCTTTCTCTTCCATATTAGGCTGCTCTTCATAGTGCTAAATAACTTAGGCTAGTAAAACTTTCACATGTTACTACAGTACCTTCAAAGTGTACTGGGTGAAAAAAATATACACCGTTACTTTTTTATAAATGTGGCTCTTTCATATTTTTTGAGCTTTACCTATTACAGAGCATAATTTTATATAGTGATGATATGTCATACTTTATTATTATGTGGGTCTCACGTGCCAACTTACTAATAAAAGGGTGGTGCACAAATACAAAGAGGTCGCTAATCTTGTCCAACTGAACCAGGAATTTGTAAATAATAAGGCCTCAAAATATACAAAAGGACCCTAGTACAGAAAGGAAAGGCGCAATTAGGTAGAGCTTCATTGATTATCAGCTGTGGTATGCTAAAAGAAGGGCACGGCTCGAGGCCGAATCAGAGATTCCTCATTTCCCCCCACCCAAATCGCAATGCTTGGGACGATCACTCTGAAGATGGAAGCCACCGTTCTCAACAGTTCCACCTGCTCCTAGCCCCTCAAGCCCCGGCGGGTCTACAAGGTCTCTCCATTTCTCCCTCACAATCCATTGATTCTTCTTTTGTCGGTTTGTCCGTTCAACTATTTTATTTTTCGAACTTCCGCTTCTATAGTGCGTGGATATTCATCTAGTCTGCCACCGCTGCGTCCGCAAGATCACCTCCTGCCAGAAGTGCGAGCACTCTAGCGGCGGACACCCACGAGCCTGAAGGGTTCCATAGCAGAAAACAAAAAAATTCTATCTACTCGAACACTAATACCAGGATCTATACTACGTAGACATAAGTAACGGAGAAGGAATACAGTATTCATACCTTTGCAGAGAGAGGCACGCCTTAAGCAGGAAGGCGTATATTGATGAAGACGAGCAGCACCCCAAGTGTGGTGCCTCTGAAGTTCGTCACACGTCCGGTGTAGTGGACGTCAACCGGGCTCCGATCCAGCCGATCAGCGGAAGAAGTAGATGCCACGAGGTCCACGACGGTAGTGTGAAGGTGGAGAACTCAACCACAAGGTCCTCCCCAATATTACGGGGAAGTCCTCAGTAGAAGAGAGAGAGAGAATGAGAGGAATGGGTGTGTCTCCAAGGGGAAGGGGGCCCTATATATAGTAGGAGGGGGGGCGCACCACCCAGGGGCCAGGCGGTGTGGGACTATTCCTACACCCGTCGGCCACCTTGGGGCAGCCGCCGGCCCTAGGTGGGCCCCACTCGGGTGGCCCATTAGCCCTAGGCCGGCTGGCCCCCTCTCCCTTGGCGCCTTGCCCACTTGGGCCTCCCCTCGGGTGAGGCCCATTAGCAATATGGTGCCTTTAAAAAAAAATATTTAATATTAATTCTCCAATTAACATTCAAATACACATATTATATTATTCCTTCATTCCGGAACATCTTCCGGACCGCTTTCCGATCTCCATCGGATGTTGCCGAAACTATTCTGGTGTCTCTCTCTCTATTTCTCATACGATACCTCATCTACCCTAAGCGTCCCCACCCTTAAGCGTGACATCCTTCGGTTTGGAAACACTCCAGACATGATAGAGATCACTCTCATATCAATGATCAACAGAGGGACCTGGATGGCCATGTGACCCCCGTGTGTTTCACGAATTCAATCGCTCGAACCGTGAGATAGTCGTTCCCCATTCCTTTTGTCATACGATACCTAATTCATCCGAGACTTGATCTTCGGTATCCCTATACCTTAGTTCGATCTCATTACCGATGAACTTGTTTTCACGTTCTCATGTCGTTGCATTCTGTGACCTAGTCACATGCTTGCAAGCTTCATTAATGCAACGTCACCGAGATGGCCACATGTATCTGTCCATTACATAGACTAGACAAATCCTGGTCTTGATGATTCTTGATAACCATCTAAGCTTCTTCCAGAATGGTGATTTGCATTACCTCACAGTCAAAGGATCAGGTTGCGAGGTTCTCTGTGTTTTATCATCAATGGTGAACTTTGTAACTAGATCTCATTACAATATAACGGTCGAATGTTTGTATATCATGTTATTCAACTAATAACATGACCTCATTGTCAGTTGGCATAAATGCCCATGATCTTGAAACATACACCATCCTCATGACCAATGAACTAGTTCACTAGAGGTAACTAGAGACACAGTTTGTTTACATACCACACGTGTATTAACGTTTCGTATTAACACAGTTATAGCACAGTATGAAACGTATTATGAACATACAGGAGGTACATCAAATAATACACTTTATTATTTGCCTCTAGGGCATAACTCCTTCAGTCTCCCACTTGCACTAGAGTGTACAAAACTAGTTTATAATAGGCAGGAACCTAACACCAATGGAATATCGGTGTTGTTCGTGCTTGTCATGTTGGAGAGCTTTAGTCAAAGGATCTGCTACATTCAGTTCCGTATCTACTTTGCAAATCTTGACTTCACCTTCGTCAACAATCTGCCGAATGACGTGAAATCTAAGTTTGATGTGTTTGGCTGTGGAATGAGTTCTTGGTTCCCTTGCATTTGCAATAGCTCCCGTGTTATCACAATAGATTGTCACGGGGTCTTGTGCATTGGGAAAAACTCCTAGTTCGATGACGAAATTCCTTAGCCAAACAGCTTCGTTTGCTGCATCAGCTGTAACAATGTATTCAAACTCCATTGAAGATTGTGCCACCACCGGCTGCTTCTTGCTCTTCCAGCTTACCGCCCCACCATTCACCAAGAAAACAAATCCTGTCTGAGACTTCGAGTCATCATGATCTGAATTCCAGCTTGCATCCATGTAACCTGTTACGTTTAGGGCTTCATCATTTCCTCCATAGATTAGGAACATATCCATTGTTCTTCTCAGATACTTTAGGATATTTTTCACAGCTGTCCAGTGATCCGGTCCTGGATTACTCTGATATCGGCTCGTCAAACTAAGAGCCAATGCTACATCAGGTCGGGTACTAAGCATTTTATACATGATAGATCCTATTGCAGAAGCATAAGGGACGTCAGACATCTTTTCTGTATGATTGTCCGTTGCAGGACATTGAGTCACACTCAAGTTGCAATTCTTCATCATAGGTGTAAAACCCCTCTTGGTGTTTTCCATTTTGAACCTCTTCAAAATCTTATCTATGTAAGTACTCTGACTCAATGCTATTAGGTTTCTTGATCTATCTCTATAGATCTTGATTCCTAATATGTATGCAGCTTCACCTAAATTCTTCATGGAAAATTGGTTGCTCAAATACGCTTTTACGCTATTCATAAGATCCACATCGTTTCCCATGAGTAATATGTCATCCACATATACTACTAAGAAAACTACCGAGCTCCCATTCGCTTTCTTGTAAACACAGAACTCTTGTTGGTTCTGGATAAATCCAAAACACTTGATCACTTGATCAAAACATTAGTTCCAGCTCCGAGATGCTTGCTTCAACCCATAAATGGACCGTTGGAGCTTGCATACCTTTCCAGCATCCTTAGGATCAACAAAACCTTCTGGTTGCATCATATACAACTCTTCATCAATGTGACCATTGAGGAATGCGGTCTTGACATCCATCTGCCAAATTTCATAGTCGAAATGTGCAGCAATTGCTATTAAAATCCTGATAGCCTTAAGCATCACCACGAGAGAGTAAGTCTCATCGTAGTCAACTCCTTGGATTTGTCGAAAACCCTTTGCGACAAGTCAAGCTTTGTGAATAGTTACATTACCATTCGCATCTGTCTTTTTCTTAAAGATCCATTTATTTTCCACGGCCTTGCGACCCTCTGGAAGATCCACCAATGTCCAAACTTCGTTTTCATGCATGGATCCTATTTTGGATTTCATGGCTTCTAGCCATTTCTCGGAGTCAGCACTACCCATAGCTTCTTTGTAGTTCGTAGGTTCATCTTGATCATCTAACATGACATACATTACAAGGATATTGTACCAATCTGGAGTGGCACGAACCCTTGTAGACCTGCGAACCTCAGGAGCCTCGACGTCATTGTTTTGATCAGCATCAATGGACTCTTCCTCCATGTTGGAGAGCGGTTTCGGAACAGCTTCCGTTGCGCTACTCGGGATACGGAGAGAAGGATCAACAATTTCATCTAACTCAATTTTCCTTCCACTCACCCCTTTTGCAAGAAACTCTTTCTCGAGAAAGGTGCCGGTTTTTGCGACAAGTGTTTTGCCTTCGGCTTTATTGTAGAAGGTATATCCAACAGTTTCCCTTGGATATCCTACAAAGATACATTTTTCCGATTTGGGTTCGAGTTTGTCAGGTTGCAGTTTCTTAACATACGCCTCACATCCCCAAACTTTCAAAAAAGAAAACTTTGGCTTCTGCCCATACCATATATCATATGGTGTTGTCTCCACGGATTTGGATGGTGCTCTGTTTAAAATAAAAGCGGCGGTTTCTAACACGTATCCCCAAAAAGACATAGACAAATCAGTTAAAGACATCATGGACCGTACGCTATCCAATAGGGTTCGGTTACGACGTTCCGACACACCATTACGCTGTGGTGTCCCGGCTGGCGTAAGTTGTGGGATGATCCCACAGTCCTTCAAGTGCATGTTAAACTCATAACTCAAATACTCGCCTCCCCGATCCGATCGAAGGTGCTTGATTTTCTTGTTAAGTTGATTCTCTACCTCTTTCTGAAATTCCTTGAACTTTTCAAAGGTTTCAAACTTGTGCTTCATTAAGTAGATTTATCCATATCTACTCAAGCCGTCAGTAAAGGTAACAAAGTAACGATAACCATTGCGTGTTGAGACACTCATTGGTCCACATACATCTGTATGTATGATCCCAAGTAGGTCTACAACTCTCTCCACTACGCCGGAGAATGGTGTCCTGGTCATCTTGCCCATGAGGCATGGCTCACATGTATCAAGGGATTCGAAATCCAATGATCCAAGAAGCCCTTCTGAATGAAGCTTCTTCATGCGCTTTATGCCAATATGACCAAGACGGCAATGTCATATGTACATGGAATTATTGTCACTGTGCTTACAACGTTTAGCATCAACACTTTGGATGTGTGTATTACAATCAAGATCAAGTAGGAATAAACCATCACATACAGGAGCATGAACATAGAAAATATCATTCATATAAATTGAACAACCATTTGTTCTTAATTTAAACGAATAATGGTCTTGTAACAAGCAAGACCCACTCACAATATTCATACTCAATGCGGATACATAATAGCATTTATTCAAAACCAACAATAATCCTGACGGTAGATGGAGATGCAGGGTGCCGACGGCCATCACTTCGACTCTCGAACCATTGCCGACCTGCATCGTCACCTCGTCCTTCCTCAGGCGCCTCCTACTCTGCAGATCCTGCTGAGAGTTTCAAATGTGAGCAACAGATCCGGTGTCAAATACCTAGGTGTTACTCCTGGTGCTTGTAAGGAATACATCAATAACATGTATATCATATATACCTTTGTCCGGGATGGCTATCTTGCCAGCTCGCTTGTCTTCAAGGTACTTAGGGCAGTTGCGTTTCCAGTGCCCATCCCCTTTGTAGTAGTAGCACGAAGTGCCGGGCTTAGGGTCAGGCTTTGCAGTCTTTGGGGTGCTAGGAACAAACCTTCCATCCCTCTTAGACTTCTTACCCTTGCCTTTTCCCTTTTGCCCCGGTTTCTTAAAGTTGGCAGTCTTGTTGACCATCAACACCGTGTGCTCCTTCTTGATTTCAACCTCAGTAGTTTTGAGCATGGCGAACACCTCAGCAAGGGTCTTGGTCATCCCTTGCATGTTGTAGTTCATCACAAAACTCTTATAGCTAGGGGGCAACGAGTGCAGCGCCCTATCTATGGCGAGATCCATCAAGATTTTGCAATCCAGGGCGTTTAGACGCTTAACATAGCCAGACATTTTGACCACGTGCTCACTAATACTGATGTGATCTTCCATTTTAGCAGAGAAGAATAGCTCGGAAGCATCATACCACTCTACACGAGCCTGCGGAGCAAAGACGGCTTTGAGATCTTCAATGATCTCAAAAGCATTCATCTTCTCAAAACGCTTTTGAAGCTCCGGCTCCATGGCATAGAGCATTCCACTCTGGATGAGGGAGAAATCGTCCGCCTTGGATTGCCAGACATTCTTTTTGTCCTGAGAGGCAAAATCTGCAGGCTTAGCTGGAAGCTTAGCCTCGATGACATAAGTCAACTTGTAGGGGACTAGGAGGATCCTAAGATTGCGGAACCAAGCGGTGAAGTTGGTTCCATCAGTTTTCAACTTGTCCTTCTCGAGGAAAGTGCTAAGGTTGAAGGTGGGTGGGTGAGACATCTACAAAGGAATTTGCAAAGTATTTAGACTATGTTCATAATAATGAGTTCGAATATTAACTAAAAGAACTCCCACTTAAACGAACATCCCTCTACTCGTTTAGTGATCACATGATCCCTATCCCCTGCACCTCCCCGATCATCACGGCCATCAGTGCAGTATCAAAGGTGGACATTCTCTAATGTCGATCACATCAACCATGTGATTCATGCTCGACCTTTCGGTCTCTTGTATTCCGAGGCCACGCTTCTCTAGCGTGCTAGACTCGCCAGTCCTAACTCGTGTGTATTCGCAGTGCAACATGGCTTGCACCCACTGTATGCGAACGTAGATATGTCTGACCCCCGATCATCATGGCCAGCCTCATACCGAAGAACTTTCTTGGTGGTGCACACACAAGGGGAATGCGATAACTGGAATACTACGAGGGATTATCTATTGTGCTATCGTCTAGTAAGTATACTAGCACAATAAGTAATACTTCTAAAGTAAAGTGTTATGACATGGCTATAGCTTTACGATCACCATCAATAGCTCCAATGAGAGTTTCACAAACTCGTCATTGCCATGTTGTAACACTTGCCCCTATGCAATAACGAAGATAGACGCTTCTATATAGACTATTGCATGTTTTACGCGGCTTTAGGGCTTTCGCAGTAGAACCCCTTCCCACCTACGAACGTCGAGCCACAACATGGATTCAATGATTGCCGTTCTTCTTCTCTTTTCAGGGCCCTCCGGTGTCAATGCCATATCAAATACTGTAGAGAGACAGACACCCCCCTAAGCCACTTTGATTCGTGGAACAGTCTCGTGAATCACCACGTGAGGTCAGTTGGGGGCCGCTTCATCAAACAGTGCCGCGATATGAACAATAATACTAAAGAGGGTAGCAACTAGAGAATCAATGCGCACATATTGCTGTGTGTTCTATCTGTACGACATGTCTACCCATAGCCCGCTCTCATACCACTGAAGGGTTCCGTAGCAGAAAACAAAAAATTTCTATCTACTCGAACACTAATACCAGGATCTATACTATGTAGACATAAGTAATAGAGAAGGAATACAGTATTCATACCTTTGCAGAGAGAGGCACGCCTTATGCAGGAAGGCGTATATTGATGAAGACGAGCATCACCCCAAGTGTGGTGCCTCCGAAGTTCGTCACACGTCCGGTGTAGTGGACGTCAACCAGGCTCCGATCCAGCCGAGTAGCGGAAGAAGTAGATGTCGGATCGCCGATCACACGACGGTAGTGTGAAGGTGGAGAACTCAACCACGAGGTCCTCCCCAATATTACGGGGAAGTCCTCAGTAGAAGAGAGAGAGAATGAGAGGAATGGGTGTGTCTCCAAGAGGAGGGGGGCCCTATATATAGTAGGAGGAGGGGCGCACCACCCAGGGGCCAGGCGGTGTGGGACTATTCCCACACCCAACGGCCACATTGGGGTAGCCGCCGGCCCTAGGTGGGCCCTACTCGGTGGCCCATTAGCCCTAGGCCAGCTGGCCCCCTCTCCCTTGGCGCCTTGCCCACTTGGGCCTCCCCTCGGGTGAGGCCCATTAGCAATATGGTGCCTTTTAAAATAAAATAAATATTTAATATTAATTCTCCAATTAACATTCAAATACACATATTATATTATTCCTTCATTCCGGAACATCTTCCGGACCCCTTTCCGATCTCCATCGGATGTTTCCGAAACTATTCCGGTGTCTCTCTCTACTTCTCATACGATACCTCATCTACCCTAAGCGTCCCCACCCTTAAGCGTGACATCCTTCGGTTCGGAAACACTCCGGACATGATAGAGATCACTCTCATATCAATGATCAACAGAGGGACCTGGATGGCCATGTGACCCCCATGTGTTTCACGAATTCAATCGCTCGAACCTTGTGAAGTCGTTCCCCATTCCTTTTGTCATACGATACCTAATTCATCCGAGACTTGATCTTCGGTATCCCTATACCTTAGTTCGATCTCGTTATCGATGAACTTGTTTTCTCGTTCTCATGCCGTTGCATTCCGTGACCTAGTCACATGCTTGCAAGCTTCATTAATGCAACGTCACTGAGATGGCCACATGTATCTGTCCGTTACATAGACTAGACAAATCCTTGTCTTGATATGTACTCCTCTACGCATTCCTTCGGAAAACCTGAGTGGCACCTTTTTGATCACCCTGTTACGAGATGATTCTTGATAACCATCTAAGCTTCTTCCAGAATGGTGATTTGCATTACCTCACAGTCAAAGGATCAGGTTGCAAGGTTCTCTGTGTTTTATCATCAATGGTGAACTTTGTAACTAGATCTCATTACGATATAACGGTCGGATGTTTGTCTATCATGTTATTCAACTAATAACATGACCTCATTGTCAGTTGGCATAAATGCCCATGATCTTGAAACATAGACCATCCTCATGACCAATGAACTAGTTCACTAGAGGTAACTAGAGACACAGTTTGTTTACATACCACACGTGTATTAACGTTTCGTATTAACATAGTTATAGCACAGTATGAAACGTATTATGAACATACAGGAGGTACATCAAATAATACACTTTATTATTTGCCTCTAGGGCATAACTCCTTCAGAGCCCGCCAAGGACGCCGTCCTATCAGCGGCTAGGGGCGAGTGCGCCCACAAAGGCTGTAGTAGTTTGCTACCCTACTATGAACTCCACGAGCATGAAATCATGTGCCAGTATGCTCCCTGCACTTGCACGGAGACCGGTTGTGACTTTGCCGCCCCGCCGCCACCGCTCGTCGCCCACCTCGAAGCGGTCCACTCGATCCAAGTGCACAAGATCCAGAATGCCACCACCAAAGCTTTCCAGGAGCTGGTGCCGCTATCGGGCGAGCCGTCCTGCCGGCTCGTCATTGTTGCGGAGCAGGACGGCGTCGTGTTTGTTCTGACGATTGGATCTGTAAGCACGATCCCCCTCATGTCTGTGGTCTGTGTTAGGGCCGCAATGGGTGACTTTCCGGTGTATAGGGTAAGGATGTGGGCGGAATGCCCGCTGCTGCTCTCCTGGACGGACGATAGGAGGAGGGCCGGCAGCGTGACGGTGGAGCTCGATGCGCCGAGCTCCGCTAAGTCGGGTGAGGTCACGTTTGAGGACCTTACGTCTTACTTGGCGGTGCCACCTCATTACCTGGTCAGTCCTGCTACCTCGAAGGAGATGTGTTTCTTCTTTCGCGTCGAGTTTTAGCGGTGATGTAAGCTGTTGTTAATTAGTTTAATTGCAGAATGATCGTTTGCATACCAGGAATGGTGGATTTTTTAGTACTAGTACTCTATCTCTATCCTAAGAAATAAGTCTCCCTTATTTTTGTTTTTTGTTTGACCAAGATTTACTCTAAATATATATAAAGAATGTTGGTACTGTACAAATTTAGCATCATTGGAAAGTTGTTTCAATACGAATTCAACGAAACAAATTTTACACATATAAGTAAATTTTATTTGCTCCATTTATTTGGTCAAACTTTACTTTGGAGCACACGTGCGCCTTATTCCTTGAAACGGAGGTACTAGATGAGTTCGTGGATGTAGTACTCTCCTGAGTATTTTTCATGAAGTCTTAACTTCCGATGGGTTGGGTTCATCAGTGGATGTACTCTGCTGAGTAGTAAGCAGAATAGTATTAAGGCTCTCTGTTTAGGAAGGCCATAGGGCTAATTCACAATACTACCAAGTAGATGAACTCTAATTAATTTATGTATGCACGACTATTTTTTCATGCATGATATGCTAGATAAAAAAAGGGGAACATGATGAGAGATGAAACAACATGCATTGGGAGACTAAGAGAATAGAGATATCTAAATTAATGAGTCACGGGAATTAAGACAATAAAGAGGATAGGTCTTATTATAATTTCTAACAATTTTAAAAAGCTCTCTGGCCTCATAATACTAAACAGAGGTAGGAGTACTGGTCAACATACATTCGGGAGTACTAGTATGTACTACTAGTACAATAGTGGAGTACGGTAGTAGTAGTAGTACTCCCCTCCGATTCATATTAATTGTCACTGGATTCGGATGTACTTGTATCTAGCACTAAAACATGTCTAGATACATCCATTTTTGCGACAAGTAAATATAGCCATTTTTGGAATAGTACTAGTTTGGTTAGAAGAAATCATATTTTTTCCACAGTAGGGACGGTGGTTTTTTGCTATTAGTAGTACTAGTACATAGCAGGTAGTAGTAATATATATGTTTATACAGTACTAACTCAACATACATTCGGGCAATCGACAAATGTTCATCTTGCGGTTCTGCTGCTATAGTGCTACTAGCAGTTTTTCAGGTGCCCATTCACCCTCTGTCTTTCAGCAGTACTCCGCCTATAAAATTATAATCTGCCATGCCTGTTGATTGACAAGACAATTCATTCAAAATAAAAGAAACTGCTGCGATTCCTTGCATTAATTCTTGCCTCCGCCCCTTGCATGCATGCAGTATATACATGCATTAACTTCTGCGAGTAGTATAGTACAAGTAGGAGTAGTACCAAGCAAGGATATACCATAACGCAAAGATATACTCGTAGGTCACATGGTGTACCATTCTGAGTCTTCGTCTTCTTCTTTGGTCTGCTTGCCCTTGCCCTTACCCTTCTTCCTTAGTTCTTTTTTTGGTTGAACATTTCGAGAGTTTGTTGACCCCTCTCGAAGTTCACTATCCGCCTGTATACCTCTTAGGTCGCGTAGGCATCAAGGCTTGCATACTTGATCTTCTCTTCGGTCAGGGGCATGTTCCCCCACTGCTTGTGGTCCACATCCTCCTTCTTCTTCTTCTTCATGACTTTGTAACGGATGTCTATGAGGGCCTCCGCGTAGTCAGCCAAAGAATCCTTCTCATTCATGGAGCCAACAGGCTTCCACCTCTTCTGGATGTCCACGAAGTTCATCACTGGTACTAGAGAACGCCTAAGCGTGATACGGTCATTCCCGATGTCGACACCTGCAACAGAAATGTTAGCGTTGGCGAGGAACTCTGCTAGCTTTGAGCATGGCTGGTCGGCCTGGCAAATGTGGTAGACTAGGAAATCCATGCCCACACATAGCTGGACGATAGCAGCATTCCGCGTCGATGATTGCTCATTGGTGTACTCGACATCGAGGCTAACAATCTTGTCGTCTGTTTCCTCTAGGAGCTTTTGGATTTTCTCGATGTAACCGTTCACCACCGACGCTTTGTTGGTATACGCCACCTGTAGTGTGGTGTTGCCAGGGTCCACGAAGTAGTACATCTTGTCCAACGGCGCCGCCATGTACTGTGATTGGAGCCTTCTTTTGTTTTGCAGAGGTCCGGCCGGGTCATCGAAAAGGAATGGGATAGAGAAGAAAGGAACCGCTAGGAAGATCGAGAGATGCATGCATGAGCGGTTCTGGAGACGAAAGGGCATGTAGTTTCCCCTGGCCCCGCCCACGTACTCCTATAGAATATAATTTATTTACCGATCAGTTTCACGGACGCGGATTATTTACGGCCATAGGTTGATTTCTAGATTATACAAAAAGTACAAGAACCAAACACACGTGATACTTTATGAACGAAGATCAAAAGTATAAATATATTTTGAGTTTCACCTACTACTATAATTTTATATAAAAAATGATATGTCATACTTATATTATTTGATTCTCACGTGCAAGGCACTTGCAACTCACTAGTTATTTCTTATCTTATCTTATCTTACCACTATATATCTACCATTATAATGGAGCAGTTTTGAATTGGATCCTTAGCACCAATCCTTACCATTGGACTGTTAGATCCAATGGTTCATAGCACATAGATTCGTGTTGAATAGTACCTACAACAAAATCCACCATTTTCGAGAACCATCATGTCACCATTCCCAAAATTTCATAGCATAGTAGGCTGTATTCTCTCTACTACTACAATGGAGCAGTTTTGAATTGGATCCATAACACCAATCCTGAACGTTGGGATGTTAGATCCAATGGTTCAGAGGAGCTGGATTCATGTTGAATAGTACCTAGACGTTCGGCATATCACCACTATATAAAATTTTAATAGGTAAAGCATAAAAAATATAAATTTGATCAACATCTATAAAGTATGGGTGTATATTTAGTTCTTGTACTTTTATATCATTTAGAAGTCAACGATAATTAGCTATCTAAAACTTGAAAATTCTGGTAACATGGTCTAGAGAAACGAGGGAGAAGATTCTAGAATGATGGAGAAGTGTGTTTTGAGTTTTGTGCATACCATTCATTGTGATGAAGACTCTCAATAAAATCTTCTAGATGCTAGAATGGAAAAAAAGATCCAACGGCTGGAAATGTTGGGATTCGTGAGTCTTGATCCAACGGTCAATATTCAAAGTTATTCGTACACATTTCCAGCACTGGATCAAGACTCTCGAATCCCAACATTGCCAGCAGTTGGATCTTTTTTTCCATTTTAGCATCTAAAAAATACTACTCCCTCTATCCATAAATAACTTACTTGGGTTTGTCTACATTCAAATGTATCTATACACTAAAATGCATCTAAATATATTTGAATCTAGACTAAACCAACTCAGTTATTTGTGGACGAAGGGAGTACTTTTGATAGTCTTTAGCACAATGTATGCATATTATACCATACACTATGTGAGCACAAAGCGAACCAAAGAGCCACATGGTTCGGTTCCATACATTTTTTAGAAAACCATACAAGCGATTCAATGCATGAGAGAAAAGAAGCAAACCAACAAGTCAATGCGGTTCAAAGGATTGGATCTTTCATGAGCAGTGCATTAGGCCCACATGGTAGAGAGAGTTGTTAGCTTTGTAGAGAGAGGATGCACATAAAATATAACTGCATGGCTGACACACTCATCATACTCTAAATAAATAGCGACTTCACACATTGCAGCAAAACACCATCGGTTCCTAACTCTGACACATTTTGCTTTAAACTGAATACACGTAGTACATGGTCTTACTACTCCAAGTTACTTACCACTCATACTAGTCTTAGAGCATCTCTAGCATGGAAAAAATAGTGCGCTATTTCACGCTATGTAGCGTGATATAGCGTATTTGGAGAGTGCACGATATTTTTTAAAGATTTTGCTCGGTATGGCGCTATTTTTTCAATAGCATGTTATATCGCGCTAAAACATCATAGCGTTAGCGCTATTTCAAGTATAGGGCGTTATTTTTTTGTTGGCGGGTGTGGAGTAAGATAACATATGATGAATGTGTTGACTAAGCAAACATACAATGCAAATTTGATTATTAAACTTAAGTGATCTTGTCAAGCCGCCGCCTCCTCCTGCAACACGTGGCGATGTACCTAGATTCAGCCCTACCGGTTATCCTCCAACTTGGATAGCACCGGAATCGATTATGCACGTGAAAGTATTACTCTAGGCAATTCATTACGTGCTGAAATTGTTTATATACATGTTATATTTTTAAATTTTTACAAAAACATGTTCTATAAAATAGCGCGTCATTAGCACGCTATAACTTTCTTATCCTTTGAAGAAAAGCCACGCTAAATTAAATAGCACGCTAGTATTTTTTGTCTTGATCTCTAGTTGCTTGTGTAAATTTGGTACTCTCTTAGGCCCTCCGCAGCATGTGAAAAAATCACTTTACAAGAATCAGGCACCGTTGCCCAATCGATGCCACCAAATTTTTTCAGGGAACCGGAGCACCTAGGTGCTCCGATGCCCCAAACTCTTCACCCAATAGAATAGCAATATATGTGTACTATGCATGTTGTTGAGAGGACCTTCACCAAAGATAATCCATGGAGATTGGTCTAGTTAATTTGTTTATCACGTTGTGGGGCATCTATTTATTTTTTGGCCAAAGTGATCACATTGTGAGCTCGGTGCCTCAAAAGAATTTCTAGGCATCACTTATGAGGTGGCAACTTTTCTATCTATTGAGCATCGACCACGCTATGGAAGACCTTAGAGCATATCTAGTGGCTTTTCTACATTTGGTAGTCTACAACTTAACTTTATAGATAATGGTGTAAAAAGATTCCTTTTTACATGACTTGAGTTTTCTAGTGGATAGTCTAAATTTGATAGTCTATATGTCCATCTACACACAAATAGTCAATATACATAGCAAGTACAACAAATGCTCTGATTTGGCGCGGGAGCGAGCTCGGAAGCGACCAACTTTGCTTTAGACATGGTGGCTCAATTGTCCAAATATGGACAACGAGTAGCCTGTTAGAAGGATGCCTAAATTTTAGACCACCAGACACACAAGCCACCGGATGCATTTTTTGGTCCATGGTGGTCTATATTTTCGCTAAAAAAATTTAAATAATACGAATTATTTAATCAGTATCACGAATAATACACAAAATTAGAAAATTTGAAAAATAGCGTGGCCTCGGTAGTTCAACTACCGACAAGTACTAGTTAGCAGTTCAACTACCGATTAGTACTTATCAGTAATTGAACTACCGATTGGTCATTGAACAACCGATTAGTACTTGTCAGTAGTGCCATCATAAGCTGACCTATCGGTTGTTCAATTACTGACTAGTACTAATCAGTAGTTGACCGACTAATACTTGTCCGTAGTTGAACTACCGAGGCCGCGCTAGTTTTCAAAATTTCTAATTTGTGTATTATTTGTGATATTGATTAAATAATTCGTATTATTTTTTAAAAAATTGCCTATATTTGGCTTAGACTACCGGATACACTAGCCACTAGAGATCCTCTTAGGCTGGTCATAGTGGGAAACATACTACTCTAGTTCATCTTACTACGTACCTTCATGTGTGTACGTAATTGAGCCGAAGGTAAAGACCTTATTTTTGCATAAATGGCTCCGGAAATATTTCGTACCTAGAAAGGCTAGGACATTACAGTAAACTATTTTTTCTAGTCATTGGACTATAGATACTCCTAGGATAGGATGGGATATTATTATTCTATATCTTTTGAACTGTGTAGCCAAATTCAAAATCTCAGAGTGGCAAATTCTCCCACCTCACCTCCACTGAAATATTTCGAGTGGTCACACGCCCCAACTTGTAGCCGTACGAAATTCCTTTTCTACCCCTGACAATTCCCTATCTACTAATGTCGGGGCGTGGGTATGGTTCGTAATCCCCCTCCCCCTGGGGGCCCAGGGGTCCCCACTGCTCTGAAGCTGGGTATGAAGGAAATATGCCCTGAGAGGCAATAATAAAGTTGTTATTATGTATTCATCGTATATGATAGATGTTTATTTTGCATGCTATAATTGTATTGATCAGAAACGTCAATACATGTGTGTTTAATAAACAAAAAGGGTTCCTAGTTATGCCTCTCTTATAGACTAGCTTGTTGATTAACAAGATGATCAAGGTTTCCTAATCATGGACATTGGATGTTGTTAATAACAAGGTCACAACATTTGTGAAATGAAGTGATGAACATTCATCCGAGGTATAGCATTACGATTAAGTCATTATGTTTATATTGCTATAACATCATACGAACTAATCTTTATCCTTAGACCATGAGATCATTTTAATTGCTAACAACGGAAGAGTATCTTGATAACATCAAACATCACACCATAACAGGGTGACTATAAAGATGGGTCCAGTGCTACGAAGGTGTTATGTTGAGGCTCATGGATCAAGAGTGGAATTTGTCAATCCCGAGGACGGATAGATATACTCTGGGCCCTCTCGGTGATATCACATTGAGATAGCTTGCAAGCAAGTGATGTGATCACTAGAATATTATATCACGAGAACGAGAAAAGAGTGCATGTCGGTAACGAGATCAAACTAGGTATTTGGATACCGATGATCGAATCTCGGACATGTATTATATCATGAGACAAAGGGATTAAGTTACTAGCGTTAAAGGTTCTCACGATCACAGAAGTCATCGTTGAATGTGTAGGAGTCAGTATGGATCTCCAGGTCCCGCTTCTGATTATTGATCTAAGAGGAGTCTCAATCATGTCTGCATTATTCGTGAACCGTAGGGTGACACACTTAAGGGTTACCGGACACCATTTTGGAGCACATATGTTTTAGACGAAAGGATTGCAAAGCGCAGGAATTGTTTCGATCGAAAACGGAATTGTTTCGGGTGAAATTGCAGAAAGTGGTTATGCATGTGATATTGAAATGTTGCAAGGGGTTTTATGTGAATGTTTGTTAATTAAAGTAAGTAACAAAATTCTGACTAAATTTAATAAAAGAGTTTTATTAAATGAGAGAGCATTAAACTTAGAGAATTTTAATGCATTTAAAGTGGAGACTTTAAAAGAGAATGTGAAGGGGCATTTTAATGTGGAGGAGTTACCACCACATGAATGGGGGAGGTGAGGGATCACCCACCATGAGGCGCCAGCCATGGGGAGGGGCACCCCCCTCCTCCTATAAAAGGCCCCCTCTTCCTCCTTCTTGCTCACACCTCCTTGTGAAGGATCTCTCTCCCCCTCTAGAATTATTTCCCCATGGTCTCGGATTAGCGAGATACATGTTCCCGGTGGCATTTCATCTAGAAGGAGTTGCTGCTTCCGTTGGATTGCTGGAGCGAGGAGGTGGAGGTTGTCCGGTGGCTTGAACGTGTATGCGAGTACGGATGCGCTGCTGAGTTGTGGCGCTCGGACTTCCACTCGATCTTGAGATCGGCAAGTGTACGACTACATCAACCACGAGTTCCTACTTGTTAACAAAACTCGTTGTCTTCGAGGGTACGTTCTCGTTAGATGTATGTCCACCCGTTGCTTTGTACCTAGTAGATAGATCTTGGCGTGTAGTTCTCATCGTAGAACAAAAATTCTATGCTACGGACCCAACAGTGGTATCAGAGCCTGATCTATGCGTAGGTGCTTTGCACGGGTAGTACACATATGTTTATATGTGGACAATGATGATCATGTTATTGCATCTTCTATGTATTTTGGATATTGGGGGCATAGTGGGATGAAGCGGCCCAGACCAACCTTACATGTCATCGTACATGAGACCGGTTCCACGACTGACATGCAACTAGTTTTGCATAAGTGGCTGGCGGGTGTCTATCTCTCCTACTATAGTCAATATCTGATTTACAACGAGTTGCTAATAACTTGGTTATCCTCGTTGTGGTTCATGTTCGTAGGTAAGAATGGTTCTATCTCCGAAAGCCCTAAGCCACGTAAAACTTGCAATTGATAAATTAGAGGCGTCTAGTTTAGATCGTTGTTGGGCTAGTGTCTTGATATGGTATTGTTGTAAGTAGATGTATGATATATACTCTTACAACACACTCAACATGTAAGTTCCATAGACCTTGGCCTTACACACAAAGGAATGATAGAGATCATACCACAATGCAAATGATAGAGATCAAATGCATGGACCATATCATGTCACTTTACACATTAGATGTTAGCATCTTATACTGCTAGTTTGGCGCTTTTTGTAGCATTGTAAGATGATCCCTCATTTAGATATCAAGATAAAATGTGTTCTTCCTTAAGTATGCACCGTTCTGTGGATCGTGTTTCGAGACATCACGTGATGATCGGGTGTACTCGACTCTACGCTTTCATATAACGGGTGTAAGATAGTTTTACACACGCGAATACTAAGGTTCTTACTTGGCGAGCCTAGCATGTACAGACATGGCCTCGGAACACGAACCGAAAGGTTAAGCATGAGTCATATGGTTGATATGATGCCCATATAGATGCTCGCCTTTGAAGCTACACTGACTCACGTGATGATCGGACTTGGTGTAGTGGATTTGGTTCATGTAATCACCAAAAAGACACGAGGGATGTCGTTTTTGAGTGGGAGTTCATTAGTAATTTGGATTAATTGAACTCACTCTATCATAAACTTAGTCTAAATAAACTTTACAAATTCTGTTGTAGATGGCACCACCTGCTTTTAATTTCAATGTGTTCTTGAAGAAAGAGAAACTTGCTGCGAATGGTAGCAATTTCACCAACTGGGCCATGAATTTGAGGATTCTCCTCATGATGGGTTCGTGTCATGGAAAACAAAAATTTTCTACCGCAAGAACGAACAAAACCTAGATCTAATCTAGATAAAAGCCAAGATCTAATCTATGAGACATGAGCAACGAGATAGATAGGAACTAACCCTCGTAGATCCGAAAGCGTTAACGAGATTAGATCTCGTGGTTGATGTAGTCGATCACTTGCCGATCTCAAGATCGTGTGGACGATCCTTCCGGCGTCGCGATCCAGCAGCGCTTCCGCCCTCGGTCAAGTAGACGATTCTTCCGGCGTCGCGTTCCAGCAGCGCTTCCGCCCTTGGTCAAGTAGACGATCCTTCCGGCGCCACGATTCGGCAGCGCTTCCGCAGTCGGTCACACGTGCGGAGTCGAAGCAGACCTTCCTCTCCCCGTTCCAGCGAGCAGCGGAGGTAGTAGATCTTCTCCACGGAATCCTAGCAGCACGACGGCGTGGTGGTGGTGGTGGAGTAGAGAATTCTGCAGGGCTTCGCCTATGCCTGTGCAGAATATGGTGGAGGAGAGAGGCGGCAGAGATTAGACGTTATGAGAGCGTTCAAGGAGGGGCGCCCCTGCCCCTCTATTTAAAGAGGGGAGGGCGCGCCAGGGAAGGGGAGTCCTTGTAGGACTCCCCTCCTATGGGGCCGGCGGGTTGGGGAGGTGGGGAGGAATCCTCCTCCCCCACGACTCCTTATCTTGACCCAATAGGACTCCTTGATCCCTATCTTGATTTTCAAGCAAACTCCAAGATATCTTCTAGAACCTTCCGGAACATTCCGAAACCTTCTAGAATCCTCATACAAACACTCCAGAACATTTCCTATCTCATAAAATGATCTCCTATATATGAATCTTATTCTTCGGACCATCCCGGATCTCCTCGTGATGTCCCGGATCCATTCCGAGACTCCGAACAACATTCGGTCTCCAACGCACATTCCATATCTACTTAAAACAACTTCGAACCTTAAGTGTGTTACCCTACGGTTCGTGAATATGTAGACATGATAGAGACACATCTCCTATCAATAACCATCAGCGGGACCTGGAGATCCATAATGGCTCCCACATACTCACGATGACTTTGCGATCGATTGAACCATTTACATATGAAACTAATTCCCTTTGTCTCGCGATACTATACTTATCCGAGGTTTGATCGTCGGTATCTCCATACCTAGTTCTACCTCGTTACTGATAAGTACTCTTTACTCGTTCCGTGATATGTCATCCCTTGTGACCTAGTCACATGCTTGCAAGCTAACTAGATGACATTCCACCGAGAGGGCCCAGAGCATATCTATCCGTCACATGGATGGACAAATCCCAATCTTGGTTCATGAGCTTCAACTCAAACTTTCAGAATACCCAATGACACTTTTATAACCACCCAGTTACGAAGCGGCGTTTGATGTTATCAAAGTATTCATCCGGTGATGGTGATTAACATAACCTCATGGTCGAAGGATTAGGTTACTATGCATTTGAAAGCTTATAGCAATACGAACTTAATGACTTGATCTTTATGCTACGCTTACTATGGGTGTGTGTCCATTACATCATTCTCCTAATGATATAACCTTGTTATTAATCACATCCAATGTCCATGATCAGGAAACCATGATCATCAATTAATCAACAAGCTAGTTCAACAAGAGGCTTACTAGGGACTCTTTTATGTTTACAAAACACACATGTATTAGTGTTTCCTAATAATACAATTATAGCATGGGATGTAAACATTTATCATAAACATAAAGATATAATAATAACCACTTTATTATTGCCTCTTGGGCATATCTCTAACAGTCTCCCACTTGCACTAGAGTCAATAATCTAGTTAAAAACTTGTGCATTCAACACCTATGGCTTTCTGGTGTTGTATAGACACTATTGCTAGTGGTAAACATAATCTTCGGATCTGACACTTCCAGGTCCGTGTGTATTTGCATGTCCTTGCGTCTCTACG
Organism: Avena eriantha; assembly: GCA_910589775.1. Taxonomy (NCBI): domain Eukaryota; kingdom Viridiplantae; phylum Streptophyta; class Magnoliopsida; order Poales; family Poaceae; genus Avena; species Avena eriantha. The sequence goes on from OU342746.1 coordinate 337,804,281, forward strand.
CATTACTCATTCTCCAATGAGATGGCATTGTATAAATTTGGTCCTTTGGTGAGACCTTTAGTTCCTCGGGATTAAATCATGTTGATACAATTGTCATACAATGTATCTTCATAGTATTATCCCGCTATGAACCACACCTAGTTTGATAACAAACTACTTAACATAAATGCCCTCCTTTGCTGCTACTACAGCAGTTTATATACTTAGCCTTTTGTTGTAGTATCCGTCACAATGTCTTAACTTTGGAACTCATCCAAATCTATCATGGAACATCCTTCCATTACATTGTGCTACTCATAGTCTAAATTGAGATAAACTTAACTTGTGACAAAAACTAGTATTAATGTAACAATTTACAATGAACCATTTGTCACCACTATATAAATAATATATTCTTAGTTCTTCCAAAGCTCATAAGAATATCTTTACTATTTTCCAATGATCATCCTATGAATCATTCTGGTATATGCTCATAACATTTAGAGCATAGGACATATCTGGATGTGTACATCTCAAAGAATGATTGATCAAAATATTCTTATAATTTCACCAAGTGTCAAAACACTTGAATCTCGTGTCAACACACTCGAATCTTGATTCAGTCCTTTCCGTGCGTCAAGAACCTTTCTTGTTGTTTCCATATTGAACTCATTCAACATCTTATCTATGTACATTCGGCAAAACCATATCAGCGCCTCAATCTATCCATATAGACATTGATGCCTAATTCTTGAGTTATGCCTAAGTCTTTCATCGAAATGAAATTCTTAACCTGTGTCAATACAAGATACATCATTTCCAATCAACAATATGTCCTCTACATAATGTATTAGAAATATGTCTTAGCGCTCCCACTTAATTTCTTGCAAATGCAAGCATCTTCATCATCTCCGATGAATTTAAACTCTTTTAACAGTTTCATCATGGTGAAGATTCCAACTCCGCTATGCTTACTTCAACCATTGAAGTTTTGCATACTCTTTTAGCATCCTTTGAATTAACAAAACCCTTTGGATCGTGTCATGTACACGTCCTAGGTAACTATTCTATTAGAAGAACTTGTTTTGTTTGTTCAACTACCATATACCAAAATATATGTAGTGGTTGCTACATTAATCCGTCCAGACTAAATATCGCTATGAAAGATCAAATCTTATCATAGTCAATTCCTTGAACATTGTCATAAACTCTTTCCGACATGTCGACTATTTCATAGATTTGAAACATCCATGTCTATTTCTTTATAGATCCAATCACGACCGATAGGCTTCACGCCTTTCCGGAGGGTCTTCAAAGTTCAGAAACTTGATTTCTCGTATATGGATGCTATCACGGATTCCATGACTTCTAGTCATTTTATGCAAATTCACTTTGATTGTGTTTATGATAAATTGAGTTCGACTAATCCAAACTACAAACGAACTCCCACTCAAAACAACATCCCTCAAGTTGTTTTAGTGATTACATGAACCAAATCCACTACACCAAGTCCGATCATCACGTGAGATGATGTAGCTTTAAAGGCGAACAATCAACATGTTCATCATATCATCCATATGACTCATGCTTTACCTTTCGGTATTCTGTGTTCCGAGACCATGTCTGTACATGCTAGGCTCGTCAAGGTTAACCTTTAGTTTCTGCATGTGCAAATCTGGCTTGCACCCGTTGTATGCACACGTAGAGTCTATCACACCCGATCATCAAGAGATGCTTCGAAACGACGAGTCTTAGCAACGGTGCCAACTAAGGATGAACACTTTATTACTTGATATTTAGTGAGAGGGATCATCTTATAATGCTACCGTCGCGATCTAAGCAATACAAGATGCATAAAGGATTAACATCACAGGCAATTCATAATATGTGATATGATATGGCCTTTCTTCTTGTGCCTTTGATCTCCATCTCCAAAGCATGGACAAGATTTCCATCATCACCGGCGTGGCGTCAAGGTCCGTGGCGCCGCTTCATGATTGTCCATCATCACTAGCAACTATTACAACTACTTGGAATAAAGCTATTACAAGATGAATAGACACGCAGGTCTTAACAGAATTAAAAGACAACCATTAGGCTCCTGCCGGTTGCCATATTACAACAAGGATCATTGCATACATCAAATATAATCATAATCACATGATGGCCATATCACATCACAAAACCCCTGCAAAAACAAGTTAGACGCCTCTAATTTTCTTTGCATGTTTTACGTGGTTTGGGGCTTTCGCATAAGACCGATCTTACCTACGAACAAGGACCACAACGTTGATACAAGTGTTGTCAAGATGCTCATTGTAAATTGAATCTTAACTATGGTGGGAGAGACAGACACCCGCAAAGCCACTTGTGCAAAGCAAGTTGCACGTCAAGCGTGGAGCAAGTCTCATGTGCGATGACATGTAATGTTAGCCCGAGCCGCTTCATCCCACCATGCCGCAAGATGCAAAGTACACGCTAAGACACCGACAACAAAAGCATCAACGCCCACAACATCATTGTGTTCTACTCGTGCAACAGATCTACGCATAGATACGGCTCTGATACCACTGATGGGTTCGTGTCATGGAAAACAAAAAATTTCTACCGCAAGAACGAAAAAAACCTAGATCTAATCTAGATAAAAGCCAAGATCTAATCTATGAGACATGAGCAACGAGATAGATAGGAACTAACCCTCGTAGATCCGAAAGCGTTAACGAGATTAGATCTCGTGGTTGATGTAGTCGATCACTTGCCGATCTCAAGATCGTGTGGACGATCCTTCCGGCGTCGCGATCCAGCAGCGCTTCCGCCCTCGGTCAAGTAGACGATCCTTCCGGCGTCGCGTTCCAGCAGCGCTTCCGCCCTTGGTCAAGTAGACGATCCTTCCGGCGCCACGATTCGGCAGCGCTTCCGCAGTCGGTCACACGTGCGGAGTCGAAGCAGACCTTCCTCTCCCCGTTCCAGCGAGCAGCGGAGGTAGTAGATCTTCTCCACGGAATCCCAGCAGCACGACGGCGTGGTGGTGGTGGTGGAGTAGAGAATTCTGCAGGGCTTCGCCTATGCCTGTGCAGAATATGGTGGAGGAGAGAGGCGGCAGAGATTAGACGTTATGAGAGCGTTCAAGGAGGGGGCGCCCCTGCCCCTCTATTTAAAGAGGGGAGGGCGCGCCAGGGAAGGGGAGTCCTTGTAGGACTCCCCTCCTATGGCGCCGGCGGGTTGGGGAGGTGGGGAGGAATCCTCCTCCCCCACGACTCCTTATCTTGACCCAACAGGACTCCTTGATCCCTATCTTGATTTTCAAGCAAACTCCAAGATATCTTCTAGAACCTTCCGGAACATTCCGAAACCTTCTAGAATCCTCATACAAACACTCCGGAACATTTCCTATCTCATAAAATGATCTCCTATATATGAATCTTATTCTTCGGACCATTCCGGATCTCCTCGTGATGTCCCGGATCCATTCCGAGACTCCGAACAACATTCGGTCTCCAACGCACATTCCATATCTACTTAAAACAACTTCGAACCTTAAGTGTGTTACCCTACGGTTCGTGAATATGTAGACATGATAGAGACACATCTCCTATCAATAACCATCAGCGGGACCTGGAGATCCATAATGGCTCCCACATACTCAACGATGACTTTGCGATCGATTGAACCATTTACATATGAAACTAATTCCCTTTGTCTCGCGATACTATACTTATCCGAGGTTTGATCGTCGGTATCTCCATACCTAGTTCTACCTCGTTACTGATAAGTACTCTTTACTCGTTCCGTGATATGTCATCCCTTGTGACCTAGTCACATGCTTGCAAGCTAACTAGATGACATTCCACCGAGAGGGCCCAGAGCATATCTATCCGTCACATGGATGGACAAATCCCAATCTTGGTTCATGAGCTTCAACTCAAACTTTCAGAATACCCAATGACACTTTTATAACCACCCAGTTACGAAGCGGCGTTTGATGTTATCAAAGTATTCATCCGGTGATGGTGATTAACATAACCTCATGGTCGAAGGATTAGGTTACTATGCATTTGAAAGCTTATAGCAATACGAACTTAATGACTTGATCTTTATGCTACGCTTACTATGGGTGTGTGTCCATTACATCATTCTCCTAATGATATAACCTTGTTATTAATCACATCCAATGTCCATGATCAGGAAACCATGATCATCAATTAATCAACAAGCTAGTTCAACAAGAGGCTTACTAGGGACTCTTTTATGTTTACAAAACACACATGTATTAGTGTTTCCTAATAATACAATTATAGCATGGGATGTAAACATTTATCATAAACATAAAGATATAATAATAACCACTTTATTATTGCCTCTTGGGCATATCTCTAACAGTCTCCCACTTGCACTAGAGTCAATAATCTAGTTAAAAACTTGTGCATTCAACACCTATGGCTTTCTGGTGTTGTATAGACACTATTGCTAGTGGTAAACATAATCTTCGGATCTAACACTTCCAGGTCCGTGTGTATTTGCATGTCCTTGCGTCTCTACGCATTACTCATTCTCCAATGAGATGGCATTGTATAAATTTGGTCCTTTGGTGAGACCTTTAGTTCCTCGGGATTAAATCATGTTGATACAATTGTCATACAATGTATCTTCATAGTATTATCCCGCTATGAACCACACCTAGTTTGATAACAAACTACTTAACATAAATGCCCTCCTTTGCTGCTACTATAGCAGTTTATATACTTAGCCTTTTGTTGTAGTATCCGTCACAATGTCTTAACTTTGGAAATCATCCAAATCTATCATGGAACATCCTTCCATTACATTGTGCTACCCATAGTCTAAATTGAGATAAACTTAACTTGTGACAAAAACTAGTATTAATGTAACAATTTACAATGAACCATTTGTCACCACTATATAAATAATATATTCTTAGTTCTTCCAAAGCTCATAAGAATATCTTTACTATTTTCCAATGATCATCCTATGAATCATTCTGGTATATGCTCATAACATTTAGAGCATAGGACATATCTGGATGTGTACATCTCAAAGAATGATTGATCAAAATATTCTTATAATTTCACCAAGTGTCAAAACACTTGAATCTCGTGTCAACACACTCGAATCTTGATTCAGTCCTTTCCGTGCGTCAAGAACCTTTCTTGTTGTTTCCATATTGAACTCATTCAACATCTTATCTATGTACATTCGGCAAAACCATATCAGCGCCTCAATCTATCCATATAGACATTGATGCCTAATTCTTGAGTTATGCCTAAGTCTTTCATCGAAATGAAATTCTTAACCTGTGTCAATACAAGATACATCATTTCCAATCAACAATATGTCCTCTACATAATGTATTAGAAATATGTCTTAGCGCTCCCACTTAATTTCTTGCAAATGCAAGCATCTTCATCATCTCCGATGAATTTAAACTCTTTTAACAGTTTCATCATGGTGAAGATTCCAACTCCGCTATGCTTACTTCAACCATTGAAGTTTTGCATACTCTTTTAGCATCCTTTGAATTAACAAAACCCTTTGGATCGTGTCATGTACACGTCCTAGGTAACTATTCTATTAGAAGAACTTGTTTTGTTTGTTCAACTACCATATACCAAAATATATGTAGTGGTTGCTACATTAATCCGTCCAGACTAAATATCGCTATGAAAGATCAAATCTTATCATAGTCAATTCCTTGAACATTGTCATAAACTCTTTCCGACATGTCGACTATTTCATAGATTTGAAACATCCATGTCTATTTCTTTATAGATCCAATCACGACCGATAGGCTTCACGCCTTTCCGGAGGGTCTTCAAAGTTCAGAAACTTGATTTCTCGTATATGGATGCTATCACGGATTCCATGACTTCTAGTCATTTTATGGAGTCAGGGCCCATCATCGCTTCTTTGCATGTAGTCGGTTCATCATTGTCAAAACAATAACGACTTGCTTATCAAATCTTACTATTTGATTCTTACTGACCCACATGGTTCTATAGGAACTCTAATCTCCGAGATCACACCTTTTGTAATCACGAGAGCCATGAGCATTGTGGCCGTCACCGGGACACTTTCCGGCGCTGCGCTACTTAGCACATATAGCTAAGGTTCAACAACCTTATCAAAGTTCTATTGTCCTCCCACTTAACTCTTCACGAAAAATTCCTTCTCAAGAAACTTGACGTTCCAAGCGACAAACTCTTTTTGTCCTCGGCGTTATGGAGAAATTCCCAACAAATTCTTTGGGATAACCTACAAAGACGTGCTTATCCGACTTTGGTTGTAAACATTTTACTTATGCATAACATACCAAAATTTAAGAAAAGACATTCGGGTTTTATCCCAAACCATGACTTATATGGTGTCATTTCAACGGATCACGATGGAGCTCTTTTCAGTGTAAAAGCGGTAGTCACTAAAGCTTTAATCTTTAAAATATAATGGCAGTTTTATAAATGACACCTTTGATCTTTACCATGTCAAACAAGGTTTCATTACATATCTTGAACACTCCATATTCCTATGGTGTTTTGGGAAATGCAAATCCATGGAACGATTCCTCAAATCTTAGGTGTTTTGCTAAACTTGTAACTCAAACATCTTTCTTTATGATCGAATCATAAACTCTTTATTTTCTTGTTACAATGATTTTCCATTTCATCTTGAAAGTCTTTGAACATTTTTCAAATGTTTCATACTTCTTCCTTATTGAGTAAATATACTCACTCAAATATTCGGAGAAAGCATATGAAGTTGAAATCCATCGCCCACGACTACACATAATGGACTATATACATCAATATGTACATATTCCAATCAGTTAGTCGTCCGTTCCTCTTTTGGCCTACAAACGGTGTTTTAATTATCTCCAGGAAAGTATCACAAGCGTCATTTGATCAAAATCAAAGATTCCAAAAATCCATCAACATGGAGTTTCTTCATGTGTTCCTTTCAATATAATTTAAACGGCGATGTCACTTCGCAAGTGATCTTTCAATCATTTGTCTTGCGACATTTTAGCAATAGTGTTTTTGGATGTGATTTCTCCCACTAGACTTGTAAAAGTTCATCCATCCTTTATGGAATACGGTTATTATTTGAACAACCATTGTTCTCGTAATACCGGAACAAAATAACAATTATTAAAACAAATCATGAAGGCTAGGTTTGATGACAACGAAAAACGTAATAACACTTTATTTGTTTTCGATGAACATCATCACTCATTCTCTTGCTAGTTACTTAGGCCATTGTAGTTCATGAATTGCGTTGTCCTGTATGACACTTCATGCCAACCGATTCGGTATCCAATACCGGAGAACCACATTGTTTAACAAGCAAGGAATACAACCATAACATGTATATCTTCTATATACCCAAGTTGGACATCTCCAACCTTATAATTTATGCCAAATATTTTATAGATTCTCTTTCAGCAATTCCTTTTTCTTTTAAAAGAATCTATCAACATCAATAGTGGTGTCATTCACATGACACATAGTACAAAGTGTGTATAGTCAAATACCAATACCTTTGGACTTGCACTTTGAAGTGGATCACCTTCATCAAATGTTTGGCATTCTTTCAAAAATCCATTCTTTAGTAATCTATTAGTGTAGTAAACATTTTACTTACATCTTCTATTCATCCTTATCATGACATCTTTCATGATCAAGCTGCTATAGCTTATAAAGGTGAATTGCGAGTATAATGTTTCTTTTTTAAAACCTTTTGGAGGATTAGGATGACTAGCGTCTCCAACCTTCACAAATTCTCATCAAATATGAGGACGTATACTCTATCATGTTGTAACCAACACATTGTTTTAGATATCGGAATACCTTTCACATATGATGGTTTCTGAAACATTGCTTTCAGCTCTTAGATAAACTTGATATTAAAAACAATCTTTTGAGTATCAAGAATCATGGAGGCAAACATGATACTTTAGATACTAACATTGGAATTCTTACTCTTGATTTAATACTACTTATTAAACTTCATGGAGTAAATAGAGTTTGCTGAAAGTTTGCAATAGGACTTATAAACTTTACATTGACATTCAAAACAATACGATACCAGTTCGTAAAGTAAATATCCAGAATTTCTATAGTTCCACTATCTCAACTATAACTAAGCTTAAGGTGGTGAACGGATGCCAATGACTACAAAAAACTATGCAAATTCACTTTGATTGTGTTTATGATAAATTGAGTTCGACTAATCCAAACTACAAACGAACTCCCACTCAAAACAACATCCCTCAAGTTGTTTTAGTGATTACATGAACCAAATCCACTACACCAAGTCCGATCATCACGTGAGATGATGTAGCTTTAAAGGCGAACAATCAACATGTTCATCATATCATCCATATGACTCATGCTTTACCTTTCGGTATTCTGTGTTCCGAGACCATGTCTGTACATGCTAGGCTCGTCAAGGTTAACCTTTAGTTTCTGCATGTGCAAATCTGGCTTGCACCCGTTGTATGCACACGTAGAGTCTATCACACCCGATCATCAAGAGATGCTTCGAAACGACGAGTCTTAGCAACGGTGCCAACTAAGGATGAACACTTTATTACTTGATATTTAGTGAGAGGGATCATCTTATAATGCTACCGTCGCGATCTAAGCAATACAAGATGCATAAAGGATTAACATCACAGGCAATTCATAATATGTGATATGATATGGCCTTTCTTCTTGTGCCTTTGATCTCCATCTCCAAAGCATGGACAAGATTTCCATCATCACCGGCGTGGCGTCAAGGTCCGTGGCGCCGCTTCATGATTGTCCATCATCACTAGCAACTATTACAACTACTTGGAATAAAGCTATTACAAGATGAATAGACACGCAGGTCTTAACAGAATTAAAAGACAACCATTAGGCTCCTGCCGGTTGCCATATTACAACAAGGATCATTGCATACATCAAATATAATCATAATCACATGATGGCCATATCACATCACAAAACCCCTGCAAAAACAAGTTAGACGCCTCTAATTTTCTTTGCATGTTTTACGTGGTTTGGGGCTTTCGCATAAGACCGATCTTACCTACGAACAAGGACCACAACGTTGATACAAGTGTTGTCAAGATGCTCATTGTAAATTGAATCTTAACTATGGTGGGAGAGACAGACACCCGCAAAGCCACTTGTGCAAAGCAAGTTGCACGTCAAGCGTGGAGCAAGTCTCATGTGCGATGACATGTAATGTTAGCCCGAGCCGCTTCATCCCACCATGCCGCAAGATGCAAAGTACACGCTAAGACACCGACAACAAAAGCATCAACGCCCACAACATCATTGTGTTCTACTCGTGCAACAGATCTACGCATAGATACGGCTCTGATACCACTGATGGGTTCGTGTCATGGAAAACAAAAAATTTCTACCGCAAGAACGAAAAAAACCTAGATCTAATCTAGATAAAAGCCAAGATCTAATCTATGAGACATGAGCAACGAGATAGATAGGAACTAACCCTCGTAGATCCGAAAGCGTTAACGAGATTAGATCTCGTGGTTGATGTAGTCGATCACTTGCCGATCTCAAGATCGTGTGGACGATCCTTCCGGCGTCGCGATCCAGCAGCGCTTCCGCCCTCGGTCAAGTAGACGATCCTTCCGGCGTCGCGTTCCAGCAGCGCTTCCGCCCTTGGTCAAGTAGACGATCCTTCCGGCGCCACGATTCGGCAGCGCTTCCGCAGTCGGTCACACGTGCGGAGTCGAAGCAGACCTTCCTCTCCCCGTTCCAGCGAGCAGCGGAGGTAGTAGATCTTCTCCACGGAATCCCAGCAGCACGACGGCGTGGTGGTGGTGGTGGAGTAGAGAATTCTGCAGGGCTTCGCCTATGCCTGTGCAGAATATGGTGGAGGAGAGAGGCGGCAGAGATTAGACGTTATGAGAGCGTTCAAGGAGGGGGCGCCCCTGCCCCTCTATTTAAAGAGGGGAGGGCGCGCCAGGGAAGGGGAGTCCTTGTAGGACTCCCCTCCTATGGGGCCGGCGGGTTGGGGAGGTGGGGAGGAATCCTCCTCCCCCACGACTCCTTATCTTGACCCAACAGGACTCCTTGATCCCTATCTTGATTTTCAAGCAAACTCCAAGATATCTTCTAGAACCTTCCGGAACATTCCGAAACCTTCTAGAATCCTCATACAAACACTCCGGAACATTTCCTATCTCATAAAATGATCTCCTATATATGAATATTATTCTTCGGACCATTCCGGATCTCCTCGTGATGTCCCGGATCCATTCCGAGACTCCGAACAACATTCGGTCTCCAACGCACATTCCATATCTACTTAAAACAACTTTGAACCTTAAGTGTGTTACCCTACGGTTCGTGAATATGTAGACATGATAGAGACACATCTCCTATCAATAACCATCAGCGGGACCTGGAGATCCATAATGGCTCCCACATACTCAACGATGACTTTGCGATCGATTGAACCATTTACATATGAAACTAATTCCCTTTGTCTCGCGATACTATACTTATCCGAGGTTTGATCGTCGGTATCTCCATACCTAGTTCTACCTCGTTACTGATAAGTACTCTTTACTCGTTCCGTGATATGTCATCCCTTGTGACCTAGTCACATGCTTGCAAGCTAACTAGATGACATTCCACCGAGAGGGCCCAGAGCATATCTATCCGTCACATGGATGGACAAATCCCAATCTTGGTTCATGAGCTTCAACTCAAACTTTCAGAATACCCAATGACACTTTTATAACCACCCAGTTACGAAGCGGCGTTTGATGTTATCAAAGTATTCATCCAGTGATGGTGATTAACATAACCTCATGGTCGAAGGATTAGGTTACTATGCATTTGAAAGCTTATAGCAATACGAACTTAATGACTTGATCTTTATGCTACGCTTACTATGGGTGTGTGTCCATTACATCATTCTCCTAATGATATAACCTTGTTATTAATCACATCCAATGTCCATGATCAGGAAACCATGATCATCAATTAATCAACAAGCTAGTTCAACAAGAGGCTTACTAGGGACTCTTTTATGTTTACAAAACACACATGTATTAGTGTTTCCTAATAATACAATTATAGCATGGGATGTAAACATTTATCATAAACATAAAGATATAATAATAACCACTTTATTATTGCCTCTTGGGCATATCTCTAACACCTCACTGCTGCACAAAAGCAATATGTGCTAGAGGCTCTTCTAGGCCCCCCACCAGCTCCTGATGCCCCTGATGAGGAAAAGAATGTCTATATAACTCGTCAGGAGGACCCCAACTTAGTTCATTGCAGCATATTGTATGGACTAGAGCCAGAACTTCGAAAGCCTTTCGAAAATGGCAACGCCTTTGATACCATGGGAGAATTGAAAATGATTTTCGATACCCATGCTGCCGTAGAGAGTTATAATGCTTCTGAAAAGTTCTTTAGCTGCATGATGGAGGAGAACAACTCCGTTAGTGAGCACGTACTCAAAATATCTGGGTACGTAGATAAACTTGGGTACTTGGGAATAACGATTCCCATTGACTTAGGCATACATCGTGTTCTCCAATCTCTGCCACCTAGCTACAAGAGCTTCGTGATGAACTATAATATGCAGGGCATGAAGAAGTCTCTTCCTGAGCTTCTGTCAATGCTTAAGACTGCAGAAGTGGAGATTAGGAAAGAACATCAAGTGTTGATGATCAATAATACCACCGGTTTCAAGAAAGACAAGAAAGGCAAGCAGAAGGGAAAGATGGGTGGCAAATCTGTTGCCGCACCTGAAAAGAAATCCCGAACTGGCCCTAAATCTGATACCGAGTGCTACTATTGCAAGGGAACTGGCCATTAGAAGCGCAACTGCCCCAAGTATTTGGCGGACAAGAAGGCCGGCAAGGCAAACAAAGGTATATGTGATATACATGTTATTGATGTGTACTTGACTAGTACTCGCAGTAGCACCTGGGTATTTGATACATGATCGGTTGCTAATATATGTAACTCGATTCAGGGGCTGCGGAACAAGCGACAACTAGCAAGGGATAAGGCCAAGATGCGGGTCGGCAATGGATCAAGAGTTGATCTGATCGCCGTCGGGACGTTACCTCTCCATATGCCATCATGATTACTTATAAATCTGAATAACTATTTTTTGGTGCCTGCACTGAGCATGAACATTGTATCCGGATCGTTTTTGATGCAAAGTGGTTATTCCTTTAAATCTGAAAACAATAGTTGTTCGATTTATAATATCTTTTATGGTCATGCACCTGTGTTGAATGGTTTATTTCTATTGGATCTCGATAGTAGTATTACGCATATTCATAATGTTGATGCTAAAAGGATTAAACTTGATAGTGATATATCTGCATATATGTGGCACTGTCGTCTAGGTCATATTGGCGTTAAACGCATAAAGAAATTCCATTCTGATGGACTTTTGGAATCACTTGATTTTGAATCATTTGATACATGTGAGCCATGCCTTATGGGCAAGATGACTAGAACGTCGTTTTCCGGTTCAATGGAACGGGCGACAGATTTATTGGAAATCATACATACTGATGTGTGTGGACCAATGAGTGTGTCGGCGCGAGGTGGATATCGTTATTTTGTTACTTTCACGGATGATTTGAGTAGATACGGGTATATCTATTTGATGAAACACAAGTCTGAAACCTTTGAAAAGTTCAAGGAATTTCAGAATGAAGTGGAAAATCATCGTAACAGAAAGATCAAATTTCTGCGGTCCGACCATGGAGGTGAGTATCTAAGTTACGAGTTTAGCACACACATGAAAGAGTGTGGAATAGTTTCACAACTCACGCCTGTCGGAACACCACAACGTAATGGTGTGTAGGAACATCGTAATCGTACTTTATTGGATATGGTTCGATCTATGATGTCTCTGACTGACTTGCCACTGTCATTTTGGGGTTTTGCACTAGAAACCGCTGCATTCACTTTAAATCGAGCACCATCTAAATCCGTTGAAACGACACCGTATGAATTATGGTTTGGAAACAAACCTAAGCTGTCATTTCTTAAAGTTTGGGGATGCGATGTTTATGTGAAGAAACTTCAGCCGGATAAACTCGAACCCAAAGCGGAAAAATGCGTCTTCATAGGATACCCTAAGGAAACGATTGGGTATACCTTCTATCACAGATCCGAGGGCAAGGTTTTTGTTGCCAAGAATGGATCCTTTCTTGAGAAGGAGTTTCTCACGAAAGGTGTGAGTAGTCGGAAGGTAGAACTCAAAGAGGTTATTGAACCTTCTCTTCATGAAATGGCGAGTAGCGCAGCACCGGAAATTGTTTCGGAGTTGACTTCACCTAATGAAGAGAGAGCTAATGATATTCATCATGAAACTCTAAAAGAGAACACTACCGAACCTCGCAGGTCTAGTAGGACACGTGCAGCTCCTGAACTGTACGGCAATCCTGTTATGAATTTCATGATTGATTAAATAGATGACCCTGCGACGTATGAAGAAGCAATGATGAGCCTGGATTCCAAAAAATGGCTAGAAGCCATGAAATTCGAGATGGAATCCATGTACGAAAACCAGGTTTGGACCTTGGTGGACTTACCTCACGATCGAAAGGCCGTTGAAAATAAATGGATTTTCAAAAGAAAAACTGATGCTGATGGTAATGTGACCATCTATAAGGCTCGACTTGTCGCAAAGGGATTTCGACAAATTCAAGGAGTTGACTACGATGAGACATTCTCTCCCGTAGCGATGCTTCAGTCGCTTAGGATTATGTTAGCAATTGCTGCATATTTTGATTATGAAATATGACAGATGGATGTCAAAACGGTGTTCCTCAATGGTAATATTGAAGAAGAGTTTTATATGATACAACCTAAGGGTTTTGTCAATCCTAAGGATGTTGATAATGTATGCAAACTTCAGCGATCCATCTATGGACTGAAGCAAGCATCCCGGAGTTGGAATCTCCGCTTTGATGAGGTGATCAAAGAGTTTGGATTTGTCCAAACTTATGGCGAGGCTTGTATTTACAAGGAAGTGAGTGGGAGAAATGTGGAATTTCTGATATTATATGTGGATGACATATTATTGATTGGAAATGATATAGATCTTTTAAACAGTGTTAAAAGTTATCTAAATAGCAAATTTTCGATGAAAGACCTTGGTGAAGCGTCATATATATTAGGCATTAAAATATATAGAGATAGATCAAGGTGCCTAATTGGGCTATCGCAGAGTACATACCTTGATAAGATATTAAAGAAGTTTAATATGGACGGAAGTAAGAAGGGGTTCTTACCTATGTTGCAAGGCAAGACATTGAGCAAGACTCAAATTCCGGCTACGGCGGAAGAAAGAGAGATAATGGATAAGATCCCCTATGCCTCGGCCATAGGCTCTATAATGTATGCCATGCTATGTACAAGACCGGATGTGGCACATGCTATTAGTTTAACTAGTAGGTACCAATCTAATCCAGGTTCGGTCAAGAATATCCTTAAGTACTTGAGAAGAACTAGGGATATGTTTCTTGTATACGGAGGTGAAAAAGAGCTAGTCGCTAAGTGTTATGTCGATGCTAGCTTTGACACCAATTCGGGTGACTCTAAGTCTCAATCCGGATACGTATTTCTCTTGAACGGAGCAGCAGTTAGTTGGAGGAGTTCCAAACAACCTGTGGTGGCTGGATCAACGACGGAGGCGGAATATGTTGCTGCTTCAGAATCGGCGCAGGAAGCGGTTTGGATGAAGGAGTTCATAATGGAACTAGGTGTGGTTCCTAGTGCATTGGACCCAATGGTGATCTATTGTGACAACAATGGAGCCATAGCCAACGTCAAGGAACCGAGGTCTCACAAGAATTCCAAGCATATTAAGCGCCGGTTTCACTCCATCCGCGAGCATGTCAAGGATGGAGATATAAAGATTTGTAAAGTACACACAGACCTAAATGTAACAGATCCGTTGACTAAAGTTATCCCTAGGGAAAAACATGATCAACACCAGAACTCCATGGGTGTTAGATTTATCACTATGTGAACTAGATTATTGTCTCTAGTGCAAGTGGGAGACTGAAGGAAATATGCCCTGAGAGGCAATAATAAAGTTGTTATTATGTATTCCTCGTATATGATAGATGTTTATTTTGCATGCTATAATTGTATTGATCGGAAACGTCAATACATGTGTGTTTAATAAACAAAAAGGGTTCCTAGTTATGCCTCTCTTATAGACTAGCTTGTTGATTAACAAGATGATCAAGGTTTCCTGATCATGGACATTGGATGTTGTTAATAACAAGGTCACAACATTTGTGAAATGAAGTGATGAACATTCATCCGAAGTATAGCATTATGATCAAGTCATTATGTTTATATTTCTATAACATCATATGAAGTAATCTTTATCCTTAGACCATGAGATCATGTTAATTGCTAAAAGCGGAAGAGTATCTTGATAACATCAAACATCACACCATAACAGGGTGACTATAAAGATGGGTTCAGTGCTATGAAGGTGTTATGTTGAGGCTCATGGATGAAGAGTGGAATTTGCCAATCCCGATGACGGATAGATATACTCTGGGCCCTCTCGGTGATATCACATTATGATAGCTTGCAAGCAAGTGACGTGATCACTAGAATGTTATATCACGGGAACGAGAAAAGAGTGCATGTCGGTAACGAGATCAAACTAGGTATTTGGATACCGATGATCGAATGTCGGACATGTATTATATCATGAGACAAAGGGATTAAGTTACTAGCGTTAAAGGTTCTCACGATCACAGAAGTCATCATTGAATGTGCAGGAGTCAGTATGGATCTCCAGGCCCCGCTTCTGATTATTGATCTAAGAGGAGTCTCAATCATGTCTACATTATTCGCGAACCGTAGGGTGACACACTTAAGGGTTACCAGACACCATTTTGGAGCACATATGTTTCATACGAAAGGATTGCAAAGCGCAGGAATTGTTTCGATAGAAACTAGAATTTGTTTCGGGTGAAATTGCAGAAAGTGGTTCTGCATGTGATATTGAAATGTTGCAAGGGGTTTTATGTGAATGTTTGTTAATTAAAGTAATTAACAAAATTCTGAATAAATTTAATAAAAGAGTTTTATTAAATTAGAGAGCATTAAACTTAGAGAATTTTAATGCATTTAAAGTGGAGACTTTAAAAGAGAATATGAAGGGGCATTTTAATGTGGAGGAGTTACCACCACATGAATGGGGGAGGTGAGGGGTAACCCCCCATGAGGCGCCGGCCATGGTGAGGGGCACCCCCCTCCTCCTATAAAAGGCCCCCCTCTTCCTCCTTCCTCACACCTCCTCGTGAAGGATCTCTCTCCCCCTCTAGAATTATTTCTCCATGTTCTTGGATTAGCGAGATACATCTTTCCGGTGGTATTTCGTCTGGAAGGAGTTGCTGCTTCCGCTGCATCGCTGGAGTGAGGAGGTGGAGGTTGTCCGGTGGCTTGAACGTGTGTGCGAGGATGGATGCGCTGCTGATTTGCGGCGCTCAACTTCCACACGATCTTGAGATCGGCAAGTGTACGACTACATCAACCACGAGTTCCTACTCATTAACAAAACTCGTTGTCTTCGAGGGTAAGTTCTCCATGGATGTATGTCCACCCATTGCTCTGTATCTAGTAGATAAATCTTGGCGTATAGTTCTCATCGTAGGAATTTTTTTGTTTTCTATGCTGCGGACCCAACAGGGTAGTCCACCTTCCACCAACGCCATTTCCCCCAAAGCACTCCGAAAAACCCTAACCTCTTTCTCACCTCCGGCTCCTGCACCACCGCACTGGCCCATTCCTGCAGCGCTTCGCCGGCCTACACGCCACCCAACCCGCTCTCACCTCCAGCACCTGCACCACCGCACCGTTATCATCTCCGCCGCACTTCGCCCGCCTACACGCCACCCAACCCCCTATCTCACCTCTAGCTCCTGCACCACCACACCGAAACATCACCACCGCACGTCGCTGGCCCACACGCCACCCCAAACCCCCTATCCCACCTCCGGCTCCTGCACCACCGCACTTCGCCAGCCTACACGCCATACCTCTATACCATATACTCCTGACCAGCCTACGGGATCAGCCGACGTCCACCTTACCGAACCCTAGTTCGCCTTACACCCTCTTCCATACAACCATGTTAGTTTTGCCGACTCCCTAATCCACAACACCTGACCTGTTTCACCTACGCTGGTGCGCGCTGCATTAGATCTACTTCACGGACTCAACAGTCCACTACACTGGATCTGCTTCATCGACGCTCTTATGCAGCGCCTTGAATCCATAATCGGTCATAACAGATCTACTTCACCGACTACGTCGTGCACTACACCGGATCTCCTTCACCGGCTATCTTGTCAAGCAAGCCAGACCCATCAACAACCTCCACAGATCTGCTTCACAAACGCCGCCGAGATCTATCTGCTTCAGCCCGACTCACCACTACCGGGCACGCTCGGCGTCCTTGACGCCATCCGCAAAGATGCCGTGTATGCGTAAACAACGCCGTGTCCTAAGTAAACCAGATCTGCTTGTTCGTTCGTTTCAGTATAGCAGGTATGAGCCTGCGACAGTGAACTGCATTTATGTATTGGTGGTAAATTCCTGCCTCAATACTGGCTTAATTGATATCCCACTCTCCCTTGATAAATTCGGTGTAGTCTATGTTAAATCCAGGCGTTAAACTACTCCTTCTGTTTCGAGGTATAAGGCATCCTTGTTATGCGTGTTTTTCTGTGACCAACAATTACTCTTACACTACTGCAGAAAGGCTTATAGCCACCAAGTGGTTAGTGACAGGCAAAATTGTGCCTGTCACTAGTAAGTATTACCAGCGACAGGCAAGAAAAAGCCTGTCACTAGTAGAAAACATTAGTGACAGGCTTATAAAAGTGACTGTCACTAGTATTGTTTTAGGGATAGGCTGACTGAAAAAATTACTTAGTGACATGCATCTTTACATGACTATCACTGGTAATGCTATGATTAGTGACAACTTTAAAATATGCTTGTCACTACAAACTATGGACTTTTTTCCCGACCAAAGCGGTGCCACCGCGCCTTCTCCACTGGACCGCCCATCCAGTCACACACTCCCCCTTGCGCCTCCTCCGCTAGGCTAGCCCACCCACGCAGTCGCTCTTGATCTATAACGGCGAGAAAAATATTTAAAATTAGTTTTTGCATGTTGTTTTCATATATCATTATAACATCGTCTTGCATATTTTTCCTCCAAAAGTATTTTGTTAAAACCTGATTTTATTTATTAGTACCCAATTGCTAAAAATCGCTCGGTGGCTGGATTGCACGAACGAGACATCGCTTCTGGTCCGTCCGATGCGGTCGATCAAAACACGCGATGAGGTTGTTCCGATAGCTTCGACAGTGATGCACGGCGTAGCTCTCTCCCTCTATTCATTCCGTTCCCCTCCCATGTCTCCCCCAAAGTCGGATGCTCGCTAGGTTTCCCAAATCGAGAGGAAATTAGCGCGGGCAAGGGCGAGGGCGATAGCGACGAAGATCGGCAATGGAGATCGACACGCGCGTCTTGGCGGGGAGATCGGCGGCAAGACGAGGGAGCGGAGCTCCGAGGCGGAGTCCGGCCGTTCGCGAGGGCGTGCATCTCGTCGGCGGAGTCCGTCCGTGCGCTGGGTGGCAGTGAACTCGAGTGTGTACCAGTTCGCGGTGGAGGAGCCTTTGGAGGAGACCGCGAAGTGGATCTGATCGTCTTTAGCCAACTCGAGATTACGAGGTGAGCTTTACCATCTAAAATCTTCCTTCAGCGTGTGGCTGAATCATCCTAGTAGATCAGTATCTCTGTTTAGTTTGTATGGGGTTAGTTTTTGGACTATAATTGCGTCTTGGAATTGATTGGATTCTATGTTCTGAATCTAGTTCATGTTGGTTCGTCTCCATGGCAGATCCTGGCAACATCTAACTTCGTCTCCATCGGCACTCACTTTCCCGTTTACAGGTCGCCTCAATCGAACGAAGGAGTTGCGTCCACCACCTTGCCAAGCCCCTGATGTCCTCTCGCAGAAGGAATGGTAGATTCTTAGCTTCCGCCAGAACCTGTGGCTACGGCCGGCGTCGGGAGCAGGAAAAACACCGTCATGGTCTCATGGACCCTTGCGTTGGCTCCCGCTGTTGGCCCGGCCCCTATGCACCGAGTATTTCTGGCCATGATGACGAGTTCGGTGAGACACACAGGACCAGAAGCTAGCTAGCTGTTATAGATGGACCTGATCTCTTAGGTAGTTAGATGCCTAGCACACAACACAAGCAACACGGCAACAGTAATTGATTTTTTGCAACAGGCATTTACCATACCTGTTTGTTTATTCATTCAAGTCACGGTGTAGTTACATGCCAGGGGATTACATGCTCATACAATCTAGCTACTTGCTGAACTCAGGCGACATACGTGCACTACTCATACACGACGCATACGACTCGTTACCGGCGTCGGATTGTGATTATTATTTCCAGCACCCGCATCTCTCCTCCATGCACATCTGCTTTGATCTGGTACCATACTAATGTATTTTTGTTAGTACCACGTAGTTGTGAGTAGTAGGAGTATCATTTTAGTGTGTAGGTTTGATTTTGTGTTCTTCATCATCTGATATGTGATTAATTTGCTTTGTCCCATCCAACTTAGTTACTTTTAGTTCCTTATTAAGTTGATATACATCTAGGGGACTAGGTTTTCTAAGCTTTCTGTGGTTTTTTTGTCCCCTTCCCCCAACCCCAACTTGATAGCGATGTATGGAAGCATGACTAGCCATTTTTTCATTAGGTTCAAGTTGCTTGGCCATTTTAATTCAGTTGCTTACTGTTTCTTTATTAAGTTGTATTTCATATCCATGGACTAGACCAAGTAACCATTGAAATGATAATTTTTTTAGCCCATTCATTAAGTTGCTTTTGTATATACTACTTTGTTACTTCACACATAGGTCTAGTTGGTTTTTCACCATGATAATGTGTGATATTTTCCCCATGATTTACTCAACTGTTGCTGGGTGAGTTGTGTGTGTAGTACACCATTTAACCCACAATCTAATAGGGCAACCGGTGAAATCAGGTTAGGGTAGAACATGTACCTGTGTGGTTGCACCTTAAATAATGTAGGCGCACCTAGGGATGTGAAGTAATGTTGCGCCAAATGCACCTGCAATAGTAAAGCTTCCTTGCGCATGATTGAAGGTTCAGTGCAAAACAGTGGTTCCGTGTCATTTACATCAGCTTCGTTGTCTACTATTTGTAGCTAAGTTGATGATATGGTTAGGCATCCCAGGTACTTTTTATGGGGAAGAGATGGATGCACTATCAACTATAGTATCTTTAGAGAATTGTTTATCTCTAATGTCAAGTTGCCTACTAGTCGTAGATATATGTTGTTTGTTGTTTTCGGTTAAGTTGCTGCATAAACCCTATTGTTGCTCCCAGATCAATTTTAAGTTGTTGGGTTCTTGCACTATATATTGCTGCATCCGGTGTTTCTATGAAGGCGATTTTCTGTGCATTTTATTCCTTTTTATTACTCCTGAGCTAAGCCTTCTAATTCATGAAAATCTGAAGAATCGTAGGTCTATATGGAGATCTGCATGAAGAAAGAGAGTTGTCTTCGAGGAGAAGAAGAGATAGGGGAGGATGAGGGCATAGGTGGTCTGGGGGTGGGGGTTGGGGAGTGCGTACAATTTTGACACGTGAGCTATAGCTGGGGTAGCGCGTCTGGGAGGGTAAGTTATCTTATTTTAGTATGCTTCGAGGTGGTCGGCTGGAGAGGAACTTTCCGAATCGGTCGATGCTGGTTTTGACTAACCAGCCACCGATTGCTTCCTAGACGTCCCCTACTAGTAAATCCGTTCCCTCTTTTATAAGTGACTCTTAATTTTTATGCTCGTATATTTGCCTCAAAGTTATTTACGTATGATCCCCAGCCTAGCCCAACCCAACCAAAAGCCGGCAACAAACCCTAACCTCAAGCACGCGACACCAACGCACACACACCACCGCACTAGCTTATCCACCTACCCTCCCTTCGCTAAGAACCACCGCATGCGACCCGGATCTGCACCGCCGTTGCGCGCCTTCCCTCCCCACTTGGATGTTGCCGTCCTCCTGCCGACGTCGATCGCGTGGCTCTGCTCCGTCTCACCATGTTTTAGCACGATGACCGCGCCTACACCGGTTTGGGCTTCTACCTCGACGACCGCCGCGCCTGCACTCCGTCTCCATCTCCTCTGACCCTGCGTGTGCCCATCTTCCTCATCTCCTGCACGTAGCGACGTGGAGGTCCCTAACAACCCTGACCCAGAGCTTGTTTCCTACATCCCCAAGCCGAGAAGCGCTAGTCTAGCGCGCCCATTCCTCAGGCTCTGGCAAAATAGTTTATCTGTCTTTTAAGTTTTTCTTTACTGAAACCCTCAAGATCATGTTCTTAAATTTAGTATACACAGAATTTAGTTCTATATTAATTGAAAGTGATTACACTGATCTTAATAGCTGCTGATGTTGATCACTCTCAGTAATTCAAGGATATTTATACATCTGGAATACATATTGTGAGTGCCTATTTGTAGCAGATTGCAGTGGTGTAGTGCCATTGGCAAGTACCAAAAGTACCACTAGAATGTAAAATACTACAAAGGACTCATTGGTAACTTTTTTTTACTCTGTTTCCTTATATATACAGAATATATCTCATGCCTTGCAGTGTTGGCTCTATTCTCGAGAGTGTAATTGCCTATAGTGTCACGGTGAAACTACATCGGAGCGAGCTGCCTATGATGCTGCCTCGATCCTACGTACTCTAGCTTTAGTTTCAGGTTTATTTTCCTTCTACATTTTATTTTTTGTGGGAACCTTCGAGATTAATCAGCCCATGCAATATATTTGGATCTTACTTGATGATCAATATGAAAGGAACTATCTGTTGAAAAGCCTCGAAACATTCAAGGCCCAACTTGATATTTGGAACTGCCGATATAATTAAACATGATCACGACACTAAAGTTGTTCATGGCGTGTAGGCGCACACAGATGCTGCGCGAGAAGACAAAGCAAGTTGAAACACATGTGTAACAACACGGATTTGACGGTCCACATGCAGCGACGTGTGGCATGCAGCTGGAAATATCTTGACGTACGATTGGGGATGATTTTTTCCAACAATCTACAAAATTTGGTGCTATAGAAATGATTCGATTCACCACCTTCTTTTCATGATCTTTTGTCTCATTACAGACTTGTATTTCTGACCCGGTGATTATTCAAGCTCGTCTGGTGCGTTAGTAAGAGTTTCATAACGAGGACGCGGACAAAATCTGAAATAATTCATTCTGACGAGGTACTGTGCCCTTCTTCTATGTGCAGGTATATTTGCTTCGGTAGAATATGGATTCCATTGTTTTAGTTAGCATAAAATATACGAGTTGATATTGAGGTATTATCAGTTTACCTTTTCTTTTTAAAAGAAACAAGGGTAAAACCTCAATGCGACTTTTATATTAAATTATAAATGTACAAACGGTCCAACGTATATTTATTTTATTTCTCTATTTATCAATTATGGATCTGGTGCAACTTATGGGCACTTCTGCTAGTCAAGTATAATGGATAATGTCTAGTTTTCTTTATTATGAATTAGAACTGGTGTTTTTATCAATTGTACTGTGAGCATCACGAGTCTGTTTACCTAGTAGAAGTGCATCTTTTTCTGTTAGTCTGTTTGGATGATTCATGGACTTGGTTTATCGTTGCATGCCCCGTAATGTTCACTACTTTCTAATATAACTTCTAGTTACTCGGCAAATGAGAAACATGAGCTACAAGCTAGCCTTCCGGTGAAACCAAACCTATGTAGCTAGGTGGAAGCTCAGGCACGCGAGGCAGGGAATCAATTTTGCTAGCTTGGTGCCAATTTTAAATTTATATTTTCTTTTTACCCTTGAGCATGCTTTCAGGTTTGCAGCTGGGAGAGGTCCGGTCGGTCAAGATCTTTTACTTTTTGAGATAAGTTGATGGAGATCTGGAACACCAATTTAACGAGCGTCCTATGCTTCAGCTGTAGCGCTAGAAACGCTATAGATAATTCATTCAGATTTTTCTATGGATTATGTTGATTAACTTCGTTACCGAAAGATTTCTATGCCAATTTTTTGTCGATGATAGATTGTAAGTTAGTATGTGTGTAATATTTTGTCGATGATAGATTGCAAGTTATTATCGGTTATGTGAATGTATCATTGTTACAACATCTTATTGTGCTATTTGAAATATTCTTGAAAAATGCATTAAATTTTATTATAATATTTTATTGTGCTATCTAGAATATTTGTCAAAGACGGATTTATTTTTTTATTACCGAAATTCGAACCAGTGATGTCTGTCACTACAAAACCCAAAGGGCTGCTGCCTTATATCACAACTAGCGACATGCATCTGTTTTGCCTTATATCACAGATGGATCCACGAGTAAATGCTTGTCACTGGTACACATACTAGTGGCAGTCACTTGCCTGCCACTAGTAACCTCATACCAGTGACTAGTTATTAGTGACAAGCGCTTTGCCCGTCACTAATGGACCTTTTGAGCCTGTCACTAATAGCCTATTCTGCAGTAGTGTTAATATACATAAACAATTTTGGTAGTACAAAATAGACATCATTAGAGTTCATTAGTATTATGCAGTTCATGGCAAATGTTAATTCACTGAACATCTGAGGCTGCCTACCTCTTCAACAAGTTCACAAGTTATGTCATCATCATGTGCACTTGCTTTGTCTGTTGCTACAATACTGACTGCATGTAATTTTGGAGTTCATTGGTAGTTTTAAGCCATTGAATATGTAGGTTAATATTCCCTGCTCTACAAGTTCAGAATTTATGCTATTTTAATTTCAATCTCGTTGTTCTAAGCAAACCCAGTAACTACCTTCTCTTATGTAATTCATCGCAAATTGTATGTCATTGAACTTGTTGCTTTTGCATTCCCTCTGCAAGTTATGCCATTATTTTTTGTTTCAATTAAGCTCCGACAGTAGCTGCCGCCTATTGTGAACTACTCCCTCCGTTTCAAAATATAAGATGTTTTATCTTTGTGATAGGAGTGTATCTAGACACCATTTAGTGAGTAGGTTTACTCCAAACATACATGAACATGCACACTAAAATTGGTCTAGATGATGACTTATACTTTTTGAAATGGAGGGAGTACATCCATTCCATAAAATAAGGCCTATACAACTTTAAAGTCAAACAATGATGACTTTTACCAAGCTCATAGAAAAATATATTAAGGGTTAATTTGTGGCATTTGCGTCTATGAAAATATATGCCCCGATGTATCAAATGGCGTTGGTATGGTATGGTAGATGTTCCTAGTATGTTCATGGCATTTTAAGTCACTTCAGAGATGGGTTAGCATTATTTATACGCCTTATTTACTTTAGATTGGATGTAGTATTACATGGCATGTTTTAAGGCACTTAACATAGTTATCTGCATGCCTTGCTCTATAAATTCAAGTTTCTCAATTATAATTTCTGTAGCAGCAGTATCTACCTTCTATTATGTAGTTCATGGCATTTTAAGTCACTTCATAGATGGGTTAGCATTCCCTGCTCTATAAGTTCACGAGATATACCATTGTAATGTCTATCTTGTTCGTCCAAATGTTAGTACATTAACTTCCTGCTCTGTAGAAGGTGACACTTTTTATGACACTTCTCATATTTGTTTGCAATCCTATTTCACTTAAATCATTGTAATTTCTCTCTTGTTCGTGCTAAGGAGTGACTGTAACTGCATTCTATTTTGTCGCCATGGCAATCTTTATGTCATTTAAATGTTTGTTTATATTCTGCCATTCCATGCTCTACATGTTCACACGTGATTATACTATAATGTCTATCTAGTTCTTTGTAAACAACAATAGCCACTATCTGATATTATTTCCTCTCACAGGGAACACGGAGAATCGTAGAGTGAATCGCCCCTACAATCTTGTAAGTACCTATTGCTTTGTATTGCTGAATGCAAACCTGTTTTATGTGAATGAGTGGCCTAAACCTATATGCAGAGGAGCAACAATAAAGTAGATGGATCGTCTATCCAAGTACTCAATGCAGTGGATGTCTTCAAAGAACAAACTAACAACAGGATGTCCTCCAACGGGACTGCACAAAAAGAAATAGTAAGTCTCTTGTTTTTACTGAGATGTGCACAGTGTCAGATGCTTGTTTGTACCAAGTACCACATGATTCGGCTAATTATTAGAACAAGGTTGACCTTAACCAAGACTGGACAAAAACCAGACGTAAATCCCTCGATTTATAATTCAATGTGCTCACTTGATTTTGGTGATGATCTATTCTTTCTACATTTGACTTGTGTTCATCTATCTATCTATTATGTGGTGGTAATTTAAGTATATCCACTTTTATGCTAATTTATAGTCTATTATTGTATTTTTTTTGCTTTAATTAAGAGTTTGAATGCACTCTGGAGGTAGTCACATTGTCTAGTGTCGGCACCATATGAGTTGTCCAATCATTAGAACAAGATGACCTTTAACGGTACTGCACAAAGACTGAACGTAAATCCCTTGATTTAATTCAATTTGCTCACTCAATCATGGTGGAGATCTCTTTTTGCTATATTTGACCTTCTATCTATCTATATATATATACGTTAACTAGACCATGATTAGGTGATGGTGATTGAAGTATATCCATTTTTATGCTAATCTATATTCTATTATAATATTAGAGATCGCCACCATGATTGAGCTTATATGCACTCTGGAGGTAGTAACATAGTCTACTGTTATATGTACGAGACTAATATAAATTACTTGGTCTTGGTGGGGAGTAACTTGGACTAGTAAAAATTGCATACAATACTAGTACAAGTTACTCTAGCAACACTAAAGGGTGTCTAGATACATTCGTTTCACAAAACCCATGACATCTTATATTTTGAAACGGAGGGAGTTCTATCTAGACTACTCATAGTGAGATTGTCATAGCTATTATCATCTAATATGATCCCCAGTTACTATATATGTACTATGACCATGTTAATATGATCTGGAAGTCTATCGTGCACCTGTTGTTTGATTGCTTAATTCATTACCTCAATAGCTACTCTACATGATGCACATGTAGAGTCTATTGCCAATTTGATTATTTAGTTTGCTCGTCATTAAAGCAATGTAATGATTTTCTTAACTTAAATGGTTAGAGCACCGCCCTGTCAAGGCGAAGCTACGGGTTTGAACCCCATCAGTCCCAAACTAGGGATGGCAATTTCCGTGAGAAATACAATGTTTGATTAATAATAAACAAGGGATTTTCATCTATACATCATCAGATGATATTGTGAGTTTAATATTAGCCACCATATGGTTCAATTGGTTATGGTTCCTGTGAATTTTTAGTTGACTTGTGATTGCATCAATGCTATATTCTGACGTGGTTCCTAGACATACATTGTTTAAATACTTCATTGACCTTGAAAGGTGCACAATGTATCATTTGCTTGTTTGTCTACTGGATTTTCTTGCCTGGTTATATGTACAATGATGTTGTCAGCAGTTGGAAATACAATAGTTGTAGGCATTACAAAGAAGGTTTGTGCTACTTTTTAGATGCATCCAACTATTGCTTTGGCAGCAAATGACCTCTTCTTTTTTATTTACTGGCCCAACGATCAAAATATTTGAATGATCTGGCTGCTGAAAAGAAATGGTTGATATCTTATTTGTCTGAAATGATTCTGGTAGTCTATTTAAGACACTTGGTCTATTGCTTGTTTTTCCAAGGTACTATCATAGTTGCATGATGATTAAAGCAATGACACTTGTGGTTGTAGGTCAGTTTTTTGGCTAGTTCATACTATAGACCATTTTTAAACGATATTCTTATATTTTAGGTTAATGCTTTGTTGTCCTGACCAGTTCTAAGCAGCTGAAGGAATCTCATGAACCTCTTTTTGTTATATTTCTATATTTCTGTTATGCAGTGATATGATTAGTTTATGAGGGAATGAGTCGAGTTGCTTGATTCCCTACATTCATTACCACACTAGTTCAGTTAGTCTGCATGAGACACACATGTTGATGGCTTGATTTGTTATATTAGGACAATGCCAATTTTGAAATTCTTTGACAACAGACATGGTGTTTTTTCGCCTGCTTTGCTGCTCTAACTTAATATGTCTTAGTTTCAACATGCAAATAACCTGTAGTGTTTCTTCTAGAGTGGCTATGATACTAGCACATGTACGCATCGGTCTAGGACATCGACAGTTCCTGTTATTTCGAAAAGAGATGTATGAGGAACATCATTAATTGTTCCTGGCCAATGATGAATTTGAATTATTTTATATATAAGATGGCCGCCAGTTAGCTGGTACATTGTGCTGACTTGTTTTCTTTGTTTCAGGCTGCACATGAAGCTATGGGGCAGAAGGGAGGAATCCTACGTTAAGTATTGAGGTCATTTCACAAAGCAGAAGTGACAGTGATTATTGCTTGCATCGGCCCACGGTTTCAGTTTTTCTAGCAGAAAGAGGTGTTACAGCTGCACTCCAAACAATTGATTTAATTGAACAAGAAACAGATCAAATAGATGGAATAATCACGATTACACGTGAACAGATACAAGAACGGAAAGATCGACAAGATTTGACGGACCGTCTACTTGCTAATCTCTTCTGCAGCTGTCATGGTATGCAGTTGTTACTTGTATGGGGATGTAAGCTCCTTAGTAGAAACCTTGTTCCAGCACATGTCTCGCGATGTCTCTGTAATGCTTCATCTTGTTTTTGTTGAAAGTCTGGTCTGTAATAAATTTCAAAAAATATATGTTGATGTAATAGGGTGATCCTAGCGCGGCCATTAGCGGGCTGAAATATTAATGGACTGTTTAAAACCAGAATTTGAGCATAGTTATAGAATACTCAAATATGCTGGCCAGCAGATGGGCCAAATAAACACTAAAAGGTCGTAAGTGGCAGGTCAGTATATTGGTGGGCCTCATAAGTTGCCAAGGCCCTGAAAATGTACAGGGCTGAACAGCAAGAGGCGAGAATAGTAAAGGGTCCGAACTGTAATGGGCCCGAATATTGATATACCTGAACAGTAAAGAGCTGAAACAGTAAAAGGCCTAAATAGTAAAAGCCCGCGTAGTAGAGGGCCCGCACAGTAAAACGGTCTGAAGAGTAAAAGGCCTAAACAGTAAATGGCATGAACAGTAAATGGCCTGAACAGTAGTATGCCATAAGAGCAAAAGGCCTAAACAGTGAACGGCCGGAACAGTAGAAGGCCAGAATAGTAAAAGGCCAGAACAGTAAAGGATCCTAACACTAGCAACCCCGAAATGTAAAAGGCCATAACAGTAAATGGGTAGAACAGGAGCGGACCCCACGGGCCGTAGGAACAGTAACATGCTGCTTGTAGGCCTTAACAGTGCCTGACCTTCTGGCGCAGGCCCATAATAGGCCGCATATTATTGTACCAAAGTGGGCCTTCTTTAGGCCGAAACTGTAGCGCGCTTAAAATCGTACGGGCCCTAGAAGGGTTCATTAATGGGCCACGTCAAACAGTACACGTCGTGAGAGTAAAGAGCCGTAATTTTATTGGGCTCTCCTCGTGGGCTGACCCACTTAACAATTAGCAGGCCTTGTCTGGACCAGGCTTCTGCCACAGTTTCTGTGACCGTTAACGGCGGTAACCGGTCGTTAACGATAGGTGCCACGGGGCATTTTTGCATGACGTCAGCAGTCAACGCGGGTGGCGAACAGATCTACGACGGAAAAAGTTTTCATGGCTAAAGGGTGCGATCTGCCACGGTCAGAAAAAAATGTGGTAGATTCTTTTGTGACGGGGCTTTTACCACCAAGGGCATCCGTCGTGGAGGACTTTTTAGCCACAAAAAATGGGCCTTCAACCCCAAAAATCGTCCGTTATAAAAGTCAACTTTTCTTGTAGTGGATGGAGAAACCCTAGCATATGATTGAGATAAGATAGAGATTATTATGTTATACATCATTATGTGTATGTGTTAATTGTCTTCATCTTGATGTTGGAAGTTGTGCACCTCCTTAATATTTTCCTCTTATGGGGACACGATGAAGGGGATTACTTGTTGGTAGATAGAGGGATGATAGCACTTATTGTGACTATAAAGCTGTTATCATTCTTTACATACTAACTTGGGGAAACAAGGAGAACTCATAAAGCCATGTCCATGCCACGGGAGAAATCCCTTAATAGCGGGATAATATGATTGATGTCATTTATATGTTAGATGTGGTTATGAAGGATGATGTGAGCAGTGGTTGCTGCCTATTTGTCCATATATGGAGCTCCTCCCACATACATACATATCATGAGAATATTTGTTATAATAATCGTGATTGTTTAGTCTAAATTGCTAGCGGTGTATCCATCACTCCCTGAGAACGCCTTTTTCCCTATTGCAGTTCCAAGCTCTTTTACACACGCGATTCTTACTTTCTGCATTAAGTTTTACTTTACTTTAATTGCTTCCTTCAATCAAAAACCCCAAAATAATTCTACTTTTCTTGCATCTCAAAATTATTCCTTAAGTACTTTGTTTAGTTTTAGTTAAAAGCATTTTAGTCTTTCGCCTACTGCTCCCTATAGGATCGATATCTTTATTTCGAAACTAGCTAAAAACGATCTGTGCACTTGCAGTCCTCAAGCTATTTTCTGGCGCCGTTGCTAGGGAGCTTAGCACTATAAGTCACTTTACTTTTAGTTATTTACTTTTGTCGTACTAATTTTTAATTTAAGTTGCAAGACCGCAACAATGGACAACACTCAGCATTTAATCCAGCTTGAGGTAGTAAGGAAAATGGGTTCGCCCATGGACGCTTTTATAACTGTCAATAAAAGCATAAATCCGGATGGAATTGAGATGCACCCTTTATTATTCGAACTACTACACTCTAAGAAATTTGCAGGAACCGATGAAGAGAGTACATATGGACACTTACAATTTTTCGAAGATGTTCTTGGTTCCTTTATATTCGACAACTGTAATCTTGATATGGTTAAACCCCAGTTGTTTAGACAAACTCTCTCTAATAATGTTTGCGATTGGTATAGATATTTTTGTGCAGAAACAACAAGGACTTGGACGGAATTGACAACCAATTTCCTATCAAAATATTACTCATAAAGCAAAGCTCACAGGATGAGAGATATTATTATCAGTTTCAAAAATAGTGCTGATGAGAGTTTGTATGAAGGGTATCTAAGGTACAAAAGCTATCTAGATAATTGCCCCCATCATCGTTTTCCTGATTGGTTAATCACTCACACTTTTTATGGAGGGCTTAATAATAAAAATAGAACGAACCTAGGCACCGCTTCTAATGGTAGTTTTCTATCTTATACCTATGATGAAGCCTGGAAATTAATAATAAAAATGAGGGAAACAACGAAAATCTTAAAAATGAGGAGAACATTACAAATAGTTGATGACTCACAAGTATAAGGGGAATATCGCCGTATTTTTGATAAGTAAGAGTGTCGAACCCAACGAGGAGCAGAAGGTACTGGCTAGTGGTATGGATCAGGAATTCTCTCCAAATACTTAGGTACTGGCTAGTGGTAAGGATAATTCGGTAGTAGATCATCTCTCTAGGATGGAGGGAATAATTACTAACCCTGTACCTATAAATGAGTCATTTCCAGGAGAATATTTAGCATACATTGAAATTGTTGATCCTTGGTTTGCGGATTATGCTAACTATCTCGTAGTAAAATTTATACCTCATGGTATGACAAGAAATGAAAGAATGAAATTCTTTAATCATCTGAAATATTACTTTTGTGATGATCTGTATCTATATTGTCATGGACCTGACGGAATGATTCAAAAGTATGTTCCTAACCATGAAATGAATGCAATTTTGCAAGCTTTTCATGACAGCCCATATGGAGTACATCATGCAGGCAAGCGAACTGCAACAAAGGTACTTCAGTTTGGATTCTATTGGCCCACCTTGCTCAAGGACGCACACATGTATGTAGAACACTGTGATGCTTGCCAAAGAAGGGGTAATATAGGTAGGAGACAAGAGATGGCAATGAATTATAGTCTTATAATCGAACCCTTTGATGTATGGGGAATGGATTGCATGGGACCTTTTATAGAATCAAATGGTTACACTCATATTCTTGTTGCTATCGATTATATTACTAAATGGGTTGAAATTATTCCAACAAGCGATGCAGATGTTGTTGCCTCAGTAAAGATGATAAAGGATGTTATATTCCCCAGGTTTGGAGTTCCTAGATTTTTAATCACTGACGGTGGTTCTCATTTTATGAAAGGAACATTCAGGAAAATCCTCTTCAAATATGGAGTAACTCACCGTGTTGCTTCACCATATCATCCTCAAACAAGTGGTCAAGTGGAATTCTCTAGTAGAGAATTAAAGACCATACTCGAGAAGACGGTGGACAAATCAAGAAAAGATTGGTCATACTAGTTAAATGACACTCTATGGGCATACCGTGCTGCGTTTAAAAATCCAATGGGTATGACACCTTATAAGATGGTATACGGTAAGGCATGTCATTTACCTTTAGAATTGGAACACAAAGCTTTAACCTAAACTATGATCTTAAAACAGTGGGAGAAAAACGTTTATTAGATATTCATGCTTTAGATGAGTTTAGAAGTGAGGCTTATGAGAATGCTAGATTGTTTAAAGAAAAAAAAAATGAAAAGATGGCATGATAGCAAAAAATAGAAAATAAGGCCTTTAAAAGTGGAGACAAGGTGTTGCTCTATAATTCTCGTCTTAAGTTGTTTCTAGGAAAGCTCAGATCGAAGGGGGAGGCCCCTATATAGTTGAAGAAGCTTTTCATCGGGAGCAGTGAAGCTTCAGGGAAAAACACGCTCTCTTTCATGGGTGGTAAATGGACAACGCTTGAAGCATTATCGAGCAAAAGAAGATATAAGTGCAATCACCATACATGTGATCACCCTAGAAGAGGTGATTAAGCAAAGATATACAAGTAATGGCAACTGCAAGAAGGATAGAGTTGAGACGAAATGAGCAACACTATGGTCAAGCTATTGACCATAAAAGAGTGCTTCATGGGAGGCAACCCATGCAAAATAAAGGTTTGAGTAAGTTTTTAAATTTTCAATTAAGTTTTAGTTGAGCTTGTGTTAAATAAGGAACATTTAAAGCTCTAGAGAAGAAAAAGGAAGATTGATAATGCTAAAATCCCGTTCAAGGGATGCTAATATTGGTCGAAAATTTAAGCTGTCATTTTTCTGTCAAAACTTGATATTTCATTAAGTTTCAGATTAACAAAGAATTCTCAGAGAAGCACGTAATTTTTTGGTGGATCCATAAGGTCTAACGACCAACTATACGGCGGGAATAAAATTCCGGTCGTATAGTTGCGGTCGTATAGTTGTTTCGACATCACCCCTTCCGTTACAAAAAGTACAGAAGGTTTAACGACCAACTATACGACGAGAATAAAAATTCCGGTCGTATAGTTGTCATCGTATAGATATCAATGCTTTCATCAAAATTCTTTTCTAGGGTACTGAAAGTTTAACGACCAACTATACGGAGGGAATAAAAATTCTAGCCATATAATAGCCGTCGTATAGATATCGACCCGTCTCCAAAAAAATTTATTTGGAGTACAGAAGGTTTAACGACCAACTATACAGCGGGAATAAAAATATTGTCGCACGTATAGTTTCGGCTGTATAGTTGGTTTCACCGTAGAAGGAAAATCTATAGTCAGTTCATAACTATATGGCGGGACCTATACAGGTCGCGCTCGTATAGTTGATCGTTACGAACTGCGGCTAGGGTTTTCGACCTCCCCTTTTAAAGTTAATCGCATCTAGCCTTTTTTATTAAGTTTTCGCAGAGCTACATCCTCCAGCCTCGAAAAAATCCTCTCCATCCCTATACAAGCCCCTTCTTATAATATCCGTGCAGCAAAGCCATGCAGCCCTTCCATGTCGACAAGATTTGGAGGAACAAAGAAGAGAAGCCCGTGAAGAAGATCGAATAAGTAGAACCTAAAGGATCATCATCATCGTCCAGCCTGGAGATCAAGCCTCTCCCAAACTGGGAGGACATGTTCCTGCAAAGGATGGAGATGATGAGGCAAGCAGAGCGGGGAAAGAGCAAGGATGAGTATCTCCCTAATCCCTATCGTCACAACATAGGATCCTATTATAAACCTCCTCTCGGTCCGTCGCCTCTTAAGCCTAAGAAGGTGCGGCAAGATGAGATTCATGATAAGATCTATCAGTTGGAAAAAGCTTCGAAAGCATGTGTTGAAACAATTGGAGAAGGGATTGACTCCTACTGGATGATGAGCAAAGACCTTGAGAGAATAGTCAATGACATCGATGGTAGAGTTGGTTTCTTGATTAAAACTGTTTTTGAATTGATAGATGAGAAGAAATTCCTCTAGAAGAAAATTTTGAAGCTTCAATACGACATGGCCGAGCTCAGCATCCACCTCGCAAGCATAGCTAAAGTTTGCAAAACAGGGGAAGAAGGCAATAATCTTCCTACCCAGGAGGAGGAATAGGTACCAACAAGGAGTTATTTGATCTTGGCTTGATTCCAAAATTGGGGAGATCATTAAGACCTTCTAATCTATCTTATAAGTTTTATATTACTATTTTAGTTTTGCATTAGTACGATCTTAGAAATAAAGTTTGCATCATTTGAATTCCCTTAACGAATAGTCGATCACATTTGTGAAATTCCGAGTTTATTATCATATATGGAGTATTGAGTCTGTGCGTGTCTTATTTGATATATGAATGGCTTGAGTATAATTTTACTTGCACTTGATGATAGCAATAGGAGTCTTCCACACCATTAGTATTAATGGAACATATAAAGATAATTTAAATCGATATGTTGTAAGTTTATGGTTTGATTTACAGAAGTAAAAATAATCTGATTAGTCAAGTTGAGAAAGAAACCTCGAACAGAGGAAATTTTTTAAAGTGCTATCAAAATAGAGGGAGAACAAGTCGAGGTAGAGTCTTCAAGTCATAAAGATGCTTCGTATACAATTGGAATTTGGTAATTGAGATCGTTAAACTTTAAATTCCTACATGAAGTGGAATGTATGGCTAGCTCATTTGCACAATACTTAAACAAACATGCCGGCACGTGGAGGTCGTTCATGGGCCCTACGTCTCCACTATCCATCCTTGCACGACAAGTGGCGATCCAGGAGTGATGGTTTTTTTTTCCGTAGTTCCCGCGGAGAGTCACATGAAGAGGCCATGGTTATCCTTTTTCCTTTTCTCCTCTGGATTTGAATTTATAAAACAAATATCTTTGAGATTGAATGTTAAAATCACGATCCATTTTCACCGCTACACTCGTCGCTTCAAGATCTACAAAACTAAATCCTATGTTGATAGATTTTGATAAACTTTTATTTCGCACTGCCTTGTTGTACTGTGTTGCACTGCTTTCGGTCGTAGTGCACTACGCGGTGTATTTGCAGTGCACCGCCCGTGCACTGCCTTATTGTACTGCATTGCACTGCCTTTAGTCGCAGTGCACTGTGCGGTCTTCTGGCAGTGCACCACCCGCGCACTGCCTTGTTGTACTGCGTTGCACTTTCTTCGTTCGCTGTGCGCGGTGTCTTGGTTGTGCACCACCCGTGCACTGCCTTGTTGTACTGCGTTCCACTGCCTTCGGACGCAGTGCACTGTGCGGTGTTCTAGCAGTGCACCACTCGCGCACTGCCTTGTTGTACTACGTTGCACTGCCTTCGGGTGCAGTGCACTGCGTGGTGTTCTAGTAGTGCACCTCCCGCGCATTGCCTTGTTATACTGCGTTGCACTGCCTTTGGTCTCAGTGCACTGCACGGTGTTGGTTGTGCACCGCATGTGCACTGCCTTGTTGTATTGTGTTGCATTGCTTCGGACGCAGTGCACCACACGGTGTTCTAGCAGTGCACCACCTGCGCACTGCCTTGTTGTACTGCCTTAGGTCGCAGTGCACTGCGCATGTCTTGGCAGTGCATCGGCTGTGCACTGCCTTGTTGTACTATGTTACACCAAAAAGACAAAAAACGGTGCACGATGCGCATGCTTTTTCCGGTGATTCTTTTTTTTCTGAGCGCCATGCCCTTTTTTTCTCTCTTTTATTTTGGGTGCGGTATAGTGCAATACGGCCAAGCGATCCAGGAAGCTGGCTCGATCAGGGAGAATCCCGCGTACGCACGCCCGACCGGGTTTTTGAAAGCACACCGTGTGCTGCTTCCACGTGGTGTCCAAGGAGTGACCGTGCGAGGCCGTGCGTTGGTTCCCAAGCGCAAGCGCGCGCATTTGCTAGCCATGCCCATATATATATAAGGAAGAAAAGAGAGAAGAAAAAAGAGCGAATGTGCAAAGAGCAAATAGGCATATACCACTATATTGTAGTAAGACAAAGAGACGCTTTGAGATTTTGAATCCCAAGTAAATACGTTAATCCTGAAACACTTGGGACTACCTCGCTAACTCATTCGGTCGAACCGAATACTTTTATGTCATGTCGATATTCATCTTTTGTGAACTATTGATCACTAAGGTGTGGAAGCCTGCTAATATTATTCAGATGGTTTGAGTAAGGTACTATTCATGAACTCATTCCTATGTATCTTATAGGATAAACACATGCTGCAATTGCTTCATTTATTTTATCAACTCAGTTTCATGAATATAAGGATCACATTCACTAATCCAGCCTTGCTCGGGACAAGCAAGAGTCTAAGCTTGGGGAAGTTGATGAGTGTATATTTGCATCATGTTTTATATTATTGTTTTGCATTATAGTGGTAGGATCTTGGTATTTAACGGCGTTCACACGCACATTTTATGTCTATTTTCACCAGTATCAGGACAGATGATGGAACCAATGGACACAATTCTTGGAGCAGTTGTATTGGGGATAAAAGGAGTCAAAAACAACGTAAATCGCTTATTTGGGAAATATCAATAACACCAGAAGAAAACCCGAAGCGATCGAGGCATCCAGAAGGTTTAATGACCAACTATATGGCGGTAATTAATTTTCTAGCCGTATAGTTCCCGTCGTATAGTTGGCACCGCCACCGCCTCCTCAAATAGTTTCACCCCGTGCAACTGGATCGAGGAGACGACATACAGAACACCTAGAAATCACCAAAAACCTCACCTCCGGAAGAAATCTAGAGGAGGAACTTTCCCAAGGGATCTATCTTTTCCCTACACAGATCTGGGAGGCCAAGGCATCGATCTTCATCTTCATCAACCACTGCACCACCATCATCTCCATCCATCCTATCTTCACTCCATCTAGATCTTGTTGTAATTTCCATACTCGTTGTGGATTTATACAAGAACTATTCATTTACAATTTTTTCCATTACCATTGCCATGATATTGATTGCCTCCATGTCTGAGTAGATCTTTAGTTCTTGGGGAGATGGAGAAACCCTCGCATATGATTGAGATAAGATAGAGATTATTATGTTATACATCATTATGTGTATGTGTTAATTGTCTTCATCTTGATGTTGGGAGTTGTGCACCTCCTTAATATTTTCCTCCTATGGGACATGATGAAGGGGATTACTTGTTGGTAGACGGAGGGATGATAGCACTTACTATGACTATAAAGTCGTTGTCATTCTTTACGTACTAACTTGGGGAAACAAGGAGAACTCATAAATTCA
This sequence comes from Avena eriantha, assembly GCA_910589775.1. Classification (NCBI taxonomy): domain Eukaryota; kingdom Viridiplantae; phylum Streptophyta; class Magnoliopsida; order Poales; family Poaceae; genus Avena; species Avena eriantha. The sequence goes on from OU342746.1 coordinate 337,841,062, forward strand.
TGTCCATGCCACGGGAGAAATCCCTTAATAGTGGTGACATGGGCATACCCTACATGTACTCGAGTTTGGTATATACGGCCCAGATATGACAAGATCCCACGGAGTTACCATGGCCCAATACAGGATTCGGGTGACTCATGGAGACTCCGATTGCTTGCGGCACAAGATGAAGCTTAAGATAGAAACTTTAAAGGGACAAACCCTAATCTGTAACCGACTTGACCTGCTACCCGAGACCTAGCCTATCTATATAAAGGCTAGGAGGGGGCAGCGAGGAGGACAACAACCCTAGTTTCCATGACCATCGCCAGATTGCATCTGCGCACCTCCTGTAACTTTCGACTCTCTCGATAATTCCAAGAGCAGACAAGCAGGAGTAGGGACCTCTACGAGGCCTAAACCTGGGTAAACCTTGAGTCCATGTGTGCTTGTTTGCTAGACGATTGATGCCTCTAGTGATCCCTCCTTCTCCAAAACCCAAGTCCATAACAATGGGCATTGATAAGTTTAACCCTCTTTAAGCGGGATAATACGATTGATGTCGTTTATCTGTCAGCTGTGGTTATGAAGGATGATGTGAGCAGTGGTTGCTGCCTATTTGTCCATATATGGAGCTCCTCCCACATACATACATATCATGAGAATATTTGTTATAATAATCTTGATTTCTTAGTCTAAATTGCTAGCAGTGTATCCACCACTCCCTGAGAACGCATTTTCCCTATTGTAGTTCCAAGCTCTTTTACACATGCGATTCTTACTTTCTGCATTAAGTTTTAGTTTACTTTAATTGCTTCATTCAATCAAAACCCCAAAAATAATTCAACTTTTCTTGCATCTCAAAATTATTCCTTAAGTACTTCGTTTAGTTGTAGAAGAAGATAGTAGACTCCAAAGGGGTAAAGGAAGCAGGTGATCAAGACATGCCTATTGGAAAAGAACCAAAAACAAACACTCAATAACAACAATAGGCATGATTCAAGAATATCAAGATCCACACATGGTAAGAGTCAAAAGAGAAGCCGATGGTTGGCGGGGGATTTCTCCCCTATCTTTAAGGACACATGTCATGGCACCTCAAAGATAGATGCTTGGACCCATATCATGACACGAGATTAGTTAATATCACACACATAGGTATGCATCAAAACAAGACATGGTAGGATGATTATCCCCATGTGTTGCGTGACTAGGCTACATAGCAGTTAAGAGCAAGAATATAATGCAAGAAGTAAATCAATCCAAGTTTTTAGGATCTAGAATACTGAGTTCTCGCCTCAACATGACAAAATGGGCTTCATCCAAAGGCTTCGTGAAAATATCCGCCAATTGGAACATCGTTCCCACATGAGTGAGATTGATGTCACCATTCGTGACATGGTCACGTAGGAAGTGGTGGCGGATGTCAATATGATTTGTGCGATAATGTTGGATAGGGTTATTGGCGATCTTTATTGCGCTTTCATTGTCACATAGAAGAGGCACCATACCAAGAGACACACCATAGTCTTTCAAGGTTTGCCTCATCCATAACAATTGAGCACAACAAGATGGCGCGGAAATGTATGCGGCTTCGGCGGTGGAGTTTTGTTTCTTGGATAACCAACTCACCAACGACCGGCCAAGGAATTGGCAAGCCCCAGAGGTCGACTTCCAGTCAACCTTATCACCGGCCCAATCGAAATACGAACAGCCCACAAGCTCAAAGATTGACCCCTTTGGATACCAAAGCTCGAGTGTAGGAGTGAGAACAAGGTAACTAAAAATCCTTTTGACTGTCATCAAATGGTACTCCTTGGGAGCAGATTGAAAACGAGCACACATTCCAATACTTAACATGATATCTAGCCTAGAAGCACAAAGGTAGAGCAAGGAACCAATCATGGAGCGATATTCCTTTTGGTCCACGTCCTTCTCACCTTCTCCAAGACCAAGTTGCCCATTGTGTGGCATGGGTGTCTTCATGGTATTGGAATTGGTCATCTCAAACTTCACGAGCATGTCCTTCACGTACTTCTCTTGGGAGATGAGGGTGCCTTGAGCAAGTTGCTTCACAATGAAGCGTAGGAAACACTTCAACTCTCCCATCATGGACATCCTAAATTTCTTGGTCATCAACTCGGCAAAAGCTTTGTTATGGGATTTGTTAGCTCCACCAAAGATAATATCATCAGCATAAATTTGAACAATAAATAAGCCACCCCCTTTAACCTGTTTGGTGAAAAGGGTGGAATCGACTTTACCCACGCTAAAGCCATCCATGAGTAAGAAATCCCTAAGGTGCCCATACCAAGCACGAGGAGCTTGCCTTAGTCCATAGAGCGCCTTATGGAGTAGATACACATGGTTGGGATAGCGTGTGTTTTCGAAACCCAGGGGTTGAGCTACATATGCAACCTCTTTCAAGGGACCATTAAAAAATGCACTTTTCACATCCATTTGATAAAGCTTGAAGTTATGAAAAGATGCATATGCAAGCAAGAGACGGATAGCTTCAAGGGCAGCAACGGGCGCAAAGGTGTCCTCATAGTCAATACATTCTATTTGGGCATACCCTTGCGCCACTAACCTTGTTTTGTTTCTTGTGACAATTTCGTTCTCATTTTGCTTGTCCTTGAATACCCACTAACATTGATGTGATGATCCTTACGCCTATCCACAAGAGACAAAACTTCATTGCGGGTGAAGCAATCGAGTTCTTCTTGCATGGAAATGACCCAATACGGATCCTCCAAAGCTTCATGGACCTTGAGTGGCTCAAAGTTAGACACAAATGCATGATGGCCACAAAAGGTAGTGAGATGCTTCTTCTTGTTGCGAGACTCAATTCCTCTTGATATGCTTCCAAGTATATTATTGACTTGGAGTCAACTTGAAATAGAGGTGGACTTGATCTTCCGGATTGTCCCTTAATGATCAAAAAATTCATCTTTTGGTTGTTCTTGATCATTGACAACTTCTTGAGCTTGACCTTGGTTTTGAGGAACTCGTTCGTGTTCTTGGTCTTGCTCAATGGGTTGAGGGCTTGGTTCTTGTTCTTCGGTTTGCAAGAGTTGTTCGTCTTGTGGTGCAATTGATGGCTCAACTTGAGTAGAGCTAGGCTCTTCTTGAGTTGGGCTTGATCCTCCGCCATCAACTTCTTGATCATGGATATGATATTCGGAGGGCAAAATATGCCCAATTCCCATCAAATTGATGACTTTACAAGAATATCCATCACCTACAACACGTGGAACAACTTGCCCTCTTGGGGGGCCATTATCCTCCAAAAACTCCACATCACAAGATACTTCAACACAACCATTGGTTTTGTTGTAGTATCTATAGTCATGAGAGTTTTTCGCATAACAAACACATATACCCTCTATAGTTCTAGATTCGAATTTACCGAGCTTTTCTTTCTTGTTCTTGACGAGGCACTTGCACCCAAAGACGCGGAAGTATTTGGCATTGGGCTTGTTCTTTGTGAGAATCTCGTACGGAGTCATGTCAAAGGGAGCTCGGAGGAAGAGACGGTTCGAGTAGTGAACCGCGGTAGCGATGGCTTCTCCCCAAAAGTTGTGTGGTGACTTGAACTCACTCAACATTGTTCTTGCCATCCAAATGATAGTCTGGTTCTTCCTTTCAACAACACCATTTTGTTGAGGGGTATATGGAGCTGATAATTCATGCTTGATCCCCTCATCTTGAACAAACTCTTGCATGGTGTAGTTCTTGAATTCGGTGCCATTGTCGGTCCTAATGGTCTTGATCACCACTTCATGGGTACGTTGAGCTTGCTTGGCGAAGATCATGAAGTACTTGTAGGTCTCATCCTTTGACTTGAGAAGGAAGACCCAAGTGTACCTTGAATAATCATCAATGATGACAAGGCCATACTTTCTTCCACCAAGAGAGTCATATGTTGATGGCCCAAAGATATCCAAATGTAGAATCTTCAATGGTCTTGACATGGCCACCTTGGATATTGATGGATGAATCTTCCCGCGTTTCTTTCTGGAAATGCAAGCACTACACACACGATTCTTCTCAAAAGAAACACCGGTTAGTCCAACAATATGCTCACCCTTTATGAGTTGTTTAAGATTTCTCATGTTGACGTGGCCAAGGAGGCAATGCTAAAGCCATCCCTCGTCAACCTTGGCCATTAGACATGTGGAAAGAGATTGCTTCTCTTGCAAGAGATCGACCACGTAAAGGTCGTCTTCCACATATCCAATAAGGACCAGATTGAGATTATCACTCCTAAAGACTTTCACAAATGTTCTCGAAAAATATGAATCATAACCGGCATCCGCTAGATGTTTAATTGAAAGTAAGTTGTAACCAAGGTTCTCAACAAGCATGACGGTCTCGGCCTTGGAGACCACAAACTTTCCATAACCTAGTACATTTCCTTTAGAGTTGTCTCCAAAAGTGATGCTTGACGTTGAATTGACATCATGAATGAATTGGGCAAGCGCACCTCTACCTCCGGTCATATGATTGGTGCATCCACTATCAAACACCCACTTTGAACCACCGGAGGCATACCCCTACAAAATAAATTCTTTGATTTAGGAACCATTGAGTAATGGGTCCCCTAGCATTAGCAACAAGATATTTTGGTACCCAAATTGAGTACCATCTATAAGCAGAACCATTGCGAGGGACAACATATTTGGCATACACATCTCCTTGGGCGCCCTTAATAGCACATAGGATGGATTAGTTTTTCCCTCAAACTTGTGATTGGGGTTGCCCCTTGTGGCTCCCCCATTCACAACATTCTTCTTTACTTGGTCAACCACCTTGTGCCCTTCACGCACAAATTTGATCTTCTTAGGTGGGTTGACACCATTCATGTCATTCATGGGGTCAAACGCCATACCTTGCCTTGGAGCTCTCATCGTTTGGCGACCAAGAATCGCATCAAGAATCTTCCCCTTGGAGGTAGGTTTGGCACGCTCCATCTCAAGTTGTTCCTTCAACTTCTTGTTCTCCTTAAGGATACAAGCTTGATCCGAGGTAGAGTTAGAAGCACAAGTAATATTCTCAACAATAATTGGATCCTTCAATGTACCAAGAGCCTTTTCATATGACACTCAAAGTTGATCATGATTCTCCCCAAGTTTTATGAGCTCACACTTGACAAGAAAATTAGCTTTCTCAAGGTCCTCAAGGTCATTGGTGAGAGAAGCATGAGCAATATCAAGTTCTTTCTTTGAAGTATCAAGCTCTTGGGACAAGGTGATAACTCTATCTAGGGTATCCACATCTTTTTCCTTATCTAGTTTATAAAGTTCAATTCGTTCTTTAAGAAGTGAAGTAATGTTCTTTTCCTTGCTTAGCTCTTGCTCAAGGAGATTGAATCTCCGTTTCTCATCATCAATATGAGATTCCAAGCTATCAATGGTCTCATCATGTGAATTGACAAGGTCCATTAATTGCTTGAATCTAGCACGAGCATTGCTAGGAAGAGACTTCATGATTTTATACATTTCTTGTATATAGTTTTCATCAAATTCATCATTGTCACTATCATTGGTACTAACATGATCATCCAAGATGCTAGTGAGACGTGGAGGAGAAGAGATTACCTTGGTTCTCCTTGCCATAAGGCAAGAGCCAACGACCTTGGGAGTAGGAGAATCATCGATGTAGCCCTTGGTGTAGTCATAGGTGAGTAGTGACCCGGGTTTGGTGTAAACCAAACTAGGCTCACCAAACACCTCCTCCTCGTCCTCACTTTCCACATCGCAAGTGTCCTTGGAGCTTCGTGCCATAAGGCAAGTACCGGCGACCTTAGGAGTGATGGAGTCATCGACGTAGTCCTTGGTATAGTCATATGTGAAGAGTGACACGGGTTCGGCAAAAGCCAAACCGACCACTCCCACAACCTTCTCCTCATCTTCACTCTCCACACCAAATAAGTATTCTTGGACTAGGAAGCCTTTGTCATCACGCTTCTTGTTCCTCTTGTATCTCTCATTGATGGGGTTTGGCTTTAATCTTGGCTTGTCACCTTCTTCATATTTGGGCTTATCAAGTCTCTTCTCATATGGGCACTTGTCGGCAAAGTGATCAGACTCATCACAATTGTAGCAAGTCATATTCTTCTCACTTGATCTGGTTGAACCTTTTCTTCTTCGAAACTTCAAGTTCTTGGTGAAGAGTGCAAGTTGAGAGAGCATGTCATCAACTCCATCACTATCATTCTCTTCTTCACTTGCAACACTTTCTTGCACATGCTTGGCCTTCAATGCTAGGGAGTGAGAAGACCCAATAGCACGGTTGATCTCCTTGATCTTTTGTCCTTCATCCGCCAAGTTATATGTGGCAACAATATATGACACTAGATCATCGGGAGAGAAGTGGCAAGCTAAATCTAGGAGTTGCAAGTTCAAGGAAAGCTTCTTGTCAGTGGCTGCAATCATGGAGACAATCTTGGATTTGAGGAGCTCATCATTCAAGTTGAACCCATCATCATACTTATCACAACCAAGACCATTAATCTTCACACAGAGGGAAACAAGTCTCTTGTATGCTTCTGTGATGGACTCATCATAGTGGTTCATAAACATGTCATCTCCGACTTGGCAGCTTCATACTTGGACTTTTGGATAAGGGGCATTCCCTCTTGGAGAATGACAATCCTATCCCAAAGCTCCTTTGCGGTGGGGATGTCACTAACTTCATCATGGAGAGTGCGGTGAATGGCACTCCTTATCTTGTCACAAGCCGTTGCATTTAGTTGATGGTCATAGTACTCTCCTGGAGTGAGGTTGTTGGGATCTTGTGGATAGAAGCCCTTGCCCACAATCTCCCAAAGCTCCATACTGCAGCTACGAAGATGACATTCCATAGAAGCTTTCCAATGAGAGAAGTGAGTTCCATCATAATGAAGTGCGGTACCCAAACCATTAGTATGAGGCATGATGTTCTTTTGCTTGGGATATATATATATACAGAAATGGATTAGGAGGCACGGAGGATTTTGTCGGGTCACTCTCAGTAGATGACTCAATCACGGCCTCCTTACCGGTGTCCATCGGCCTCCCTTGAGGTACTACCAAAGGTTTGGCAAGCATGACCCCCTCGCCCATCCCGGTAAAACATCCTTCAAGGAAACTTATTCGATCAAGGAGATCAGAATCTGCCTTAGCCTTTTCAAGGGTCCTCTTGGCAAGGAGTTCATGGAGCTCCTTGAACGAATAAGTCTTGTCCTCATCATTGGAGAAAAGCATCCTTTCTCTTAGGTGGTAAATTCCTTAGAAGATCACTAGGCTCTGATACCAATGCCACCTTTGGGAAGGGGACTACGTCACATTGGAGAGGTGTGAGGTTCCACGAAGTCTCACCTTCTTCTCCTAGCCTATCCCACGAAGCAATAGCTCACTTACTCGTGGTAGACTTTAAGGTAGTCTCCAAACCCTCACAAACTTTCCACGGAGCAATTCACAAGACGAATACCTCCAGGCGACCCTAGCCACCTAGATTTTCCCCCAAACCCAAGAGTAACAAGCGAACTCGATGAACTCAAGAGGGAATAAACTTTGGCTTGGTGGAAACATAGATCGAGACCTTCTCTTGCTTTCTACCAAGGGGAATTGGAATTGGTTGGGTAGAATGGGAGATCCTCAAGGAATTGTGTTTCAACAATGGGAAGATAGATAGAGCTTCAAAGATGAATATGAACTGAAATGCCTAACCTGCTCAAGGTGGAAGAAGTGGTATTTATACCAAAGGGAGAAATCTAGCCGTTTAGAGCAAATCTGACAAATCCGGTTTTAAGTTTGGTTTAACCGGCCCACGCACTGGACGGTCCGGTTTCCAGGCCAGAAGACTAGAATCCAAAATGGAAAACTATTTGTTCGCAACCCGAATAGACCCGGTAGAGAAAACCGATAATCCATATTTAGAAGTTGGTATTCCAGCGCTGATACTAGACCACCCGGTCTGGGACCCGGTTGAACCGGCTTTAAAACCGAACCTGGAGAAATACTATGAAAAGTAGATTTCCATCTCCTCTCTCTTTGGTGATGGGACAAGTGGGTGTATGGGATGTGTATATGGCTTAGGAATTCATCCCCAACAAGCTCATAAAGATGACCCATCTTAATAGTGTAGAGTTACTAAAGACTCAAGTTACATATATAAAGCAAAACTCTGGCCCATGTCTTCGTTATCAAAATGGGGGGTCTCCAAAGATCTTCCAACTCGCCATCAGACTAAAACCTATTTAAGGACACTAGTAGGTAGCATTAGTCCGGTCTAACTACAGTGTGATTGTCAACCAAAAATAGTAGAGGGTAAAATACCCTTTCAATGGCCCATATCACCGTCGGAGGAGAGTCTCTTCCTCCGAAGCCCTAAGGCTCGCTGATGCGATGGGAGATGAGGTCAACGTCCTAGCCGTCGTCCTCTCGCTCGATGTTGTGTTATCCTTTTCTCATCCTCGAGATGGGGGTGAAGGAGAAGTTGCGCTCCACACCGAAGAAGCGTGTCAACGTCATCGCCTTCCACACTACAATGGTGCCAAAATGCGGCATCATCTTCCGCACTCTAATGGAGCCAGCATTATCTTCCACAGTGTCAAGACAGAGGTAAAGCTAGAGCCCACGCCTCTCCTTTCGCTGCCCGAAGAAATAGAAGAACCCATCACCGAAGAAGGTGATGGTTGAAGATCCAAAAACGTGGCTCACGAAGTACTGGGTGATGTCGCCCCTATGCGACATAGAGGAGTGGGTGGCGCTTAACACCGCCCTGCGCGAGTCGACGAACTTCCTGCCACCATCCACGAAGGAATACACCAAGGCATAGTCAGTGTACGACAACAACAACCACATCGGCCTAAGGACGGAAGAAGGCAGCGGCGGGCCTACATGGTATGTCGGGTATGCCCGGGCATACCTAGCAACTGGTCAGTGTGTGCACTAGTAGGAAAAAACAGAACGGAGAACTGATTGGTTATATCTCGTTCGATCACGCCATCCGGCTTCTACTATATCAAAAAAAAAGTCTAATTTCTCCTAGCACTGTTCCTTTTTTTATATAGTATTCCTTTAGCAAATTTTAGTCTAATTACTACATCCGTTTCAAAGGAGTGTATCTAGTTTTCGTGTGTATATTTACTCTAAACCTATAATTAGGCTAAAATATTTTATATTATGAAATCGGAGGGAGTACTTTGTAGGCTTATGCGGCTTCCAACCCTAATTGGGATAGCATAAAGTTCTTTGTGTTGTTTTTTTAGGGATCTTTGTGTTGTTTTTTAGTGAGCCAACTGGAGGCTTGGCGCTGAGTTAAATACACTAATAGTCCCTATACTTGTCAGCTGACTCGATTTAATCCTCCTAGTCGAAATTTGCTAAATTTTGTTCATGTACTTGTGAATTAGGCTCAATTTAGTCCTAATCCATGCTTGGTGTCGAAATTGCGCTGATTCCGACACCACATGGACTAGAATCTTGCAAGAACACCCTCCCACATCTAGAATGTTTTTTCACTGCCAAATATTTGCACATATCCCCCTCCCCATCATATACATTATGCAGAGTGCCCCCACGAAGTTACAGATCCTTTCAGCCCAGAGAGTTCTATTCGAGGGAGGAAAAAAGGAAGGACTCGATGAAGACGGAGGCTATGGGCAAGCGACGGATGTGGTGACCAGAAGGTGGAGTGACATATTTACAATGGAAGGTTAACTAAGGGTAACAGAGTAACACAGGAGAGGCTTACTGCCAATTTTCGGTCCATCTTTGCTCCTGCAAGTGGGACACGCCTCCACGTGCTGTCCGACTCGGCACAATTTCGATGCCAAACATGGATTTGGACTAAATCGAACTCAATTCATAAGTACACGGATAAAATTTAGCAAATTTCAAGTAGAAGGACTAAATCAAGCCGGTCCGACAAGTACATAGACTATTAGTTTATTTAACTCTTTGGCGCTTCTTTTCCCCAGAATTGTTACCCAAAGTTAGGTCCTTTCAGATTAAAGCCTACCATCTAGAAATGCGGCCCAGTGGCCGCTATGGAAGAAGCTCGCCAAATCTCTTCGTGCTAGCAGCATACGGCCGTAAATGTGCGTTAGATATAGTTATGGGCCACATATATCGACCCAAAAGGACCCGGTTGTTTACTGATGGGCCTGTTTATTTGTATCCCCCGTTCACTCCATTCCCCACACTCTCCGAAGTATTCTCTCCCTCCAAAAAATAACGATTTGGATTTATCTTCCCCGGTTCACTCCATTCCCCACACTCTCCGAAGTATTCCCTCCCTCCAAAAAATAACGATTTGGATATATCCAGATACGAATATAATCTAAATATCTTTCAGTACATAGATACATACGAATTTAGATAAAATTAAATCATTTATTTATAGACAGAGGGAGTAAATGATTTCTATTTCAGCATCTTTCAATTGTCTTGTGCTCGCCCATACAATTTGTTTTCTTGTCCAAACATCTGCTTTCACTTGTTGGATTTCTGGTTTGCCTCTTTGTATTTAATATTTTATTCTCCATTTTTGTATTGTAACTTTTGTATTTAATCTTTTATTATTCTCTATTTATTTAATCTTTCTATTGTTTTATATACTCTCTCCGTTTCAAAATAAATGACTCAACTTTGTCTATATGTATCCAAACATGTTTTATCACTAGATACATACAAAGTGAAGTCGTTTATTTTGGACAAAGACAACATTGTGTGTTTTCACTTCATTATCCAACCATTAGTGAAAGAAGAGAGAAAGAAAATACATTTGTGCGGCTAACTCCGTATTCATGTGTTCAAAATTCAATCCCTTAAATTTTATCATAATATATCTACTCTATCTCAAATAGATGTCGGTGATTTATTTAGATTCATATGTATCTATTCACTAAAACACAACTAGATGGAGGAAGTATTGTATACTAATTTGAACTAGCCAAGGAAAGTAAGGAAAGCTGGAAAGGTCCTATGCAAAGGAAAGGGTTGCGAGACTTAATGATTTTGAATATAGCAGTTGGGGTGATATATGTTCCCCAGGGCAGGGGTATATGCCCGTAGCTTTCTTTTGTCCTTTTTTAATAGTAAGGAATAGCCAAACCTACCCAGCAGGCTAGTCAATCTTAATGATTTTATCGGCCGACAAAGCGGAGACGGTCCCGACCTTGCCCGCACCGTAGGTTTATTAATCAATGAAGCCCCTCAACCCACCGAATATGCGTCGGTGAACCTGCGGCTGCCGACACCCCAAATCCCACCGTTCTCTTGCCATCTAGAGCCGTCTGTTATTAGTACTCCCAGCGATAGTTATGGAGTTGTATTACAGGGAAAAGGAGTATTGCAAGCGTATCAATTGTTCAATTAATGCATTAATTAACAACAGGGCCCATAGTGTGACATAAATGATCTGGTACACATTTATTTACTGCAGAGGCCTCGTTGGTCTGGTCACCCGTCTTCTTCCCCTCCCCAATTTTTAATCTGCCGTCGTGGTCTTCCCCCGAAAACTAGTTTCTCCAATGGATCGGTCTCCAATACCCTCTCATCCCTTTTTTTATTTTGTTTTGACATTGGATCTTTCTATTCTTGTTGATTCCAGTTGGGGTGCTGCGTTTTCTAGAAATGGGAAGATTAGTACACTGACTACTTCAGAGCTCATTGGGGATACATCTTCGCCTCTATAGCCGGACCTGTTCAGCTTGACGACGACCGCGCCTTACTCCTCCAGAACTTGCGGATGTTCTCTTCTTCTGTTCTCGTCAATGCGTTGCAGTTATAAGTAATCAAGTTATATCACCTAATCCACCGCCTAGGGCCTAGGGGGCACTCTACAGTACGTGATGTGGTATTAGAAATCTGGGTTAGCAGGCTTAAGTAAATTGTGAGGGCTGTTTTAGTGCAGATAATCGAATGTAATATGATCCACTCGAAGTAATATCTCTGTAATAGCTTGGCATCTACTGTACGCAATTAAGGATGCTGCGCTCATTTATGCAATTTAGTACTCTTGCTAATTTATTGCTCTAGCACCAATTTAGTACCAGGTTGTTTGTATTCACCATATTCTTTGCCGTATTCTTCTATTCTTCTCGCTTTTCTAATCGTTTATGTTTCCTTGTCCACAGATCTCATAGCTAGTTATTAACGAAAGGATTTGTGTGTGTGTGTGTGTGTGTGTGTGGGGGGGGGGGGGGGGGGGGGGGTTACATATGCCCTTCATAATAAAAAAAAAAGGAATGTGCGGGTCGGCAACATATCAATGCACGAGGGCTGGTGGTGCACCAAACCTCTGTGTAGTCTTCTAGAAGTTGATTTTTTTTCGAAAATAAGATTAGCATATAGACATAATATATCTTTAACATGATACAAAGTTTCAATTCAATGTCAATGTCAAGAACATAGCTCCAGAGACAAAAAAGAAGAAGACGAGTATGTAAGTGAATAGTATTTACTCCATGTTGGGCTACAAATTTGGTCCATTATCAGTATCAACAATAAAGTTATTATTTTTGTTTCAAAAACAATAATTTGAATTTAGAGTCACAAATTAACAGAGTGCTACAAACTAGTTTTTTGTCTCTGGAGGGGGGGGGGGGGGGGGGTTACATATGCCCTTCATAATTAAAAAAAGGAATGTGCGGGTCGGCAACATATCAATGCACGAGGGCTGGTGGTGCACTTGGCGCACCAAACCTCTGTGTAGTCTTCTAGAAGTTGATTTTTTGTCGAAAATAAGATTAGCATATAGACATAATATATCTTTAACATGATACAAAGTTTCAATTCAATGTCAATGTCAAGAACATAGCTCCAGAGACAAAAAAAAAGAAGACGAGTATGTAAGTGAATAGTATTTACTCCATGTTGGGCTACAAATTTGGTCCATTATCAGTATCAACAATAAAGTTATTATTTTTGTTTCAAAAACAATAATTTGAATTTAGAGTCACAAATTAACAGAGTGCTACAAACTAGTTTTTCATATTGTCTCAACTAGCAGGGTGGCCCTCGCAAATGCGAGGACATCATCTTAAATGTAAAAAAAGTGTTCGAGAAATATATTCATAGCTCATATTATGCAATTTCAAGTAATATGAAGTCTTAATCATCTTAAGTACTTTGCTAATAAATGAAACATGTCACTTGAGCATTTCTAATCATCTCAAGATCATGGACGCATTCTCAATTTCTCAAATTGCTAGTGATACATGGAGCTGCTATAGTGGCTTGGTGTAGTTTGTATCTTCTTGGCATTAATATGTCCATCTCTCGAAAAAATGGCTACTTCTTATCTACTTCTTGGTTTATTTTGAAAATTAGGATATTGTATCCATTTTTTAATTCTCTCCTTATATATTTTTTGTTTAGTCTAGTCGTTCTACATAGTAATCACACGAGTTGTTCTTTCATGAACATGATACCCAAGATCTTAATTGACATGTCACAGATTAAGTCCTCCCTGCAAGCCATTCTTACAATCCCACAACCCAACTACCAAGTTCTCCCTAATTAATCGGTCATCAACACTCTATATGTATTTTAGTTATACCACCACAATACAATAGGGAAAATATTGGATTCATAGGATTAGGAACAAATATATATATAAGTATACAATTGCAACGCCATATTCTCTAATATCTTGAGTGCTTTTGAAATATATAGGAAGAAACAATAAAGTTCTAGTTGAGATCCATCATCATTTTTGTACACATATTGCTTGCAACATTAGTTGTGGCAGTGGGTATAAACCATATGGTATTTATCTATCTCTACTACCGCTGTATCTAGTTCTATGCAAGGGTGGAACATGCACCATTATACACCCTAGTCTGGAGTACCACCATGCAACCCCAAAAAATCATGCCTGGCAATGAACAAAGCATCAAATAATAGCGGCCATGGTATTTTTGGAAATAAACCATGAATATTGAGTTAGAATTGACATCCTTTCAATCATGGTTGATTAAAGTTGTGAACGTTTTGGAAGCCTACCACAAATGCTAAGTCGGAAAATTACTGCCAGTATTTATGTAAAGTTTATAGACTTCCAAGTTCTAAAATTGATCAATTATGGGCATAAATTCATCGGAAACTAACTTTAACTATCTAAGTTAATTTGCTAGAGCCCGATGGCATGTTATTTGTAATATAATTTGGTCAAAATATAGTAATAATTTTCTTATTCATGATGATGAATTGTGATATCCTATTTTTCTAAAAGTAAGAGCTTCAAATCTCAAGCAATAGCACCATTCATAAATTTCGCAATATCGTGTATTTGTTGTTGTTTACTAGGAATACATATGAGGATAAGAACTGACTTGTTTTGATATCGAATTCTTAAATATTTGAACATATAATTCTGGCAATGACTTTGTGTGATTGTATTTGTTAGAAATATTAGTGATTTTCTTCATGGAAGAAATATTAGTGTTGGTAGGCAAACGTGTAGCCCCAGTTATGTGGATTAGCGTGATTGGAGACTTTGTATCCTGCAGTACGTTTGCATGCATTGATCTTTCATGTGCTACCTTCTCACGTGCGTGGTATTTATTTTCTGAATTTTAGCTCAGATGCACATGCATGATTGATTATTTTCCTAGTATAATACATAGAAAAGGAAGCAAAGCATACGATGGGTTTTTTTCGGTGAGAAGGAATTTTTAAGGAGGGTACCATCCGAGTTTATTTCCGTACGTGCGTGGTATTTATTTTGTTAATTTTAGCTCAGATGCACATGCATGATTGGTTATTCTCCTAGTATAATACACACAAAGGCAGCAAAGCACACGATGCAAAACAAAATTAGGGAAGGAACTTTTTTTAAGGAGGGTACCACCCGAGTTAATTTCCATGACTGGAAAAGGAACATTTTCTTTTGTTCAAACCATGTTAGGTATACGTATTTGTATTTTTTGGGTCAGATGTACACGCATGATGTCCTGATATCACACGGAGGAAACAAACAAAACCCTGTATAGTTTTTTTTTTTTGCTAAGGTGACGGAAACTTTTTTCTGGTGGGATGTTAACCGATCTAGTCTTATATAGAGGTTCACCATGTCAAGTAATTTTTGGTTAAATACTTTTTTTCTGGTGGGATGTTAACCGATCTAGTCTTATACAGAGGTTCACCATGTCAAGTAATTTTTGGTTAAATTCTGGCCTAGCAAACATGTCAGATCTTTCTCAAAAAAAAAAACATGTCAGATCTTTTTTAGAGGGCCACCACGTATATTAATCTTGGCAGGTGTCCTAAGGTGCGTGCGGCATCTTTTTTTTCGGTTGGATTGTTAACCGATCTAATCAACACACACGTTCCCCACGTCAATTGTGAAACGTGTCAAACAACATTACACGGTTACATAACTACTAGTTAAATCCTAGCCATAAAATTTAGACCTAACTATCAAAATTAATTTTAGTGATGTGGCTTAACGTGATGCCTTAAAAAACACTCTTATATTGCTTTTAGTATATAATAGATTTTTGGTAGATTTTTTAAAGTTCACAGATATGAAAATCAAATCCCGCTGCACCGGGTGCATCACAAGCCCCGGTGCACTGGATACATTCTCCTGACCATGGATATCTAAAATAAGAGTCCTAGCATAGTACGGACTATAGAGATCAGATAGTTTGTGTTCATGTCTCTGATAGGATGTGGTATGGTAAAATATGTGCAAGACTACTCGGAATGTGGCAGGTAAAAGTGGCACTAAACTTTAAAGTGCAATTATTTGTAACAGAATTATACATTGTTAACTTATTTATTCATACACAATGAGTCTAGAAAAACAATCAAGAGAACTCCCGGTTGCTTTTTTATCTTTCTGCTCTCATCACTAATATGACTCGGCAGATAGTATATTTTTATAGAGTCTAGTTGGATCTTTTTGTTGCCGTCTTTCCCAAATAATGTGACCTCTTCCCTTTATAATAACATGACCACTACGGTTATAACTAATTCCCATATTGTGATCTATGGAGTAATAATTAAGCCTATCTAGATAATTGTTGTGGCTTCTTTTTCTGTTTGAAAGAAATCGTGAAGGTGACAATGGGTTATTCTTCGTCTTAAATTTTTATGAAACTTTTGCAAGTTTGGCACTCAAATTTGAATAACTAAGTATACGAAATTCTAATATTACAGGATTAACATCCGAATTTCCATGTTTTATATTAAGTGTCTATTCTATAAGCTCACATACTCGGGAAAAATAATAGTAACTTCACAAAACAATCATGAAGTAACAGGTGGATCATGATTATTACTTGGACAAAAAAGCAACATATAAATGCTACACCCTATTTATACACATTGTGACCAACAATAGACATGAACGTCCAAACCTACCGCTTTAGATGGATTCACACATTATCTCATGTATCCTTTGCCCTAGCTGATCGTTATACTACATGGACGAGTGGAAAGCTACTCATGTGAGCATTAGTCGAATGGTACAAGAGGATAAATTCTTGAAAACTTGAAGCTTGAAGCCAAACATGTGATTCAATAGTTCAAATTTTATTGGTTATCTTGTTAATATAAATTTATACAATTTTACTTACAAGTGCGATATGGTGAGATGTGGAAAATTCTCAACGGTAACCTTACGAGATAGTGTTGGAAGGTGAACTATATTGAGTATTGTAATTGAATTTGTGATTCATGGCGCCATCATCCACAATTTTTCACAGGCAGAAGAGAGTGATCGGGTGTAAGATGTGCATGAAGGTGGATACCTGATTATCCATAATTATGCATGTGCTTGCACAAGGATACTATGAGTTCATGCAGAGAAATATAAACACGAAAAGTTAAAGTTGTTGTTAGGCTAACTAGCCTTGTGGCCCTCGCAAATGTGAGAGCATCACTTATAGTTGTTTTGTTATGGAGGAGGATTGTTTTTATTGTGTCTGAATTGATAAGAATAAAACATTTAAAATTTTATGGGGGCTCACATTATGCGATTAAAACTATTGCATTATATAGCCACCATACAAGATAATAAATCATGTGCATATAAACCATCTTTACTCATATTTAATTGAAATGTTAATGATTATTAATATATTTACAAAACAATGCATTAGTATATGCAATTAAAGTCTAGGCTTTGAGGTAGCTGGTAATTTTTATGTGATGCTAGATCAATACGCAAGGCTAACATTCATGTTATCAAATAATTTGGGTGTATTTGATAAATTACCCTACGATCGCTAGACCACTCTTACAAAATGGAAAATAGTTCTGAGTAAAACTAAATACTCCCTCTATCTCAAAATAAGCGACACGGGTTTTTCTAGATAGCTTATTGGGTGTCACTTATTTTATTTACGTAGTATAGCTTGTTGTAGTAGACAGACGAGCCAAAGGAGCGTCGCCGTCCTCCCCCCTTCATCACCAACGGCCTCAAAAGACCAACGCACTAGAGTAACAACCATCGCCAATGATGACATCCGTATATTGGAAGAGACCAACCTAATATCACCCTAATGAACATGAAAACAAACTAGATATTAGGATATCTGCCTTGGACACATGACTCCACATGTCCTCCGTCGGTTCTAGGCACATCATCAGAGCGAGGATATGGTGAAAAGGACCTTATTATAACATGTATAGGGTACGGAGGACAATAAAGCTAGCTTTGATACCATCGTGTATCACCCTCACCTAATAAGGTTCACTAGCACAATAATATCGATAGATATAAAAGAATAACCATGAATCATGATTATACCATACATGATCCAAAATTAGCAATTATTACAACATGCATAGCTCTAGGCTATCTAGCTCAGATTATTCAAGTAGTAGCAGAAAACAGTGAAAAGGTAGATCTCCATCCTACATATGATCCCCAGGAAAAAAAATCCAAGTGAGTCTCGTAACCTATAATGATCACTCGGAAATGGAATAACCTGCAACTAAAATGTTGCAGTCAATCGAATTTGGTCAACACTCTGAACATATTGGCAAGTAGGCTAAAGGAGATCATAATATACCTAACACATGCATATTTGGCTAGGTGGGGTTTAGGCTCATTTGCAGAAAAGCAATAGTTTTTTCCTATCATTTTTAGCAAATTGTTTTTTCAATATATAATTTGGACACTCTAGTTGATAGATGGTGTTCCTACCCAATTAAGTTCATCCACAAAATTTAATTAATTTAGAGATTGAGATGAGTGAGAAATTATCGTAGCCTTTAGATCGAGTTGCTCAAGTTTTCCATAGTCATGGACACGGATAAACACTTAGTCTATAACACTCTTCATAGGTTCGTACACTTTACCCGCGTGACCTGGCGATGAGTGAAAAATACATTCATTTGTATCTTTATTTAAACCAAATATTACTCATTTATTCGATGAGATTATATCTCTAAAACCACCACTAATCACTAATTATTAGATATATGTGTAAATCTCCTTTATTATTTATCTCCCTACAGATATGGACCCTTTAATGATGTAATTTGTGTGAATTAATGAAGAATCACGAGCTGGGGCCAAGCCAAAGCGATCGTGGCGAGAAGACACGGCAACATTTAAGACCTATAGTACAGGCACAGACACTGTACCATCTGTCTGTACGACATGTCAAAGCCTCGAGATCATGGAACCGACCAACATTCATGAAATGGCCCATGGGGAATTCACATCAAAAGGCCTTCGAAACCCTAAGTCAATTTGCAGTACTATATAAGGAGGATGAGAGAAAGGAGCAGCCAGGCCACCCACCGCCCATCATCATCTTCACCATGTCTTCATGTTGCGGATGCCGACACCATATCCATCACCATCTTCACTCCATTTTCACCCTATAGACATAGTCCTCTACTTGTAGTCTTGATTCTCTCGTGATTGGTGGTATTGTAAGACTTTTTTCATCACACAAAAACATTCAATAAAAAATTATGGTTGTTGTTCTAATCATGTGTGAGTAGTCCATGCAGCCTGAGGGCAGCCATAGCCTCGCAGCTATATGTGCTTCTTTTAGTATGGGATAATCGTATTTATTTGTGATGTAATCTATCTACACTTATGTTTGTCTCTTGTCTTTTGCCTCAGTCCTAGAACTCAGTTAGGTACCTATGATTAGAAAGATCGGTAAAGGTATAAAGTTTAGAGCATAGTTCATCCAAACTCCATGGTGTGAAATATGGTGACAGTAAGAGGAGTACAACATAGGGAAGAGATGTTCCACGAAATAACTGGTGATGTCACAGAGCATAATGTTTTGGTATATTTATTTCAATAACTAATGAATGCCCTCACACGGGCTAGGAGGTTGAACAATTAATCAGTAGTGCTGTGGCGGTAGGCTATAGTGGTACGCAACGCACACTTATATATTTGAGTATATGATTATGTTCCCGGAAGTCTAATTCGGCTCACGGGTGCAAATGAACCTACTGTGTGAAAACACATTTTAAAATATTAAAAATTCCAAAAAAATATTTGTATGTACATCCGGACATTATTTGTTCGTACACAAGTTTCCGTGGAAAAAGAACATTTTAGATGTTCCATGTAAAAAAGACAAATTCGAGTGCTCCAATGTGTCTATTCACAAAATTGTTTTTTGTATATTTTACACAAACTATATAAAATATTCTTTTTTGCTAAAAACTTATGTACGGACATAGAATGTCTGGATGTACATGCAAAATTATCATTCATAATTTTTTAACAATTTTAATTTTTTTTTAATCTTTTATAGTGAGTTCATTTGCACCTGGGAGCCTAAACACCACCTCCGTTATGTTCCAATACTTATTCGCGTTCATTATTATACTTCGTATCCCATACGTGTGTGCACAACTAAAGTTGAAACCTCCAACCCATTGTCTATCTTCATCCATTTATTAAACCCCAACAACAACAACAACAACAACAACATTCTGGTACGATAAACAAAGATTCTATGAGTTTTCTAACTCTTGTTTGAAATAACCTTTTAGGTCAAGTAAAAGCTTTCCAATGATAAACCTAGTTTTACTAGAGAAATAATAAGCTATACTACATTCGTAAGGTATTAACCCTTTTTCTGCCACCGCTGCTTGAAAGCAATTTTTTGCTATCCCGATGAGGTTAGTAGAGTCCTGATTAATTAGTTTAATTTTTGTTTTACATTAGTTTACTTTCTATATTTATTTGAAAACCCAGAATAAATAGTTGTTAGTATAATTGTTAATTATTATTTGAAACCCTAAAAACATTAAGAATATGTACGATAGCACAAGCAACCAATTTCTAAATAAAAAAATTCAAAATAGACATTTTAGACTTTAGAGGATTAGTTTTGACCAAAATGAAAATTACCAAAATGCCATTTTGCAATAGTGCCTCATATGGCCATTTTGGAAGATTCAAAACAAACAGGGTTTTGAATTTAGGATGAATTCAAAATTGTTTTTTGGACATTGTGGAACATTAGTCGTGTCTAACAAGATTATAAAATATTATTTTCCAACAATTTTCTTTATGGAATAAGATAAGGATTTTGAAATAGAATTTTGGTTAAAACTTTTTGAATCAAAGTTTTTGCACAATGGCATGATGCAATGCAAAAGATTTTTTAAATCTCAGGTTCTAAAATATTGGGATATTACAAAAACCTTTTTTGTATTCCTCATGTTTTATTTGGTGGTAGTTTGTGGGCTGATGTCATAAGGAGTTGATCACAGTGGTAGGGTCCTTTTTTTCAGGTTGTGTGTATCCTAGATGTCTTTTTTTGCGAAATGTCCGAATCTATTCCATGAGTTCACAAGAAGTACAAAGAATCCCAAACATAATACAAATTACACCGAGATCCCCAGACCACCTAACGACTACTACTGTCACCAGAGCGAGCCGCCGACACGCCGTTATCGCTGCTCACTTAGCGGAGCCGGTCTGACGTTGTCGGGAAGTTCTCGTGCACGTTTCCCTAAGGACCAGCGCCTAGAGCCGTAGTCGTCATTATTGAACCCTTAAATTAATCTGAACCTTCTAGCACTAAAATTATAACACACATAGACTGGACGAGATCCATCACTCCATGAAAGTAGCAACCAGACAAATTTCCGCCTTGTCAACACCCGGATTTTTAATCCTAGATGCCCGTTATGCCATACCTCGCAATCCTAGGATTACCATTTTTGCGAGACATAACAGATTGGATATTATAGTACATCATCCATTACAAACCATACATAAGGTCTTACACAAATAAGGATCTCATGATCCAGTCTTAATACAACAAGCAGCGGAAAATAAAAGATAAGCGTAGCGGTGGGGTCCATCTTCAGGGGCACATGCAATACTGACGAAGGAAGATAGTCCTAGTTATCATAGCCGTCCTGCTGGCCATCATCTTGGTAGTCTCCTTCATAGTCTGGCCATGAGAATAGCCAGGGACAAAAGCCATGAGTACTCTTTAAGTACTCGCAAACTACCACTAACAAGTATTATAGATTCTAAGTTAAAGTGCTAACTCTAAGTTTAACTATAAAGTTAAGTTTGAAACCTAAGCTGAGTTCAGAAGCAAAGAAAGATAAAATTGAAGGGAATATGCCCGAGAGGCAATAATAAAGTGGTTATTATCTTATTCCATGTTTATGATAAATATTTATTTTGCATGCTATAATTGTATTGATCGGAAACGTCAATACATGTGTGTTTAATAAACAAAAAGGGTTCCTAGTTATGCCTCTCTTATAGACTAGCTTGTTGATTAACAAGATGATCAAGGTTTCCTGATCATGGACATTGGATGTTGTTAATAACAAGGTCACAACATTGGTGGAATGATGTGATGAACATTCATCCGAAGTATAGCATTACGATCAAGTCATTATGTTTATATTGGTATAACATCATACGAAGTAATCTTTATCCTTAGACCATGAGATCATGTTAATTGCTAACAGCTGAGGAGTGTCTTGATAACATCAAACGTCACACCGTAACAGGGTGACTATAAAGATGGGTTTAGTACTATGAAGGTGTTATGTTGAGGCTCATGGATCAAGAGTGGAATTTTTCAATCCCGATGACGGATAGATATACTCTGGGCCTTCTCGGTGATATCACATTGAGATAGCTTGCAAGCAAGTGATGTGATCAGTAGAATGTTATATCACGGGAACGAGAAAAGAGTGCATGTCGGTAACGAGATCAAACTAGGTATGGAGATACCGATGATCGAATCTCGGACATGTAATATATCGCCAGACAAATGGATTTAGTTACTAGCGTTAAAGGTTCTCACGATCATAGAAGTCATCGTTGA
This sequence comes from Avena eriantha, assembly GCA_910589775.1. Lineage (NCBI taxonomy): Eukaryota > Viridiplantae > Streptophyta > Magnoliopsida > Poales > Poaceae > Avena > Avena eriantha. The sequence continues at coordinate 337,863,329 of OU342746.1, forward strand.
ATGTGTAGGAGTTAGTACGGATCTCCAGGTCCCGCTGCTGATTATTGATCGGAGAGGGGTCTCGATCATGTCTGCATTATTCGCGAACCATAGGGTGACACACTTAAGAATTACCGGACACTATTTTGGAGCACATATGTTTGAGACGAAAGAATTGCAAAGCGTAGGAATTGTTTCGATAGAAACCGGAAATTGTTTCGGGTGAAATTGCAGAAAGTGGTTCTGCATGTGATATTGAAATATTGCAAGGGGCTATCTGTGAATGTTTGTTAATTAAAGTAATTAAAAAAATTCTGAATAAATTTAATAAAAGAGTTTTATTAAATGAGAGAGCATTAAACTTGGAGAATTTTAATGCATTTAAAGTGGAGACTTGAAAACGGAATGTGAAGAGACATTTTAATGTGGAGGGGTTACCACCACATGAATGGGGGAGGTGAGGGTTCACCCTCCCATGCGCTGGCCATGGAGAGGAGGGGCACCCCCCCTCCTCCTATAAAAGGCCACCCACTCCCTCCTTCATCCTCACACCTCCTTGTGAAGGATATCTCTCCCCCTCTAGAATTATACCCCCATGGTCTCGGATTAGCGAGATACATGTTCCTTGTGGCATTTCGTCTAGAAGGAGTTGATGCTTCCGTTGGATCGCTGGAGCGAGGAGGTGGAGGTTGTCCGGTGGCTTGAACGTGTGTGCGAGTACGGAAGCGCTGCTGAGTTGTGGCGCTCGGACTTCCACTCGATCTTGAGATCGTCAAGTGTATGACTACATCAACCACGAGTTCCTACTCGTTCACAAAACTCGTTGTCTTCGAGGGTAAGTTCTCGTTGGATGTATGTCCACCCGTTGTTTTGTACCTAGTAGATAGATCTTGGCGTGTAGTTCTCATCGTAGGAAATTTTTTGTTTTCTAGGCTGCGGACCCAATAGTGTTATCAGAGCCTGATCTATGCGTAGGTGCTTTGCACGGGTAGTACACATATGTTTATATGTGGGCGATGATGATCATGTTATTGCATCTTTCATTTATTTTTGATATTGGTGGCATAGTGGGATGAAGCGGCCTGGACCAACCTTACATGTCATCGTACATGAGACCGGTTCCACGACTGACATGCAACTAGTTTTGCATAAGTGGCTGGCGGGTGTCTGTCTCTCCTACTATAGTCAATATCTGATTTACAACGAGTTGCTAATAACTTGGTTATCCTCGTTATGGTTCATGTTCGTAGGTAAGAATGGTTCTATCTCCGAAAGCCCTAAGCCACGTAAAACTTGCAATTGATAAATTAGAGGCGTCTAGTTTAGATCGTTGCTGGGCTAGTGTAGTGATATGGTATTGTTGTAAGTAGATGTATGATAGATACTCTTACAACACATTCAACGTGTAAGTTCCATAGACCTTGGCCTTACACGCAAAGGAATGATAGAGATCATACCACAATGCAAATGATAGAGATCAAATGCATGGACCATATCATCTCACTTTACACATTAGATGTTAGCATCTTATACTGCTAGTTTGGCGCTTTTGGTAGCATTGTAAGATGATCCCTCATTTAGATATCAAGATAAAATTTGTTCTTCCTTAAGTATGCACCGTTCTATGGATCGTGTTTCGAGACATCACGTGATGATCGAGTGTACTCGACTCTACGCTTTCATACAAACGGGTGTAAGACATTTTTACACATGTGAGTACTAAGGTTCTTACTTGGCGAGCCTAGCACGTACAGACATGGCCTCGGAACACGGACCGAAAGGTTAAGCATGAGTCATGTAGTTGATATGATGCCCATATAGATGCTTCCTTTTGAAGCTACATCAACTCACGTGATGATCGGACTTGGTGTAGTGGATTTGGTTCATGTAATCACCAAAAAGGCACGAGGGATGTCGTTTTTGAGTGGGAGTTCATTTCTAATTTGGATTAGTCGAACTCAATTTTGTCATAAAACTAAATCAAAGTGAATTTGCATAATTTATTGTAGTCATTAGCGTCTGTTCACTACCTTATGCTTAGTTTTAATTGAGATAATAGAACTATAGAATTCTTGATATTTACTTTACGAACTGGTATCTTATTATTTTGAATGTCAATTTAAAGTTTAGAAGTCCTATTGCAAACTTTCAGAAAACTCTATTTACTGCATGAAGTTTAATAAGTAGTATTAAATCAAGATTAAGAATTCCAATGTTAGTATCTAAAGTATCATGTTTGCCTCCATGATTATTGATATTCAAAAGTTGTTTTAATATCAAGATTATATAGGAGCTGAAAATTGTTTCAAAAACCATCATGTGTAAAAGATATTGTGATATCTGAAACAATGTTTTTGGTTGCATAATGATAGAGTATAATTTAGCAAAATACATGTTCTCATATTGTATGAGAATTTGTGAAGGATGGAGATGCTAGGCATCCGGATCTCCCAAAAAGGTTTTTGTTAACTAACATTATACTCGTGATTCTTCCTTACAGGCTATAGTAGCTTGATCATGAAAGTTGTCATGATAAGGATGAATAGAATATGTAAGTAAAATGTTTACTACACTAAAAGATTACTAAAGAATGGATTTTTGAAAGAACACCAAACATTTGATGATGGTGATCCACTTCAAAGTGCAAGTCCAAAGGTATTAGTATTTGACTATATACACTTTGTACTATCTGTCATGTGAATGACACCACAATTGATGTTGATAGATTCTTTTAAAAGGAAAAGGAATTGCTAAAAGAGAATCTATAAAATATTTGGCAGAAAAGAAAAAGTTGGAAATGTCTAGCTTAGGTATATAGAAGATATACATGTTATGGTTGTATTCCTTGCTTGTTAAACAATGTGGTTCTTAGGTATTGGATACCAAATTGGTTGGTATGAAGTGTCATACAAGACAACGCAATTCATGAACTGCAATGGCCTAAGAAACTGGCAAGAGAATAAGTGATGATGTTCATCGAAAACAAATAAAGTTTTATTGTTTTTTTCGTTGTCGTCAAACCTAGCCTTCAAGATTTGTTTTAATAATTGTTATTTTGTTCCGGTATTACGAGAACAATGGTTGTTCAAATAATTACCGTATTCCATAATGGATGGATGAACTTTTACAAGTCTAGTGGGAGAAATCACATCCATAAACACTATTGCTAAAATGTCGCAAGACAAATGATTGAAAGATCACTTATGAAGTGACATCGCTGTTTAAATTATATTTGAAAGAAAACATGAAGAAACTCCATGTTGATGGATTTTTGGAGTCTTTGATTTTGATCAATTGACGCATGTGATACTTTCCTCGAGATAATTGAAACTCCGTCCATAGGCCAAAGAGGAACGGATGACTAAATTATTGGATATTATGCATGTTGATGTATATAGTCCATTATGTGTAGCCATATGCGATGGATCTTTTTGCTTCATATGCTTTCTCCAAAAATTTGAGTGAATATATCTGTATATTTACTTAATAAGGAAGAAGTATGAAACATTTGAAAATTGTTCAAAGACTTTCAAGATGAAGTGGAAAATCATTGTAACAAGAAAATAAAGATTTTATGATTCGATCATAAAGGAAGATATTTGAGTTATATGTTTAGCAAAACACTTAAGATTTGAGGAATTGTTCCATGATTTGTGTGTCCCGATAAACCATAGGAGTATGGCATATTCGAGAGATGAAATCAAACCATGTTTGACATGGTAAGATCAAAGGTGTCATTTATAAAACTGCCATTATGTTTTAAGGACTGAAGCTTTAGAGACTATCACTTTTACACTGAAAAGAGCACCATCGTGATCCGTTGAAATGACAACATATGAGTTATGGTTTGGGATAAAACCCGAATTTTCTTTTCTTCAATCTTGGTATGCTATGCATAAGTAAAATATTTACAACCAAAGTCGGATAAGCACGTCTTTGTAGGTTATCCCAAAGAATTTATTGGGAATTTCTCTATAACACCGAGGACAAAAGAGTTTTTTACTTGGAACGTCAAGTTTCTTGAGAAGGAATTTTCGCGAAAAGTTAAGTCGGAGGACAATAGAACTTTGATAAGGTTGTTGAACCTTAACTATATGTGCTAAGTAGCGTAGTGCCGGAAAGTGTCCCGGTGGCGGCCACAATGCTCATGGCTCCCGTAATTACAAAAGGTGTGATCTCGGAGATTAGAGTTCCTATTGAACCGTGTGGGTCGGTAAGAATCAAATAGTAAGATTTGATAAGCAAGTCGTTATTGTTTTGACAATGATGAACCGACTACATGCAAAGAAGCCATGATGGGCCCTGACTCCATAAAATGACTAGAAGTCATAGAATCTGTGATAGTATCCATACATGAGAAATCAAGTTTCTGAACTTGGAAGACCCTCCGGAAAGGGATGAAGCCTATCAGTTGTGTTTGGATCTATAAAGAAATAGACATGGATGTTTAACATCTATGAAATAGTCGACATATCCGAAAGAAGTTTACGGAAATGTTCAAGGAGTTGACTATGACAAGATTTGATCTTTCATAGCAATATTTAGTCTTGACGGATTAATGTAGCAACCACTACATATAATTTGGTATATGGTAGTTGAATAAACAAAACAAGGTTCTTCTAATAGAATGTTTACCTAGGACGTGTACATGACACAGTCCGAAGGGTTTTGTTAATTCAAAGGGTACTAAAAGGGCATGCAAACTTCAATAGTTGAAGTAAGCATAGCGGAGTTGGAATCTTCACCATGATGAAACTATTAAAAGAGTTTAAATTCATCGGAGATGATGAAGATGCTTACATTTGCAAGAAATTAAGTGGGAGCGCTGAGACATATTTCTAATACATTATGTAGAGGACATATTGTTGATTGGAAATGATGTATCTTGTATTCACACAAGTTAAGAATTTCATTAAAATGAGATTTTGATGAAAGACTTGGGCAAACCCGGAATATTTGGCATCAATATCTATATGGATAGATTGAGGCGCTAATATGGTTGTGTCAGACATACATATATGAGATATTGAAAGGGTTCAATAGGGAAACAACAAGAAAGGTTATTGCTGCATGGAAAGGATTGTATCAAGATTCAAGTGTTTCAACACTTGGTGAGTAAAATCACATTAAGATTTTGATCGATTATACCATGATATGTATATATCCAGAATGTCCTATGCTCTAAATGTTATGAGCACATACCACAATGATTCATAAGATGATCATTGGACGATAGTAAAGATATTCTTATGAGCTTTGGAAGAACTAAGAATATATCATGTATAAGTGACAAATAGTTAAAGTTAGTTCATTGTAAAGTGTTACATTGATACTAGTTTTGTCACAAGATACAAATTAAATTTATCTCAATTTAGACTATGGGTGGCACAATGTAATGGAAATGATGTTCCATGGTGGATTTGGATGAGTTCCAAAGTTGAGACATTGTGACGGATACTACAACAAAAGGCTAAGTATATACCTGCTATAGTAGCAGCAAAGGAGGCATATGTGTTAAGTAGTTTGTTATCAAACTAGGTGTGGTTCAAAGTGGGCTATTACTATGAAGATATATTGTGTGACAATAATATCAACATATTTTAACCAGAACGAACTAAAGGTCTCACCAAAGGACCAAATTTATACAATGCCATCTCATTTGAGAATGAGTGATGCGTAGAGACGCAAAGACATGCAAATACACACGGACCTGAAACTATCAGATCTAGAGATTATGTTCACCACTAGCAATAGCGTATATGCAACACTAGAAAGCCATAGGTGTTCAATACGCAAAGTTTTTCAAACTAGATTATTGACTCTAGTGCAAGTGGGAGACTGAAGGGAATATGCCCGAGAAGCAATAATAAAGTGGTTATTATCTTATTCCATGTTTATGATAAATGTTTATTTTGCATGCTATAATTGTATTGATCGGAAACATCAATACATGTGTGTTTAATAAACAAAAATGGTTCCTAGTTATGCCTCTCTTATAGACTAGCTTGTTGATTAACAAGATGATCAAGGTTTCCTGATCATGGACATTGGATGTTGTTAATAACAGGGTCACAACATTGGTGGAATGATGTGATGAACATTCATCCGAAGTATAGCATTACGATCAAGTCATTATGTTTATATTTCTATAACATCATACGAAGTAATCTTTATCCTTAGACCATGAGATCATGTTAATTCCTAACACCTGAAGAGTGTCTTGATAACATCAAACGTCACACCGTAACAGGGTGACTATAAAGATGGGTTCAGTACTACGAAGGTGTTATGTTGAGGCTCATGGATCAAGAGTGGAATTTGTCAATCCCGGTGGTATCACATTGAGATAGCTTGCAAGCAAGTGATGTGATCACTAGAATATTATATCACGAGAACGAGAAAAGAGTGCATGTCGGTAACGAGATCAAACTAGGTATGGAGATACCGATGATCGAATCTCGGACATGTAATATATCGCGAGACAAAGGGATTTAGTTACTAGCATTAAAGGTTCTCACGATCACAGAAGTCGTCGTTGAATGTGTAGGAGTCAGTACGGATCTCCAGGTCCCGCTGCTGATTATTGATCGGAGAGGGGTCTTGATCATGTCTGCATTATTCGTGAACCGTAGGGTGACACACTTAAGAATTACCGGACACCATTTTGGAGCACATATGTTTCAGACGAAAGAATTGCAAAGCGTAGGAATTGTTTCAATAGAAACCGGAAATTGTTTCGGGTGAAATTGCAGAAAGTGGTTCTGCATGTGATATTGAAATATTGCAGGGGCTATATGTGAATGTTTTTTAATTAAAGTAATTAACAAAATTATGAATAAATTTAATAAAAGAGTTTTATTAAATGAGAGAGCATTAAACTTGGAGAATTTTAATGCATTTAAAGTGGAGACTTTAAAAGGGAATGTGAAGAGGCATTTTAATGTGGAGGGGTTACCACCACATGAATGGGGGAGGTGAGGGGTCACTGAAGGAAATATGCCCTAGAGGCAATCATAGAGATGATTGTATTTCATGTGTATCCATGAGTTATTATAATGTTCCTTGAATATCCATATACCAGGCAACTTGTATTGATTGGCAATTATGTGAATTGTTTGTGAAACTCTTTACTTGTATGGTTATCTAATAATTGTCCCTAGTCGGAGTTCATGCGAGGACACACGTGAATATTAGACTAGCACATCGATTGGTTAATGACTATGTTTCGCAAGTCATTGACATGGAGATGTCAAACCAATGATGTGGACACATGTTATGAACATGGGGTTGGACTGACCCAACATGAGACTAGCAATAATACTTGCAGCTCTCTCTACACATCGTGTACGTTTTGTCCTTAGACCTGAGATTGTCGCATGTACTTGAGATGTGGATCGACCTACTTTGGGGCTATCAAACACTACTCCGTAACTGGGTAGTTATAAAGGTAGCTTTCGGGTTTGTCCTGATACATGCTGCAAGGCATCGGTCAATCAAGATGGGATTTGCCCCTCTCTACTTGAGAGAGATATCTCTGGGCCCCTCGAGTGATCGGATCCAGAAATGCATGGCCGTGCTACATATGGTTAAGAGTTAACCTAGTAAAGGGATTCTGAATCACAGTATCGAGAAAGAGAGGTCAGCTTAGAGCTAGACCAAATATCGTGAGGCAAAGGGAAAGACATGTACTCAACCTTGTGATGGTTCGTCCGAATGATCTTTATATGCGTTTAGGAGTTGGCACGTCTTGCTAGAGGCCGCTACCAACTATTGACGGAGTAAGTGTACTCGCGTCATGTCTATACGTGTATGAACCTATAGGGTCACACACTTTAGGGGCTGGAAGCCTAATGAGGATTGGATCCGAATTAGACCAGGCTTAGGCTGCTAATGGGCTGCTAATGTAGAAGCCCACCAGGGATGCCTATATAAGAGGGAGTAAGGCGAGCTGAAAAGGAGAGAGCATTCCACCCAGCCGCCACTCCTCTTCCGCCTGTGTTGCACGCGCAGACCTAGCAGTCTGGCGTGTGACGACTTCCACTCCGGACGTGTGGATACCTCGGAGGTGCTGCATCTGTAGCACTTGGACGAGCCGCGCAAAGGGGAGCTGCTCGTGGGACGAGGACGAGGAGGAGACGTAGAACATCTACACTGCCGCAACGTGCTTCATCGAGTTCCGCACCTGCGCGTCTAGCGGTAATCCCGTGATCTATGACAATAGTATTCCTGGTTGACGCGGTAGAAATTTTTGATTTTACGCTAGTGTAGCCTACCCGTTACCCTTCAGTCACCCCCCCCCCCGCCCCCCCATGCGCCGGCCATGGAGGGGAGGGGCACCCCCCTTCCTCCCATAAAAGGCCACCCACTCCCTCCTTCATCCTCACACCTCCTTGTGAAGGATCTCTCTCCCCCTCTAGAATTATTCCCCCATGGTCTCGGATTAGCGAGATACATGTTCCCGGTGGCATTTCGTCTAGAAGGAGTTGCTGCTTCCGCTGGATCGCTGGAGCGAGGAGGTGGAGGTTGTCCGGTGGCTTGAACGTGTGTGCGAGTTCGGATGCGATGCTGAGTTGCGGCGCTCGGACTTCCACTCGATCTTGAGATCGGCAACTGTACGACTACATCAACCACGAGTTCCTACTCGTTAACAAAACTCGTTGTCTTCGAGGGTAAGTTCTTGTTGGATGTATGTCCACCCATTGCTTTGTACCTAGTAGATAGATCTTGGCGTGTAGTTCTCATCGTAGGAATTTTTTTGTTTTCTATGCTGCGGACCCAACAAAAATAAAGTTCTAGAATCATGTAATTGAGAAGCTATAGTCATAAACACAACCCTGGTGTGGTCAAGTCAAGGTTCATCATTTCATAAGTTATTTTGGAAAACATCTGACAACGAAACAGTATGGCCATTCCAACTATCCAGAACCGCGAACGCGGCTATTCGAATAGTTTGACACTCTACAGAGGTGGTACACTTTCACCACAAGATTCGATACATCTGTCAGGGATAACCCTAAATCATCATACTTAGTATGCAGATAATCAAACATAACCTTTCCTTTACACACCCTAGTATAAGCACCTCTCTTATGAGCATGGCCTCCCAACCATGACCATCTGTCATCTTGGGCACTACATAGGTGGACAACATTGAGAGGTAGCCTCAGCTCAAACCTCTCCTGCGAGGGAACTAATACTAATGTATATAAACTTCCGGCTAAGCCTTACCCAATTCCGGTAATGTGGTTGTACGATAAATTTGGAATGGTATCGCATCCGAATCCAACCATCAGTTTTATAAAAGGGTTAAAGCTCATGCCTTAACATTTTCATCATCATAAACCATTTGTGTTTCTCAACACATATCAAAACATCTCAATAGAATGACTCCTCATTCTAAGGTTTTCATAATTCATTTTCACCAAGTTTTCCCATCTAAAGTGACTCAAGTTGTTATCTACTCTAAACTACTAAGTTAAGAGTGTTCACTAAGGTGGGAAATGATGGGATCAATCTCATGCCATAGAATGACATCTAAAGGGTTCCATATAGGTCAAGTTTTATACTCTTTATGCTACCTTCTAAACAAATAAGAAACTTTATGGAAAGTAAAGGAAGTAAAGCTTGAAAATAATACTTGGGGTAGGTAAATGGTCAAAGTGGTATAATCAAAGCATGCCTAATGCATTTGCTTAGATTATCTAGCTTGCAAGGGTTAGCTTGCATTGTTAATGGTGGCTTGCAAGTACAACTTTCAAGGGTTAACTTGGATAGTGCTAGCTTTCCTTGGTTGGTGTAGTGGTTGTTTTCTTCTTCTTCTTGGTAGAACTCCTCCTCCTCATAGACTTGGTCGGTACTATCGTCTATAAATACATACGGAGTACACAATCACCAAACAATACTTAACTAGTCTAATTAGCATTCTAAGGCATAGAGGTGATGATCTATTATCATCACAAGCATCACAAGTTTTATCAACTAGTTTCCTTCTTTTTATTTTAGAAAAGTAATTTCTACTCATTGAAAATTTAACTAAGCTTTAATATTCACCACTTAAAATATGGAATCATGTGGACACATGTCATCACCACACATTCTAACATGTGGGAATGTGATTTAAAGGTTGGATCATAACTACTTTGGTTTAAGTTCATTATTTAATGATTTAAAGTGACTACAAATGCCTATATAGCATTATTTTGGTACTAGTACAAAGTCACAGCATGTAAACCTTAATATTATTACATATTCAGATAGGTATGATGAAATGTGATTTTTGAGAGTTGGAATCAACTCAAAAGCTATCTTGGTTGATTTTATAAAAATGTTGCAAGGTGCAAATGCTTCTGTCTTATTATTTTTACTAGGAGAGATCTCTAACTCTAATTGAATTAAAACCAACGGGCTTGGGTAGATCTTTTCAGTAACTTTAAAACAAAATTGGAATCACTCCATTTCGATTTATAATTCTCTTTGAATTAATGTTAAACTAGGGGCCAGAACTAGGTTTAACTAAAATAGAAAAATTCTAATTCAAACTAACTGGGTTGCGCAGGAATGCTAACGGGCTGGCCCAGTGTCACTACGCGGCGCGGGGCTTAGCTGACAAGGGGGGTCCACTGGTCAGTGGCTCATAACGCGCGAAGCGGTACAGGGCGATATGGGTCGTTGGATTAGAATGGAGATCAACGGCTGGGGATCGTCGTCGACGACGAACTGGTCGCCGACGAACTCGAACCCTAGCGGCTCGGTGGGGGTGCTCAGGGGCGTACTAGGGCTCCAGCGACGACGACGAGGCGGGCAAACGAACTAGTGGATGACGGCGAGCTCAGGGACGGTCAAGGCAGCTTCAGGGGTGGTCGCAATCAGCGGCGCCCTTCTCCTCTAGAGGCGGCCTGCTCCGGTGCAATTCCGGCGAACTGCTGCTCACCTTGCTCCGGCTAGAGGTGTGGGGCGGTTAGTGAGGTGAGGGGAGGTGAGTGGTGTGTCGAATGGGGCTGGGGGTGGTCTCCTTTTATAGGCTCGACGACGGGACATCGCGGCATGGCCAGGCGACATGGCTACGGGCTGCTAGCGGCATGGCTGCGAGTGGCGATCGACGCGCGGTCTCCTGGCGGTGCTCTAGGGATTTAATGCGGGCTTAGGGATCATGGTATGCAGTCGGGCGGTGCTGGCGCTCTAAGCGGCAGAGGCGGCGGTGTCCACGGCAAGCGGTGGCTCTAGTGCGTTGGGCGGCGAACGGTCATGTCCGGCGTGCTCCCTAGGTCGTGGCAAAGCGGTGGACACGGGCTGCGGTCGAGCGGCGACTTGTGCACGCGTGTCGGGCGCGGCGCTCTAGCGCGTGCTCGGCATGGCGCAGATAGGCAGTGCGCGGCACGTTGTGGGTGGTCCACGCTCTGGCTTGGCACGGGGAGGGGATAGTGGGTGGCGGTGAGGTCCTGGCTAGCTCGTAGACAAGGTGAGAGATAGGGGGACGGTCTGCTACGGCGGTGACCAAGTTGGCCGGCGAGTTGGTGCTCGGCATGGCTTGTCCTTGCCACTAGGGGGTAGGGGATGGGTTGGTTAGGCCTTGGTTTGATCAAGAGGGGACAAAGGGATTAAATGGGGATCATTTGGGGGAAAAACCCTGTTGTAAATAGTGAGCTGGCTATTAGTGTTTGATTCTGCCTACCATGTGTTTGATGACATGGCCGCAAGAACTTTCTTTTTGAATTTTGAAAAGATTTTTGGTGGGTGCGCTAGTACTAAGCTTGAGACTCTATGGGTGCTTGGGTTTTGAAAATTGAGCTTGTTTGAGTGGTTTTTGAAATAGGGTGATCTTGAGACATACACTAGATTCAGTTTTCAATTGCCATTTAAACATAGTGTTTGAAAGTTTTTGGCAGATCACAAAGTGGGCATTGGTACATCATTATGTGTACTAGCAAGGGGTGCAAAGATCCACATTTGTTTCTGTTAGGTTTTGAGTTCTAGGAATAGCCAAAGTAGGCATGGTAGTTAATTTGCAAAAATGACCATTCACTTCTTTTATTCATTTTGATTTGTTTTTCTTTGGGAAATGTTTGGGAATGATTTAGATGATGTTTATTTCACCTAAGAATGATTTTACAAGGAATAGATCACAGAACCATGGCAATTCAAATCAACTCCTAATTAAATGCACATACACATGAATGTTTTAATAATTTTAATTGGAAAAGTTTTTGTTAACCCCAATTTTGATGATTTGGATCTTAATAACCTTGGATTAATGTTACAAACCTTCCCCCCCTTAAACACAATCTCGTCCCGAGATTTACAAAGAAAACTAGGAACTAAAGAGATCTAGGAACTCTGTCCTAATGTAATCTTCGTGCTCCCAAGTGGCTTCCTCCTCGGTATGGTTGCTCCACTGAATCTTGAGAAACTTGATACTCCTTGTCCTGGTGGTACTATAAGCTTCCTCTAGGATACGGATGGGCACTTCATGATATGTCAGGTCATTGTTGATCTCAACAGCTCTGTGATCGATGTTCTTAAAAACTTCAGTCTTCTCTGGCACTTCTAAGCATTTGCGAAGTAACAAGATATGGAACACATTGTGGATGGCTGACATCTCTTTAGGCAGTTCCAGTTGATACGATACTTCTCCTCGACGGTTCACAATTTTGAAGGGCCCGATATATCTGGGGGCTAACTTTCCTTCAGACTAAAGCGTTGGGTTCCTTTCAATGGTGAAACCTTGAGATATACAAAATCTCCGACATTAAAAGTCAGGTCTCTACTTCTTTTGTCAGCGTAACTCTTCTGTCTGGATTGGGCGGTCTCGAGGTGCTCACGGACTTTGTGAACCTTCTCTTCGGCTTCTCGGAGAATGTCGGGTCCAAAGATCTGACTCTCTCCTACTTGCGACCAATTCAAAGGGGTACGGCACTTTCTTCCATATAGGAACTCAAATGGTGCCATCTGCAAACTAGCCTGATACCTGTTGTTATATGAGAATTCTATGAAAGGCAGGCAGTCTTCCCATTTGGATCCATACTCTAACACACAAGCTCTTAACATATCCTCTAGGATCTGATTGACTCTCTCAGTCTGTCCATCAGTTTGTCGGTGATAAGTGGTGCTGAAGTTCAACTTGGTTCCCAATCCTTCCTGGACTTTCTGCCAAAATCTTGAGGTAAACTAGGTTCCTCGATCTGATACGATGGTCTTGGGGGTTCCATGCAGACTAACAATCCTAGCAATATATAGTTCTGCTAGCTTCGAACTTTGGTAGGTTTTCTTGACTGGGATAAAGTGAGCTACCTTGGACAGTCTATCAACTATGACCCAGATTGAGTCATTTCCCCTACTGGAAGTAGGTAAACCGGTGATAAAGTCCATTCCAACGAAATCCCATTTCCATTCCGGAATCTGTAATGGTTGCAATAGTCCTGCAGGTCTCTGGTGTTCTGCCTTGACTCTTTGACAAATGTCACACTTGGCAATGTAGCTGCCGATTTCTCTTTTCATCTTATGCCACCAAAACTGTTCTTTCAAATCTTGATACATCTTCGTTCCTCCGGGGTGGATAGAATAGAGAGTATCACGAGCTTCTTTCATGATAACTTGCTTCAGCTTCGAATCTGCTGGCACACAGATACGCCCTTTGTACCATAGTACTCCTTCTTCGTCTTCAGTGAATCTAGGTACCTTTCATGTACCAATACGACGTTTGATTCCGTCGATACTTTCATTTCCCTTCTGGGCTTCCTTGATTTGGCTAATCAAAGTGGGCTGAAGTTCAATTCTAGCTAAGAATCCTTTGCTAACTAATTCAGTTCTGAACTGCTCCAATTCTTCATACAAACTTGGCTGCTTCTCCTTGATCATGGTGTTAAGCCTACACGGCAATCTGCTAAGAGCATCTGCTACCAAATTAGCTTTGCCGGGGTGATAGTGAATGTCAAGGTCGTAATCCTTGATTAACTCTATCCATCTCCTTTGCCTCATATTCAGCTCCTTCTAAGTGAAAATATACTTCAAGCTCTTGTGATCTGAGTAAATCTCACAGTGATTACCCATCAGATAATGACGCCATGTCTTCAATGATAAAACTACGGCTGCGAGTTCAAGATCATGGGTCGGATAGTTCTGCTCATGCTGCTTCAGTTGTCGAGACAGATACGCGATGACTTTGCCTTCTTGCATCAATACACATCCGAGACCAATCTTGGATGCATCACAGTATACATCAAATGGCTTCTTGATGTCTGGCATGATCAATATTGGGGCTGATATCAATCTCTTCTTCAGCTCCTGGAAACTGGCTTCACATTTATCAGTCCATTCAAACTTCTTGTCCTTCTTCAGCAATTGGGTCATGGGTCTGGCGATGCTCGAGAATCCTTCTACGAACTTGCGGTAGTATCCCGCTAATCCGAGAAATGCACGGACTTGGGTCTGAGTGGTTTGGGCTTCCAATTCTTTGACATCTTTGATCTTGGCGGGATCAACAGAGACTCCTCCGGCAGACACAATATGTCCTAGGAATCCTACTTCTTTCAGCCAAAACTCACACTTGCTGAACTTGGCATATAACTGATGCTCTCTCAGGGTTTCTAGAATGACTCTCAGATGTTGCTCATGCTCTTCTTCCGACTTGGAGTAGATAAGGATGTCGTCGATGAATACAACTACAAACTTATCTAGGAATTTCATAAAGATCTTATTCATGAGATTCATGAAATAAGCAGGGGCATTGGTTAATCCAAAAGACATAACCGTATACTTGTATAAACCATAGAGAGTAGTAAAGGCGTTCTTCAGAATATCCATTGCACGAATCTTAAGTTGGTGATAACCGGTCCTAAGATCAATCTTTGAGAATACCTGGGCTCCAGTCAATTGATCAAATATATCCTCTATCTTTAGCAAAGGGTACTTATTCTTGATGGTGACGTCATTCAACTTTCTGTAATCTGTGCACAAACGGTTGACTCCATCTTTCTTGTCGACGAATAACACTGGTGATCTCCATGGCGATGCGCTTGGTTGAATCAAGCCTTTTTCTAACATGGCATCCAACTGCTTCTTCAGTTCCACTAATTTTGAGGGGTTCATGCTATAGGGTCTCTGGGCTATGGGTCCGGTTTCGGGGATTAGTTCGATAATGCTCAATATCCCTATCCGGGGGCATACCTGGCAATTCATCTGGGAATACGTCGGGGTATGCACAGACTACTCTGACTTGGTCAATGGTGGGCAGGGCTAGACTCTTGTTGCACTTGAATTGACGGGGTAAGGTTTCAGAGATATGCTCTACGGTGACTCCAGAGCTACTGGTCATGGTGATGGCTTTCTTAGCACAGTCTATCAATCCTTTATGCCTTGACATCTAGTCCATCCTAGTACTACTTCCAATCCTTTGGTTCCAAGTACAATTAGGTTGGCATAAAAATCTATCCCATGTATTCGGATAGGCACGGCTTTGCAAATTTTTCTAGCTTTGTTGTTGAACCGGGGATTTGAACTATCATGACATGCTTCAGGTTGGTTGGGTGAATCTTACTAGTGCATGCAAATTCTTTGGTGACAAATGAATGCGATGCTCCAGAATCAAACAACACTCTTGCTAAAATTGAGTTGACAGAAAACATACCCAGCACTACATCTGGCACTTCTTGGGCTTCTTCGGTGTTCATGTGGAAGAGACGACTGTTGCGGTTGTGAGGGTTCCCTAGGGCAAATCTTCTCCCTGGTTGAACACGACGCTTCTGTTGAGCTGGGGCATTCACATTGGCTATTGGGTCCGCAGCATAGAAAACAAAAAATTCCTATGATGAGAACTACACGCCAAGATCTATCTACTAGGTACAAAGCAACGGGTGGACATACATCTAACGAGAACTTACCCTCGAAGACAACGAGTTTTGTTAACGAGTAGGAACTCGTGGTTGATGTAGTCGTACACTTGCCGATCTCAAGATTGTGAGGAAGTCCGAGCGCCGCAACTCAGCAGCGCATCCGTACTCGCACACACGTTCAAGCCACCGGACAACCTCCACCTCCTCGCTCCAGCAATCCAGCGGAAGCAGCAACTCCTTCCAGACGAAATGCCACCGGGAACATGTATCTCGCTAATCCGAGACCATGGGGGAATAATTCTAGAGGGGGAGAGAGAACCTTCACAAGGAGGTGTGAGGAAGAAGGAGGGAGAGCGTGGCCTTTTATAGGAGGAGGGGGTGCCCCTCCTCTCCATGGCCGGCGCATGGGGGGTGACCCCTCACCTCCCCCATTCATGTGGTGGTAACCCCTCCACATTAAAATGCCTCTTCACATTCCCTTTTAAAGTCCCCACTTTATATGCATTAAAATTCTCCAAGTTTAATGCTCTCTCATTTAATAAAAATATTTTATTAAATTTATTTAGAACTTTTTTAATTACTTTAATTAACAAACATTCACATATAACCCCTTGCAATATTTCAATATCACATGCAGAACCACTTTCTGCAAGTTCACCCGAAACAATTTCCGGTTTCTAACGAAACAATTCCCGCGCTTTGCAATTCTTTCGTCTGAAACATATGTGCTCCAAAATGGTGTCCGGTAACTCTTAAATGTGTCACCCTACAGTTCGCGAATAATGCAGACATGATTGAGACTCCTCTCAGATCAATAGTCATAAGCGGGACCTAGAGATCCATACTGACTCCTGCATATTCAACGATGACTTCTATGATCGTGAGAACCTTTAACTCTTGTAATTTAATCCCTTTGTCCATGATATAATACATGTCCGAGATTCGATCATCGGTATCCAAATACCTAGTTTGATCTCATTACCGACATGCACTCTTTTCTCGTTCCCATGATATAACATTCTAGTGATCACATCACTTGCTTGCAAGCTATCTCAATGTGATATCACCGAGAGGGCCCAGAGTATATCTATCCGTCATCGGGATTGACAAATTCCACTCTTGATCCATTAGCCTCAACATAACACCTTCGTAGCACGGAACCTATCTTTATAGTCACCCTGTTACGGTGTGACGTTTGATGTTATCAAGATACTCTTCCGGTGTTAGCAATTAACATGATCTCATGGTCTAAGGATAAAGATTACTTCGTATGATGTTATAGCAATATAAACATAACGACTTGATCGTAATGCTATACTTTGGATGAATGTTCATCACATCATTCCACCAATGTTATGATCTTGTTGTTAACAACATCCAATGTCCATGATCATGAAACCTTGATCATCTTGTTAATCAACAAGCTAGTCTATAAGAGAGGCATAACTAGGAACCCTTTTTGTTTATTAAACACACATGTATTGATGTTTCTGATCAATACAATTCTAGCATGCAGAATAAACATCTATCATATATAAGGAATACATAATAACAACTTTATTAGTGCCTCTCACAGCATATTTCCTTCATTGGCAGTGGCGGCAGTCTTCTTGGGACACTCATTGGAATAGTGACCCTTCACTCCACACGCGAAACAAGTGATCTGGGACTTGTCTTTTGCTGCGACAGGCACATCATTGCTGCCAGTTCTGGGTGCAGTGTTGTTGTTGTTGCTGCTCTTAGGAGGTGCACGGTTGAAGTTGTTGGCATTGCCGGAGTGGTGATTGTTGCCTCCGGACTTCACATTGCTTCCGCTACGGTTGGGGTAGCTTGGGCGAGACATTGGGGGTCGATTGTTCCTTGGTGCATATCCTGGTGAGGGGTTGGGATGGTACTTCTGGTGGCTGCTGGATCCAGATTGCTGCATCATACGACGCTTGCGGTTGTCGTTTGCCTGATTAATCTTCCCTTCCATTTGAATGGCAGAGTCAACTAGCTCTTCGAGATCCTAGAAATGGATGTTGACAAGGACAGTCCGCATCTCATCATGCAGTCCGTTCAAGAATCTATCCTTCTTCTTGGCCTCCGTGTTAATCTCATCAGGTGCATATCTGGCAAGCGATAGGAATCTATCACGGTACTCCACCACAGTCATTCTGCCTTGCTTCAAGTCGCGGAACGCATCCCTCATTCTGTTGACTAGACCCTATGGCACGTGGGTGCGGCTGAACTTGACTTTGAATGCTTCCAATGTCATCACTTGACCATGGTTCATGTTACGGATACTAGTCCACCAAGCTCTTGCATCTCCTGCCAGATAGTGGGTGGCGAAGAGAACTTTCTTGTTGTCATCAACTCCTGCAACCTCTAAGTTATTTTCCATTGTCTGTAGCCAGTCATCAGCATCTAATGGGTTTTCAGCTTGGTTAAAGATTGGGGGATTGGTATTCTGAAAGTTTTTGAGTTTGGATCCATGGTGATCCTGGTTTCCATGTCCTTGGTTGTTTTGGGCCATCTAAGCTATTTGCTGCAATGTTGCTAAGTTGGCTTGGCGCTCTGCCCTGCTTGCTTCACGGTCTGCATAATCTGCAGCATTGGGTCTTCGACGAGCTGCTCCCTCCTGGGTTTCCACGAGTCATCTGAAGATTGAGATAGATACGGGGGTAAGAGGGAATTTTCTAAGGTTCAGGGTTTTGGTTTCAAAGCTAAAACTTTGAGTTTAACTCAGGTTTTGCAACTAACTTAATTTCATTCATGCAAGCAAACACACGATACAACACACACCACAACAATCAAAGGAAAAACAGATGGTTTGAAGAACCATTCTGCAAGCTACGATACAGTGGGACCGATACATCTCAGACTACGATAGTGATCTAGGACATCTACTCATCTTCGATGAAGTCGGAGTCATCATCGTCAGTGTAGAAGTCCATAGCATCTTCCTCCAGAAAGTCATCATCATTGCTGAGGTAAGAATCCATGTCTCCCTAGATGTCTTCACCCTCCTCTTCTTCCTCCTTTGCTGCAAGTTGAGCTTCCTGCTCCTTGACGTTCTTCTCGAGGTCGGCCACCTTCTTGCGAAGACGGGCGATGGTGCGATCCTTCTTTGCATGCTGGCGGCGAAAAGACTGGCGATCCTGGACGAGCAGTGCGAAAGTCTGGGCCTTCTGGTCGGCAATGGCACGGTTCTGGTTGGCTAACTCTCTAGCATTGTCCAGCTCCTTCTGACGGTCATACAACAGGAAGTCAAGGTTCTCCACTTGGCGCTTCAGTGCTGGATGACTTGGCATCTCCATCGGCATTCCCATGAAGTCACGTCTTGCATAGTGGGAAAAATGGGTTCCTTGGATCTGGTTGACACTAAGGGCACATAGACGTGCGAGAGCTTCATGCATTGCCCTGGCTAATCCATCTAGCCAGTTGTTCTCTCTCACGGAGAACTGGATTCTCCCATACGTTGGTGCTTCGATGCTACCTCGAAGGTCAGCGGTGACTAGCCATTGCAAATCTCCTCCTGGGGGTCCTGGAAGTTGAGCTCCAAGAAACTCCGGATGTGGGCGTCCCAGTAACTCCAACAGTGAATCTAGATCCCTCTCGAAGATCAGCTGACCTCCGTTTCCCAACTGGTAGAACTTGCTGAACTAAGACTCCATCTACAAGAATTTAGGATGAGGAAGTTAGTGAAGTGATCAAGTGTGTCAATTTTTAAGTAGTAATGTAAGAAATTTGAGAACATGTGAATTTTTGAGAGAAAGAATGAATTCCCAAGGATAAGAGAGGAAATAGTTTTTCATAAATACTCACTTTGGTTTTGAAACTAAGTTTTTGTTCGGACGTCCATTCTAACTAGGGTCTCTATGGTCAGGATGGCTCTGATACCAACTTGTCAACACCCGGATTTCTAATCCCAGATGCCCGTTATGACATACCTCGCAATCCCAGGATTACCATTTTTGCGAGACATAACGGATTGGATATCACAGTACATCATCCATTATAAACCATACATAAGGTCTTACACAAATAAGGATCTCATGACCTAGTCTTAATACAACAAGCAGCGGAAAATAAAAGATAAGCGTAGCGGTGGAGTCCATCTTCAGGGGCATAGGCAATGCTGACGAAGGCAGATAGTCCTAGTTATCATAGCCGTCCTATTGGCCATTGATACGTCCAAAACGTATCTACTTTCCCGAACACTTTTGCTATTGTTTCTCCTCTATACTTGTGTGATTTGGATGCAACTAATGCGAACTGACGCTGTTTTCAGTACAATTGCCTTGGTGTCTACTTTTTGTGCAGAAAATCAACTATCAGGAAAAATCCTGAAAAATATGCCAAAAATCCTATTTCACCCGAAGACTCCAGGAGCCAGAAAACGAGACAGAGAAGAGCCCTGGGGTGGCCACACCACCTGGTGGCGCGGGCCAGGCCAGGCCGCGCCAGGGGGTGGTGTGGGCCCTTGATGACCCACAAGTATAGGGGGTGTATAGCAGTATTTTCGATAAGTAAGAGTGTCGAACCCAACGAGGAGCAGAAGGTGCTGGCTAGTGGTATGGATCAAGAATTCTCTGCAAATACTTAGCAAACAGATTTTTAGGGGTTTTCGATACAGCAAGTAAACAAAGTACAAGTAAATGAAAGATAGTAAGAATGAATGCAGCAAGTGGCCCAATCCTTTATGCAACAAAGGACAAGCCGGTTGTATTTCTATAGATGACCAAACGTTCTCGAGGACACATGGGAAGACTGTCAAGTGCTTTCGCTTCATATAGTCGATTAATCTTCTCTAGCTTGCTAAGTGTTGTGTGGGCGAACCTGTGCTAATGTACCGCCCCATCCAAGACTAAATACATACTTGTGATTATACCCCTTGCAAACATCTGTAAGTACAAGAAAGTAATTAAGGTAAAACCTAACCACAGCTTTAAACTCTAAGACCCTTACGTCCCTTGTGCAATGGTTTCCTAACGGGGGTTCAGGTTTCTGTCACTCCGGCAACCCCTACGATTAGTAGCCAAATACACAATGCATTCCCCTAGGCCCATATAGGTGAAGTGTCATGTAGTCGATGTTCACATGACACCACTAGAAGAAGTACACCACAACTTAAATAACAATCTATTGAATCTTTCTCAACGCAACTCCACTACTAACAACAAGACTTCTCCCATGTCTTCAAGAACAAAACGAACTACTAACAAGACATCATATGGATCATGATCAGAGATGGAATAATGATGTATAACAATCTGAACATAAACAATAATTCAATGGTTCACTCAATAGCATCAACTACAAAGAGTAATCAACACTGGGAAAGTTTCCCCTATGAACTATGCAAGATTCAACTCAATTGTTACAGAAATATGGAGATGGTGACGAGGGTGCTGATGGTAATGATGGTGGTGATGATGATGATGATGATGATACCGATGAAGTCCAGCTTGATGGTGGTGTTGATGGCGACGATCTTCCCTCTTCGGGAAGGAATTCCCCCGGCAGAAATCTGTCTGCCAGAGAGATCTTTCTCTCTCGATGTTTTTCCGCCCCGCAGAGGCGGCGGATCTGTGGTCGCTCCCTGAGTCTTAGGGTTGCGTGGGGATGATATACGCCAGAGGAGAGAGGCTAGAGTGGGCCAAGGCGGCGACACCACTCCCAGGCGCGGCTTAGGCCTGCCCGCGCCATGGGGTGGTGTGGGCCCCCTGTGGCCCACCTCCACTCCATCTTCTGGCATCCTGAGTCTTCTGAAAAATAGAATTTTCCATATATTTTCCCGGATTTTCTGATCTTCGCGAATTTTGCCTCCAAACAGCACCTTTTCCATCAGAATCCTGACTACAGCGGTCCATGCTCCAAAAGTCATCAACCATGCAAAAACAAATGAAATAACATAAGTATCACCTCTCAATACGAAATATATCAATGAATAATAGTGAATTAAGACATAGAATAGTGATGCAAAATGGACGTATCAACTCCCCCCAAGCTTAGACTTCGCTTGTCCCCAAGCGAAACTGAGCTCAATAAACATGACCTCAGGTTTATGGAGTGAAGAGTCGATAAAAGAATACGGACAAGAAGCATCACATTCATCAAATACATAGATCATAATAGAAGACAACTCACTATTATATAACTCAACTTGCCATGAGTAAAGGAAACACAATAAAGATACATAAAGTGAATCAGAATTGGTAATGGCAAACTTAGCTCTTGGTCGAAGAATAGTTGATAATTTGCTGGAGTTCACAAATAGCTGGTTTTTCAATGAAAGCTTTCAAAGTAGTAAACATCAAGATAAGAGCAATGTGCAAAACAAGGAACAAAAGAAACATGAATGCATAAATCATCATATGAATGAATGAAACACATCAACTCAAAATACTTGCTGAGATAGAAGGGAGTAGGTTTACTGACTCAACTATAAGGTAAAAGAAAGGCCCTTCAAAGAGGGAAGCAGGGATTGCAACTCTCATAAAGAGCTCCCAAAAATTATGATACTTACTAGCTTTCAGCTCTCATTGCCCCTATCATAGGCATCTTTAGGTGATTAAGGTGAAAGTGAGGTCCAATCTAAGTTATATGCTTGACAGACTATAAACTGAAAATCCCAAGTCCCTTGAGTACGAGGGCCGCTCCTCATGCTACTCAACTTTAGTTACCGGTAAGTTCTTGTCATCGTAAGTATGTGTGTATCATTGAGAACCGCCAACGGGGTACCCCTTGCCCGATGATACGAAAGAATCCCCATATCAAAATGACAAGGCAAGCAGACAATGAGTATCTCAGCAACCTTCTTATTTACCATGGGAAAATGGTGCTTTTTTCTCTCTTTCCTCTTTTCATAGTATCTCTTTTTTTTCTTTTATTTTTCTCAATAGCTATCTCTCTTTTTTTATAAGAAGAATGCTTCATAGATATCATTATGGTTACGCTGCAGGTTTCCACCATGTCAGCATGGATTAGACCAGCGGCTCAGGTGTTTCTCTAACACACATACATAACTCCATGGACTTACAAGATCCCCTTTTATTTCACACCGACGACATCCGCAAACAAAAGAGAAAGGTATCAACTGGGTATATATTTACATGTGTTGAAAGCGTTCCCCGTGATAGCACGGTTCTGCTAATCCCCAGCCTATAATTTGCAAGCATATAACTTTCATGGAGAGTTCACAATGGTTCAGGTTTATTAAGTGTGGAAAATAAAGTGTGCCATCAAGTTCATGAGAGCTTTAATCACTAATTTTTCACATAACAAGTTTAATTTGGGAGGTCGACAAAACAAGAATTTACTTGGAATAGCAATAATTCTACTAGGTAGGTATGCTGGACACAAATGGCAAAGGTTTTGGTTTAAAGGAGGTGGATGCACGAGAAGAATACCCTCTCAGTACAGGTTTTTGGCTAGCAAGGCTGGGTAGCAAGTACAAGAGTTGAAGGAAACAACCAAACATACAAATGATAAATACAAAAATGCAATCTTCCTTGGAAGCACAAAAGATCTTAACTAGAGAATACTAGACTTATGAGCAAATCAAGAAAGAAAGATGATGAAATTATTTTTCTTTAGAGTAATTCTATCTTTTTCTTTTCTACTCTCAAAAAGATGTTGCTACTGACCGAGCCAGGGTTGCCAAAACCAACTAAATTAACTCAATGATCCCAGAGTGCTACCAATACTAACAACAAGATCAATCATATAACCACAAATTGAAAACTAACATAAGCTATGCAAAAAAGTGAATGATAGAACTTCTCATTAATACTCCATAACGGAAACTCACACCAAGGGATACATATCTAACGAGAGAGGGGACACTTCCATAATGCAAACCATACTACAAAATAACTCCTCTATTCATGATATGACTCTACTAATAAGGTAAAAAGATGGAAGATAGTGATATGATACCGCGGCACTCCCCCAAGCTTGGAACAAACCAAGGGGGTGCCAAACCTGATGACGAATTACTCCTTCGGAGGTGATGGTGTCTTCTCATCTTCGTCCGTCTTCCAGGGTAAAGGCTTCCCATCAACAAAGGACATCGTGGTTTCCAACATCCTGAAACTTGCAGCAGCACTTACGCGTTTAAATCTAGCCTCATACTCACAGTTTTGATTTTGAACGTCATAGAACTGTGCTTGTAGTTTGTTGGTTGTTTGGCGGAGTGAGAGGACTTTGTCTTTGAGTTCAGCAGTCTCCTTTTGGTGCTCGGCGATGAGTTCAGAACAAATCTTATGGATGATATCCACTTCGCGCTCCGCCATCTTCCTGTACCTAAAGACTTCTTGCTCCAGTGCTTCCATCCTGTCCTCCAGACTTCCTTCACCTTTAGGGCCTTGAACCTCTTTAATCCGGACCTCCCCACCTTCGAGCAACAACTCCTTGGGATGAATCTTCAATTCTCTCATGTATGGGTTGATGATATCTTCTAAGGAATCTCCCTTGGATGATCCAGAGGAGGACATTGTGGCTCCAAATCTAGGATTCTACCTAGAAGAAACAGATCGAAACAAAAACACGACGAAAACACAATATACGTACCTCGGAAGATCTAGGGGGTATATATTACGGAGTTTCACATCAAAAGGAAGGTACTGGGAGAAAACGAGTCGGAGGCGGAGTCCTGGGTGGCCTCACCACCTGGTGGCGCGGCCAGGGGTGGGCCCGCGACACAGGGTGGTATGAGCCACCATGGCTCCGTTTCCGTCTCTTTTTTGCTCCATAGCTTTCCTTATTGACTGAAAACTTAAAAAATATAGTTGGATTGTATTTTCGCGGAACTTTTCTGACCAAAATTGCTACCTATTTGAAAACAGACTCTGCAGGTCTCTGAATTTGGTATTTAGTGGATCCTTCCGAGTCATCTCTTGAATATCATCAATATCTTTATCTTCATATACTTATTACTTGAGTCATAAAACCCTTCTATTCCTTATTACACCATTATCTCCACTACCTGGAAATTTCTTTCACACAAAACTTCACACAGTTCTTATTAGCAACATTAGTATAAGTGAAGTGATAAAACCTTTTGAGTCCAACTTCAACTGAAAAATCATCAAAACAAAAGCTACTGTAGTAACTCCTTCCGGAAACCCAAAAAGAATTCAAAAAGGAAATCGAATAAAGAAGCAAATGCAAGAGTGGCAAAATCTGTCAAAACAGACCAGCAGGTAAAGATCAATTTTTTCGAAAATCTTTTGTTGCTCAAATCACAAAGTGCAAAACTAACACGAAAGTTAAATAACAACCTGGGGCAGAAGAACAAAAAATTACAGCTCAATCCGACATACATAGATCTCTCATGAATTTTTATGGTAAAGCACAAAAATCTGTTTCGGGACAGCAACTTCCCCAAATATTACTTCTCTCTCATTAGAGGTTGATCTTGACACGAAAACCAAACAAAACGGATAAGGAGCGGTTATTACCGAAGTAATAACTTACAAGACTCAAATAAACAAAAACAAACTAAAAGTAAAAACAAATTGGGTTGTCTCCCATAAAGCTCTTTCTTTATAGCCATTAAGATGGGCATGATAATTTGAAGAAGCTCTCATAGGGATATGGATTGAAGTGAAAGAGAGCATTAAGAAGCAAAAACACACACACATTTAAGTCTAACCCACTTCCTATGCAAGGGGATTTTGTAAACAAACAAGTTATTGAAACCAAAGGCAACTTGCATAAGAAGGCAAAAGGAGTGCGACATAAAAACTTTTAGGATAAAATGATGAAACTTGATATTATTGAGATACATAAGAACACTTTTCCCTCTCTCATAGTAACTTTCAGTATCATGCATAAACTTAACAATATAGCTATCACAAGGACCATCATAGCAATGATCACTTATTCTAACAGAAAACACAGGGATACTAGCTCTCATAACACTACTTTGTGAAACAATATTAGAGGTATCCTTACAAAGGATAGGGTGTCCCTCCTTTTCATACTTAGTGACAAAGTCTTTCACATTTGCTATTATAGGTTCATCAACCATTTGTTTATCAGGTTCAACAGCTTTGTTCATACTTTCATCTACTATACTAGCCATCATAGAATGTTCCTTTACCTTATCTGGGAAAGGCATTTTCTCAATATAAGGTTCAGGTAAAACATGATTAGCAGTATAAACTTTAGTATTTCTTGAAGGAATACTCTTAGCAACATCTTTATAAGGTTCATGATACTTATTCCACTTCTTTTTAGGCACTTCAATGTAGGAAGCAAAAGCCTTAAAATAAGAAGCAATAGCTTGAGAGTCTAGACCATACGCATTTTTAATATTTTGAAAGTCATCAGTTCCCATAAAAGATTCAATGCGTTCATAATCATAATTTATACCTGACTTTCTACCTTTGTCATTCTCCCAAGCTTCAACATTGTCTTGAATATGGTCCATAAGATCCCATTTAGCTTCTTCCATGCGAGTGAATGATCCAGCACAAGAAGCATCCAATAAATCCTTGTCATGAAGAGAAAGCCTTGCACAAAATTTATTGATAATAATATTGTTGGGGAGCTCATGAATGGGACATTTGAGCATTAGTAACTTCAATCTCCCCCAAGATTGGGCTGTACTCTCTCCATCAAGAGGCCAAAAGTTGTATATTTGATTCCGATCTTTATGAATCTCACTAGGAGGATAAAACTTTGAATAAAAGAGAGGCACTATTTCCTCCCATTCCAGAGCTTGACTATTCTTCAGCAGCTTATACCATTCCTCAGCTCTTCCTTTCAGTGATAATGAGAATAATTTCTTCTTAACTTGATCTGTAGTAATACATGCACACTTGAACAACCCGCATAATTCGTGTATAAAGAGTAAATGATCACCAGGATGGATAGTTCCGTCCCCAACATAGTAGTTATCCATAACACGATCAATAATTCTTGTAGGTATTTTGAAAACATCTTTCTCAGCAGGTGGTGGCTTATCTACTACCTTAGCAGTGGTAGTAGCATTACCAAATAAGAAACTCAGCGAATTATCCATAACGAAAATAAAGCAACTAGCAGAAGTAAACAATACTCACAGTAGAAGTTTCCTTTACCAGTTTCACTCTCAAATAGCGCTTCACTCCCCGGCAACGGCGCCAGATAGTCTTGATGACCCACAAGTATAGGGGGTGTATCGCAGTATTTTCGATAAGTAAGAGTGTCGAACCCAACGAGGAGCAGAAGGTGCTGGCTAGTGGTATGGATCAGGAATTCTCTGCAAATACTTAGCAAATGAATTTTTAGGGGTTTTCGATAAAGCAAGTAAAACAAAGTACGAGTAAATGAAAGACAGTAAGAATGAATGCAGCAAGTGGCCCAATCCTTTATGCAGCAAAGGACAAGCCGGTTGTATTTCTATAGATGACCAAATGTTCTCGAGGACACATGGGAAGACTGTCAAGTGCTTTCGCTTCATATAGTCGATTAATCTTCTCTAGCTTGCTAAGTGTTGTGTGGGTGAACCTGTGCTAATGTACCGCTCCATCCAAGACTAAATACATACTTGTGATTATACCCCTTGCAAACATCCGTAAGTACAAGAAAGTAATTAAGTTAAAACCTAACCACAGCTTTAAACTCTAAGACCCTTACGTCCCTTATGCAATGGTTTCCTAACGGGGGTTCAGGTTTCTGTCACTCCGGCAACCCCTACGATTAGTAGCCAAATACACAATGCATTCCCCTAGGCCCATATAGGTGAAGTGTCATGTAGTCGACGTTCACATGACACCACTAGAAGAAGTACACCACAACTTAAATAACAATCTATTGAATCTTTCTCAACGCAACTCCACTACTAACAACAAGACTTCTCCCATGTCCTCAAGAACAAAACGAACTACTCACAAGACATCATATGGATCATGATCAGAGATGGAATAATGATGTATAACAATCTGAGCATAAACAATAATTCAATGGTTCACTCAATAGCATCAACTACAAAGAGTAATCAACACCGGGAAAGTTTCCCCTATGAACTATGCAAGATTCAACTCAATTGTTACAGCAATATGGAGATGGTGACGAGGGTGCTGATTGTAATGATGATGGTGATGATGATGATGATCCCGATGAAGTCCAGCTTGATGGTGGTGTTGATGGCGACGATCTTCCCTCTTCGGGAAGGAATTCCCTCGGCAGAAATCTGTCTACCGGAGAGATCTTTCTCTCTCGATGTTTTTCCGCCCCGCAGAGGCGGCAGAATATTTCTGTGGTCGCTCCCCGAGTCTTAGGGTTTCGTGGGGATGATATACGCCAGAGGAGAGAGGCTGGAGTGGGCCAGGGTGGCCACACCACTCCCAGGCGCGGCCTAGGCCTACCCGCGCCATGGGGTGGTGTGGGCCCCCTGTAGCCCACCTCCACTCCATCTTCTGGCATCCCGAGTCTTCTGGAAAAATAGAATTTTCCATATATTTTCCGGGATTTTCTGATCTTCAAGAATTTTGCCTCCAAACAGCACCTTTTCCATCAGAATCCTGACTGCAGCGGTCCATGCTCCAAAAGTCATCAACCATGCAAAAACAGATGAAATAACATAAGTATCACCTCTCAATACGAAATATATCAATGAATAATAGTGAATTAAGACATAGAATAGTGATGCAAAATGGACGTATCAGCCCCCCAGGCACCCCCTCAGCCTCTCTCTTCGCCTATAAGGAGCCTCCTGACCTAAAAACTTCGGGGGTCGACGTTTTTCCAGAAGGAGTTCCGTATGCCGCCACCACCAGATTCCATGAAATAGCACCAGAAACTCCGTTCTGGCACCCTGCCGGGACGGGGCATTGGAGGAGATCATCGCCATCATCATCACCATCGCATCTCCATCGACCATCCATGCTTCCCCCATCTATGAGTGAGTAATCCCCCGCTATAGGCTATGGGGATGGTAGGGATTGGATGAGATCGTTCATGTAATGGCATCAGATTGTTAGGGCATGGTGCCTAGTATCTTTTATTAGCGCTTTATGACTTTGTTACGACTTGTTGTGCTTAATTCTTGTCACTAGGGACCGAGTGCCATGATTTAAGATCTAAACTTATTATTGATTCATTATGATTGTATTGTTCTTGGTCTTATCTGCAAGTTGTATACACACGTCGTTGTCCGGAACCTATGGCCCCGAAGTGACAGAAATCGGGATAACCGGAAGGGAAAGGCTTTGATGTGAGGATCACATGTGTTCACGAAGTGTTAATGCTTTGCTCCGGTGCTCTATTAAAAGGAGCACCTTAATTGCCAGTAGTTCCCTAGAGGCCCCGCTGCAAACGGGCTGGCAGGACAAAAGATGTTGTGCAAGTTCTCATTGCGAGCACGTATGACTATATATGGAACACATGCCCTAGGATTGTCTAGTACTTGGGTGCTTTATCTTATTTATCTGCAATTTCCCTATGTTCTGATTGCTATGTGAATTGTCTTGTCCATGCAACGCCCGTCCATCCATCCCTATGCCTACCGCACTCGAATCCCACGGTTTACTGCTTTCGTTACTACCGTCTTTGTTTTACTACTGCTGCTACTCTGCTATTCCTACTACAAAACTGTTGCAACTGATAAACTGTTGTGAGCAAGATTGTTTCCAGGTGCAGCTGAATTGAGAACTCAGTTGTTAAGGCTTATAAATATTCTTTGGCTCCCCTTGTGTCGAATCAATAAATCGGGTTTCACTTCCCTCGAAAATACTGCGATACACCCCCTATACTTGTGGGTCATCAAGACTATTTTCTGGCGCCGTTGCCGGGGAGCATAGCTTTATTTATCAAGTTCACTTGGATTCTCTATTGTTCGCTGCTACTCATCCATCATGGGTAAGTCTCGTGATGGCAAGGTTCCTATTTACCATCCACTACAAGAAGAGGTACGGTTCTGAACACCTCTACTGCTCTTGATTCACCGTCTGTTTTGAGTAAGTTCCTTACACCACCACATACACATGCTACACACACTGCTACTACTGCTGAATCTGAAACTTCTGATACTTATGATGCTGCTTCTACTGTGCTTGATAAAAGTGGTTCATTAGGTCCTTTCCTAGATGCTACGATTGCTAGAACTATAGCTGGAAATACCGAAACTCCTAATGAAGGCACTGCCACACCTGTTAGCTCACCTGAGTCTAGTAAGAGTTATGATGCTGAAGAAGATTATGTTGAGATGACTGATGAGTTTATTGAAGAATGTAGGAACACCCATGATAGGAGCGCTGCTAAGAGTCTCCTTGAGAGGCGTACTATTAGACCCAAATTATCTCTTGATGCTAAATTTGCTGCTTCTCCCATAAACATTATAGATGAAGATTATGATTTCTCTCTCGATCTATCTTACATAGCTATTGTCGAGAAAGAACCTTTTTGTGGGACTAAGAATGAAAGTGCGGTAGCACATATGAATGAACTTTCTACTATGAGTGGCTTGTTTTCTGATGATATTAAGATGCGTACTTATTTTGTTGCTAAGATTTTTCCTTTTTCACTGAAAGGAGAAGCTAAAACGTGGTTTAGTAATTTACCTCCTGGATCTATTGATAGCCCTGAGTGCTTGATTAGTACTTTCCTACAGAAATATTTTCCTCCCAGTGCTAGACATGCTATTTTGCAGGAACTTTTTGATTTTAAACAGGAAGAAAAAGAGGTATTGCCCGAATCTTGGGCAAGGTTTTGTGCTTTGATTCATGCACAGGCTGGAAGTCCTTTACCTAAGAATGAGCTTCTTGATATATTTTATAATGGACTAACCAAGGAATCTAGGACACACCTAGATAGTTGTGCTGATTGTGTTTTCAGGAATAGGACTCCAAAGGAAGCTGAGGAATTAATGGCTAAAATAAGCAAGAATTATGAAGACTGGACTCCTCCTAAACAAGCTATACCTGAAGTAATTGAACCTGAACCATCTATTCCTATGCCTATTCCAACATCAAAGAAGAGGGGAGTTATTGAATTAAATGATGAAGTGATGAAGGAAGCTAAGAAATGTCTTAAGGAGAAGGTAATTAAAGCTGCAGATGTCAAGAATTTACCTCCTATAGAAGAATTATGTAAGCCTATTCCCTACTCATCCACTATTGAGGTACACTCTCTCCAACACTTTGATGAAGGTGATATCCCTTATCTGAAACCTCCTGATCAGTGCTTAGAAGAATTTGATATCTTTATTGTTAAGCAAGATAACTTAAATAAAAGGGTGCAAAATCATCTTATGGAAAACACTAGAGCTATTGTTGAGTTGAAAGATATTGTGGAAAGAACCTCCAATGATGTTAAAATGATTGTTAAACACTTTCAAATGGTTCAAACTCAAATAGATCAACTCATTAAAGTGCAAAAGGACTTGCTAGTTAATGCTGCTAAAGAAAAACATGCTTATGAAATTAGAACTAGAAGTGGTGCTGCTACCCAGGATCCTCTATATCTTGAGGGGCATCCCAAAAGAATTGAGCAGGATTCTCAACAAGATGAAAATAGTGGTTCTACTCGTAAGAAAAGGAAAAAGAAACATAAAACTGTTGTAGAACCCTCTGAACCTGCTATAGATCCTAATAGTACATATATCTCTGATGCTGAAACTGAAAGTGGTAATGAAGAAAATGAAGTTCCTAATGAAGAAAAAGTTGAAGAAGAACCTGAAAACAACACTAAGAATACTAAATACACTAAAGAAGATTTTATTGCTAAGAAACATGGTAGTGAAAGATAACCTTGGGTCCAAAAACCTATGCCTTTCCCTGATAAGAAACACAAGTCTAAGGAAGATGAACACTATAATAAGTTTTCTGAGTGGATGAAGCCTTTATTCTTGCAAATTCCTTTGACTGATGCTATTAAATTGCCTCCTTACTCAAAGTATATGAAGGATATTGTCTCGAATAAAAGGAAGATCCCTAATGAAGAATTCTCTACTTTCCTTGCTAATTATTCTTTCAATGGTAAGGTTCCTAAGAAACTTGGAGACCCAGGGATTCCAACTATCCCTTGATCTATTAAGAACAATTATGTTAGAACTGCTTTGTGTGATTTGGGAGTTGGAGTTAGTGTTATGCCTTTCTCTCTCTATAAGAGGCTTCAACTTGAAAAATTGATACCAACTGATATATCTTTGCAAATGGCTGATAAATCTACCACTATTCCTATGGGTATATGTGAGGATGTACCTGTTCAGGTGGCTCATAATTGCTTGATATTAACTGATTTTGTTGTGCTTGAAATGCCTGAAGATGATAATATGTCTATTATTCTTGGGAGACCTTTTCTTAATATTGCAGGAGTTGTTATTAATTGTAATCAAGGAAATGTGACCTTCAATGTTAATGACAAGGAACATACTGTCTATTTCCTCAAGAAGATAGAAAGGACTTATGGCTTGAATTCAATTGAACATGTTGAAGGCATTCCAGTTGGAGAAATATATTGTCCCATACCAAGAGAAAAATTTGAAACTATTATGATTGGGACCATTGCTATCAAGGTTAAGGTAACATAATCATTAGTGGAGTACAAAGTTTTGTCTCATATGCAATTGTTTTGGTAGCAAGACTTGATCAACCTTGCTAACAAAAGGATTCCATTGAACAAAACAATGTTTTCATTATGATTATCTCCGTTTATTTCTATCCTTTACATTTTAGTTTTTGCTTTCATTTAGTTTTCTTTGTGTTGTTAGTTGCTTGCATGCTAGAACTTCTGTAGTTCTAGCCTTGTTTTGTCCTTGCATCATGTTTCCAAAAGAAAAAAATCTGTCTGTCAGAAAAATCATTCTTGTATTTCTGAAAAATGCCCAAAAATAAAGTGTCTCGAAAAATTCCAGAAAATTCATATTAAATTTTTACGTGAAAAAAGGGGCAGAGGAGTACCTGGTAGGTACCAGGGGGCCCACCAGGCAGGCACACCATGTGGTGGCGCGGCCAGCCCTGGTGTGGCGCCCCGCAAAAACCACTACTAGAAAATCGCTGTGTTTTTGTGCATTGCATCATCATGACCGCATGCTCATGTCATCATGCCACATTGCATTTGTGCAACATCATCATGCATATGTTTGTCTAAGACTATTTTGCAAAAGCCTATTTTCATTTTCCAGATATCCCCCTCTTTTATTTCAAATCTAAACCCTAGGTCTTCCTGGATATTTTATTTGTCTAAAAACTATTTACAAAAGTCTTTTAAATTAAAAAGAATAAATAAATGTTTTGGACCGGGGGAGGTAACCCAGCCCGTAGGCCAGGCCACCTACTACCTCGGCAGGCCCAGCCCAAACCAAAACCAAACCCTAGTCCTAAAACACCCCAAACCCTAGATCCAAACCACCCAGCCACCTCCACACCTCCTAACCTAGCTCCACCGCCACACACACAGAGCACGCACGCACTCACACGCGCGCAGCAACCGCCGCGGGTATGCTCCCGCTCGCCCCCTACCCGAACGAACTGTCGTACACCCCGCGGGACCCACCCACGCGTCGCACACCACCAACCCCGCCCCGCTCTCGCGATCTGGCCCTACCCCCATTGCGTGCGCCACCCTGCCCACCCCGATCGACCGCCCACCTGGCCCACCACGACCGCCCCTCCCTCGATCCTATCCCCACCATCCCGCTCTCCCGTTCCATCAACCAACCCCGCACGTCTCCCCTCACCAACCCGATCCCACCGCTGCAGCATGACGCGCCCCCGTGACCGCGTCCCCTTCTTCGCGACCCGCTCCCTTCCTCTCGATCCCCACCAACCTTCGTTGTCGCCTTCATCTCGTGCGTGCCCTCGACTGCCTCCCTGGCCGCCTCCGGTCGTCCCTTCCCCGCTCAATGGAGCCGCCGCCGCTGGCCTCGGTCCCCATCGACAGGAGCTCCCGCCGCCGCGGTTCATCCTCGCCGCTAATCTTCCAACCCCGCGCCGCCGCCTCTCCCCTCCGCTGTGGCTCAAGATCCTCGCCGCCACCGAGAGCCACACCGCCCCTTCGCCTCACGGCAAGCATCTCTGGCGGCCCGTCACTGCGACACCGACCCCGGCGCCTGTTCCCCGGTGCTCGCCCCGAGCCGGACGACCCCGCCCCGTCTCTGAGTCCGCACGTGGATGCCCTCCTCCTCGGCCCTACAGCATGGCCCGCCACCGCCAGCAGGTCGACCTCGCGGGTTCCCCTCCGGCCGGTGAGCCGCAGACCCCGCGGACCTCGTGTCGTCCTCCTCCTGGTCCTCTGCACCCTCCCGGCGCCCCTTTGCTATCGTCCTCCTCGCCTCCTATGCCGAGCTCGACCCGGCCCTGCAGCGAGCCCCACTCGCCACCGCCTCTGCAACCTCCTCTGCCCGCGCACGAGTACCGCCACCGAGCCAGTTTTGATGCCATCTGAATGTGTCCCGTCAGCAAGGTGTTCGAGTTAATGTATGAATGGGACACGGGTCTCCGCGTAGCGTCCTGTTTAGTGTTTGCTGTCGTGTTTTGGTGATATGTCTTCGGTAGAAGACTATTACAAGTCTCTCGCATTGACAAGCTCATTGCCAAGATCTCCTTCCCGGTACCATAATCCCGAGTACGTCGACACGGAACCGGAGAACGTAGGACGCCGAGCGCCAAGATCTTCTCGGCCCCGAAGCCCGAACCCCGTGGATCGACATGATCTTCTTCATGGACGCCGAGACCCTGAACGGAAGATGCCCGGAACACCAAGATCTGCTCCCGAACACTTTGACCGAGGCCGAACCAAGATCTCCACGGATGTGACAAGTTCTCCTTCCCGGTTGCGATGCCCGAGGACCCGGACGTCAAGGTCGCCGACACGGAACGCCAAGTCCTTCTTCCCGGAACGCCAAGATCTACTCCGTTGTCCGAGAACGTTCCCGCCGAGACTGATCCCCGTCGAACCCTGTCGAACCCCCGAACCTCCGGAACCAAGATCTTCCGAACCCAGATGTGTGACCCTAAGACTCTATTTTTATAATATGACATATACCTATCGCATCATTAAATCATCATGCTTGCATACATGTCATCTGGTGGGTTGGGTTAAATAGTCGATTCACCTAAATTAAATATGGAGACCATATGCGGGCTATTCTAGTCTTATATGAACTCCATTTAAATTGGTGTAGCGAACCGATGCCATGTTTTGTCTTGCTAATCCAACATTTAATTTGCAGGGTAGATAAATCACTTGAACCATATAATTATTGTCGGGACCCCGGTTCCGCTTAATATTGCCTAATTGCACCGCATCTGTGCCATGCCATGCATCATATCATAAGCATGTCGGATCTTCTGTCGTAGTATTAAATATTGCATCCGGTGTTTCTTCTAGTGTTTGCTTCTTCGCGGATTAGGCCGATGAGTTGATGCGAGTATTGACAAGTTCTCCAGATACGAACCTTCGGCAGTGTTTCCCAGGCGAGCATCTCCCCCCTTCTACCTATTTTGCATTTATAGTATTTATTTCCTCCTGTTGATATATTGCTATCCATGTCGTGATGCTTTAGTTTCCGTATACCAGTTATATCTCGTGCAGCCTCTATATTGCCTTGGACACCCCCTATTACCTGTGTTTGGTAGATAGCTGGCCTTGCGAGTCGTAGTTGCTTGCTCAGGTGCGATCTCGTGTTGTCAAGTACCACCGTTGTTGGAATGCTAGAAGATGTTTACGGAGGAGTTGATCATGACTTTAAATACAACTATTAAATTCCTGGGACAACTAATGAAAGAGGCACCGGTGGGCAATATATGCTATTTGGTTTTTATGCCCACTTGTGTCTCGTAGGCCCCGAGTACTTGATACCTGTTCCTTGACTATTCGCACTATCCACATACAGGAGACTCTATGAATCCCCCTTAGCCAGAGCTTGATTCATTTCTTATATATTGGGGCCACAAACTAGTTTGGGGCTTTATTACTATCCTGTACTTATGCCATGCTTTACTGCTTTATTTATGATTGTGCATGGAGCACCTGTACTATTTAGGATCGTGACGCGTTTTCGCTGTATCGACAAGCCCAGTCACACTTTCGGGTTCCCAGTCGTTTACAGCCGTCCACAGAAACCTTGGGTCCATCTCGGAGCCGGCCAACTTCGTTGCGGGTAGCTTAATGGGGTGGCCCCCTGAAATAATTTATGAATCCTGTGATTGCTTTGTCGTGAAAGCCTCGTTGGGTTTTGATTTGGTTTTTCCGAGGTTGATTGTGTGTGTGTTGCTATTTGTCCACCCCTGTAGGGTAAATCTTTCTGAAAGCCGTGTCCGCGGTTATGGACGACTTGGAGCACAATATCTCGATCATAGACAAGCATAACTAAAGTAGTGCTATAAACTTGACTTAATATATGACTAGTAATCAGATTCAACTATCACGGAATGGATATTAAAATGCCAACAACTGGTGGATCTGGGGTTGTTTTGTGACATGTTGTGTCTGCCTAGTAAGTATTGCAACTCCAATGGAATGTGATAAAAGTGCCAACAATTGCTGGGTTTTGGGATTCCTCTGGACAATTATATCTGACTAGGTAATGTTCCTACTACAATGGTTTGGTTAACTAAAACTGCCCACTACTTATGCTATCAGGATGACTCATGCTATCTATATCTGATTAGTAAGTGCTTCAACTTTAATGGAATGAATAAAACTGCCGACTGTGTGAGTTCCTCGGTTTGACTTCCCCTTTTGGTCTCGAGGGGGAATACCAGGATGGGTATGATTGGTGTTAGTATAATGTTGGTTCCGAATAGGTCTTTCTTATCTCTAATAGCCCACAGTTGCTCGAGTCTCTATAGGTTGTTTGGTGCATGCTGCGCTGTCGCTTCAGTCCACCATACCTATGTAGGCGAGAGCCGCCGAATTCTAGCCTCACCGTGTACTGGCCTCAGTACTGACGCTCCTCTTTTCCTTTGCCCTTTGTCGGCACCCCCTTTTGGTTATAGCAGGTTCGAGATCGACGTTGTTAGCAGGGTTACCCTTCTGGCTTGGCCTGGGCAGGGTTATGGACGCCATTGGTTATTCTTCAGGGCTCTTAGCCCCATTTGCATCTTGTCCGTACTCGGACGTTGTACCATTTTCAAGGTGATTTGGATCTTTGTATAGTATATCTGTATTCTTGACTCATGGAGTCGTTGTTGTATATATATGTTGTGTGGGTTCCATCATGGACTAATGTGTAATGGTATTACTTCGTTCTCCACCCGCACGCAAGTGCCTGGTGGGCGTCCTTGAATCGTTTCTATGCGGGTTTGGCGGGAAGCGCTGAAACTTGCATAGGGCCGATTCGAGGGTGTTACAGAGTGGTATCAGAGCTCAGCAGTTACGATACCCCACGGGTCCAGCCTGTAGGATAACCTAGCTAACGGCTGTTGTAGTGTCAAACTATTTTTGAAAATCGTTTGGATAGATCTGATTAGGTCTACTTTTACTCCTTATCCGTCTGCTATTCTCCTCTTACCTCTGCGTGTTTTAAATCTGCTCTCTTACCTTTCTTCGAATCCAGGATTTCTCGTGGTTGGGTTTCCGTCGTACCTTCAGGGTTTCGCTTCCTCTTTGGGTAATGGTGCTTCTACATCCGGTCTTCATGCTATCTGAGAAATTTTTTCCTCTGTGTACCTTTTGTTGGATCAAAATCCACTGAAATCTTTCTTTGTATCTTCCGGTGTTTTTCAACGCGACAACATCATCTGTGTCAGATCCTATGAAGAGCCTACATCAATCCTTTGTTTCCGAACACCGCTTTTGAAGATCTCCAGTCTAAAACTCCGAGAGTTGGTTGCATAATTCTCCTATTCATGTACAAAGTAATGCTTTGGGTGCACGATGGACTGATCCCCATCCGAATACTCTTATCATTCGCTCTGGTAAATTGAATCGGTGGATCCAGCAATTTTACTCCGTCCACGGAAGCTAGAGGTGGCTTTATTTGTTGATACCTCTACCTTGGCCCTTTGTTCCCGGAGTGTTCTCTCGACGATCACGGACAACGACCTCTTGTTAGTGGTGTCGCGAGGATCTACACGAAGCGAGAAGATTCAGATCACAGACCTTCTTCCCGGTACCATGAGGCGGATCTCGAGGGCGAGATCCCTTGTTAGTGGTGTCGAATTGTGGCGCCCCGCAAAAACCACTACTAGAAAATCGCTGTGTTTTTGTGCATTGCATCATCATGACCGCATGCTCATGTCATCATGCCACATTGCATTTGTGCATCATCATCATGCATATGTTTGTCTAAGACTATTTCGCAATAGCCTATTTTCATTTTCCAGATATCCCCCTCTTTTATTTCAAATCTAAACCCCAGGTCTTGCTGGATATTTTATTTGTCTAAAAACTATTTACAAAAGTCTTTTAAATTAAAAAGAATAAATAAATGTTTTGGACCGGGGGAGGCAACCTAGCCCGTAGGCCAGGCCACCTACTACCCGGCAGGCCCGGCCCAAACCAAAACCAAACCATAGTCCTAAAACACCCCAAACCCTAGACCAAACCACCCAACCACCTCCACACCACCTAACCTAGCTCCGCCGCCACACACACAGAGCACGCACACACTCACACGCGCGCAGCAACCGCCGCGGGAGACCCAGACACGCTCCCGCTCACCCCCTGCCCGAACGAACCGCCGTACACCCCGCGGGACCCACCCACGCATCACACACCACCAACCCCGCCCCGCTCTCGTGATCTGGCCCTACCCCCATCGCGTGCGCCACCCTGCCCACCCCGATCGACCACCCACCTGGCCCACCACGACCGCCCCTCCCTCGATCCTATCCCCACCATCCCGCTCCCCTGAACCAACCCCGCACGTCTCCCCTCACCAAACCGGTCCCACCACTGCAGCACGACGCGCCCCCGTGATCGCGTCCCCTTCCTCGCGACCCGCTCCCTTCTCCTTGATCCCCACCAACCTCCATCGCCGCCTTCATCTCGTGTGTGCCCTCGACTGCCTCCCTGGCCGCCTCCGGTCGTCCCTTCCCTGCTCGATGGAGCCACCGCCACTGGCCTCGGTCCCCATCGACAGGAGCTCCCGCCGCCGCGGTTCATCCTCACCGCCAATCTTCCAACCCCGGGTCGCCGCCTCTCCCCTCCGCCGTGTCTCAAGCTCCTTGCCACCATCGGGAGCCACACCGCCCCTTCGCCTCACGGCAAGCATCTTTGGCGGCCCGTCACTGCGACACCGACCCCGGCGCCTGTTCCCCGGCGCTCGCCCTGAGACGGACGACCCCGCCCCGTCTCTGACTCCGCATGTGGATGCCCTCCTCCTCGGCCCTGCAGCGTGGCCAGTCGCCGCCAGCAGGTTGACCTCGCGGGTTCCCCTCCGGCCGGTGAGCCGTAGACCCCGCGGACCTCGTGTCGTCCTCCTCCTGGTCCTCTGCACCCTCCCCGCGTCCCTTCGCCGTCGTCCTCCTCGCCTCCTGTGCCGAGCCTGACCCGGCCCTGCATCGAGCCCCACTCGCCACCGCCTCTTCAACCTCCTCTTCCCGCGCGCGAGTCCCGCCACCGAGCCAGTTTTGATGCCATCCAGATGTGTCCCGTCAGCAAGGTGTTCAAGTTAATGTATGAATGGGACACGGGTCTCCGCGTAGCGTCCTGTTTAGTGTTTGCTGTCGTGTTTTGGTGATATGTCTTCGGTAGAAGACTATTACAAGTCTCTCGCGTTGACAAGCTCATTGCCAAGATCTCCTTCCCGGTACCATAATCCCGAGTACGCCGACACGGAACCGGAGACCATAGGATGCCGAGCGCCAAGATCTTCTCGGCCCCGAAGACCGAACCCCGTGGATCGACATGATCTTCTTCATGGACGCTGAGACCCTGAACGGAAGATGCCTGGAACACCAAGATCTGCTCCCGAACGCTTTGACCGAGGCCGAACCAAGATCTCCACGGATGTGACAAGTTCTCCTTCCCGACTGCGATGCCCGAGGACCCGGACGGCAAGGTCACCGACACGGAATGCCAAGTCCTTCTTCCCGAAACGCCAAGATCTACTCCATTGTCTGAGAAAGTTCCTGCCGAGACCGATCCCCGTCGAACCCTGTCGAACCCCCGAACCTTCGGAACCAAGATCTTCCGAACCCAGATGTGTGACCCTAAGCCTCTATTTTTATAATATGACATCTACCTATCGCATCATTAAATCATCATGCTTGCATACATGTCATCTGGTGGGTTGGGTTAAATAGTCGATTCACCTAAATTAAATATGGAGACCATATGCGGGTTATCCTAGTCTTATATGAACTCCATTTAAATTGGTGTAGCAAACCGATGCCATGTTTTGTCTTGCTAATCCAACATTTAATTTGCGGGGTAGATAAATCACTTGAACCATTATTTTCGGGACCCCGGTTCCGCTTAATATTGCCTAATTGCACCGCATTTGTGCCATGCCATGCATCATATCATAAGCATGCCGGATCTTCTGCTATAGTATTAAATATTGCATCCGGTGTTTCTTCTAGTGTTTGCTTCTTTGTGGATTAGGCCGATGAGTTGATGCGAGTATCGACAAGTTCTCCGGATACGAACCTTCGGCAGTGTTTCCCAGGCGAGCATCTCTCCCCCTTCTACCTATTTTGCATTTATAGTCTTTATTTCCTCCTGTTGATCTATTGCTATCCGTGTCGCGATGCTTTAGTTTCCGTATACCAGATATATCCCGTGCAGCCTCTATATTGCCTTGGACACCCCCTATTACCTGTGTTTGGTAGATAGCTGGCCTTGTGAGTCATAGTTGCTTGCTTAGGTGCGATCTCGTGTTGTCAAGTACCACAGTTATTGGAATGCTGGCAGATGTTTACGGAGGAGTTGATCATGACTTTAAATACAACTATTAAATTGCTGGGACAACTAATGAAAGAGGCACCAGTGGGTAATATATGCTATTTGGTTTTTATGCCCACTTGTCTCTCGTAGGCCCCGAGTACTTGATACATGTTCCTTGACTATTCGCACTATCCACATACGGGAGACTCTATGAATCCCCCTTAGCCAGAGCTTGATTCATTTCTTATTTCTTGGGGCCACAAACTAGTTTGGGGCTTTATTACTATCATGTACTTATGCCATGCTTTATTGCTTTATTTACGATTGTGCGTGGAGCACCTGTACTGTTTAGGATCGTGACACGTTTTCGCTGTATCGACAAGCCCAGTCACACTTTTGGGTTCCCAGTCGTTTACAGCCGTCCACACAAACCTTGGGTCCGTCTCGGAGTCGGCCAACTTCGTTGTGGGTAGCTTAATGGGGTGGCCCCCTGAAATAATTTATGAATCCTGTGATTGCTTTGTCGTGAAATCCTCGTTGGGTTTTGATTTGGTTTTTCCGAGGTTGATCGTGTGTGTGTTGCTATTTGTGCACCCCTGCAGGGTAAATCTTCGTGAAAGCCGTGTCCACGGTTATGGACGACTTGGAGCACAGTATATCGATCATAGACAAGCATAACTAAAGTAGTGCTATAAACTTGACTTAATATATGACTAGTAATCAGATTCAACTATCACGGAATGGATATTAAAATGCCAACAACTGGTGGATCTAGGGTTGTTATGTGACATGTTATGCCGCCTAGTAAGTATTGCAACTCCAACGGAATGTGATTAAAGTGCCAACAATTGCTGGGTTTTGGTATTCCTCAGGACAATTATATCTGACTAGTAAATGTTCCTACTACAATGGTTTGGTTAACTAAAACTACCCACTACTTATGCTATCAGGATGACTCATGCTATCTATATCTGATTAGTAAGTGCTTCAACTTTAATGGAATGAATAAAACTGCCAACTGTGTGAGTTCCTCAGTTTGACTTCCTCGTTTGGTCTTGAGGGGGAATACCAGGATGGGTATGGTTGGTGTTAGTATAATGTTGGTTCCGAATAGGTCTTTCTTATCTCTCTCTAATAGCTGACAGTTGCTCGAGTCTCTATAGGTTGTTTAGTGCATGTTGCGTTGCCGCTTCAGTCCACCATACCTATGTAGGCGAGAGCCACCGAATTCTAGCCTCGCCGTGTACTGGCCTCAGTACTGACGCTCCTCTTTTTCCTTTGCCCTTTGTCGGCACCCCCCTTTTGGTTATAGCAGGTTCGAGATCGACGTTGTTAGAAGGGTTACCCTTCCGGGTTGGCCTGGGCAGGGTTATGGACGCCATTGGTTATTCTTCAGGGCTCTTAGCCCCATTTGCATCTTGTTCGTACTCGGACGTTGTACCATTTTCGAGGTGATTTGGATCTTTGTATAGTACATCTGTATTCTTGACTCATGGAGTCGTTGTTGTATATATATGTTCTGTGGGTTCCATCGTGGACTAATGTGTAATGGTATTACTTCGTTCTCCACCCGCACGCAAGTGCCTAGTGGGCGTCCTTGAATAATTTCTATGCGGGTTTGGCGGGAAGCGCTGAAACTTGCATAGGGCCGATTCGAGGGTGTTACACCTAGGTGGCGCCATGCCCTGGTGTGGGCCACCCCTGGCCCCCTACTACTTCTCTCACCTGCCACTTTCTTCTCTCTCCCGAATAAGCTCCAGTTCATAGCTCAAAATCGTGTTCTATCTGTGCTTGCTCTCGATTTCTTTGATCTCTTTGCTCAGCCCATCTTTCTTGCTGAAATTTGGAGCAATTGTTCCTTGGTATGTGACTCCTCCCCTTGTCCAAGTAGATTTGTGTTTAGTGGATTATTTGTTGAGTATTTTGCTGCTGTAGGTGACTGGTTAAGAGAGCTTGTAAGCATGTTTGATGCTTAGAGATATAGTTTTGATGCATGTTTAGGCCTCTTGCAAGTCCCTATGAGTAGAATCCTTCATTATATTTACTTTGCAATCATGTGTTTAATAGGTGTTTAAATTTCAGAATACCAAGCATGAACAATCATACTTTTGGAGAGATATTTGAGAGTGATGCACCTAGGAGGTCGAGGCCCTCAAGAACAGCCTCTCAAGCTAGGCTATCATACAATGAAGGCCTCATTGCAACACGCATTGGCAGTGAAAGGGATGATGGAGATGCTCACCCATCCTCTTTTCCTTGTTTTACTTTCTTGCAAGCTGCAGGTATTCTTGATGATTTCTTGCTACTGATTGAGAGGGTTGGTTTGACCTCTTATATGCAAGATGAGAGTGCACAATACGCTGTGCTCACCAAAAATTTTGTGGAGAGCTTCTCATTCACTAACACACCCTATCATTCTACTGTCTCTTTTAAAATCTATGACATGCCTTTCACCATGCCTTTGGAGAGATTTTGTAGTATTGTAGGTGTGCGTATGACAGGGACCGTGAATAAAATTCAAGGGTGACCCGCTGATTTGCTGGAGCTATACCGAGGGGTGACCAATGATGATGACCGCGTGGCGCAGCGTGGAAAGATAAGAAATATCGAACTCCCTGCTCTTAGATACTTTGCATATTATCTTGCCACTAGTGTTTTGGGTAGGGAGAACACTAGTAACATCTCCAACTATCATTTAGCATTCCTTGCTGCTGCGCTTAACAATGATACTCGGTACAATCTTGGCTCGCTTATTGCTCGCCGCCTAGCTGCTAGGGGGCCTATCTATGGGGGCATCATTGCCTCGCGTGTAGTCAATGCATTAGGTCTTTCAGTGGATCCGATGATGCTATGCTAGCACCACAGAGGCTCGACCTTGTTGCCATGAAAACTCATCACTTTGTCACTTCTACCTCTGATTTGAACAATCTAGTATATAGGATGCTTTTCACTGACGGGGATGAAAGGGAGATCCTTTTGCCACAGCCTGCTTTGTTTAGTGTTGACAGGAGACCGTGGTCGCGCTCCAAGGATGAGGTGGACGAGCAGCTTCGCTTGTTGGGTTTCCACGAGCAACACCAGGAGGATGCGCCCTCCTATGATTACTCCGCACATTACGGAGGGGCGTACTCGAGCTCGCACCAGGACGAGGGTACCTCCTCATCGTACCCCGGTGACACTTCATCCTGGCCAGCTTGGGATTGATACCCACTTAGGCCAAAAGCCTAAGCTTGGGGGGAGGTACGCCGACACCGCACTCATCTCCATATCATGTTGCGTCGGTACTTTGTATATTCATGTTTTCGTTCTCTTTTTAGTTTTCGATTCTTCTTTGCTTTTGCTTTCTAAAAACACAAAAAGACCAAAAATATTTTGTTGTTTCTCTTTGGTTTGCTTCTTCTTTTTGCCTTGGTTTGCTTTTCCCTTTTTGCTTTGTTTGAACTATTCGAAAAATCCAAAAATATTATGCTTTTTTTTCCCTTTTTGGTTCTTGTTTAAAAATCGAAAACACCAAAAATATTTGTCGTTCTTCTTTGGTTTTTTGTGAGTTTGCTACAGGGTTCGGCAGTTCTCAGTGGAATATGGGTTTCATATTATTATTCAAGCCACACAAGTGAAGAGCAATAATGAGGATTAATAACAACTTGAGGCGTGGTAAGAGGCTGGTAACGAACTCTATTTGTTTTCATTTTTGTACATATACTCATCACTGTGGGCATGCTTAGTCCGTTTATGTAGAGTGTATGTTTTCTTTGGATGCTTAATAGATCTTGCTTTCTTTTGATTAGCTCCAGCTCGCTAATAGTTTGTAGCATGTCTTATAAATGTTTGCCTGCATTGCTCTATTCATAAATTGGTATGACACCGTGGT
Organism: Avena eriantha; assembly: GCA_910589775.1. Classification (NCBI taxonomy): domain Eukaryota; kingdom Viridiplantae; phylum Streptophyta; class Magnoliopsida; order Poales; family Poaceae; genus Avena; species Avena eriantha. The sequence goes on from OU342746.1 coordinate 337,907,756, forward strand.
ATCCTCCTCTGAATGTTTCATTTGATTGACTTGGCACATGCTCACGCATGCTCATGACTGTAATAATCAGTTAAGCCTTGTAAAATTATTTTGCCTTGAGGATCTTGAATCACTTTCATGCCATGAGTAGTCTTGTTTTGTTGCAAGCATGATAATGATAGCTATTGCTCTCTCGTTTGTCGCTCCCTTACTATTGCTAGCCTTCACTTCCACTGAGTGTTTTACTCATGTCTCCAACTCCCTAAACTAAACATTTCCAAAGTGTCCACCATACCTACCCATTAGCATCATTTGCTACCTCCGTGCATATTCAATCTGCATTGTTTTCTTCCGAATAAAATGTTTGCTTGTTATGGGAAAATTAGTTAGTAAAGCTCTCACGAACTTGATGGCACACTTTATTTTCCTGCACTTAATAAACCTGAACCATTCTGAACTCTCCATTAAAGTTATATGCTTGCAAATTATAGGTTGGGGATTAGCAGAACCGTGTTGTCACGGGGAACGCTTTCAACACTTGTAAATATATACCTAGTTCATACCTTGCTCTTTTGTTTGCGGATGTCGTCGGTGTGAAATAAAAGGGGAGCTTGTAAGTCCATGGAGTTATGTATGTATGTTAGAGAAACGCCTGGGCCGCTGGTCTAATCCATGCTGACATGGTGGAAACCTGCAGTGTAACCATAATGATATCTATGAAGCATTCTTCTTATAAAAAAAGAGAGAGAGAGCTATTGAGAAAAAGAAAAAAAAGAGTTTTATGAAAAGAGGAAAGAGAGAAAAAAGCACCATTTTCCCATGGTAATTAAGAAGATTGCTGAGATACTCATTGTCTGCTTGCCTTGTCATTTTGATATGGGGATTCTTCCGTATCATCGGGCAAGGGGTACCCCGTTGGCGGTTCTCAATGATACGCACATACTTACGATGACAAGAACTTACCGGTAACTAAAGTTAAGTAGCATGTGGAGCGACCCTCGTACTCAAGGGACTTGGGATTTTCAGTTTATAGTTTGTCAAGCATATAACTCAGATTGGACCTCACTTTCACCTTAACCACATTAAAGATGCCTATGATAGGGGCAATGAGAGCTCAAAGCTAACAAGTACCATACTTTCAACATTTGGAAGCCTTTCAAAATTATTCAAAACCTTTTTCTTTTACTTGTTGAGTCTCCACATATTCTTTGAGCACCTTCTTGAGAGCATAGTTGGCATTCTTTGTGTTTGTTCCATTACTTGATTATTTGTGTTATGACTTTGATGCTTGTATCTTTGATATCTTTACTTCTAGTCATCACTTGAACTTCAGAGGTGCCTTGGCATTCATAATCAAAGGCAAGCGAGATACCACTCTATCATACCTTTCTATGAGCATTGTAATGTTGCTTATGTTCGTGCTTCATGCTACTTATTATTCTTGAGTTAGAATCTCTTCATAGCTTGCAATGACTATTAGGTAGACTCAGTTGCATACTCTTTATTATGAATTGTCTAAGTAGTTGATCACATTGCTGAGAATATTTACATCACATGAAGCAAATGTGTTCGTGAAAGTTCTTTTATCGCACTCAGTTTTCAACTGAATTGCTTGAGGACAAGCAATAAGCTAAGCTTGGGGGGAGTTGATACGTCCAAAACGTATCTACTTTCCCCGAACACTTTTGCTATTGTTTCTCCTCTATACTTGTGTGATTTGGATGCAACTAATGCGAACTGTACATTGTTTTCAGCAGAATTGCCTTGGTGTCTACTTTTTGTGCAGAAAATCAACTATCAGGAAAAATCCCGAAAAATATGCCAAAAATCCTATTTCACCCGAAGACTCCAGGAGCCAGAATACGAGACAGAGAAGAGCCCTGGGGTGGCCACACCACCTGGTGGCGCGGGCCAGGCCAGGCCGCGCCAGGGGGTGGTGTGGGGCCCCCAGGCACCCCCTCGACCTCTCTGTTCGCCTATAAGGAGCCTTCTGACCTAAAAACTTTGGGGGGTCGATGTTTTTCCAGAAGGAGATTCCACGAAACAGCACCAGAAACTCCGTTCTGGCACCCTGCTAGGACGGGGCATTGGAGGAGATCATCGCCATCATCATCACCATCGCTTCTCCATCGACCATCCATGTTTCCCCATCTATGAGTGAGTAATCCCCCGCTGTAGGCTATGGGGATGGTAGGGATTGGATGAGATCGTTCATGTAATGGCATCAGATTGTTAGGGCATGGGGCCTAGTATCTTTTATTAGTGCTTTATGACTTTGTTGCGACTTGTTGTGCTTAATGCTTGTCACTAGGGCCCGAGTGCCATGATTTCAGATATGAACTTATTATTGATTCATTATGATAGTATTGTTCTTGGTCTTATCTGCAAGTTGTATACACACGTCATTGTCCGGAACCTATGGCCCCGAAGTGACAGAAATCGGGATAACCGGAAGGGAAAGGCTTTGATGTGAGGATCACATGTGTTCACGAAGTGTTAATGCTTTGCTCTGGTGCTCTATTAAAAGGAGCACCTTAATTGCCAGTAATTCCCTAGAGGCCCCGCTGCAAACGGGCTGGCAGGACAAATGATGTTGTGCAAGTTCTCATTGCGAGCACGTATGACTATATATGGAACACATGCCTAGGATTGTCTAGTACTTGGGTGCTTTATCTTATTTATCTGCAATTGCCCTATGTTCTGATTGCCATGTGAGATTGTCTTGTCCATGCAACGCCCGTCCATCCATCCCTATGCCTACCGCACTCGAATCCCACTGTTTACTACTTTCGTTACTACTGTCTTTGTTTTACTACTACTGCTACTCTGCTATTCCTACTGCAAAACTGTTGCAACTGATAAACTGCTGTGAGCAAGATTGTTTCCAGGTGCAGCTGAATTGACAACTCAGTTGTTAAGGCTTATAAATATTCTTTGGCTCCCCTTGTGTCGAATCAATAAATTGGGTTTCACTCCCCTCGAAAATACTGCGATACACCCCCCATACTTGTGGGTCATCAGCCATCATCTTGGTAGTCTCCTTCATAGTATGGCCATGAGAATAGCCAGGGACAAAAGCCATGAGTACTCTTTAAGTACTCGCAAACTACCACTAACAAGTAGTATAGATTCTAAGTTAAAGTGCTAACTCTAAGTTTAACTATAAAGTTAAGTTTGAAACCTAAGCTGAGTTCAGAAGCAAAGAAAGATAAAATAAAGTTCTAGAATCACTTAAGTGGGAAGCTATTGTCATAAACACAACCCTGTTGTGGTCAAGTCAAGGTTCATCATTTCATAAGTCATTTTGGAAAACATCTGACAACGAAACAGTATGGCCATTCCAACTATCCATAATCGCGGACGCGGCTATTCGAATAGTTTGATACTCTACAGAGGTGGTACACTTTCACCACAAGATTCGATACATCTGTCAGGGATAACCCTGAATCATCATACTTAGTATGCAGATAATCTAACATAACCTTTCCTTTATACACCCTAGTATAATCACCCTCCTATGAGCATGGCCTCCCAACCATGACCATCTGTCATCTTGGGCACTGCATAGGTGGACAACATTGAGAGGTAGCCTCAGCTCAAACCTCTCCCGTGAGGGAACTAATACTAATGCATATAAACTTCCGGCTAAGCCTTACCCAATTCCGGTAATGTGGTTGTACGATAAATTTGGAATGGTATCGCATCCGAATCCAACCATCAGTTTTATAAAAGGGTTAAAGCTCATGCCTTAACATTTTCATCATCATAAACCATTTGTGTTTCTCAACACATATCAAAACATCTCAATAGAATGACTCGTCATTCTAAGGTTTTCATAATTCATTTTCACCAAGTTTTCCCATCTAAAGTGACTCAAGTTGTTATCTACTCTAAACTACTAAGTTAAGAGTGTTCACTAAGGTGGGAAATGATGGGATCAATCTCATGACATAGAATGACATCTAAAGGGTTCCATATAGGTCAAGTTTTATACTCTTTATGCTACCTTCTAAACAAATAAGGAACTTTATGCAAAGTAAAGGAAGTAAAGCTTGAAAATAATACTTGGGGTAGGTAAATGGTCAAAGTGGTATAATCAAAGCATGCCTAATGCATTTGCTTAGATTATCTAGCTTGCAAAGGTTAGCTTGCATTGTTAATGGTGGCTTGCAAGTACAACTTGCAAGGGTTAACTTGGATAGTGCTAGCTTGCCTTGGTTGGTGCAGTGGTTGAAGTTTTCTTCTTCTTCTTCTTGGTAGAACTCCTCCTCCTCGTAGACTTGGTCGGTACTATCGTCTATAAATACATACGGAGTACACAATCACCAAACAATACTTAACTAGTCTAATTAGCATTCTAAGGCATATAGGTGATGATCTATTATCATCACAAGCATCACAAGTTTTATCAACTAGTTTCCTTCCTTTTATTTTAAAAAAGTAATTTCTACTCATTGAAAATTTAACTAAGATTTAATATTCACCACTTAAAATATGGGATCATGTGGACACATGTCATCACCACACATTCTAACATGTGGGGATGTGATTTAAAGGTTGGATCATAACTACTTTGGTTTAAGTTCATTATTTAATGATTTAAAGTGACTAGAAATGCCTATATAGCATTATTTTGGTACTAGTACAAATTCACAACATGTAAACCTTAATATTATTACATATTCAGATAGGTATGGTGAAATGTGATTTTTGAGAGTTGGAATCAACTCAAAAGCTATCTTGGTTGATTTTATAAAAATGTTGCAAGGTGCAAATGCTTCTGTCTTATTATTTTTACTAGGAGAGATCTCTAACTCTAATTGAATTAAAACCAACGGGCTTGGGTAGATCTTTTTAGTAGCTTTATAACAAAATTGTAATCACTCCATTTGGATTTATAATTCTCTCTGAATTGAATTTTAAACTAGGGGCCAGAACTAGGTTTAACTAAAATAGAAAAATTCTAATTCAAACTAACTGTGTTGCGCGGGAACGCTAACGGGCTGGCCCAGTGTCACTCCGCGGCGCGGGGCTCAGCTGACAGGGGGTCCACCGGTTAGCGGCTCATAACGCGCGAAGCGGTACGGGGCGATATGGGTCGTTGGATTAGAATGGAGATCAACGGCTGGGGATCGTCGTCGACGACGAACTGGTCGCCGGTGAACTCGAACCCTAGCGGCTCAGTGGGGGCGTACCAGGGCTCCAGCGACGACGGCGAGGCGGGCAAACGAACTGGTGGACGACGGCGAGCTCAGGGACGGTCGAGGCAGCTCCGGGGGTGGTCGCAATCAGCGGCGCCCTTCTCCTCTAGGGGCGGCCTGCTCCGATGCAATTCCGGCGAACTGCTGCTCGCCTTGCTCCGGCTAGAGGTGTGGGACGGTCAATGAGGTGAGGGGAGGTGAGTGGTGTGTCGAATGGGGCTGGGGGTGGTCTCCTTTTATAGGCTCGACGACGGGACAACGCGGCATGGCCAGGCGATGGTGGCGACATGGCTACGGGTTGCTAGCGGCATGGCTGCGAGTGGCGATCGATGTGCGGTCTCCTGGCGGTGCTCTAGGGCTTTAATGCGGGCTTAGGGATGGTGGTATGCGGTCGGGCGGTGCTGGCTCTCTGAGCGGCAGAGGCGGTGGTGTCCACGGCGAGCGGTGGCTCTGGTGCGTTGGGCGGCGAACGGTCATGTCCGGCGTGCTCCCTAGGTCGTGGCAGAGTGGTGGACGCGGGCTACGGTCGAGCGGCGGCTTGTGCACGTGTGTCGGGCGCGGCGCTCTGGCACGTGCTCGGCATGGCGCAGACAGGCAGTGCGCGGCGCGTTGTGGGTGGTCCACGCTCTAGCTTGGCTCGGGGAGGGGACAGTGGGTGGCGGTGAGGTCCTGGCTAGCTCGTAGACAAGGTGAGAGAGAGGGGGACGGTCTGCTGCGGCGGTGACCAAGTTGGCCGGCGAGTTGGTGCTCGGCATGGCTTGGCCTTGCCACTAGGGGGTAGGGGATGGGTTGGTTAGGCCCTGGTTTGATCAAGAGGGGACAAAGGGATTAAATGGGGATCATTTGAGGGCAAAACCCTGTTGTATACAGTGAGCTAGCTATTAGTGTTTGATTCTGCCTGTCATGTGTTTGATGACATGGCCGCAAGAACTTTCTTTTTGAATTTTGAAAAGATTTTTGGTGGGTGTGCTAGTACTAAGCTTGAGACTCTGTGGGTGCTTGGGTTTTGAAAATTGAGCTTGTTTGAGTGGTTTTTGAAATAGGGTGATCTTGAGACATACACTAGATTCAATTTTAAATTGCCATTTAAACATAGTTTTTGAAAGTTTTTGGCAGATCACAAAGTGGGTCTTGGTACATCATTATGTATACTAGCAAGGGGTGCAAAGATCCACATTTGTTTCTGTTAGGTTTTGAGTTCTAGGAATAGCCAAAGTAGGCATGGTAGTTAATTTGGCAAAAATGACCATTCACTTCTTTTATTCATTTTGATTTGTTTTTCTTTGGGAAATGTTTGGGAATGATTTAGATGATGTTTATTTCATCTAAGAATCATTTTACAAGCAATAAATCACAGAACCATGGCAATTCAAATCAACTCCTAATTATATGCACATACACATGAATGCTTTAATAATTTTAATTGGAAAAGTTTTTGTTAACCCCACTTTTGATGATTTGGATCTTAATAACCTTGGATTAAAGTTTTGGGATGTTACACGCCTTGCTCAATGCCATTGGTGAGATCGCCGCCGACGAGAGACGAGGAGGCGGGTTTGCCTTATTCTTCTCCCGCTCAACGCCACCATAACGATGATGTCGATTGACAAAGTCTAACTTTAGGAACCCTTCTACAACGCAGAGCGCAGGTTCGAGATGCACACCTCCTCCGGTCGTAGACGATAAGGACGAGACAGATTGTGGTGGCTGATAGGGTTTTCACCCTAGTCACCGCCTATCTTTTTCACAGGAGAGAGGCGCGATGTGTCCTAGATGTTCTTGTGGCATTTTGTTGGTGCATAGACCGAGTGAAATTGATATTTTTACGATATGAATATATATTTTTATAAAAAGTAAACATTAAGCCGAAAATAGAAAAAGCGTTAAAATTTTAAAAATATTTTCGTTTGCAGAAGCATATGTTTTTGGAGCGAATTGGATTTCTATCTAGAGAAGAACAAATGTACACCGCAGTGTGGACAAGTCGGTAGTCAACGCTTCCCTCGATTAAGCATAGGACTCGATTAATCTTCAGAGATCGAGCTTGCTAGCAAGCTCATTAAGGCCTGGCACTCAACTAATTAAGCTTCTTAGTATAAACAAATGCGCTCAGTGGTCCCATTCCTGCTTCTCCACCTCGCCGTCACCGTTGCCGCCGGCGATGCCACCACCCTGACCGCCACCCCAGCGACCATTACCAGATCCGACCAATGGATCACAGTCCAGTGGTCCAACGTCCCCTCCCCGAGCCCGCTCGACTACGTGGCCGTCTACTCCCCGCCGTCCTCCGGCGACCTCGACTACCTCGGTTTCCTCTTCCTTAACGCCTCCGCCTCCTGGGGCACCGGCGCCGGCAGCCTCGTCCTCCCGCGCCTCCCTGACCTGCGCGCGCCGTACCAGTTCCGCCTCTTCCAGTGGCCGCCCGGCGAGCGGTCCAGCAACACGCGCCTAGACCAGGACCGCGACCCTCTCCCGGACGCGCGCCACCTCGCTGCGGTCTCTGGAGATGTCCGCGCCGAGGGCAACGGCTCCCGGCCGGCGCAGGTGCATCTGGCGTTCGCGGACGCGCCGGACGAGATGCGGGTGATGTTTGTGTGCGGCGACGCCGGGAAGAGAGCGGTGAGGTACGGGCTCCTAGGCCGGCGCGAGGAGGAGTGGGAGGAGGCGCCGGCGGAAGCCAGGACGTACGAGCGGCGGCAGATGTGCGGCTACCCGGCGAACGACGTCGTCGGGTGGAGGGATCCTGGGTTCGTGTTCGACGGCGTGATGAAAGGGCTGCAGCCTGGGAGAAGGTACTTCTACAAGGTAGCTCCATATACTCCACTTATTAAGCGCCATGTTTTGCTTCAGATTTTTTGAGGGTACTAGCTTCGATTTTTGAATAGATCTGGGACAAATGGATAAACATCAATTATCACATTGCTAGAAAATTATGGCAAATGCAGTTACAGGGGAATAAAAAGGGAGTACTGCTTTGATTCAAGATGCAAATATCCGTGCATGGTGAATCCATTGCTTTTGTTTCTGAGGAAACGAGCTGATGGCGTTCAAATTTTGGGGAGAGCTATCCATGCCAGATATCCTTAGTCGTACTATTGTTTTGATTTGGATAGCCATTATAGTTTTGAAATGCCCAATTTCCTGTACTCTGTCTGGAGTGCGCCACTTTATGTCTGCAAGATGTTGTAGAGGTGCATCTTAGTTCAGATGAATTGCTCAATGTCTTGAAATTCCACTGGTGTGGAGTAATCTGACATGATATTCCAAAGAAAATAATGTGGACAATCAAATGTCCAACGGGTGTGTCGATCAAGTAAAATATTGAAATAATTGTTGTAGAACACATGTCTTCTATCATTTGCTTCTTAATTTTTTAAAGCATAAGGTCAATTGCTTCTCATGGTAGATGTAGTACACAGGAATGATGATTGCTCTTTCCATTTATAATTGGTACCAGGATCTTGTCAAAGAGCGATTTTAGGCTTTACCTTGTAGCATGCTGTAGTACTGTCTTCTGACTTCAGGCATGATAGGCTTCCCTTAAGTTTTAGGTTGTCTCACATGAAAGTAAAGCTAGGAAGAAAAGGCTGGCTTGCTTTCTTTCAAGAGAAGATTAAACCAATGGAAGATTGCTCCTGGTGCAATATGCTGTGAAATAGTCTCTCTTATGCTACATATTTACATAGATCCATAATCAGCACACATTATAAGCATTTTGTACAGTCATTCCATTAAATTCTTTTACTTAATCCAGTGAGCTACTTTTGACAGGTAGGCAGTGACTCTGGAGGATGGAGTGAGAAATACAGCTTCATCTCTCGCGACATTGAGGCCAACGAGACCATTGCCTTCCTGTTTGGCGACTTGGGAACTTATGTTCCTTACAACACCTACTTCCGGACACCTCAAGAGAGTTTATCGACAGTGAAGTGGATCCTTCGTGATCTTGAAGCCATTGGTGACAGAGTTGCATTGGTTTCACATATTGGGGACATCAGCTATGCTAAAGGTTATGCCTGGTTATGGGATCATTTCTTCGAACAGATTGAGCCTATTGCGTCCAGTACTCCGTACCACGTATGCATTGGGAATCACGAGTATGATTGGCCTTCACAGCCTTGGAAGCCATCTTGGGCTGCCAATATCTACAACGGAAAGGACAGCGGAGGCGAATGTGGGATACCATACAGCATCAAGTTCAGAATGCCTGGCAATTCTTCCCTGTCCACTGGCACTGGAGCTCCCGACATGCAGAATCTCTACTACTCCCTGGATGCTGGTGTTGTGCATTTCGTTTACATGTCCACGGAGACTGATTTCACCCAGGGCAGTGCCCAACACGACTTCATAAAGGCGGACCTTGAGCGTGTCAACCGAAGTCGAACACCATTCATCGTGTTCCAGGGCCACCGGCCAATGTACACCTCGAGCAATTACACCAGGGACACTGCTCACCGGGAGCAGATGATTCAGCATCTCGAACAACTATTTGTGAAGCACAATGTGACGCTTGCTCTCTGGGGCCACATCCACAGGTATGAGCGGTTCTGCCCCATGAAGAACTACCAATGTCTCAACACATCATCAAGCTTTGTGTACCCTGGCGCTCCGGTACATGTTGTGATTGGGATGTCTGGTCAAGATTATCAGCCAAGCTGGGAAGCCAGGCCAGACCACCCTGATGTGCCAATCTTCCCTCAGCCAGAGAGGTCCATGTACCGTGGCAGCGAGTTTGGGTACACGAAGCTGATGGCTACAAGGGAGAAGCTGACCCTGGTGTACATTGGGAACCATGACGGGCAAGTCCATGACATGGTTGAGATATTCTTAAACGGTAACAGTATGCCTGTTAAGCTGGCGCCAAAAGTTATTTGGTCGTACATGGGAATTGCTGGCTGTGTGATGCTTTCTCTGCTGGTGGGCATTTTGGCTGGCTTTGTTGTTAGAAGGAAGAGAGACTCTGGACGCTGGATTCCTGTCGAGAATGAGGAGGCCTAATTACTAAGATTTAGGCTTGCATGCTGATATACCTTTTAGTGGAACTGTTTCTCTTCCGCATAGTAATATATTCCCTCCGTCTCAAAATAAGTGAGAGATATGCATGTATCTAGATACTAAAATGCATAGACAAAGTTGCATCACTTATTTTGGGATGGAGGCGTTCACTTTCATGGCAAAACAGACGAAGCTTCAGACACTAGTTTTGCGCCGACGCTCCCAAGAAAGGACGGGGATTCTTCATAACGGCCAGGAATTTGGCCCTGGCGTTGGCATGTAAGCGCCCCACTGTGGCCTGTGGGTGCTCTTAGTCTAATCTTGTATGTACCTGTTAAAAACAGAAACAGATAAATTGTTTTACAAACCACTTGTGTCCTAAATTTAACGTACTAATAGAAATTTACCCTTCCGTTTGGACTGCCAAATGTTTATATTGATATTTTTTTTTGAACAGGATATTAATATAATTTGATGCCTGCATATTGAGTGGATATGGACTGCCAAATGTTTATATTGATATTTTTTTTGAACAGGATATTAATATAATTTGATGCTTGCATATTGAGTGGATATGGACTGCCAAATGTTTATATTGATATGCTTTCATATCTGTACATTGAGTGGATATGTGAAGTATTAAATGTCAAAAAAAATTGTTCGCCACCGCATGTTCAAATCCTGGCCCGGCCCCTGCCTGGATATGTGAAGTATTAAATTTCTTCTAGCTTCACCATACCAACATGTCAAGCGCCATGGATCAGTATCCTCATCCATTAACATATAAATAATATAACATGAAATTTTTCTAACTCTGGGCTTAACTGAAATATTCCAAAACACACACATACCTCTACTCCTACCATTGCTACTAACACCATAAGAATAATCAAAACCCAAACATGATACTCTTTCTCCGACTAAGACTTGTGTATTTGGGTCGCCAAAATGCGAAACACCGCCAGGGCAAACTTTTGCACGAGATCACGCATCTCTCTCTCACTCACTGTCGCGGCAGTTGAAGGACATGGTACTCATTGTTCCCAGTGGCCCTCCTTGAAGGAGGCGGCCGATCCCAGAGTAACATTTTTACTACTTTCGTCCCCATCTTTTTTTACTCCTCTTCGGATCTCCCTTCGGAGGTGGGCTTGCAGCAGTCATCTAACCCACATTGGGATGACCAAAACGGTTCACAAGATCAACGACCACTCATTTGTTCACCAAATCATTCCTCGCAACCTCAGCCATCCTCTTCTTACCCGCATCCACCTCACCCATTTCATAATCAATAGGTTTTGCACCCCTGAATGGCACAAGATCATTGTCGTTGGACACTGGACTCTCTTAATCATAATATTCACCATCAAAAGCATTTTTCCCACGTCTGAAGCGGCCAATGCCCCTTCCCAAACCTCCTCTTCCATGACCACGACCCCAGCCTACAGGTTCTGCCTGTAGCCATGACGGGTATTTCCTATCCTTCTCAGCATGTATCCCATTGCCATGCTCCTTATAGACATGGCCCAAAAGACCACAGACTTCGCAGTAGTTCGGAATCTACTCATACCGAACCTTCAAGATATCTCTCTTACCACCCCTCGACATCGACACAACCATCTTGAAAGGCTTATGAACATCGATCTTTACACGAGCTCTACACAAATTTCTAAAAAAAACCATGGAATCCCACTCTTCCGCTTTGAACTCCCCAACTCTGCTTGCCAGGTGACTCGCGCAAGGCCTATAGGCAACTGGAATGTCATGTATCTAAGCCACGGTAGAATTGGTTTCGTAAAGCCATCATAAGGCTCTATGCAAACAGGGAGATTTCCGAAATTCTACAGACCTCCCTCCGTGACCTTCTCCCAATCACCCAGACAGAAAAATTGCAGGATATAGAGGTTTTTCTCAGTTGCTTTGAACTTAACATCTTGAGCCAAACTCCAAGTCGATCTCATATTGCCAAAAAACCCAGCTCTGACTGTATTATGTCTCAATGCACACCCTTGCTACTGCAAGCCACTTGGGCAGATCCTAAGGGAAGGACCCTCCTCTTCAAAGATCACATCATCCATCTCCTCTTCTCCAATTCCCAGCTCTTCCATCAGATCTGCTAGATCATCTCCTCCCTTCTGAGAATTCAGCCGCCATGCCCCAAAACCCTATGAGAAACTACGAATAAGGTGGACTCTAGAAGCCCTAACAAGATCTAAGGCAGACTGCCGAGTCCGAGGCGCGAGACTAGCTTACCCTCGATCAGCCCAAGCAAACTACCCACACACCCCGCCGGACAACATAGAAGGAGGAACTGAACGGCGACATGGAGTCACTGAGAGAAACAAAACCTTAGATGGGAAAAAATTACACGCGTGCAGTCGACGTACATAACTGTTATGGTTGGTGGGCTAGAAATGTTGTGTTAAACGGGCCCATGTTGGTTGATGTGTGATGGGAAGCTTTGTTGGATTTAGTCCCACAATTTAGTCCCACATCGATTGTGAGAGAAATCCGGGAGGGATGTATAAGCTAATGGTGATAGCAAGTCTTTTGCGAGAGAGGGCCCAAGGCTTGATGCAAATCTATGTTAGTCTCCGATTGGGCTGAGTCGTTGGGCAGAGATGCTCGTGCTGTGGGCCCATGCTGTGGGCCCACACCGATAAAAGTAGCAATGCTTATATTTTTTCCATAATGCACGCATAGGTTCGTTAAAACAGAAGAAATTCACCGATTGCAACACCGTGCCGAAAAGAAAGCATGAAAACCTACCTATGCAGACATGTACTGCATAGGTTTTACTAAAGGGGTCTAGATTCACATTTCTCATAAAGCTAAAATATCTTATATTTTAAGTACATACACACGGGTATATCTAGCATCGGGAATCGAATCATTTGAAAACCTCTCATACATGATAGTAGGAGGGAAACGTCGGAACCCGGGAATAGCTCGATCCACCGGCCGTATCCAGAATTACTTTCCGGCTAGTGTGAACATGCACCCGGCGTTTCCTTACGACTGAAGTTTTATCTAGAGCCGGCCTAGGATCGGAGAGAACCTGATTCCCAACTGATGTGCGATGATCTCACGTACGCTTTGGGGGCAACGAATATCAAACAGCCAGCCGGAAAAACGCTAAAAAAAGCGCCGCCTCTGACGCGTCGAAATGTGCTTTGCATCTGTGCTGAAGCTTTCTCCGGCCAGGCAGGCAGGCAACCAGCCGCCGACGGCGCGATCCAAGCCGTCGATCCACCAACTCGTGGCCGATTACAGTAGTAGTGTTATCTTTTCTCCATCCATCATCTCTGTGTGCGTAGCGTAGGTGAGTGCCGTCTAGCTATCTGCTCTGTCAACAACCTTGGAGATGGATTCGAGCAGTACAACTTGGATTCAGCAGCTAATAAAGCGTGGTTTTCATAGTCAGACAGGCATCGAATCCAGCTAAGCTGCTTGTCAATCCGCGACTGCATGCTTGTCAAAAGGGGAGATCGATTGAGAACCTCCTGTGCTCGCCGTGTGCCTATCGACTGGCGTGCGTCTGCTAGCATCGCATCGCGGCTGCTGGGGTATTATATATAGGGCGTCTCGGGGATGCACTTGGGAGACAAGTACCCATCACTCAGCTGAATCCCATTCTCCACAAGCACGCACGCACCTCCGAGGTTCGTAGACAGATATCCGTCATGGAGAACAACAGGAGCAACCAGCCACCACCGCCGCCGCCACCAGGTTTGGCTGAATTCATCGCTGGGCTCAGTTAGGGCGCCGTGTCGTCGTCTTCAGAAATTACTCACCTGTTTGCTCGTGCGTTTGCCGCTGCAGGCTACCCGACGGCGGCCGCGGAGCAAGGCGGCGAGAGCGGGAAGAAGGCGCGCCGGGGCAGCACCACCTCCAGGGGCGAGAAGGGATTCATCGAAGGATGGTACGCTCCTACTCCATCCATACAACTTGCTCGGATAAATTCTTCATCTTCGCCACTAGTGATAAGTTCTGAACTTTTTATTGATGTCTGCCTTTGGTGTAATTTTTCAGCCTTGCCGCGCTGTGCTGCTGCTGGATCTGCGAGATGTGCTGCGACTAACCGGCCACCATGCATCCGTCGTGTGCTAGCTAGCTGCTGGCACAGGACCTCGATCGGTGCCACTCACGAAGGACGTACGTATACAGAGGAAAAGAGTTGTGTGTATCGCTTAATTTCAGTGTTTGTTGTTGTTGTTGTTGTTGTTGTTGTTGTTGTTGTTGTTGTATTAGTCTATACAAAAAACTGAATACGTACGTACCTGCATATATATGCGTGCGTGCGTGGTATCCATGATGTAGTACGTGTTGGATCCTGCTGTGATATTCATGTATTTACCCTACCTGCTTACTGTCGATCGTGTGTAATCGTTGAGTACAAGATGTATACTGATCATATATCCATGTGGTAGTGAATTAAGAGCTGAAGATGCCGTGAGTGCGTACTCAGTACTGACTCTGCACTCTGGAGTATACATGCATATAGCGTCCAAACAAAAGAATCGTATTCCTTTCTCGAGGAAAGAAAAAACATGAACTCCCTGCAACACCCACACCCACACACACACTATAGGGAATCATTGAGGGAATAACCGGTTTTTCGGTGGTTACGTGCTTGTTCTGGATCCGATCAGTTTGTTTTAATCCGTATGCGTGACCCCATATGCGTACTTTGCTGAGTAAAATACGGAGACCGAACGATCGGTCCACATGAAGGAACCGTCGGCCCCGTCGCCTCCGTCCACATCCTCTTTCTCGTCCAAATCTTCTCCGATCTACTGCGGCTACACGAGAGGAGGCCACCTCTTATTCTCCTTCCGTCTGCGTCTTACGGTTTGTCTAGGAGATGCGGTTCGATCAAGATCGGAGGCGCACGACGCAGGTGGTATCAACGACGAGCGAGATGGAACGTGGAACGACATTTTCTTCAGAACCGCACGTGGGAGCGGCAAATATTTTTTGACTACCCACGACATGTACGTAACCCTTAGATACGCATACCGGTACAAAAAAACGGCCTAGACCGGTAAGCCGGTTTTCCAATCAAAAATTTCCTTGGAGGGGTACCGAAGCAAGCCTCTAACATTTTAGCTTTATGAAACGAACATATTTAGATGACTTTTTTGTATAACCGTGCACGTCCTTGTGCATCCGAGTCTCCCAGATTGGCACGGCCTCACGGGGCAAAGCCAGCCGGGGACAACTAAACTCTCTCCCGGTCAGTGACTCATATTACACAGATAAGGACGTAACGTGGGGACTTCATTCTCGTAATTTCACAATGTAATTTTTGAGGACCGATCTGCTGACACGCAGAAAATGACATGCTGTGTGTATAAGAAACTCAAAATGCATAGCTAGGCTCGAGTGAAGGGATTAAAAGTTTTGACCGTGAAACTGTGCGGTCCAGCTATCGTCCCATATGATTTGGTTTTTTTTATCAAATTCCACTGATTTATTAATAATCATCAACGATGGTAAAAAAAATCTTAAAAATTAACAAATAGTTCACTGGACCACTTAGTTAGTGAATTAGATCAAGATACACAATTAAAATTTGAATTCCTTTAACCACATGCTCTAATATTAGCGGTTCTGCAGATCGAGTTCGAATCTAACCTTCATAACATGCTAACCTCGGTCACTCTGCTAGCGAGTTCTTGTCTCTTCGTGTTTTGTTGCAGGATGCTCAGCTGTCGAGTGAGGTGGATCAACGGACAATGCTAGATGGATCAAGCTTCTCCACCAAAAGCGCGTACGCCGCCCCTCTCAACTCATATGCGGAACTAACACATGGTTTATGTGTGGGGCTCCTTCGTACGTACCGCAGAAGGTGAAGGTTTTCGGTTGCCTTCTCTCCATGGACAGACAAAATATGAGGGAAAATCTTCACAAAAAATGATTGTTGGCTCACCGATCTGTCCAAGGTGTGACCACCCAATGGGGACAAGGGATCATCTTTTGTTCTTGTGCCCTCATGAGCAGGAGGTCTAGAATAAGATCAACATCCAACCATTCTATCAAGCCTTCTCCGACCTATGGACTACATCGACTCCTACTAGACTTCACGCCTCTATGTGGCCTTCTATCGTCCTTGTAATACTTTGGAAGATTTGAGACGGGAGAAACATTATGTTTTTTAAGAGTATTGACGGGAGGCAGTTCAACATCCAGTTGGTGGCCATGGCTCCCACGTCGCTCCAAGTGGCTCTGTCCCCAGCGACGGCGAGGTGTATTCCGAGAGGAAGCTGAGGACCCGATCGTGTTTTGCCATCACTGCTCGAGGTCCTTTCTACAAAGTCTAGGGACTTGTCTAATTTTCTATTTTCCATGGGTCTGGATGTAAAATGTTTTCTGTTATCTACCTATGCATAGACTGAGATATGTCAGGGACTCTTCCTTGTTCCGAAAAATAAAGGGTAGTCGTGGGCGATATATGATATCAGTACACAAAACTAAGGTTTTGAATGAAAGTTGATGGATCTTTGTATGTGATACTTGATCAGTCACAAAGCATGTATTGTCAAACCAATCGTTAGTTTGTAGATTAGATATCACATACACTCTAACTATATATGTATCTTTTACTCCTAATACATAGAACTAGTACAATCTAGGAAGTTTTATACATATATTTGTTAGGCACATATTCTCTAGAGCTCTCCACAACATGTTTAAGGGTACTAAAATGGTCGCAGACATATAAAATATATACTCTCTCCAATCCAAATTAACAGTCACGAATTTAGGAAAAATGTTACCTAAATCTATCTAGGTTAAGTGAAGCCACAACAACTAATTTGGACCATAGGTAGTAGCTAATAAAAGTAACACATGTAATGACATATATTAATCGAGTTGAACTAAAGTTTTCCATGGTAATATCTCAAGTAAATAGTAATAAAAACAATCTAAAATTTTCCGCAAAACAAAATTTCAAATTAGTATAGATGTAATTTTTTGACATATAACTTGCACCTTAAAATTAGCTTCATCATTATGTGTTTAATTGTTAACATTTTGTGAATACATAATGTAAGTCATAAGTAAGTAAAAAATATTCAACCATCGAACCAATTTCATTTTTGACTAGATGATGGGGAAAGATCAGTTAGAAGAAAAACATCTCTTAGAAAACCCTTCGAACAATGTGCTCCGTCTTATTTAGTCTGCGTTGAAAATCAAATGTGTATCCAATATAGTCAGCAATGGGATCGTATAGTTTATTCACCGCAAACATATACTCCATAAACAATGCAATGGTATGATATAATGATGCCAACTGTTTGTATCGACATATTTGTTGATCTCCATGGAGAGAAAGACACACATTATCAAAATTAGTGCAAATAAGGGGATTTTATTTGGTAGAAATTTATGTTAGTCACACATTACTACAAGTATTTACAACATAGGACAAAAAATAACTCAATTGTCAACTACACACGTGGAGACAAGTCTAATATGGTTATTATTACGATATTTATCTAAGATCATAATCACATTAAGGAAATAAGCCGAACAAAAAAGGCTAAAATGCAACAAACTTACCAAATGAAACAATAGGCCGTAGAACTTAACACCGCGCATTGTTGGATCCAAACAAATTGATATTGACACAAAACTAGTAAGCATCTTGCGTAGTTTTCAAGTTCAGCCAACATTTCGGTTCTAACTTAAAACGGCTCCCTTGCGGTGGGCAAGGCGCGGCGGACGACTCATTGAGAGGAGGGCAGGGGCCGACAGGTGTGGGCAGTTTCAGGAGTGTTTTCATTTCTGATTGAGAAGACATGGAGAATGGTTTTTCTAGCTAAAGGTGGGCGATTAGTGCTAAACGTGCTCAGGTGCCCACCATCGGAGTGACCTGGGCCGTTGAATTGACATGGACCGACGACTGCTGCTAAGTTTGTGTTTTTATAAGTAGTGCGGCTGAGGTGGAGATAAAGAGACTGATATCCATGTCGTAGCGAAGATCCGAAGATGCCCGGAGTGCGTAGTGACTCATATATATGCATAGCGTCCAAAAAAATATATTTGTAATCCTTTTATGGTCCAGTTCTTTTGACGGCTTCTCCGAAAAGTTGCCCTACATCCAACTTCCTGAAAAACCGGTTAAAAAAATTACAAGACTTCCTAAGTGGTTAAGCCTAAACTAATTTCAAAGCCTCATAATTTTTTTTGGAACCGACTATCCAGGAAATGCAGCTTGTCGGAGAAGCCGCCAAAGAACTGGGCCTACACGCGGGATAAAACGACTTGTACCGCCCATGGCGGAACTTGAATCGGTGCACTGGTGGGCTGTTTGGTCGTGCGGGATGCGATGGATCCAAGATTGCCATGGCCGCACGGGGCAAAGCTATGCGTGTCTTCTCTAGCGGGCCAAAGGATCGATGACCTCCCAACTGGCTGGAATATTACGACTCACGAGGCTGATTTATTCTTGGCGCCTTGCGCCATGTCGACGCTGCCCCCGATCGTCATTTGAATCAGGACAATCATGTTCGCTACATTAACACCAATGACTCCTGTGCCTTCCATAAAGATCTTTCGCGTTTGAAACATTCGGGTTCGCTACATTAGCACAATTTTCTTCTACATAGTCTCATGCGAGATTTGTCTTTTTCACTTCTGTCACGTGGACGGATCCTTTTTTTTGTACATGTAGCAAAAGCTAATAGTTTTATAGCAAAAACATGATTGATGCATTTTTTCCGGAACACGTGTCCGCATGCCTACGCGGCGATCAGAAGGTTTTATCTCGGGTAAGCCTAACAAGGACCAAGATCTTGATCACAATCTATCAAGAAAAAAGATCAAGATTCACTTTTCTCGGGCAAAGAGGAACGTGTAGTACCTCCCAAAAGTAAAGTTGAATTTTCGTCAAGCCACGGCAACTAGTGGGACTGGGATCAGCATGTCACGTTGTAACATGCGCCCTCCCATCTGCTGTCCAAACACCATCCAACGCACTGCAGCGACCTAAGCCTAAACAATTTGATCAGCTTCTAAATAATTTGATTTTTTGGCTAATCACCAATGTTTAAGATGGAAGTTAATCTGTACATGCAATAAAATTAGTGGAGTTAGAACCTGTCATTTTCTGTATCTCAACTAGTACGCCATCCGTTTCAAAATATAAGATGTTTTACCTTTTGTAAAACGAATATATCTAGACTATTTTAGTGTACAGCCAACAAATGTATCTAGACTAAGGACATCTTTACCCGACCGACCCAAACGGGTGACCAAAACGGTCCGTTTGGATCAGGCGACGGTCGCCTTGAGGTCGCGGTCCGGTCTGTCCGGCCAGCAGCGCCCAGCGGCGCGAATCATCTGTCCGCGCCTGGCCAACCGGGCCACGTCGCTTTTTTATTTTAAATCGAGGCATTTCACGCGTAAACTGGCAAAGTCCGTATGCTCCCCGCCCCGTCCTAGCCCTAGCTACGGATGATCTCCCCGCCGTCAGCGTCGCCCTGTCCATCTATGGATCGAGGTCGATGTACTTCGGTGGCGTCCAGAGGTGGCCAGCGGTAGTCCCGGAGCTAACGCTGGTACGTGTGCGAGTGCGGGAGGCGCTGGCTGGTCGATCATGAGTAGAAAAGAACCGGAGCTTTGCTTCTGATGCATGTCGGCATGATGTTTGTATTGTGTACTGTTCAAAGCTCTTGTTTGTACTGTCTACGGACTGAAAGATTACTATTTGTATTATGTGCTGATATAAAAAATGTTAAGTTTGAAGCATATTGTTTCTAGTGTTCAGAACTGTTAAGTCTGAAGCCGGAGCAGCTTTTGCCTTAGGTCTGCTGCAGTGCGTTGGATGACGCTTCGACGGTAGATGGGAGGGCGCATGTTACAGCGTGACATGCTGTAACTAGTGTATATGGGATTACCGGGAGCCTCTGATCTAATCAACTAAATCGCCAACATACATCGCGTCTCGATGACATCGGGTGCTATCTATTGAAAATATGAGCAACAGTTCATATGATTTAGTCCAAATAAACTAGTAAAGCATGATTAAATTAACGTCAATTAAACTAATCATACAAACTAACAGAGTAGATAAACCGATTACATTTATACAATATAAACCAACCAGATTTACTCCAAACGCTAGAACAGGATATTCTAGCAGAATCTAAAAGAGAAAATTTAGGAGCATGTATGGTACAACCTGAGCAGTGTTGTCGCCCATTTTGCCAAAAATGTTATCGATGTCTGGGAAGAAATCATCGTCGGGGAACTTGTTGCCGAACGACGTCGTGGTTGCCAATAGTCGCATTGAGCACTCCATAAAAAACCAATCGCCCCTTAACTATACAGGTTCTCGAGAGGCGAGGTTCCGGAGGCCTACTGTCTCGATCTGCGGTTCACGCCGCCGACTGGGATGGAGAAGACGAAGGCGGCTGCGCAAGGAACTGAAATTGGAATGTGTGTGTGTGTCTATGTGTGTGGCGTATTTCTCTCTGTGCATGTGTACTCGAGGATAAGATCATCTTACTTTCCAAAAGGTTTCGTGGGGATAAGAGCCGAGAAAACCCGGACTCACATCGACAAGGTAGAGCCGAGGAGATCCGGACGTAAGCGGACAAAGAAGAGCCGAGAAAATTCGGACGGAAATGACAAGGAAAAATATCTTCTCGAGTGTTTCTGAACAGATTTTCAAATAGCAAAATCAATACAGGAGCTTGGCTCATTCCCGCAACCCACAGTGCGCACGTCGTGACGAGGTGAGGCGTGCCAGGACGGGCGACGTCGAAGGAGGAGTGCGCGAGAGCTGCTATATGTTCTCACACATTAGTGAGCAGTAGAACAGGCTAGTATATAAGGTGGTGCAACACACCTTCCACTAGTAATATGAGACTAAATTTTAGCAACAATAGTACATCCATGAGTTGTCTCCCCTAATGGGTCGA
This sequence comes from Avena eriantha, assembly GCA_910589775.1. Classification (NCBI taxonomy): domain Eukaryota; kingdom Viridiplantae; phylum Streptophyta; class Magnoliopsida; order Poales; family Poaceae; genus Avena; species Avena eriantha. Next base: position 337,928,862 of record OU342746.1, read on the forward strand.
AGAGAATTTCAGAATTTGTATTGGTTATGAGCCAAAGGCCAAAAGTTGTTTTGTAACTGGCCAATTATAAAAGCGGAGTTTGGGTCGACTGAGAATCAAACCCTGTGACGTGGATGGCCGAGACGGGATTTTGCCCCTCTGACTCGGGGCGATATTCTCTCGACCCTCTCAAATGATATGCTTTGGAAATATGGTTATGCGCGTCTCAACTAAATGTTAACCGGATCAGATGACTTAATCGGATGAATCACATAGCGTAGAGCGAGAGGAGAGTTGAACTTTAAATGGGATGGGCATATTTACATGTTTTATACATTGTTTAAAGAACCAAAACGGGCTTTTGAGGTAAATCAATTTCGGAATGGCAAATTTCATTGGAACTACTTTGAAGGACATCACAAACTACACTCTCCAATGGCAATTTTTCTGGCAATCATGTAAAAGACTAGATTTTGAATTGACGGCCTGAATCAAAATCAAAACTTAGGGCGACAAACCGTGCAAATCGAGGCAGTATTCTGCCGTCCGACTTGGTCGTGACTGAGAACACACGCGAAGGCAGGAAGTGAAGCCATCTGTGCTTCATCACTCTCGCAAAAAATCGGAAAGCTGAGGCAGACCAGACAGCGACCCCGTCGCCTCCTGGCCTCGGGCCGGTCATCCCCTTCCCCCATGGACGACTTGACCTCTTCTTCCCCTCCTCCTCCTCCTTCTCCCTCTACTATTCCCACACCCGCCCCTGTTCCTCGTACCACGCGGCCAGCTGAAGAAGGTACGCCCACGGAAGCAGATACAGTCAGACAGTGCCGTTCGTTTCTTGGTGTGCTGGTGCCACGCCGCGATGCCGAGGACGGACCGCCGGGCGAGGGTGGACGTGGAGGACCTCCTGGTGCGCGTCAAGAACGGCACCGAGCCCGAGCTCGGCGAGGTGGCGCGGGAGGTGGCGGCGCTGGCCGAGCATGGGAGGCTCGGGGAGGACGACGACGACGAGGATGGGCTCCTGGTGCCGGCGCTGCTCGCGCGGCTCGCCGGCGCGGGCGACGCCGAGGCCAGGGTCCTCGTCATGGCCGCGCTGCGGCGGCTCGCGGGCTGCACCGGCAGCCAGAGCAAGGTGAGGGCCTGGAAGAGGGCGGGTGCTATTTTATTTTGACCCCTCCAGTCGTGCGCGCTATCTGTTTGACGATATGCTCATGTGGGGCCGTCTCGAATAGATCGCTGCTATAGCTGCATTTGGGACTGGGTTTGATGAGCTAGATGGAATGTTATTTTGGATCTTGCAATGACCATGTAGAGTTGTATGGCGTAGTGGACAGATAGTTGTGGTGTGGACACTTGATTCTTGCCCAACCATTTGGTGCACAGTGCAGTGAACTTGTTAGGTTTTTTGAGACAAAAATGAACCCGACTATCATAAAGTACCCAGAAACCATGATTGTTCAAAGGGATTGCATGTTCAAAACTAATAGTTGATCACCAGAGTAGAATAATTAGCTGGATGATGCTCCCCTGTCTGATTGCATTTGTCCATGGATTTGCAGGAGAGGTTGGCAAGCATTGAGGCACTTTCAAGCATTGTGCGTTCCTTGTCTAGAGATGTCGACGAGAGAAGGGAAGCACTTGTGCTGCTGTTGGATTTGTCAGACATTCCACAGGTTCGGCAGAGGATTGGAAGGATCAAAGGAAGTATAGTAATGCTAGTCACGTTGAGGAACACACATGAATCGGGCACCCATGGTGATGCAGAGAAGTTGCTGCACATTCTGTCATCCAACCCACAAAATGTGCTGCTGATGGCAGAGGCTGGCTATTTTCGACCATTGATACATTACCTCAAAGAAGGTATTTTATTCTTCTCACTATGCAGTTTTTTGTTTTGAATAGCAGTATATTGGAATCTGATAGTTGAATCCAACACACCCATTTTAACTCAGCTGTCATTTAGCTATATGATCTTCTAAGATTTATTTTATGTTTTTACAGGTTCAGATATGAACAAGATCCTAATGGCGACCGCTATTTCTAAAATGTTCCTCTTGGAACAGATGAAATCTTCCCTTGGAGAAGATGGAGCAATAGAGCCCCTTGTGGAGATGTTTAAATCTGGAAACCTTGAAGCCAAGCACTCATCCCTAGGTGCCTTGCGTAATCTCTCGAGCTCTCTACAAAACGCAGAACTTCTGATAAATTCTGGCATAACTGGATCACTGCTTCAACTCCTTTGCTCTGTCACATCAGTGCTCACGACTCTTAGAGAGCCAGCGTCAGCCATACTCGCATCTATAGCCCAATCTGACCGCATCCTACTCCAGAGGGATGCAGCTCCTCAGATGCTCTCGCTTCTGAACTTATCATGCCCAGTAATTCAACTTCATCTTCTAAGGGCCCTCAATAGTATTTGTGGGCACGAAAACGCAAAGAGGGCTAGAGCTAAAATTAGACGAAATGGTGGAGTGCAGCTCCTCCTGCCATTCCTCAGAGAAAAGAACGTTGGCATCAAAGTTGCTGCTTTGAATCTAATGTTCCAGCTATCAAAAGATGCTTCACAAGAACTGACGGAACAGATCAGGGAGACTCATCTTGATATCTTAGCAAAGATCATTGCTTCGCCTACTTCTGGGAACGACGAGAAGGCCGCAGCTGTTTGTGTCCTGAGTAACCTCCCGGTGACAGATAAGAACGTAACCAAGTTTCTCACACATGCGAACTTGCTTCCACTTCTGATCTCCTTACTGGAGGCCAACATCTCGACATCTCCAGCACCGCAGAAGACGTGGTTACTCGAAGGCATTGCTGGCGTATTGACTCGGTTCACCGTTCCTTGGGACAAGAAACTACAAAGCCTAGCGGTTGGACACGGGGTAGTCCCTTGCCTCGTCAAGCTGCTTTCGGAAGGATCAGTGAAGGCCAAGTCTAAATCAGCGACATCCTTGGCCCAGCTGTCGCAGAACTCAGTATCACTATGCAAGGCGAAACCACCGAGGTGGCTCTGCGTTCCCCCATCAGCGGAGTCTTACTGTACAGTTCACAGCTGCCAGTGCACCGTCAAGAGCACCTTCTGCATAGTGAAAGCCGGCGCCGTCAGCCCTCTGGTCGGAGTACTAGAAGGCGAAGAGCGGGGAGCGGACGGAGCGGTGCTCGCAGCGCTGGCCACTCTTGTCCAGGACGAGACCTGGGAGAACGGGAGCCGGGCGATAGAGAAGGCGTCGGGCGTTCACGCTCTGCTGAGAGTCGCGGAGGCGGGCGAGTTGACGTCCCAGGACAAGGCGATCTGGATACTGGAGAGGGTCTTCCGGGTCGAGGCCCACAGGGAGCGGTACGGCGGGGTCGCGCAGGCTCTGCTCATCGACCTCGCGCAGAGAGGAGACCCTGTCCTGAAACCGATGATCGGCAGGATACTCGCTCACCTCCAGCTGCTGCAAACGCAGTCGAGCTACTTTTGAGCGGGGGAATCTACTAGTTGAATGGCATGTGGGCGGCTCTTGGGTGATGTGTGAATTGTGGTTACATATTTGACAGGATGTTTGAAGTGCAGCATCTTGCTCCAGCCCAGAGTTTTTTTCTCCTGGGTTATCAAGGGAGATTCTGCTGTTGTGCAGTACTACTTGTGACAGTTATTCTGGGAATTATTTTCTGTCAGTATACTCAGAAGTAAGGAGTGTGTTACTCAGAAGAGAGAGCTGTGACAGATGTATAGTTTCTGTGGTAAAATTATGTCCAGTGAGATCCTACATTTGGTCTGTAGATAAAATACATGCAGCTATTGTTTTGTACAGCACGTTTTGTTGGACCTTGTACTGATCCGCTGATTGATCTACCATGGTCCTCATGTCCGGCAGCCGCTCAGGCACTGCAAGTTGCCTGAATCTTGCTGTACTACTAGTATAACTTTTCTCCTTCCAAGTTCCAGTTTGATAAGCTGAAGATATATATTCTCTGAAACATCTGGACATCATCTCCTCTGAAACATGTGGACATCATCTCCTGTTTTTTCTTGGGGAAAATTTGCTACAGGACACCGTTATTTTTCGGTCTTTGCTGGAACACACCACTCAAATGCGTCTTTGCTGGGTCCATTACACTTCTATGTAACATTTGCCAAAACACACCATATTGCCAAAAATGGAAAGTTCGACATATTTTGCTTGGGATGACCGCCTTATTTCTAGTTTTAACAATTTTTTATCTAGTTCAAAGTTCGGAGCGAGAAGAGCCTGTACATTTCAAATTTAAGACATTTGATGAAAAAGTCCAAGCCAACCTTTATCCTCAACCTGAACCACAGATTTTAAGTGCCAGGACGCCACAGTTCTGGCCATTATCACCAAATTCAGTGTATGCAGACACCCGTGTATTAGTTCAAGTAGCTACGCAGATTGACAAGGTACGACCGGTTTATATCTTATAGAGATTACATTGGAGCAAGAAATTGACCTGTCGGGCACCCAGGCAAGTTAGCTACCAGAATATGCGTTATGGCGGAGAGAAGCTGCGTTGTGGCGGCGGGAAGCCAGAATATGCTAGGGTTCGTCGTTAGGCGAATAATTCGGTTCGTGACACAAAATGCAAAGGCGGGAGTAATTTTAGAGTGACAACATCAAACTTTCCGTTTTTAACAATGTGGTGTGTTTTGACAAACGTGACACAAAAATGTAATGGTACTCGGCAAGACACGTTTGAGTGGTGTGTTCCAGCAAAACCGAAAATTATACAGCAAATTTTCCCTTTTTCTTGCTGACACATGGCCAAAGATTTTGATGTTTGTTGCGTGGCGTGAAGACCGTGACAGACCACACGCCTGGAGAACGTGTCGAAACAAACGGCAGCAGCAGAAAGCGCCAACGTTCCGCCGCCTCGTGTCGCCAAGCCCTTCGCCCGTCCGTCAGCACAAAGCCGCAGCAGATCGAACGGAAAGCGCAGCCTCTCCAGCCGCCGCGCCGCGCCGCGCCAACCACAACTCTCTTGCGGCGCTCGCCTCCAAACAATCTCCAGCCGCCGCGCCGCTCGCCCCTCCCTCCTCCGCTTCCTCGGAATGGCGGCGCCGCCCCAGCCCACGCCAGCGCCCCTCGCCGCTGCGGGGGCCAACGGCGACGCCGCGTTCCGGCTGGGATTCGTAGGGGCCGGGAACCTGGCCGAGAGCATCGCCAGGGGCGTGGCGGCGTCGGGCGTCCTCCCGGCCTCCGCCATCCGCACCGCGCCACACCGCCGCCCCGAGCGCGCCGCCGCCTTCGCCTCCCTCGGCGCGCGCATCCTCGACTCCAACGCCCAGGTCCTCTCAGTCTCAAACCTCTCAGTCTCAGAGTATTTTCTATTGCTACCAATCACGTATCCAAGCTAGACAGACTAAACCTTGCGTGACTGCTTTTTCGTTTGTGGCAGGTCGTCGACGACAGCGATGTGATCGTCATCTCCGTCAAGCCTCAGATTGGTAAGTGCACCAAGTAACACCTCTAAACTAGCGAAAAAGAGAGTGAGTCTAGGTGTCAAGTTTTTTTAGGACCTTATGTTTTGCACGCTGATGAAATCGTGCACATGTGGAATTGCAGTGAAGCAGGTCCTTGTTGAGCTCAAGCCTTTCTTGTCTCAAGAAAAGCTCCTGGTGTCCATCGCTGCTGGCATCAAGATGAAAGATTTACAGGTCTGTCAGTGTGCGTGCATTCAGTTCAGGGGGTTTACTCAGCCTTTTCCTCCTTACTCGTGATAGATATGGTTTTGGCCACCTTGGTTGATCCTACCAATACATTTTCTTGTCAAACACTTCAAAGCAAAGATACATACTGTACATTTTTTTTAACCAGATAGATATAAGTATTTTAGGTCCATTTTATATCGATTTTTTGGAGCTGCGAGTAAGTTTATAGATTTACCTTCCTATTAGAACATGTAAATAAACAACTACTATTACTAGAACTATACAAAATGGTAAAGTACCCTCCATCAAAATATCGAAGTTGAACCCCAGCTATTTCCTCTCCATCTGATTAAGGGTATGAGACTGCCACTCAAGTCACAGTTTACCAATAGCAACACCGTTTTATTTTTTTAATATTTTCTCTTGTAATTCCAGGATTGGTCTGGACAGCGCCGAATTATTAGAGTAATGCCAAACACTCCCTCAGCTGTTGGACAAGCAGCATCAGGTAACACATGCTCAGATGACTTCTCTCCTTGTACACTTCACTTTTTGACTTGTTATTACCTATCAACTACGCACATACTACGTACAAATCATTCTTATCTAGTAATCGATTGGCTAGAATGATGGATATTTCCTTTTCGCTCTCCCCTGGCTGGGCCCTGTTAAGGGTTGTATGTGCACACATTCTGGACTCATGGTTGGTTTGATTGTGAGATGGAACTGTGCAGTGATTCCTGTTGCTCTAAAAATGAATTTTATTATCTCATGGGTTAGCTCCAGTGTTATCCATAATGACTGATTGTAACATGACCTTCTGTTTTTGTTTCTATTCTATTTTTGGTGTCTCCAATGAAACACCAAGGTTTACCTGACTTAAATACAATTGATTTTGCTTAAGAGTTGCTCTTCTTGGTTGAATTTTAAGTTGCCATAAATTTGTAGCGGGCAACACATTATCTACTGTCTTTTTCCAGTAGGACTACCGTTCTGTGATGTTTTGATTTCCCATTATTGGTAGAAACTCTAATGCTAGTTACTAAATGGAGGTAGTAGGACTAGACATTTCATGCATTTCTCACACAATCGAGACTGTATTTCTCTTGCTGATGTTGTTGCACCTGCATATCAACGTAGTCATGTGTCTGGGAGAGATGGCTACTGAGAAAGACGAGGACCGTGTAAAAAGCTTATTTAGTGCGATTGGAAAAGTTTGGACAGCCGAAGAGAAATATTTTGATGCTGTAACTGGTTTGAGGTATGTAACAGATTCTACATAGAATTTTAAGTAAGCCATACCAAAAATAGGACGTGATCATTTCAAAATTGACATGCATTTCCATATTTTTGAATACAGTGGTAGTGGTCCAGCATACGTTTTCTTGGCAATAGAGGCCATGGCTGATGGTGGAGTTGCTGCCGGGCTTCCTCGGGATCTTGCTCTTGGTCTTGCATCTCAGACAGTAAGTGTTGTCCATTGACTCCATTACATATGTTCTTCCTTTACATAGTTGTGCATTATCTTGGTCAGTTTGTAAGCTCTAGCGTTGTGTTTAGTTCCTTTGTGCATTACGATTTATGCAACCTACCTACTGTTAGATTTATGATTTTGTAAGCTGAAGCATTGTGTGTAGTTCCTTTGCGCATTAATTATGTTCACTATCCTTTCTTTAATTGTACTTGCAATGATGTAATTTATGATCTCAATCTGCTATTTAGGTGCTTGGTGCTGCAACCATGGTAAGCGAGACGGGTAAACATCCAGGACAACTGAAGGATCAGGTCACTTCCCCTGCAGGAACTACCATAGCTGGGGTTCATGAGCTCGAGAAGGGTTCATTTCGTGGGACACTGATAAATGCTGTCGTTGCTGCCACAACGAGATGCCGAGAGCTCTCAAAAAATTAGTTGTCTAATTATGCTGGTAGCACATATTAGGCTGGCTACAATCCCATAATAAAATGGTGAAGAGAAGATTTTATGAGATGTTTTAATCTCAGACTCCAAACAAGTTCTCAATATATTTTTCCGTCTCTCTGGATATCTTGTTGAGGTTTAACAATGTGAGATCCATATTGGTGTTAGTGATAATTCATTCCGAAAACAATGTTATAGTGCAACAGTCATATGTTGGTGGGCTGCCTGCGTTTGAAGTATGATGATGTCAAGATCTGCCTATGCAAATAACCGTCAAACATGTGCCCCATTCCACACGTAAACTGAATCTATGTTGACAGCCAAAACGTAAAATCACACCATTTAGCATTTGTCCAATCTGGCTTTCATTTGAGACAGGACCTTATTATGGAGAAGGTTTCTACAACAATTCGGTATGAGTTACCATGGGACAGTAATACGTAATACACACATCAAACTTTAAGCCTTCAACAGCACGAAATGTCACATCTAATTCCGAGAATGCCACCTATCTTCAGGAGACCATTTGTCCTCATACCTACCAAGCGAGTACCCTGCAGCAGGTATATCAGCAAGATGCAGAGGATCAGGTTCTATACCATAGTCTGTCAATGGTCGGTGCTCGAGGATCTTGTCATGTTCAGTAACAAATTCTGGAATCTCAACCTCGCCCTTTTTTTTATGTTTGCCCATAGAAACTCCAGTCGACTGACATACTTGATTTTCCAATACAGCCTGCAAGAAACAATTAGCAGAAGTGAGGGAGATTAACTGCATTTTTAGTTGCATTTTGAGTGAGAAGTCAAATAAAATTCTAAGTGAACAAGACAGATAGAGTACAAAGCAATTGTTTGTTGGCCAGACGGGATAGTGTTGTATTGTTCCACCAAAATTTGGTACTCTGGGAGTAAATATGGAAGACCAAAAACTAAGAATAGAGCAGTGATAAGGTCAGCATATTAAACCAGTGTTTTTTTTCTCCGGGAAAATTCCCTAAAGCAAATTACAAGTAAAATTCACTGCTCGTGATTGAAGAACAGAACACTTGACAAAATCATTCTCAAGCGGGATAAGGTCAAAAAAAATCTATAATGCTTGACCACAATTACTAGTTTATTACTAGTGCCCTCATACTATGAGGACTCTGAACTGCATATGGCCATATAAAAGCGAGATGCTATTGTTTTAGCTAGATCTGATATCATTATAAAATAAACCAACATGTTTGAATACATTAATGTTCAAAAAATGGTATGAGAGAAAACTGACCCTCCGCTTAAGAAGAGCCTGCCAAGTGTGGCCATGGCCAGCCAGGAATAAAGTCCAGGATGCAAGAAATACACTATTTCCAGCCTTTCCTTGTATTCAGGTGGAAGTTCTTCATAAATCCCCCTCAAAATTGCCATTCCAGGATTGCTGTCATCTGATTGTACAGTGTTGTGCACGTACAAGATGCTGAACGGACCTGTCTGGCAACTCAGTGCGGAGCTTGTGGAACACATACCTCTTCAGACGTTCACCATCTATAACAGGAGCTGGAATTCCAAGAGAAAATGCAATGTGAATGTTACAGGTAGTGGTAGGAACTAGAATAACATAAATGCTAAAGCTTGCTTTATGTTACGAGTTATGAAAATGCCACAATATTTAGAAAGGAACAAACCCCAGCTCATTAGCTATGTGTCAAATGGTGATAGCTTCTGCCAACTGATTTTCAGAAATAATGCTAATTGCGGCACCAAATCTGTTATCCAACCTGAAGTCAGATCAACAGGACATGGCAAGAAATTATCCACTAATAGCAAAAGCTAGCTACATACAAACTGGATTATGACCGCAATGAGTAATCATGAACTAAGAGCAAAGCAAGCTACATACAAACTAGATTACGATCTCCAAAAAGTTTTGGCAGCCTAGTTCACACGAGAAAGGCTATTGCTCTGAGACATAGATATGCTCGGACGTAAAGACTAGCATACTTTCATTCTATACATATTCACGAGATGCAGCAACAAGCTAACCACAAAGAGCTCATCGATCAAATAGCACCAAATCTAGAAGCGCACGAGCAACCCCCAACAGCCTATGTCGCACCAAATCAAGAAGAGGATGGAAATTAATGAGAGGGGTTTCACGCACTGGAGAAGGACTTGACAACGACCCAGACAGAAATCAATGAATAGATATAGGGTTGTTAGCTATCAGTTTCAAAACGACAGTCGGAGTCTGCTAACTCATGAGAAATGATGCTGATTGTTGTATCGATTCAGGTATCCGATCTGATGAATATAGAGCGATAGGGCATGGTAAGGAACCATCCAATACTACCAGCAAGCTACATGTAATAAACTAGATTACGATCGAAATGAATAATCATAAACTCCGCGCCTCCTAAATTCACTTTTAGAGACACAGACATGCTTCAATCCGAAGCTACATAGATTACGATCGAAATGAATAATCCTTAACTCTGCGCCTCCTAAATCCATTTATTTATTCAAGTCCGAAAGTATAGCGAATTTTTTCACTGCGAACTTATCCACGGTATGCAGCCATGATCAACTGAAACGACTTCATTCGCTCCAAGACCCTACACGTGCAGCAATCCCCAACCACCAATTTATAAATCCCGGGAGAAGAGGACGGCTTGGTTCACGCACCGGGGAAGAACTTGCCGATGATCCGGACGACCGACCGGCCGGACCTGTCCGCACCCTGCACGCGGACGACCTGGAGCTCCTCGAGGTCGGAGAAGTCGTCGCCGAGGTCGGGGATGCAGTCGTGCCACTCCGCCTCCTCACGGTCGGCGAGGGAGGTGAGGATGTACCACCTGCCAGTATGATTGCCGGCAGGATCGGATGATCTTCGTGAGGAAGAAGTAAGAAGAGAGAGAGAAGCAGAGGAGGAAAACGCTCTCACGTTTCTGTCTTCATTCAGATCATACTCGTTTCGTTACAGCTCATGGGTTAAATACCCATACCCACTCACGCTGGCATGCAGGCCCTTTTGACACCCACCCCCATTCACTTAAGCGCCACCTCACACCTATGTCCTTGGTGGTGCCACGTACAGCTAAGGCGCGACCGTAGTCGTGACAACACCCCCTGAAGGAGAACTTGCTTGTCCCTAAGCAAACATCACCGGAAGGCGAGCCACCAGCACATCCATCCCTCCCATGTTGGCAGATTCGTCCACTTGATCAAAACCTGAGTGACCACGGCATTCCCCTTCTTGACCATCTTTCTGTCGAGCACTTGTTCAGGTACCGTGTCCAGAGCATCCAGAGCAGGAATGGAAGGTAGATCAGCATAGACATGTGAGTAGTCATCACGATACTCCTGGAGCAGTAAAATTTGGAAAACTGGATGGATTAAACTGCCCTCTGGTAACTGTAGACGGTACGCAACCTTGTCGATGGCGTTCAATGATCTGATATGGGCCAAAGAATTTGTATGCTAGCTTCGGGAAGGGACGACTAGCCACTGACTTCTGCACATATGGTTGCAATTTAAGCAGAACCTTATCTCCCAATGCAAACTCCTTATATGTGTGATTTTTTTCAGACTTTAGCTTCGTTCTGTTCTGTGCTGCTACCAAATTTTTCTTCAGAAGCTCGAGTTGGGCTGCTGGAGACAGGGCAGTTTGGATCAGGAGGTTCCGTGGGTATAGCTCCCACATTGGGTTCATGGCCATACAATGCTTTGAACGGTGAGATGCCCAGTGAACCGTGGAATGAGGAGTTGTACCAGAGTTCGGCCATTGGTAACCAGCTGCGCCACATCTTGGGGTTTTCCTGAATACTGCACCTCAGGAACATTTCCAAACTCTGGTTTACGCGCTCACTCTAGCCATCCGTTTGTGTGTGATACGCTGTTGTGAACTTCAGTTTCATGCCTAACTTGGCGAAAAGAAGCCGCCAAAAATGACCAGTGAAAATGCGGTTGCGGTCCGAGACAATTGAACGAGGCATACCGCGCAGATTGACGACTGAGTCGACAAACACCTTGGCCACTTGCTAAGTTATGAACGGGTGCTTCAGTGGCAGAAAATGAGCGTACTTGGTGAATCGGTCAACCACAACCATGATGGTGTTTGCCCCTTCTGAATTTGGCAATCCCTCAATGGAATCCACCGTCACATCCTGCCAGGTGCCTGCTGGAACCGATAAAGGCTGGAGCAGCCCCTGTGGATGTTGATTAGAGTGCTTCGCATGCTGGCACACATTGCATTGGCGCACGAAATCCGTGACCGGGAGCTTCAATCCATGCCAGACAAACAATTTCTTGATACGCTGGTATGTTGCATGTACTCCTGAATGGCCGCCAATCGCACTGGAATGGAAAGCAACAATCACTTTGGTCTGGATTGCCGAGTTTGCGCCTAACCAGACACGCCCTTTGTATCAAATCATCCCGTCCTGAAGAGAATAGCCATGCTCATCAGGACTACACAGTGCCAACTCGGTGAGGCGATGCTGCGCATCTGTGTCTGTGGAATACAAATTCACCACTTCTTGCAGCCATGTTGGTTGAATCTCGGAGCATGGTTGAATCGCCATAAGGTTCCCTACTCGAGAAAGCGAATCCGCTGCGTGATTCTCCGTGCCCTTGCGATAAGTGATCCTGAATTGCAATCCCATCAGACGCGCCATCGTCTTTCACTGGAGTGGTGACTGGAGCTGCTGATCCTCTAAATAGCAAAGGCTGTGGTGGTCAGTCTTGATGATGAATTCGCCTCTCTGCAGGTATGGACGCTAGCGTTCAACCACCAGCAGTAGCGCAAGAAATTCCTTGGCATATATCGGTAGCTGCTTGTGAGTAATGCTGAGAGGTTTGCTCAAAAAAGCAATTGGATGTTGGTCTTGCATCAGAACTGCACCTATGCCTTGATCACAGGCATCTGTCTCCACAACAAATTGCTTCTGAAAATTGGGCAGTTGCAACACTGGAGTAGAGACCATAGCCTCCTTCAGAGCAACGAACGCCACTGTGGCTTGATCATTCTAGGAGAAACCTTTCTTCTTCAATAGGTTTGTCAGTGGCCTCACAATCGTTGCGTAGTTGCGCATAAACTTCCTGTAGTAGTCTGTGAGGCCCAGGAATCCTCGCAGCTCGGTGACCATAGATGGCTGAGGCCAGCTTACCATAGCGTCGGTCCTACGAGGGTCTGTGGCCATGCCATTTGCTGAAATTATGTGGCCAAGGTACTCCAAGCTGGCACACGCAAAATAACACTTACTATCCTTGACATACAGTTTGTGTGCCCACAACAGCTACAATACCTCTTTCAGGTGTGGGACATGTTCCGAAAGTGAGGAGCTGTAGACCAATATATCATCCATAAACACCAAAACTGACTTGCGCAAACATGGGCTCAACACTAAATTCATGACACATTGGAAGGTCGCCGGTGCGTTGCACAGCCCAAACGGCATAACCCTGAACTGGTAGTGCCCTTGGTTAGTTTTGAACTCCGTTTTGTGTTCATCAGCTGGAAGCATACGTATCTGATGGTAACCCATGCACAGTTCGATCTTGGAGAAGATTGTTGCGCCGGCGAGCTCATCCAGCAATTCATCAATGACCGGCATAGGAAACGTGTTTTTCACTGTTAATTCATTTAGCCGACGATAGTTAATACAGAAACACCAGGAGCCATCTTTCTTCTGAATCAGTAGCACCGGCGAAGCGGAGGGCGACATGCTAGGCACGATTGTGCCTGCTTCTAGCATACTTCACACTTGCTTCTCTATATCTTCCTTGTGGCTAGAGAATACCGGTAAGGATGAGTATTGAATGGTGCTGCATCTGATTGCGTGATCATACTCCCGTGCTGGAGGCAGCTCTGTTGGTGTGGCAAACACATCCTCGAACTGTTGCAATATCAGGAGGCACTAAGGAGCTTGTGTTGTCCTCATTGGTTTGCACAATGGCCATGGCCCAGACTTCATTCCCCTTGTACCATTTTATCAGCTATTCAACTGATAACTCTCTGACTATGTACTGAGCTGGAGCTGCCACACCTCGGAGCTTGATGAGTTTCCCTTTGTGAGAAAATTCCAAGCAATGATTTTGCCAGTCAGTGACCATAGGGCTATGTTGGTGGAGCTAGTCCATGCCCAGAATGGCGTCATAAGCTCCCAGCTCCAGCACCCTCATATTAGTTGAAAAGGTTTCTCCCTGGCACCACCACGTTAGTTGCGGAATAGCCTGAGAGAAGTGCATGTAAGAGACATTTGCAATCTTCACAGGAATTGATTTGGTCTGTTGCACTGAGCATTTTAGTCTGTCCACTAAATTTGCATTGACAAAACTATGGTTGCTGCCTGAGTCCACAAGGATCAACATACTTGATTCCCCACCATTGCCCGCAGCTTCAGGGTTTCTGCTCCCTCTGTCCCTACCATAGCATGAATGGACAGACTCAGCTGCTCTACGTATGCCAAATCCTGCATCTCAATGAGATTTAGCACCTCCTCGAACAACATCTCTGCATGTTGCTCCAGTTCGGCTGCATGTACTTCCGCGCCGTGCTTCTTTGCACACTGGTGAGCAGGCTCGTACTTCTCGCCGCACTTGAAACAGAGGCCATTAGCACGCCTGTAGTCACGCAATTGCCTGTCCCGCCAGAAATCCCCTTGGCCAATCTTCGGTGTGGATTTGGCCGGTTCTTGACGTTGTGCCACCGCCTCTGCACAAGCATATGTATCTTGTTTCTGAACTCAAGGTTTTGCTTCTGCTAACACTTCCTGTACCAATGCTAACAGGATGACCCTCTCAACTGATGGCGGCGCCTGAGCTTCTACTGCTTCTTTATGTCACTCTTCAGCCCTCGAATGAACCGAGAGACGAAGAAATGATCATCGTAGTGGGGATTTTGGATTGATACTTGATACGACAATGCCTCAAACTGTTGTTGATATTCCTGTACTGTCCCTCTTTGTTTTAGCGCAAGCAATTGCTTCAGATACTTGCGGTAGTCATCAGAGCCAAATTTCTCATTCACCGCTGCCATCAGCTCCGACCAAGTATTGATCTCGTGGCGGAGCCGATATGCCTTGAGCCAGACCGCCGCGTCGCCGTCCATGTGCAATGTGGCTGAGACCAACCAGAGAGATGGATGCATGTTGAAGAGCCTGAAGTAGTCCAAGCACTTGTCCTTCCAAATCTTTGATTGCTCGCCGTCGAACCAGGGGAAGGACATCTTCAGATTGTGCTTGACTGTGGAGTCCTCGTGGTGACCGTGTCTACCACCACCAGCGCCACCGAGCCCTCCGCCTCCTGCGCCCCCGTTACCACCATCTCCTGCACCACCCAAACACCGCCTCCTGCGCCACCTCTTCCGCCCCCGTCTGCGCCCACAATCGTACTCCCGCTTGCTCCTCTGACACCGCCTTGATCCTAGACTGATGCCGATGTGCCTGGAGTGTCGCTAGTCCACCCTGGACAGACTGATCTGAGCGTGGTGTTACCCGCTGGTAGATCGATTCCCATATCTGGGTCCTCCTCCTCCGGTGATGGAGAATGCGAGTATCAACGCTCCAAACAATCGATGGTGGCCAATAGCTTGTCGTCGAACACGGCAAGCTGACGCGCCGCATCCTCTTGTGCCTTCGAGCTCGCTTGGACCGCCTCCGAGATGAGCCCAATCTGAGTGACGAGGCCCTGCTGCGTCGAGTCCATGATCGCTACCCGTCTGTGCGGTAGATCGACGGCTTGCCGGCACTCACTGAGGGATGCCCACGCCACTGCCGCCATCTCCCCCATCACGTCCAACACCAACAACGTCTACGAAGAGGTTGATACGTCATAAACGTATCTATAATTTTTGATGTTCCATGCTTGTTTTATATCTACTTTCTTATGTTTTGTCCACACTTTGGAGTATTTTTACACATTTTCTAGAACTAACCTATTAACAAGATGCCATAGTGCCAGTTGCATGTTTTCTATTGTTTTTTGGTTTCATAAAAGCTAGTAAGGAAATATTCTTGGAATTGGACCAAACAAAAGCCAAAGTCAATATTTTACCCAAAGCAACACGGAGTCCGGAGGGGAGACGAAGTGGCGCACCAGGGTGGCCACACCTGGTGGCCGTGTGGCCTGGGGGGCATGCCACCAGGGGGTGTGGCTCCCCCTGGTGCTCCACCGACCTTGCCCTTCCGCCTATAAAAGCCTCCTGGGATGAAAACCCTAAGTACCCGATCAAAATTCCATGAAAGAGTCTGTAGCCACCGCCATCTCCATCCCTAGATCGTGAGGGATCTGAAGCTCTTCCTGGCACCCTACCGGAGGGGAGAGATCACCCTGGAGGCCTTCTTCATCACCATGCCTGCCTCCGGTGTGATGCGTGAGTAGTTCATCCCTGGACTATGGGTCCATGTAGTAGCTAGATGCTTGGTTCTCCTCCTTTGTGCTATCATGTTTAGATCTCGTGAGCTCCGTTCATGATCAAGATCATCTATTTGTAATCTTACATGTTGTGATTGCGGGGATCCGATGGATATTGAGATGCTATTTCAGATTGATTATTGATTCTATCATGTCTATGTTATTTGTGATCTTGCATGCTTTCCGTTGTTAGTAGCTATCTTGGCCAAGTAGATGGTAGCAACTCCAAGAGGGAGTATTTATGCTCGATAGTGGGTTCATGCCTCTAGTAATCCGGGGAAGTGACAGGAATCTCTAAGGTACTAGATGTGCTGTTGCTACTAGGGAGAAAACAACAATCCTTTGTCCATGGGGCAATCGTATTGTTTACTTCACACACTTTACTTAATGCAATTATCTGTTGCTTGCAACTTAATACTGGAGGGGGTTTGTATGATAACCTGAAGGTGGATTATTAGTCATAGATGCAGTTGGATTACGGTCTATGTATAATATTGTAATGCTCAATCAAATCTCATAGGAGTCAAGATGATTTGTATATGCATGTATGCTTTCTCGGTGAAATTTAATTGCCCTGCTATAATTTGTTCACCCAACATGTCATCTATCTTAAGGAGAATCACCTCTAGTGAACTATGGATCCTGGTCCATTCTTTTACCATCAATCTACCATCTATTTAATGTTTACTATTTACTTTCTGCAAGCAATTACTATCTTCTACACTATACGTTTAATCCTTTGTTTTTAGCAAAATCGGTGAGATTGACAACCTCACTATAAGTTGGGGCAAAGTCCGGTGGTTGTGTTGTGCAGGATTCCAAGTTGCTAGCAACACCTTGCAGTTGTTTCCTTGCTCCTACTGGTTCGATAACCTTGGTTTCATAACTGAGGGAAAACTTGCTGCTATGCTCATCATACCTTCCTCTTGGGGTTCCCAACGAGCTCGAATATATAATGAGCAATCAAGCCTTTTTTCTGGCACCGTTGCTGGGGAGTCAAGGATAGCTTCATAAGGGGAGTCTTTCATAACCAATCTCTTTACTTTGTTTTTTGTTTTGCTTAGTTTATTTCTGCTTTGTTTGCTTGTTTCTTTTATTAAAAACACAAAAAATAGTTGTACTGATTTTCTTCCTTTATTAAAAACACAAAAATATGAATACTCTTGAAAACACTAAGTTGTGTGACTTGACTAGCACCAACAACAATGATTTCATGTGCACACCTATTGCTCCACCTATTCCTGAAGCTACTTTCTTTGAAATTAAACCTACTTTGCTCAATCTTGTTATGAAAGAACAATTCTCTAGTGTTGGTACTGAAGATGCTGCTGCTCACCTTAATAAATTTGTTGAACTTTGTGAGATGCAAAAACATAGGGATATAGATGGAGATATTATTAAGCTTAAATTGATTCCTTTCTCTTTGAGAGGAAAAGCTAAAGAATGGTTGCTATCCCTAACTAGAAATAGTATTGATTCCTGGACTAAATGCAAATATCCTTTCATTGGAAACTACTATCTTCCTGCTAAGATTATATCTATGAGAAGTGAAATAATGAATTAAAAAATCTGATAATGAACATGTTGCTCAAGCTTGGGAAAGAATGAAATCTTTGGTAAAGAATTGTCCCACTCATGGACCGACTGCTTGGATGATTATCCAAACCTTTTATGCAGGACTGAATTATTCTTCAAGAAATCTACTGGATTCTGCTGCTGGAGGTACCTTTATGACCATTACTTTGGGTGCTGCAACAAAGCTCCCTGATAATATGATGGTTAACTATTCTGAATGGCACATTGAGAGAGCTCCACAAGGTAATAAGGTAAATTCTGTTGAAGAAACCTCCTCCTTGAGTGATAAAATTGATGTTATTATGTCTATGCTTGTTAATGGGAAAGCTCATATTGATCCAAATCATGTTCCCTTAGCCTCTTTGGTTTCTCAAGAAGAGCAAGTTGACGTGAACTTTATTAGAAATAATAATTTTAGCAATAATGCCTACGGAAATAATTTTGGTAATAATAATTATAGGCCATATCCTCCCAATAATGGTAATGATTATGGAAATTCCTACAACAATAATAGAAGTGCACCCTCTGAACTTGAAGTCATGCTTAAATATTTTATTAGTAAACAAACTGCTTTCAATAAAACTATTGAGGAAAAACTTTCTATTGCTGAAAGAAATATATCATCTTTGTCTGAAGCACAATCCTCTTTGATTAATAAAATGGCTGCTAAACCTAAAACCATAGAAAATCCATTTGCTGCTACTAATGCCATACAAGTTAGAATTGATGAAAATGTTAGACTATTAGCTGAATTGCATGCTAAGTGGAAAAGAGAAGATAAATTGCTAGAAATAGTAGTATTTGTACTATCACCACCATTAATTTTGATGCTAGAAAACCACATGAAGCCCCCATTCCTTTTGCAACAATGCCCAAAACCAATGGAACCTTTTCCAATAAAAATGCTGAAATTCTTCGAAATATGGGAAACAATGGCTCTACGACGTTGGATGGTAATTATGATTTTGATCTTGATGGTTGCACTATCTCTGAAGTAATTATGTTCCTACAAAAGCCTGCTAAAAGTCCTAATGCTAGTGCTATGAATATGGCCTTTACAAAACACATTACTAATGCTCTCATAAAAATTAAAGAAGAAAAGATGAAACATAAAGCTTCTATCCCTATGAAATTATAAGATGGTTGGGAACCCATCATTAATATGAAAATAAATGAATTTGATCTCAAAGATTTATGTGATCTTGATAGTAGTGTTTCTATTATGCCTAGAAAGATTTATGAAATGCTTGATTTACCACCATTGGAAGATTGTTATTTAGATGCCCAACTTGATGATAATGCTAAAAAGAAACTCATGGGGAGTATTAATGATGTTCTTATTATAGTTAACAATACCTATGTCCTCGTTGATTTCTATGTTTTGGATGTTGAATGCAATGCTTCTTGTCCTATTATTTTGGGAAGACCTTTTCTTAGAACTGTTGGTGCCATTATTGATATGAAAGAAGGCACCATTAAATATCAATTCCCACTCAAGAAAGGTATAGAACACTTCCTTAAGAAGAGACAGAAGATTTCTTTTGCCTCTCCTATTAAAACAAAATTTGCTCTTAATGCTTCTTCATTTGAGAATACTTGATTCCTGCTTCTTATGCCTAGCTCAAAGGCGTTAAAGAAAAGCACTTATTGGGAGATAACCCAAATTCTTAGTCAATTTTTTTTCTTTTGTTGAGTCTTGGAAGTTATTGCCTCTATAATAACCTCTCCTTATCCTTTTTGTGTGGTTTTTGTGCCAAGAATAACCTCTAATAAGAAAGAAATAATGCTTGGGAAAGTTGCTGTCTCGAAATAGATTTTTGTGCTTCACTGTAAAAATTCGTGAAAAATCTCTGTATGTGGGATTGAGCTGTAATTGTTTGTGCTTCTGCCCCAGGTTGTTATCCAACTTTCGTTAGTTTAACACTTTTCGATTTGAGCAACAGAAAGTCTTCGGAAAAATTGGTTTTTACCTGCTGGTCTATTTTGACAGATTTCTGCCATTATTTGCATTTGCCTCTTAATATTTTTCTCTTTGAGTTCTCTTTGATCACTTGAACTTTTAAAAGGAATTGCTACAATATCTTGTGTTTTAATGGAAGTTTTACTTGTGTTGAAACTGAACCTAAAGACGTATTATCTTAAGTACACTAATGTTGCTAATGAAGATTGTGTGAAGTTTTGTATGAAGGAAATTTAAAGTGTAGGGAGGAATAATGTTATAAGATGAAGTATGGACAAAAGCTCAAGCTTGGGGATGCCACCCGTGTCACCCCAAGAAATATTCAAGAAGTGCAAGCGTCAAATCTTGGGGATGCCTTGGGCATCCCCTTCTTCATCAATAAAAATCTCAGGTTTTCTTCCAAACACTTCGTTTTTATTGTTTTATGCACAATTGTGTTGTTCTTGGAGCGTCTTCGTTTTTGTTTTTAGTTTTCGTTTGCTTAGTTTGCTTAAATAAATTGGTTGTACCCCCGCATTCATACATAGTTTCAAATAAGTTGATTTGGATTGGAAAAGAGTAGGAAAGTTCATGCTTATAAGTGGTACAAAGGAGTCTTGTTTTGACTGTGACTTAGAATTTATCATGTCATGCTTGATATTTCTTTGACTTTATGCTTAGTGTAGCATGACTTGTTACAAACAATTGAGATTGCTTAATGTGCCTTGAAAGAATCATGCGTTGTTTTAGCATATAAAAGCATAATATTGTGGTATTCTCCTTTGATGCTTTATTTGGGTTGACTTGGCGCATGCTCACACCATGTTAAGACTATACCAAGTCACCATAGCCTCTAGGATCATTTAGTTTTTGTCTTGTAATATCACTTTATGCTTTAATTAATAATGTTTCGTCGCTTCGCATGATTATGGCCATTATTGCTCTCTTAGTTGGTCGCTCCTAGTCTTTTGCTAGCCTCCACATGTACCAAGTATGAGTTCCACTCATGCATCCAACTCCAAATAAAACCAAGTTATTCGAAAGAGTCCACCATACCTACCTATTAGCATTATTGCTATTCCAAGTATATTCATGTTTTTATCTACCTTCCGAATTAAACTTGTTATGTGAAAATTAGTGATTAAAGCTCTCACGAACTTGATGGCACACTTTACTTTCTTGCACTTAATAAACTTGAACCATTGTGCCCATCTATGTTGCGTATATGTTTGCGCTTTGTAAATTGTGAATTAGCAGAACCATGTATCATGGGGAACGCTTTCAATATTGTACTTTATTTAGTTGATATCATGTTTTTTGCTTATGGATCTCGGCGGTGTGAAATGAAAGGGGAGCTTGTAAGGCTCATGGAGTTCGTATATGTGTTAGAGAAACGCCTGGGCGGCTAGTCTAAGCCATGCCTAATCATGGTGGAAACGTGCAGCATAACCATAGTGAGCAATTTGTGAAGCATCTAAAAAAAATAAAAAAATAAAAAGGGAAAACCCTATGCAAATAGCATACAAGAATATTGCTGAGATGCTCATTGTCTGCTTGCCTTGTTATTTTGATATGGGAAAGCTTATGTATCATCAGGTAAGGGGTACCCTGTTGGCGGTTCTCTATGATACACATGTACTTACAATGACAAGAACTTACTTGTAACTAAAGTTGAGTAGCATGAGGAACGGTACTCGTAAGCAAGGGGCATCAGATTTTCAGCTTATAACTTGTCAAGCATATCCTCATATTTGTTCATTTAAACCTTAATCACCTAAAGATGCTTATGATAGGGGCAATGAGAACTGAAAGTTAATAAGTACCATAATTTTTGGAAGCTCTTTATGAGACTTGAATCCCTGCTTCCTTCTATGAAGGCCCTTTCTTTTACTTTTGTGTTGAGTCTCCATCTTCTATCTTTATGCACCTATTGAGAGAGCATAGTGGTCATTCTTAGTTTAATGTGCATTGTCCCAAAGCTTGTTGATTAATTCATAACTTTGATATTTCTTGTTCTTAAGCTATTTGTATATAGTCACCCTTATAAACTTTGAAGGTGTTTGATACCTTGCTAACGTATCTGTAATTTTTGATGTTCGATGCTTGTTTTATATCTACTTTCTTATGTTTTGTCCACACTTTGGAGTACTTTTATACATTTTCTGGAACTAATCTATTAACAAGATGCCACAGTGCTAGTTGCTTGTTTTCTTCTATTTTTGGTTCTAGAAAAGCCAGAAAATGAATATTCTCGGAATTGGACCAGACAAAAGCCAAAGTCAATATTTTACCGAAGGACTCAAGGAGCCAGAAGACGAGACGGAGAGGGGCCAGGGGCTGGCCACACCATGTGGTGGCGCTGGTCCCCATGGCCGCGCCACCAGGTGGTGTGGGCCCCTAGTCCACCCTCTGACATCACCCTTTCGCCTATAAGAAGCTTCTGATGTAGAACCCTAAAGAATCCAGCCTCCAGCCACGAAAAGTTCCACAACGCCGTCGCCACCGAAGGGGAGATTCGGGGGACAGAAAGTCTCTGTTCCGACACCCTGCCGGGACAGGGAAGTGCCCCTGGAGCCATCTCCATCGATCTCCACCACCATCTCCATCACCGTTGCTGATTCCCATGATGATGAGGGAGTAGTTCTTCCTCGAGTATAAGGGTTCTACCGGTAGCTATGTGTTCATCTCTCTCTCTCTATGCATGATCATATTGTGATGATGAGTTTTGTAATAAAGTAGATCTACCTTGCTACTCAAGTGCTTTAATAGATCTTTAGCTCTCCCCACGTGTGTGAAAGTGATAGCGTGCACACCTTGGTGGCACTTAGGCTAGAGATTACAAATACTTGTTATGCGTTATATTTTGTGTTTGTTGGAACCATCTAGAGCTCAAGGTGATAGTGTGGGTTATGTAGATGGGGAAAGCGAACTTTGAGGAGTGCTGTTATAGCCCTACCATGGATTAGAGTATCCAACTGGAGATTAGTTAAGAGTAATATCATAAAGAGAAGATATTTATATGAGAGTGTTCACTAGTGAAAGTATGATCCCTAGGCCTTGTTTCTAAGCATTGAAACACCATTTGCAACTAGATCTGTTACATGTTTGCTTGCTTCCATCTTTATTTTAGATTGCCTTTAGTCTCTTCCCACGTCAACCACACGCCATCAAAGCTATTTTCTGGCACCGTTACCACTTATAATTATCTATACCACTTGTATTTCACTATCTCTTCGCCGAACTAGTGCACCTATACAACTGACAAGTGTATTGGGTGTGTTGGGGACACAAGAGACTTCTTGTATCTTGATTGCAGGGTTGCTTGAGAGGGATACCTTTGACCACTTCCTCCCTGAGTTCGATAAACCTTGGGTAATCCACTTAAGGGAAACTTGCTGCTGTTCTACAAACCTCTGCACTTGGAGGTCCAACAACTATCTACAAGAATAGAAGTGCGTAGACATCAGGCTATTTTCTGGCGCCGTTGCCAGGGAGGTAAGGTAAAAGGTACTCACATCCTCTGGCTACTAAGCTATCTTCTAGTAATGTAGCTGGTGTGTGAGTGCTCGAAGTTATTTCCTTTAGATTCTGCAATTATATCTTTTTGTTTCTTGTTTTTATTTTCACTAGTTAGGCTTAATGGAAAACAACAATAAAATTAGAGAGCTTTTTAGTATTTTTCCTAAGTTAGAACATGAATTGTCTGAAAAGAAAATTTAAAAACCCATGGAACTTTCTTTGCATGCTAATAACAATGTTATTAGTATGAATCTTTTGAACACCTTTGTTACTAATGCTATGGAAACGTCTAAGCTTGGGAAAGTTAGTTTTTATGAAAATGATCTTTTTAGTTCCCCAGCTTTAAAGAAGAAAATTCTCTCTAATGATACTTTATCTCTGATATGTGGTAATTCTAATGATACTTGTGATATTTTAAATCCACATACTGAAAGCATCCCTTTTAAAATACCTATAAAAATTGTTGAACGTATTATGAATAACTGTTATTTTGGAGATGGAATTGTCCATCCTGGTGATCATTTACTCTTTATACACGAATTATGAGAGTTGTTCAAGTGTGCAGGTATTTCAATGAACCAAGTTAAGAGGAAGCTATTCCCTTTTTCACTTAAGGGCAAAGCAAGGGAGTGGTATGAGCTACTAGATGATCCTCATCATTTGGAGTGGAAGGAACTTGAATCTCTCTTTTACTCTAAACTTTATCCTCCTCATGAAATTCATAAAGATAGGAATTATATTTATAATTTTCATCCTCATGATGGAGAAAGTATTGCCCAAGCATGGGGGACATTGAAGTCACTAATGCTCAAATGTCCCATTCATGAGATCCCCAGTAATATTGTTATTAATAATTTTTATGCAAGGTTTTTAGGACATTACAAGGACTATCTAGATACTTGTTTAGAGGGATCCTTCACAAGTAAGGAGGTCAAAGCTAAGTGGGATCTTCTTAAAACAATTCAAAGCAATACCAAAGATTGGGATAACGACAAAGGTAAAGAACCAGGTATAAACTATGAGTATGATTGCATTAAGTCTTTCGCTGAAACTGCTGATTTTTAAGAGCTTAGTGCTAAATATGGTCTTGATCCTCAAATTCTTGTTGATTGTTGTAGAGACTTTGCTTCTCATATTAATGCTCCTAAAGAAAAATGGGACATGTATCATGAGCCTTTTAAAGACACTTGCATGGAAAATGAAATTGTTATTAACGATAGCAATAAACATGCTCAAACCTCTGAAAGTACTATTTCTTATAAGCATGTTAATTTTTGTGGAATACATAGACCTTGTGAGAGGGATCAAATTAAAAAGAATATTGTATCACCCATAGGAATGAAAAAACTAGAATGTGGTATAGGGCTCTAAATGATCTTGGTAAAAAACTTTGTGCCCTCTATCCTTTTATTTGTGAACTTTGCTTTGAAGTGGGTCATTTCAATTTTCAATGCTCAGGCCATAATAATAGCCCTTCTAATCCAATGAGTACTGCAAGTTTGTATTGTGATGACATGATCTCTCCTAATCAGCAGGATGAACTTACATTTTTTTTGGGGGTGTGAAGAGTTATCAAGAAAAACCTCTTTGGTAGATATGAGTGCTTTTGATATGAATATCGTCCTGGATGGTTGTCATCTTTATTGTGTTGATAATTGCCACACAAATACTTACATACAAAATATTATAAAAGATGAGATTTTACCAAAATATGACAGGGCTAATAATATGTGTTTTGATCTTATTAATGAAAAGAAGGAATCCTCCAAAGTTTCTTCTATTGTCTCTAACAATAAACCAGGGTATATGGAGAAGCTTCCTTCCAAGCCTCTCCCTCCTAAAGAGAAGAAGAAAAAGAAGAAGAGGAGGAGTAAAAGGAGTGAGGAAACAGTATTTTCCCCTAAGCATGTTACTCCTATTATAGTTTTTGATGAGTCTGAACTTGATGATGTTCCTATGCCTATTACCTATAGTAGTGACCATGATTGGGAAAAGCACACTACTTTTGATATTGAAAATCTCTCCGATACCAATTCTGAAAATGATGATATTAATAATTGCTGTACTATTAGTGCTATCCATGTTCCTTCCAATGATGATATGTTTACAAATAAACACACTTTGGAAGATAATTATTCTATTGCTTATGATGATACTACACCTCCAATATATGATGATTACAATAATGAATATAATATTTTCAGTCCACTTACTATTGAGGAGAAAATTAATTATGATTACAATATGCCTCCTATATTTGATGATTATGGTGATGAGAATAATAATGATAGCTATTTTGTTGAATTTGAAGGAGTTATGCCCTAGAGGCAAATAATAAAGTGTATTGTTTGATATATATCCTATATGTTTATAATACGTTTCATACTATGCTATAACCGTGTTAATACGAAATGTTAATACACGTGTGGTATGTAAACAAACCGTGTCTCTAGTTACCTCTAGCGAACTAGTTCATTGGTCATGAGGATGATCTGGGTTTCAAGATCATGGGCATTTACGCCAATTGACAATGAGGTCACGTCATTCGTTGAATGACGTGATAGACAAGCATCTGATAGTTGTATCTCAATGAGATCCAGTTACAAAGTTCACCATTGATGATAAAACGCATGAAACCTCGCAACCTGATCCTTAGACTGTGAGATAATGCAAATCACCGTTTTGGAGGGAGCTTAGATGGTTATCAAGTATCATACCGTGACTGGGTGATCGAAAAGGTGCCACTCAGGTTTCCCGAAGGAGCACGTAGAGGAGTACATATCAAGACCAGGATTTGCCAGTCCATGTAACGAATAGATACATATGTGGCCATCTCGGTGACGTTGCATTAATGAAGCTTGCAAGCGTGTGACTAGGTCACAGAATGTAACGGCATGGGAACGAGTAAACAAGTTCATCGGCAACGAGATCGAACTAAGGTATGGAGATACCGAAGATCAAGTCTCGGATGAACTAGGTATCAAGTGGCAAAGGGAACGGGAAACAACTATTCACGATTCGAGCGATAAGATTCGTGGAATGCACAGGGGTCATCATGGGCATCCAGGTTCCGCTGATGATCATTGATGTGAGAGGATTCTCAATCATGTCCGGAGTGTTCCCGAACCGAAGGATGCCACGCTTAAGGGTGGGGGCGCTTAGGGATAGATGAGGTACCGTAGGAGAAATAGAGAGAGAGAAACCGGAATAGTTCCGGGTAACATCCGATGGTGATCGGAAGGGGTTCGGAAGGAGTTCTGAAGTAAAGGAATATGATAATATATGTATTTGAATGTTAATTGGAGAATTAATATTAAATATATATTTTATTTTATTATCAAAGGCTTCCTAATGCTAATGGGCCTCACCCGAAGGGAGGCCCAATAGGGCAAGGCGCCTAAGGGGAGGGGGCCGGCCAGCCTTGGCTTGGTGGGCCTCCCAAGTGGGGCCCACCTAGGGCCGGCGGCATCCCCTAGATGGCCGGCGGGTGTGGGGTTTAGTCCCACACTGCCTAGCCCCTAGGTGGTGAGCCCCCTCCTACTATATATAGGGGTCTCCCCCACCCCTTTGGAGGGATCCAATTCTCTCATTCTCTCTCTCATATTCCTCTGAGGACTTCTCCGTAATATTGGGGAGGACCTCGAGGGATTGGAGTTCTCCACCTTCACACTACCGTCGTGTGATCTTCGGTCAGGCATCTTCTTCTTCCGCTGCTCGGCTGGATCGGAGCCCGGGAGACGCCGCCTACACCGGATGTGTGTAGTACTTCGGAGGCACCACACTTAGGGTGCTGCTCGTCTTCATCAATATACGCCTTCCTGCGTAAGGCGTGCCTCTGTTTGCAAAGGTATGAATACTATATTCCTTCTCCGTTACTTATGTCTACATAGTATAGATCCTGGTATTAGTGTTCGAGTAGATAGATTTTTTTTGTTTTCTGCTACGGAACCCTTCAGAATTTGCGCCCACTACAATTAATAAGAATGACTATGTTTATGTGGGGAGTATTAATTCTATTATGCATGTGGCTCATGATAAGAATGTTTTATGTGATAGTTATATTGTTAATTTTATTCATGATGCTACTGAAAGTTATTATGAGAGAGGGAAACATGGTTTTATGTGTCTCAACAATATTAAGTTTCCCCTCTTTATGTTGAAAATTTTGAAGTTGCACTTGTTTTGCTTTCCTATGCTTGTTGCTTTGTGCTTTCATGACTTGTTTATTTACAAGATTCCTATGCATGGGAAGTGGGTTAGACTTAAATGTGCTTTGAATTTGCTTTTTGATGCTCTCTTACTTCAATTCATGTTTCTTATGTGAGCATCTTCTCAAACTATCATGCCTAACTTAAAGGCGTTAAAGAAAAGTACTTCTTGGAAGATAACCCAATAGTTTTCTTGAGTCCTGGAAGTTATTACTTCTGTAATAACCTCTCCTTATCCTTTTTATTTGATTTTTGTGCCAAGAGCAACCTCTAATGAGAGAGAAGTAACGCTTGGGAAAGTTGCTGTCCCGAAACATATTTTTGTGCTTCACTGTAAAAATCCGTGCAAAATCTCTGTACGTCGGTTTAAGCTATGATTTTTTGTACTTCTGACCCAGGTTGTTATCCAACTCCCTTTAGTTCAACACTTTTCGATTTGAGCAACATAAGGTCTTCGAAAAAATTGGTTTTTACCTGCTGGTCTGTTTTGACAGATTTCTGCCATTATTTGCATTTGCCTCTTAATCTCTTTCTCTTCGAGTTCTCTTTGATCACTTGAACTTTTTAAACAAAGTGCTACAGTAGCTTGTGTTTTAATGGAAGATTTACTTGTGTTGATACTAAACCAAAGGTTTATTATCTTTTGAATGCACTAATGTTGCTAATGAAGACTGTGTGAAGTTTTGTATGAAGGAAATTTTCAGGTGTAGGGAAAGCATGATGTAATTAGATGAAGAATGGACAAAAGCTTAAGCTTGGGGATGCCACCCTGTGTCACCCCAAGAAATATTCAAGATGTACAAGCATCAAAGCTTGCGGATGCCCAAGGCATCCCCTTCTTCATCAATAAATATCTCAGGTCTTTCTAGACACTTCGTTTTTTTTGTTTCATGTACTATTGTGTTGTTCTTGGAGCGTCTTCATTTTCGTTTTTAGTTTTCGTTTGCTTAGTTTGCTTTAATAAATTGGTTGGACCCCCTCATTCATACATTAGTTTTCAAATAAGATTGGTTTGGATTGGAAAAGAGTAGGAAAAGTTCATGCTTAAGTGGTAAAAAATGAGCTTGTTTTTGACCGTGGCCTATGCTTTGTCATGTCATGCTTGATATTGTTTTGGCTTCCTGCTTAGTGATTTTTGCTGTAGCATGACATGTTACAAATAATTGAGACTGCTTAATGTGCCTTGAAAGAATCATGCGTTGTTTTAGCATAATAAAGCATAGTATTGTGGTATTCTCCTTTGATGTTTTATTTGGGTTGACTTGGCGCATGCTCACACCATGTTAAGAATATACCAAGTCACCATAGCCTCTATGATCATTTAGTTTTCGACTTGTAATATCACTTTATGCTTTAATTAATGATGTTTTGTCGCTTTGCATGATTATGGCCATTATTGCTCTCTTAGTTGGTCGCTCCCAGTCTTTTGCTAGCCTCCATAACCAAGTATGAGTTCCACTCATGCATCCAACTCCAAATAAAACCAAGTTATTCCAAAGAGTCCACCATACCTACCTATTAGCATTTGCTATTCCAAGTATATTCATGTTTTTATCTACCTTCTGAATTAAACTTGTTATGTGAAAATTAGTTATTAAAGCTCTCACGAACTTGATGGCACACTTTACTTTCTTGCACTTAATAATCTTGAACCATTTTGTCCATTTTTGTTGCGTATATGCTTGCGCTTTATAAGTTGAAGTTAGTCGAACCATGTATCATGGGGAACGCTTTCAACATTACACTTATTATTCCGTTGATATCATGATTCTTTTGCTTATGGATCCCGGCGGTGTGAAATAAAAGGGGAACTTGTAAGATCATGGAGTTTGTATGTGTGTTAGAGAAACGCCTGGACCGCTAGCCTAAGCCATGCCTAATCATGGTGGAAACTTGCAGCATAACCATAATGAGCAGTCTATGAAGAATTCTTCTTATAAAAAAAGAGATAGAGAAAAAGAGAAAAAAGATGAGAAAAGAGGAAAGAGAGAAAAAAGCACCATTTTCCCATGGTAAATAAGAAGGTTGCTGAGATGCTTATTGTCTACTTGCCTTGTCATTTTTATATGGGGATTCTTCCGTATCATCGGGGAAGGGGTACCCCGTTGGCGGTTCTCTATGATACACATGTACTTACTATGCCAAGTACTTACCGGTAACTAAACTTGAGTAGCATGAGGAGCGGCCCTCGTATTCCAGGGACATGAGATTGCCAACTTATACTTTGTCAAGCATATACTCCATAGTTTGTTCACTTTAACCTTAATCACTTCAAGATGCTTATGATAGGGGTAATGAGAGCTGAAAGCTAATAAGTACCATAATTTTTGGAAGCTCTTTATGAGACTTGAATCCCTGCTTCCTTCTATGAAGGCCTTGCTTTTACTTTTATGTTGAGTCTCCATATTCTATCTTTATGCACCTATTGAGAGAGCATAGTGGTCATTCTTAGTTTAATGTGCATTGTCCCAAGGCTTGTTGATTGATGCATAACTTTGATATTATTTGTTCTTAAACTATTTGTATCTAGTCACCCTTATGAACTTTGAAGGTGTCCTATACATTTATGTTTTGCTACTCCATGAGGGACAAGCTGAATACCATTCTCATTATGTTTTCTTTATGTGAAACAAAAAAATGTATTGCAAAGCATTGTTATTCATGAATCTTTTGTTTGTACCTTTTCATGTAACAACATAGCTGCTATGTCTTATTGTTAGAACTATATCTTTCATGCTATGTTAAAGTATTATGATCCCAGCTATCAATGTTCTACAAATACTTTGATCAAGATTATGATGGTGCATGTCACCTCAAAAATTATTCTTTCTTTTTATCACTTACCTACTCGAGGACGAGAAGGAGTTAAGCTTGGGGATGTTGATACGTTGCTAACGTATCTATAATTTTTGATGTTCCATGCTTGTTTTATATCTACTTTCTTATGTTTTGTCCACACTTTGGAGTACTTTTACACATTTTCTAGAACTAACCTATTAACAAGATGCCACAATGCAAGTTGCCTGTTTTCTTCGTTTTTGGTTCCAAAAAAGCCAGAAAATGAATATTCTCGGAATTGGATCGGACAAAAGCCAAAGTCGATATTTTACCAAAGGACTCACGAAGCCAGAAGACAAGACAGAGAGGGGCCAGGGGCTGGCCACACCATGTGGTGGCACAGGTCCCCTGGCCACGCCACGAGGTGGTGTGGGCCCCTGGTCCACCCTCTGACGTCGCCCCTTCGCCTATAAAATCCTCCTGATGAGAAAACCCTAAATAATCCAGCCTCCAGCCACGAAGGGGAGATTCGGGGGACAGAAAGTCTCTATTCCGGCATGCTGCCAGGATGGGGAAGTGCCCCGGAGCCATCTCCATCAATCTCCACCACCATCTCCATCGCTGTTGCTGATTCCCATGATGATGAGGGAGTAGTTCTTCCTCGAGTCTAAGAGTTCTACCGGTAGCTATGTGTTCATCTCTCTCTATATGCATGATCATATTGTGATCATGAGCTTTGTAATCAAGTAGATCTACCTTGCTACTCAAGTTCTTTAATAGACCTTTGGCTCTCCCCACGTGTGTGAAAGTGATAGCATGCACACCATGGTGGCACTTAGGTTAGAGATTACAAATACTTGTTATGAGTTATATTTGGAGTTGGATGTCTCTATGAAATTGTGGTGTTTGTTGGAACCATCTAGAGCTCAAGGTGAGAGTGTGGGGTTATCTAGATGGGGAAAGCGAACTTTGAGGAGTGCTGTTATAGCCCTAGAATGGATTAGAGTGTCCAACCGGAGAGTAGTTAAGAGAGTATCATAAAGAGAAGATATTTATATGAGAGTGTTCACTAGTGAAAGTATGATCCCTAGGCCTTGTTTCTAAGCATTGAAACACCGTTTGCAACTAGATCTGTTACATGTTTGCTTGCTTCCATCTTTATTTTAGATTGCCTTTAGTCTCTTCCCACGTTAACCACACGCCATCAAAGCTATTTTCTGGCACCGTTACCACTTATAATTATCTATACCACTTGTATTTCACTATCTCTTCGCCGAACTAGTGCACCTATACAACTGACAAGTGTATTGGGTGTGTTGGGGACACAAGAGACTTCTTGTATCTTGATTGCAGGGTTGCTTGAGAGGGATACCTTTGACCACTTCCTCCCTGAGTTCGATAAACCCTGGGTAATCCACTTAAGGGAAACTTGCTGCTGTTCTATAAACCTCTACACTTGGAGGCCCAATAATTGCTACAAGAATAGAAGTGCGTAGACATCAGTGTCCTATGCATTTATGTTTTGCTACACTATGAGGGACAAGCTGAATACCATTCTCATTATGTTTTCTATATGTGAAACAAAAAAAGTCCTTCAAAGCATTGTTATTCATTAATATTTTGTTTGTACCTTTTCATGTTACAACATAGTTGCTATGTCTTATTGTTAGAACTATATCTTTCATGTCTATGTTAGAGTACTATGATCCCAGCTATTAATGTTTTACAAATACGTTGATCAAGATTGTGATGGTGCATGTCACCTCAAAAATTATTCTTTTTATCACTTACCTACTCGAGGGCAAGCATGAGTTAATCTTGGGAATGTTGATACGTCGTAAACGTATCTATAATTTTTGATGTTCCATGCTTGTTTATATCTACATTCTTATGTTTTGTCCACACTTTGGAGTAGTTTTACACATTTTCTGGAACTAACCTATTAATAAGATGCACAGTTCCAGTTGCCTGTTTTCTGATGTTTTTGGTTTTAGAAAAGCTAGTAAGGAAATATTCTCGGAATTAGACCAGACAAAAGCCAAAGTCAATATTTTACCCGAAGCAACATAGAGTCTGAAGGGGAGACGAAGTGGCGCACTAGGGAGGCCACACTTGGTGGCCACGCGGCCTGGGGGCGCGCCACCAGGGGGTGTGGGCCCCCTGGTGCTCCACCGACCTTGCCCTTCCACCTATAAAAGCCTCCTAGGACGAAAACCCTAAGTACCCGATCAAAATTCCACGAAAGAGTCTGTAGCCACCGCCATCTCCATCCCTAGATCGAGAGGGATCTGAAGCTCTAGCCGGCACCCTGCTGAAGGGGAGAGATCACC
Source organism: Avena eriantha (assembly GCA_910589775.1). Lineage (NCBI taxonomy): Eukaryota > Viridiplantae > Streptophyta > Magnoliopsida > Poales > Poaceae > Avena > Avena eriantha. The sequence goes on from OU342746.1 coordinate 337,961,150, forward strand.
CTGGAGGCCTTCTTCATCACCCTGCCTGCCTCTGGTGTGATATGTGAGTAGTTCATCCCTGGACTATGGGTCCATGTAGTAGCTAGATGGTTGGTTCTCCTCCTTTGTGCTATCATGTTTAGATCTTGTGAGCTCCATTCATGATCAAAATCATTTATTTGTAAACTTACATGTTGTGTTTGTGGGGATCCGAAGGATATTGAGATGCTATTTCAGATTGATTATTGATTCTATCATGTCTATGTTATTTGTGATCTTGCATGCTTTCTATTGTTAGTAGCTATCTTGGCCAAGTAGATGCTAGCAACTCCAAGATGGAGTATTTTTGCTCGATAGTGGGTTCATGCCTCTAGTAATCTGGGGAAGTGACAGGAATCTCTAAGGTACTAAATGTGCTGTTGCTACTAGGGAGAAAACAACAATCCTTTGTCCATGGAGCAATCGTATTGTTTACTTTACACACTTTGCTTAATGCAATTATCTGTTGCTTGCAACTTAATAACTGGAGGGGGTTCGGATGATAACCTGAAGGTGGATTATTAGTCATAGTCTCATAGATACAGTTGGATTACGGTCTATGTATAATGTTGTAATGCCCAATCAAATCTCATAGGAGTCAAGATGATTAGTATATGCATGTATGCTTTCTCGGTGTCTGTTAATTGCCCCATTGTAATTTGTTCACCCAACATGTCATCTATCTTAAGGAGAATCACCTCTAGTGAACTATGGATCCTGGTCCATTCTTTTACCATCAATCTACCATCTATTTACTGTTTACTTTCTGCAAGCAATTACTATCTTCCACACTATACGTTTAATCCTTTGTTTTCAGCAAAACTGGTGAGATTGACAACCTCATTATAAGTTGCAAAGTTCTATGGTTGTGTTGTGCAGGATTCCAAGTTGCTAGCAACACCTTGCAGTTCTTTCCTTGCTCCTACTGGTTCGATAAACTTGGTTTCATAACTAAGGGAAAACTTGCTTCCGTGCTCATCATACCTTCCTCTTGGGGTTCCCAACGAGCTCGAATATATTTTGAGGCATCAGAGGTCGTAGGAGGCGCCATGTGATGCTTCCTCGCCGGCCGGTGCCAACCAATCCGCATGAAAGACTCTTGGGATTTTACAGCAGACGCAAGACAGCGAATTGGGAAGATCTACCCTCACCCCAAGCCTCCGGATCCAGTGATTCTGATACCAATTGTACCACCTGCCACTATGATTGCTGGCAGGATCAGATGATCTTCGTGAGGAAGAAGTAAGAATAGAGAGAGAAGAAGAGGAGGAAAATGCTCTCACATTTCTGTCTTCATTCAGATCATACTCGTTTCATTATAGCTCATGGGTTAAATATCCAGACCCACTCACGCGACGCACGCTGGCATGCAGGCCCTTTTGACACCCACTCCCTTTACTTAAGCGCCACCTCACACCTATGTCCTTGGTGGCGCCACGTAGAGCTAAGGCGCGACCGTAGTCGTGACAGAGGAGCACCGCGCCGGCGTCCACCGCGAAGTCAGACCCCAGCACCAGCGCGGAGAAGTCCTTCCTGCGGCCGCTACCGGAACCCGATGTGAGTGCCATGGCCGCCTCCTAGTCCAGAATCCCAAGAGCCCGTCCGGGTGTGGTGCTGAGTATTTCCACGTCGGCAATACACCACTAGACCACAATATTATATGGGCTGGCGTTAGGCCCATTTAATAGGTAGGCTCTCGCTCTGGTGGCTCCGCCTGAGCAAGGCCTGTTAAGTTTTTTTTTGTGGGGAAGCTTTATAATAGACTTTTGAATTTATTATTTGAGATGAGATCATTACAAAAAGAACTATTTTCTTTAGGAAATTATTTCTCTAGATTTTTTTTGCAAAATAATGATTTCTCTAGATTGCAAACTAGAGTACTTTGCAACTACATATATTAGTGGTCAATGATGGCCCAAAATATATCGAGCTCATTGGGGAACCCCAAGTGGAAGGTATCATGAGCACAACAGCAAGTTTTCCCTCAGTTATGAAACCAAGGTTTAATCAAACCAGTAGGAGCAAGGAAACACCCCAAAGGTGTTGCTAGCTGAACTTTGGCAGGGCGCACTACCGGTGCCAGCAGCAACGTGGAGACCTGCACAACACAACCACAGAACTCTGCCCCAACTTGCGATGAGGTTGTCAATCTCACCGGTTTTGCTGAAAACAAAGGATTAAACGTATCGAGTGGAAGAAAGTAATAGTTTGTAGAAAGTAAACACAAAGCAGTAAACAATTGATTGTAGATTGATGGTAAAAGAAAGGACCGGGGTCCATAGTTCACTAGAGGTGGCTCTCCTTAAGATAGATGACATGTTGGGTGAACAAATTATAGCAGGGAAATTGACAAACATCGAGAAAGCATACAAGCATATACTACTCATCTTGACTCCTTTGAGATTCGATTGGGCATTACAACATTATACATAGACCGCCATCCAACTGCATCTATGACTAATAATCCACCTTCAGGTTATCATCCGAACCCCCTCCAGTATTAAGTTGCAAGCAACGGATAATTGCATTACGAATTGCGTGTAAAGTAAACAATACGATTGTTCTATGAACAAAGGATTGTTGTTTTCTCCCTAGTAGCAACAACACATCTAGTACCTTAGAGATTTCTGTCACTTCCCCAGATTACCAGAGGCATGAACCCACTATCGAGCATAAATACTAACTCTTGGAGTTGCCAGCATCTACTTGGCCGAGATAGCTACTCACAACGGAAAGCATGCAAGATCACAAATAACAAAGACATGATAGAATCAATAATCAATCTGAAATAGCATCACAATATCCATCGGATCCCCGCAAACACAACATGTATGAATTACAAATAGATGATCTTGATCATGAACGGAGCTCAGAAGATCTAAACATGATAGCACAAAGGAGGAGAACCAGCCATCTAGCTACTACATGGACCCGTAGTCCAGAGATGAACTACTCACGCATCACACCGGAGGCTTGCATGATGATGAAGAAGGCCTCCAGGGTGAATTCCCCTCTTCGGTAGGGTGCCGGGAAGAGCTTCAGATCCCTCCTGATCTAGGGATGGAGATGACGGCGGCTACAGACTCTTTCGTGGATTTTTGATCGGGTTCTTAGGGTTTCTGTATCGGAGGCAACTTATAGGTGGAAGGAGAGGCCGAGGGGTGCCTGGGGCGGCCAAACCACCCCCTGGCACGGGCCAAGCCTGGCCGCGCACCTAGGTGGTGTGGCCGGGCCCGAGCCTCTCTCCGTCTCGTATTCTGGCTCCAGGTGTCCCTCGGTGAAAAACTAACTTTGGCTTTTGTCCCGTTCAATTACGAGAATATTCATTTTCTGACTTTCCTGGAACCAAAAATATGCAGCTGGCACTATGGCTCTTGTTGATAGGTTAGTCCAAGAAATCATATGAAAAGTACTCCAAAGTGTGGACAAAACATAAGAAAGTAGATAAAACCAAGCATGGAATATCAAAAATTATGGATACGTTAGCAACGTATCAACATCCCCAAGGTTAACTCTTGCTCGTCCTCTAGTAGGTAAGTGATAAAAAGAAAGAATAATTTTTGAGGTGACATGCACCATCATAAACTTGATCAAAGTATTTGTAAAACATTGATAGCTGGGATCATAGTACTTCAATCATAACATGAAAGACAAAGTTCTAGCAATAAGACAAAGCAACTATGTTGCAACATGATAAGGCATAAACAAAAGATTCATGAATAACAATTCTTTGCAAGACGTTTGTTTGTTTCACATAAAGAAAACATAGCATAGTGGCATTCCACTTGTCCCTCATAGAGTAGCAAACATAAATGCATAGGACACCTTCAAAGTTCATAAGAGTGACTAGATACAAATAGTTTAAAACAAGCAATATCAAAGCTATGCATAAATCAACAAGTCTTGGGACAATGCACATAGAACTAAGAATGGCCACTATGCTCTGAAAGTAGGTGCATAAAGATAGAAGGTGGAGACTCAACATAAAAGTAAAAGAAAGGCCTTCATAGAAGGAAGTAGGGATTCAAGTTTCATAAAGAGCTTCCAAAAATTATGGTACTTATTAGCTTTCAGCTCTCATTGCCCTTATCATAAGCATCTTGAAGGTGATTAAGGTTAAAGTGACACAACTAAGTGGATATGCTTGACAAGTTATAAGCCGAAATCTCATGCCCCTTACTTACGATGACCAAATCTCATGCTACTTAACTTTAGTCACAAGTAAGCTCTTGTCATTGTAAGTACATATGTATCATAGAGAACCGCCAAAGGGGTACCCCTTGCACATGATACAGGGGCTATCCCATAATCAAAATGACATGGCAAGCAGACAATTAGCATCTCAGTGATCTTTTTATTTGATATTTGCATAGGTTTTTATTGAGGATGCTTCATAGAGTGCTCATAATGGTTATGCTGCAAGTTTCCACCATGATTAGGCATGGCTTAGGCTAGCGGCCCAGGCGTTTCTCTAACACATATACAAACTCCATGATCTTACAAGTTCCACTTTTATTTCACACCGCCAGGATCCATAAGAAAAAGAACATGATATCAACGGGGTATAAAGTACAGGTGCAATGTTGAAAGCATTCCCCATGATACATGGTTCTGCTAACTTAAACTTATAAAGCGCAATCATATACGCAACAAAGATGGATGCAATGCTTCAAGTTTATTAAGTGCAAGAAAGTAAAGTGTGCCATCAAGTTCATGAGAGCTTTAATCACTAGTTTTCTCATAACAAGTTTAATTTGGAAGGTAGACAAAAACATGAATATACTTGGAATAGAAAATGCTAATAGGTAGGTATGGTGGACTCTTTGGAATAACTTGGTATTAGGAGTTGCTGGATGCATGAGTGAAACTCATACTTGGTTATGGAGGCTAGTAAAAGACTGGGAGTGACAAACTAAGAGAGCAATAATGGCCATAATCATGCAGAGCGGCAAAACATCATTGATAAAAGCATAAAGTGATACTACAAGTTGAAAACTAAAGGATCATAAAGGCTAATGGTGACTTGGGATAGTCATAACATGGTGTGAGAATGTGCCAAGTCAACCCAAATAAAGCATCAAAGGAGAATACCACAATACTATGCTTTAATATGCTAAAACAACGCATGATTCTTCCAAGGCACATTAAGCAATCTCAATTGTTTATAACATGTTATGCTACATCAAAGAATACTAAGCATAAAGCCAAAACAATATCAAGCATGGCATGACAAAGCATAGGCCACAGTCAAAAACAAGCTCTCTTTACCACTTAAGCATGAACTTTCCTATTCTTTTCCAATCCAAACCAAACTATTTGAAAACCAATGTATGAAAGAGGGTGACGAGGGTTTAACTCATCAATGCCCATTGTTATGGACTTGGGTTTTGGAGAAGGAGGGAGCGCTAGAGACATCTATCGGCTAGCAAACAAGCACACAGGGGACAAAGATTTACCCAGGTTCAGGCCTCGTAGAGGTCCCTACTCCTGCTTGTGTGCTCGTGGAATTATCGAAGGAGTCGAAAGTTATAATGGTGCGCAGATGCAATCTGGCGAGGGTTGTGGAAACTAGGGTTGCGTGTCTCTTCCTCGGCGCCCCCTCCTAGCCTTTATATAGACATGCTAGGTCTCGGGTAGCAGGTCGAGTCGGTTACAAGTTAGGGTTTTTCCCCTTCAAACTTTCTATCTTTAACTTCTTGTTCTTCAAGCAATCGAGAGTCCGTAGGCTACTCGAGTCCCTTGTTTGGGCCTTGGCGACACCGTGGGCCTGTACGTATTTGGACTGTATATACCAAGCTCGAGTACCTGTAGGGTATACCCATGTCAGTAGCCCCCGAGTGTCCAGTGGAATCGCAGATTCGACTGGGGACTTTTTGAAGTCTTCGAGTGCCTGAACGAGTACATTTCGACTGCTTTTATTTGTGTCATAGGGATTGTTGATATACGTGCCTGATATAACCGAAGTATCGGTATCAGTTAACCACCTTAGGGTGAAACAACGCAATCTACTCAAACTCGAGTCCCCGGACTCGAATCCGGAAAAGTCCTGGTGTAATTCGACTCAGGCCACGGAGGTCTTACAGGAGTCGAATTCCAGTTATATGGGTGTGAGCACTCGACGCGTCCGTCAACGCATGTTCATCGTACCTGTAGGCACGGATACATTTCTAGTAGTGCGCAGCTAAATTCGTTGCCAGGCCTTATTCAGGTCTTACCTTCACGCTGTAAGCGCGGCATCCGAATTTTATCATCGCGAAGACGATTCGGGTGACCCAGGAGACACAGTCTCTTTGTAGGGAAAATTATGAGGCGGTGTCGCCATGAGCTTCGAGTGCGGATGTTATCAACACACAGTTTTCTGTATAAATAATCAGAGGGTGTGCGACCAGCGCTCCCTATGGGAGTAGCCCCCGAGTGCCTGGTTGAGTCAAAGACTCAGGCGGGGACTAAATAACTTTTGCGACTGCCGTCGTATTTTTGTTGCTTGTTTCAGTTGAATTTTTCCAGCACTCCCTATGGGAGTAACCCATGTCCATAATCGAATTGTTATTTGAATGGCCTAGGTTTGCTTTTGATTTCCCTTGTTCCTTCAAAAAGAAAAGAAAATCGTAGGATGCGCGGCCAGCGCTCCCTTTGGGAGTAGCCCCCGAGTGCTCGGTGGAGTCGAAGACTCCAGCAAGGACTAAAGTAGTCGAAGTTTTTCGCTGCGTAGCTTTGATGACATCAGTGCTGATGCTTGTATGACCTCATTTACCCGCGTGAGCGAGTTTGATGGGACGTGACGAGCAGTGGGTCCCACTTTCTGACTTTGATTTGACTGGGCGTGCGTAATCTTTATTTTAACTGCGCCTCCTCGATTTCCGTGCATAATGGGAATAGTGGAGGGACGGTTCGCGCTTCCCCTTCTCCATGTGTCCAACACGATGTGTGCCACGCGTCCGGTAGGGTTTTTCCGAGCCGTTGGATTGCTTCTTCCAGGGGTTAAGTAGCGGCGCTGCGACGGTAATTTTCCCATCTGTTCTCATTCTTCCTCGCTGCCATCGCCATTGCTGCTGCTCCTCTGCTTTTTCCTGCGCCCGTTTCCTCCACGACGCTGGACCAGCTTCGCTCGTTCCCGAGCTACTTTCTTCGTTCACATCGCCGTCGTGCAATGGGGAAGAAAAGGGGAGGCGCTGCCGCTGATTCCGCGGCCACTGTGGCCGCGACGAAGAAGAAGGGCGGCTCCGCTGCTGCGGGCACCAGCACTGCCGCCGGCGGGAAGAAGAAGGTCGCGGGCACCCGCGTCACGAATGGTGCGTGGCGCCCCTCCATCACCAAGGCGTCTGAAATTCCGTCTTATTCGCCAAGACGGAGTGCTGTCTGTGGCAGTCGCCGATGCGTGCATCCCTAGTGGTGAGACCATTCCTGCTCCTCTCGCTGGTTTTTGAGTGATGTTTCTTGCATTCATCATTCGCGGTCTTTCCTTGCCTCTTCACCCCTTTTTAGGGGTCTTCTTTGTTTCTACGGGCTCCAGCTCCATCAGCTGTCCCCAAATTCCATCCTCCACATCTCTTGCTTCATTACTTTTTGCGAGTGCTGGCTCGAAATCGAGCCACACTTCGGCCTTTTCAAACGCATCTTCAAATTGAAGCGCCAGTCTGCATCAGGCTCTTTAGTTTACGATGTAGGTGGTTGCGGAATCCACGTCGACCCATCCGCCACCTACTTCGACATCAAGCTCTGTTGGGTCCGCAACATAGAAAACAAAAAAAATTCTACGGTGTGAGCTACACGCCAAGATCTATCTACTAGGTACAAAGCAATGGGTGGACATACATCCAACGAGAACTTACCCTCGAAGACAACGAGTTTTGTTAACGAGTAGGAACTCGTGGTTGATGTATTCGTACACTTGCCGATCTCAAGATCGTGAGGAAGTCCGAGCGCCGCAACTCAGCAGCGCATCTGCACTCGCACACACGTTCAAGCCACCAGACAACCTCCACCTCCTCGCTCCAGCGATCCAGTGGAAGCAGCAACTCCTTCCAGACGAAATGCCACCGGGAACATGTATCTCGCTAATCCGAGACCATGGGGGAATAATTCTAGAGGGGGAGAGATCCTTCACAAGGAGGTGTGAGGATGAAGGAGGGAATGGGTGGCCTTTTATAGGAGGAGGGGGGGTGCCCCCTCTCTCCATGGCCGACGCATGGGGGGGTGACCCCTCAACTCCCCCATTCATGTGGAGGTAACCCCTCCACATTAAAATGCCTCTTCACATTCCCTTTTAAAGTCTCCACTTTAAATGCATTAAATTTCTCCAAATTTAATGCTCTCTCATTTAATAAAACTCTTTTTATTAAATTTATTCAGAATTTTGTTAATTACTTTAATTAAAAAACATTTACATATAGCCCCTTGCAATATTTCAATATCACATGCAGAACCACTTTCTGCAATTTCACCCGAAACAATTTCCGGTTTCTATTGAAACAATTCCTGCGCTTTGCAATTCTTTCGTCTGAAACATATGTGCTCCAAAATGGTGTTCGGTAACTCTTAAGTGTGCCATCCTACGGTTTTCGAATAATGCAGACATGATCGAGACCCTTCTCCGATCAATAATCAGCAGCGGGACCTGGAGATCCGTACTGACTCCTACACATTCAACGATGACTTCTGTGATCGTGAGAACCTTTAACGCTTGTAACTAAATCCCTTTGTCTCTCGATATATTACATGTCCGAGATTCGATCATCGGTATCTCCATACCTAGTTTGATCTCGTTACTGACATGCACTCTTTTCTCGTTCCCGTGATATAACATTCTAGTGATCACATCACTTGCTTGCAAGCTATCTTAATGTGATATCACCGAGAGGGCCCAGAGTATATCTATCCGTCATCTGGATTGACAAATTCCACTCTTGATCCATGAGCCTCAACATAACACCTTCATAGTACTGAACCCATCTTTATAGTCACCCTGTTACGGTGTGACGTTTGATGTTATCAAGATACTCTTCCGGTGTTAGCAATTAACATGATCTCATGGTCTAAGGATAAAGATTACTTCGTATGATGTTATAGCAATATAAACATAATGACTTGATCGTAATGCTATACTTCAGATGAATGTTCATCACATCATTCCAGCAATGGTGTGACCTTGTTATTAACAACATCCAATGTCCATGATCAGGAAACCTTGATCATCTTGTTAATCAACAAGCTAGTCTATAAGAGAGGCATAACTAGGAACCCTTTTTGTTTATTAAACGCACATGTATTGATGTTTCCGATCAATACAATTCTAGCATGTAAAATAAACATCTATCTTATATAAGGAATATATAATAACAACTTTATTATTGCCTCTCAGGGCATATTTCCTTCAGTCTCCCACTTGCACTAGAGACAATAATCTAGTTCGCATAGTGATTAATCTTACACCCATGGAGTTCTGATGTTGATCATATTTTGCCCTAGGGAGAACTTTAGTCAACGGGTCTGCTACATTTAGGTCCGTGTGTACTTTGCAAATCTTTATATCTCCATCCTTGACATGCTCGCGGATGGAGTGAAACCGGCGCTTAATATGCTTGGAATTATTGTGAGACCTTGGTTCCTTTGTGTTGGCTATGGCTCCATTATTTTCACAATAGATCACCATTGGGTCCAATGCACCGGGAACCACACCTAGTTCCATAATGAACTCTTTCATCCAAACCGCCACCTGCGCCACTTCTGAAGCAGCAACATATTCCGCCTCCGTCGTTGATCCAGCCACCATAGGTTGTTTGGAACTCCTCCAACTAACTGCTGCTCCGTTCAAGAGAAATACGTATCCGGATTGAGACTTAGAGTCATCCGGATCGGTGTCAAAGCTAGCATCGACATAACACTTAGCGACTAGCTCTTCTTCACCTCCGTATATAAGAAACATATCCTTAGTTCTTCTCAAGTACTTGAGGATGTTCTTTATCGCTATCCAGTGTTCCGAACCTGGATTAGATTGGTACCTACTAGTCAAACTAATAGCATGTGCCACATCCGGTCTTGTACATAGCATGGCATACATAATAGAGCCTATGGCCGAGGCATAGGGGATCTTATCCATCATCTCTCTTTCTTCCGCCGTAGCCAGACTTTGAGTCTTACTCAATGTCTTGCCTTGCAACATAGGTAAGAACCCCTTCTTACTTTCGTCCATATTAAACTTATTTAATATCTTATCAAGGTATGTACTCTGCGATAACCCAATTAGGCGCCTTGATCTATCTCTATAGATTTTAATGCCTAATATATATGATGCTTCACCAAGGTCTTTCATCGAAAATTTGCTGTTTAGATAACTTTTAACAGTGTTTAAAAGATCTATATCATTTCCAATCAATAATATGTCATCCACATATAATATCACAAATGCCACATTGCTCCCACTCACTTTCTTGTAAATACAAGCCTCTCCATAAGTTTGGACAAATCCAAACTCTTTGATCACCTCATCAAAGCGGAGATTCCAACTCCGGGATGCTTGCTTCAGTCCATAGATGGATCGCTGAAGTTTGCATACCTTATTAGCATCCTTAGGATCGACAAAACCCTTAGGTTGTATCATATACAACTCTTCTTCAATATTACCATTGAGGGACGCAGTTTTGACATCCATCTGCCATATTTCATAATCGAAATATGCAGCAATTGCTAACATAATCCTAACCGACTTAAGCATCACTACGGGAGAGAATGTCTCATCGTAGTCAACTCCTTGAATTTGTTGAAACCCCTTTGCGACAAGTCGAGCCTTATAGATGGTCACATTACCATCAGCATCTGTTTTTCTTTTGAAAATCCATTTATTCTCAACGGCCTTTCGGTCGTGAGGTAAGTCCACCAAGTTCCAAACTTGGTTCTCGTACATGGATTCCATCTCGGATTTCATGGCTTCTAGCCATTTGTTGGAATCCGGGCTCATCATCGCTTCTTCATACGTCGCAGGGTCATCCATTTCATCAACCATGAAATTCACAACAGGATTGCCGTACAGTTCAGGAGCTGCACGTGTCCTGCTTGACCTGCGAGGTTTGGTAGTGTCCTGTTTCGGAGTTTCATGATCATTATAATTAGCTCTCTCTTCAACAGGTGAAGTCAACTCCGAAACAACTTCCGGTGCTGCGCCACTCGCCATTCCATGAAGAGAAGGTTCAATAACCTCTTCGAGTTCTACCTTCCGACTACTTACACCTTTCGTGAGAAACTCCTTCTCAAGAAAGGATCCATTCTTGGCAACAAAAACCTTGCCCTCGGATCTGTGATAGAAGGTATACCCACTTGTTTCCTTAGGGTATCCTATGAAGACGCATTTTTCCGCTTTGGGTTCGAGTTTATCTGGTTGAAGTTTCTTCACATAAACATCGCATCCCCAAACTTTAAGAAATGACAGCTTAGGTTTGTTTCCAAACCATAATTCATACAGTGTCGTTTCAACGGATTTAGATGGTGCCCGATTTAAAGTGAATGCAGCTGTTTCCAGTGCATAACCCCAAAATGACAGTGGCAAGTCAGTCAGAGACATCATAGATCGAACCATATCCAATAAGGTACGATTACGATGTTCCGACACACCATTACGTTGTGGTGTTCCGGCAGGCGTGAGTTGTGAAACTATTCCACACTCTTTCATGTGTGTGCTAAACTCGTAACTTAGATACTCTCGTCCACGGTCAGACCGTAGAAATTTGATCTTTCTATTATGATGATTTTCCACTTCATTCTGAAATTCCTTGAACTTTTCAAAAGTTTCAAACTTGTGTTTCATCAAATAGATATACCCATATCTACTCAAATCATCCGTGAAAGTAACAAAATAACGATATCCACCTCGCGCCGACACACTCATTGGTCCACACACATCAGTATGTATGATTTCCAATAGATCTGTCGCCCGTTCCATTGAACCGAAAAACAGCGTTCTAGTCATCTTTCCCATAAGGCATGGCTCACATGTATCAAATGATTCAAAATCAAGTGATTCAAAAAGTCCATCAAAATGGAGTTTCTTCATGCGTTTAACGCCAATATGACCTAGAAGGCAGTGCCACATATATGTAGACATATCATCATCAAGTTTAATCTTTTTAACATTAACATTATGAATGTGTGTAATATTACTATCGAGATCCAACAGAAATAAACCATTCAACATAGGTGCATGACCATAAAAGATATCATTCCTATAAATCAAACAACCATTGTTTTCAGATTTAAAGGAATGACCACTTTGCATCAAACACAATCCAGATACAATGTTCATGCTCAGTGCAGGCACTAAATAACAATTATTTAGGTTTATAACTAATCCCGATGGAAAATGGAGAGGTAGCGTCCCGACGGCGATCACATCAACTTTTGATCCATTGCCGACCCGCATTCTGACCTCATCCCTTGCTAGTTGTCGCTTGTTCCGTAGTCCTTGAACCGAGTTACATATATTAGCAACCGATCACTTATCAAATACCCAGGTGCTACTGCGAGTACTAGTCAAGTACACATCAATAACATGTATATCACATATACCTTTGTTTGCCTTGCCGGACTTCTTGTCCGCCAAATACTTGGGGTAGTTGCGCTTCCAATGGCCAGTCCCCTTACAATAGTAGCACTCGGTGTCAGACTTAGGGCCAGCTCAGGGTTTCTTTTCAGGCGTGGCAACAGACTTGCCACCCTTCTTTCCCTTGTGCTTGCCTTTCTTGTCTTTCTTGAAACCGGTGGTCCTATTGATCATCAACACTTGATGTTCTTTCCTAATCTCCAGTTCTGCAGTCTTAAGCATTGACAGAAGCTCGGGAAGAGACTTCTTCATGCCCTGCATATTATAGTTCATCATGAAGCTCTTGTAGCTAGGTGGAAGAGATTGGAGAACACGATGTATGCCTAAGTCAATGGAAATTGTTATTCCCAAGGATACAAGCTTATCGACGTACCCAGACATTTTGAGTACGTGCTCACTAACGGAGGTGTTTTCCTCCATCATGCAGCTAAAGAACTTTTCTGTAGCATTATAACTCTCTACGACAGCATGGGTATCGAAAATCATTTTCAATTCTCCCATGGTATCAAAGGCATTGCCATTTTTGAAATGCTTTCGAAGTTCTGGCTCTAGCCCATACAGTATGCCGCAATGAACTAAGTTGTGGTCCTCCTGACGAGTCACATAGACATTTTTTCCTCGTCAGGGGCATCAGGAGCTGGTGGGGGGGCCTAGCGGCGCATCTAACACATATTGCTTTTGTGCAGCAGTGAGGAGAATCCTCAAATTCATAGCCCAGTTGGTGAAGTTGCTACCATTCGCAGCAAGTTTCTCTTTCTCCATGAACACATTGAAATTAAAAGCAGGTGGTGCCATCTACAACAGAATTTGTAAACTTTATTTAGACTAAGTTTATGATAGATTGAGTTCAACTAATCCAAATTACTAATGAACTCCCACTCAAAAACGACATCCCTCGTGTCTTTTTGGTGATTACATGAACCAAATCCACTACACCAAGTCCGATCATCACATGAGTTGATGTAGCTTCAAAGGCGAGCATCTATATGGGCATCATATCAACTATATGACTCATGCTTAACCTTTCGGTCCGTGTTCCGAGGCCATGTCTGTACACGCCAAGATCTATCTACTAGGTACAAAGCAATGGGTGGACATACATCCAACGAGAACTTACCCTCGAAGACAACGAGTTTTGTTAACGAGTAGGAACTCATGGTTGATGTAGTCGTACACTTGCTGATCTCAAGATCGTGAGGAAGTCCGAGCGCCACAACTCAACAGCGCATCCGCACTCGCACACACGTTCAAGCCACCGGACAACCTCCACCTCCTCGCTCCAGCAATCCAGTGGAGGCAGCAACTCCTTCTAGACAAAATGCCACCAGGAACATGTATCTCGCTAATCCGAGACCATGGGGGAATAATTCTAGAGGGGGAGAGAGATCCTTCACAAGGAGGTGTGAGGATGAAGGAGGGAATCGGTGGCCTTTTATAGGAGGAGGGGGTGCCCCCTCTCTCCATGGCCGGCGCATGGGGCGGTGACCCCTCAACTCCCCCATTCATGTGGGGTTAACCCCTCCACATTAAAATGCCTCTTCACATTCCCTTTTAAAGTCTCCACTTTAAATGCATTAAATTTCTCCAAATTTAATGCTCTCTCATTTAATAAAACTCTTTTTATTAAATTTATTCAGAATTTTGTTAATTACTTTAATTAACAAACATTCACATATAGCCCCTTGCAATATTTCAATATCACATGCAGAACCACTTTCTGCAATTTCATCCGAAACAATTTCCGGTTTCTATTGAAACAATTCCTGCGCTTTGCAATTCTTTCGTCTGAAACATATGTGCTCCAAAATGGTGTCCAGTAACTCTTAAGTGTGCCATACTACGGTTTGCGAATAATGCAGACATGATCGAGACCCTTCTCCGATCAATAATCAACAGCGGGACCTGGAGATCCGTACTGACTCCTACACATTCAACGATGACTTCTGTGATCGTGAGAACCTTTAACGCTTGTAACTAAATCCCTTTGTCTCTCGATATATTACATGTCCAAGATTCGATCATCGGTATCTCCATACCTAGTTTGATCTCGTTACCGACATGCACTCTTTTCTCGTTCCCGTGATATAACATTCTAGTGATCACATCACTTGCTTGCAAGCTATCTTAATGTGATATCACCGAGAGGGCCTAGAGTATATCTATCTGTCATCTGGATTGACAAATTCCACTCTTGATCCATGAGCCTCAACATAACACCTTCGTAGTACTGAACCCATCTTTATAGTCACCCTGTTACGGTGTGACGTTTGATGGTATCAAGATACTCTTCCGGTGTTAGCAATTAACATGATCTCATGGTCTAAGGATAAAGATTACTTCGTATGATGTTATAGCAATATAAACATAATGACTTGATCGTAATGCTATACTTCGGATGAATGTTCATCACATCATTCCAGCAATGGTGTGACCTTGTTATTAACAACATCCAATGTCCATGATCAGGAAACCTTGATCATCTTGTTAATCAACAAGCTAGTCTATAAGAGAGGCATAACTAGGAACCCTTTTTGTTTATTAAACACACATGTATTGATGTTTCCGATCAATACAATTCTAGCATGTAAAATAAACATCTATCATATATAAGGAATATATAATAACAACTTTATTATTGCCTCTCAGGGCATATTTCCTTCAGCAACTCCTTCCAGACGAAATGCCACCGGGAACATGTATCTCGCTAATCCGAGACCATGGGG
This sequence comes from Avena eriantha, assembly GCA_910589775.1. Classification (NCBI taxonomy): domain Eukaryota; kingdom Viridiplantae; phylum Streptophyta; class Magnoliopsida; order Poales; family Poaceae; genus Avena; species Avena eriantha. The sequence continues at coordinate 337,976,483 of OU342746.1, forward strand.
GAATAATTCTAGAGGGGGAGAGAGATCCTTCACAAGGAGGTGTGAGGATGAAGGAGGGAATGGGTGGCTTTTTATAGGAGGAGGGGGTGCCCCCTCTCTCCATGGCCAGCGCATGGGGGGGGGTGACTCCTCACCTCCCCCTTTCATGTGGTGGTAACCCCTCCACATTAAAATGCCTCTTCACATTCCCTTTTAAAGTCTCCACTTTAAATGCATTAAATTTCTCGAAATTTAATGCTCTCTCATTTAATAAAAATCTTTTTATTAAATATATTCAGAATTTTGTTAATTACTTTTATTAACAAACATTCACATATAGCCCCTTGCAATATTTCAATATCACATGCAGAACCACTTTCTGTAATTTCACCCGAAACAATTTCCGGTTTCTATTGAAACAATTCCTGCGCTTTGCAATTCTTTCATCTGAAACATATGTGCTCCAAAATGGTGTCCGGTAACTCTTAGGTGTGCCACCCTATGGTTCGCGAATAATGCAGATATGATCGAGACCCTTCTCCGATCAATAATCAGCAGCGGGACCTGGAGATCCGTACTGACTCCTACACATTCAACGATGACTTCTGTGATCGTGAGAACCTTTAACGCTTGTAACTAAATCCCTTTGTCTCTCGATATATTAGATGTCTGAGATTCGATCATCGGTATCTCCATACCTAGTTTGATCTCGTTACCGACATGGACTCTTTTCTCGTTCCCGTGATATAACATTCTAGTGATCATCACTTGCTTGCAAGCTATCTTAATGTGATATCACCAAGAGGGCCCAGAGTATATCTGTCCGTCATCTGGATTGACAAATTCCACTCTTGATCCATGAGCCTCAACATAACACCTTCGTAGTACTGAACCCATCTTTATAGTCACCCTGTTATGGTGTGACATTTGATGTTATCAAGATACTCTTCCGGTGTTAGCAATTAACATGATCTCATGGTCTAAGGATAAAGATTACTTCGTATGATGTTATAGCAATATAAACATAATGACTTGATCGTAATGCTATACTTCAGATGAATGTTCATCACATCATTCCACCAATGGTGTGACCTTGTTATTAACAACATCCAATGTCCATGATCAGGAAACCTTGATCATCTTGTTAATCAACAAGCTAGTCTATAAGAGAGGCATAACTAGGAACCCTTTTTGTTTATTAAACACACATGTATTGATGTTTCCGATCAATACAATTCTAGCATGTAAAATAAACATCTATCATATATAAGGAATATATAATAACAACTTTATTATTGCCTCTCACGGAATATTTCCTTCAAGCTCATGAAGTTCGTCCAAGGGTGGAGGGACACATGGTTCTACGTCCATGATCAGAAGGACAAAGATGAGCACTTTGGACTCGCGCCCTTTGATCCCGCGACACCGTGGAAGAAGATGCGTTCCTGGAAGAACGTAATTATGCCTAGCGAACTCGCGGAGACAGACATGCTGTATCAACGCGTCTACGACCTTGAGAGTCGCATTGGCAAAGAGGAGGGAGGCTGCGTTCTCATCCGAACTTGGTTGCGCCGTCGCGTCCTGCCCTTGCAGGCCAGAGTCCACCCAATGTTTCAATGGGCTAGCGCTGATGATGCCACTCGCGTGTCTGCCAATGGCATGTCCGCGAGTGAGGTGGACAAGAGGGTTCAACTGGTCACGAAGTACACTGGCAAGGATGTGCTTCCTGGTGAGCCAGTTGTTGCTCCCTTTGATGCTTCGAATCCTCCTCTAGAGGTATAGTTGTGCTATGCAGTAGCTTATTTTTGTCGATTGTTTTTCTGTTGCTTACTTGATTTTTGCTGATTTTTGTTGTCTGTATGCAGGATTGGGCGGTGTCGCCTTGTATGCCTCCTCTCCCTGAGGGGGTTATTCCTCGCGAAGCCTTGGAAGAGGATGAGTCTGAGTCGACTGTCCCTTCTGATGTGGAGGAGGAAGCCCCTGAGTCCGAGAGTACGGACACTCGCAAGCGTTCGCGTAGCGAGGATTCTGACACGTCGTCTCCTTCGACTCCAGAAGGTACGATCGTTGGCGCGGAGTCGCCAATTCCTGCCGTCCCTGTGAGGGCTGTGGCACCGTCTTCTCGCAAGAAGATGCGATTTCCTAAGGAGTCTTCGTCGGAGTCGACGGAGGCCACGTTTGATTTTGACAAATTTGACTGGTAAGTTTTCGAGTTCATTTGTTCTTCTCTGTTTTCTTCTTGTTGACTTGCCCTAGAGTTTGCCCTTTCTCAAGGTGGGTTTTGTCTTGTAGTCAAGACGCGTCGTCATATTCTGGCAACGTCGAATTTTTGAAGGAGTCTGGAGTCGCGACCTCAATGGCCAAGAAAGAGGTCGAGCGCGCTCCTTCCCCTCCAGTGGCGGCCCACTCCGGGCATAACTCTTCCAGCTCTCCTCACACAGGGGAGCATCGAATGGTTGCCCGGATGACGGCACAACAAACATCTTCGGAGTCATTGGAGGACCATGTAAGTCTAGTTGTTTCCTCCTTTGTAGTGCTTTAGTCGACGTTATCTGTTGCCTCTGCTGATTCCTTGGTCGTGCGATAGCTCCTTGTAAAGGAAGCCGCGCACTTGGCAGAGCAAGTGATGGCGATGGGCCGCCAGCATGCAATGCTGGAGACGCGTCACCGCGTGGTTGAAAGTGAGTGTTCTACACTTATTCTTCTTCGTCTTCTCTTTTTGGTGTAGTCGACTGATAATCAACTTTCGATTTCCATGTAGCTAAACATAACTCCTTATTGCATAACGTCGCCACCTTGGAGAAGACACTTGCCGCGGCTGTGAAGGGTCGCGACGAGGCAATCGCAGCACGTTGCGAGGCACCGAAGCGTGAAGAGGATCTGCGTGCTTCCTTTGCGGCCAGGGAAAAGTTGTTCGAAGAACAACTGTTCTCAATCGCCAAGGCTCTCTCAGGTACCTTTTCTTGTGGATATTGTTGTCCTTTTCTGCATCTAGTGTTTTTGTTGGTGGCGCTGAAGTTTTGATCCATGTGTGGGTTCATGTACAGATGATGGCGATTTGAGCTTTGACCCGCAGGCTCTTCATCGCGATGACGCTCTGGCAGGTGCAGTGTCTGTAGTCGAGGACCGTAGCGCCACCGTCCAAGATACACTTTTCAAGGCCAAGGTCACCCTCAGTCGCCTCCGGGAGGAGTTGATGCCGAAGACGGAGCTGGTCGATAATATGGACGAGCTGGTGGAGTCACTCGCCGGGGGTGTGCCTTCCACCTACAAGAACTCCCTCCGCGCGGCTGGCGCGTCCATGTCACTCGCCATGGTGCAGGCCCACGGAGTCGAGATCGATCCCTCCGCGGTGTCGAAGGCGATGCCTGTTGGCGCAGACCGTCAGCAGGTAGTCTTCGCTCCTTTCGCGACTACTTGTGGCAAATATGGGCATCACTTGATAAATACTGTTGCGAAGTACTCGGAGGAGCTCCAACATGCCAAGAAGGCGGCGAAGGCTTCGGCCTCAGGGGCCGGTGGAAAGTCAGTGGCGTCTGACACTGCCACAGACTTGATGAAGCACCCGAAGTCGTCGAATTGGAAGAAGCCAGCTGCTCCGTAGTTAGCTTTTGTAATAGTTGATTAATATTCCTTTTGTTTAAGAACATGCCTGCTGGCGAGTGTGTCTGTTGATACTTATGCCGGCCTGGAATGCATATGACCCTTTTGTCTTTGTGTTGATTTGGTCGTCTTATTTGCTTCTATCTTGACTTGTGGTAGGGTACATCAAGTGATCCTATGAGGGGAAACCAGGACTCGCCAACTCTTGATGATACCGTGGCACCACCGTGCTCCAGGGTAGAGGAGCTGTCTTTTCTTTCGTGACTTCATGATCGCGTGAAGCAGCTAGAGCGTGAGTTGCCCGTGATCCGCGGTAGTGCGGACGTGTGGAAGTCGAAGGCGGAAAAAGCCGCCGCCCGAGAGCAATATCTGCTTGGCAAGGTGGCGCAGCTGGGCGACCAATTCAAGTGTTAGTTTGCTTGTTCTCATCTTTTCTTTGTAGTCGCTCGCAGTGGTACGTTGTACTCATGCTGCTGGTGTTGCTTCGTGTAGTTGTTAGTGCACGTCATCCGCAGGAGGAGAAAGATAGAATTGCCATTCGCCTGCATGATCTCACCCAGGAGCAGCTTCAAGAGAATGGATACTTCTGGGTAGATCATGATCGTGCGACTACGCTGGCGACCCTGCAGGATCACGCATCGCGAGTGCTACTCTTCCTGAAGAAGTCGTAGTCATGCTTGAAGAACATTTGTCGAGCGATGTTCCTGCTGGATGATACTCCATCAAGCCTGTTGGCCCTTCTTGCCAAATTTCAAGATCTGTCCGCGGTTCCCGAATGCGTGAGGCAACAATTGGTGGCTGGTGCCAAGGCTGCTCTCTCAATGGTGTGATTGCACAGGCCTGACGTAGATGTCGCCGCCATTGCGTCTGGGCCACCAGCACCGCCAGCAGGTTCTAGTTGGAATATGGTGCCGCACTACCAGGTGGTGGACCACCCAGCAGAAGAGATCGTCGACTTCTTTGAGGAACAAACCAACATTCTTCTGCTGCCGTAGTAGCCTTTTTTGTATCCTGCACATAAGTGTACTTGTGTTGTAAAGTTCGTATAGGTCTTGTAAATAATTTATTGTCGTATGTGCACAAAGAGTTTTGTTAGCATGAAGTGCGTTGCACTATGCGAGTCCTTTTCGTTAGCCTGGCCATGTTTTATCTCAGTCCCTTGTCAACCTGTCAGGTGTGTTGCAGCTGGATTGAGGTTGTGTTTAAGGGTTTCGATTGATGTACCAGCTAATCAGGATATCGTGTTTTGGTTCGAAGAACAGATGTGTATAGGGTGGCGCAGCCCCCGAGTATATAAATTGAAAAAGTAAAGGAGAACACAGAGTTTTGGGGCACTTAGCTTTTATTTATTCGAAGAACAGTGCGAGGTACAATGTGTGGCTAAGTAGCCTTGGCTGAGTAGCCTTATTTGCAATGTAAAAGTAAAAATGACTAAGGCTAGAAGCGTCGTAGCTATGCGACGTTCCAGGGGTTGGAGTATGCGACTCCTGTCTCTAAATCTTGAAGGTGATAGGCGCCACCTAGGATTACTTCTGTAATCACGTACGGTCCTTCCTAGGGGGACTCGAGCTTGAGATGCCCCTGTTGCTTCAGTCGCAAGACCAAGTCACCTTCGACGAAGGATCTGGGGCGAAGCCTCCTACTGTGGTAGTTGCGCAGGTTCTGCTGGTAGATCGTGGATCTTTCTGCGGCGATTTCTCTTGCCTCGTCAAGGAGGTCGACGGAGTCTTCGAGTGCGAGGGATGACTCCTATTCGCTGTAGGCGACCATGCGTGGCGCTTTGTACCATACTTCGGTGGGTAGCACTGCCTCTGCTCCGTGCACCATAAAGAATGGCGTGTATCCCGTGGCGCTGTTTGGAGTTGTACGTAGGCTCTAGAGTACGGATTGCAGTTCATCCAGCCAGCAACCCACGGCTTGTTCGAGTGGTCGGAGGAGTCGCTTCTTGATGCCACTGCAGACGAGCCCGTTTGCCTTTTCCACCTGACCGTTGGTCTGTGGATGCGCTATTGAGCCGTAGCTGATGTTGATTCCTAGGTTATCACAGAATTCTTGGAACTCCTTGGATGTGAAGTTCGTCCCGTTGTCGGTGATGATGCTGTGTGGCACCCCGAAGCGGTAGACGATGGACTCAAAGAATTTGACTGTGCTGCGCGCGGATTGGTTGGTTACTGGCATGGCCTCAATCCACTTGGTGCATTTGTCGACTGCGACCAAGAGGTAGACGTAGCCTCCTCGCGAGGACCTTGGAAGCTTGCCGACCATGTCGAGCCCCCACTGTGCGAAGGGCTAGGCCAATGGGATTGGCCGTAGCTCTGCGCCTGGTGCGTGTGGCTTGTCCACGAATCGCTGGCAAGCATTGCACTTTTGGACTATGTCCTTGGCGTCGCGCATGGCCGTGGGCAAGTAAAATCCAGCTCGTAGAGCTTTGGCAACGAGGGCGCGACTGCCGACGTGGTGCCCGCAGGTCCCTTCATGGATGTCGAGGAGAACCGCTCTTCCGTCGGCCATGGAGACGCATCGTTGGAGTACTCCTATGATGCTGCGTTTATACAGTTCGCCGTTGATAACAGCGAATGCCTTGGATCGCCACGCGATGTGCCGTGCATCTGTCGGAGCATCCGGTAACCTCTTGCTGAGGAGGTACGTAATGTACGGCTGCGTCCAGGATTGCTCGATCATCATGATGCTCATTAGTCCCTTGAGCCCTGTGTCCAGCACCAAGTCATCGAGTGCCATTGGCTCATTGGGTGGCGTAGCGCCCGAGTCTGTTGCTGCGCTTGTTTTCTTCTCTGTGGCCTTTGGCTTGATGGAGCGTTCGCATATGCGCTCGAGAAATACCCCAGGTGGTATGGGGGCGCAGGTAGAGCCTATGTTGGCGAGTGCGTCTGCCTCTTCGTTGTTGTCGTGACCTACGTGTCGCAGCTCGCAACCATCGAAGTCTCCTTCGAGTGTATCTAGAGGTCGCGGTACGCGATCATGTTGTCGTTGAGTGCGTCGCACTCATGCATTGTTTGGTTGACGACCAACTTGGAGTCGCCATATATGATGAGCCTCTTGGTGCCGCAAGCTTTTGCCATCCTCATCCCGTGCAACAGGGCCTCGTATTGAGCCTCGTTGTTTGAGGCTGTGAACTGCATTCGCAGGATATACTTCAGCTTGTCCCCTTGAGGTGACGTCAGTATGACACCTGCGCCTGCTCCGTCTTTCCGCTTGGACCCATCGAAGTGCATTGTCCAGAGGTAGGACATATCTGGCTTGTCCGGGAGTTGGTTCTCCATCCAGTGCACGAGGAAGTCAGGGAGAACTTGCGACTTGATTGCGTCGCGCTTTTCATATGTGATGTCTCGTGGAGACAGTTCTATTCCCCAAAGCGCGACTCGCCCCGTGGCGTCAGGGTTATTGAGGATATGTCCCAACGGGGCGTCGCTGACTACCACGATTGGGTGTTCCTGGAAGTCGCTGGGCGGTCATAAAGACACCGTACGCCAGCTTCTGGTAGTGCGGGTACCGCTGTTTTGTTGGCGTGAGGACCTCGCTAAGGTAGTATATCGGGCGTTGTACGCCATGGACCTTGTTTTCCTCAGCCCGCTCGACGACGAGCACTGTCTGACCACCTGGTTGGTGGCGGAGATGTAGAACAACAGTGGTTCCCTTTCTTGTGGAGTCACCAGCACTAGCGAAGTGGATAGCAGGCGCTTGAGATCTTCGAATGCTTCTTGCACTTCATTGGTCCACTCGAATTTTTCAGCTTTGCGGAGGAGCTGGTAGAAGGGCAGTGCCTTTTCACCCATCCGACTGATAAATCAACTGAGGGCCGCGATTCATCCGGCCAGTTGCTGGATGCCTCTTATGTTCTTCGGCTTCTCCATGGCTAGTATGGCTTTTATCTTCTTCGGGTTCGCCTCGATTCCCCTCGCGGAGATGAGATACCCGAGTAGCTATCCAGATGGTACGCCGAAGGCGCATTTGTCCGGATTGAGTTTGATCCGGTAGCGGTCGAGGTTGGCGAAGGTTTCACGCAAATCGTCGATTAGAGAGGCTTCCTCCTTAGTCTTGATTACTATGTCGTCGACATAGACTTGGATGTTGCGACCCAGTTGTTCCTTGAGGCAAGCCTGCATGCACCGCTGGTAGGTGGCTCCCGCGTTTTTTAGCCCGAAGGGCATTGTGTTGTAGCAGAACACACCAAAGGGCATTGTAAACACTATTTTCTCCTGATCTTCCTCCTTCATGCGAATTTGGTTATAGCCTGAGTAGGCGTCGAGGAAGCAGAGGCGCTCGCATCCCGCAGTGGAGTCGATGATCTGGTCGATCCGTGGCAGCGGGAAGTGATCCTTTGGGCAGTGCTTGTTCAGAGAAGTGAAGTCCACGCACATCCGCAGGATATCCGTGTCCTTTTTTGGTACTAGCACCGTGTTGGCGAGCCAAGTGCTTTCCTTGATCTCGCGTATGAACTTGGCCTCAAGGAGTCTATTGATCTCCATTCCAACTTCCTACGCTCGTGGCTCAAACAATCGCCTAATTGTTTGCTTGACTGGCCTTGCGTCGGGGTTGACGTTGAGTGCGTGCTCGGCGAATTCCCTGGGAACTCCTGGCATGTCCGCAGGACACCAGGAAAAAAATTCCCAGTGCTCACGGAGGAATTCGACGAGCGCGAGTTCCTATGCAGGACTCAAGTTGTTGGCGATGAGGGCCGTCTTGGCAGGATCCGATGGATGGACCTGCACTTTCTTTGTATGCACAGATGAGTCGAAGGAGAGATTAGGTGAGCTTGGCCTGCTCAGGGGAGGCAGACTGTTGTCTGTCGTCTCCTTCAATCTCGCGAGTTCTTCCTGCATGCCAAAGGACTAGGAGATTTTGTTGAATTCCCTGTCGCAACTGTCAGATCGCTCAAAGCTCCCGTTGATCGTGATGACGCCGTTGGGACCTGGCATTTTCATCTGCAGGTAGGCGTAGTGGGGCACTGCCATGAACCTAGCGAACGCGACGCGCCCGAGGATGCAGTGGTACTGTGAGGGCCAGTCGACGACCTCGAAGTCAATGCGCTCGCGCCGGAAGTTCTTCGGCGTGCCGAAGATGACGTCGAGGTTGATTTTTCCCAGGGGGTATACGCCTTTCCCTGGGACGATGCCGTGGAACGTTGTGTCCGATGCCTCCAGGCAGGTTAGAGGGATCCTCATCTGTAGCATCCCAAATGTCTATCAATTGTAATGCTACTTGGTCTAGTAATATAATGGCTACTTCCTACAGATATTTGTTGCATCATAATTATATCATGCTCATGTCATCATGCCACCTTGCATTTGAGCATCATATAAAACCCTTTTCTTTTGGTTTCTTCTCTCATATGCATTATTAATTATATCTGCCTCTTGATATTGTATTTGGTTATTGATATATTGTTTAATGCCCAATTTGAGTTGGGGGCATATCTTTTATTCAACTCCATCACCTTTCTTTTCACCACCTTATAATTCCACCATCCCATTATCCATGAGCTTGTATTTCTTTTTATTTTGATATTTATTCTAGCTCATGTGGGTGGGGTGGATCTAATTCTATAAATTCTTTTGCTTGGCCTTTATTCCACTTCTTGGGAATGCATAAGAATAATGCCATATCATTATTATTGTTCCCACAAGGATAAATCATGGCATTAATTATTTGCATGGGCCATGCAAAAGTACCACCACCTTTAGCACCTTTGTTTTGCTCTTAGTCTTAGTGGATCTTTCTTTGTGGGAGTAACTCTATATCTTTTCACCTCCCCAGGATCCCAACAAAACCTTCACCATCATGCATGAACAAGTGGGATTTTTCCCTTTGATTTTAACACCCTTCTCTCTTTTTGGTGTTGTCCTCACCATCACCTTGTGTTCCACTACCAAACCCTCATCTCTTTTCCCTTTTCATTATATTGCAAAAACTTCCCAAAAAGGGTTAATTCTTGGGCTTGTTTAAATCTACAACAAAACAAAAATCAAATCAGTTAATTAAATAAAAAGAAAAAAGAAATAGAGAAAAGCCCAGCAGCAGCCCCTTCCTACCTAGTCGCAGCCCAGCAGCACATCCGGCCCGCCCTTCTTTTCCTCCTGGGCCACTTCTTCTCTTTCCTGGCCCGTACCTCTTCGCGATCAGGCTGACGCCCCCTCTGTTTCTCTTCTTCCCCCGTCTGACGCCGTCTTCTTCGCCCTTCCTGCGCGTAGACGGAAAGCGGCAGCGAGCAGGTGGCCGTCCTCCGCCGTCAGCTCACGCCATCTCCCCTCCTCTTATCCTCGCGCCGAGCCGCACCTTTTTCGCTAACCCTAGCTCCCTGCTCCGTTTCCCCTCTCTCTCTTCTCCGCGTGCCCGCCGCCAGTCAGAGCACCGCGACGCCATTGCCGCCCTAGCCGGTGACCGAGGCCTCGCCGGGGAGCACCGCCGTGGACCGTGGAGTCGATTCCGCCTACGTGGAGGAGCCGAACTCGCCCGCACCTGCCCCACGCCAGTGAACCGAGCACCACCGCCACGACCTCACCGTCCCCTCCGCTCCGGCCGTCCCGTCCTCTGATTTCCTGTGGAATCAGGCGAGGTGAGCGCCCCCTCTCTTTCCCTTCCCCTTTTCCTCCCCTACGCGTGCCGAGCGCCGCCCAATTTTGGCCCCGCCGGTGATCTGCCCCGCCGACGAGCAGACGAGGCCGGCGTTTCCCCTCTGTTCCCCGAGACGCCCTGTCCAGTATAGCCCGCCGCCGACAAACCTCCCTGAACGAGATCCGTAGCTGGAGCTCCCCTCTATCTTTTTCGTTTTTGCGACAAGGTCTATGTCGCCGTGGTTGCGTCACCATCCTTGCTGGAAAACCCTGCCGTCGTCAGGTTGTCGTCGCGAATTCAGAGAAGGCGTCAGATTCAGTCCAGAGCTCGGGCGGTGATTTTCCGAAAAGACCCCCCGCAACTTCTGTCGATCACGCCTAGGTCCTTCGCAGCCCAGCGGCCCCACGAGTCAGCCCCGTTGCAACTTTGCAAGAAAGCCCCCGCGTTTCGGAGTTTCTCAACCCGCGCTCCCCTGGATCGCCCACGTGTCAGTCGCCCGCTGGCCGCCCACGCGTGTGGCCCCATCATTGCCCAGCCCCACCAGTCAGTCTCAGTGGCTAGAAGAACCCGCGGTATAAAAAGCTTTAAGCGCGGATCTCGCCCAGTCAATAGCAGCCCACCTGTCTGTGACTGTGGCTGGGTCTGCCTGAGTAACAAAAGTAATTCCGTTTATCTGTTTTAATAAAACAAATTCAAAATGTTTAAATTCAAATTCAAATCAGATTTTAAATAACTTTCAAATTATAAATCCAAACAATACAAATAATATATGTTTTTGAATCAGAAAAATGTGAGGAATTCAAATCTGCTATTCAAAATATAATTTGAGCACTTTAAATTTTCGAGTTGATTAAAAATTACAAATAAATGCCCTTTTCCTAATAAATTAATAACTTTAATTCTATAACTCCAAATTTGACAAATAATATGTCTAAATCGATCAGCGCGACGAGCCCGTTCTATCTATGCAGTCCTTGTTCTGAATTGAAGCATGCATCCTGTCATTATTAAAAATCTGAACTGTTTATGACAATAAAACTTGGTTAAATAAATAATAAAATGCTTTATTCTTGTACCACACCTCACCCTTGCCATGCTACTTTAATGCCATGTAAATTGTGCATCATTCATCATGGCATGCTTGTTTGCTTGTCGCATTTTACTTCATATGCTTGTGCACTTTATTTATGTTGGTCCTTTTTTGTTTGGTTCTTCTTCGAATAGACGCCCAGCAGGAGAATTACCAGGAATCACATGAGTACAACCCAGATCCATCTCTCGCTTCAACTGAGCTGCCAGGCAAGCAATACCACATGCTTGCATACATATAGTACCTATTGCCTCTATCTTATTCTTGCATCATTGAGTCGCGATTGCATTAAATTGAATCCCAAGTACTGCATAGCCTTTATTTTTAAACCCCACCGAAGCTTGTTCCTCCATCCCATGAGCCATTACTACAGGAGTTGTTTGAGCCATGCGATTCGTAGAAAAACATGTGTAGGGTATGTGAGTGTCTGATGAATAAAGAGGTACCTAAACAACATAACCTGAGTAGTAATGGGATAACTAATGAAAGAGGCACCGGTGAGCAATATCTGCTATTTGGTTTTTCATGCTCACTTGTGTCCCGTAGGACCCCGAGTACTTGATTCCTGTTCCTTGACTATTCGCACTATCCACATCCGGGAGGCCTTATGGACCCCCCTAAGCCAGAGCTTGATTCATTCTTATTTCTTGGGGCCACAAAGTAGTTTGGGGCTTTATTACTATCCTGTACTTATGCCATGTTACTGCTTTATTAAGATTGTGCGTGGAGCACCTGTACTGTTTTGGATCATGGAATGTTTTCGCGGTATCGACAAGCCCAGTCACATTTTCGGGTTCCCCGTCGTTTACAGCCATTGACACAAACCCTGGGTCCGTCTCGGAGCCGGCCAACTTCGTCGTGGGTAGCTTAATGGGGTGGCCCCCTGAAATATTTCTGAATCCTGTGATTGCTTTGTCGTGAATGCCTCGTTGGGTTTTGAGTTGGTTTTTCCGAGGTTGATCGAGTGTGTGTTGCTATTCGTGCACCCCTGCAGGGTAAATCTTTCTGAAAGCCGTGTTTGCGGTTATGGACGACTTGGAGCACAGTTTCTCGATCATAGACAAGAATAACTAAAGTACCGCTTTTAATTTGACTAAGTACTTGACTAGTAAATAGTGCAATACTCATGGAATGGTTAATAAAACTGCCAACGGATGATGAGGGTTATTCGTCCGCTTCCTCGTTGGTAAGCGAGGAGGAGGATGGATCTGTTAATTATACTGTTATAACTGTTGTTCTTAATTAACGGACATCCGTCTATCATTGGTTAGGCGGATGGTTAGCGAGTATCTATAGACTTGTTAGCTATTATCTTTTGCTGCAATTGCGTCACCCCAGGTTGTGTCCCCTTTAGCGGCATAAAGACTTGCTGAGTACCCCTAGGGTCTCACACGATAAATTGTTTGATTCAGATGAACAAGTGTATTCGCAAGATGGATACTGGGTGGAGGAGACAGATGATGTTGGCAACGATCACTCGGTGTAGAGATTCCGGGAACGGGGATCCGTGAGATCTGTGGGCGGGATGTGTTTATTTATGTGGCATCTTATGCCGATTTGCTTCTTATCCGTACTCGGATCTTGTTTTCCGCTTCCGCCTGATACTCTGATGTTTGTTGTATGAGGAGCTATCCTAAATTATTATCTCTATCTAGGATATTTGAATCTTGCCGTATGGCGTTGCAATATTTCTATTTCTTTTAGATGGAATGGCTCTGAGGACTGTTGTATGTGGCTTGCATACATACTCATTTGTGTATGTAGTTGATCCCTTCGCCTGCCGATTACGCCGCTCGTTCTTATCCCGATGTTTTGAAAGTGGTTAGGACGGCCGAAAGGTCTACCGTGAGTGGCCCTAGGCCCCACCGTACTATTTTAACCATTTTCGTTCATCCAGGCATGTAACTAAGAGCGTAATTCACCGAGGTAGTTACAATTGGTATCAGAGCCATCCCGCGCTTCAGGGTCTCAGCCAAAATGGTCGTTGTCAGTCTAGCAAATATTTTTGGTAGTTATGTATACTAGGGAAAAACAAACGTGAGAGTAAGACTGCTTCCTTTTTTCTTCTTACCCACCCACCCACCCTTTTCTGGTAAGGAAGTGTAACGTTTTCAATCCTCTTCTAAAAATTCAAACTAGGATTCACATGTTCTGGGTTCCGTAGTACCATAGGTTGTGTGTCTGTGTGTGTGTGTGTGAATTCCTTGTCTATCTGTTGCATCCAAATGTTATCACTATCTGCCTTTTGGTTATCAACTATTGGTACATTCCATACCAACAGGCCTTTGTAAACCGACGCGATCTATTCTGATTTATTGTATACCGATGCGATCTATCTTACTTTTGTTATCCGACGTTATCTTGTTGGGGTGTTCTTTTTCTTAGTTACCAATCTTTAGGTTCATCTTAAGAAGAAGGTGTTGGGATATGTGTTTTACTGATTCATGTGCGGAGTAATGATTTGAGTGCGGGATGGAGTCGCGACCATACCACTACTTTTATCATTTGCTCTTGTATGTTGAACTAGTAGAGTTACTAAACTTGATTCGTGAAGTGGTTTTGCGCATATAGTGGTATTTTAATGCCGAAATTTGTGGAAAATTTTTCTTTGTTAGTTTGTGTACCACACTCCTTGTTCAGTCGTGTGCGTTATGCTTAATATCTTCTAGTTTCCTTGAACTTTGTTGATATTTTAATATCATCTCAGTGAATTGCATCCTTAATCTTGATTAATTCCATTTTGGAACTATTTTGGATTATTATCATTCTCCGTTATAGTACTAACTTGCGTTTTATATCAATCACAGGATGGCACCACCACGCCGTTCTGAGGAGGACATACCACCTGAACTTGGGGCTGCTTTAGCAAGTATTGCAAAAGCTTTGGGCACTATGCAGCAGAACCAGCAGCGCTTCGAAGAAAGCGTGAGGAGGAATGAGTTTGTTCCGCTACCTCCACCTCCCAAGCGAGGAGACATCAAGAGTTTTCTCAAGTTCAACCCACATCAATTTGAGGCGTCTGATCAGCCACTTGATGCGGATGATTGGCTGCGCGAAGTGTTAAGGTTGCTGATGACTGCGGATGTTCCCGACCAAGAGTGGGTCAAATGTGCCACTCACCTTCTGAAGGGAGATGCAGCTCTGTGGTGGGAAAATTACCTCAAGGCAGACCTCTCTGGTTTTCAGCCTACTTGGGAGCAATTCACTGGGGCTTTCAAAGAGCAATATCGGTCAGAAATTGTCATGGAAAGGATGAAGGAAGTGTTTCTCAACCTCAAGCAGGGCACTGACAATGTCAACACCTACAACAGAAACTTCATGAATCTTTCTCGTTATGGTGGCGATGAGATCTCTGATGACAAGAAGAAGCAAAAGAGGTTCTGGCAAGGCCTCAATGCTTCCATCAAATATGCAATCACTCATGCAAGGCCGGCGTCTTTTCTGGAACTCCAACACACAACTCTGCAGGAAGAAGCAAGTAGGCAAGTGTTCGAGGAGTCAAAGAAAGACAGCCGTGATACAACAAGCTCTTCTGCTATGACAGCTCCTTCTAAGCATTGTGTCTAGGTTCCTAACACCCCACCGTCGCTCCCGGCTCCACCAAGACCGTCAAGCTACACACCAAGGCCACCAAACTCCTTCACTGCGGCTCCCAGGGGCTACAACCACAACTACCCTGGAGCGCCTGGCGGAGTCCCTGGCTACGTTGCTCCACGTCCACCTGGTGCTTGCTATACTTGTGGAAACACTGGGCATCAGCACTGGAATTGTCCTATGAACAACAAAGCTCTTCCACCACCACCTCCAAGACATGTGGCAAGTGCTCCTATGATTCGTGCACCTCCACCTCGGGCTCTCAACATTAACACCAAGCCTGGGTCTACGGTTGCTCGTGCCAACTGTGTCAGCGTCGCTCAAGCTGAGCATGCATCTGGAGTTGTCATGGGTATGCTTCCTGTTACCTCAGTTCCTGCACGAGTTTTGTTTGATTCTGGTGCTTCACATTCTTTCGTTTCTCACAAATTTGCAAATGAGCATGAGCTTGTTATAGACCAGCTGGATAAAAAGTTAATGGTTCTTTCTCCCGGGGCAAGATTGTTATCTCCCAAGATCAGCCATGGCAATCATATTGTGATTGGTGGCTCTTCGTTTCTGGCTTCCTTAATTATTCTGGGCAATTCTGATATTGATGTTATCTTGGGCATGGATTGGTTAACAGCAAATGCAGCTGTGATTGATTGTGCTGAACGTTCGGTTTCTCTGAAAATTCCTGAAGGCCATATAGTCTATTCTCCAAGTCTGACTCCTGCAATTCAGCTTTATTCTTTGGCGGCTCTGAATGATGATGCTATGGAAGGTATTCAGAGTGTTCCTGTAGTCTGTGAGTTCCTAGATGTCTTTCCTGAAGAGTTGCCAGGTATGCTTCCGGATCGTGAGGTCGAGTTTGTCATTGAACTTGAACCTGGTATCGCTCATATCTCCAAGCGGCCTTATAAAATGGGTCCTGCTGAGTTGGCTGAACTCAAACGTCAGCTGGATGAACAAGAGAAGTTGGGCTTCATTCAGCACAGTACTTCTTCTTGGGGTAGTCCAACCATCTTTGTGAAGAAGCGAGACAAGACTGATAGACTTTGTGTTGACTATCGGGCCCTCAATGCTAAAACCATCAAGAATAAATATCCCCTTCCGCGGATTAATGATCTCTTCGATCAGCTAGCTAGAGCTGTGGTATTCTCTAAGCTTGATTTGAGAAGTGGTTATCATCAAATCAAGATTCGCAAGGAAGATGTTCCCAAAATAGCTTTCACCACCCGCTATGGCCTGTATGAGTACACGGTCATGTCTTTCGGTCTCACCAACGCACCTGCCACCTTCTCGAGGCTTATGAACTCGGTTTTCATGGAGTATCTTGATAAGTTCGTTGTGGTCTATCTGGATGACATTCTAGTCTATTATAAGTCAAAAGAAGAACATGAAGAACACCTTCGGTGTGTCCTAAACAAGCTTCATGAGAACCGCCTGTATGCAAAGTTCTCCAAGTGTGAATTCTGGCTGCCTCAAGTCACCTACCTTGGTCACGTCATCTCTGCCAAGGGCATTGCCGTCAACCCAGAAACTATTAAGACAATTATGGACTGGCTTCCACCCATAAATGTCAAAGAAGTCCGGAGTTTCCTTGGTTTGGCCAGTTACTGTCGTCGCTTCGTTCAAAACTTCTCAAAGATTTCGAAGCCTCTTACCGATCTCCTCAAGAAAGGCAAGAAATACCTTTGGACTCCTGCATGTCAAGCAAGCTTTGAAACACTCAAAGAGAAGCTCACTTCCACACCAGTCTTGGTTCCTCCAGATACATCAAAGCCTTTCCAGATTTTCTGTGACGCTTCATTGCAAGGATTGGGTGCGGTCCTTATGCAAGAAAAACAAGTTGTTGCTTATGCATCTCGTTAGTTGAAGACGCATGAGATCAACTATCCTACACATGACCTTGAACTCGCAGCAGTTGTCTTTGCTTTCAAAGTATGGAGGCATTACTTGCTTGGCAACCGTTGTGAGATCTTTTCGGATCACAAGAGTCTGAAGTATATCTTCACACAGCCTGATCTCAACCTTCGTCAAAGGAGGTGGATTGAAACAATCAATGATTTCGATTTGACAATCAACTACACTCCGGGCAAAGCCAATGTCATGGCCGATGCTCTCAGCCGAAAAGCTTATGTCAATAATCTCATGGTGGAAGAACAATAGCCTCTCTTGTGCGAGGAATTCCGCAAGCTAAACCTTGAAATTGTGGATCAAGGGTATCTTCTGAACCTTCTAGCAACACCTCTCTTGGAAGAAAAGGTCCGTTCCATTCAACTTGGTGATCCTTACACTAAAAAAGATCATCTCCAACATTCTACTTCCGAAGTATGAGTATTTCCACGTAGATGACCAAGGCACTCTTTTCTTTGAACACCGGATGTTTGTTCCGAACTACCCGGGTTTAAGAGAGCAAGTTCTCAAGGAGGCGCATGATTCGGTTCTTTCTATCCACCCTGGCAGCACTAAGATGTACATGGACTTGAAAACACAATATTGGTGGCCTGTATTGAAACGATATTGTGCCAAGTATGTCTCGGAGTGTGATGTTTGTCGTAGAGTTAAAGCTGTCCATCAAAAACCTTCCGGTCTTCTACAACCATTGAAGCCTCCGGAATGGAAATGGGAGAAAGTAGAGATGGACTTCATCACTAGTTTTCCAAGGTCGCAGAAGGGCAACAATGCAATCTTTGTTGTCATTGACAGGCTTTCCAAAGTAGCTCACTTCTTTCCAGTTAAGGAAACAATTTCTGCAATTTAGTTGGCTGAGCTCTATATCAACAGAATTGTCTCTCTGTATGGAGTTCCTCTTGAGATCAGTTCAGACCGTGGGAGCATCTTCATTCCAAGTTCTAGGGAAGTTTCCAAAATGCTTTGGGAACAAAATTAAACTTCAGCACAGCTTACCACCCTCAGTCGCAAGGACAAGTTGAAAGGATCAATCAGATTCTGGAAGATATGCTCCGTGCTTGCGTTATCTCTTTCGGCATGAAGTGGGAAGAATGTCTTCCTTATGCTGAATTCTCTTACAATAACAGTTTCCAGAAAAGTCTAAAGATGGCACCATTTGAGGCTCTCTATGGTCGCAAATGCAGAACTCTGATTGGTTGGTTGGGCGCAGGTGAAAGAATATTGTTTGGCCCCGACATTGTAACTCAAGCGGAAGAGAAAGTTCACATCATCCTTGAAAACCTGAAGATTGCTCAAAGTCGCCAGAAGAGCAATTATGACAGAAAACACACGGACATGGAGTATGTTCCTGGTGATCTCGTTTACCTTCGTGTCACTCCCATGAGAGGCACGCACCGCTTTGGTATCAAAGGAAAGCTGGCTCCTAGATACATCGGTCCTTTCAAAATTCGTGGAAGAAGAGGAGAAGTTGCTTATGCTCTTGAGCTCCCTGAAAAACTCAAGGTCCATGATGTTTTCCACATCTCCCAACTCAAGAAGTGCTTCAAGGATCTCGGAAGGACCGTGGACCATGAACTCATTAATCTACAAGAAGATCTGTCTTATCAAGAACACCCCATAAAAATTCTTGAAGTCGCAGAAAGAAGGACTCGCAACAAGTCCATCAAGTTCTGCAAGGTGCAGTGGTCGCACCATTCCGTTGATGAAGCCACTTGGGAACGTGAGGATGAGCTCCGTGCCAAGTATCCTACCCTCTTTGAGTCTTCTTCTTCTTCCTAGAATCTCGGGGCGAGATTCCTGTTTAGTGGGGGAGAGTTGTAGCATCCCAATTGTCTAACAATTGTAATGCTACTTGGTCTAGTAATATAATGGCGACTTCCTACAGATATTTGTTGCATCATAATTATATCATGCTCATGTCATCATGCCACCTTGCATTTGAGCATCATATAAAACCCTTTTCTTTTGGTTTCTTCTCTCATATGCATTATTAATTGTATCTGCCTCTTGATATTGTATTTGGTTATTGATATATTGTTTAATGCCCAAGTTGAGTTGGGGGCATATCTTTTATTCAACTCCATCACCTTTCTTTTCACCACCTTATAATTCCACCATCCCATTATCCATGAGCTTGTATTTCTTTTTCTTTTGATATTTATTCTAGCTCATGTGGGTGGGGTGGATCTAATTCTATAAATTCTTTTGCTTGGCCTTTATTCCACTTCTTGGGAATGCATAAGAATAATGCCATATCATTATTATTGTTCCCACAAGGATAAATCATGGCATTAATTATTTGCATGGGCCATGCAAAAGTACCACCACCTTTAGCACCTTTGTTTTGCTCTTAGTCTTAGTGGATCTTTCTTTGTGGGAGTAACTCTATCTCTTTTCACCTTCCCAGGATCCCAACAAAACCTTCACCATCATGCATGAACAAGTGGGATTTTTGCCTTTGATTTTAACACCCTTCTCTCTTTTTGGTGTTGTCCTCACCATCACCTTGTGTTCCACTACCAAACCCTCATCTCTTTTCCCTTCTCATCATATTGCAAAAACTTCCCAAAAAGGGTTAATTCTTGGGCTTGTTTAAATCTGCAACAAAACAAAAATCAAATCAGTTAATTAAATAAAAAGAAAAACGAAATAGAGAAAAGCCCAGCAGCAGCCCCTTCCTACCTAGTCGCAGCCCAGCAGCACATCCGGCCCGCTCTTCTTTTCCTCCTGGGCCACTTCTTCTCTTCCCCGGCCCGTACCTCTTCGCGATCAGGCCAACGCCCCCTCTGTTTCTCTTCTTCCCCCGTCTGACGCCGTCTTCTTCGCCCTTCCTGCGCGCAGACGGAAAGCGACAGCGAGCAGGTGGCCGTCCCCCGCCGTCAGCTCACGCCTCCCGCACGCCATCTCCCCTCCACTTATCCTCGCGCCGAGCCACACCTTTTTCGCTAACCCTAGCTCCCTGCTCCGTTTCCCCTCTCCCTCTTCTCCGTGTGCCCGCCGCCAGTCAGAGCACCGCGACGCCATTGCCGCCCTAGCCGGTGATTGAGGCCTCGCCGGGGAGCACCGCCGTGGACCGTGGAGTCGATTCCGCCTACGTGGAGGAGCCGAACTCGCCCGCACCTGCCCCACGCCAGTGAACCGAGCACCACCGCCGCGACCTCGCCGTCCCCTCCGCTCCGGCCGTCCCGTCCTCTGATTTCCTGTGGAATCAGGCGAGGTGAGCGCCCCTCTCTTTCCCTTCCCCTTTTCCTCCCCTACGCGTGCCGAGCGCCGCCCAATTTTGGCCCCGCCGGTGATCTGCCCCACCGACGAGCAGACGAGGCCGGCGTTTCCCCTGTGTTCCCCAAGACGCCCCGTCCAGTACAGCCCGCCGCCGACGAACCTCCCTGAACGAGATCCATAGCTGGAGCTCCCCTCTATCTTTTTCGTTTTTGCGACAAGGTCTATCTCGCTGTGGTTGCGTCGCCATCCTCGCTGGAAAACCCCGCCGTCGTCAGGTTGTCGTCGCGAATTCAGAGAAGGCGTCAGATTCAGTCCAGAGCTCGGGTGGCGATTTTCCGAAAAGACCCCCCGCGACTTCTGTCGATCACGCCTAGGTCCTTCGCAGCCCAGCGGCCCCACGAGTCAGCCCCGTTGCAACTTTGCAAGAAAGCCCCTGCGTTTCGGAGTTTCTCAACCCGCGCTCCCCTGGATCGCACACGTGTCAGTCGCCCGCTGGCCGCGCACGCGTGTGGCCCCATCATTGCCCAGCCCCACCAGCCAGTCTTAGTGGCTAGAAGAACCCGCGGTATAAAAAGCTTTGCGCGTGGATCTCGCCCAGTCAGTAGCGGCCCACCTGTTTGTGACTGTGGCTGGGTCTGCCTGAGTAACAAAAGTAATTCCGTTTATCTGTTTTAATAAAACAAATTCAAAATGTTTAAATTCAAATTCAAATCAGATCTTAAATAACTTTCAAATTATAAATCCAAACAATACAAATAATATATGTTTTTGAATCAGAAAAATGTGAGGAATTCAAATATGCTATTCAAAATATAATTTGAGCACTTTAAATTTTCGAGTTGATTAAAAATTACAAATAAATGCCCTTTTCCTAATAAATTAATAACTTTAATTCTATAACTCCAAATTTGACAAATAATATGTCTAAATCGATCAGCGCGATGAGCCCGTTCTATCTATGCAGTCCTTGTTCTGAATTGAAGCATGCATCCTGTCATTATTAAAAATCTGAACTGTTTATGACAATAAAACTTGGTTAAATAAATAATAAAATGCTTTATTCTTGTACCACACCTCACCCTTGCCATGCTACTTTAATGCCATGTAAATTGTGCATAATTCATCATGGCATGCTTGTTTGCTTGTCGCATTTTACTTCATATGCTTGTGCACTTTATTTATGTTGGCCCTTGTTTGTTTGGTTCTTCTTCGAATAGACGCCCAGCAGGAGAATTACCAGGAATCACATGAGTACTACCCAGATCCATCTCTCGCTTCAACTGAGCTGCCAGGCAAGCAATACCACATGCTTGCATACATATAGTACCTATTGCCTCTATCTTATTCTTGCATCATTGAGTCGCGATTGCATTAAATTGAATCCCAAGTACTGCATAGCCTTTATTTTTAAACCCCACCGAAGCTTGTTCCTCCATCCCATGAGCCATTACTACAGGAGTTGTTTGAGCCATGCGAGTTGTAGAAAAACATGTGTAGGGTATGTGAGTGTCTGATGAATAAAGAGGTACCTAAACAACATAACCTGAGTAGTAATGGGATAACTAATGAAAGAGGCACCGGTGAGCAATATCTGCTATTTGGTTTTTCATGCTCACTTATGTCCCGTAGGACCCCGAGTTCTTGATTCTTGTTCCTTGACTATTCGCACTATCCACATCCGGGAGGCCTTATGGACCCCCCTGAGCCAGAGCTTGATTCATTCTTATTTCTTGGGGCCACAAAGTAGTTTGGGGATTTATTACTATCCTGTACTTATGCCATGTTACTGCTTTATTAAGATTGTGCGTGGAGCACCTGTACTGTTTTGGATCGTGGAATGTTTTCGCGGTATCGACAAGCCTAGTCACATTTTCGGGTTCCCTGTCGTTTATAGCCATTGACACAAACCCTGGGTCCGTCTCGGAGCCGGCCAACTTCGTCGCGTGTAGCTTAATGGGGTGGCCCCCTAAAATATTTCTGAATCCTGTGATTTCTTTGTCGTGAATGCCTCGTTGGGTTTTGAGTTGGTTTTTCCGAGGTTGATCGAGTGTGTGTTGCTATTCGTGCACCCCTGCAGGGTAAATCTTTCTGAAAGCTGTGTCCATGGTTATGGACGACTTGGAGCACAGTTTCTCGATCATAGACAAGAATAACTAAAGTACCGCTTTTAATTTGACTAAGTACTTGACTAGTAAATAGTGCAATACTCATGGAATGGTTAATAAAACTGCCAACGGATGATGGGGGTTGTTCGTCCGCTTCCTCGTTGGTAAGCGAGGAGGAGGATGGATCTGTTAATTATACTGTTATAACTGTTGTTCTTAATTAACGGACATCCGTCTATCATTGGTTAGGCGGATGGTTAGCGAGTATCTATAGACTTGTTAGCTATTATCTTTTGTTGCAATTGCGTCACCCCAGGTTGTGTCCCCTTTAGCGGCATAAAGACTTGCTGAGTACCCCTAGGGTCTCACACGATAAATTGTTTGATTCAGATGAACAAGTGTATTCGCAAGATGGATACTGGGTGGAGGAGACAGATGATGTTGGCAACGATCACTCGGTGTAGAGATTCCGGGAACGGGGATCCGTGAGATCTGTGGGCGGGATGTGTTTATTTATGTGGCATCTTATGCCGATTTGCTTCTTATCCGTACTCGGATCTTGTTTTCCGCTTCCGCCTGATACTCTGATGTTTGTTGTATGAGGAGCTATCCTAAATTATTATCTCTATCTAGGATATTTGAATCTTGCCGTATGGCGTTGCAATATTTCTATTTTTCTTTTAGATGGAATGGCTCTGAGGACTGTTGTATGTGGCTTGCATACATACTCATTTGTGTATGTAGTTGATCCCTTCGCCTGCCGATTACGCCGCTCGTTCTTATCCCGATGTTTTGAAAGTGGTTAGGACGGCCGAAAGGTCTACCGTGAGTGGCCCTAGACCCCACCGTACTATTTTAACCATTTTCGTTCATCCAGGCATGTAACTAAGAGCGTAATTCACCGAGGTAGTTACAATTGGTATCAGAGCCATCCCGCGCTTCAGGGTCTCAGCCAAAATGGTCGTTGTCAGTCTAGCAAATATTTTTGGTAGTTATGTATACTAGGGAAAAACAAACGTGAGAGTAAGACTACTTCCATTTTTCTTCTTACCCACCCACCCACCCTTTTCTGGTAAGGAAGTGTAACGTTTTCAATCCTCTTCTAAAAATTCAAACTAGGATTCACATGTTCTGGGTTCCGTAGTACCATAGGTTGTGTGTCTGTGTGTGTGTGTGAATTCCTTGTCTATCTATTGCATCCAAATGTTATCACTATCTGCCTTTTGGTTATCAACTGTTGGTACATTCCTTGTCTAGGATATTTGAATCTTGCCGTATGGCGTTGCAATATTTCTATTTCTTTTAGATGGAATGGCTCTGAGGACTGTTGTATGTGGCTTGCATACATACTCATTTGTGTATGTAGTTGATCCCTTCGCCTGCCGATTACGCCGCTCGTTCTTGTCCCGATGTTCTGAAAGTGGTTAGGACGGCCGAAAGGTCTACCGTGAGTGGCCCTAGGCCCCACCGTACTATTTTAACCATTTTTGTTCATCCAGGCATGTAACTAAGAGCGTAATTCACCGAGGTAGTTACATCATCGCTCGCAAGGTACTCGCGAAAATGAGGTTGATGCCGCTTCCGCCGTCCATGAAGATGCGACTCATGTCGAAACCTCCAATTTGCGCCTCGAGTACGAGGGGGCAATGACCTGGACGAGGTATCTGAGGCGGGTGGTCGCGTTTTTCGAAGGTGATGCATGACTCGCTCCCACTGAGGTATTCAGTGGTGGATGGTGGCGAGTGCGTGGCCAAGTTGACTTGGCGAGTGATGGCCTTCTGCACCCTATTGGAGGGGCGTCCTTTTTGGATCATCATGGTACCCATGGCCCGTGGGTACGGTTCTCCTCCGTGGTGTTGGTTCGGTGCGGCTCCGTTCGAGGGTGGCCCAGGTGGTGGTGGTGGTGCGCCATGTGCCACGGCGCCTGGAGCGGCTCCGTAGCCTCTTTCGACTACATTGCGGTTCATTCGAACCAATCCCTCGTGTAGCTTGAGGAACTCGCAGCAGTCTTTGAGGAGGTGGCTGGACTTTCTCTTGCCATCATGCTTGTCGATGTAGAAGTGTACCGTGCATGGCCCGGATAGCTTGTCCTCGATGGAGGTCGCCAGTGCCTCATCGCGAGTGCGGTGTTGCCATACTTGCCTGGTTTTCCCGGAGTCGCGGTATCTGCCGCTACGGTATCCGCTGTTGCGGTTATCGTCGCGTCTATCAGCGTAGCCGGCTGCGACCATGTTAACGTCGTCGCGATCATCGTAGATGCGCATGCGACGCTTGCCTCGGCGGTCGCATCTGCGTTCGAGTTCTACCTCCTCGTCGGAGTGAGCGCGATTCTTTACCGAATCTTCTCCATCGGCCCACCGATTCATGATCTCCATCAGGTGGTCGATGGTTTGGGGCTTTGAGCGGCCCAGCTCCTCCCTGAGTTCTAGGCGGCAGACACCACCATTGAATGCATCCATTGCGCGGTCTTCCGAGATGTTCTCCGCGGAGTTCTTGATGATGGACCACCTCTGGATATAGGAGCGCAGCGATTCGCCAGATCTTTGTTGGCAGCATCTTAGCTCTTCGATTGATGCGGGCTGTTTATACGTGCCCTTAAAGTTACGCACGAAGTTGTAAACCAGCTCATCCCAACTGTGAATGGATTCGCGTGGGAGGTTATTCAGCCATGCCCGAGCGGCGCCCTGCAGCTATAGCTACAAGCATTGCATGGCAGTGCTTCGACTGCCTCCGTGGAGTCTAACAGAGGAGATGTGGTCCTCCAGCCAGATCTTGGGGTCCTGTAGACCGTCAAATTTCGGGTTCTCCGATGGGAGTTTAAACCCTTTAGGCATTCGCTTTTTCCTAATTGATCTACTGAAGCATCTTGCGCCGCAGAGCTCCCCATCTTCTTCTTCCGTGTCAGTCGACCGAGCACGGCGTGCCCTTGATTTGTCGATCTTGCGCTGCGTGAGGTCGTCGCGCGCATCGTAGTCACGGTCGTGTCGTCGTGAGCGGCGGCGCCGAGACAGGTCGTGACTGTCATCCCTGGATGAGGGCGAGGAGTGGCGCTTTGCTAGCGCTTTGCCCTTTTTGGGGTCTAGTGTTGGCTCCTTGTCGAGGGCGGCCTCAATTAATCCCAAGCTCGCGATCGTAGATCGGTGCATGGCAGTTCGGGGATCTCTAGCTGGCGGCTGGTTATTGAGGAGGTACATGGTGGCTGCCGTCACCGCAGCCTGCGGCATCCTGGGGACCACGTTGCCCCTCGTGTTGACTATCATAGAGCCGAAGTCAAGGACTTTCGCGGCCTCTATGCGTTCTTGCTCGGTAAGATGAGCCATCCGCGATTGCCTCTTCTTGGCGAGGTACTCGTTGCCCCTTGAGGAGGATCCTCCGTAGGAGGAGAGCCCAGCGCGATGAAGGCTCGATTCGTCCGCTGCCTTTTTACGCGCCTCAAGTTGCGCGATTGTTTGCACTTGGTGCTTGAATTCTTCCTTCAGGAGCCAGTGGTAGCCCATCAGCAGTTCTTGCAGGGACCCGAAGGGTAGGGGAGTGCCTCATAATGCTTCGCGGCAGCGATCCCACTCTTGCTCGTTGAGCTTGATTACGACGCGTTCGCCGGTTTGCTCATTGATTATGCTGGGAGGTTCGGCCGCTCCTCCGTTGTTGATGGGGGCGCGATTGCCGCCATTACCCTCATTGCCATCATTGCCACCGTTACCAGCATTGGGTGGATCGGTGCCATTGCCAGGGTTGCCACCGTTGTCGCGATTGGCAGAGGTGTCGCCTGCATTGATGACGGCGCACATGAAGTGATTAGGGAAGCTGTTGCTTCCACAACTCTCAGATCCGGAACTGTAGGTTCCATCTTTAGTGGCCAGATCACTCAGATCAGAATCACAACTGCTGTCGCTGACCGTGTTTTCAACTATCGTCGGGGCGTTGAGCTCGCTGAGGGTGCCGATCGATGGAGGGAACCATGATGCTGGGGCAATTGCCGGTGCTGTCGGCTGATCAGGCATGCGAAGCGTGCCCATCTGACCAACTTGGAAGTGGAAGCTCCCAATCGCCAGGCTGATTCCGTTGCCCACGGACTCGAAGGCCGGGTGGGTGGCCGGCGTGTGGACAGTGAAGTCAAACGTGCCGAAGAGCTGGCGAATCTTCGCTGTTGCGGAGTTGTAGATCGCAGTTGATGGGGCCGAAGAAGCTGCAACATCAGCACTCCCAATTCCCACAGACGGCGCCAATTGACGAGGGTTTAACTCATCAATGCCCATTGTTATGGACTTGGGTTTTGGAGAAGGAGGGAGCGCTGGAGATATCTATCGGCTAGCAAACAAGCACACAGGGGACAAAGATTTACCCAGGTTCAGGCCTCGTAGTGGTCCCTACTCCTGCTTGTCTTCTCGTGGAATTATCGAAGGAGTCAAAAGTTACAATGGTGCGCAGATGCAATCTGGCGAGGGTTGATGAAAACTAGGGTTGCGTGTCTCTTCCTCGCCGCCCCTCCTAGCCCTTATATAGATAGGCTAGGTCTCGGATAGCAGTTCGAGTCGGTTACAAGATAGGGTTTTTTCCCTTCAAACTTTCTATTTTTAACTTCTTCTTGTTCTTCAAGCAATCGAGAGTCTGTAGGCTACTCGAGTCCCTTGTTTGGGCCTTGGCGACACCGTGGGCGCGTACGTATTTGGACCGTATATACCAAGCTCGAGTACCTGTAGGGTATACCCATGTCAGAGGGGGTCCAACCAATT
The DNA here is from genome assembly GCA_910589775.1 of Avena eriantha. Classification (NCBI taxonomy): domain Eukaryota; kingdom Viridiplantae; phylum Streptophyta; class Magnoliopsida; order Poales; family Poaceae; genus Avena; species Avena eriantha. The sequence continues at coordinate 338,003,278 of OU342746.1, forward strand.
TATTCAGCAAACTAAGCAAACAAAGCAAACTAAAACCAAAACCAAAACGGAAAAAAAGACGCTCCAAGGACAACACAACTGTGCATGAAACAATAAAAATGAAGCGTTTGGAAGGAACCTGGGATTTTTATTGATGAAGAAGGGCAAGGCATCCCCAAGCTTTGACGCTTGTACTTCTTGGATGTTTCTTGGGGTGACACGCGTGGCATCCCCAAGCTTGAGCTTTAGTCCATCCTTCATCTCATTACACAAATTTTTACGGTGAAGCACAAAAATCTGTTTCGGGACATCAACTTTCCCAATCATTACTTCTCTCTCATTAGAGGTTACTCTTGGCACACAAAACAAATAAAAAGGATAAGGAGCGATTATTACTGAATTAATAACTTCCAAGACTCATCTAAAACTTTTGGGTTATCTCCTAATAAGTACTTTTCTTTAACGCCTTTAAGTTAGGCATAAGAAGCAAGAAAAAGGATCAAGTGTTCTCAAATGAAGAAGCATTAAGATTAATACCAAAAATATCTTCAACAAGGCAAGGTATCTCATCCAAATAAGTTCTAGAGGATCCTCTCACAACTCTCTTGGGTTCACTATTTTCATCAAACGGGTTTTCGGGAACAGTCCAATCAAAATTCTTTTCTATTGCTACAAGTTTAAAAGGTATTGGTATCTTAATTTTCTCGCCATTAGGTTCAGTTTTGTTCATCTTTTCTCGTGTACCAACAACATCTACACATGAGCCTAGCATATTGAAACGTTCAAAGACTTTTCTAGCTTCCTTGGCAACATCATAGAATTCCTTAAGCAAAGTTTCTAGAATAAAATCCCTCTTTTGAGGGTCCTCAATTTCTTTAAGTTTAAGAAACATTAATTGCATTAAGGGGTTAAGGTTAACAAACCTAGCTTCCAACATGTGAACTAAAGAAGCTTCAGCAATTTCATAGTTTGGAGCAAGTTCTACAAGGGATCTATCCTCAATATCCTCATGTTTACTAACATGCTTAAAGAATTCTTCATTATTATCTTTTCCAATTATAGAGCCACTATCTGTTGAAAGGTCTTTCAGGGTGAATTTAGGGATCAACATGGTGAGCTAAGGAAGATGCAACAACTATAGAAAGACTTAATATATTTTTAATGTTTTTAATAAAGAAAGCAAACTTGTAAAACTAATTTTTGTGTGTTTTTGATAAAGAAACAAGCAAACAAAGAAAAAAGTAAACTAAGCAAAACAAAAACAACAAAGTAAAGAGATCGGTTATGAGGGACTCCCCTTGTGAAGATGTCCTTGACTCCCTGACAACGGTGCCATAAAAATAGCTTGATGACCCAAAATATATCGAGCTCGTTGGGGAACCCCAAGAGAAAGGTATGATGAGCACAGCAGCAAGTTTTCCCTCAGTTATGAAACCAAGGTTTAATCGAACCAGTAGGTGCAAGGAAACACCCCAAAGGTGTTGCTAGCTAAACTTTGGCAGGATGCACTACCGGTGCCAGCATCAACGTTGAGACCTGCACAACACAACCACAGAACTCTGCCCCAACTTGCGATGAGGTTGTCAATCTCACCGGTTTTGCTGAAAACAAATGATTAAACGTATCGAGTGGAAGAAAGTAATAGTTTGCAGAAAGTAAACACAAAGCAGTAAACAGTTGATTGTAGATTGATGGTAAAAGAAAGGACCGGGGTCCACAGTTCACTAGAGGTGGCTCTCCTTAAGATAGATGACATGTTGGGTGAACAAATTACAGCGGGGCAATTGACAAACATCGAGAAAGCATACAAGCATATACTACTCATTTTGACTCCTTTGAGATTCTATTGGGCATTACAACATTATACATAGACCGTAACCCAACTGCATCTATGACTAATAATCCACCTTCAGGTTATCATCCGAACCCCCTCTAGTATTAAGTTGCAAGCAACAGATAATTGCATTATGCATTGCGTGTAAAGTAAACAATACGGTTGTTCTATGAAAAAGGATTATTGTTTTCTCCCTAGTAGCAACAACACATCTAGTACCTTAGAGATTTCTGTCACTTCTCCAGATTACTAGAGGCATGAACCCACTATCGAGCATAAATACTAACTCTCGGAGTTACTAGCATCTACTTGGCCAAGATAGCTACTAACAACGGAAAGCATGCAAGATCACAAATAACAAAACATGATAGAATCAACAATCAATCTGAAATAGCATCTCAATATCCATCGGATCCCCTCAAACACAACATGTATGAATTACAAATAGATGATCTTGATCATGAATGGAGCTCACAAGATCTAAACATGATAGCACAAAGGAGGAGAACCAGCCATTCTACTACATGGACCCGTAGTCTAGAGATGAGCTACTCACGCATCACACTAGAGGCTTGCATGATGATGAAGAAGGCCTCCAAGGTGAATTCCCCTCTCCGGCAGGGTGCCGGGAAGAGCTTCGAATCCCTCCCGATCTAGGGATGGAGATGACGGTGGCTACATACTGTTTCATGGATTTTTGATCGGGTTCTTAGGGTTTCTGTATCGGAGGCAACTTATAGGCAGAAGGATAGACCGAGGGGGTGCCTGGGGCGGCCAGACCATCCCCTGGCGCGGGCCAAGCCTGGCCGCGCGGCTAGGTGGTGTGGCCGGGCCTCAGCCCCTCTCCGTCTCGTATTCTGGCTCCAGGTGTCCCTCGGTGAAAAACTGACTTTGGCTTTTGTCCCGTCCAATTTCGAGAATATTCATTTTCTGACTTTTCTGGAACCAAAAACAGCAGAAAACAGGTAGCTGGCACTGTGACTCTTGTTAATAGGTTAGTCGAAAAAATCATATGAAAAGTACTGCAAAGTATGGACAAAACATAAGAAAGTAGATAAAACCAAGCATGTAACATCAAAAATTATGGATACGTTAGCAATGTATCAGTCAATCAATATGATTTAGTATATTATGACCATATCTGTGACATAAATTTAGTATATTATGAAAATAAATTTTAAGATGGATCTAGCTAGTGAAAGTAAAATTATGTCCTAAGTCAAACTATTATAATTTGACATTATGAATTTTACCATTTTCTTCTATGAAGTTGGTCAATCTTAAGAAAGTTTGAATACTAAAAAGGGACCCTTTGGTCCCGGTTCATGCCATGAACCGGGACCAATGCCTCGAGATGAACCGGGACCGATGTGTGGTGGCATGAACCGGGACCGATGTCTGGCATTGGTTCCAAATTGTTATTAGAACCGGGATCAATGGCTTTTGGGACTGGACCAAATACCCTTTTTCTACTAGTGAATTAAGACAAAGCTAATGGTTCTTGAAGAAATGCATGTCGACGCTGGAACAAGAAGTGGTGCGAGCACATGAATCGAGGGCCAACTCAGGAGCGTCAAGCTTTATAGTTTTACCACTTGATAGATGACTCAAGAATGAGAAATTTCCAAACAGAGAATTGGTATTTGCTTATCTTTCCCTCTCAAAATAGATGTCTCAGAGTAGTCTTTCAGCCCAGATCTCACTTTAAAGAAACAGTATATGCACCGTGAAAACGTAGAACCTTAGGCCAGTATAATTGCTAACCATCAAATATAATCCGTGCTTGTTAATGTAAGTACTAATTTATCTTGAATTGACCTGGAAAAGAGTCAGGTTTCAGGTTCAGACTTCTGAATTGTGCTACTTATGTTTAACTATCATTACTTCACTATATGCTTGGTTAGCATAAAGAATACGTTTGGAAAACAAGAACCACAAAGCATGCAGCAAAACAAATGCTAAATGACACAACCTACACAGATTCAATAATCCACCCAGTTTCCTGAGTAATTTGTTCTTTGTATTATGCCTGATATCTCTGTACTCTCTGAATATGGCTTTAGTTGCACTAATCTCCCTTTACAATTGGTAGAACGTACGCCACAGTATATTTCGAGAGCAAAAAATGAACGAACAATACTACGAGCAAAACCGACACCTAGAAAATATGCTCTCCACACAAAGGATGCAGATCCAGATATTTCAAAGATAAATTCAGTAACCAGTCCTTTTAATTATTCGCAAATCAATTATTCGAGATTTGCAGCTCTTACTCGGTAGCACGAATAAGTACTCCTAAAGAAAGAAAGAATCGGCGGCTAACTATTGGTCATGTGATCCTTCTTGGTAATTTTCCACCGCACGCTCGAGGAGATTACCGGGAGGAAATCTAACGTTTGTCGATGACGATCCATCCAATTTCCAAGAATGAAAGAACCCACTCGATCGATGGAATCGCAGTTTAGGCGATCTTGGGGAAGCCTCCTCCGGCCAACATGACCTTGAACTCCTCGAAGTTGATGAGGCCGTCGCCGTTCTTGTCGACGGCCTCGATCATGCGGCGGCACTGGCTGACGGTGGCCTTCTCGCCGAGGCTGTGGAGGACGCGCGCGAGCTCGGTGGCGGAGATGGCGCCGCTGCCGTCGGCGTCGAAGACCTTGAAGGCGAGGCGGAGGTCCTCCTCGACGGCGGCGGCGTCCCCGCACACGGTGGCGTTGAGCGTCGCGAACTCGTCGAGGCTGATGAAGCCGTCGCTGTCCGCGTCCGCCTCGGCCATCACGCGGGAGAGCTCGTCGTCGGTGGCCGCGTGGCCCACGCTCTCGAACATCGCCGCCAGCTCCGGCCGCGAGATCCTGCCGTCGCCGTTCGCGTCGAACTTGCGGAAGACACGGTCCATCTCCTCCTCCGCCGTCCGCGCCGGGGACCCCGGGTAGTACGCGGCCTGATCCTCCTGGTTCTGCTGCGGCGGCGGCGGCGGGGAAGAGGACCGCGACTTGCAGTGGAACAGGGAAGGCATCATCTTGCCCATGGTGGCGCTGCGGCTCTGCTCTTTACCTAGGCTTGCACGGGTCCTCTGCTTTGGGTTTGGCTACCGAATCTATTTTTCTCTCTCGATTGTGGTTTGGTTCGCTGTGCTCGCCGGTGGTTCGTCTGAGAGGGTATCCAAAGGTATAATAGGCCTATACCCCAGCTTGCTCCTCAGCGATTAGGGCATATGGGCAGTTAGATCAAGCTCCTAGGGTGGATCTGGACCGTGGATTCTCGTTTAGCCTTATTTAACCTCGTCGCTTGGTTTGCTGCGGGCACTCGTAGTTCTACACAGATGTGTTTGCCCGCACACTACTACACACTACTAATGTGTTGATTGTTTCAGGCCCGCTTATTACCTTCTATATTTTTCACTTTGAGGTGATTTAGCTTGGGACCTTGGGTTGTAGAGCCAGATTGGAGACGCTTAATTTGCCCTCGCTCCTGCCATATCAATCCCTGATTCACCCACGCCAGCCTCACGGGAGAAAACCCTAGCCGCCTCCTACACCCGCGCCCTCCCTCTCCTCGATCTCCTCCGGCCGCCCGGCTTCACCTTATCCAGCCCCGTTCGGTAGCAGCGCCGCCTCGCGCCAGCGCGGGACGCGCCAGCGCGCGCACGCGAGGGACGGGCGTGGGGGTGCACGGGCGCAGCCGGACGTCGGTGGAGCTTGCAGTGGTGGCGCGGCAGAGGCGGAGGCATGGCGCGGCCGCGGTGGGAGTCTCGCGGGAGAGCTTGCTGCGGGCGATGGGAGCGGCACGGCGAGGGAGGACGACGCAGGCGGGCACGCGGAGGCGCAGGGATGCGCGCGCGGCGGCGGGCGCGGGCTCGCAGTCTTGCTCGCGGCAGACGAAGGTGTTACAGCGGCGAGGACATGCGCACGAGAGCGGACGGGAAGGAGGCGCGCGCGGGCGCAGCGCATGGGCGGGAGGAGGACGGGCGAAGGTGCTGCTCCTGGGGAGAGGCGCACGCACGGGCAGAGGTCGCCGACACGCAAGGGCACACGCGAGCGCGAGCGCGCGGAGCCTGCTGCAGGGAGGAGAAGGTCGCCTGGGCGCGATGGGTGAGGGAGAGCTTGGGCGCGCACTGCCATGGCGGCGGACGGATGGGCCGTGCTGCCACAGGTTTGGGTGCGGGAGGCTGCCGGAGGCGCACGTGGTCGTGCGGCTGAGCGGCCGAGCCGCGGACGGCGCGAAGCCGCCTGGCAAGGAGGATGCGGGCAGCGGCTACCACCCTGGGACCATCGCCGTCGTGCTCGCGTCGAGGCGGCATGGGAAGTCGATTTGAGGAATACAGGTCCCCACACTCTCTACCTCTCTCTCTAATTTCTGGTACGTGCCTGCTATGGTTTCCATTTTCTGTCTATGCATATAAGGTGTTTGAGAAAAATACAATCAAGTTTCTTTCAATAGATTCTATTCTTATTGACATGAATCTTCTTATCGAGGCTAGCAAATGAGAAACCAACGTCACATGCAAATTTCAGTATCCTCTAATGTTTCTAAAATTTGTTAATTCCTTCTGTAGCTACAACTTGCACGGTAAGAATAATCAGGTATATGTCATGCTTGTGTGATTTATTTGTGACTGAAACTTTTCAAGTTGTGTTCAGTCACCCATTTTTTGATTGTATTATTGTCTCACCTTGGTCATTTTCTTTCTAGCGTTTTGAGAAGGGTGATCTCTACAATGGTTGTACTAAAATGAAGTTTGCCGTGTAGCTGAGCTGATGTCTTTGCTAGTGTGCACTCATTGAAGGATCTTATCTGGCCTGGCTAGATACCTGGGATTGGTTCTACTTGAAGTGAAGGGAAAAACTACAAAAACAAGTATTTCTCCCGGTTTCAGTCAGAATCATCTTTTTGAGCTTATCGTTTGGTATCCATACATCACTTTGTTGTACTTATCCTTAATCCACCCTGGCTTCACTACTCTTGTGGATGTGTTGTAGTTTCTTCTTCAAATACCCTTATTTTTACTATAATGGATTATGGTGCTTTAATATGTCTAAGGTTTGTATATTGTATACAGGTGAAAGTGCCAACAAAATTATACAGATAATAAAACCATGTTGTCATTGGAATATATAAATATACTCTTTTTAGAGTGTGGTATGCTAGAACCGTCATTCATTTTAATTATTTTTGGTATTTCTATCTAACTAATGAGATTGCATATTCTTATGATTTTGGCAAAATGCTACTTCTGCTAGACTTGTAATCCAGTTTCCCATGGTTCTTGGCATTGTATTTCTGATTGTGGTAAATGAATCCTGTATTTTTGTTGCCATCAAGAGGGTTACGTGGCCAAGGGTGTCTATCGTTTTAGCAGAATTTATTTTCTGTAAGTACTTCTCGAAGAGTAATCAGCCTGCTGTATGTTCTAACATGACGCGCTAACTTCCTTGGTTAATTTTGCACAGTAGCTTTGTAAGCAACAAGTACTCCAGGTCAGCTGATCTCTTCACCCCGACTTCTTATTCTCTTCGTACTACTTCGAGACTTCGATTCCCGTGTTCATATCTACAATCAGCTAGGTATAGCCTGATCTCGGCTGCTTTATCCATAGAGAAGGCTTCGGTAATAGATCGATTGTAATTTTCAGCCCCTCCAGTTGAGAGACTACTAACATTGTGCTAGAAGTCATGTATGCAGGGTTGTAGGTCTGCCTACTGGCTTGGAGAACATTTAGTTGAAACTGTTTCTAGGTGCAGTGGACTATAGCAGCATGGTCAGGACTGATTTAGAAAACTTAGTTAGCAAGATCTAAAGAAATGCTGAAATGCCAAGCAAACTACAGATGATATTTTGGTATGAAGATGTTTTAGATCTTCTAAGCCTTTTATTTCCAATTGATGCATGTCTCTTAAACGCTATATGAATAGTGTGCCCTACTGGCTAGATTACTTTCCTCCCTTTGCTGTCACCATACCATGTACATATGTGACATTCTTTAAAGTTTATGTTCAAGTGGAAGAACTAATTAATCAAAAATTAGACTTATGCAAGCATAGATAATCAGTACTTTTTTTCCCGGTTGATAGACTTTTATATTGTGGCCATGGTCCTCAGCGTCAACAATAAGTTCAACCGAAGATGCAAGGATTTCAGTTAGGTGACGGGACCCAACGGCTGCTTTCCATGGACAACTCCTCCATGTTTGAGTATATAACGAGGTATTTCTTGCTTGGTATATTAGCTAATTGGTTAAATTTTGTACCTAGCTAGCACATTTAATCCATTCCCTGATTACCTTTTGTATCTTACATGCAGATGTCACCGAAAGCGCCTCTTTGTCAAAACAGTAACCATATTGAAATCATGGAGCCCAAGTATGTATTGCATAACAACATGCGCACATAAGGTGGGGGCACACTTCCGCTATTTATTCACTCGTTGTAGAATAATGTTGGTGCTTGGGTTTTGTCATTATTGGTTTTGAGCAGTGAGAAGAACTTTCTCATGCATCTTTCGTGCATATGTCTCCATGATGCACGCACCCTGTTTGTACCAGTCTTCTTCTTGCTTAGTTGGTGGCAGTCAAATAGGCCAAGCGTTGTTTCTCTAGAGTAGGGCTCTTTAGTTAGCTTTAGTTATGAAGCTGCTAAACCTTTATTTTCTGCACAAGACTCTTTGGTTTCATTTGCTTCAATGGAACCAGGGAGAAAATCCCTTTCAGTCTAAAAAAAATCTCAAATTTGAAGCAAATCTTCCGAGTGGGAAGTTGACCATGGTTTCTGTTTGTTTAGGCATCTCTCCTTTTTGTGTATGAACATATCCTAGCTAGGCTAGCAAAGCCTTTCATGGATTCATTGCAAGAGAGTGGTTTACTACCTTAAGAACACTTTGTTGCTAGAAGAAGGGCTACCTTCTTGGTTTATGTGAGACCTCAAATATATTTTATCAGCTGTCATCACTAGAAAACTATTATGATAAAAATCATTGTAGTTTATGATTAGTCATGTTAAGTTCCGATAATCATAGTGGCCTTCTGTAAAATGGTATTGTTCTCTTGATTTCAACTAAACGAGACCCCTTCCTTTTGTCTGTATAACGATCACATGCATATATATTTAAATTTGTTGCTTTTGCTGATTATTTGCTAATAATATCTTCTTGCAGACCATACGACCATTAGTGATATAAGTTGGCATGTGAGGCGTTGGCATCGACATCAGTGATAGAAACTTTCTTCCCAGGTTTGCCTTGACTTCCGATTTTATATATGTTATATCTCAAACCTTGCCATCTAGGATTTCTGGAGGTTTAGTTTTTTATTACTTGCTTGCCGACTAATAATAATGGTCCCTTCATTTTGTTGCTTTTGGCAAGATATTTTTTCTTTCTTGTATGTACCTTTTAAGTTAACTATCTATTCCATCTTTTCATTTCTTTTTGTTGCTTGGTTTTTTATACACCATCTACTGTTAGAAATAGTGGCTTTATTTCCAAGATGATTCTGCAATCTCACATTATGTATTAATAATAATCCTACCTATGTTTATGTCTAAAGATATAAAAAATAAAAAAGCTTCATGGTGCCCTATAAAAGGAATCATCACTCATCATATGTACAATTTGAGCCTTCAAATTTTTGTTTCCGAAGCACCACATTCAAGCAAAAAAATTATTTAAGAATGTGATGGACTCCCTTTGTTCTTGCATACTAGGCGTTTGATGGTGGTTAGCCTGCTTGGCACTAATATGGATTTTGTACAACCTGGTACTCAATTTACTCAGTGTGTAACCACTTCATTCTTTACGTCAGAATACAAATATAGGATTAGTTATTTCTTACTACGTGAATTCTTAGTGTTGTAATGGAGGCAAGAAAGTTCTACTGAAATTCTTTTAAAATAACCTTGAGTAAATAAAGTTTATTATACTAATGTTTAGCCTTATTAAGGTCATTGACTGTCACAACATCTCCATCAAAATAGGATATTGAACATGCGACAACGCCCTCTTAGGTAGCTGACTGTCATAAAAATAGATGCAATTGTCCTAGAAAAATATATTGGAAGATGAAGGACGACTTTGAATCTCTGATGAATGCCGTCTTCTGAAGAACAGAAAAAATTAAGAGCTTATAAAAGATGGGATTCCTTCATAGACCTGCCTCCAATCGGATCAGTAAGATTGTTTCTCTCCAGACTCTGACCTGGATACTACCCTCTAACTAAATATTCTCGAACCTCGGACATTGACCGGCTGATGGGCACATATCCTTAGAACTCAAATTTAGACTCTGAATATCATGGATTAATGGATAGAACTTGATCGGTAAATAGAGCTATGGTACAGAGTCAATCATCTACAGGGAAAGAATAGTTCTCTTATTGACCTTGGATCAGTACCATATTGTTGTCCGTTCTCTCCGGTGTCTGCCTCAGTGGGTGCTATATTGTTGTCTGTTCTCTCCACTGATCAGTGTATGTAGTACTAATTTTTTTACTGGTGTACGATTTATTTTACCACTAGGTTGCTTCCTATGTTGATGATTTTTGTCCTGTCAGCTTCTGCTTGACCTGTTGTGCACATTTCTCATCTTTGCATTGAACAGATTTTCTTCGAAAAAACTGTTCCACCTAGCAGGTCAGAAAACCCTCTAGAACTAGGTACGTGTATACAAATCAGATGCCACATGCTATTTTACATAGACTGGGCATTCCTGTAATTTGCTATGATGTCCTTCATTGTGTTATACAACGATGCCAAAATTATTAAGGATTCATCCATGCAGATGGCCCTGTTCCAAGAGTCACCTTCTCATGTTGCATCAGAAGAGGTGGTTTCCTGCATGTTAAGCACATTTATTTGTGTATAATCCTAAGAAGTCCTAGATTATAACTAGGTAAATCTAAAAGAGTCCTTCCGTTTTCTTATGCCCAACTTTTGGATATTATTGAAAGTTGTGGTCAAGGTTATATGGTGAACCAGGTCTACCATCATTTGATTTCTTCACATTTTCCCTTTTTAGGAGGTAATGGTCTAACTAGCAATTGCTGGAAAAAGTGTCATCGGTAAGATTTGAATCTGCTACCTACACCCATGCCCCAAACACCCGCGTGACGCAAAACACCACCTCTGCTAAGCTTCGTTTTTTACTACAAAGGTAAATGCTCCATATGAGATTCGATATTTTTCTGAAATTAATTATTTATTAAATTTGATGTTTTTTGGTCGCTATTGAACAAGTCAGTTCACCTGTTCACTCGATGGTCTGGTTTTCAAAATTGTGGGTTAAATAGGTCTACCATATGTTTTACCTGTAGAGTTAATGATTATGAATAAATGATTGTCCAAACATCACACACAGGAAGAATAGGACCATCTCACACATCAAACAGATCCAAAGGCGCCTCTTGTATAGACTGCAAAACTATTGGAAAGACAAATCAAGAAAGCAAAGGGAAAGCAGAGAGACGACCAATCCAGCAGCGTAAATGATAACTAAATAAGCAAACAGAGCCTTACCATTGCCCTGCCGATAAATCTAACGTCTAACCCCTTTTATATCATTTGTCACACCATTTGTCGCTAAGGTATGCATGTATTTCCAGTGGCTATGCATTACATTTTCTTGTGGGATCACATTCGATCACTAACAATTTGGTTAAGTTGTTCAGTGTGAGAGCACATGCTTATTTTTTTCTGTAACTGAACACCACCCTTGTATATTCTGGCGTAGAAATCCTGGACTAGGTATCAGCAAATTCAGCACTAGGAATCCTAAATATAAACCTCATTACTATCAACACATCTTTTTGTCTTCATATCGCCATTAAATTATAATCTGATTTGAAATCGTCTATCAAATTTAAGCATTGATGCAGCCATCTATCTGGTAAATCCTAAAAACCAATTATCGTCTGCTTACTTATAATCGCTAAATTGGCTCAAATTCAACAGGATTGTGCGCCAAGGCGATGCTGAGAAAATCGTTTGTCTGATGGTGAGAAAATCTCCAAAATTTACTTCACCGTGTGCTAGGTATCCAGTCATTTTGTTATTCTTGCAGCTAAACATGATATTGAGTCACTTTTCGATCTTCTCTTCTGATCAAATCGTTGTCCTTGCTTATGACAGTATTTACATCATGTGTCTCCTTCGTGCAAGCTTAAGAGAGACACGTTAAGTAGTAGTTCGGTACACACCAAAAGATCATACTTCACTGTCAACACAATGACTATGAACTTCTTATTTTTTCGACTAGAACATTATTTAGTGTACTGTTCTATTCTGATGAAAGGATTCACCTGTCATTTTGCTGACCAGTTCACTCTGCTTAGATGCTTAATTTACCTGCATCAATTAGAATCTCAAACTTCATGATCAGTTCAATTTTCCATTATTTGTCGTGCCTTCGTTTCTATACAAACAATGTCATAATATCTTTGCCATTTCATGGTTACAGCTTCATGAGAATGTTGGTCAAGGAGTTGAATCTTCTGAGTCCCAAGTACGAAAGCCATGCTATTGGAGGAGCCTATTTTGAGACAGAAGTGTTATTATACATTTCTGTGCAATTCCTCCAACTGCGCAACCTCACTCGATCTTGGGTTACCTGGGGGACACCTTGGAGGAAGCAACAAATATTGCTGCGATCCAGGTGATCAAATACATGAAGAACAATGAGAGTAAAGTGCTGAAAGACTATAGCTATGCTAAGCTGCAGAAAGAGAAGGTGAACAGAGCTCTTGGCCTCCAGATGGAAACAAAGAACTTGAAGCAAAGACAAACAGCCGGTGAATCCCTAGGAAATTCAAAAAGACACATGTATTCTTCATTTTCTAATGCTCATTCAAGATTGTTTTTTTTATCGTTATATATAAAATATAAATCAATTTAAATTTTACGGGGTCGTGCGCCAAGGCGCACCACTAAATCTAGTTTATAGCGAAAGGCGGAGGCCCAGCCTCCATGGCAGATTCCGAGTCTGAGTCGAGCTCGGAAAAAAAAAAAGGAAGGGACGGAGGAAGGCGTGCGGCTGCGACGCTGGCTTTGCTGTGCGTGGCCTGCGCTGGCCATATCGCGTGGGGCCTCGCCGATAGGAAGAGGGACAGGCCGGTCTAGAGCGTGTCGAGTTCATCGCGGATTGCAGCGAACAAACGTGATCGTTTACACGGGTGAGACCTGTATACGATCAGTGCTTAGCTGAGATCCTAGGATGGGCTAATACAAAATATTTTCTAAAATTACGAAAAATCTAAAACTTGTACATTGTATTACCTATATAAACTATATCCGAGACTCCTAGAAATTTCAGCTTAAAATTCAATGTATAAATGGAGAAAAAAATGATAAAGTCTACCATGGATGGTGTCAGCTTTACCTAAGTAGTACTAGGAAACATGCATGTACGTTGCACCGGGAGAGAATAAATTGTTTTGTGGAGACGCGCAATTTTGTGTTAGGTATACTCGCGCATGTCGCACCACTGAACTTCGCGAACGCCCTTCGCCTCCCTAAATCATTGTGGAGGAGCCGTTAAGCGAAAGTGGTAATGGCTGTCCACGGCACCGCCAAGCCGTGACCATTTAATCTCGTCCTCGGACACCCACGGGCAGCACTACTTGATTGGCGGGCATCTGCGGCACGTCCGCTACCGCCGGCGGCACTGGATCAAGCAAATTACTGTACTCCGTATGATTGTGTAACGGAAGAACACGAGCACGTCCCGGTGATGGTATCCCTGCAGCAGTGCGTCTCCCCACCGCGTTGGTCATTCTACGATCTAAAAGAAAAGGCCGTCCACAGCTTCAAACAATACAATTTGTGAAGTCAATACATACATGTTGGTGAGGTCACGATGATGTCATGACGTATTTCCATACAGCATACAGTACGCGAACGGTGCGGGGCAGTTTTGCTCGGCCATGGTGCAGGCGATTGGGACGCATTGGCGGCTCGGGCGAGTGAAGCTGCGTGACATACAGACCCTCTAGGTTGCCCAGCACGCCGCCGACCGCCAGCGCGTCCGGAGGCTCCGCCACCGCCATGGGAGCCATGGGCAGAGAAGGAACAGACAACCGCGACACCGGCTAATGCGGCAGCGGCAGGTAGGAGTGCAGGTGACAAACGCAACGAGCAGAGCTGGGCGAGCGAACAAGCTGAACTATCCCTTAATGAATGTCGGTGGTTGCTTCCCGGGTTTAAGTTGGACGCCGCGGAAACTAGGCGCGTGTTAAGCGTGCAAACTCTTAGTCCTGTTTAATTAATCGGGCACGGGCGGCAAACCCACGGACAGCCGTGGGCGTGGCCACTTACATGGTGAAATGTACGGCGCCCACTCTATCATTTACTCCGACACCAGCGATGCAAATGAGTTACCGATAACCTTTTGACTGACAACTTTTTTCTTGTCGTGCAATCACCACTCCCTTGCGTTTGAATTCCTTCTTAGGATGCCACTCCGTGAGACAAACTTGCAGCGTGCAATTATTTCTCCTTTAATTTCCTTTAAACACGAGAATTTCAACTACATGGGTCCTAATAGTAAATCTTATTTGAGGGAATCAATTGTGCCAATGTAGGTGAAAGGCCTCTCTTATTTGAACGAAGAAAAAATACACCAGATGATACACCCTAGCTAAATTAAGTGATGCCAATTTGATTAGTCTGATCTGGGACATGCATGTTTACCTATCGTGTGTTGAACTTGAGCCAAAGCGTTCGAGCTGTCTGAACGTGTTGTCCATCTGAACTATTATATGTTGGCTATTTCAAAGGGGCTTGTTGATGTCTATGTATGAAGATAGGGATTTGTTCACCTGTGTGACGGGAAGTTATACTGGGCCAACTCGGTGAATTACATCCATAAGTTGCGCAGCGTATGACTAGGTCATGAGGATGGAATATCACATGAACAAGTAAAATACCACCTGTTGGAAACGAGATTGAACAAGGTATCATGATACCGATGATCAAATTTCGGACAAGTAAGTGTCGAAGTAAGAAGGAAATTGGGTACAAAGTTTATGGTTCAACACGATGCAGTCTCGTGGAATGCATGGGGTCATTATGGGTATTCCGGTCCCGCTATTGATCATTGATTGGAGATCGTCTCAATCATGTATGTGACATTCCTGAACCGTAGGGGTAACACACTTAAGGGCATTATGACGCTTAGAGATCTTTCTATAAGATGGAATCACAGAAGAGAGAGAAACTGGAATCCTTCCGAACAGAATCCGAAGTTGTTCGGAGAAAGAAAGAAATAAAAAGACTGAAAGGTGTTTCGGATAAATGGCAATTTATAATATATATTTATTTTATGTTAATTATAAATTATTATATATTAAATAAATATTTAAATTAATATTTATGAGCAACTTCCTCAAGACGGCCAAAACCCCGGATGGAATCAGCCCAGAAGGAAGCCACCTGGAAAAAGACAGCAAACAGCCGCATTGCGTGTGGGCCAGGCAGCCCAGGCGGATGGAGGGGCGGGCTGGGCACCGTGCGGGTGGCCCCATGTCGCCTCGGCCACGCGGGACGCAGGTGCCGGCCCACCCGGCTGTCACATTGGCTGTTGCTGCGGGTCGCGATGGCTGGGCCGCGCGCATGCAGGTGGCCGACCACCCAGGCGTTTGCTGGCTACCACTGCAGCTGGCAGCTGGGTCGCTGCGGCTTGGCCTAGCCAGCTAGTTGTTTTCCCCTCTTTATTCCTTTGCTTTTTATTAGTCCCACATGGAAAAGCCTTTAGAAAAGCTACACCCCTTCTATCTATATAAAGTGGTGCCCATGGAATGGAGGGATTAAAAACGACAATTGAAATTTTTCTCTAAGACAATTTTCTTAGAGAACTCCCGCCTCTCTCTCGTTGCCCGGTGGCACGGTCCTAGAGAAGGGTTGCACGTAAGGACAACTAGAAGAATGCCCCGCGTGTTGCGGCGGGAATTTCTACAAAAAAGGTGATGTGAATTCTAATATCTGTAGTTCACACACGAATTTTAGTACCCCTCCAATTTAATTATTGCAGGTATTTCACAAATATAGTTTCGTAATGATTTTTAGAATGTAATTCATGTAGCTGATGTGAAATAAAAAATAAAAAAGATGGAACATCATGTACATTTGAGGAAATTTGTTGCTAAATTAAAGAGTTAAACATTTAAAAAAATTAGGACATTACATCTATTTTTATAAAGAGGTCATATAATGCAAAATTGAGTGTGCAAACTTTTTTGTGTGGTGGGAAAGGAGTGAAATACTTGTCGTTGATGGTTCCCTTCTTCGATAAGGATGACTTTGATATGATGTTCTCTAAGCCATTGTTAGTTTTCTTCAATATAATAGTAGCGCATCACAATGCAAAAAAATAGTAATTCTATTGACCAGACAAAAAAATAGTAATTCTATTGATCAGAACAATTGTAGGTTGCCAACGTTAGGTGGAGAAGAACAACTAACTGTAAAGTTTAAGTGTCAAATCTTGTCAGAAACAGGAGAAGCTACACTGCAAATTAATTAAGTGAATAATGGTTGACTTAGGGGCAAAAGTAGCATACCATGACATACGAAGTCCTAGGTCATGGACACTCTACATGATGACGGTACAGATGCACCCGATTCCCGATTCAGAATCTGCTTGGGCTGCCATCGCTGAAGAAAGAAGAGTAGCAGACACGGCTGGAGGTCGTAGAAAAAATGATGGGTGTTGTTGTTGTTGATGCATTATCACAGTTTCCACTGCAGCGCAGACCTACCCGGTCGATTGGATCCAAATCAAAAATAGAATCCTTGGTAGAAAATAGAAAATGGAAAGAACCTACGTGCACGGATTTCACATGCTGGTCTGATCATCTCTGTCCGGAAGATGACAAGTTCTCCAGAGAACCGCTCGGAACAGAAGAAATTCGTTAGAAATCCCGGCTGCCACCGGTAGATGATCTGGATAACAAATGAAGATGATACATCAGAGTATATTTGAGATAAGATGACGATTTCTTAAGGGACCGGGAGGATTTACTCAAGAACATCAACTACTAACTGAATGGTGAGGCAAGGAGGCGATATATTGATACTTTCATGGCGAGATGTCGTACTGATCATGCTACATTCGGTGAAAAACAAAGTACTGATCATGCTAGATTCGGTGAAAAACAAATGAGGGGAAAACGAATCGGAGAGAAGATGTACAGGACGTGGGCCTGGCCAATTGGGCATGGATGGCTATGAGTGGCAATCAAAATCCACCAAGGGAGTGGATGCTACTCTCACTAACATTACAGTAAGTTGCATGCAATGGTATGACACACAATTGGATGGAGTAAGATTTAATTGCTTGTACGTTTTAACTCTGTATGGATTTCCAACACACCGAACATAGGGACAACACAAATGGATGGAAGGAGATAAAAAATTGTATGGGCTGTGATTACTTGATGATGTGACTAGTCTGCATGTTGAGATAGACAAACTTAAATGAAACTTAGTGGGGTCTACTTTATAAGAAGATATAGATATCATTGTGGCATGACATTGTGATGCAGGGATTCCGGCCAGGAGATCTACTTCCGCAACCTCGACAGGATTCAGAGCCCGGGAGTCGTCGTCTTGTATCGTATGTGTGCGAAACCTCGGGGGTGTTACCATTAGTGGCACTGGAGTGTCAACCGAGGACCTAGACAAGGGGTGACGTGCAAGGAGTTGGGCGATCTTGAGGTCAGACGGGTACGACTACATCATCCACGTCCCTGCATAAGCGTTATACCCTTACGGTCTACAATGGTATATTACCGTTGTCTTCCTCCGATACTGCATTACTTTCTAGATATATCCTGGCTAGGTGTGTTCCTACATAATAAATTTTTGTTTTCTGCCACGGAACCCCTTCACTTGCATCCTATGGTTAAAAAAAACTAAGTAATGATGTTTAACTTAGCAGGACTCAAATGACTTGGATTTTTTTACAATTAGACTAATTGGCGGCTTCAACCCCGTCCCGCCAGTCTAAATGGCGTGAGTCCAAAGAGATGAGAAGGAGAAAACTTAAAGGAGAAAAAAGTTTTCTTAGAGACCATATCTTTAGATGAAAAAAGATGAACAAGTGTCCATGAGAAACTAGACACTACTCATATATAGGAGAATGTGAGATTCAAACTCGGGCTGCCCAACGCACCACCTCTTGTGCGAGCTAGAAGACCCCGAGTCTTTCTCAGACCATATCTTTAGAGCAAATGACTCCTCACTTTGCTTCTCGATCTTCCTATCCTATGCAGGATGTCACTGCTTATTCCGTCCCGTCAGCGGGACACACACTGGATCGTGTGCCTGTCAGCGAAACACGATACCAGGCGTCGTATGCGTCTCTCGACAGGTTTCAACACCGACAATTTATTTTCCTCTTCTGCTATTCATTGTCGTGGGTAAAAGCTAGCATGTCTTCTACCGCATATGGCACGTACCAATCTGAAAAGAGACGGCTCGTGCGTGCGTGGTGATGGCGAGGACTCCATCGAAATCCGGCCAGCACGACGTACCTATTCGGAACCGAACCGGTACCTACGTGAGGCACAGCCGCCGGGCGACCAGCTAAACATAGGGTTCCGTTCTCTCACCGGCGACGCCGACAGTCCGCTCCGCCTCTGGTGGCCTTAGGGCCTTGGAGTTGGAGGTGTGGCGGACCATGGCCTCTCGTCGGCGGGAGGGTTTTTGTTTTTAGATTAGCCCAGTGTCTTCTTCGGGATGTTGAGGCATCGGCTATGTCCTGAAGTTAGAATAAGGTCCTCGCCGCCCTATCCTCGCTCCGGTGGTGCTTCTAGCACCGGCGGAGGGCGCGTGTGGAGTCGTGTGTCCGGCAGATATCTTGGAATCTGATCGTTTTCTGTATTCGCCAGTGTGGTTTACGGCCAGTCTCTTCCGATCTAGGGTTATCATCTTCGGCGATGGTTGCTGCTCTGGTACGCTGGTCCTTTGGGGCCTTAGCACGGCAACTTTCCGTCTGTTTATTACAACAAGCTCTACTATGACAAGCTTTGCCCGACTCCGGTGATAGAGGGGCGAGGACGGTGACACGCCTTCGACTCGTGCTAGTGTATGTAGTCGTGCTAGGTGGTCCAATGGCCTTTTTGTAATTTCTATTACTTTTAAGGCTCTTTGTACTTTTGTTGATGATTATTAATAGGTCGGTGGAATTTCGCAAAAAAAGAAATCTGGCTAGCACGAGGACAGGCGTGGGTGCATAGAATCCTTGTGATTGATCGACGCAAGGGGCACTGGATCGGTCGATCGGTCAACCCCGCGAAACACAACTAATACATGATGTGTTAACTAAGGAGATATTGATTCAATACTAATATTCCTACGAGGAAAGTTGACCTTACCTTACATTTAGCTTGATGATCTCAGAATATGTTGGTGACTTTGTTCCCTCTCATGCTTGCTGGGATTCGCCCATCCAAGATGTTGGCACCTCCGAGGGATCGTGGACCGTAAGATTACACCATTTGACTAGTTGCATCACAAACCCCACAAGCGCGGGTAACAACGACTCCAATAGGGATGGTTGGGGAGGCAAAATGATATTAATTACTGATTATTTTTGTATTTCCTACATTCAATTTCTCGTGAGTGATTGAGCATCATTTCTCGAATTTTCTCGGTGAAAGTTTGGTATTGGGCTACACGAAGAGGGTTACTCCGAGTGCAGCATCATGCCTTGGTGCAGTATTGTTGCTGCATGCATTCACTGTTCATTCCGCAAATGCATCTTTCATCAAGCTCATTGGTACTACATATATTTCCGATGTCTTGCACTTCTAGAATATCGTATATTGTGTGAGAGTGCCATGACCGAATCACCCTTCCCTCCATGATTTTTTTCCTAAAAGATTGGAAGATAGTTCAACTGAGTAGATGAGAACGTGGTACGAAACAACATATATATATATAGTCCATTCTTATGTATCTATGCACTGTCAACACATGTGAGTTGCACGGTCACCAAAAGTATTATATGACTAATAGTAACACATTGTGTTGTAAGAGTTGGATATGATGATAACTATTGGTGCAAGTTTTTGAAAATAGCCGTCTATTAGAAAAGCAAGAAAAGATAAGTATTTTAGACTTACAACATAATAGACCATCTGCACAAATAATCTTTCTAGGCTTATAGGATAAACCACAACCCAAAATTCCAGGCACAAAGAACGGCAATGGTTTAGAAAACGTAAGACGTTCTTTTGTTAATAGGATGGAGATGTTTGGAGTTGGCATGCGCCTCGAATGGATCAATCGGACATATTCTCTTGGAAAAAAATAAAAACCCCTGGCATTTGACTTTACAATGAATCACTTGCATGAAAGATGACTGAACGTACATGTCACTGTTCCTCAGCAAACAGCTATACACAGCCCCACCTTGTCCAGATCCATTGACAATAGAGTAGAATAGCATCCAGAGGCCAAAGAATGTGGTCGTCGGGGACTAGAGCTGAGCACTATTCGTCGACGTGCCCTGCAAGATGGGGGCAAGAGGTGGAAGGTGCCGCGAGCCGTCGCACACAAGTACACATATATACAGCCATTCCAAATTATAAGTTTTAGCATTTTTCTGAATCACGTATATGTAGACACGTGTTAGTATGTCTGTTCACTCATTTCAGTCCACATGTTTATATTAAAATATTCAAAACATCTTATAATTCGCAGCAGAACTAACTAGTTAGGCTGCGTACTGGCGGGGATGTAGTAGAGCTAGCTAAAGGAAGTGAGAATCTCTATCACACATGGGGCTATTCTGGATTTTCCAGCTTGTACTAATAATAAACGAAATAATACACAATTAACGCATGATGATAAGTAAGAAAATAACAAGGCAGATTGATTCTATTGATTCTTAACTACTACACTAAGAGGTAGGTTGGCCTACTCTACACTTGGTCAAATTATCTCCTCAAAATATGGTCTCGACTTCATTCCCCTCATGCCAGCAGCTATGGTTGGTGTGGTGGACTGCAAGACTACACCATTCGATTCACAACGGCTCGAATAGCAAGTGCAGGCGGGTGTAGCGGTGACCTGACTACCGATGGGTGTGGGGATTCTATGTTTCAGAGCAAAATTATGTGAACTAATTAAATTTTTTATCGATCTCTCATGATACTATTTTGTATAAGCGAGATATATAATTGTACGTAGTTCTGGACACATCAAAAAACTAAGCGCCCGAGTGTGTATGATCTGCTTTCTTCACCGACTTCACCGGTAATTTCGGTTCTCACGCTTATGCTGGTATGACACACTTTTCTGATGCCTTCCACTCCTAGAGTGGCATAAGAGTGCGACGATCAGATCTCCTTGCATTCTTACTGGTTTGAAAGCTAGGAAACTAGAAGTTTTTTTTGTCTAGCATACTGTAACCGTAATCTGCCGAGACGGTGCTAGTAGCTGAGAACGGGATACGAACCCCATGCATGTATGTATATGGTCCTATTGTATTTACCTTTAGAGATACATATACATATATACCAGTCATCGCCCCATGTGATTGATATGTATGGTCCCAGAAGCACTTTATGTCTTTATGAATAAAATCGTTCATGTATTTATTGAGTGGAAGAAGTTGTAAGAATTGGACACGCATGGGCTTCTCCGAAGACTTGAGCGGAGCACACTCTCTGTCGACGTGCCCCGCACTACTGGGTGATTCATCCAAGACACCATATCCGTCGCACGCACGGACGCACCACACATAGGCTGCGTAGTGGTGACTTTGTTAATTTCGTTAATTTTGTGGCATTCATCTCGCTGGGTCCTTGCTGCACCCCTAATCTCGGTAGGCAAATGTGAGAGTAAACCCTCTCGAGCATTGTTGATCATCCCCTCAATCTTTTCATCCTTCCTCTCTCCTCTCCTCTTCGTTAAGAGTCGCTAGGGTTTCCCTAGCTCCTCTCCCTCTCCTCTCCGGGTGCTCTGCTGGCCCAAGGCCACGAGGGAGAGGAGTCTGGCCTTGTGTATAGCGTAGTCTAGGTCTTCTCCTTTGTAGTTGGTTGACGTCATGCCGGATTAGCGCTATGCCATGTATCTAGACGTGGTGCTGCCTGGAGCAGTCGAGCAGATCCGGCGCCCTGCGGCGACGACTACCCTTGATGGGAGCCGAAGGTGGATGGGTTGGTGGCGGCTGCACCTCTGCTTAAGCTCGGGTGCTTTGTTTTGACCGTCTTGTCTTAGATCTAGCTGACATAGTGGCAGCCGGATATGGGAGGATGCGAGATCTGGAGCTCCCAGGGTGTCTCTCGAAGCTTCTTCTGGCAAAGTGCATCATAAAAAGTGGTCGTGCCGTTGGCTGCTATTCGTGGCAAATGGGCCACTTCGCGCCGAGGAGCTTGCTGCTCCGTCCAATCTTCTTCCTCGAGGCCGAAGTGACACAGTGTAGGATCTTCAACCTCAACGCGCCTCCATCATCGTGCTCGTCCCAAGTGGTTTCTTCCCCGGTGGCCTTTACACCGGCCGTGGCTTTGAGGTTCAATAGCGTCAACGGAGAAGGACTCAATCTCGTTTTCAACTTTCTCCTAGGGTCCTTATAAGAATTTGCGAGGACCATGTTATAATATGTAGTTTTATTTTGGTTCTCATTGTAACATGTTCCCACCGTTTGGAATGAAGCTTCTAGTTCCTTTCGGACCCAGTCCCTGTTAAAAAAAGAGTGAACCCTCTCTATCCCTGGTCGGGCAACGCTCCTATGTGTAAGAAGAAAAGATGGCAACCATGAATGGAAGGAAAGAGTCATCTCTTTATTGGACTTTAAGCTCCTATGTGTAAGAAGAAAAGATGGCAACCATGAATGGAAGGAAAGAGTCATCTCTTTATTGGACTTTAAGCTCCTATGTGTAAGAAGAAAAGATGGCAACCATGAATGGAAGGAAAGAATCATCTCTTTATTGGACTTTACACTGCGAAACAATCATCTCTTTATTGGACTTTACACTGTGAAACAGGTTTCCGCATGTCATATCTCTGGCCTATACGCGCCAGCGAGTAGCAGATGCTTTTGCAGAGCCCAGTAGTAAATTAGAGTAAGAGCATCTCCACCGGCGTCCTCCAACTAGTGACCGGCAAAGACGCAGGCAGTTGTTTTGGGGGTGCTTCTCAAACTGCTGGCGGTTTGGAGAAGCCGCACCACATCAGCGCACCCAATGACCATGCTCATGATATGGGGCTAGATTTTGAATATTCAAGCATCAAAGTCGGCAAAATACTGTTCAAATCCTCGGCCACAGCAGCCTCAAACACCATAGTCCGACGACAAAATATTAAATTCCAATGAGATCAAATGAAACCCTCGTCATCGTTGCTCACCAAGGGTGTTGGCTCCACAAATGCCAAGACCGATGTCGACGATGGATCCCATGCCGGTGCCCACGCTGGTGCGATGGCCGTGGCCCACAGCGGTGCAACAGGAGGAGCCCACCGTACCCATTCATCCTCGGCCACATTCCACCGAATGTCGTTGCCACCGGAGCACCTTCTTTTCATCTTGCCCTTGACATAAAGCCCCACCACTGTTGGGAATATGCCCTAGAGGCAATCATATATGATGTTATTCCCAATGTATTCATAAAGTTATTGTCCATGTGTGAACTACTAATATGTATCATTGAATATGTGATTCGATTGTGGAACTATATATTCATGTTGTTCATATTAATTGTCCTTGGTCGTTGAGGTTGTGCTGGGCACACAACTTAGACTAATGTGAAAGTCGGCAGATGACTCGGTTCCACTTGTCATGGGCATATAGATGCTATTCCGACTTACACGGATTCGGCTAAAGAGTTTAGCGAGTCGGACTGACCCATATTGAGATGCAACGAACAAGTTTTCATTTGCATGTCTCAATCAATGTAATCCTTAGACCTGCGGTTATTGCACAATCAAAGTTGAGAATCACCGACTTAGGTTTTGTCAAACACTGTTCCGTCACTTGGCAGTTATAAAGGCAGAGTTTGGGTCGACTGAGAATCAAGCTGCGTGATGTGAATAACCAAGATGGGATTTTGCCCCTCCGTTTGGAGAGATATTCTCTGGGACCTCTCGGAAGATATGATTCGGAAAGCATGGCAATGCACGACTTGGTTAAGTGTTAACCAAGGCGATCGACTAAGAGTTAGTCGGATGAATCACTTATCTCCGCTCGAGAAAGAGAGTCGCATTATTTAAGGGATGATGATTATTTGCCTATAGTTCGACAAGGTATATCGTGAGGCAAAAGGGACTCAGACGAAAATCACATTGGAATGTATGTCCTCATGACTCTTTGGTACTTGGGAGTCGGCACGTTCTGCTAGGAGCCGCTACCAACTGATCGGTCACGAGTGAGACTCGGATCGTATCCGAGTCATCATGAGCCTAGCAGGTCACACACTTAAGAGCGGGAACAAGTTTGGGTTAGACCCAAATAGGAAATCTATTTGGGTTGGACACAAATAGAGACATGGACTTACTCAGTGAGTTGGACTCGCAGTGACTGATGTAGGCCTTTTAGTGAATGAGACACAAGTGAGTGGAGCCCACTTTCACTCCCTATATAAGCTGGGGCGCAGGTGCTTAGAGCACACGCTCAGGTTACTCCATGTGTTGGAAACCCTAGCCCCAGTCCAGTCCTGTCGCCACCGTACCAGACCTAGCAGTCCACCGCTGGCGCTCCTCCTCGTACGTGTGGATACTGGCGGAGGTGATGTACGTTCAGCACTTCGACGATCATGGAACCGGAACGGATCGTGAGGACTGCACTGCATCAAGCGACGTGCTTCATTGATTCTGCAACTACGCGTCTAGTGGTAATCCTCGTGGCCTTTTACGTGAGCTAGATCTTGGGATCACCGCGTAGGGAAAAAGTTTTGTTTGTCTCTACGTGGCCCAATAGTGGTATCAGAGCGTTAGCTTCTAGTTTTAGGCTCGAGATCATGCATATGTGATATGCCGTTGGCCTTAGATTGGATCTAATTGCAGTTTTGGTGGTCGATCTATGAGATAGATCGGTTTTGTACGAAGTTGATCGGATCAACTGTACTCGGGGAAATGGATGATCTGGTTTCCATGATCTAACTGCTAAGATCGTGGAACAACATACCCCTACCGGTCGGCTTCCGCCATCGGGGTAGACTGTGACACGTAAACTCGGATGTGGCGACCGAAGATCAAAGAGTTTGGTCAAATCAGAGTCCGGATCGGATTTGGATAAAATTATTTTATCCGATGAAGAAATCCATGTCCGGAATGCAGATGAGATCTATGTTTTTGGAAAAATCAGCGGGCGATGTCCCTTTGATCCCCGCCCGCTATCCGGCTAGCGGGACCGCCGGCTTCGCCTTGTCGTAGCATCTTAGATGTCGTTGCGAGTTTACAACACTAGTAGATATCGTATCTATGTATAACTTGTTTTTGCAGGATGATGTTGTGAATGGAATGACTTATGTGCATGTGATGTGTGTAATCCATACGTGATCTGCGTATCACGGTTTTTGTCAGCCGGCTGGAGCCTAGGTGCTGTCATCTTATTGTATAACGACCTGCGTGTCAGATTCTCTATGTAATTTACTTTACTAGCTAGTGTAGCTATTTGGAGAATCCAGATGGCATGCAAGTCGATGTACAAGTCGGCTACATGGTGTAAGGCGGCATGTGACAAGAGTTGACATGAGTCAAATTACAAGATTTGTGGAGATGGAGATCACCATGAATAGAGCCATACCATTTCACACTATAATTGCTTTATTTTGTGTTACGTTTATGTCTCTATTATACCTCTATTAGATAGTTGGTAGAAAGTAATCCCTCAAAGAAGGTCTAGTCGGTTTCCCTGCCAGTGCTACACCATCACAAGTTAGACATTTTTGGTAGTGGGCTCATAAAATTGAGGTGCTATCAATTCTTTCCGACTAGGTGGGTTCGAGTCGAACTCTTACAGCGAAAGCACTCGGTAATCTAGACGGGTCTATCACAATGGTTGTGGGACTCGGAGAAAAGTCGGATGGGATCCAGGGCATGTGATGCCACCCATCCAATAGGAGTCGTATGAGATGCGATTGACAAGGAGTTGTCTACCTAGATCACTTGACGACTAGCGGTGATGCTAAAGCGCACTAGTCGACTTGCTTATTTACAGTCCTGAATCACTAAGTAACCATCGGAGGGGTGTTGGTTCTAGTGGGAGCATAAGTATTAAAATGTTTAATATGTTTGCTCTTTTATGGATACATGTCTTAAGTGTTTTGCATATTTTTCTGTTGTAGATCAATGGCACCTAGCAGTCTCCCTTAGATTTCCAGTTTTTCTTTGAGAACCATCTTAGAGAAAGATAAGCTTAATGGAACTAATTTCACCAACTGGTATCGTAATCTGAGAATTGTTCTCAAACAAGAAAAAAGGGACCATGTCCTAGACAACCCACTTCCAGATGAGCCGAATGAGAATGCGACTGTCGCAGCCACCAATGCCTTCCGTCGGATTTGTGATGAATCCACGGAGATTAGCTGTCTTATGCTTGCTCACATGGAACCGGACTTGCAGCAGCAGTTTGAGAATGTTGAGGCCTACGATATGATCGAAAGCCTGAAAAGTATGTTCCAGGCTCAAGCAAAGACTGAGAGGTATCAAGTCTCTCAGGCTTTGTTGAACTGCAAGCTTAAGGATGGCGATCCATTGAGTCCGCATGTGATCAAGATGGTTGGTTACGTGCAGTCTCTGGAAAGTCTTGGCTACCCCATCAACGAAGAGTTCGCTACAGACATAATTCTGAACTCTCTTCCTAGTGCATATGGTCAGTTCATATCGAACTACCACATGCATGGTATGGATAAGAAGCTCACTGAATTACATGGGATGCTCAAGCAGGCTAAGGTGGATCTCAAGAAAGGTGCCAATCAAGTGTTGATGGTGCAAAGTAAGGCTAAGTTTAAGAAGAGTTCTTGGACTAAGAAGAAGAAGGCATAGTCGGGAGGTAAGGCTGAGGACCCGGTCCAAAGTGCTTCCTCGGGGACTAAGCCATCTCTTGCAGCCGGATCCACTTGCTTCTATTGCAAGGCGGATGGCCACTGGAAGAGGAATTGCAACAAGTATTTGGCTGACAAAGCCAAGAATGGAGGTGTGACTTCCGGCTGAGGTACACTTGTTTGCAATGTTATAGACATTTATCTTGCTGATGCACCTGGTAGTTCTTGGGTATATGATACCGGATCAGTTATTCACATCTGCAACTCGTTGCAGGGACTGGTAAGAACTAGGAGTGTGGCAAGAGGCGAGGTTGACATTCGAGTCGGCAACAAAGCGAGAGTCGCTGCGTTGGAAGTCAGCACGATGCAACTTCATTTACCTTCTGGATTCTTAATGGAGCTAAATAATTGTTATTATGTTCCAGTGCTTAGTCGAAACATTATTTCTGCCTCATGTTTGATGAGACAAGGCTATGAGTCGAATATTAAGAATAATGGTTGTTCTTTATATTTGAATGATATGTTTCACAGCTTTGCACCCGTCCGAGACGGGTTATTTATTTTGAATCTTGAAGGTGAATCTGTCTATAACATAAATGTGAAAGGTTGAAACCAAATGATTTGAATATGACTTACTTTTGGCATTGTTGGCTTGGTCATATAAGTTGGAAACACATGAAGAAGCTCTATGATGATGGACTCCTAACTTCATTTGACTTGGAGTCGTTCGAGACATGCGAATCCTGCCTACTCGGCAAGATGACCATGACACCTTTTGCAAAGAGTTGTGAAAGGGCGTCTGACTTATTGGGACTAGTACATAGTGATGTATGTGGCCCGATGAGCACAACAGCCAGAGGTGGTTATGAGACTTCATTACCTTCACTAATGATTTGAGTAGGTATGGATATATCTACTTGATGAAACATAAGTTGGAAGCCTTTGAAAAGTTCAAGGAATTCCAGAATGAGGTACATAATCAACTCAAGAAAATAAAGTTTCTTCAGTCGGACTGAGGAGGGGAGTACATGAGCCATGAGTTTGATGACCATCTGAAGAGTTATGGAATAGTTCTCCAGCTCACTCCTCTAGGAACACCGCAGAGAAACGGTGTGTCGGAAAGGAGGAATCGGACCTTGTTAGACATGGTACGATCAATGATGAGTCGGACAGATCTGCCTTTATCATTTTGGGGTTATTGTCTAGAAACTGCAGCGTTCACACTAAACATAGTACCATCAAAGTCGATAGAGAAGACACCACATGAGATGTGGACCGGCAAGAAGCCGAGTTTGTCCTTTCTTAAGATTTGGGGTTGTGAAGCTTTTGTCAAGCGACTTCAGTCGGACAAGCTTACAGCCAAGTCGGATAAGTGTATTTTCGTGGGGTATCCGAGGGAAACCTTGGGCTACTACTTCTACAACCGAGAAGAGGGCAAAGTGTTTGTCGCTCGAAACGGTGTCTTCCTTGAGAAAGAGTTTCTTAGTCAGGGAGTCAATGGGAGTGATACGTTGCAAACGTATCTATAATTTTTGATGTTCCAAGCTTCTTTTATATCTACTTTCTTATGTTTTGTCCACACTTTGGAGAACTTTTACACATTTTCTGGAACTAACCTATTAACAAGATGCCATAGTGCCAGTTGCGTGTTTTCTTCTGTTTTTGGTTCCAGAAAAATCCAGAAAATGAATATTCTCGGAATTGGACCGGACAAAAGCCAAAGTCGATATTTTACCGGAAGTCTCACGGAGCCAAAAGACGAGACGGAGAGGGGCCAGGGGCTGGCCACCCCATGTGGTGGTGCGGGTCCCCCTGGCCGCGCCACCAGGTGGTATGGACCCCTGGTCCACCTTCTGACATCGTCCCTTCGCCTATAAGAAGCCTCCCGATGAGAAAACCCTAAATAATCCAGCCTCCAGCCACGAAAAGTTCTGTACCACCGCCGCCACCGAAGGGGAGATTCGAGGGACAGAAAGTCTCTGTTTCAGCACCCTGCCGGGACAGGGAAGTGCCCCCGGAGCCATCTCCATTGATCTCCACCGCCATCTCCATCAACATTGTTGATTCCCATGATGAGGAGGGAGTAGTTCTCTGTCGAGGCTAAGGGTTCTACCGGTAGCTATGTGTTCATCTCTCTCTATGCATGATCATATTGTGATCATGAGCTTTGTAATCAAGTAGATCTACCTTGCTACTCAAGTGCTTTAATAGATCTCTCGCTCTCCCCACGTGTGTGAAAGTGATAGTGTGAACACCATGGTGGCACTTAGGCTAGAGATTACAAATACTTGTTATGAGTTATATTTGGAGTTGGATGTCTCTATGAAATTGTGGTGTTTGTTGGAACCATCTAGCGCTCAAGTTGATAGTGAGGGGTTATCTAGATGGGAAAAGTGAACTTTGAGGTGTGATGTTATAGCCCTACCATGGATTAGAGTGTCCGACCGGAGAGTAGTTCACAGTAGTATCATAAAGAGATGATATTTATATGAGAGTGTTCACTAGTGAAAGTATGGTCCCTAGGCCTTGTTTCTAAGCATTGAAACACCGTTTGCTACTAGATCTGTTACATGTTTTCTTGCTTCCATCTTTATTTCAGATTGCCTTTAGTCTCTTCCTACCTGTCAAGCTCTTTTGTGGCACCGTTACCACTTATAATTATCCATACCACTTGTATTTCACTATCTCTTGGCCGAACAAGTGCACCTATACACTTGACAAGTGTATTGGGTGTGTTGGGGACACAAGAGACTTCTTGTATCTTGATTGCAGGGTTGCTTAAGAGGGATACCTTTGACCACTTCCTCCCTAAGTTCGATAAACCTTGGGTAATCCACTTAAGGGAAACTTGCTGCTGTTCTACAAACCTCTGCACTTGGAGGCCCAACAACTGTCTACAAGAATAGAAGTGCGTAGACATCAGGGAGCACGGTACAGCTCAAAGAAATTCGAGAGTTACCGGCCAGCAGTGAGTCAGCAAAAACCTTGGAGGTTGAGTCGGTCGTGGTACCTGAGCTGACAACTGCACCGACACTTCAAAGATTGGCCAGCTTGCGAAGTATTCGTGATGTGTTACTGTTGGACAGTGATGAGCCGAAAACTTATTCGGAAGCGATGGTGGGTTCTGATTCTGAGTAATGGCTTGGAGCCATGAGATCCGAGCTAAAGTTCATGGATGAAAATCAAGTTTGGAACTTGGTTGATCTGCCAGACGGTGCAAGACCCATCGAGTGCTAATGGGTCTTTAAGAAGAAAACTGATATGGATGGAAATGTTTCTGTCTATAAAGCATGACTTGTTGTGAAGGGGTGATACATTGCAAATGTATCTATAATTTTTGATGTTCCATGCTTGGTTTTATCTACTTTCTTGTGTTTTGTCCACACTTCGGAGTACTTTTCATATGATTTCTTGGACTGACCTATTAACAAGAGCCACAGTGCTAGCTGGCTGTTTTCTATTGTTTTTGGTTTCAGGAAGTCAGAAAATGAATATTCTCGGAATTGGACGGGACAAACGCCAAAGTCATTATTTTACCGGGGGACACTTGGAGCCAGAATACGAGACGGACAAGGGTGGGGCCTGGCCACACCACCTGGCCATGCGGCCAGGCCTGGCCTACGCCAGGGGGTGGTCTGGCCGCCCCAGGCACCCCCTCGGCCTCTCCTTCCGCCTATATATTGCCTCTAATACGGAAACCCTAAGTACCCGATCAAAATTCCACGAAAGAGTCTATAGCCGCCGTCATCTCCATCCCTAGATCAGGATGGATCTGAATCTCTTCCCGGCATCTAGCCGGAGAGGGGAATTCACCCTAGAGGCCTTCTTCATCATCATGCAAGCCTCCGGTGTGATGCGTGAGTAGTTCATCTCTGGACTACGGGTCCATGTAGTAGCTAGATGGCTGGTTCTCCTCCTTTGTGCTATCATGTCTAGATCTTGTGAGCTCCGTTCATGATCAAGATCATCTATTTGTAATTCTGCATGTTGTGTTTGCGGGGATTCGATGGATATTGAGATGCTATTTCACATTGATTATTGATTCTATCATGTCTTTGTTATTTGTGATCTTGCATGCTTTCCGTTGTTAGTAGCTATCTTGGCCAAGTAGATGCTAGCAACTCCAAGAGTTAGTATTTATGCTCGATAGTGGGTTCATGCCTCTGGTAATCTAGGGAAGTGACAGAAATCTCTAAGGTACTAGATGTGCTGTTGCTACTAGGGAGAAAACAACAATCCTTTGTTCATAGAACAATCGTATTGTTTACTTTACACGCAATTCGTAATGCAATAATATGTTGCTTGCAACTTAATACTGGAAGGGGTTCGGATGATAACCTGAAGGTGCATTATTAGTCATAGATGTAGTTGGATGGCGGTCTACGTATAATGTTGTAATGCCCAATCGAATCTCAAAGGAGTCAAGATGATTAGTATATGCTTGTATGCTTTCTCGATGTTTGTCAATTGCCCCGCTGTAATTTGTTCATCCAACATGTTATCTATCTTAAGGAGAGCCACCTCTAGTGAACTATGGATCCCGGTCCTTTCTTTTACATTCAATCTACAATCAACTGTTTACTGCTTTGTGTTACGTTCTGCAAACTATTACTTCCTTCCATTTGATACGTTTAATTCTTTGTTTTCAGCAAAACTGGTGAGATTGACAACCTCATCGTAAGTTGGGGCAAAGTTCTGTGGTTGTGTTGTGCAGGTCTCCACGTTGCTGCTGGCACCGGTAGTGCGCCCTGCCAACGTTCAGCTAGCTACACCTTTGGGATGTTTCCTTGCTCCTACTGGATTGATAACCTTTGTTACGTACTGAGGGAAAACTTGCTTCTATGCTCATCATACCTTCCTATTGGGGTTCCCCAACGAGATCGATATATTTTGGGCCATCAAGGGGTTCCGACAGGTTCAAGGAGTTGACTACGATGAGACTTTCTCTCCCATGGCGATGCTTAAGTCAGTTCGGATCATGTTAGCTATAGCAGCCTATTTTGACTATGAGATATGGCAGATGGATGTCAAGATGGCTTTCCTTAATGGAAATTTAATCGAGGACATGTATATGATACAACCTGAGGGTTTTGTCGATCTAGCTAATGCTGACAAGGTATGCAAGCTTCGGAAATCCATTTATGGGTTTAAGCAAGCATCTCGGAGTTGGAATATTCGCTTTGATGAGGTAGTCAAATCATTTGGTTTCATCAAGAGTGATCATAATTCTTGTTTATACAAGAAGTTTAGTGGGAGCAAAGTAAACTTTCTGATCTTATATGTGGATGAGATATTACTGAATAGAAATGATGTCCAGATGTTGCAAGAGACTAAGGAATCATTGGAAAAGAGTTTTTCGATGAAATACTTAGGTGAGGCGACTTACATACTAGAAATCCGGATCTATAGAGATAGATCAAGGCGGCTCATTGGATTGAGTCAGAGTACATATTTGGACAAAGGTTGAAGAAGTTTAACATCGAATCGTCTAAGAAGGGGTTCTTACCGATGTCCCATGGCGTAAAACTTAGCAAGAGTCAGTGTCCTTCCACAACTGATGAGCGAAGTCAGATGAGTGCGATTCCATATGCTTCTACAATCGGATCCATCATGTACGCTATGATTTGTACTAGGCCGGATGTTTCCTATGCTCTAAGTGTTGTGAGCAGGTACCAGGCTGACCCTAGAGAAATCCACTAGGCAGCAGCTAAAAATATCCTCAAGTACTTGAGAAGGACTAAGGATATGTTCCTGGTTTATGGAGGTGAGAATGGACTCAGTGTAAAGGGTTACACGGATGCGAGTTATCTCACTGACTCAGATGATTCTTGTTCGCAATCCGGATATGTGTTTGTGATAAACGGAGGGGCTATGAGCTCGAAGAGTTCCAAGCAAGAGACGGTGTCTGCGTCTACAACAGAGGCTGAGTATATTGCTGCCTCGGAGGTGGCAAAAGAAGCCGTTTGGATGAGGAATTTCCTCATGGATCTTGGTGTGGTTCAGGGCTCGTCCAATCCGTTAGACGTGTATTGCGACAACAATGGTGCTATTGCACAAGCCAAAGGAACCTAGACAACACCAGAAGAACAAACATATACTCATGAGGTACCACCTTATTCACCAGTTCGTGGATCAAGGTGAATCAAGTTATGCAAGGTACACACGGATGCAAACATTACGGATCCATTGACAAAGCCACTTCCACAGCCGAAGCATGAGGCGCACCTGAGAGCTATGGGCATTAGATGCCTAGACATGTGATGTCAGATGATTGACTCTAGTGCAAGTGGGAGACTGTTGGGAATATGCCCTAGAGGCAATCATATATGATGTTATTCCCAATGTATTCATAAAGTTATTGTCCATGTGTGAACTACTGATATGTATCATTGAATATGTGATTCGATTGTGGAACTATATATTCATGTTCTTCATACTAATTGTCCTTGGTCGTTGAGGTTGTGCTGGGCACACAACTTAGACTAATGTGAAAGTCGGCAGATGACTCGGTTCCACTTGTCATGGGCATATAGATGCTATTCCGACTTACACGGATTCGGCTAAAGAGTTTAGCGAGTCGGACTGACCCATATTGAGATGCAACGAGCAAGTCGTCATTTGCGTGTCTCGATCAATGTAATCCTTAGACCTGAGGTTATTGCACAATCCGAGTTGAGGATCACCGACTTAGGTTTTGTCAAATGTTGTTCCGTCATTGGGCAGTTATAAAGGCAGAGTTCGGGTCGACTGAGAATCAAGCTGCGTGATGTGAATAACCAAGATGGGATTTTTGCCCCTCCGTTTGGAGAGATATTCTCTGGGCCCTCTCGGAAGAAATGATTTGGAAAGCATGGCCATGCACGACTCGGTTAAGTGTTAACCGAGGCGATCGACTAAGAGTTAGTCGGATGAATCACTTATCTCGGGTCGAGAAAGAGAGTCGGACTATTTAAGGGATGACAATTATTCGCCTATAGTTTCACAAGGTATATCGTGAGGCAAAAGGGACTCAGACAAAAGTCGCATTGGAAGGTATGTCCTCATGACTCTTTGGTACTTGGGAGTCAGCACGTTCTGCTAGGAGCCGCTACCGACTGATCGGTCACGAGTGAGACTCAGATCATGTCCGATCACCATGAGCCTGCCGGGTCACACACTTAAGAGCGGGAGCAAGTTTGGGTTAGACCCAAACAGGAAATCTATTTAGGTTGGACCCAAATAGAGACATGGACTTAGTCAGTGAGTTGGACTCGCAGTGACTGACATAGGCCTTTTAGTGAATGGGCCACAAGTGAGTGGAGCCCACTTTGACTCCCTATATAAGCTGGGGCGCACGTGCTTAGAGCACACGGTCAAGTCACTCCATGTGTTGGAAACCCTAGCCCCAGTCTAGTCGTGTCGCCGCCGTACCGGACCTAGAAGTCCACCGCTGGCGCTCCTCCTCGTACGTGTGGATACTGGCAGAGGTGTTGTACGTTCAGCACTTCGACGATCGTGGAACCGGAACGGATCGTGAGGACTGCACTGCATCAAGCGACGTGCTTCATCGATTCCGCAACTGCGCATCTAGTGGTAATCCTCGTGGCCTTCTACTTGAGCTAGATCTTGGGATCACCGCATA
Source organism: Avena eriantha (assembly GCA_910589775.1). Classification (NCBI taxonomy): domain Eukaryota; kingdom Viridiplantae; phylum Streptophyta; class Magnoliopsida; order Poales; family Poaceae; genus Avena; species Avena eriantha. Next base: position 338,037,683 of record OU342746.1, read on the forward strand.
GGAAAATACTTTTGTTTATCTCTGCGTGGCCGAACAACCACTTCCTCCTACTCTTCCTCCTCATCCATCTCCCCCGTCACTGGAGTAGTACCCATCGTTGCCATGGATTAGGTTAGTCATGGTGCTGGCGCACTCGCTCTCGGTCATTCAGTTGATCACTTGGTGGGTGTCAGCCCCGAACAAGCTGCGCCCGGCTTGGGAGCCTACGTCGGCATATCGAATGAGAGTAGGTCTCTACGCAAGGCTGGCAACCTGGTGAAGGCTTGGTTGAGGTCATGGTGGGCGCGGCTTTGGTTTTGCTGACCATTGTCGTCTAGGAGAATCGGCAAGAACACTGCGTCAGGGTCGTCGGGGGTTATTTCGCTGTTGCCGACATCGAGAGATGAAAATCGATATCGAGGTGGCGCCACCGCCGTCCCAAAACTCGCGAATGGTCGGCGAGGTGTTTTTGCGGGACTAGATGGTGTTGCTGCTCCCCTGTGTCCAACCGACATAGCTTTGTATGTAAGCCGCTACCCAAGCCCCTTCCTCGGTGCCTTCTTCTGCGCGGCTTCCCGAGCTGCGGCATCACGATGACGGTGAAACACGGTAGGGAGGTAGGCGGGGCAGCGATGGGCGGCATCGACGGATGGGCTAGAACAAGAGCGATTGCGCGGGGGAAATATGCGGTAGGAATTGGGGCATATGGCAGCTTTTAGTGGCTAGAACGAGCGATTGCACGGAGAAAATTGGCGGTAGGAATTGGGACCATATGGCATCTTTTAGTGGCTAGCAAAGAGGCCCGACGCGTGCAATCTGACATGGCGCGCGTTACCAACAACCCCTTCCTGCCGGGGATGGGAAGGGAGTGTCGGACGATTACTGGATCCCCCACTTCTCGCTCACTCTCCACCGTCGCTGATCTACCGCCGCCGCCGCAATATCCCTTTCCTCCCTCCCATCGCGACCACCCTCCTCGGCGCAGCCATGGTGAGACCAACTCTAAACTACTACGAGGCATCGATGTCCGCCCACCATGGCATCTTCGCTCCGCCCCGCGCGCGATCCCGGAAGGCTTCGAGCTCAGCCACTATGGGGTCCCGATGGTGCCGGTTCCGCGTGGTGCCGAGTTGGGACATCGAATCGAGGAGCGCCGCCTTGAACTCTCGGAGTGGAAGAGGGCCATGCCCCGGTATGTGGCTTCGATCTCCTATTTGGACGAGATTATTCAAGATGGAGCGCCGGGCGGAGCTTTCCATCTGCCACGAACACCTCCGCGAGGTCCACCCTGATGACCACAACCGCAAAGGGAGGGTGCAATTCTAGGCGGTTCCGGGACGCACCATCTCCTCCGCCATCAATGATGCGCTCCACGCAGACTTCTTGATGGAGGCTAACCGCGCTGGAATCTCGCCGAGCCAAGATTTATTTTTGTTGGTCGGGAAAATTAATCATAGATTAATTACGAGTCATTAACGAACGCGTTAATTAGCTAGCCGTTTGTAGACTTTCTGGGACGTGGGATGAGCCCCACGATCTCCCCTGACCAACACTATATAAATGTCTGCGCAAACCTAATCAATACTACCTATCACACGCATCTCCTTCCAGTTTATTGCGCCGCCGCCTTTGTCTTCCCCATCCCGGTTTGCAGCGTGCACCGCAGATCGGGACAGTAGGCCTCCGGAATCCCGCCTCTTGTGAACCTGTATGGATGAGGGGCGATCAGTTTTTGGGGAGCGCTTCTGCGTGACTACTGACGCCATCACGGAAGACTCCTTACCCGACGAGGACTTCTTTCCGGACATCATGAGTGATGATGCTGCTGCCACCGTTGCAGCTACTGCTGCTGCCGCCGCTACACCGTATGTGATCTCAATCTATCTCTTTCAGATTATGCTAGAGTGTCTAGTTCTAGTGCTTGGTATAGATGTAATAGGTTTATCTTGTTTAGATGTAATCTGTTCAACTACTCTGTTAATTTGCGTGATCTATTTAATTACTATTTATATAATTACTATTTATATGATCATGCTTTGTCAATAATTTATTCGGATTAAATCATATGGATTATTGCTTATATTTTTAACAAACCCTATTCCCCACTGCCCTAAAATCGATCTCCACCTAGCTCGCCGCCGCCGCTCCGTCGCAACGATGCAGCCCCGAGTCTGAATTGTTGAACCATTGGATTGTTTCGAAATTAAGGGGAACGCATCGTTGGGCCCTATGGCCAGCCACGCGATCATGTTTCAGTCATGTTTGCAAATGGAAAAAGTCCAAAACAAACCCTCAACTTGTAGAGGTTCGGTGATTTAGACCCTCAAGTCAAAATCCCTGTTGTTTGCACCTCAAACTATCGAATCCCGGTCTAAATTAAACCTTGGGCCTGTTTGAGTAGGCACAAATTTACAAAAACAAACCTCAATAATTATCTATTTTAATAGTGTGGTCCCTAACTCTACCCATGGATGAAATTCTGAACAGATATTTTGACAAACATGTTGCATGCATTTGTACCATCCCTTACTGGCTTGCTGGGGTCGCCTAGCCTTTCCACTTATTGCCGTTCACGATTCTGAAGGGGGCAAAGGCCGGCCTGCCTTGACCCGTAGAGAAACACGAGAGACCCAGATTCAGCAAGCGTAAAAAATCAATTTTGTTTCAACCGGATTTCTGCAGCTAGACGCGCCTTGGTCCGCCTCCCACATCCGGCCGTCCTGGACGCGCGCAGGAGCGGATCCAGACGACGATGGCGCTGCGGAGGGTCAAGCTTGAGGAGGACGACGCCTTGGTCCTCCTCCTGCCTCAGCCAGAGAAGTAACCCCGCGCGCAGCTGGAACAGGTCACCCGGCGGCAAGGCCCTGCCGTTGCTGGCCCTCCCGAAGTCCACCTGCCGCTGCAAAAAAACAGAGAAATAATATGAATATGGCATGTGGACCCTACTGTCAGTGAGTGCACATTGTAGTCCCGGCCGAGCTCGCTACTTTCCCTGTCTGCCAAACAGGTCCAGGGTTCGATTTAAACCGGGATTGAATAGTTTAGGGTGTGAACGACCGGGATTTTGACTTCAGGCTTTAAACCACCGAAGCTCTACAAATTTAGGGTTGAAAATAGATTTTTTCCTTTGCAAATTGGTTCTCTCATTCCGTACGCGTTCAGTAAGCTCCATGTGGTCAGGGAAGCTGCTTGACCTACGTACGCAGGTACCAGTGGTTCCAGAGATGGCATGTGGTGCGATTCGTACTCGTGCTAACGCGCCTACCAACCGCTCGGAATTTCCAGCAATTATTATGTAGCGCCCTTTACGGGTCCGAATTTGCCAAATCTCTGAATTGATACGCATATATTTTGCAGCTGCTCTTTGAATGTTGGCCAGCTACACAGTAGTACCGCGCACGAGCGGTCCTGCGTAACATAAGTAGAAGCTGCAGCTAACATCTTTACACAAGCTCGTGCTAGATGAACTGTGCAGTCGTACGATCTACGATCACAAGAAACACATCTTGGCATAGAATATAATCCAGACACGAGGTGTGCTTCGGTCCTCCCTCCCCCAAACTTAAGTTTTCATGGTCCAGTTTTCTTTTGACCCCGTCAAAACCCATATCTAGACCATGTATATCTCCGTATATATGTATTCGGTCGACCTAGGTATACTCTACATTCTCACGGGTTGATCCCACCTCCCGTTATCGTGATCTACGTCTTTGCATGCCATGTTTATTTTTTTGTTGCTACTGCTATATACCTTCCGATTTCCACCTCCCGCAGAAACGTGACTATACGTGTACGGCGAGTATACGTTTAAGAGTAGCATAACCCAGCACTGTAGCAGCCCTGGCTAAAAGTCTGCAGAAGCTCCTGTCTGACGACGTAGCTAGCAGTGGTAGATAATAATTCAAACTTGGTACTCCCTTCGATTCACATTACTTGTCGTTAAATCGGACGTATCTAGCAATAAAACATGTCTAAATACATCCAATTGAACGACAAGTAATATGAATCGGAGGTAGTAATAAAGTTGCGGTGACTGTATGCCAGTGCCGGTAGCCACACGTCGTGGGGGCGCCTTTAGCTTATCACCAGCACGTACTAGTCAGTAGCTGTCAAGGTAGCAGTAAGTATCACACAGCACAGATGCCACTACATTCCACTGACGACTGAACTAGTGCCAAAACCTGTGCGGACTAGGATAGGATCATCGTGTTTGTGTGGCGACCGATGCTAGTGCGGCGGTAAGTTGGTAGACTACCACAAGATCTCTAGGCTCCAGCCTAGCCCAGCCCAGACGGGAACATGCATGTGAAAAGTGCACGTCGCCTTCGTCATCCTGGCTTAACATATGACTGGCCGGACCGGACGTACGTGTGTTGATCTAGCTAACATGAACTAATAGCCGTGTGTTGATCTAGCTAACATGAACTAATAGCCATGGCAATCGCTGTCAAAATGGGCACCTAAAAGTACAGTAGTGAGCACAACTTGTAGAGGAGCACGCATGCATGCACATACAGCCGCGAAGAATTCCAGCTGCGTGTCGAATGTTGGTCGGACTATCCGGAGAAAGCCTGCGGAAGCTTAAGGGGCTGTTTGGGTTAGAGGATGTTATTTAGAAATGAGGATATCCCCAACCAGCTGGTTAAAGGTAGCCTTTTTTGTTTGGTAAAGTGGGATAAAAAATGGTTAGGGATAGTCAGTCAAAATCTATTGGCCCAACTATTTTTTTCCTCTTTCACCTTGTCTTCTTCATCCGCCTCACCACTTCCCTAGCAGCGGCTACGACCGCCGGCAGCTCGCCACCCTTTTTGCCCCTGTCGATCCCGTGTCAACCTGCCTGCCTACGCCCCTTCTGCCTGCCCACTCTGCCCGGCGGCCTACGTCCGCATGCGTATTCGAACAGCCGGCCGCTCTGCCCGATGGCCTACGCTATGGCCGTCCTCGTGTCGAGCCCATAGGCAAGAAAAGATGGTTATTTTCTCTCGAGAGGAAGGGTGAACGAACAAGAAAACGCTTCGAAGGAGCTATCCAAAAGTGATCGAGCTCATCTAGCTCTTTTGATGGGATATGCTCAAACCACCATTTTGAGCCAAAAGTGGTTATTCATATCCCCTCTACCCTCTAAACCAAACACTGGATAATCAAAAAAGTGGATATCCCGTGTTATCCACTGGATAGCCACTGAACCAAACAAACCCTAAGTTTTCTTCTCTCTATAAAGTATGGCGGCGTGTTCACAACCATAATGGAGTCTGCCAATGTCTGTACCCGAGGAGTACACACGCTTAAGGACGACGATCAAATCGTACGATACTCAAGTTCGTCTCCTGCGTGCTCCCGTGAGTGACGCGGGGGAAACCCTATATCACACCCCTAGCCCCTCCTCTCCCTCCCCTCTTCCTCACCGCCGTTAGAGGGAGTCGCCAGGAAAAGCCCGGGCGACATTAGCAGCGACGTGAACTTTTCCCCCTTGCTTGGTGGGGCGGCGTAGGATGCTTCTGCATGTGGGATGTCGTCCTAGCGTGGGGGCCGACGACGGGGGCTGCATGGATCTTGGCGCACGCGTGGCGGCGACGACATCACCTGGTGCGACAGTTGCGGCAGGCGGCGCCTGCGTAGCCGTGGCGGCAACGGCGCTCCAGCATGGCTTCAGCGGTGACTGACGCGGCCTGGAGCACGGCAGGGATGGTACGACCGGGAAGTACCAGCGATGGTGTTGTTGCGTCCCTGTGGCTGTGCAATGGTGTCGATGAGGCTCCAGGAGGGGAACAGCATGCTCATGGGTGGGGTAGGGGCCCTATCCTGCACGAGCCCATCAACCTCCGACCTAGATCTGAAGGCATCGGCAGCCTTGTGGGCTAGCTGCTGGTCGCCGATCTAGTGGTGGATCCCTCTCTCGCCACATCCCATGATTCCGGTGACTCCGTGGCGGTGCATCTTGCCCTCTCCCATGTCCTTTTGCGTGCTTGGTACGGTCGCCGGGGCGGCGACCCTTGTTTGGTGGGAGATTCTCTGGTTGGCGGGCGTGCTAGTGGCTCTAGGGCTGGCCGATGTCCACGGAGAGCGGCGCGGTGTGGCAGGGTTTCGGGTGTTGCTCCGGCGAATGCCCGTTCCTATGTAGTAGGAGGAGAGTTTTGCCGAGGGGAAACCCTAGCCCATTAGGCCATGACAGCGACGTCCTTGGATGTCGTTTCCTTTCTAAAGGCGTTGGTGTGGCTTCTCTTCGTCCTCTACGTACTCTGGGTGAAAACCCTAGATCCTCGGATTAGGCGATAGCGGTGCTCATGCGTCGTGTTCTTCTGGAAGACTCTGCCTTGGAGTTCATGGCGTGTGGATCTCTGAAGGTTGTTTGATGGTGTTTTGGTGCCTTTGGCGTTGGATCTCCGCAGAGCTTTCTTCGGCAAGTCTTGCTTCATGGTCTGCACCCTCGGTTTTTCTCCATTATTTGCACCTTCCTTGGTGTGCTCCAACGTCGTGCAGCAGGTGCTCCCCTGGTGGCTTTCTGTGTTGGGGCCGTGCGTCTCTTGGCGTTGTGTAGTGTGGGTTGACGTGCCAGTCTGGACTCTGTGTTAGCTTCGGCCCAACGCCTTTGTCCGTTTCCCTAACGGTGTGCAGTGAGTGTTGGTGAGCCAGTCTAAACTCTAGGGTGAGCTTCGGCCCGACTCCTTTGCCCGTCCGGGTTCTCAACCTCGTCGAGTATCGTCTTTGGGTGTGTGCAGCTCATTGCTGTATGCTGGGTTCGGCTCTTTGTACCTTTTCGCCATTTGTGACGTTATTAATTTAACGCCGGGCCTTTGGCCTGTTATCTAAGAAAAGGCTGCCAACGTCTCTAGCGATATTCCGAATACTGTGAGACCGGGGACATAATTGTTTGATCCAATGCACTTGGTGTCAGGTGGGATCCCACTAAAGTCTCACTTTTAGTTTATTTTGACTAGAAATCTTAAAATGACCTAGAAATGCGATTTTGGTGAGATCCCACTTGACTCCCTAAATACACTACACATGTTGGCTGGGAGGCTCAGTGGGCTAAGAAGTTGAAAGAGCTCTAACTTAATTATCATTCAATTGATAATTAGAAAAGTGTTATTCTAAAATCAGTGGGCCTTGATGTATGCTGTCCCTCGGATGCATTGGTGCAAAAGCTAGGGCCAACTTCGTCTCGTTTATCCCAGAATTAGCTTTAGCCACAACCCCAATTCCATCCCTTACCTTTTTTGTGTCCGGATGAGCTCCTGATCACTACTAAGATGTCAAGACATATTCCAAGATCAGTAAGAATGTTGTATAAGTGACTTATGTTTTACTATTACTCCACTACTATGCTTGATTAGCATAACGAGTGCGTTGCGAACAAAAGAACAACAAAACATGCAGTAAAGCAAATGCCAAACGGCATGACCTACACGGATTCAACCACCCAATTTTCCTGTGCAATTGTCCATTGTATCTCTGTACCCTGAATATGGCATCTAGGTTGCACCAATGTCCCTTTACAACTGGTAGAATATTGTATCTCTCTACGGACTCAGTCATCTCAATTTGCTTGTACTATTCTCTCCCAAAGGGATTCCATGGAGTGTGCATTTGCGTGTTGTATGGAAGTCTGTCTGAAGCAGCACGGCTGAGCTCTGAATATAACTTCAGAGTTCAGATACATCTATCGAATTCAGCTCTACATTTTACATCTGGTAAAGAGTAAGAACTCTGAAGATCCTCCTGTATCCAGCTGGAAATCAAAAGAAGAAGAGGCGCAAAAACAACACCTAGAAAAAAGGATGGAGTGGATGTGTTTTCAGGTTGTGGGCGTCCATATTCTGAACACTCGAAGCATCTGGTATTATTCGCAAATCGAAAGCAGAGGAGAATTCTGTAACTATGAATCGATATTCGCAAATCAATATTCCCGATTTTCTGTTATTATTTCTCGGTAGCACAATACTAAAATAAAAATCTATGGCTAATTAATGATCCTTCTGTATATACACTTGGTAATTTTCCACTGCACAGTTGATAATCTGATCTTTCATGATGACGGTCCATCCATCTTCCAAGAACGAAAGAACCTGCTACTCGATTTATCAGACTACGGCAGCGTTTAGGCAATCTTGGCGGCGAAGCAGGCGCCGCCGCCTCCTGCCATCATGCCCCTGAACTCCTCGAAGTTGATGAGGCCGTCGCCGTTCTTGTCGACGCCCTCGATCATGCGGCGGCACTGGCTGACGGTGGTGGCCTTCTCGCCGAGGCCGCGGAGGACGCGCGCGAGCTCGGCGGCGGAGATGGCACCGCTACCGTCGGCGTCGAAGACCTTAAAGGCGTGGCGGAGGTCCTCCTCGACGGCGGCGTCGTCCCCGCTAACCGTGGCGTTGATGGCCGCGAACTCGTTGAGGCTGATGAAGCCGTCGCCGTTCGCGTCCGCTTCGGTCATCATGCGGGACAGCTCGTTGTCGGTGGCCGCGTGGCCCACGCTCTGGAACAGCGCCGCCAGCTCCTGCCGCGAGATCTGGCCGTCGCCGTTCGCGTCGAACTTGCGGAAGACACGCTCCATCTCCTCCTCCGCCGTCCGAGCCGGGGACCCCGATGCCGCCGGGTACGCGGCCTGGTCGTCCTGGTTCTGGCGAGGCGGTGGTGATGAAGACCGCGGCTTGCGGCGGAAGAGGGAAGGCATCTTGATCATGCCCATGATGGCTCTGCCTTGCAGTTGTGCTCGCCGGTGGTTGCAGGTTGGGGTTGGACTGAGAGGAGGGAGACGGCGGTATTAATAGACACGGATCGCCGGTGTCCATGGCAGATTCGGGGTCGACATCGCGACGGGACGGAGGAAGGTGTCCGCTGGCTAGCTGGTGCATTTGCGTGGCCTGCGCTGGCCGCTGCGTGTGCGGTCACTGAAGCGAGGGCATTTGCCACTTTTCCCTCTCCCGCGTCGGTGTCACTTCATCGCTGAGTGCTTTGGTGCTGTGGGATTCTTCTTGGATTCGGCCGGCTACACGTACAGGGCCAATTGGCTGATGTCTCAAAAAAAAAAAAAATAGTGCCAAGTGGCCAACACGACCTTTCACCATCGTCTTCTCCAACATCATGGATCTCCAATGATGATCCTGGTAGGCATGTTGCGTCTCAAATGGCTTCGACACGTGACATGCAGACTTTTTTCTCTTCTGTGATATCCATCACCATTCACGAGTTCCTCAACGGGTCAACACACATGTTGGCTCTACTATCGTGTGTAGAATTCAATTGACCTCTACATGCATTGCTCGTTCTTCTCCACCAAATTTGGCGTTCAGATGGCACTTAAGGGCATGTACAATCACAAACACTTATATTTTATTTAAATCAAAAGAGATTTTACTCCTCCGTTCCTTTTCATAGAAAAGAAACAACCAGTTCACAAATCTCGGATCTAACCAAAGTTCAAAAGATAAAGAAACTAGAGCATTACAGTTCCAAAAGCCTACACTAGAGACCGACAACAAAAGAACCAGCACTGCTAAGAGGCTGCCATTACAAGGGAAGTTTAGAAGAAGGGAGGTTTTTTAGAGCAGCTAAGAACCAACGCTTTGCCATTATTTGGTCGATTTGGCTATGTAGAAATGACAAGATTTTTAATAACATTGTATCTTCTTCCCTGCAGGTGATCTATCGTGCTACGGCTATCCTCCGATCATGGACTACTCTCCAACGTATGGAGTTTCGCGACTTATTTGTGGAGGGTTGTACGCGATTGGAGGACACGGCGAGGGATATTTTTTCTCAACATGGATGACATCGTGATCTACAGATAGATTTTCCATAGCTCGAGGCATTTCTTTATATATTTCTTACCATGTTTTGTAATGCTGGTACTTTTGCTTTGGAAACTTTGTGTGTGGTTGATCGGTTGTGTGCATCCTAGCTATGCAGAGGCCAGGTGTAAATATTACTCGAGTAATAAAGTGCCCATTTCCACACAAAAATGCTCAAGCCACCACATGGATGGAGTCGTCTTCACTTATGTGGCTCTGCAGGTACTCCAGAGACACCCTCCCTCCATGAGCTCCACTCACAACTGTGGTCTTCCAGGATGATATCTAGCCGAAGTCAGCACAACTCAGCTTGCCGCTAGCCTCAGTGGTGTTCTTAGTTTTTGGAGAAGGCGATCCATGAATTGACTAGTTTTTCCTCCTTCTAATTCTTTGAAGGGAACCTTCCAATTCCTTAGATAGGATAGCACCAGCTGCCATACCTGTTTCATATTAATCCAGGTGGCTTTGTTAAAAACTAATCTATTCCTAGTACTCCAAATACCCTAGAGAACAGCTGCAATAACAACATTTAAATGCAGATTTTTTTTGTTGCACAACCACTGGCTAGCCAAAGATTCAAAGTCAGATATCTAAATGTTAAAAAAATTTAAAGACATCTGACCAGAGGAGTTTAGCAACAATACATTCAAACATCAAATGGTGGACAAACTCAAACTCTTTACAGAATTCACATTCTAGGGGTTTTAGAATTCCTCTAGCCCTAAGGTTATCTCTAGTCATGATCTTATTCTGTGAAAAGAGCCACCGAAATACCTGAACTCTAGGTGGGATCATCAGTTTCCACACTGCAGGCAAGAAAATTTGTTTCATCCCCTAAAGTTAATTACATAATACATTGAACTAGAGAAATAAACACCTTTAGATTCATATTGCCAAATAAGTTGGTCTTCCTTATCACTAAAGATAATGCTTCTAGCAATGACTAATAGTTCTTGCCATTGAATCATCAAGCTATCAGTAAACGTCCTTCTAAAGGTTCCTCTAAGTTGCTCCCCATCCCACAGATCAGCAATGGTTTGGGTTTGCTTGTTAGAAATAAAATAGATATCCCAAAATTGAACAGCTAAGGGAGAATTACCAAACCAGATGTCCTCCCAGAATTTAATTTGTCTACCATTCCAAATCCCCTAGAATGTGAATTCTGTAAAGAGTTTGAGTCGGTCCATCATTCCAAAACCAGATGTGGCTCTTTTCACAGAATTTGTTCTACGGTAGTTAAATTAGGTTATAGATGGAAAGTAAAGGGGTGATGTGGGGTGATAACCTAATTTAACTACCTTAGATGCCCACATTACCCCTTTCCAAAAAGTAGAGGGATGGATGTCATGGAAGGAAATAATATTAGGATTTTTTTGTCTCATTCTTAGCATCTATTACTTTTCTCCAGAGGGCCCCCTCTCCCTGGATATATTTCATGATCCAAGATCTAATCAAACAGATGTTTAAATCCTGAATATTGGGGATCCCTAAACCACCAAAATGCTTTTTCATACAAATAGAAGGCCAGTTACCTAGGTGTAATTTATGGTTACCATCTTCATCATTCCACATAAAATTAGCCATATGGGAATTAAGTAAATGTAGGGCCCATTTGGGGGAATTTAAAGAAAGAAAGAAGGTAAATAGGGATACTAGCTAGGACAGATTGAATAATGGTTCTTTTAGCAGCAGAGTAAAGAAGTCTGCCTCTCCAACCAGAAATCCTAGCTAGTAAACTATCAAACAGGGGTTGTAAATCTTCTCTACTAAGTCTATCAAAATGGAGGGGTATCCCTAAATACTTAACAGGGAAATCACTAGTCGCACATTGAAAGATGCCTAAAAAAGGTTCCAATTCTTCCTGACTAAGATTCATGGGAAGTAACTCACTCTTATGAAAATTAATTCTCATACCAAAAATCTGTTCAAAACAAGTGAGGATCCATTTTAAATTCCTAGCAGGCCTAGTATCATTTTCTAAAAAAATTAAAGTATCATCAGCATATTGAAGACTAATCACTCCACCAGGGATAAAGTTTGGGCACAACCCTTTTATTAAGTTTTGATGGGATCCCTTAAGTAGCATTCTAGAAAAACATCTACTACTGAATTAAACAGATTGACCACTATCCGAGTACTACTATCCTTGTCTGCCTCACATGGTCTTGTCGTTCATCAAATTGACGTTAAGACAACTTATCTAAATGGAGAGATAGATGAGGAAATTTATATGGAGCGGCCTGATGGATCTGTAGTAGATGGTCAAGAAGGAAAGGTGTGTAAGTTAGTGAAGTCTTTATATGGTATTAAGCAAGCTCCTAAGCAGTGGCACGAGAAGTTTGAAAGAACCTTAACCGTTGAAGGCTTTGTTGTAAATGAAGCTGACAAGTGTGTGTACTATCGCCATGGTGGGGGTGAGGGAGTTATTATGTGTCCCTATGTCAATGACATAGTAATATTCTGGACCAACCACCCTGTTATTGAGGAGGTCAAAGAGTTCCTATCTCGCTGCTTTGAGATGAAGGACTTGGGAGTGATGTAATCTTAAACATCAAGCTATTGAAGGATGACAATGGTGGGATTACACGACTACAGTCCCACTATGTGGAAAATATATTGAGTCGCTTTGGGTATAGCGACTGCAAGTCTTCTCCAACGCCTTATGATCCGAGTGTGCTACTTTGAAAGAATCGAAGGAATGCTAAAGATTAATTGAGATACTCTCAAATTATTGGCTTGCTCGTGTATTTAGCCAGCGCTACGAGTCCTGACATCTCCTTTGCTATAAGCAAACTGAGTTGATTTGTGTCAAATCCTGGAGATGATCATTGGCATGATCTTGAGAGAGTTTTGCGCTATTTGAAAGGCACTGTGAGTTATGGTATTCACTATACTGCGTATCCACGAGTACTTCAGGGTTATAGCGATTCAAACTGGATATCTGATGCTGTTGAGATTAAGGCCACAAGTGGTGGTGCTGTTTTCTGGAAGTCTTGTAAGCAGACCATCTTAATGAGGTCAACTATAGAAGCAGAACTCACAGCATTAGACACAACCACTTTTGAAGCATAGTGGCTTTGTGAACTCTTGATGGACTAACCTGTGGTTGAAAAAGTAATACCTGCCATCCCGATGAACTGTGATAATCAAATTGTGATCATCAAAGTAAACAGTTCTAAGGATAATATGAAGTCATCAAGACATGTGAAGAGGAGATTGAAATCTGTCAGGAAACTGAGAAACTCTGGAGTTATTGCATTGGATTATATCCAAACATCTAAGAACTTGGCAGATCCATTCACAAAGGGTTTATCACGTAATGCGATAGATAATGTATCGAGGGAGATGGGTTTGATACCCACACAATGAGTTGTTCGCAGTAGTAGCCTACCTATGTGATCGGAGATCCCGTGAATTAGACTGGGAGATAAACTGTTGATCAGATGAGGGGAGAGTATGCCCATATTATATTTACATCTCCATAAAGATGCAATACTCTTTTATTCGGCATGGCAGGTTGATATTTATCTTAATGTGTTCTAAGTGGGTTTTCCAAGCAGAGATGTTGTCTTGCAGAACATTTATTGAGGAACACACCTATATGAGTCTAACTGTCAAACGTCACAGTCCATGAGAGTTGGGTGCTCTCTAATAAACTCATGAAAGGCCCTGGAGCATGACGCATAAGCTCAAAACCACGGGAAAGTCCTGCAGCAGTCCTATATCGGTTTAGATTTTCTGTGAAACTAGTGTACATAAAACTTGTAGTTCAAGGCATAGTCCACTATTCGATTTTGTGTGAAACTAGTGTGCAGAAAACTTGTACTAGCATGAAGTTTAATGTGGAAGTTCAACTTAACTGTCTCCACTACACACCGATCGATAAAACAATATTCTAGAATGAAAGTGATGAGATGTGCCAATGAGACTTTGTGTGAAATTCTCTTTGGCCCATTTGTGCATGAAAGCATATGGCTATGCTAGTGGTGCTAAAGTTTAGCCCCATATTGCTAGTTGAGTGAGAGTTACACCTCCGTATATACTAGGTTGTTCTACCACTCACTAAGGTGTGAGAAGAAGAGCAGCTCTCACACACTCCTTCGACGCCGCCCAACTTTGCCTCGCCTCGCCTCGTCACAACGCGACGCGACGTGCGTGCACTGCGGGTTGCGGGAATCTCGCCGAGCCGACCTTTATTTTTGCTAGTCAAGAAAATTAATCATAGATTAATTATGAGTTATCAACGGACACGTTAATGAGTCAGCCGTTTCCAGAATTTTTAGAACATGGGCGGTTACGGAATCGGACGTGGGCTGACCCCCACGATCTCCCTTAACCTGCACTATATAAGCGTCTACGTTAAACCTAATCGGCATCTATCTATCACACGCGTGTCCTTTCAGTCTATTGCGTCGCTGTTTTCGTCTTCCCCATCCCGGCTTGTGGCGTGCACCGCAGATCGGGACAGTAGGCCTCCGGAACCCCTCTTGTGAATCTGTACGGGTGAGGGACGATCAGGTTTTTGGATAGCGCTTTCGCGCGACTACTGATGCCATCACGGGAGACTCCTTTCTCGACGAGGACTTCTTCCCGGATGTCAGCAGCCTCTACATCGACAACATGAGCGATGACGCTACTGCTGCTACTACCGCCACGGCCGCTTTGCTGCCACCGCTACACTGTATGTGATCTCAATGTATCTCTTCCAGATTATGCTAGAGTCCATAGTTCTAGCGCTTGGTATAGATGTAATAGGTTTGTATTGTTTAGGTGTAATCTGTTCATCTACTCTATTAGTTTACGTGATTTATTTAATTGTTATCTGTATGATCCTGCTTTGTCAATTATTTATTCGGATTAAATCATATAGATTATTGCTTATATTTTCAACAAAACACACACGGAGAGTATTATGTGTTCAGTACAAACGATCCACTACGGGCCAAAAAATCCACAGTTTGCTCGTGGCCGAGGCGTGCCCATACATGTGCACATCGCAGACGCTAACAAATAATAAACTGTGAGCAAGAGTTTGTTCCTTATATCCGTAGTTTTTCATGAAAATCAAATATTCTTTCTTATCCATCTTTACAATTTTAAGATAGAAATAATTTAATCGGATATATCTGATAAGAGTACGTGTAGATTCATGATACAAGAGTGCATTCTAAATTACAATAGTAGTATCCATAGAGAGTGTGAATGTGGCTCTTCTTGACCCAATTATTGCTTTGTTACTCCTAGCTATAGTCATAACATCTTCCATTTCTTAATAAGCCTTTGGAAGTATTTTGTTTCACTTAAAAAAATTAGTGCTAAAACTATCCATTAAATATGTAAAATTTCAAACAACAGAAAAATAATATTGTAGAATAAATTTATTTTATTCATATGTTCATCAAAGATTTCAAATATTACATTACAATTTCAAGGCCTTGTCCAGATAGTACACACATAATCTTACATCACAGCTCTCAAATATCAATACATTAAAATATTGCATGATCCACTGCCTTCTCCGGATCCAGCGGCGATGGGGCAGAGTTGCAACCAATTGTCAACTATTAAGACATGATGCACATGGGGAGGAAAACTCTCGTGATTTATACATCTCAGTGGATTGCTGTGACATGGTTAGGCAAGGATCTAATCCTAGCAGCTTTATTGTGACAGGCAGTTTACACCCCATAATGTTCGTCATGGCAATGCCGTAGGCTAGAAAAATAATGACGTTTGAGTTTAGTTCCCGATACCTACTAATCCCTAGCGGCACACCGCCTGGTTGTCCTGTGATAGTGGTGAATGTTGGTGATCAAATGGACTACCATATCTTTGCTAGAAGAACTAGAGCCAAGAAGACTAAATGGTTTTTGTTTTACACTATGCATGGTGAGCTTTATATCTACTTTTGTTGCAAAAGGTGAACATGTGTAGCTACTTCTAAGGCATTTATTGGGGTGCATGGTTAGTTTGGTGGACATGTCCGTTTAAATTAAATTTATTTAATGTCTTGCAGCGGGAAGCTAGCTAGCTAATATAAGGGCATCTCTAGAGGCGTAGCCTATTCTAGACACCCAAATCATCTGAGTTGGTCCAGTTGGATCGGCTCGCGGATAAAATTTGGGCCGCGGTCCTGCTTGCCAGGCCAGTGCCCAAAGCGGCGTGACCCATTCGGTCTGCCCAGGCTAAATTTTGGCCTGCCAATATGTCCACCGGGACCGGACCGAGGCCAGCGTTTTTCCAGCGACCCCCGGCCACAACTGGGCAACCGTTTTGGAAGATGCAAAGGGAGATGCTGCTCTAGTGAGGCAATCAACATCCATGGCTTGAATCCATGGCCTAGTTTTTATATTTCAAAATCTTTAGTACATCCATGGATTGCACACATAGCTTGGAGACTAGAAATTAACGATGCAATGAACTAGAAATTATTAAATATATAGTACGAGACCCTAACATCGTCTAGTCATCGCAGTCAAAGTGGTAGTTGCAGTGACACATGGTGTCATCAAAGACCTTGACCGTGAGCATGCCATAGTCATCATACTTGAAGAGGAGGAAGTGCTCGACTTCAATGGCGTGCACACTTGTGAACTCCCTCCAGCCATTGTGGAGGAACATCTAGCTGCAGTGGTCAAACAACACCTTCACGAACCACATGCCGGTGGAGCCACGATCACGAACCATATCGGTGTCATCGTTGTCCTGTCGGTAGGCGGCGATCATGGTGTGCATCTGCAATGTAGGATAGCAATAACGAGATTCAATTTCAAATGGCGATCAGCTAGTTTCAGTCGATTACTTGATCGTCAAAGTTGGTGCCGCTAACATGGACTCGACGTACTTCCTCTGCGATGCCATGCCACTTGTTGCAAGCATGTTCGATCATGGCCCAGCGGTGAGACATGCCGGAGTCGCCGTGATTGACCAAGTACTTGAAGTAGGGATCCTAGAGCTGCCGCTCATCGTACACCGCCTTCACCCTCTTCCAATAGCAATCTAAGTTTTGATTGGCGCTGGTGAAGGGGTTGATGTTGACCGTCTTCCAAGATTCAGTGAGGCATGGCGCTAGATTTCGAAAGCCCACTCCACGTTCGACATCCCCTCTAGCTGCTCCTTGTTAGCATTCCCCTTCTTCCGGGAGACGCAAGGAGCTTGGTCCTTCTTCGACGGCACGGTGGTGGCAGCGCAAGTTGGATTTGGTCCGGTGGGAGGGGTAGGGGGATGGCGGAACTGGGCAGCGAGGAGGAGGAAATGGAGGTATGGAGGAAAAAGGAGGGAAAACTTTGGTGTCCCGCCGATAGGGCTGGCCCGCCAACTTTTCAGCCTCATCGAGCGCCCCCGATAGCCCCTCCCCCCTTGGATTTGGTTCGGCCTGGGGGCTGGATGATTAATTAGTTGGGCCGCGCTGGCGCCATTTTATTATTGGGGGTATGGACTGGGCGTTTTTTTTGTGCACCGGCGCCCTATAGCTTGTTTAGGGGGCCTTTTGGGGGTGAGTGGAGATGTCGGGGGCCCTAAAGGCCCCCTAAAGGGCTATCGGGGGCGTCGGGGCCGAAAATCATGCCCAGCCCAGACCCCCCCAATAATTTTTTTCATTGTCGCAGCCCGTTTAGTTATCTGGCGCCCGCATGACAAACTCTACACATAGGGGGCAAGCGAGGGCGCCGGATGGAGCTGAAAGCAACGCGGGCCATCCCTGGCAGTAGGAGAAAGCTTCTTTCCCGCCCTTTCCACCGCTTCCTGCTCCGTCTTCCCATCGTTTTTCCTACTTTATGTAGGCGCCCCTCCCTCCCTCGCTCCCCCCCTCTTGTCGCCGCTGCCGCCATGGAGAGGCCCAAACTCAATTTCTACGAGGCTGTGATGTTCACCCACTACGACATCCTCACGCCACCACACGCGAGGCTTCCGACCGTCTTCGAGCTCAGCTACGCCGGTGTGCCCGTTCCACCGCCCTTGCGTGGCACCGAGTTGGCGACGCAACTAGAGGAGCGACGCCGCGAGCTACCGGGGCGGAAGAGGGCGATGGCCTGGTACGCGCCCACGAGCGCGTACTAGCCGATGCGGTTCAAGGAGTGGGCGAAGGAGCTCGCGCTGTGCCGAGCTCACCGGTGCCAGCTCCACCTAGATCTGCGCAACCCTGAAGGGATGTAGCGCTTCTGCGCAGTTCATGGGCGTACTATGTACAAGGCGCGTCGTCAAGCCGAGGCGGTGCGCCGTGAAGAATTCATGAGGAGCGGAGGCCGCCTGGATCGTCGACCTCGATTCCGACACGGAGGAGGAGGACGACGACGTGGCGGACAACGCTGATGGCGAACACGGTGACAACGGCGGTGAAAGCGGCATAGTTGATTAGGATCGCGTGGAGTTGGCAATGCAGAATCGCCTTCATTTTATCTATGTATATTAATAATTGAAATAAATTGAATATATAAACTATTAGGAGGAATTGTGACTGGGAACCCTCCCCCTTAAATCGAGAAAATAGCCGACACCTCCCCATATGGCCCAAAAATTTACCGCCACGATGAGCCCATATAGTGAGCCCAAGTGGAGATGCTCTAACAGTTCCGAGATGAAAATGACCTAGCACTCTAGCAGCCCTGGCTAAAAGTCTGCAGAAGCTTCAAATCCTCTCGTGACGACGCATCTAGCGTAATAATTCAGACTCGGTAATAAAGTTGCAGTGACTGTACTGGTCAGTACTCCTTCGTCTGAAAATATAAAACATTTTAGCTTTATAAAAAATGTATCTAGACGATTTTGGTGTATAGATTCGAGTGACCTACTATACTCTAAAATACTTCTACATACATTCGTTTCACAATGCTAAAATATGTTATATTTTTGCAAGGAGGGAGTAGTAGTCAAGGTAGAAGTATCTCGCAGCACTGAGGCCACTATGTACATCCCACTGACGACTGAACTAGTGCTAAAACCTGCGTGTGGACTAGGATACAATCATCGTGTTTGTGTGGCAACCGATGCTAGCCTCTCTCTCTCCTGTAGCCCCCGTTCCCCTCTATTTTGAGAGTCGCCGTTGACCGGCCGGCTCCAATCCCGCTCGCCGCCGATGGTTCCGCCGCCTGGCGTGGAGATGGATCGGAACGTCGGCTTCCTTTCCACAGTAGTAGTTTTAGGATTAGGCTTAGATCTTGGGTCAATCCCGTGTTCCCCCTAGTGGAGTCTGAGGATAGGCCGGCGGCCCTTGGCGGCCAAAGCCACCGCGTCCTGAGTCGGCCCTCTCCCTCTTCCTTGTTGTGGTGGCAGCTGGCGAGGTGGATGGATTCGGCGGGCTCTCGCATCCCTATCAATAAGGTTCGCATCTGCAGCTTAGAGTTGGGCTATTTGGGCCTAGCTCGACGTGTGTTGGTGTTTCTCCTTCTCGTGGTCGTGCTCCGGTGGAGAGAGCCAATGGCGACGATGGGGAGAAGGGCTGCTAGCTCCTCAAATAAGGTCCAAGCTCGGGTCTCCCCCTACTGCTATCTTTTTGGCTATCCTCCTCCGGATTGTGGCAGATCTCTAGATCTTGAGGGTGGCCGGTGTTCATCGCAACAGCTTGTGGGAGACTGTTGCTACCGGAGGAATTCTGATTGGAGCAAAGCCATGCTCTCCTCCTCCCCTCTCCTCAGTGGAGATGGATATTGGAGTAGGGTTGCTGCCCTCCGATCTAGAGGCCGAGGGCATGGGAGTGATGAAGCCTTCGACAACTCGAGCTCATCTTCGTTGGTCCACAGTGACCTGAAATTGCCGGTATGCTCCAGCCCCGATTCAACCTCCAAGGAGAGGCCCCTTGCGAAGCTAGCGGCGGCTGTGATTCTGGTCGGCATCGAAGCAAGTGGCAAAGTCCCCGCAGCGATGTTCGGCAACAGCAAGCTTGGCTTCTGGCTCGATGGTGAGGAACAAGAAGAACTAGATTGTAATTTTTCATCCTTTAGCAAGGTCTTTTCTGCATCTTTCAGGGACCCATGTGCTATTTTCAGTTTTATGGGGTCCTCTGTAAAATCATTGTACACCCACTGGATGATAAAATGATAAGGCATCTAGCCCCTTTGGGGGCTCTATGTGTTTCAGAACAAAAAGCTCTCCATCCCAGCCCAACCCAGATTTTTTTTTCGAAATGGGGGTATGCCCCGGCCTCTGCATCCTTGGATGCACACAACCCTTTATTAATAGTTCAAGCGAAAAATACGTGTAGTTATTACAGCTCAAATCACAGAATGGAATATGCGCAGATCAACCATCTGTTAAACAAATGGGTCTCATAAGAGAGAGAAAAAGAACGCAGCTAAGCATCTGTTAATCTACTAGAATGCCGCCACGAAGCCTGGCTGAAAAATCTGATGTAAACGCCACAAGACGGATGCAGCCAGAGACCATCGGTTGGCGCAGGTGCTTTGGGAGTAGGAAAGCCCAGAGTTGAATCCAGTGGGCCGCCATAAGAATAACCTGCAAAAATGAAGGAACTCCAGAGTTGTTAAATATACAGTTGTTACAACTTTTCCAAATGGATCAACAAATGGCCGATATGCTAATACGAATCCTCCCCTTATTCGCTTTGTCTACTCCGTTTAACCAATTCCCAAACATATTGTTTATATTAGTCGATGGAGGAAGATTATATGTGAAGAAAACCATCCGCCATACAATCTTAGCGAAAGGATATGTAAGAAATAAATGTTCAACTGTTTCGACCTCGTCACAGAAGCAACATTTTTTACCACCATTCCAATTTCGTCTAACAAGATTATCTTCAGTAAGTAGGACTTTACTATTCAGGAACCACATAATTTTTTTTATTTTCAAAGGGATTTTTATCTTCCACAAATATCTTGTGGGAAACCGCAGATGCTCATTCATAAGATCTTCATACAAAGATTTAACTGAGAAAAACCCCATTCTCAGTTAGAGTCCATATGAATTTGTCCTGGTGAAGAGACAACGATGTCCTCATCAACCTCTCACATAGGTGCAGCCATGCATTCTATTTATTACCAGTTAAAGTTCGCTTGAACCCAATTTAAAGGACTTTGAGAGAGGACATCATGCACTCGCACGTGTTTTCTAAGAACGATATTATAAAGAGATGGATATTTTTGGGCGAGAGATATCTCTCCTAACCATTTATCCTTCCAAAATCTAATACCTTTCCCATCTTCAAGCTCAAACCTACCGCGGTTAAAAAAATCATTTTTCACACCCATTAAACCTTTCCAAAAGGGGGAGTCAGTTTGTTTGACCTCAACTTGAGCAAGCGTTTTATTAGCCAGATATTTGTTGTGGAGCAACTCTTGCCACACCCCTTCTTCTGTTAATAACTTGTAAAACCACTTACTCAGTAAGCATCTATTTTTAATCTCTAGCACTTCAATGCCTAACCCCCCGATCTTTGGGTCTACAAATAATGTTCCATCGAGTAAGTCTATATTTCTTGTTTTGTTCATCGCTTTGCCAAAAAAATCTTGAACGATAGAAGTCCAATCTTTAGTCACACCTTTCGGGAGTTCTAGAAAAGACAGCATAAACATAGGCATACTCGATAGTACCGAGTTAATTAGGACCAGCCTATCGCCGTAGGATAACAGCTTGCCTTGCCAACAACCCAGCTTACCCTCACACCTACTTTCCACTGGGTTCCATTCACGGTTGCGAAGTTTTCTGTGATGAATAGGTACCCCAAGGTATCTAAACGGTAAAGAACCCACCTCACAACCGAAAATTTCCCTATAAATTCCTTCTTGTTCGACAGCCTTGCCAAAACAAAAGATTTCGCTTTTGTGAAAATTAATTTTGAGCCCAGATAGTTGTTCAAAAATGCACAAGATAAGTTTCATATTGACCGCTTTCTGCGGATCATGCTCCATGAACAAAATAGTGTCATCGGCGTATTGCAGGATAGAGACCCCCCCTCAACCAGATGAGGGATAAGGCCAGAGACTTGTCCATTCTCTTTTGCTCTAGCAATTAAGATGGCAAGCATGTCTGCAACAATATTAAAAAGTATTGGCGATAGAGGATCACCCTGGCGGAGTCCGTTTTTGTCTGAAAGTAATGGCCTATGTCATCATTGACACGAATGGCTATACTTCCATCCCGTACGTAATCATCAATCCACTGACACCAAAGTGGATCAAAACCTTTCATACGTAAGCCTTGTTGTAGAAAAGGCCACTTGACCTTGTCATAAGCCTTTTCAAAATCGATTTTGAAAAAGACCCCATCAAGCTTTTTCTATGGAGTTCGTGAATCGTCTCATGTAAGACAACCACACCTTCGAGAATATGCCGTCCATGCATAAACGCCGTCTGGGTGGGTTTGATAACTTTGTGAGCAACCACAGTGATGCGGTTAGTGGCAACCTTAGTAAATATTTTAAAACTGACATTGAGCAAGCATATGGGTCTATATTGTTGTATCTACACCGCATTCTCTTTTGTGGGCAGTAAGGTGACAACACCAAAGTTTAGCTTAAACAAGGACAAGTTAGCTATGTGCATCTGGGCAAACATAGCCATACGTTCCTGTTTAAGCACTGTCCAAAAGGATTTATAGAACTCAGCTGGAAAGCCGTCTGGCCCCGGTGCCTTATTATGTTCCATCGATGATATAGCATTATATACCTCCTGTTCACTGAAGGCGCTGGTTAAAATTTCATTTTCTTCATATGAGACCTGTGGTATATCATCCATACGGTCCTCAGTGAGATCAAAACTGTTGGGAGTCGTCTCCCCAAATAACTTCTTATAGTATTCTGAGATGGAAACATGCATGTGAAAAGTGCACGTCGCCTTGGTCGTCCTGGTACATATGGCCGGCCGGACCGGACGTGTGTTGATCTAGCTCACGTGAACTAATAGCCGTGGCAATCGCTGTCAAAATGGGCACCTAAAATGGACAACTTGTAGAGGAGCCCTACACTACGCACGCAACGAGAAGAGCACGCATGCATGCACATACAGCTGCGAAGAATTCCAGCTGCGTGTCGAGTGTTAACCCACCGGACTATCCGGAGAAAGGCTGCGGAGCTTAAGTTTTGTTCTCTCTATAAAGTATGCCGGCGTATTCACAAGCAGAACGGAGGCTGCCAACGTCTGTAGCTAAGGAGTACACACGCTTAAGGACGACGATCAAATCGTACGATACTCAAGTACCTCTCGCTCGCTCCAGTGAGCAACGTGGGGAACCCTAAATCGCGCCCCTAACCCCCTTCTTCTCCCTCCCCTCATTGGGTGGCATCACCGGGCAAAGCCTGGGCGGCGACGGGACCTTTTCCCCCTTCCGTGGTGGGGCGGCGCTGGATGCTTCTGCATGTGGGGTGTCGTCCTGGCCTTGGGGGGGGGGGGGGGGGGGGGGGGGGGGGGGGGGGGGGGGACAGCGCGGTCGGTGATGGCGGTGGCACGGGGGCTGCGCGGATCTTGGCGCGCGTCTGCCGGCGGCAACGTCACCTAGCGCGGGAGTTGCGGCGGGCGGCGCCTACGTAGCCGTCGCGCAAGTGGCGCTCCGGTACGACATCAACGGCAAGTGACGCGGCCTAGAGCGCGGCGGGCGTGGCACAACCGGGAAGTACCGACGAGGGTGTTGTTGCAGCCCTGTGGTGGTGCAGCGGTGTCAACGATCCTCCAGGAGGGGAGCGGGCTGCTCATGGGTGGGGCAGGGGCCCTAGCCCACGTGAGCCCATCAACCTCCGACCCAGATCTGAGGGCACTGATAGCCTTGTGTGCTGCTGGTCGCCGATCTAGTGGTGGATCTCTCTCTCACCACATCCCCGGATTCCGGTGACTCTATGGCGGAGCATCTTGCCCTCTCCCATGTCCTTTTGCGTTCTTGGTTCGGTCGCCGGGGCGGCGACCCTACTTTGGTGGGAGCTTCTCTGGTTGGCAGGCATGCTAGTAGCTCTGGGGTTGGCGATGTCCACGGCCGTGAGGGCGACGCGGTGTGGCAGGGTTTCAGGTGTTGCTCCGGCGAAGGCCCGTTGCTGTGTAGTAGGAGGAGAGTTTTGCCGAAGGGAAACCCTAGCCCATTGGGCCACGACGGCGACGTCCTTGGTTGTCGTTTCCTTTCTGAAGGCGTTGGTGTGGCTTCTCTTCGTCCTCTACATGCTCTGGGTGAAAACCCTATATCCTCGGATCGGGCGATAGCGGTGCTCCTGTGTCGTGTTCTTCTCGAAGACTCTGCCTTGGAGTTCATGGCATGTGGATCTCTGAAGGTCGTTCGGCGGTGTTTCGGTGCCTCTGGCGTTGGATCTCTACAGAGCTTTCTTCGGCATGTCTTGCTTCGTGGTATGCACCCATGGTTTTTCTCCATTTGCACCTTCCTTGGTGTGCTCCAACGCGCAGTAGGTGCTCCCCTGGTGGCTTTCTATGTTGGAGTTGTGCGTCTCTTGGTGGTGTGCAGTGTGGGTTGGCTCACCGGTCTGGACACTGGGTTAGCTTTGGCCCAACGCCTTTCCCCGTTCCCCAACGGTGTGCAGTGAGTGTTGGTGAGCCAGTCTGAACTCTAGGGTGAGCTTCGGACCGACTCCCGTCCGGGTTCTTAGCCTTATTGAGTAGCGTCTTTGGGTCGCTCTTCTTCCAGCTAAGCTTCTTAGGTCATCATGTTTTCTTGTGTGTGTGTGTGCAGCTCGTTGTTGTATGCTGGGTTCGGCTCTTTGTACATTTTCGCCGTTTGTGACGTTATTAATTTAATGCCGGGCCTTTGGCTTGTTATCTAAAAAAGGCTGTCAACGTCTCTAGGCATATTCGGAATATTGTGAGACCGGCACATAATTGTTTTATCCAATGCACTTGCTGTCAGGTGGGTTTCCACCAAAATCTCACTTTTAGTTTATCTTGACTAGAAATCTTAAAATGAACTAGAAGTGCGATTTTACTAAGATCTCACTTCACACTAAATAAACTACACACGATTGGCTGGGAGGCTCCGCCGGCTAAGAAGTTGAAAGAGCTCTAACTTTAATTCTCATTCCATTGATATAGAAAAGTGTTATTCTAAAATCGGTGGGCCTTGATGTATGATGTCGCTCAGATGCATTGGTCCAAAATCTAGGGCCAACTTTGTATCATTTATCCAAGAATTAGCTTTAGGCATAACTCCAATTCCCTCCCTTACCAGTCCCGATGAGCTCCCGGTCACTACTAAGATGCCAAGATATATTCCAGGATGAGTAAGAATGTTGTATAAGTGACTTACTCCATCCATTTCGAAATATAAGATGTTTTAGCTTTGTGAAAAGAAAAGTATCTAGACCAATTTTAGTATATAGGTTCACTCTAAACCTATAAACTAAAAAGAGTCTAGATACAGGCTTTTCACAAAAGTAAAACATCTTAAATTATGAAACGGAGGTATGTTTTACTATTACTCCAGTACTCTGCTTCGTTAGCATAACGAGTGTGTTGCGAACAAAAGAACAAAACATGCAGCAAAGCAAATGCCAAACGATATGACCTACACGGATTCAACCCACCCTATTTTCCTGTGCAATTGTCCATTGTATCATGCCTGATATCTCTGTACTCTGAATATGGCATCTGGGTTGCACCAATGTCCCTTTACAACTGGTAGAAAGTAGAAACGTATGTTGTACTCCCTCCATCTGAATAGATACTCAAGTTTCTCTCGCCCTCGCTCCCATGAGCGACGCGGGGGGAAACCCTAAATCACGCCCCTAGCACCCCTCCTCTCCCTCCCCTCCTCCTCGCCATGGCGTTGGAGGCGACGTTACCTTTTCCCCCTTGCATGGCGGGACGACACGGGATGCTTCTGCGGGTGGGGTGTCGTCCTGGTGTGTGTGTGTGTGTGTGTGGGAGGGGTGCGATCGGTGATGGCGGTGAAGCGGGGCTGCACGGACTTTGGCGCGCGTGTGGCGGCGGCGGCCCCTGGCTCAGCAGTTGCGGCGGGCGGCGCTTGTGTACCCGTGGCAGTGGCGCTCTAGCGTGACTTCAGCGGCAGGTGCGCGACGGGCGTGGGACGCCGCGAAGTACCAGCGATGGTGTTGTTGCAGCCTTGTGGCGCTGCTGTGGTGTCGAGGAGGCTCCAGGAGGGGAGCGGGCTACTCATGGGTGGGGCATGACCCCTGGCTGACACGAGCCCATCATCATCCAACCTAGATCTGATGGCACCGACAACCTTTCGGGCGCTGGTCGCCGATCTAGTGGTGGCTCCCTCTCTCTCCACATCCTCGGATTCCGGTGACTCTGTGGCAGTGCATCTTGCCCTCTCCCATGTCCTTTTGTGTGCTTGGTTCGGTCGCCGGCGTGGGGACCCTAGTTGGCGGGCGTGCTAGTGGCTCTGGGGAGACTGTGAGGTCGGAGTGGTGTCGGCAATCCGCGTGGTGTGGCGGGGTTTTGGGTGTTGCTCCGGCGAAGGCCCGTTCCTGTGTAGTAGGAGGAGAGTTCTGTCGAGGGCAAACCCTAGCCCATTGGGCCACGACGGCGTAGTCCATCGACGATGTTTCTTTCCTGAAGGCATTGGTGTGGATTCTCTTTGTCCTCTACGTGCTCCGGGTGATAACCGTAGATCCTCGGATCGAGCGGTAGCAGCGCTCCTGCCTCGTGTTCTTCTTGAAGACTCCTCCTTCGAGTTCATGGCGTGTGGATCTCGATCTGAAGGTCGTTCGGAGGTGTTTTGGTGCCTCTGGTGTTGGATATCCGTAGATCTTTCTTTGGCAATTCTTGCTTCGTGGCGGTGTTTCGGTTTTTCTCCGTTTGCACCTTCATGGGTGTGCTCCAACGTCGTGCATTAGGTGCTCCCGTGGTGGCTTTCTATGTTGGAGTTCTGCATCTCTTGGTGGTGTAAAGTGTGGGTTGGCGTGGCGGTCTAGACTCTGGGTTAGCTTCGGCACAATGCCTTTGCCCGTTCCCCCAACGGTGTGCACTGAGTGTTGGTGAGCCGACCTAAACTCTGGGGCAAGCTTCGGCCCGACTCCTTTGCCCGTTCGGGTTCTCAGCCTCGTCGAGTAGCACCATTGTGTGTGTGTGTGCACGCGCGCGCATGCGTGCGTGCGTGTGCAGCTCATTATTGTAAGCTGTGTTCGGCTCGCTGTCCTTTTCACTATTTGTGGCGTTATTAATGTAACGCCGGGCCATTGGCCTGTTATAGAAAAAAGGGCTGCCAACGTCTCTAGGCATATTCTCTATACCGTGAGACCGGGACATAATTGTTTGATCCAATGCACTTGGTGTCAGGTGGGATCCCTCCCAAGTCTCACTTTTAGTTTTTTTAAAATTTGTCAAAATTTACACGATAAATCTTAAAATGAACTACAAGTGGGATTTTGGTGAGATCCCACTTGACACCCTAAATACTCTACAAACGTTGACTGGGAGGCTCCACCGGCTAAGAAGTTGAAAGAGCTCTAACTTAATTCTCATTCAATTGATAATTAGAAAAGTGTTATTCTAAAATCAGTGGGCCTTGATGTATGATGTCGCTCAGATGCATTCGTCCAAAATCTAGGGCCAACTTCGTTTCATTTATCCAAGAATTAGCTTTAGCCATAACCCCAATTCCTTCCGTACCAGTCCCGATGAGCTCCGGATCACTACTAAGATGTCAAGATATATTCCAAGATCAGTAAGAATATTGTATAAGTGACTTACGTTTTACTATTACTCCACTACTCTGCTTGGTTAGCATAACGAGTGTGTTGCGAACAAAAGAATAACAAAACACGCAGCAAAGCAAATGCCAAACGGCATGACCTACATGGATTCAACCCACCCAATTTTCCTGTCCAATTGTCCATTGTATCATGCCTGATATCTCTGTACTCTGAATATGGCATCTGGGTTGCACTAATGTTCCTTTACAACTGGTAGAAAGTAGAAACATATGTTGTACTCCCTCCATCTAAATAGATACATTCAAATTTAGATAAACTTAAGATATCTATTTTGAGACAGAGGGAGTAGTATATTTCGAGAGCAAAGATAGATGGATTCCCGGTGTTGGAGTCTAGATCTACTTAAATAGTACTTCCTCCGATCCGTAATAAGTGACACTGATTTAGTATAATACAAATTCAAAAGATTCTCTTGCACGCAAACTGCATAGTATATGGACCATGAATTCCTTCCAGGTAGGAGTACAAAACAGTGCAAACACTTGCATTCAGTCTATTGAAGTATGATCGAAATTCTATTAAGGAGGCTAACTTCTGACGGAGCGGAGCGAGCCCCGTCGTCGGAGGCTTGGGCCGAAGCCCCCCCGCGGTACGAGATAGCCCATACCGTGCCCAACAGGGACGCCTGGTCGGGGGCGGGGGGGGGGGGGGGGGGGGGGAAGCCCCCGCTGTACGGATCGTTGATGACCTAAGTTACCACCGTTATTTACAGACGCGGAGGTGGCTAGCTGTGCGTTTGCGTGGCCTGCATTGGCCGCTGGTGTCCATGGCAGATTCGGAGACGAAATCGGGAAGGGACGGAGGAAGGTGTGCGACTGCGATGAACGCTGGCTAGCTGTGCATTCGCGTGGCCTGCATTGGCTGCTGCGTGTGCGGTGCCTGAAGCGTGGGGCCGTGTGCATACTTTTTTTTTGCTGGGAATTTAGTGAGCTTTATTCATCAATGACAGAACCCGATCGATCAGCCTAAATATTGACCACCAGGAAGTCTGGGATACAATCAAGCCAGTACGGAGTGCGGGAAGTACCTTTCGCTGCGGTACTTTGGAAATTAGCCATCCATTATGAAAAGCAAGATAAGTATTCTTGATTTACAAGTTAGTACTCCACCGGGTGTCCAACCAGAACCCACAATATCAACTAACGAGAAACTGTAGTACTGTCCTATCTTTTCTTAAGTAAGATCGTAGACGAACCTTACGTTACCTATGGTGTTGAGCTACATAAGTGGACGATAGGCATGTTCTTACCAAGCATGAAAATGAGTAGAGTTGACGTGGGCTTCGAATCGATCGGTTGCCATTTCCATGGAGAAAAATAATGGCATTCAACTTTCCATTAAAATGGTTGCTTAAGAGACATACCCCTATTCCCTACACAAGTACTGTACTTGTCAGTTGAGCTTGAACAAGTAGACATATGAGAGAAGTCTAGGAAAAGTAGGCGAACTGAAATTGGAGCCCAAACCCAACTAACTATACACCACTGGCAATACGACGAAGTGAAACTGAAGCTATAAGACCTAATTCCAACCTCATGGTCAAATCATCTAGCGGATCATGGCAAAGGCAACAACGAACCTCTTGCTATCACATTTGTCCCTGAACAAGAACTTTGCCTGATTCTGCTATTTGGCAACCTCACGCTTGCATCAAATATTCGGAGCTCTGTTTCGCTGTGACAACTAGATATAGATCCTATCACCCTTGCTACACCGAATATCCGTATGTTCATGGTGTTGCATGCACACGTACAACAGGGCGGAGGGAATCATGTTGCTTCAATTTAGCTGCTATGACATGCACTTCTGATGCCTTCCGTTCCTAGTATGGCATACATTGTTTGGGATTACGATGAACAGATCTCTCATGCACTCTTAGAGACGTAGAGCCTAGAAAACTAGGAGGTTATGTTGCCTAGCATACTGGGACATTATTCTACTCACACATAGTATATACTTACTAGCTAAACACAAAACATGAACCACATATATATAGTCCTTCATTTTATACTTTGAGTTACATAGACCAGTCATCCACCCATGCATGTGATCTCGACGCACACAAATGTACTTGATGAATAAATATATATATATACGAATCAGATGCATATGATAATTACAGCTCCAGGATGTCCTTTTGAAAATAGCCGACTATAGAGAAAACAAGATAAATATTCTATATTTACAGCTTAGTCAATCATTTTTCCAAGTACTAGCTCTAGCCACAACCCAAATCCACTTCCACAAACAATAGCAATAGTGTGTATATATTAGAGAACGGCAGAGGTGCGTTTGTTAATAGGATGTAGTGATTGACGTTGAGATAGACTTCATACTGATCGTGATCGGGTGCCATGTTCACACATAAAAATAAAAACTTGTGTCCTTTGCTTTTAAGATTGAGTTGGTTGCTTTAAGTTATGAATGAACATATTTCGACACATAACCACCACGGCCGATCGATCAACGAGAGAGTAGAAAAGTAGCCAGGGGATTTTACGAGAACATTCGTCCGAGATTTGAGCCAAACACCCCACGTCGACGTGCCACACATAACGGGAGGAGGACATAGAAGACAAGATACATGCCTTAACAATATTAACACTTTCCGCCCGTCTGCGAGGATTTTTTCTTGTGTTGTATCAACTATTTAATTAGCCATGTGTGTGTATGATATCTATTTTGCCACGAACATTGAGTGACTTAGATCTCCATATTGCATAACAAAAATAACCTTAAGAGTTATATCACATAAATTGGGTGTAGTGCCCCCAATAGTTCTTTACTATTTTACTAGCTAACTTAGGGTCAGAGGATATTTGGAGTTTAATTGTGTGTGGAGCCATTAGTGGCAAGAGCTAGTATTGTCCATCTCGCGTTAATGTTATAGAGAATCAAGAAATACAAAATGGTGAATTATAGAACTAATTATCTCTTTGAGAGTAAATTTTCTACTCATGATCTTAAGTAATGATATAATAAGAATACTAATTGAGTATATTGACTATACCAATCATGCTAAGAGTTAGTTGTTCTGTGTTGCACTTAGCTTGATGACCTCCTCAATATATATTCGGGACTTTGTGCCTCTCATGCTCCAAAATTGGCCAGATGATCTGTTCAACATCAAAACCCAAAGAAAATCCGGCGAGTAAATAGGGGTGAATTACAATGACAAGCGGTACCCCACAAACCACAAGTGCAAGTTTAGGTAGCAGCGACTCTAGTAGCTATGGTGGTGGAAGCAAAATTATATGAACTACAATTCTTTGTACCTCCTTGATTATCTTTACTATGAACGATTGAGGTCATATCGACATTTTTCATCAAAAGTTTGGTAGTGGGTTCATAGTATTTTAACAAGTTATTTGCTAGGGTACATTGCATGTTTAATGATGTGAAAATTAGTGCTTTATTTACAAAACATGGATATAAATATGTCATCCTTTTGGTTCCAAACAGTGGTGCACTACTAGGAAATACCTTATCAGTGGCGCACCTATTTTCACATTCTGTGGCGCATATCTGATGTGCCACTGATATATCGCCACTGATATTTATTTATGTGGCGCATATTGAAATGCGCCACAGAAATCTCAAATTTCTACGCCACGTTTCTTTTTTCCAAAATTAAAAAAAAGGCAGGCTAGATCTAGATCTGCCCGGAGATGGTGGTGGTGGTGGTGGCTGGAGGAAGGCTAGGAGGAGTGGGTCGTCGGAGGTGGTGGCCGGAGGAGAAGGAGGAGGCCACCATACCGGAGGTGGTCAAAGTAGGAGGAGGAGGCCGCCGGAGGTGGAGGAAGGTGTCGTCGGAGATGGTTGGAGGAGGAGGAGGAGGCCGGAGGAGGAGGTCAACGGAGGTGGTGGCGAAGGAGGAGGAGGTCGCCAGAGATGGAGGGAATGGGTCGCCAGAGGTGGTGGAGGAGGAGGAGAATGAGGAGGTTGCCGGAGGTGGTGGAGGAGGAGAAGCAGGAGGTCATTGTGGTGGAGGAGGAGGAGGTCACCGGGATGGAGGTGGAGGTCGCCGGAGAGTGGAGAAGGAGGAGGGAGGAGAAGGGGAGAAGTGTGGAGGGAAGGATAAATGGGGAGGGGAGAAGAAGTGGGGGTGGGGGAGAAGAAAAGGAAAAAATAGAGGGAGAAGGGCGTCGGAGGGATTCAAAATTTGAATCCCGCCCAACAATCTTGTGGCGCATATTGTCTCCCCCTTTTATATTTTTTTGCAGAAAAAATCTTTTTTCTCCATAACTTTTTACTTTTTTCGAATTTGGGGAATCTGTAAAATCTTCAACGGCTTTCAGTTGTTGAAATCAAGTAGGAAATTCCGAGACGATCGTTTTGATAGGTTAAATATTTTTTTCTGACATCGTATGCAAAAGTTATGGCCGTTAGTGCCATGACTTTTTTTTGCAAAATACATCAAAATTCATGTTTTTCAATTTTCCCTACAACTACACCCCAAAATATAACTACATCTCAAATAAATTATTATTTTTTGAAGTTTTTATCATTTTCATTTATTTTTTACAAAACTGAAAAGCCGATCCACGGGGGATCTGTTTTCCACATATGCGCCACAGAATAATCACTTTCTGTGGCGCATATAGACATATGAACCACAAAATTGTCTTCCCCTTTTTTGGTTCTGGGTCCCATCAACTTTCTGTGGCGCATATGTCTATATGCACCGCAGAATCATCACTTTCTATGACGCACGGGAAAATATGCGCCACAGAAATCCACATTTCTGTGACGCATATGGGTTCCATGCGCCACTAAATTGCCAAATTTTAGTGGCGTTTTTTTCATATGCGCCACAAAAATAATTCTATGGACCCTTTTATCTGTGCCACATAAAGCATTTCTATCTATAGCTAGCTTCCTAGTAGTGGTGGATCCAGGATTTGAGCATAGGGGGGCCGAAGGCGACAATAGTCAGATATCAAATATGATTGATCTATATACATATCAGGTTTTCTATCTGTTAGAGTATGATACATACACGGTTATTGTGATAGTTTAGGATAGTTAGGATTCTAGCCTAACTTGACTCGTACTCCAAGATAATCCTCTGTACACCTATATACTCGTCCATGAGGCTCAATAATATATCCATCATATTTCGCCAAACTCATACTCTTTCATGGTATCAGCCTAAATCGATCTCAAAGCCTAGCTTCCGCCGCGCTGCCCCCGGGGAGATCGATCTCCATGATCTTCGCCGGGGGATGCGCAACCCGTATGCGGGGTTCGTTCGTCGATCCGTGATCGGCTTCCCTGTAAGTCTTTTTCTCCGATCTCTTGATCAGCTTTCTTTTTGGTTTACCGATCTTAGATCGGATTGAGTCGCCCACCGCCGTCGTCATCGTTGCGCCTCTACTCCGACCATCGGCATCGAGGATCTACATCGCATCCGTGCGCCTGCCCCCTCCGCTGCTGCGTCTGCCTCGGCAGGTTGTCGCGGCCTCACGGCAGGCTGCCGCGCACCGCGGACGGCTGCTACGCCTTCCTCGGAAGGCTACCGCGGCCGCCCCCCTTGGATCCTCTTCGTCTTTATCGTCTGGGACTTCACCGACAACGTCTCCATCGAATCCGATCTACGTGTCATCCACGCCATGGCGCATACGGTGCACCGTCGGTCTGATCAACCAAACTCATGCCTGTCTACGCCAAGCACGCCCCAGAGCACACGCGCCTACCACCGATCGAGCTACGGGTTGCCGTTGTGTCGCCCTGTCGGGCCGTAGTGCCGCCCCCTTTGGTCTACGCTACCGGCTTCCAATGCGCCTTCCTTGGTGTGTACGCCGCTGGTGGTCTCTCAGCCGCTGCACCGACTTGCGCCCTGCAGCTATGACGGCCCCTCGGGTCGTAGCGTGGCTCCACGCAGTCTACTTCGCCGTCCTCGTGCATCAACGGCCTCAACTTTCACCGCGCCATCTCCTACGGCGCGGATCGCCGCCGTCTGCACATGGTCTTTGTCATGTAGCCGGGTCTTGCTCACCTACTTTGAGCACCACCGCCGCGCTTCACAAGGTAACCTGCAGGGCGCCCTCTCGCTGTTGTAGGTCCCACCGACTACCCCATCGCCACTCTAGGCATCCAGCATGACTAACCCAGGTCACCGCTGGTTTTGCCACCTTCTACGACTTCGTCCACTACAACTTCGCCGCCAGCGTCATCGCCTCATCCCCGACTACACCACCTGCTACTCTACTCCGACAACCGCGGACAGCGCCGACATCTCTCCCTTAGCCGCTCTACGCGTCGCAACCGCTTGATACATTGCAAATGTATCTATAATTTTTTATGTTCCATGCTTGGTTTTATCTACTTTATTATGTTTTGTCCACACTTTGGAGTACTTTTCATATGATTTCTTGGACTAACCTATTAACAAGAGCCACAGTGTCAGCTACCTGTTTTCTACTGTTTTTGGTTCCAGGAAGTCAGAAAATGAATATTCTCGGAATTGGACCGGACAAAAGCCAAAGTTATTATTTTACGGGGGGACATCTGGAGCCAGAATACAAGACAGAGAGGGGCTGGGGCCCGGCCACACCACCTGGCCGCGCGGCCAGGCCTGACCCACGCTGGGGGGTGGTCTGGCCGCCCCAGGAACCCCCTCGACCTCTCCTTCCGCCTATATATTGCCTCTGATATGGAAACCCTAAGTACCCGATCAAAATTCCACGGAAGAGTCTATAGCCGCCGTCATCTCCATTCCTAGATCGGGAGGGATCTGAAGCTCTTCCCGGCACCCTGGTGGAGAGGGGTATTCACCCTGGAGGCCTTCTTCATCATCATGCAAGCCTCCGGTGTGATGCGTGAGTAGTTCATCTCTGGACTACGGGTCCATGTAGTAGCTAGATGGTTGGTTCCCCTCCTTTGTGCTATCATGTTTAGACCTGTTGAGTTCCATTCATGATCAAGATCATCTATTTGTAATTCTGCATGTTGTGTTTGCGAGGATCCGATGGATATTGAGATGCTATTTCAGATTGATTATTGATTCTATCATGTCTTTGTTATTTGTGATCTTGCATGCTTTCCGTTGTTAGTAGCTATCTTGGCCAAGTAGATGCTAGCAACTCACATAGTTAGTATTTATGCTCGATAGTGGGTTCATGCCTCTGGTAATATGGGCAACTGAGAGAAATATCTAAGGTACTAGATGTGTTGTTGCTACTAGGGAGAAAATAACAATCCTTTGTTCATAGAACAATCATATTGTTTACTTTATACTCAATTCGTAATGCAATAATCTGTTGCGTGCAACTTAATACTGGAGGGGGTTCGGATGATAACCTGAAGGTGGATTATTAGTCATAGATGCAGTTGGATGGCGGTCTATGTATAATGTTGTAATGCCCAATCAAGTCTCAAAGGAGTCAAGATGATTAGTATATGCTTGTATGCTTTTTCGATGTTTTTCAATTGCCCTGCTGTAATTTGTTCACCGAGCATGTTATCTATCTTAAGGAAAGCCACCTCTGGTGAACTATGGATCCCGGTCCTTTCTTCAACATTCAATCTACAATCAAACTGTTTACTGTTTTGTGTTTACTTTCTGCAAACTATTACTTCCTTCTATTCGATACATTTAATCCTTTGTTTTCAGCAAAACCGGTGAGATTGACAACCTCATTGTAAGTTGGGGGCAAAGTTCTGTGGTTGTGTTGTGTAGGTCTCCACGTTGCTACTAGCACCGGTAGTGCGCCCTGCCAAGGCTCAGCTAGCAACACCTTTGGGTTGTTTCCTTGCTCCTACTGGATTGATAACCTTGGTTTCGTACTGAGGGAAAACTTGCTGCTGTCCTCATCATACCTTCCTCTTGGGGTTCCCCTACGAGCTCGATATATTTTGGGCCATCAAGCTCTTTTTCTGGCGCGTTTCCGAGGACTGAAGAACAAGAAGAAGCTCTCACGTCAACCACGCGCCAGCAAGTCTTTTTCTGGCGCTGTTGCCGGGGAGTCAAGGACATCTTCACAAGGGGAGTCCCTCATAACCAATCTCTTTACTTTGTTATTTTTGTTTTTCTTAGTTTCTTTTCGCTTTGTTTGCTTGTTTCTTTATCAAAAACACAAAAAAATAGTTTTACTAGTTTGCTTTCTTTATTAAAAACACAAAAAATGACTACTCTTGAAAACACTAAGTTGTGTGACTTCACTAGCACCAACAACAATGATTTTATGAGCACACATATTGCTCCACATGTCCCTGAAGCTACTTTCTTTGAGATTAAACCTGCTTTACTCAATCTTGTTATGAGAGAACAATTTTCTGGTATTGGTAATGAAGATGCTTCTGCCCATCTAAATAACTTTGTTGAACTTTGTGAGATGCAAAAACATAGGGATGTAGATGGAGATATTATTAAGCTTAAATTGTTTCCTTTCTCTTTGAGAGGAAAAGCTAAAGAGTGGTTGAACTCCTTAACTAGGAATAATATTGATTCTTGGACTAAATGCAAAGATGCTTTCATTGGAACATACTATCCTCCTGCTAAGATTATATCTATGAGAAGTGAAATAATGAAGTTTAAACAATTTGATAATGAACATGTTGCTCAAGCTTGGGAAAGAATGAAATCTTTGGTAAAGAATTGCCCCACTCATGGACTGACTGCTTGGATGATCATCCAAACCTTTTATGCAGGATTGAACTATTCTTCAAGAAACCTATTGGACTCTGCTGCTGGAGGTACCTTTATGACCATTACTTTGGGTGCTGCAACTAAGCTTCTGGATAATATGATGGTTAACTACTCTAAATGGCATACTGAAAGAGCTCCACAAGGTAAGAAGGTAAATTCTGTTGAGGAAACCTCCTCCTTGAGTGATAAGATTGATATTATTATGTCTATGCTTGTTAATGGGAAAGCCCATATTGATCCAAATAATGTTCCTTTAGCCTCTTTGGTTGCTCAAGAAGAGCAAGTTGATGTGAACTTTATAAGAAATAACAATTTTAGCAACAATGCCTACAGGAACAATTTTGGTAACAACAATTATAAGCCATATCCTCCCAACAATGGTAATACTTATGGAAATTCCTACAACAACAATAGGAGTGCTCCCTCTGAACTTGAAGTTATGCTTAAAGACTTTATTAGTAAACAAACTGCTTTCAATAAATCTATTGAGGAAAAACTCTCTAATGCTGAAAGAAATATAGCATCACTTGTTGAAGCTCAAACTTCTTTGAATAAAATGACTGCTAAACCTGAAACTAATGAGAATCCCTTTGCAGCTACTAATGCTATACAAGTAAGAATTGATGAAAGTGTTAGACTATTAGCTGAATTACATGCTAAGTGGGAAAGATAAGATGAAATTTCTAGAAACATTAGTGTTTCTACTATCACCGCCATTAGTGTTGAGGCTAGTAATAGTTCTACTACTTTAGATGATAATTTTGATTTTGATCTTGATGGTTGCAATATCTCTGAAGTTATTAAGTTCCTACAAAAGCTTGCTAAAAGTCCTAATGCTAGTGCTATGAACATGGCCTTTACAGAACACATTACTAATGCTCTCATAAAGATTAAAGAAGAAAAGATGAAACATAAAGCTTTTATTCCTATAAAACAAGAATATGGTTGGGAACCCATCATTAATATGAAAGTGAATAATTTTGATTTCAAAGCTTTATGTGATCTTGATAGTAGTGTTTCTATTATGCCTATAAGGATTTATGATATGCTTGATTTGCCACCACTTGATGATTGTTATTTGAATGTCCCACTTAATGATAATGCTAAAAGGAAACTCATGGGGAGTATTAATGATGTTCTTATTATAGTTAAAAATGCCTATGTCCCCGTTGATTTCTATGTTTTGAATATTGAATGCAATGCTTCTTGTCCTATTACTTTGGGAAGACCTTTTCTTAGAACTGTTGGTGCCATTATTGATATGAAAGAAGGCACCATTAAATATCAAATTCCACTCAAGAATGGTATAGAAAATTTCCCTAAGAAGAGAGAGAAGACTTATTTTTCCTCTCCTATGAAAACAAAATTTGCTTTTAATGCTTCTTCATTTGAGAACTCTCAATTCTTGCTTGCTTCTTATGCCTAACTTAAAGGCGTTAAAGAAAACTACTTATTGGGAGATAACCCAAAAGTTTTAGATGAGTCTTGGAAGTTATTACTTCAGTAATAACCGCTCCTTATCCTTTTTATTTGTTTTTTGTGCCAAGAGTAACCTCTAATGAGAGAGAAGTAATGATTGGGAAAATTGCTGTCCTGAAACAGATTTATGTGCTTCACCGTAAAAATTCTTGTAAAATCTCTGTATGTCCTTTTGACGCGCGAATAGTTGTGCTTCTGCCCCAGGTTGTTATATAACTTTCGTTAGTTCAACACTTTTTTATTTGAGCAACAGAAGGTCTTCGAAAAAATTCGTCTTTACCTGATGGTCTGTTTTGACATATTTCTGCCATTTTCTGCATTTGCTTCTTGTTGGTTCCTCTTTGAGTTCTTTTGGGGAATTGAGATTTTTGAGAGAAGTGCTACAGTAGCTAGTGTTTTAATGGAAGTTTAATTGGTGTTAGAACTGAACCTAAATACTTATTATCTTGAGTGCACTAATGTTGCTAATAAAGATTGTGTGAAGTTTTGTATGAAGGAAAAATTTCACGTGTATGGAAGAAATGAGTAATGAGATGAAGAATGGACTAAAGCTCAAGCTTGGGGATGCCACACGTGTCACCCCAAGAAATATCCAAGAAGTACAAGCGTCAAAGCTTGGGGATGCCCAAGGCATCCCCCTCTTCATCAATAGAAATCCCAGGTTTCTTCCAAACGCTTCATTTTTATTGTTTCATGCACAGTTGTGTTGTTCTTGGAGCGTCTTCTTTTTCATTTTTGTTTTGGTTTTTCGTTTACTTAGTTTGCTGAATAAATTTTTGGACCCCCTCTTTCATACATTGGTTTTCAAATAGTTTGGTTTGGATTGGAAAAGAGTAGGAAAGTTCATGCTTAAGTGTTAAAGAAAGCTTGTTTTGAACTGTGGCCTATGCTTTGTCATGCCATGATTGATATTGTTTTGGCTTTATGCTTAGTATTCGTTTCTATAGCATGACTTGTTATAAACAATTGAGATTGCTTAATGTGCCTTGGATGAATCATGCGTTGTATTAGCATATTAAAGCATAATATTGTGGTATTTTCCTTTGATGCTTTATTTGGTTTGACTTGGCGCATGCTCACACCATGTTATGACTATCCAAAGTCACCATAAGCCTTTATGATCCTTTAGTTTTCAACTTGTATTATCACTTTATGCTTTGATCAATGATGTTTTGTCGCTCTGCATGCTTATGGCCATTATTGCTCTCTTAGTTTGTCGCTCCCAGTCTTTTGCTAGCCTCCGCAACCAAGTATGAGTTCCACTCATGCATCCCACTCCCTAAACCAAGTTATTTCAAAGAGTCCACCATACCTACCTATTAGCTTATGCTATTCCAAGTATATTCATGGTTTTGTTTACCTTCCAAATTAAACTTGTTATGAGAAAACTAGTGATTAAAGCTCTCACGAACTTGATTGGACACTTTACTTTTCTTGCCCTTAATAAACTTGAACCATTGTGTCGTCTATGTTGTATATGCTTGCACTTATTTGTTGGGGATTAGCAGAATCATGCTTTCATGGGGAACGCTTTCAACATTGCACTGGTACTTTGTACCTAGTTGATATCATGCTCTTTTGTCTATGGATGTCGTCGGTGTAAATGAAAGGGGAGCTTGTAAGTCCATGGAGTTATGTGTATGTGTTAGAGAAACGCCAGGGCCGCTGGTCTAATCCATGCTGACATGGTGGAAACCTGCAGCGTAACCATAATGAGCTGTCTATGAAGCATTCTTCTTATAAAAAAAGAGTCCTATATTGAGAAAAAATAGAAAAAGAAAAAAAAGATTATGAAAAGAGGAAAGAGAGAAAAAAGCACCTTATTCCCATGGTAAATAAGAAGATTGTTGAGATGCTCGTTGTCTGCTTGCCTTGTCATTTTGATATGGGGATTCTTCCGTATCATCGGGCAAGGGGTACCCCGTTGGCGGTTCTCTATGATACACATGTACTTACAATGACAAGAACTTACTGGTGACTAAACTTGAGTAGCATGAGGAGCGGCCCTCATATTTAAGGGACATGAGATTTCTAACTTGTACTTCGTCAAGCATGTATGACACATTGCAAATGTATCTATAATTTTTGATGTTCCATGCTTGGTTTTATCCACTTTCTTGTGTTTTGTCCACACTTTGGAGTAATTTTCATATGATTTCTTGGACTAACCTATTAACAAGAGCCATAGTGCCAGCTGTTGTTTTCTGCTGTTTTTGGTTCCAAGAAAGTCAGAAAATGAATATTCTCGGAATTGGACGGGACAAAAGCCAAAGTGCCTATTTTTCCAGAAGTCATCAGAAGCCAGAATACGAGACGGAGAAGGGCTGGGGGTCGGCCACACCACCTGGACGCGCGGCCAGGCCTGGCCCGCACCAGGGGGTGGTCTGGCCGACCCCAGCACCCCCTCGGCCTCTCCTTCCACCTATAAGATGCCCTCGAGACGAAAACCCTAAGTACCCGATCAAAAATCCACGGAAGAGTCTGTAGCCGCCGTCATATCCATCCCTATATCGGGACGGATCTGAAGCTCTTCTCGGCACCCTGCCCGAGAGGGGAATTCACCCTGGAGGCCTTCTTCATCACCATACAAGCCTCCGGTGTGATGCGTGAGTAATTCATCCTTGGACTACGGATGCATGTAGTAGCTAGATGGCTGGTTCTCCTCCTTTGTGCTTTCATGTCCAGATCTTGTGAGCTCCATTCATGATCAAGATCATCTATTTGTAATTCATACATGTTGTGTTTGCGGGGATCCGATGGATATTGAGATGCCATTTCAGATTGATTATTGATTCTATCATGTCTTTGTTATTTGTGATCTTGCATGCTTTCCGTTGTTAGTAGCTATCTTGGCCAAGTAGATGATAGCAAGTCCAAGAGTTATTATTTATGCTCGATAGTGGGTTCATGCCTCTGGTAATCTGGGGAAGTGACAGAAATCTCTAAGGTACTAGATGTGTTGTTGCTACTAGGGAGAAAACAACAATCATTTGTTCATAGAACAATCGTATTGTTTACATTACACGCAATTCGTAAAGCAATAATCTGTTGCTTGCAACTTAATACTAGAGGGGGTTCGGATGATAACCTGAAGGTGGATTATTAGTCATAGACGCAGTTGGATGGCGGTCTATGTATAATGTTGTAATGCCCAATCAAGTTCCAAAGGAGTCAAGATGATTAGTATATGCATGTATTTCTTTCTCGATGATTGTCGATTGCCCCGCTGTAATTTGTTCATCCAGCATGTTATCTATCTTAAGGAGAGCCACCTCTAGTGAACTATGGATCCCGGTCCTTTTCTTTACATACAATCTATAAATTGTTTACTGCTTTGTGTTTACTTTCTGCAAACTATTACTTCCTTCCATTCGATATGTTTAATCCTTTGTTTTCAACAAAACACAGTGAGATTGACAACTTCATCGCAAGTTGGGGACAGAGTTCTGTGGTTGTGTTGTGCAGGTCTCCACGTTGCTACTAGCACCGGTAGTGCGCCCTGCCAAGGCTCAGCTAGCAACACCTTTGGGTTGTTTCCTTGCTCCTACTGGTTCGATTAAATATTGGTTTCATAATTGAGGGAAACTTGCTGCAGTGCTCATCATACCTTCCTCTTGGGGTTCCCAACGAGCTCTACATCAACACGAGCCATCAATGTACAACATAGTTTGTTCACTTTAACCTTAATCACTTCAAGATGCTTATGATAGGGGCAATGAGAGCTGAAAGCTATAAGTACCATAATTTTTGGAAGCTCTTTATGAAACTTGAATCTCTGCTTCCTTCTATGAAGGCCTTTCTTCCACCATTATATTGAGTCTCCACCTTCTATCTTTATGCACTTACTTTGAGAGCATAGTGGTTATTCTTAGTTCTATGTGCATTGTCCCAAGACTAGTTGATTAATGCATAAATTGATATTGCTTGTTTTAAACTATTTGTATCTAGTCACTCTTATGAACTTTGAAGGTGTCTTATGCATTTATATTTGCTACTCTATGAGGGACAAGTTGAATTCTACTATCCTATGTTTTCTTTATGTGAAACAAACAAACGTCTTGCAAAGCATTGCTATTCATGAATCTTTTGTTTGTGCCTTTTCATGTTGCATCGTAGTTTCTTTGTCTTATTGCTAGAACTTTGTCTTTCATGTATGATTGAAGTACTATGATCCTAGCTTTGAATGTTTTACAAATACTTTGATCAAGTTTATGATGGTGCATGTCACCTCAAAAATTATTCTTTCTTTTTATCACTTACCTACTTGAGGACGAGCATGAGTTAAGCTTGGGGATGTTGATACATTGCAAATGTATCTATAAATTTTGATGCTCCATTCTTGGTTTTATCTACTTTCTTATGTTTTGTCCACACTTTGGAGTACTTTTCGTATGATTTCTTGGACTAACCTATTAACAAGAGCCATAGTGCAAGCTGCCTGTTTTCTGCTATTTTGGTTCCAGGAATTCAGAAAATGAATATTCTCGGAATTGGACAGGATAAAAGCCAAAGTTATTATTTTACTGGGGGACATCTGGAGCCAGAATACGAGACAGAGAGGGGTTGGGGCCCGGCCACACCACCTGGCCGCGGCTAGGCCTAGCCCGCGCCAGGGGCTGGTCTGCCCGCCCCAGACACCCCCTCGGCGTCTCCTTCCGCCTATATATTGCCTCTAATATGGAAACCCTAAGTACCCTATCAAAATTCCACGAAAGAGTCTGTAGCCGCCGTCATCTCCATCCCTAGATCGGGAGGGATCTGAAGCTCTTCCCGGCACCCTGCTGGAGAGGGGAATTCACCTTGGAGGCCTTCTTCATCATCATGCAAGCCTCCGGTGTGATGCGTGAGTATTTCATCTCTGGACTACGGGTCCATATAGTAGCTAGATGGCTGGTTCTCCTCCTTTGTGCTATCATGTTTAGATCTTGTGAGCTCCGTTCATGATCAAGATCATCTATTTGTAATTCTGCATGTTGTATTTACGGGAATCCGATGGATATTGAGATGCTATTTCAGATTGATTATTGATTCTATCATGTCTTTGTTATGTGTGATCTTGCATGCTTTTCGTTGTTAGTAGATATCTTGGCCAAGTGTATGCTAGCAACTTCAAGAGTTAGTATTTATGCTCGAAAGTGGGTTCATGCATCTGGTAATCTGGGGAAGTGACAGAAATCTCTAAGGTACTAGATGTGCTGTTGCTACTAGGGAGAAAACAACAATCCTTTGTTCATAGAACAATCGTATTGTTTACTTTACACATAATTCGTAATGCAATAATCTGTTGCTTGCAACTTAATACCGGAGGG
This sequence comes from Avena eriantha, assembly GCA_910589775.1. NCBI lineage: Eukaryota > Viridiplantae > Streptophyta > Magnoliopsida > Poales > Poaceae > Avena > Avena eriantha. The sequence continues at coordinate 338,080,508 of OU342746.1, forward strand.
GTTTAGATGATAACCTGAAGGTGGATTATTAGTCATAGATGCAGTTGGATGGCGGTCTATGTATAATGTTGCAATGCCCAATCAAGTCTCAAAGGAGTCAAGATGATTAGTATATGCTTGTATGCTTTCTCAATGTTTGTCAATTGCCCCGCTGTAATTTGTTCACCTAACATGTTATCTATCTTAAGGAGAGCCACCTCTAGTGAACTATGAACCCCGGTCCTTTCTTTTACATTCAATCTATAATCAAACTGTTTACTGCTTTGTGTTTACTTTTTGCAAACTATTACTTCCTTCCATTCGACACGTTTAATCCTTTGTTTTTAGCAAAACCGGTGAGATTGAAAACCTCATCGTAAGTTGGGGGCAAAGTTCTGTGGTTGTGTTGTGCAGGTCTCCACGTTGCTACTAGCACCGGTAGTGCGCCCTGCCAAGGCTCAGCTAGCAACACCTTTGGGGTGTTTCCTTGCTCCTACTGGATTGATAACCTTGGTTTCATAACGAGGGAAAACTTGTTGCTGTGATCATCATACCTTCCTCTTGGGGTTCCCCAACGTGCTCGATATATTTTGGGCCATCACCGCTCTGGAGGCTTCCTCTGCTAGTCTTTCTGACATGGCAACAAGCTCATGATGGTCCCTGCCCCCGCAAGCCTGGTACTGGCAACATTGGGAGTGCCTTCGTCTCCGACGCGTTCCCGAGTCTGGCAAACTCGGATCGACGCCTCGTCTTCATCGGCTTCGACAATGTCTTCTTTGGCATCGACCCCTCTACGATTGCCTCGACCGCGTCATCGACGAGTTCTTCTTTGCATACTCGGTTCTGGCAAAACCGGACTCTGCGTTCGTCCCTGACGTGCGCCTAGTTCTGGAAAAACTATGGCCGAATCTCGTCCTCGACGGCTCGGACTGCATCGACTTCGGCATCGACACCCTCGACGACTGCCTCGACGCGTCTCCGTCATCCTCCTCGCGCACTATGCGCATGCGGCTTCACGTGCGGCTACCTCGACACGGGCATCCCCGACCACGACATCGAGCATGGCGACCCATCGCACGGCTACCTCGACCATGGCACCGCCTCACGCTCTCGGCTTCCTCGACATCGGCACAAGGGCTACCACCTCGCTTGAGCATCACCAGCTTCCTCTACAGTTCAAGCTACTGCGACATTACACCGTCCAAGACGTTTCCGCTACTACTGCGGGGGGACTTCAGCCTACTGGATGCTACTTCCGTTTATATCTAGTCTGACCGTCCGCGACGTTCCGGTTGTTCACGACGCTACCGCTACGACTACGGGGGATGTTAGAGTATGATACGTACATGGTTATTGTGGTAGTTTATGATAGTTAGGATTCTAGCCTAACTTGACTCGTACTCCAAGATAATCCTCTGTATGCCTATATATACTCGCCCATGAGACTCAATAATATATCCATCATATTCCGCCAAACTCATACTCTTTCAGTGTCCAAAAGTACATCGAGGCGTAAGAGCATCTCTAAAGAAGCCTGTAAAAGCAGTCAAACCTGTAAAAAAGGGGCGGTTACAGTTCCAGTCGAAAACGTGCGCTCTAGCGAACCTCATAAAATTTGGTCGATCCTTAAACGATTTACAGGACACGGAGAATCCATCCGCGAGAACCTCACATGTGCAGATTGGGAGGCCGTTTTGCTGGCCCCTGTAAACCGGTCAAACCACGTCCGAAAACACGCGCCACCGCACAACCGCGACGGAACTCTGCTCTGCGCACGTACGGCCTCACCCATCACGCAAGGAAGGTGCCGTGCCGGCGCCACCAACATGGCCACATTATTGGGAAGCTCCCCGACCTTCCTCGGGCCCGCCTAGCGCCCAGCCGTCGTCCGAGCAGCCTCCGTCGCCACCACCGCAACAGCAGCCCCTGCAGGCCCATGCGTCGTGTCGGAGTAGCTCAAGACCCGCTTCGAGGTCGCGCAGCAGCAGGCCAACATCAAGTTAGTGACACGAATCCTTCGCTAGCTCGGGAGCCAGAAGCCCCACACATGCAGGCCAGCAGCCAACACCCCACGCATGTGAGCTCGGCAGCCAGCATACCCACGCACGCAAGCCAGCAGCACGCACGCACGCGATCTCGGGGGCGGGGCGGCGATGGTCGGGAGGTTGCAAGAGAAGAAATGTAAAAAAAGAAAAAAGTGGGCCAAAGGTGGGCCCTATGCAGTAGGCCGGGATTTATCGTATCCGTTCTTTCTGGCACAGTTTTAGACTGTAAAACGAGTTTTTCGTGGACTGTAAGTTCGCATGTTTACAGGATTCGTTAGAGATGCTCTAATATCATATATATCTTTTACAACAACGTTACACATCAATACTTTTTTCTGAATCTTTCATGTATCAATAGAATAACACATATTTTACAATAATATCGATTTAACTTCAGCTTTAAGATTCCATACATGATCGTACAAATTAATATCTTGTTATGACACTGATCTATCTCTAAGCTGAATCCAAAAGTTTCAGCACACAAGGGTTCTAGCTTTAAGCAAGTGGTACACCAAAACTAATACTAGTATGTTACATTAGTGTTTTTTCTCTTCATGTTCTATATACTTTTATCTAGAGAAGTACTTTTTAACAAAAGTCAGCTTGGTCGCTGTTCTTCATTGATAAAGAAGAAGAGTTACTAACTATATGATTGAAGAAAAGAAAAGAAAATTGAAAGGAGAAAAAGATCGTGGTGCTGGTTACGAGACTAAACATCCACAAGGAGGCTGGAACAATCTTGAGATGGGCCATGTGTGAGCTATGTGGATTGATATACTTCTCTAGATGGAAGAATTTTCAATCTAGAAGATAATTTTGATCTCAACTCTTATCTAAGAGATTACTAACTAATGTGTTAGACATTACCACATCAAAACAGAAGACTAGTATGGGCATACCGTGAGACTAATCTGGTGGTGAGTTTGCTAGACGATGTCCGCGCGGCAAGCCGGTAACGACAGACGTGGTAGCATCGCTGTAAGCCCGAGTTTCCGGGCAGCGGTAGGGGCAATCATTCATCACGTATTGGTAGGAAAATAGATCTTCGAGGGTTTAGCCGCTACAGGCCTCGCATACATAGTTGTACGCTGAAGTCAATCATGCGACTGTTAGTCTAAGAGCCATCTAATTGATGGGCTAGATGGGCTTTGGTCCATGTGGTTGCAAGGCTTGTAGTTTAGTGGATCTAATCAATCTCGATTAGCAATCTAATTAGTACTGCCCCCGTCATATGTTCTTGGGGGTGGCCGGTCGTTGGTGGGGGTCTGCCCCCCTTAGATCCGCCCCTAGGTCCAAATACAAGAAATAATTACCCGACCAGGGGAGCATCGACTGCTTCATCAAACCCTTGTGTATTGTTGGTGCCGCATGCATTCCCTGTTTGTTCCAGATCTGAATCTTGTGTCAATATTAATTGTATGACATATATTTCCCATGCCTTCCACTTCTAGAATGACATATATTGTGTGAAAGTGCGACAACAAGATCAACTTGCATCCTAGCTATTTTTCCCTAGAAGCTTGGAACATATTTTGACTAAGTAGTTGAGAACCGTGCTACGAGACAACATATATATATAGTCCCTTTTATCGACTTCTACAATTAACCCATGTGATCTGCACGATCCCGAGTTCTTGATACCTGTTTGAGACTGAGCGCGCTAACCACGGATGGGATATATGGGAACCCATATCGGTTTATTACCTGATTTCAAGGTACTGTACTGGGGGGGGGGGGGGGGCATAAACTAGTTTGGGATTTATACGTTACCTTCCGCACGTATGCCACGTCATGCTATATTTATTATTGTTGCTCGAGAAGCATTTATTACTGTTGCGTAGGTATGTCACTTTGTCACGGGAATATATTGTTTATGGCCTCTGCTCACGTCACAAGTACACGCAACCTCTCGATCGTTACTATACTTAGCTATAACTCGTACGGGTGCCCCTTTTGGGTGGCCCTCGTATGCTTTCTTTGGGTTTTGGGAAACGCCGTGTATGATTTCCCTCCAACATAACGATGGGTGTATGTTAAATGATCTGGCAAATGTTTGGGTTGAAATGCGCGTGAATATTTTGGTGCACCACTATAGGGCTAAATATTTTTGAAAATCCATATCCATGGTTATGGATGGTCTGGAGCACAGTTTCTAGAGCATAGCCAACTTACGTTAAATCATGTTCTTAGTTTGACTAATAATTAGTTACTTCACTAAATAACTACTAAAATTGCCACTATGCGAGTTTTCCTTAAATGGACTTCCTCTTTTGGTTTCCAGGGAGAAATCCCAAGATGGGTTATGTTTGCTGTCTTTGCCAAATTCGCTCCGGATAGGTCTCCCTTATCCCTCTCTAGTAGACGGAAGTTGTATCGTGTCTCTATAGATTGTTTTAGTACATGCATACTTTGTTGCAGCCTGATACCATGATACCCATGTACGCGAGAGCAGCCGAATTCTAAGTATCGCTAAGTACTTGTCTCTGTACTTACCCTCGTTTTCTGTTACCCTTTGTTGGCACCACATTGGATTGACAGGTATGAGTTCTACGATCTTAGCAAGGTTACCCTTCCGGTTTGGCTTGAGAAAGGTTATGGACGTCATTGGTTATTCTTCAGGATTCTTAGTCCCATTTGCATTTTTATCCGTACTCGGATGTTGTATCGCTTTCAATGTGATTTGGATATTTATAATGTATATTTATATTCTTGACTTGTTGAGTCGTTGTTGTATATATGTTCTTCTGGGTTTCATCGTGAACTATTGTGTAATGGTATTACTTTGTTTTTCACCTGCACGCAAGTGCTTGGTGTGCGTCACCGAATTATTTCGATGCAAGTTTGATGAGAACCGCTAAAATCTGCATAGGATCGATTCAAAGGTGTTACAGGGTCAAATACAATGACAAGCGGCATCACAAACCACAAGTGCAAGTGTACTAGCAGCAACTCCAATTGCTATTGTGGTGGAAGCAAAATTATATGGATTACAATTCTTTGTATCTCCTTGATTAAATTTCCTATTAGCGATTGAGATCATATCGACATTTTTTCGTCCGAAGTTTGGTAGTGGGCTTATAGTATTTGAATGGGTTATTTGCTAGGGTACATTGCATGTTTCATGATGTGAAATTTTAGCTATTTATTAGCGCAACATGCATATAAATATGTGAACCTTTGGTTCCAAACACAACAATTAAATACCCAAACACAGGATCTCCTACTGCTTGATCAAACACTTGTGTAATGTTGGTGCCACATGCATTCGTTGTTGATCCGGATCTACATCTTCTGTCAATATCAATTGTATGACATATATTTCCTATGCCTTCCACTTCTAGAATGACATATATTATGTGAGAGTGCGACAACTGGATTGCCCTGTATTCTAAGTAGTTTTTCTTAGAAGCTTGGAACATATTTTGACCGAGTAGTTGAGATCGTGATACAAGATAACATATATATAGTACTTTTGTCTACTTCTACAATTAACCCATGTGATCCGCACGATCCCCAAAAGTACTATTATGTGAATAAAAATAAAATACTATGTAAACATTTATAGATTGGAGAAGTCGTAAGAATTGGACATAATACTTATTGGTCAAGGACATATTTGCAGAAATAGCCGTTTAGTGAGAAAAGAGCAAGATAAAGTATTGCAAGACAAAGTATTCTATATTTACAACTTAATCCATCATCCTCTGCCCAAATGTTCGTTCTAGGCTTCTAGCTAGAACCACAAACCACAATACCTTACACAAACAACATCACTGGTTTATATATTAGAGAACGGTATACGCGTTTTTATAGTAATTATGATGGAAATGCTTTGAGTTGCCATAGGCTTGGAATCGATCGGGTGCCATGTTCGAGGAGAAATATAAAGCCGGTGGCATCTGATCTGACTTTAGATTGAAAACCTGGTTGCGTAAGAGATGACAAATCAAGATATCCCTACACATTGTGTAAGAGAACTGTGAAAAAACAAAATACCAAAGCACAGTGTTCCTCTGAGACTGGAGCAGAGCACTCCTCGATCGCCAACGTACTCCGCACGATCTATAAGGGGAAGAGATGGAATGCACAGCGCGCCCTCCAACGTACGTGGCCGCACCTAGTGAACAACAAATAGGTTGTGTACTAGCAATCATGACATGCTAGCCAGGGATCATAATCAGTCCGCGTAAGAGGACACACTTTGCTTGTTGGTGCCGCATGCATTCACTGCTCGTTCACAATCTCCTTCTTTCACCCAAAGCACTACATTTCCGATGCCTTCCGTTTCTAGATTGTACAACAGCATAATTGTGTGAGAGTTCGATGACCGGATCTACCTTCATCCAATGTTCTTTTGACTCGAAGACTGGAACACATTTCGACCGAGTAGTTCGAAAAAGTGATACGGAACAACAACATATATAGTCCATTTGTATATGCTTTTACAGGCAACCCTTGAGATCTGTTTGATCACCAAAAGTACTATATGAATAGAAATAATATTTGGTGTACACATTTATTGATTGGAGAAGTTGTATGGTGTGTTCGGTTCGGGAACGAAGTGGACGGAATGTCATGGTTCCATTCCACTGGAATGGGTCGGTTCGTTCTTGTGTTTGGTTAGGACAATAAAATATGCACTGGAATGGTTCCATTCTATGTTTGGTTGTGCCAAAAACGTGAAATGAAATGGTTTTGTTCTATGTTTGGGTGCATTTAGCAAAAAAGATAGCAAGAGAATAGAGAGAGTGAGAAGGTTTGGGTGGCTTTAGAATAGAGGAATTGAGAGATTTCACCAATTTGGAGAAATGAATGCGTTCTAGATCTATAGAAAATATTCTCTTTTGAGAAACCACCTCGTTCCATTCCAATTCTCAACCGAACACTAAAACGACTCTCAGGTGTGGAACCATTCCATTCCACTTCGTGACCTCAACCTAACACACCCGTAATAACCGAATATACATGATAAAGGTAGCCTAGGAGACTAGGATATATTCATATATATGAAAGTAGATGTCCACGGGGAAAATTAAGATAAAGTATTCTAGTTATAAACTTTGTCAATCAAATATTCGTTCTACAACTAGTACAAATCCAGCATATTAAGGCCCCCAACGCACATAGAGAGTCTTATATGTTCAGTTCAAACGATCCACTACGGGCCAAAAAATCCAAAGTTTGCTCATGGCACGCGCGCCCATTCGCGTGCACATCGCATACGCTAACAAATAATAAACCGTGAGCAAGAGTTTGTCACTTATATCCGCCGTTTTCTGTGAAAATCAGGATATATTTGAAACTGATAAGAGTACATGTAGATTCATGATACAAGAGTGCATTCTGAATTACAACAGTAGTATTCATAGGGAGTGTGAATGTGGCTCTTCCTCAACAAATTATTGCTTTGTTACTCCTAGTTATAGTCATAACATCTTCCATTTCTTAATAAGCATTTGGAGTATTTTGTTTCACTTAAAAAATTAGTGATAAAACTATCCATTAAATATAATTCTTCATCCATCGGATTGTTTCTATAAAATTTCTAACAACAGAAAAAGAATATTCTAGAATAAATTTATTGTATTCATATGTTCATCAAAGATCTCAAATATAAATACATTACAATATTGTTTGATTCATGGCATGTCCAAATAGTACACATGATCTTACATCACAGTTCTCAAATATAAATACATTAAAATATTGCATGATCCACGACCTTCTCCAGATCCAGTGACGATGGGGCAAAATTGCAGCCAATTGTCAACTATTAACATATGATGCACAGGGGTAGGAAAACCCTTGTGATTTATACATCTCAGTGGATTGCTCCGATATGGTTAGGCAAGAATCTAATACTAGCACCTTTATTGTGAGAGGCAGTTTATACCCCCTAATCTTCGTGCTGGCACTGCCGTAGGCTGGAGAAATAACGATGTTTGAGTTTAGTTCCCGATACCTACTAATCCCAAGCTGCACACCGGCTTGTCCTGTGATAGTGGTGAATGTTGGTGATCAAAGAGACTACCATTTCCTTGCTAGAAGAACTGGAGCCAAGAAGACTAAATGGTTTATGGTTTACACTATCCATGGTGAGCTTTATATCTACTTTTGTTGCCAAGGTGAACATGTGTAGCTACTTCTAAGGCGTTTATTGGGGTGGATGGTTGGTTTGGCAGATATGTTCGTTAAAATTAAATTTATTTAATATCTTGGAGCGGGAAGCTAGCTTCGAGCTAATATAAGGGCATCTCCAGCGGCGTGACCCATTCTGGACACCCAAATCATCTGACTTGGTCCAGTTGGGTCGGCCCACGGACAAAATTTTGGTTGTGATCCTGCTTGCTAGGCAAGTTCCACAGCAGCGTGACCCATTCGGTCCGCGCAGGATAAAGTTTGGTCTGCCACTATGGCTACCGGGGCCGAGGCCGACGTGTTTCCAGCGACCCCCGGCCACAACCGAGAAACCGTTTTGGAAGACACAAAGGGAGATACCACGCTAGTGAGGCAATCGACATCCCCGACCTAGTTTTTGTATTTCAAAATCTTGGGTACATCCTTGGATTGGACACATAGCTTCGAGACTAGAAATTAACGATGCAATGAACTAGAAATTAGTAATTATATAGTACGATACCGTAGCATCGTCTAGTCATTGCAGTTGGAGTGGTAGTGCGAGTAAATGTATAGTACGATACACATGGTATCATCAGAGACCTTGACGACGAGCATGCAGTAACCGTTTGAAGTGCTCGACTTCAATGGCATGCGCACTAGTGAATTCCCTCCAGCCATTGTGGAGGAACATCTGGCCATAGTGGTCGAACACCACCTTCATGAACCACAGGCCGGTAGAGCCATCGGGCACCCGCAGTACGATTTGGTGGGTCTCTTGCCCATCAACCACCGACACGAACTTGTGGGGGAGATGGATCATGTTGAAAGTGTCACCCACATTAATGGTGACACCAAATACGAAGTCGGAGAGGTTGACGGCGACCTCCTTGGGCGACTAGACCATGCCATAAACCATCTTTCCTAGCCTATTGAGGTCCTGGTGGTCTACTTTGTCTTGTTGGTTGCGACTCGGAAATTGCAAAATTTACTCTCTGATATTGTCCCTTTTGAGTTCCATAGCTCCTGAAAAGTCAAAAATACTAACATAAGTTCATTTCTGTCAGACAGAGTTATAATCGAAATGAAGGGGATCATTTGTAAATCCAGATAAGCTGGTGTAAAACATGCATATAACATTATATGTGGGAAACTATGTTGGAATTTGTGGCAATAAATTACAAAGTGCATCAGAGATCGACAAAACTCTTCACGGTGGCCTCTTTCTCTTTACGCCGCCTCTCTTCCCTCTCGGCAGTGACCTCTTCCTTCTTGGCGATCAACTCCCTCAAGGTTTCTTGGAATGCCAACAACAAAACTTGACGGTTGACGTCAGCCTTGGAGGACTTGTGGCCCCTTGGCCGGCCAGGACGGGCAGTATTGCTTGGCCCGTCTAAGCTCGAGGCACCAATGATGGGGCCATCGTCTTCAACGTTAACGACCTCGTCCGTTGATGCATTGCGATGGCCCTTCTTCTTCGCATCCTCGGTCTTGCGCCAAAGGGCATAGCTAGTTTCCCACTTTTTAGTGTCATTGATGTCACTCCAACAATGGATCAAGGTGAATTGCTTGTTAGCGTGATATATCTTGAAGTGCTCCAAAGCTTTACAAAACTACACATTTGGACGACAATCCATGACACATGCCCACATATATGCAAGGTGCATTGATATGAGGATGAGTTTGTAGCATGTCAACCATGTTGAGGCCTCTTATTTGCCTTTCCATCACTGTCTCATATGAACATTGGAATTTGCTATACTCTGAATGGATAAAGATCCACCTTCTTTTGAACATAAAGATCATCTCGATCACTAAAGAAAGCCAATGTCTCAAACTTTCTTCGCTCATGGAAGTACTTCTCCACCCTCCGCTAATATGCATATCCCTTTTGCTCGGCACCACATATTGGATATTGTGAAATCTTGATCCAAGCTGGACATAACAACTTGTCCTCTTAGGTGGTGTAGATCGTGGTCCTTTGGCTCATCTTCATGGCCTCAAGTGTCACAGCAAGTGTTGCAAACTTGGTTTGGGTGATGCCCTCGCCCATGGTGTCAACATCGTTCGCAAACACTATCTCTCCATCAATGGAGTAGGCCTCTTGTTGAATCTCATCTTGAGTCGCAAAGCCATCGCCCATATGCCCACTGCTATTAATCATGGCATGCATTATGTGATCACCATTGTTCTCCATGATTTACTTCACATAAGTTGGACATTACTGATACGTCCATTTTGCATCACTATTCTATGTCTTAATTCACTATTATTCATTGATATATTTCATATTGAGGGGTGATAGTTATGTTATTTCATCTATTTTTGCATGGTTGATGACATTTGGAGCATGGACCGCTGCAGTCAGGATTTTGATGGAAAAGGTGTTGTTTGGAGGCAAAATTCGCGAAGACCAAAAAATCTGGGAAAATATACGGAAAATCCTATTTTTCCAGAAGACTAAGGATGCCAGAAGATGGAGTGGAGATGGGCCACAGGGGGCCCACACCACCCCATGGCGCGGGTAGCCCTAGGCCGCGCCTAGAGGTGGTGTGGCCGCCCTGGCCCACTCCAGCTTCTCCCCTCTGGCGTATATCATCCCCACGAAACCCTAAGACTCGGGGAGCGACCACAGAAAGATTCTGCTACCTCTGCGGGGCGGAAAACACCGAGAGAGCACGATCTCTCCGGCAGACAGATTTCTGCCAGGGGAATTCCTTCCCGGAGAGGGAAGATCGTCGCCATCAACACCACCATCAAGCTGGACTTCATCGGGATCATCATCATCATCACCATCATCATCACCATCAGGACCCTCATCACCATCTCCATATTGCTGTAACAATTGGTTGAATCTTGCCATAGTTCATAGGGGAAACTTTCCCGGTGTTGATTACTCCTTGTAGTTGATGCTACTGAGTGAACCATTGAATTATTGTTTATGTTCAGATTGTTATACATCATTATTCCATCTCTGACCATGATCCATATGATGTCTTGTGAGTAGTTCGTTTAGTTCTTGAGGAGATGGGAGAAGTCTTGTTGTTAGTAGAGTTGTGTTGAGAAAGATTCGATAGATTGTTATTTAAGTTGTGGTGTACTTCTTCTAGTGGTGACATGTGAACGTCGACTACATGACACTTCACCTATATGGGCCTAGGGGAATGCATTGTGTATTTGGCTACTAATCGTAGGGGTTGCCAGAGTGACGGAAACCTGAATCCACGTTAGGAAACCATTGCACAAGGGAAGTAAGGGTCTTAGAGTTTAAACCTGTGGTTAGGTTTCTACCTTAATTACTTTCTTGTACTTACGGATGTTTGCAAGGGGTATAATCACAAATATGTATTAGTCTTGGATGGGACGGTACATTAGCACAGGTTCACCCACACAACACTTAGCAAGCGAGAGAAGATTAATCAACTATATGAAGCGAAAGCACTTGAAAGTCTTCCCATGTGTCCTCGAGAACGTTTGGTCATCTTAAGTAATACAACCGGCTTGTCCTTTGCTGCATAAAGGATTGGGCCACTTGCTGCATTTATTCCTACTGTCTTTTATTTACTCGTACTTTGTTTACTTGCTTTATCAAAAACCCCTAAAAATCCGTTTGCTAAGTATTTGCAGAGAATTCCTGATCCATACCACTAGCCAGCACCTTCTGCTCCTCGTTGGGTTCGACACTCTTACTTATCGAAAATACTGCGAGACACCCCCTATACTTGTGGGTCGTCAAGACTATTTTCTGGCGCCGTTGCCAGGGAGTGAAGGGCTATTGGAGAGTGGAAATGGTAAAGGAAACTTCTACTGTGAGTATTGTTTACTTCTGCTAGTTGCTTTATTTTCGTTATGGATAATTCGCTGAGTTTCTTATTTGGTAATGCTACTACCACTGCTAAGGTAGTAGATAAGCCACCACCTGCTGAGAATGATGTTTTCAAAATACCTACAAGAATTATTGATCGTGTTATGGATAACTACTATGTTGGGGATGGAACTGTCCATCCCGGTGATCATTTGCTCTCTATACACGAATTATGCGGGTTGTTCAAGTGTGCAGGTATTACTATAGATCAAGTTAAGAAGAAGTTATTCTCATTATCACTGAAAGGAAGAGTTGAAGAATGGTATAAGCTGCTGAAGAATGGTCAAGCTCTGGAATGGGAGGAAATAGTGCCTCTCTTTTATTCAAAGTTTTATCCTCCAGGTGAGATTCATAAAGATTGGAATCAAATATACAACTTTTGGCCTCTTGATGGAGAGAGTACAGCTCAAGCTTGGGGGAGATTGAAGTTACTAATGCTCAAATGTCCCATTCATGAGCTCCCCAACAATATTATTATTAACAACTTTTATGCAAGGCTCCCTCTACATGACAAAGATTTATTGGATGCTTCTTGTGCTGGATCATTCATTTGTATGGAAGAAGAAGCTAAATGGGATCTTCTGGACCGTATTCAAGACAATGTTGAAGCTTGGGAGAATGACAAAGGTAGAAAGTCAGATATAAATTATGATTATGAATGCATTGAATCTTTTATGGGAACTAATGACTTTCAAAATATTAAAAATGCTTATGGTCTAGACTCTCAAGCTATTGCTTCTTATTTTAAGGCTTTTGCTTCCTACATTGAAGTGCCTAAAAAGAAGTGGAATAAGTATCATGAACCTTATAAAGATGTTGCTAGGAGTGTTCCTGCAAGAAATACTGAAGTTTATACTGCTAATCATGTTTTACCTAAACCTTATATTGAGAAAATGCCTTTCCCAGTTAAGATAAAGAAACATTCTATGATAGCTAGTATGGTTAATGAAAGTACAGGTAAAGCTATTGAACCTGATAAACAAATGGTTGATGAACCTATAATAGCAAATGTGAAAGACTTTGTCACTAAGTATGAGGAAGAGGGACACACTATCCTTTGTAAGGATACCTCTAATATTGTTTCACAAAGTAGTGTTATGAGAGCTAATATTCCCGTGTTTTCTGTTAGAATAAGTGATCATTGCTATGATGGTCCTTGTGATAGCTATATTGTTAAGTTTATGCAGGATACTAAAAGTTACTATGAGAGAGGGAAAAGTGGTCGTATGTATCTCAATAATATCAAGTTTCCTCGTTTTATGCTGAAAGTTTTTATGTTGCGCTTCTTTTGCCTTCTTATGCAAGTTGCCTCTGGTTTCAATAACTTGTTTGTTTACAAAATCCCCTTGCATAGGAAGTGGGTTAGACTTAAATGTGTGTGTGTTTTTGCTTCTTAATGCTCTCTTTCACTTCAATCCATATCCCTATGAGAGCTTCTTCAAAATTATCATGCCCATCTTAATGGCTATAAAGAAAGAGCTTTATGGGAGACAACCCAATTTGTTTTTGCTTTTAGTTTGTTTTTGTTTCTTTGAGTCTTGGAAGTTATTACTTCGGTAATAACCGCTTCTTATCCGTTTTGTTTGGTTTTTGAGTCAAGATCAACCTCTAATGAGAGAGAAGTAAAGATTTGGGGAAGTTGCTGTCCCGAAACAGATTTTTGTGCTTCACCGTAAAAATTCGTGAGAGATCTCTATATGTCCGATTGAGCTGTAATTGTTTGTGCTTCTGTCCCAGGTTGTTATTTAACTTTCGTTAGTTTTGCACTTTTTGATTTGAGTAACAGAAGATTTTCGAAAAAATTGATCTTTACCTTCTGGTTTGTTTTGACAGATTTAGCCACTCTTGCATTTGCTTCTTTATTCGATTTCCTTTTTGAATTATTTTTGGGTTTTCGGAAGGAGTTGCTACAGTAGCTTATGTTTTGATGGTTTTCAGTTGAAGTTGGACTCAAAAGGTTTTATCACTTCACTTATATTAATGTTGCTAATGAGAACTGTGTGAAAGAAATTTCCAGGAAGTGGAGATAATGGTGTAATAAGGAAGAGAAAGGTTTTATGACTCAAGTAATAAGTGTATGTAGATGAAGATATTGATGTTATTCAAGTGGTGACTCCGGAAGAATCTACTAGATACCAAATTCAGAGACCTGCAGAGTCTGTTTTCAAATAGGTAACAGTTCTGGTAAGAAAAGTTCCGCGAAAATACAATCCAACTATATTTTTACAGTTTTTAGTCAATAAGGGAAACTACGAAGCGAGAAAGGGACAGAAACAGAGCCAGGGTGGCTCACACCACCCTGTGGCGCGGGCCCACCCCTAGCCGCGCCACCAGGTGGTGAGTCCACCCCGGACTCCGCCTCTAACTCGTTTTCTCCTAGTACCTTCCTTTTGATTTGAAACTTCGTAATATATAACCCCTGGATCCCCCGAGGTCCGTATATTGTGTTTACGTCGTGTTTTTGTTTCGATCTATTTCTGTGAGGACATACTCTTTGAAAGCTTAGAAGCACAATGGTGTCCGCCAAGGATAAAGGGAAGGAGCCTATGGAGGAAGCTCTCCAAGACCCCGAGCAGGGGCTGGTACCTTTAGTCTCTTGCCCTGCATCAACGAAAGCCCTACGAGTCACTAAGGAGTTTTGTGATAAGTACCGAGACTTGAGGAGGAAGGTGGACATGCTTCAATGGGAGAATAATAGGCTTCGCAAGATGCTGGAAGATTTACTCACATCAACTAAGAAAATATTACCACCACCACCGAAGGAGTAATTCGTCATCAGGTTTGGCATCCCCTTGGTTTGTTCCAAGCTTGGGGGAGTGCCACGGTATCATATCACTATCTTCTATCTTTTTACCTTTTTTAGTAGAGTCATATCATGAATAGAGGAATTATTATGTAGTATGGTTTGCATTATGGAAGTGTCCCCTCTCTCGTTAGATATGTATCCCTTGGTGTGAGTTTCCGTTATGGAATATTAATGAGAAGTTCTATCATCCACTCTTTTGCATAGCTTATATTAGTTTTCAATTCATGGTTATATGATTGATCTTGTTGTTAGTATCGGTATCACTTTGGGATCATTGAGTTAATTTAGTTGGTTTTGGCAAACCTGGCTCGATCAGTAGCAACACTATTTTTGAGAGTTGAATGAAAAAGATAAAAGTACCTTTAAAGAAAAATTATTTCATCATCTTTCTTTCTTTATTTGCTCATAAGTTTAGTATTCTCTAGTTAAGATCTTTTGTGCTTCCGAGGAAGATTGCATGTTTGTCTTTATCGCTTGTATGTTTGTTTGTTTCCTTCAACTCTTATACTTCCTACCCAGCCTTGCTAGCCAAAAACTTGTACTGAGAGAAATTCTTCTCGTGCATCCACTCCTTTAAACCAAAACCTTTGTCATTTGAGTCCACCATACCTACCTAGTAGCATTATTGCTATTCCAAGTAAATTTTTATTTTATCCATCTCCCAAATTAAACTTGTTATGAGAAAATTAGTGATTAAAGCTCTCACGAACTTGATGGCACACTTTACATTCTTGCACTTAATAAACTTGAACCATTGTGCTCACCTATGTTGCGCATATGCTTGCGCTTTGTAAGTTGTGAATTAGTAGAACCATGCTGTCATGGGGAACGCTTTCAACATTGCACTGGTACTTTGTACCAAGTTGATATCATGATCTTTTGTCTATGGATGTCGTCAGTGTGAAATGAAAAGGGAGCTTGTAAGTCCATGGAGTTATGCATATGTGTTAGAGAAACACCTGGGACGCTGGTCTAATCCATGCTGACATGGTGGAAACCTGCAGCGTAACCATAACGAGTATCTATGAAGAATTCTTCTTATAAAAAAAGGAGTCTGATATTGAGAAAAAAAGAGAAAAATAAAAAAAGTGATATTCTGAAAAGAGGAAAGAGAGAAAAAGCACCATATTCCCATGGTAAAAAAAGAAGATTGCTGAGATGCTTGTTGTCTGCTTGCCTTGTCATTTTGATATGGGGATTCTTCCGTATCATCGGGCAAGGGGTACCCCGTTGGCGGTTCTCTATGATACACATATGCTTACAATGACAAGAACTTACCGGTGACTAAACTTGAGTAGCATGAGGAGCGACCCTCGTATTCAAGGGACATGAGATTCTCAACTTACAACTTGTCAATGCATATCCTCATTTTTGATCACTTTTACCTTAATCACCTAAAGATGCCTATGATAGGGGCAATGAGAGATGAAAGCTAGTAAGTATCATAATTTTTGGGAGCTCTTTATGAGACTTGCAATCCCTGCTTCCCTCTTTGAAGGGCCCTTTCTTTTACTTTGTAGTTGAGTCAGTAAACCTATTCCCTTCTACCTCAGCAAGTATTTTGAGTTGTTGTGTTTCATTCATTCATATGATGATTTATTCATTCATGTTTCTTATGTTCCTTGTTTTGCATATTGCTCTTATCTTGATGTTTACTACTTTGAAATCTTTATTGAAAAACCAGCTATTTGTGAACTTCAGCAAATTATCAACTATTCTTCGACCAAGAGCTAAGTTTGCCATTACCAATTATGATTCATTTTATGTATCTTTATTGTGTTTCCTTTACTTATTACAAGTTGAGTTATATAATAGTGAGTTGTCTTCTATTATGATCTATGTATTTGATGAATGTGATGCTTCTTGTCTGTATTCTCTTATCGACTCTTCACTCCATAAACCTGAGGCCATGTTTATTGAGCTTAGTCTCGCTTGGGGACAAGCGAAGGCTAAGCTTGGGGGAGTTGATACGTCCATTTTGCATCACTATTCTATGTCTTAGTTCACTATTACTCATTGATATATTTCATATGGAGAGGTGATACTTATGTTATTTCATCTATTTTTGCATGGTTGACGACTTTTGGAGCATGGACCGTTGCAGTCAGGATTCTGATTGAAAAGGTGCTGTTTGGAGGCAAAATTCGCGAAGATCAGAAAATCCGGGAAAATATACGGAAAATCCTATTTTTCTAGAAGACTAAGGATGCCAGAAGATGGATTGGAGATGGGCCACAGGGGGCCCACACCACCCCATGGCGCGGGCAGCCCTAGGCCGCGCCTGGAGGTGGTGTGGCCGCCCTGGCCCACTCCAGCTTCTCCCCTCTAGCGCATATCATCCCCACGAAACCCTAAGACTCGGGGAGCAACCATAGAAAGATTCCGTCGCCTCTGCGGGGCGGAAAACACCGAGAGAGAAAGATCTCTTCGGTAGACAGATTTCTGCCAGGGGAATTCCTTCCCAGAGAGGGAAGATCGTCGCCGTCAACACCACCATCAAGCTGGACTTCATCAGGATCATCACCATCATCATCACCATCAGGACCCTCATCACCATCTCCATATTGCTGTAACAATTGGTTGAATCTTGCCATAGTTCATAGGGGAAACTTTCCCGGTGTTGATTACTCCTTGTAGTTGATGCTACTGAGTGAACCATTGAATTATTGTTTATGTTCAGATTGTTATACATCATTATTCCATCTCTGACCATGATCCATATGATGTCTTGTGAGTAGTTCGTTTAGTTCTTGAGGAGATGGGAGAAGTCTTGTTGTTAGTAGAGTTGTGTTGAGAAAGATTCGATAGATTGTTATTTAAGTTGTGGTGTACTTCTTCTAGTGGTGACATGTGAACGTCGACTACATGACACTTCACCTATATGGGCCTAGGGGAATGCATTGTGTATTTGGCTACTAATCGTAGGGGTTGCCAGAGTGACGGAAACCTGAATCCACGTTAGGAAACCATTGCACAAGGGAAGTAAGGGTCTTAGAGTTTAAACCTGTGGTTAGGTTTCTACCTTAATTACTTTCTTGTACTTACGGATGTTTGCAAGGGGTATAATCACAAATATGTATTAGTCTTGGATGGGACGGTACATTAGCACAGGTTCACCCACACAACACTTAGCAAGCGAGAGAAGATTAATCAACTATATGAAGCGAAAGCACTTGAAAGTCTTCCCATGTGTCCTCGAGAACGTTTGGTCATCTTAAGTAATACAACCGGCTTGTCCTTTGCTGCATAAAGGATTGGGCCACTTGCTGCATTTATTCCTACTGTCTTTTATTTACTCGTACTTTGTTTACTTGCTTTATCAAAAACCCCTAAAAATCCGTTTGCTAAGTATTTGCAGAGAATTCCTGATCCATACCACTAGCCAGCACCTTCTGCTCCTCGTTGGGTTCGACACTCTTACTTATCGAAAATACTGCGAGACACCCCCTATACTTGTGGGTCGTCAAGACTATTTTCTGGCGCCGTTGCCAGGGAGTGAAGGGCTATTGGAGAGTGGAAATGGTAAAGGAAACTTCTACTGTGAGTATTGTTTACTTCTGCTAGTTGCTTTATTTTCGTTATGGATAATTCGCTGAGTTTCTTATTTGGTAATGCTACTACCACTGCTAAGGTAGTAGATAAGCCACCACCTGCTGAGAATGATGTTTTCAAAATACCTACAAGAATTATTGATCGTGTTATGGATAACTACTATGTTGGGGATGGAACTGTCCATCCCGGTGATCATTTGCTCTCTATACACGAATTATGCGGGTTGTTCAAGTGTGCAGGTATTACTATAGATCAAGTTAAGAAGAAGTTATTCTCATTATCACTGAAAGGAAGAGTTGAAGAATGGTATAAGCTGCTGAAGAATGGTCAAGCTCTGGAATGGGAGGAAATAGTGCCTCTCTTTTATTCAAAGTTTTATCCTCCAGGTGAGATTCATAAAGATTGGAATCAAATATACAACTTTTGGCCTCTTGATGGAGAGAGTACAGCTCAAGCTTGGGGGAGATTGAAGTTACTAATGCTCAAATGTCCCATTCATGAGCTCCCCAACAATATTATTATTAACAACTTTTATGCAAGGCTCCCTCTACATGACAAAGATTTATTGGATGCTTCTTGTGCTGGATCATTCATTTGTATGGAAGAAGAAGCTAAATGGGATCTTCTGGACCGTATTCAAGACAATGTTGAAGCTTGGGAGAATGACAAAGGTAGAAAGTCAGATATAAATTATGATTATGAATGCATTGAATCTTTTATGGGAACTAATGACTTTCAAAATATTAAAAATGCTTATGGTCTAGACTCTCAAGCTATTGCTTCTTATTTTAAGGCTTTTGCTTCCTACATTGAAGTGCCTAAAAAGAAGTGGAATAAGTATCATGAACCTTATAAAGATGTTGCTAGGAGTGTTCCTGCAAGAAATACTGAAGTTTATACTGCTAATCATGTTTTACCTAAACCTTATATTGAGAAAATGCCTTTCCCAGTTAAGATAAAGAAACATTCTATGATAGCTAGTATGGTTAATGAAAGTACAGGTAAAGCTATTGAACCTGATAAACAAATGGTTGATGAACCTATAATAGCAAATGTGAAAGACTTTGTCACTAAGTATGAGGAAGAGGGACACACTATCCTTTGTAAGGATACCTCTAATATTGTTTCACAAAGTAGTGTTATGAGAGCTAATATTCCCGTGTTTTCTGTTAGAATAAGTGATCATTGCTATGATGGTCCTTGTGATAGCTATATTGTTAAGTTTATGCAGGATACTAAAAGTTACTATGAGAGAGGGAAAAGTGGTCGTATGTATCTCAATAATATCAAGTTTCCTCGTTTTATGCTGAAAGTTTTTATGTTGCGCTTCTTTTGCCTTCTTATGCAAGTTGCCTCTGGTTTCAATAACTTGTTTGTTTACAAAATCCCCTTGCATAGGAAGTGGGTTAGACTTAAATGTGTGTGTGTTTTTGCTTCTTAATGCTCTCTTTCACTTCAATCCATATCCCTATGAGAGCTTCTTCAAAATTATCATGCCCATCTTAATGGCTATAAAGAAAGAGCTTTATGGGAGACAACCCAATTTGTTTTTGCTTTTAGTTTGTTTTTGTTTCTTTGAGTCTTGGAAGTTATTACTTCGGTAATAACCGCTTCTTATCCGTTTTGTTTGGTTTTTGAGTCAAGATCAACCTCTAATGAGAGAGAAGTAAAGATTTGGGGAAGTTGCTGTCCCGAAACAGATTTTTGTGCTTCACCGTAAAAATTCGTGAGAGATCTCTATATGTCCGATTGAGCTGTAATTGTTTGTGCTTCTGTCCCAGGTTGTTATTTAACTTTCGTTAGTTTTGCACTTTTTGATTTGAGTAACAGAAGATTTTCGAAAAAATTGATCTTTACCTTCTGGTTTGTTTTGACAGATTTAGCCACTCTTGCATTTGCTTCTTTATTCGATTTCCTTTTTGAATTATTTTTGGGTTTTCGGAAGGAGTTGCTACAGTAGCTTATGTTTTGATGGTTTTCAGTTGAAGTTGGACTCAAAAGGTTTTATCACTTCACTTATATTAATGTTGCTAATGAGAACTGTGTGAAAGAAATTTCCAGGAAGTGGAGATAATGGTGTAATAAGGAAGAGAAAGGTTTTATGACTCAAGTAATAAGTGTATGTAGATGAAGATATTGATGTTATTCAAGTGGTGACTCCGGAAGAATCTACTAGATACCAAATTCAGAGACCTGCAGAGTCTGTTTTCAAATAGGTAACAGTTCTGGTAAGAAAAGTTCCGCGAAAATACAATCCAACTATATTTTTACAGTTTTTAGTCAATAAGGGAAACTACGAAGCGAGAAAGGGACAGAAACAGAGCCAGGGTGGCTCACACCACCCTGTGGCGCGGGCCCACCCCTAGCCGCGCCACCAGGTGGTGAGTCCACCCCGGACTCCGCCTCTAACTCGTTTTCTCCTAGTACCTTCCTTTTGATTTGAAACTTCGTAATATATAACCCCTGGATCCCCCGAGGTCCGTATATTGTGTTTACGTCGTGTTTTTGTTTCGATCTATTTCTGTGAGGACATACTCTTTGAAAGCTTAGAAGCACAATGGTGTCCGCCAAGGATAAAGGGAAGGAGCCTATGGAGGAAGCTCTCCAAGACCCCGAGCAGGGGCTGGTACCTTTAGTCTCTTGCCCTGCATCAACGAAAGCCCTACGAGTCACTAAGGAGTTTTGTGATAAGTACCGAGACTTGAGGAGGAAGGTGGACATGCTTCAATGGGAGAATAATAGGCTTCGCAAGATGCTGGAAGATTTACTCACATCAACTAAGAAAATATTACCACCACCACCGAAGGAGTAATTCGTCATCAGGTTTGGCATCCCCTTGGTTTGTTCCAAGCTTGGGGGAGTGCCACGGTATCATATCACTATCTTCTATCTTTTTACCTTTTTTAGTAGAGTCATATCATGAATAGAGGAATTATTATGTAGTATGGTTTGCATTATGGAAGTGTCCCCTCTCTCGTTAGATATGTATCCCTTGGTGTGAGTTTCCGTTATGGAATATTAATGAGAAGTTCTATCATCCACTCTTTTGCATAGCTTATATTAGTTTTCAATTCATGGTTATATGATTGATCTTGTTGTTAGTATCGGTATCACTTTGGGATCATTGAGTTAATTTAGTTGGTTTTGGCAAACCTGGCTCGATCAGTAGCAACACTATTTTTGAGAGTTGAATGAAAAAGATAAAAGTACCTTTAAAGAAAAATTATTTCATCATCTTTCTTTCTTTATTTGCTCATAAGTTTAGTATTCTCTAGTTAAGATCTTTTGTGCTTCCGAGGAAGATTGCATGTTTGTCTTTATCGCTTGTATGTTTGTTTGTTTCCTTCAACTCTTATACTTCCTACCCAGCCTTGCTAGCCAAAAACTTGTACTGAGAGAAATTCTTCTCGTGCATCCACTCCTTTAAACCAAAACCTTTGTCATTTGAGTCCACCATACCTACCTAGTAGCATTATTGCTATTCCAAGTAAATTTTTATTTTATCCATCTCCCAAATTAAACTTGTTATGAGAAAATTAGTGATTAAAGCTCTCACGAACTTGATGGCACACTTTACATTCTTGCACTTAATAAACTTGAACCATTGTGCTCACCTATGTTGCGCATATGCTTGCGCTTTGTAAGTTGTGAATTAGTAGAACCATGCTGTCATGGGGAACGCTTTCAACATTGCACTGGTACTTTGTACCAAGTTGATATCATGATCTTTTGTCTATGGATGTCGTCAGTGTGAAATGAAAAGGGAGCTTGTAAGTCCATGGAGTTATGCATATGTGTTAGAGAAACACCTGGGACGCTGGTCTAATCCATGCTGACATGGTGGAAACCTGCAGCGTAACCATAACGAGTATCTATGAAGAATTCTTCTTATAAAAAAAGGAGTCTGATATTGAGAAAAAAAGAGAAAAATAAAAAAAGTGATATTCTGAAAAGAGGAAAGAGAGAAAAAGCACCATATTCCCATGGTAAAAAAAGAAGATTGCTGAGATGCTTGTTGTCTGCTTGCCTTGTCATTTTGATATGGGGATTCTTCCGTATCATCGGGCAAGGGGTACCCCGTTGGCGGTTCTCTATGATACACATATGCTTACAATGACAAGAACTTACCGGTGACTAAACTTGAGTAGCATGAGGAGCGACCCTCGTATTCAAGGGACATGAGATTCTCAACTTACAACTTGTCAATGCATATCCTCATTTTTGATCACTTTTACCTTAATCACCTAAAGATGCCTATGATAGGGGCAATGAGAGATGAAAGCTAGTAAGTATCATAATTTTTGGGAGCTCTTTATGAGACTTGCAATCCCTGCTTCCCTCTTTGAAGGGCCCTTTCTTTTACTTTGTAGTTGAGTCAGTAAACCTATTCCCTTCTACCTCAGCAAGTATTTTGAGTTGTTGTGTTTCATTCATTCATATGATGATTTATTCATTCATGTTTCTTATGTTCCTTGTTTTGCATATTGCTCTTATCTTGATGTTTACTACTTTGAAATCTTTATTGAAAAACCAGCTATTTGTGAACTTCAGCAAATTATCAACTATTCTTCGACCAAGAGCTAAGTTTGCCATTACCAATTATGATTCATTTTATGTATCTTTATTGTGTTTCCTTTACTTATTACAAGTTGAGTTATATAATAGTGAGTTGTCTTCTATTATGATCTATGTATTTGATGAATGTGATGCTTCTTGTCTGTATTCTCTTATCGACTCTTCACTCCATAAACCTGAGGCCATGTTTATTGAGCTTAGTCTCGCTTGGGGACAAGCGAAGGCTAAGCTTGGGGGAGTTGATACGTCCATTTTGCATCACTATTCTATGTCTTAGTTCACTATTACTCATTGATATATTTCATATGGAGAGGTGATACTTATGTTATTTCATCTATTTTTGCATGGTTGACGACTTTTGGAGCATGGACCGTTGCAGTCAGGATTCTGATTGAAAAGGTGCTGTTTGGAGGCAAAATTCGCGAAGATCAGAAAATCCGGGAAAATATACGGAAAATCCTATTTTTCTAGAAGACTAAGGATGCCAGAAGATGGATTGGAGATGGGCCACAGGGGGCCCACACCACCCCATGGCGCGGGCAGCCCTAGGCCGCGCCTGGAGGTGGTGTGGCCGCCCTGGCCCACTCCAGCTTCTCCCCTCTAGCGCATATCATCCCCACGAAACCCTAAGACTCGGGGAGCAACCATAGAAAGATTCCGTCGCCTCTGCGGGGCGGAAAACACCGAGAGAGAAAGATCTCTTCGGTAGACAGATTTCTGCCAGGGGAATTCCTTCCCAGAGAGGGAAGATCGTCGCCGTCAACACCACCATCAAGCTGGACTTCATCAGGATCATCACCATCATCATCACCATCAGGACCCTCATCACCATCTCCATATTGCTGTAACAATTGGTTGAATCTTGCCATAGTTCATAGGGGAAACTTTCCCGGTGTTGATTACTCCTTGTAGTTGATGCTACTGAGTGAACCATTGAATTATTGTTTATGTTCAGATTGTTATACATCATTATTCCATCTCTGACCATGATCCATATGATGTCTTGTGAGTAGTTCGTTTAGTTCTTGAGGAGATGGGAGAAGTCTTGTTGTTAGTAGAGTTGTGTTGAGAAAGATTCGATAGATTGTTATTTAAGTTGTGGTGTACTTCTTCTAGTGGTGACATGTGAACGTCGACTACATGACACTTCACCTATATGGGCCTAGGGGAATGCATTGTGTATTTGGCTACTAATCGTAGGGGTTGCCAGAGTGACGGAAACCTGAATCCACGTTAGGAAACCATTGCACAAGGGAAGTAAGGGTCTTAGAGTTTAAACCTGTGGTTAGGTTTCTACCTTAATTACTTTCTTGTACTTACGGATGTTTGCAAGGGGTATAATCACAAATATGTATTAGTCTTGGATGGGACGGTACATTAGCACAGGTTCACCCACACAACACTTAGCAAGCGAGAGAAGATTAATCAACTATATGAAGCGAAAGCACTTGAAAGTCTTCCCATGTGTCCTCGAGAACGTTTGGTCATCTTAAGTAATACAACCGGCTTGTCCTTTGCTGCATAAAGGATTGGGCCACTTGCTGCATTTATTCCTACTGTCTTTTATTTACTCGTACTTTGTTTACTTGCTTTATCAAAAACCCCTAAAAATCCGTTTGCTAAGTATTTGCAGAGAATTCCTGATCCATACCACTAGCCAGCACCTTCTGCTCCTCGTTGGGTTCGACACTCTTACTTATCGAAAATACTATGATACACTCCCTATACTTGTGGGTCATCAATTACTAACGGCTGGAACACGCCACTGGCCCTGCGTAAGAATGTTACGAATTTACTGATTTCATGAGCGATGGTAGGAGGACGGTCATTTTTCAAACAGGTTGCGGGACAATGGCAGGGCTACGTCGTTGCTTCATTGCTACCTTCGGCGTTGACTCTCTAGTCGTTGGAGTGTGGTTGAGGTTGAGCATAGACCCTTCCGGCAGTGACGTCTCCGACAACGCGGCCAGGAATTGTCGAGCTAGGAGAGCACGCCACCATGCTTCGCGTGGCCCCCGTTTTGCGATGGCATAATTCGGGCTAGCAACCATGATTGTACAGAGGCCGGCCGCTCGGCATTGACGAGACTGATCTTGTTGCTGGTGCGCTGGCCATGACATGGAGAGGCACAAAGAGAGGTAGATGAATGTTCTTTGCCCAATATGATGGTGAGAGCCTCTCCCTTCAGAATGATGAAGGCCTGGGACGCGGTATGTCTAGTCGGCACATCAGTGTTGGACTAGGCCTGCTGATGACTGCAAGTGCATGGATCGTTTGTAGCTAGTTTTAAAATAAAGATATTGATCCCACAGGGAGCAGAATTCTGAAGTCTAATAACTCTTGAAATAAATACTACAATAGAAATGCTAAATAAAGTTCTAAGTGACAAGATAAAATGCGAGTATTGCGTAAAAAGTGTTTTTGGGTTTTTGGTATAAGAGCAATAATAAGTAAAGTAAAACAACTAAACATAGAAAGTAAGTATCGCGTATGTAAGGGATTGGAACTGCAATAGAGAAAAAGTGTTCTCAGGGAGTGGCGGATACACCACTAGCATTATAAAGAACTAAGGTAAAGATTATTATCATGAACATTCTCAACTATGTTTGTGTAGGAGGAACTCCGTATTTGGACAAACAGGCAGCAACCACTGCTCACCTCATCCTCATAACCACATCAGTCAGCAATCGACATCAATCGAATTACTGCGCTATTAAGGGACATAATCCCATAGGACGTATCTCATGGCATGGATAGTGTTCCGTGAGTTTCCTCGGTTCCCAAGTTGATACGTAAGGAGTGCCAACAGCTTTATAGTCATTGTAGGTGCAAACACACCTTCGTCTACCAACAAGTAGTTCCCTCCATCAAGTCCCCACAAGAGGCAAATATTTAGAGGTCGACTTCTCCCAACATCAAGATGAAGACAATCTAACACATGGTCACAAACGATGAATATCATAATAGATTTTATCTTATCTCAATCTCATACTAGGGTTTCTCCATCTCCCCAAGAAATAATGATCTACTCAGACATGGAGGCAATCAACATCATGGCAATAACAATGGAATCTATCATAGATGAATAGTACTTGTATAAATCCACAATGACTACAGAAATTACAACAAGATCTAGACAAGATGTAGATGGGATGGATGGAGATGGTGGTGATGCAGCAGTTGATGATGAAGATCGATGCCTTAGCCTCTCGGATTTGCGCAGGGCGAAGTTGGATCCCCGGTGGACGAGTTCCCCCTCCAGACGCCTTCTAGAGGTAAGGTTTCGGCGATTTCTAGTTGTTTTGTATGTCGTCTCTCCGATCCAGTTGCATGGGGTGAAACTTTTTGAGGAGGCGGTGGTGGCGCCAACTATACGGCGGGAACTATACGGCCGGAAAAAGTATTCCCGCCATATAGTTGGTCGTTAAACTGTCTGTATGCCTTTTATCGCTTCGGGTGTTCTTCTGGTATTATTGATATTTTCCAAATAAGCGATTTATGGTGTTTTTGACTCCTTTTCTCCTTAGTACAACTTCTCCAAGAATTGTGTCCATTGTATCCATCATCCTGGTGAAAATAGACATAAAATGTGCGCGCAAACACCGTAAAATACCAAGATCCTATATCTATAATGCAAAATAATAATATAAAACATGATGCAAATATCCACTCATCAACTTCCCTAAGCTTAGACTCTTGCTCATCCCGAGAAAGTTTAGCTTCATGGATGTGATCCTCATATTCATGAAGCCAAGTCGATAAAATAAATGAGCCAGCTGCAACATGTGTTTATCATATATGATATATATGAATAAGTTCATGAATAGTACCTTACTCGAACCATCTGAATAATATTAGTAGGCTTCCACACCTTAGCATTTACAGTTCACAAAAGATCACTCTCAATATGATGTAAAAGTATTCAGTTCAACCAAATGAATTGGCAAGTTAGTCCCAAGTGTTTTAGGATTAACATATTCACTTGGGATTCAAAATCTCAAAGCGTCTCTTTGTCATACTACAGTATAGTGGTGTATGCCTATTTGCTCTTTGCACATTCCCTCTTTTTATTCTTTCGTTTCTTCTCTTTTGTGTATATACTCACACTTTTGTTTAAGTGTTGTGCAAAGGAGCTAGCCATACGTTCCACTTCATGTAGGAATTCAAAGTTTAATGATCTCAATTACCAAATTCCAATTGTATATGAAGCAATCTTTGTAGCTTGAATATTCTACCTCGTCTTGTTCTCACTCTAATTTGATAGCATTTTTCCTTTGTTCAAGGTTTCTTTTCAACTTAACTGATTAGATCTAAATCAAACCATGTACTTACAACATATTAACCGAATTATCTTTGTATGTTCCATTAATACCAATGGTGTGGAAGACTCTGATGTCTACGCACTTCTATTCTTGTAGATAGTTGTTGGGCCTCCAAGTGCAGAGGTTTGTAGAACAGCAGCAAGTTTTCCCTTAAGTGGATCACCCAATGTTTATTAAACTCAGGGAGGAAGTGGTCAAAGGTATTCCCTCTCAAGCAACCCTACAATCAAGATACAAGAAGTCTCTTGTGTCCCCAACACACCCAATACACTTGTCAGGTGTATAGGTGCACTAGTTCGGCGAAGAGATAGTGAAATACAAGTGGTATGGATAATTATAAGTGGTAACGGTGATAGAAAATAACTTGATGGCGTGGAAAAGACTAAAGCAAAACTGAAATAAAGATGGAAGCAAGCAAACATGTAACAGATCTAGTAGCAAACGAAGTATCAATGCTTAGAAACAAGGCCTAGGGATCATACTTTCACTAGTGAACACTCTCTCATAAATATATTATCTTCATGATACTACTCTTAACTACTCTCCGGTTGGACACTCTAATCGATGGTAGGGCTATAACAACACACCTCAAAGTTCATCTTTCCCATCTAGATAACCCCACACTGTCATCTTGAGTACTAGATGAGTCCAACAAACACCACAATTTCATAAAGACATCCAACTCCAAATATAACTCATAATAAGTATTTGTAATCTCTAGCCTAAGTGCCACCATGGTGTGCACGCTGTCACTTTCACACACATGGGGAGAGCAGAGATCTATTAAGCACTTGAGTAGCAAGGTATATCTACTTGATTACAAAGCTCATGATCACAATATGATCATGCATAGAGAGAGAGATGAACACATAGCTACCGGTAGAACCCTTAGCCTCGAGAGAGAACTACTCCCTCCTCATCATGGGAACCCTTAACCAAGTTTGATATTTTTCCTCCCAACTATGTCACAAAATATGACACCACGTGAAGGTCTCGCATTTTTTTGATTTTTTTTATATTTAGTTATGGTCATTTGAAACTATCGTTAAACCCTAATCGAATGGAGGGCATGAAGATTCTTAGCTCGAGGCTGAGTCTCACTAAACTTGCATTGAATCTCTGAAGAAACATCATATTGTGAATCTAAAAATGAGTTTTGTAAAAAATCATGAGCATTAAATCATGTGTCTGTAGTTCATATCTGACCTACTTCCTATCGATCGGCAAAAATTTGTCTTTTTCACCAGGGGTGGACGAAAAGGTTTTAAAATCCCCGATTGGAACATTGTTCATGTAAGGTGATCTAGTATTTTTTAAAAATGGGGTGGTAGTATTTTTGAATTGAACATTTGGTGTTGCTTCACAAAATGCCCCGATATTTGCGCTCCGAAAATAGGAAATGGCTTTTCCGTGCGATAAAAAGGAAAACTCTTTGCCGTGTTCTTTTTCAGAAATTTGCCGTGTTCGCGTACTTTGCCGTGTACTTTTTAGGTTGCACACGGCAAAGACAAACTTTGTCGTGTTCTAATCCATTTAGCACACGGCAACGACATTTTTTCCCGTAGTGAATGATCCTTCTGTATATACCATAGTTTTAAAAACCGGACCGGTTCAGTGGTTAACCGGAAAAAACATGAACCGGTGACCTCACCGGTTTTTTAAGAGGCACCGGTCCAAATAGCAAAAAATCAGAAAAAAAAGAAGAAGTTGCAAGAGAAATCAAACGCAAGACCTTATCTTAGATAGAAATAACACCACATAAGGCACAATACCACTTGATCACACCATGTTTTGCGCTTACATATTGAAATATACGCTTAATATATATTTTATTATCATTTTGTTCCGATTTTTGCTTAAAGTTTAATTAAAAGGAACGGTTTTTTGTCGCTATCGAACCGAATGAACCAATGGTCCGACCAGTAAAAACCTGAACCGATAGCCTCATCGGTTCGATCACTGGTCTGGTTTTTTAAACTATGGTATATACACTTGGTAATCTAATCTTTTATGATGAAAGATCCGTCCAGCTTCCAAGAAGGAAAGAACCTGCTAGCTACTCGGTCGGTCGGACTGCGGCAGCTTTTAGGCCATCTTGGCGGCGAAGCAGGCGCCGCCGCCTCCCGCCATCATGCCCCAGAACTCCTCGAAGTTGATGACGCCGTCGCCGTTCTTGTCGACGCCCTGAATCATGCCGCGGCACTGGCTGACGGTAGCCTTCTCGCCGAGGCCGTGGAGCACGCGCGCGAGCTCTGCGGCGGAGATGGCGCCGCTTCCGTCAGCGTCAAAGACCTTGAAGGCGTGGCGGAGATCCTCCTCAACGGCGGCGGCGTCGCCGCTCACGGTGGCGTTGAGCGCCGCGAACTCGTCGAGGCTGACAAAGCCGTCGCCGTCAGCGTCCGCCTCAGCCATCATGCGGGAGAGCTCGTCGTCGGTGGCCCCGTGGCCCACGCTCTCGAACAGCGCCGCCAGCTCCGGCCGGGAGATCTGGCCGTCGCCGTTCGCGTCGAACTTGCGGAACACCAGCTCCATCTCCTCCTCCGCCGTCCGCGCCGGGGACCCCGGGTACGCGGCCTGCTCGTCCTGGTTCTGCGACGGCGGCGGGGAAGAGGAACGCGCCTTGCGGCGGAACAGGGACGGCATCTTGATCTTGCCCATGGTGGCGCTCTGGACTATGCCTAGCCTTGCACGGGAAAGATCGTCTGCTTCGGGGTTTCGCTACGGAATCTGTTTTTCTCTCTCGATCGTGGGTTTGGTTCGCTGTGCTCGCCGGTGGTTAAACTCAGAGGGAGACGGCGGTATTTATAGAGTCGTGGCGGAGCCCCGGTGTCCATGGCAGACTCGAGGTTGAAATGGGGAAGGGATGGAGGAAGGTGTGCGACTGTGATGGACGCTGGCTAGCTGTGCCTTTGCGTGGTCTGCGATGGCCGCTGAGTGTGCGGTCGCTAACGCGTGGGGCCGGTTCTCGACGGTGACCGTTCATGGCGGATACGGCGGACGGCTGTGACCGTTTGCAACTCCGTTGTTGTTGGTGATGTGGGATTCTTCTCAGATTCGGCCGGATATATACATGTAAAGGCACGATCAAGTGGTCAACACGACACAGCTCTGTTTCACCATCGTCTTCTCCAACATCATGGATCTCCAATTGTTGGTCCTGCTAGACATGCAGCTTTTTATCCGGCTTATTTTCCTTAGTATGCTATATGCAGAATGCGGTGGATGTAGTGAAGGGTGGCGCGCTTATATGCACGACGACCGTGCTCCTCCTCCGAGTCGGAGCTGGTGTCGCGGTGGCAGGATGACGGCGGAACGGCCCACCTGGCCGCCCCCACTCCGCTAGAGCTTTCCTGACGGTACATCGAGGCGGTGCGGTGTCGGATCTGCTAAGCGGCGCCTCTAATTTCTCGTTGGAGCGGGCGGATTTATGCGGTGGTGCGTGGCGATGGATGTGAGAAGGTGAGCGCGAAAAAGCGACGGGTCGAGAACCTTATCCACCCCTCCTATCCTTACATATAAAGGGCCCGGGGGTGGTTGTTTCGGTTCCCTGTAAAATAAATACGGGTTGGGCATTGTATAGGGGGTATGTTCGGGCCAAAAAATTAGACACAGCTGTTATACCGCCGGAGTTTTAAGGATTTGACCCTTTTAAGGTTAGAGCATCTCTAGCAGACCACTTAAAAAGGGCCGGCCTTTATAATTCCGACAGGTATAATGACTGAGCCTTCTTTTTCTTGGCCCAGATAGACCGCGTATATGTCATTGGGCCCTTATTTTCTAATGTGCACGCTCAAACAATGCCCGGCCATTTTATCTACGGATCAGAGGGACCGGTACAGTTCTCGATCCGTTACATTTCCCCCTCTCCTCTGCTCCTCAGCATCACACCACCGCTAAAATCGTCCACCGCCGACGACGAAGCAGGCTCGCCGCGCAGCAGACCCGACACCGCACAACCATGATGTACCGGCGGGGGAGCTCGGGAGAGTGGTGTGCGGCCGGGCAGGCCGTTCCGCAACTTCTTCATCATGCAGCTGCGGTCGCGATGCTGGCTCCAACTCGCAGGAGGAGCAGCGTCGCCGCGTGCGCTCCGATGGTTCACGATTGCGTCATGCTTCACTACGTTTACCACAACGCGCCGGTCCCGCGCAAAGTCCTACGTCGTGAGGTGGAGGAGTTTGACCGTTGTTGCTAGTCGGGGGAGGGAAGCTCGTCTGGAGCTTACCGTGCTTGTTTGTCGCCGCCGAAGAAAGAGGAGGAGGAGGAGGAGATCGAGGGGGTTATGACCTGGCGGCGTGCGACATCGTCATAGGCGAGCAGGACTTCGTTGATGACAAGTTTCTCGAGCGGATGACCGCCATCATTATGCAGCGCGGCCGAGGAGGAGGAGAACCAGCGGCGTGCATGGCGGGACGAGGAGCTCCACGAGATCTTCCTCGAGCAGGTCCTAGCCAGCGAGCATGACCAACGCCTGAAGGACAACGAATGGTTCCTCGAGCGCGAGCTACAGTTGGTGATGTTCGTCGACCTCATCTCCGACAGCAAGTGAAGCCAGCCACCGAAGCCGTCGTCGCAGCACGTCGAGCCTCCAGGGATCCTAATTTTGCATATAGGGGTAGGGTTAGGGCGACGACGACGATAGATCCCTCGCATAGTAGCAACTTGATGTGTTTTGTATGTATGATCGCGGCGAACTCCCGCGAATGTTTAAATTTTGTTGTTTTAAGGTTTCGTTTTATCGTTTATATTCTGCGCGTCGATCTCTCGGAGAAAAAAGAGCAAAAACTCGTTCCTTATATGTCTTTACTAGACCATGTAGGCGCGCGTTGTCGCGCCCGTCCATTATGGCAACAGATTGTTAGGAATAGATAGATCCAGTCCAAATAAAAAGCAGAAAAATGTGCACTGCTAGCCCAAATGAAGTCATATACAATAACTCGTCCATTGATCATACAACAATATCTGAAAAGAAATCTAGAGCCAAAGTCTAGACGATTTAACATAACAGTAAGCTGGTCAAAATCCTGGAGCCATTGGAATTACACGACGGTGTCTCCTGATCCAAAAGAACAAAAGAGATCATGCTCCATGCAGATTACACCATTTGTCATCTATCCAAATGTCGACATTTGAACTCTGTGTATCTTGAATGGAAGTCAATGTGCATCGCATCAAAATTCTAGTGTAAATATGATAAACAAGAAGCTATAAATTTAATGATAGGAGACATTAATGAATACAACTATTTATTTTCAAATTTATAACCTTCTATGTCAGTGACTAATTCGTTTTATGTGCACCTAGACAGTCGAAGCGGATATTAGTTCACCCTCTGTTACAAGACCCCCTCGATTTGCAAGTTAAATTTCGATTTTAAGTAACAAAATATGAGTTATATGCCATAAACATTCTACCACGAAAACTTCTTTCGAATACAACTCAATAATCTATGAGGATCTATAGATCTACACAAAATCAATGCACCAATGGCATGAGGCCTGAAGCAAATTATCAACAATTGCAAAAAGTGTTGCATGCTGTACTAATATGAACATTATCATACATTATTATGTGATGGAATGGTAAGCTTATCTGCAAGCGCTAAGTAAATTCAAGTTCTCCATCCCCAGGTAACATATATTTGTCAATAATCATGAGCGAGGCATGTTCTTACAATCATATTAAATTCAGATATGTTGCAGCTTATCCAAGTTGCTTAAAACGCCCAAGATCAAACATAGGCCCGAAGCAGCAGACATCCAGTGATACTTTCTTTTTTGCAGGATCTGTAAAACACTATAATGCCATTTGATCAGATAAGAAAATGAATAAAGTTGGTGTGGGAACAACTACACCACAATATTTACCTTCTTGCATCTGACTCCACACCTGTGTACAACTGGGCCAAGCAAATCGATAACTATCTTATAGGAACGATGAGCTACGTACTGAAATGAATGCAGTCAGAGAAGGTTAGGTACTAATAGCCAATATAACTAATATAATCAATGGCACTTGATTTTTTGCTTTCTGCATATATACTTGAAGATTTACTTTGCAAATTTTAATCCTGCTAAAGTTCTTCATGTTGGAAATATGCCCTAAAGACAAATAGTAGTAAGCACTATTATCATATTCATATAGTTTATGATTAAGTTTTATATCATGCTATAACTGCATTGAGTGGAAACATCAATACACGTGTGATATACAAACAAACCAGGGGTTCCCAGTGAAACTCTAGTCACTGGTTCATTGGTCAACAGATGATCATGTTTCCTGATCATGTGGCATTTATGCCAGTTGGAAATGAGGTCATCTCATTTTGAGAATGAGATGATGAACCAATACCCAACCTAAACATCGTGACCCGATCATGTCACGAAGTTCAAGTTATGATGATTAGAAAAGGATCCACGTAGACTATTCCTTAGACCGTGAGGCTATATCAATCACTGTCTCCCGAGAGTGCTTAGATAGCATCAAACGCCATCTGGTAATACGGTGGTTATAAAGGTATATTCAGGTACTTGGAGGAAACCGTAGAGGCAATATATGTCAAGAGAAGGATTTGTCCGTCCATGTGACGGGAAGATACTCAAGGGCCCACTCGGAGAAGTTATATCCAATAGTTGTGCAGCATGTGATTTTGATCACGGGGATATCACTTGTCGAAACGAGTCAAGTAGCATTGTTTAGTAACGAGATGGAACATGACATGGTGATGTCGTTGATCAGATCTCGGGCAATGCAAGTATCGAGCGACAAAGGGAATAAGACATGACTGTCCCGGTTCAAACGACGAAAGATCTTCGTGGAACGCACAGGGGTCACATGGCCATCCAGGTCCCTCTGTCGATCATTGGTGTGGGAGTGTCCCGACCATGTCTGAAGTGTTTCCGAACCGTGGGGTATCACGCTTAAGGGCTCGATGATGCTTAGAGAGTGTTAATAGGATCGGTAGAATCGCCGAAGAAAAGAAGAGAGAAAACCGGAAGGGTTTCGGTGAGTCCGAAGGATGTCCGGAGTGGAGGTGGAAGGTGTTCCATGGCCACGAAGATTGAATAATGTGTGAATGAATGTTGATTTAATCATTTATTCATAATTATTTAATAAAGAGAAAAATCAATTTAATGGTCAAAGGCTTAATGGGCCAATTCTCGGAGGGGAGAGGGCCCATTAGGGAAAGGCAAGAGGGGGAAGGGGCCAAGGGGGTGGCCGGCGGCCCTATTGGGCCAGCTCCCCACGTGGGGCCCATGAGGGGGTGGCCGGCAGCGCCTCCCCCACCTCCTCCTCTCCTTTAGTCCCACCCCGGGACTTTGAGGGAGGGTGTACCCCCTCCGCTCCCTATATATAGTGGGGGTATTTGGCTAGATAAATACACCAATATACAATAAAGGTCTCCCCACTTTTGGGAGGACCTCCAATTGATATTTTCTATCTCCCCTCTCTCTCTCTCTCGTGACCCTGGTCCCAAGTCTAGACTGCGCGAGCGAGTGACATCTTCACCACGGAGCGCCGTCGCGCTGCAGGATTCGGATTTGAGAGCTCTACTTAGGAAACTGCTGCTGGATCGGGGAAGCGGGAGTCATCGTCAGGCACCGGACGTCTGTAACTCCCCGCGAGGTGTCGCACTTGAGGCACTCAAGTCATTCGAGCCAGAAGGAGCGCAAGGACTTCATCACGACCTTGAGGTCGGCTTCGGCTCGTCTACATCAACCACGCTCTCCTCAGCGTTGACAACGCTTTTCGGTCTTCAAGGGTAAGTTCGCGAAAAGCCCCTCACGTTACTGTATTACTAATAGATAGGTCCTGGCAGCTTCAGGGATTCAGCGGCGTAGGGTAAAATATTATTGTTTTCATACGCAGAACCCCTTCACTTCAATCTCCCGAAAGTAGGGCTGGTAGCTGGGGTCGCTCGCCGTTGCTCGACACACACCACTTCCCAACTCGCGTGCGTGGTCTTAACTGTCGCCTGATAATACCAATATACCATGGCCTGTAATATGAATAAAAAGAGCATTGTCAAGTAACATCCATCAGAGACAACTAACTGAATGTGGTATATCTTAGGACTCCCTTAAATTCGAACAAAAGGACAAGGAAATTCATCAAGGCTACAAGCGAAATTAATAGTGTTACTGACATATTGCAGTTTTAATCTAATCTAAATGAGCTTTTTTCGTCTGCTTCCTAGTTTTCTGTTCTTAGAAGCTTTTCATCCTCGACGCGTCATCATGTAACTATGTGACTGATTTCTTGGGTGTTAGAATAAAACCACGCCCATCATCTACTACAACCTTGCAGTTCATCCATACTTGATCGGTTGATCTGCAGCCATATGTTACAAAAGTCAACACACAGTCCTAATCTAGACAGACTGAAAATGATGCGAAGATTGCAAATAGTGAAAACAAACTGTAGTTTAGACTCTATGTGAATTCTTAAGACAAAAAGATGAACTATCATATATATATTTTGCAATGCCTATGCAATATGTGAAACAACATCTCCCGGAACATTACAGAAAGAACTTTCCAAGATCATTGATAACGGCTTAGAGACAGAACATTAAGCATTTGTGCATGTTTCAAGTAAAATATATTCAGCCGCCATGTGTGAATCGGCAAAACTTAGTATATTCAACATATTTAGCAACTAAACCTAGAAAATGCCGTAAGCAGCAGAAAAGCAACAACAAAGTATACCCACCATATAGATCAGCAAGGAGTGTTGCACATGAGCTTATCAACATCAGATCTTGAGCACCACTGTAGTCGACCTCACCTCTGTAGCCTGTAGCGCCTCCACACCGCCTAGGATTTCAAGGGAGTCCAGGGAATAGAGTATGGAGCTGCTCGCCGTTGATGCTTCGAAGATGGCCGTCCTTTGAATGTTGCGTTGGGACCATGCTCCTCATTGGCCCTCGTCGCACCCGTAAACAGGTTCTTTTGGCGCCGCCCGCGATGGTGCGGTTGGCGCAGCACCGCTGCTCAAGGTTGACGTATGGGAGAATCGACCATGGCAGCGAGGAACTACATCCGAAGAGGAAGGAGGTGTCGACGCGAGAGATCACTAATTTGTCGCCATCGCCGGAGTCGACCTAGGGTTTTATGGATAGTCAATTAGAAAGATTTCCAGAGTGGGGATGGACGCGGTCGTTCTGTGGAAAGGGGTGGGTAGAGGAAGGTGTTGTGAGGGGCTGCGAGCTGGAGGGAATGGCGGCGGTGGCGGCGCACGCTGGGTTCTTCCTGTCGCTAGAGAGAAGGGGTATGGCGTGGGGTGGAAGTTGAGCGAGCCAGGAGTTCAAGGGTAGGAGGAAAATTCTTATCGCAAATAGCAGGGAGATCTGATGATTATCATTATAGACAAACGAGATGCTTCCGATTTGTTTTGCAGAGTAGCAGCCCAAGGGACATCCGGCCTAGGAGCAACCCATGCGGGAGAACAGGAGCATCTGACGGCCAAAAACATACAAAAGGAGCGATCGGACGGTCAAAAAGGCTGAGTGCGTGAGAGGCCTCGTGTTTGTCTCGGTTATAATATCCCTAATAAAGTTTGACGGATAAGGGGTATGTTGGAGATGCTCTTGCCGTCTTGCGTGCCTCTACAGCCAGTGCACCATAGATAGGTTGCGTAGTGGAAACGGAAGCTGGAAACGTAACCGTACCGTGATCGCGGGAAGCCCAGCTTGTAGCCGTTGGAGGAAAGGAAGACGGAATGGGGAAACCGCGTGATGGAAAGGCGTCTAAATTCTCTTCGCTTCCTGGCCATGTATACATGTCAGTGTGTGTTCCCGTCAACGTTGTTAGGGTAATAGATGCTTGTATTACCAGAGGGCCAAAGGCCAGAATATATAGTAAATGTACAGGTGCAAGTATACAGAAAGCCCCCTAACATATGGGGAAACTACAATATACAAATATACTCTAACCCCCCCCCCCCCTCAAACTCATGGTGGATCCACAACACTGAGTTTGGAGAGTAAGAAATCATGTTGTGCCCGGCTTTGTGCCTTTGTAAAGAAATCTGCCAACTGCAAGTCTGAAGGCACATAATGAAGCGCAACAACCTGATCCTGCACCTGAGCACGCGTGTAAAAAGCATCAACACCAATATGCTTGGTCAGCTCATGCTTGACCGGATCACGTGCAATACTGATAACACCTGTATTGTCTGACAAAAGTGGAGTGGGTGTCATAACAGAGATCCCAAAATCTGCAAGCAACCACCGTAACCAGGTCACCTCAGCAGTCACCGAAGCCATAGACCGCAGCTCAGCCTCAACACTCAAACGGGAAACCGCTACCTGTTTCTTCGTCTTCCAAGCAACAAGCGAACCACCAAGAAACACACAGTAAGCAGAAAGTGAACGACGATCCGTAGGATCATTCGCCCACGTAGCATCCGAGTAGCACTGGAGCTGGAGAGAGCTAGAATGAGGGAAGAAAAGGCGGCGAGTAATCGTGCCACAAATATAACGAAGGACACGGAGGAGATGACTGTAGTGAACAGTGGTAGGAGCTGAGACAAAGTGGCTCAGAATATGAACAAAATAAGAGATATCAGCACGAGTGACAGCAAGATAAACAAGACTCCCAACAAGATGGCGATAACGAGTGGGGTCGGGAAGAGGATCACCATCAGAAGGACGAAGCTTAACATTAAGCTCCATAGGAGTCTCAACAGTGCGCTCATCCGCAAGAGCAGCACGAGCAAGAAGATCCTGAATATACTTTTCTTGAGAGATAAAAAAACCAGCAGAAATTGAGGAAACCTCAATCCCAAGAAAGTAGCGAAGAGGACCAAGATCAGTCATAAGAAACTGATCACGTAGACGAGCCTTGACAAAAGCAATATACTCAGGATCATCACCAGTAATGATCATATCATCAACATAGAGAAAGAGAAGAGTGCGTCCACGAGGAGACGTGTGAACAAAAGCGCTGGATCATGAGAACTAGGAGAGAAACCAGCAGCAGTCACCACAGAGGCAAAGCGCTCAAACTAGGCACGAGGAGCCTGTTTCAGGCCATAAAGAGAATGTCGAAGACGGCAAACCATCCCATCGGGAACAGAATACCCAGGAGGAGGCTGCATGTAAACCTCCTCACTCAACTTGTCATTAAGAAAAGCATTCTGAACATCAAGCTGGGACACAGACCAGCGTCGAACAGAAGCAACAGCAAGGAGAGTACGCACAGTGGTCATATGGGCCACAGGAGCAAAAGCCTCATCATAGTCACGACCATGTTCCTGCTGAAAACCACGAGCCACAAGACGTGCTTTATAATGCTCAAGAGATCCATCAGAGCGGGTCTTAATTTTATAGACCCACTTACACGTGATAGGACGAACACCAGAAGGGGGAGAAACAAGATCCCAGGTGCCAGTGCGCTCAAGCGCAGCGATCTCCTCAGCCATGGCAAGCTGCCATTCAGGATGACACGCGGCATCCCGATAAGAAGTCGGCTCGGAGACTACAGAAAGACCATACTCTCTACTGACTAGGAGAGTAACGGTCTGGAGCACGGCGCTGACGAACAGGCCGTGAAGAAGGAAGCTCATCCGCGGAAGATGACTCGTCAGAAGAGGAGGAAGAAGGAACAGCGGAGGAAGAGTCCGAAGCCGGAGAATGAGGAGAACTAGGGGAACTAGACGGAGGAGAGGATGGCGCCGAAGTCAAAGGAGGCGCATCAGAAGAAGGAGGTGGAGGAGAAGGGACAGCGGAAGGTGTATCAGGAAAAAGAAGAAAGGAGAGATCATCCGTTGGGTAAGTACCAGAGGTGGGGCGAGGATAGAAAGGACGCGTCTCATCGAACGTGACATCACGAGAGATGCGCATACGACGATCAACGGGGTCCCAACAGCGATAGCCCTTATGCTCATCACTGTAGCCGAGAAAAACACACTCAACAGACTGAGCGGTCAGTTTGGTGCGTTCACGAGGAGGGAGAAGGACATAGCAAACGCAACCAAATAAACGAAGAGTCGAGTAGTCTGGACAAGTACCAGAGAGACGCTCGAGAGGAATGCCACCCTGAAGAGCAGCTGAAGGTTGAATGTTAATGAGGTAAGTCGACGTAGCGACAGCCTCAGCCCAGAAATGCATCGGAAGAGAGGAAGAAATCATCATAGCACGGGTAGTCTCCAGAATATGACGATGCTTACGCTCGGCGACACCATTTTGAGCATGGGCGCCGGGACACGAGAACTGAGCAAGGGTGCCCTGCTCAGCAAGGATGCCGCGCAGGTGCTGGGAGATATACTCTCCTGCAGAATCAGCACGAAACACACGAATAGGCATGGAATACTGAGTACGAACCATGGCCACAAAGCGCTGATAAATAGCAAGCACCTCACTGCGAGAGCGCATAAAAAATAACCAGGTGTACCGTGAAAAATCATCAATAAACAAAATATAGTATCGATGGCCCCCTTTTGAAGCAAAGGGAGCTGGACCCCACACGTCTGAATGAACTAAATCAAAAGGTCGCTGAGATACAGACACACTAGTAGGATAGGGAAGCTGAATCTGTTTGCCTAACCTACAACCCTGACACAAATGTAAAGACGACACATCTCCTGAGACAGGCCCCAGAAGATCACGACGAACTAATGACGATAAACGGGAGCCACAAAGATGACCCAGCCGATGATGCCACTGCTGAAACGAGCCAGTGACAGAAGCAGCAATCGCATGAGAAGGGGGAGAAGAAGTGTCAGCGGAAGCAACGCGAAGCCAGTCTAACTCCCATAGCCCCGGAGACTCAATGCTGCGAGGGCCAGCTCTAACCAGAGCCTGTGTACGACGGTCCTGAACAGCACAAGAATCAGCGTCAAGAATGACACGACAACCAGAATCAGTAAGCTGACTAGCAGAGAAAAGGTTCATCTTAAGACTGGGAACATGAGAAACGTCAGGAACAGAGAAAGAGGAAGTAGAGAGGGTGCCTCGACTGGAAACAGGAAGAGAGGTAGCATCAGCCGTAATAACACGGACAGGAGAAATAAGAGAGCGAAGAGCAGAAAGAATAGAAGACGCAGAAGTCATATGAAAAGAAGCTCCAGAATCCATATACCACGGGGATGACGTACCTGACTGTGTAGAAGGTGATGGTCGCGCGGTGCCAAAAGAACTAGGCACAGAACCAGCAGTACCCGACGAGGAAGAGCCTGTAGCAGCGAGCAGACTACGAAGACCACGGATAATATCCTGATCAGACAGTGCACCAGCAGTAGGTCCAGAAGCAACAGCAGAAGATCCTGAAGAACCAGACTGCCGACGAGCAAGGTACTGCTGAAGTAAGCGGGGATCCCTTGTCCAGCAGCCAGAGATATCGTGGCCAGGCTTGCCACAGTGGGCGCAGGGAGGACGAGAACCACGAGGCTGCTGAGGCTGACTCTGACCCTGGGCCGGTGGAGCAGAGAGTAGTGGCGGTGCTAGAGACCGCGACGAAGCCGGTGGTACGGGGGGACCACAAGCAGCAAGAACAGAAGGAACCTCAAGAAGACCAGCACCACGAAGACGAGTCTCCTCAGCACGAAGCTCAGTCAGTACCTCAGAGAGCGGAACATGACCACGGGCAAGCAGCTGGGCACGACGCGGCTCAAACTCCTTGCGGAGCCGCGACAAGAACTCAAAGACGCGCTAAAACTCCAGATCCGTGCACACAATCAGACAGCAGGGATAGGTGTTACACACCGTTGTACGAAGAGAGTCAAGCTGACGCCAAATAGCAGCACTCTGAGTATAGAAATCATCAATAGTGGAATCACCCTGGTTAAGATCATGCTCCTGACGAACCACAGACAGATAAAGAGCATCTCCAGACGGCTGATAGCGCTGACGAAGAAAAGCCCACTGAGCAGCAGCAGTGGGAAGACCCATGAACTCAGCAGCATACTGAGGCAGAACACTGGAAGTGAGAACAGTAGAAGCACGAGCATCCTCATCTATCCACTGAGTGTAGTCAGCCAGATCCAGCCGGTAGGTCGCAACATCAGTAGAATGCTCCTGTACCTTGCGATCATAATCAGCCCGAGCAGTATCATCAGCACTCTGGGCTGCATCCTTGACCGCCTGAGTAGCATCGGGGGCAAGGGCAACGGGCGTCGGTGCAATAGGCGCCGGAGGCGCGGGGCGCGGTGGACAGAAGACCTCACCGGAAAGCACACCCCAAAGGCGAAGGCCGCGCATATGGACGCGCATGAAGGCAGCGAAATCAGGATAATTCGCGCCATCAAAAATCACCGGGCAGCGAGGAATAGCAACATAGCCCGACGAGGAAGACATAGCTCGGTTTTTTTCCAGATCCGAACTAGATCGGACGAACCGGCGGTGGCTGAGCACGGCAGCAGAGAGCCGGGGCGAGCAGCGGCCGGGGACGGACCGGAGAGAGGCGGGCGGCGGCGGCGGACGAGCGGCCGGAGGCGGATCCGGCGGCGGCAACGACAGACGGGCGACGGCGAACGGGCGGCCGGAGGAGAAGCGGCGGTGGCGGCGACCGGGCGCGGCGGCGGGAGGCAACACGAGCGGTGGCGGCGGCGACCGGGGACGGAGGCGACGGCGGCGGCCGGGCGCGGCGGCGGGATGGCGGCGGCGATGGCCGGGCGCGGCGGCGAGATGCCAGGGCGAGGGGCGGCGGCGGCGGCGAGGAAAAAAAGGTCTTACGGTTCTGATACCATGTTAGGGTAATAGATACTTGTATTACCAGAGGGCCAAAGGCCAGAATATATAATATATATACAGGTGCAAGTATACAGAAAGTCTTCTAATATATAGGAAAACTGTAATATACAAATATACTCTAACAAACGTCCGTGTCGCCGTCGAGCGTTCCCTTCTGATCGTGACGCCGTCGCACATGACACAGCCACACAGGTGTGCTTGGCCGGAGTTGGCGCGGTGTACGTGGTGGATTAGGCCTGTACAGTGGTTTGTGATTAATTTTAATTTGACAACAGTGGATTGCGATTAATTTGCGTGGCCGTGGGAAGACCTGTCATTGTGGAGATCTGGCTGCTGCTACTATACATACACACTGCTAACGCTATCACGTTTGCCGAATATGCCACGTACCCATCGAAAAGAGACCACTCGTGGAGATGGCATGCATGCGAGCCGGCCGGCCTGCAGGAGGACAGGGTAGGGGAAAGAGAAACTGTAGCAGATACTGTAAAGCTCTCACTACTTTACTGTTTAAAAAGTTGTAAATCGTAATTTGCTTTTGCATGAGCGCCGCTACACCTTCAATTTATTTTCTAAAATTCCACCGATCTATTAATAATTATCAACAGTAGTACAAACATAACTAAAAGTAATAATATTTTTAAAATAGGTCGATAGACCATCTAGCGAAAACTACAAACACTAGCACGAGCCTAAGGCGCGCCGCCGTCCTCGCCCCTCTATCACCGGAGCCGGGCAATGTTAAAATAGGTCTAGTTATATTAGCCTATCATGTATTTGTACAGTATTATACCATTGTAACGCTGATCATTATATAAAGGAAGACATCGTGTGAGGCTAAGCCTACGGAACCCTAATCACTTTATCTTGGTATCAGAGCCTCGAGCTCCTCCTTCCGCCTTCGCTGCTAGAAACCCTAGCGAGCCGCCTTCCGCCGCCGCCACGATGACCACCTCCTCAGCCCTCACAATCGCTACCGCCCCGAGCTCCTCCTCCACCTCCGTCTCGGCCCCTGTCGTCGATCCCCCGTCCGCTTCCTCCACCACCCTCACCATCCCCTCCATCACCGTTCGCCTCACCGGCAGCAACTTCATGGAAGGCTCTCTCCGTCCCCAACTTTGCCGGAGCCCGCCTCCATGGCTTCCTCGACGGCTCATTTCAAGCACCTCCCAAGACCGTCCAGCAGGGGACGGGCGACGCCACTATCATGGTGGCCAATCTCGAGTACGCCCAGTGGTGGACCTTGGACCAGAAGGTCCTCGGCCATCTTCTTTCGTCCATGTCCGAGGAGATCTCGGGGCAGCTCATCGGCTGCAC
The DNA here is from genome assembly GCA_910589775.1 of Avena eriantha. NCBI lineage: Eukaryota > Viridiplantae > Streptophyta > Magnoliopsida > Poales > Poaceae > Avena > Avena eriantha. Next base: position 338,123,781 of record OU342746.1, read on the forward strand.
CTCCATAGCCGCGACATGGGGGGCCGTTCACTCCATGTTCGCCGCCAAGAACCGTGCCAGCGTCAGGCACATCAAGCGCCATATCGTTGCGCTGAGGAAGGGCGACGGGCCTGCCGCCGCCTATATGCAGCAGGTGAAGACCCTTGCGGATGCGATGGTAGCCACCGTCTCTCCGCTAAGCGATGACGACATCATCGACTACATGTTGACCGGTCTCGGCTCGGCGTTTAATCCGATCGCCGCCTCCATGAACTTTGCGAGTGCTCTGATCTCGCTTGCCATGTTCTACGCCAACGTCCTCAGCTATGAGGCCCTCAGAAGACTATGAGGCCCTCAGAAGATGCAAGCGGAGCCCAAGGATTGGTCATCCTGGGCTAACAGCGCGTCGCGTCCAGTCCTCCACAACAATCCTGGTCGCGCGTACAATGCCAACCGCCCAAGTGGCGCTCGTCCTGTGGGTGGAGCTCTGTAGAGACAGCCCGGCTATGGCCAGGGCTCGGGGGGCCAAGATCATCGTCGCAACGATGGCAAAGGCGGTAACAACAACCGCAATGGAGGAGGCAACAGTGGTAACAACCGCAACCGCCGTAACAATCATCCCTAGTGCCAGATTTGCCGATACTGGGGGCATGAGACAGTGGACTGCCGTAGGCACTACGACTACGACAACCATCATCTGACGAGTGATCTCGAGCGTCTCCATGTCCACGAGCGCTACGGCAGGAAGGATCACGTTCAAGTGGCCAATGGTGCAAGTTTGTCTATTGCCTATATTGGTAACTCGTATTTACCCGGTTCATCCCTCCACTTGAAAAATATCCTTCATGTTCTGCATATTAGCAAGCATCTTCTCTCCGTTTATCGTCTAGTATGTGACAATGATGTCTTTGTCGAATTTCATCGTGCTTTCTTCCTTGTTAAGGACAAGGCCACGAGGCGGGTTCTTCTTCGCCGTAGAAGTCACGACGGTCTCTACTCCATCCCGTTTAGTCGCGTGTCATCGGCGTCTCGCCAGGTGTCCTCCGGCGTCAAAACCACCTCTCCGTAGTGGCATCATAGGCTTGGCCACCCCACCAATAATGTCATGCAAACTATTGTTCGCAAAAACGATTTAGTGCGTTCTTCCAATAATCGGACTTCTATTTGTGATGCTTGTCAACATGCTAAGAGTCGCCCATTGCCTTATAATACTTTCCATCATGTTTCTACTATGCCTCTTGATTTGATTCATTCTGATGTTTAGGGCCCTGCCATTGCATTGTCGAGCGGGTACAAGTATTATGTTAGCTTTGTCGATGATTACTCTTGTTTTACCTGGATTTATCTCCTGAAAACAAGTTTGATGTTGAGCATGTCTTTTAGAAGTTTCAGTCTCACGTTGAGCGTCAACTAAACACTAAAATCAAAGTTGTTCAGTCCGATTGGGGTGGCGAGTACCATAAGTTGCATCGCTATTTTCAGCGCACGGGCATCTCTCCTCGTGTGTCATGTCCTCGCGCCTTGCAGCAAAACGGCATTGCCAAACACAAGCATCTCCACTTAGTAGAAATAGGTCTCGCGCTCCTGGCGCACTCCTCTCTCCTACTTCATTACTGGGATGAAGATTTCCTGACCGCCTGTACCTCATAAACCGTATGCCCACTCATGTTTTGCAATAGGACACCCCCGTTCACCAGCTTCTCAAGGTGCAACCCGATTACAGTTTTCTCCGCACATTTGGCTGCGCATGTTGGCCTAGCTTCCGCAAGTACAATGCACATAAGCTCTCTTTCCGTTCCACTATGTGTGTTTTCCTAGGGTACAGTCCGATGCATAAGGGCTACAAGTGCTTGGATCGCTCCACAGGGCGTATTTCTATTTCTCGTGATGTCGTCTTTGATGAGTCTATTTTTCCCTACGCCACTCCTAGCGTTCAGGTCGATGTCTCCACTCTTGAAGCTTCTCTATCGTTTCCTTCCGATGAACCGGTTACGAGTACTACTATGCGCAATTATGACATGTCCTATTTGTCTACTAACGTGCCTGCCACAGGCAGTTTTCCTATTGTGCTACAGGAACCTCCCGCGACCGATGACGGCAGCACGTCTGTGATCGATGTGCATGGCGCACGTGACCCGAGGTCTCCTGGTCCCGCGACACCTACGACGTCACCCCGTGTCGCGCGTACTAGCGGCCCGGCTTCCTCCCCTAGGCCACCCAGCGCCTCACCTGCTCCGCCCCAGCCCGATGGCACTGTCCCTCTCGTAGGCGATCTCTCGCCTGTCTCTAGTCAGCCCACGTCGCCTCCTGTTGAGAGCCATCTCTCTTCAACCGTGACTCCCTCGGCTGAGCCTGGCCACGCTACGGTCACTTGTGCGAGGGATAACACGCATCGCGAGAAGCAGTTTACCGATGGCACGGTGCATTATGATCTGGGACGCCGTGCCTTTCTTGCTACACCGGTGTCTCATCGCGATGCTTTCCACGAGACCGCGTGGCGTGCAGCGATGGCAGATGAGATTGATGCTCCTCATCAGACCAAGACTTGGCTTCTTGTTCCTCGCCCTCCTTGTGTCAACATTGTTGGTAGCAAGTGGGTGTTCAAGACCAAGCATCATCCGAATGGCTCCGTGGAAAAGTACAAAGCACGCCTTGTCGCTCGCGGTTTTACTCAGCAGCACGACATTGACTACGGCGACACCTTCAGTCCTGTCGTCAAACCAGCGATTGTTCGCCTGGTTCTCTCTCTTGCTATCTCACGCGAATGGACTCTTTGACAGGTTGATGTCAGTAATGCTTTCCTCCATGGTTTTCTCACCGAGGATGTTTACATGCAGCAGCCACCTGGCTTTGAGGATGATCGTTACCCTTCACATGTCTGCAAGTTGCAATGATCCCTTTATGGTCTAAAGCAGTCTCCCTGCACCTGGTATGCGTAGCTCAGCGCCCTCCTGGCCGAGCTTGGTTGTCGCTCCTCCACGACTGACACCTCCCTGTTTACTTTCTCCCAGAAGGATATTCACATATATATATATGCGGATATACATTGATGATATTGTTACTGTTGGTTCCACTCCAACAGCAGTTGATGGTCTGGTTCGTCAGTTGTCTGCTCAGTTTCCTATCAAGGATCTTGGTACACTGGAGTATTTTCTAGGATTGGAAGTGTCCTACAATTCAGGGGGTCTGACACTCACTCAACGGAAGTATGCATTGGATCTTCTGCATCATGTGAGTATGGAGAATTGTAGACCTACTTATACACCGTTGGCGACAGGAGATCGTTTATCTCGCTAGTCGGGTACTCCACTTGATGTTGATGACTCTTTCAGATATCAAAGTGTTGTTGGAGCCCTTCAGTACTTGACTCTCACTCATCCAGATTTGTCCTTTGCGGTGAATAAGGTTTGCCAGTTTCTCTCACAGCCCACCAATGTTCATTGGGAAGCGGTGAAGCGCATTTTGCGGTATGTGAAGGGAACACTGAGTACAGGGCTACATTTTCGTAAATCTGCCACCACTAGCATAAGCATTTTTACTGATGCTGACTGAGCAGATTGTGTTGACGACCATCGATCCATAGGAGGTTTCGCAGTATTTGTTGGACCGAACCTCACCTCTTAGAGTTCTAAGAAGCAGCCTACTGTCTCGAGGTCTAGTACCGAGGCAGAATATAAAGCTTTGGCAAATGGAGCAGCCGAAGCTATTTGGGTAGAATCGCTACTCAAGGAGTTAGGGATCTCCTAGTAGCGCAGCCCTATTTTGTGGTGTGATAATTTAGGGGCTACATACCTGACAGCCAATCCAGTCTTCCATGCAAGAACAAAGCACATCGAGATAGATTTCCATTTTGTGCGAGAGCGTGTGGCCGCTGAAGCTCTTTAGGTCAGGTTTATTTCTTTCGATGATCAGCTGGCTGATGTCTTCACTAAACCAGCCACCCGACAAATGCTAGACCGTTTTAAGACCAATCTGAATCTTGTACAGAGTAGAAGTTCAGATTGAGGGGGAGTGTTAAAATAGGTCTAGTATGTATATTTGTATGTCATGTATTTGTATAGTATTGTACCATTGTAATGCTGATCATGATATAAAGGAAGACACCATGTGAGGCTAAGCCCACAGAACCCTAATCACTTTATCTGCCAAAGCTTGTCATAGTAGAGCTTGTTGTAGTAGACAGACTGAAATTCGTCGTGCTAAGGTCCCAAAGAACCAGCGCACTAAAGCACCAACCATCGCCAATGATGACATCAGTAGATTGGAAAAGACTGGCCTGAAATTAACACGAAAAATGACTAGATCCCAGGAGATAAGCCAGACACATGACTCCACACGCCCTCCGTCAGTGCTAGGTGCACCACCGGAGCGAGGATAGAGCAGAGAGAATTTTATTCTGACTTCAGGATGTAGCCGTCGCCTCAACATCCCCAAAAAACACGAGAAAGCAGCCTAATCGAAGAACAAAAACCTCCCACCGACGAGATGCCGTGGTCCACAACACCTCCAAGGCCCTAAGGCCATCGGAGATGGAACGGATCGACGGTGTCACCGGCGGAGGGAAGGAACCGTAGATGGGTTTTTTCAGCCGTCGCCTCGCTTGTAGCCTAGTTACTAGTCATTTCGAGTGCCAAACTAGAGGAATAATTCTCGAAGGTGGTGTTTTGTCATTTTTGGTGAGCCTAAAATATAATGTATTTCGTTTTCAATTTGTGCACACCGCGGCACAATGCAACATTGACTATGTTTTTTTACTTTATTTCTTAAAACAGTTAAAGTTGAAATTTCAAAGGTTTAAAAATCGAGCTCCATGGGGCCTGTTCTCCCTATACTATGTGATCTAGCGTCTTGTTGTTTATCATGGCGGCATCACACTCATATGAAAACTTGTTTTATTATTCCTTTCTTGAAGCTCGGCAATTCTATGAAACTCAGGCATATAATCATATGCTACTGCGGAGAAGGGAGTTAAAGAAAGCATCATTTATTCATGAAAATTCACTTCTTATCTTGTCTAGCTATATGAATATGAGTTACTATCGTACACTTGCCTATATAATACAGGGAACTTTGCTTCTCCACATTTAGCAAATGCCAAGATAAATGGTTCAGTTGTAGCATTATGTATATGGTGCAGCAAAATATGATATTATTGATACTCAGCAAACTATAACAAATCTAGCTACCAACATTCTCATGCTTAAACATAGCAAAACTCAAATGATTCACCACTATCTGCCCCACTTGAACTATTAAGAAAAGATGCATATGCGTGTGAAAAACCCTTCTGGGTTAATACATTAGTGGATTGTTGCGACATGGTTAGGCAAGAATCTAATCCTATCACCTTTTTCTGAAGCCACTTTATACCCCCTAATCTTCATGGAGTCAATGCGGCACGCTACAAAAATAACAATGTTTGAGTTTAGTTCCCGATACCTACTAACCCCAGTGGCACACCGGCCAGTTGCCATGTGATCATGGTGAATGTTGGTGATCAAAGGGACTACCATATCTTTTGCTAGAAGATCTGGAGAGCCAAGAAGCCTAAATGGTTTATGGTTCACACTATCCACGATGAGCTTTATATTTACTTATGTTGCCAAACGATGAACATGTGTAGCTACTTCTAAGGCATTAATTGGGTTGATGGTTGGTTTGGTGCACATGTCCATTCAAATGAAATTCATTTAATATCTTGCACCTGGAAGCTAGCTTCAAGCTGATATAAGCTTGCCTTCCCGGGCACCGGTGTGCCCTTGATTAGAATTTTTGCAATTTTGTATTTTTTTAAGCACACGCAACCAGTTATGCAAAATATGTACTCTAGTTACTCTACACGAGGTAATGCAACGGTAGAAGTTCTTAGCTTATTTTTTATAACAGAAGAAATACATTGAAGCATCTTATGAAACATTAGTTTATCTACATATGAAAACTTATCTTTGCTTGTCTAAGAGAATATAATTTTGATTGTATTTTTGATTTCAACATCAGTGGTCATGGTTGTCTGTTATCACTAAAAAAAGAGATACAATCTGTATTGCATTGGTCCAAAAGTTAGGAGGCCAACATAACCTCACATGACCAAGTACTTGTTCTAGCATAATTGACGGTATACTCACAAGAAATTGTTAAAAGTACATATCTATATTCGAGAACAACATCTAGGAGTTGTTATTATGATGGAAATGATTGGAGTTAACATTGTCTTTGAATCGATCGACCCATCATGTCCACGGAGAGAAGCAAAACTATCGTAATTTAACCATCGGTTGAATGAATTTCTTAAGAACAAAGTAACATGTTCCAAGACAATAATAATACATGCATATACAACTAGTGTTTGTATGCATCAACAGTGTAGTAGAACTAATTATTAACAAACCAAGGAACTGAGAAGTTTCAACCACACGGGGTTATTATTGATTTTCTCTAGCCCGTACTAATAATAAAAAACAAAATAATACACAGCTTGTGCATGATGATGCGGGGAAATAACAAGGAGAATTGATTATATTGAGTCTATACTATCAAGCCAAGCAGTAGGTTGGCCTGCTCTACACTTGGTGTGATGATTTAGTCAATGATTTCGTTTCCCTCATGATCTACACTTGACCTAATGGTCTCCCAAAAAAACCATTGAGATATTATTGGCATTTATCATCTAGGATGTCAGGATCTCTGGGTTGTATGGATGACCGCAAGACTACACTATTCGGCTGACTGCGGCTTGAGCTGTAAGCGCGCTCGATTCTACTTTGACTGAGAGTCCGGGCATTTTAACTTTGACACTATTTCATCAAAACTGTGCTTGCGATTCTAGTATTTTAACTAGTCATTTTTCATTGTATGTCGCATTTTTTGTAAATATATGGCACGGACATTTATCTCTTATCATTCTCTATAAAAAAGGGGTGATAATATTTGGATTACATGCATAAAAATATTTGAAAATTGTAGTTCTAAATACAACAAAATTATGCTCTAGAGTGTGTATGGTACCCTTGCTTCATCAAATTAATGGGTAGTGCTGGTGTTGCCCGCACTCACACCTCGGCTCCTAGAGTTGCATATGTTGGTGTCCTCACTCTCTCTATCTCCGCTACAGTTGTTGAGAGGCTTCTCGAGAGTGTCGGGCCGACCCGACACCTCTCTCGCCGACAATGCTGGTAGAGATGGGCAGAGGGGAGGCACCAGGGTAGCTAGGGTAGGTAGGGGTAGCGGCCTCTTTCCCGTAGTGGGCTATATGCCTGGTAGTGAGGACGCAGCTCGAGATTGTGCCACCCAAATCCACCGAGTTGTAGGGTTCCTTTTCCTCGTTCTTCTTCTTCGGCGGTAGGAGGTAGGGATGGATGGGAGGATTGATGCCTCTCTCAATAAATTGCTGGTGGTGACCTACCTGAAGATGATCCTAAGTGGTGACAGCACGCTCTTCCTGACTGGCCGTGGAGGCGATGGGGGGGGCACTGGCCTGCAGCGAGCTGCGTGGCTGCGACATTCCTGGCCGGTCGAGGAGGCAAGGAGGAGTTGAGCACCGACGAAGCGACAGTAGCTTCCTCATGTGGGGCTTGCTCTCCTGTGGAGGGGACCGGTTCTTTGGATCTTCAATATTGGGACAAAAGGTTTCCTCTTCTACTAAGTCGTGGTGGTGGCGGAGAAGCAGAGGAGGGTGGCCTCTCCCCTTCCTATCCTGGAACTCCTAGAGAAGATGGGTGGTGCGCTCGCTCATGTTACCCTGATGATGGGCGTGGTGGAGTACCCAAGCGAAGGTTGCGGCTGAAGGGAATATGCTTGAGAGAAAATAATAAAGTTGTTATTCTATTATTACAAGTATATGATAGATGGTATTTTGCATGCTATAATTGTATTAATTGGAAGCGATAATACATGTGTGCTTAAGAAACAAAATACAAAGTTCCTAGTAATGCCTCTCATATAAACTAGCTCGTGGATTAACAAGTTGATCAAGATTTCCTGATCATGGACATTGGATGTTGTTAATAACAAGGTCATGACATTGGTGGAATGATGTGATGAACATTCATCCGAAGTATAGCAATACGATCAAAGTCATTGTGTTTAAATTGCTATAACATCATACAAATTAATTTTAGTCCTTAAACCATGAGATCATGTCAATCGCTAACACTGTAAGAGTAACTTGATAACATCAAACGTCACACCGTAACAGGGTGACTTTAAAGGTAGGTTCAGATACTTCGAAGGTGTTATGTAGAGGCTCATGGATTAAGAGTGAGATTTGTCCATCCCGATGATGGATAGATATACTCTGGGCCCTCTCGATCATATCACACTGAGATAGCTTGCAAGCAAGTGATGAGGTCAGTAGAATATTATATCACGGGAACGAGAAAAAAGAGTACATGTCGGTAACGAGATCAAACTAGGTATGGGGATACCGATGATCAAATCTCAAACATGTAATATATCGCGAGAAAAAGGGATTTAGTTACTAACGTTAAATGTTCTCACGATCACAGAAGTCATCGTTGAATGTGTAGGAGTTAGTATGTATCTCTAGGTCCTGCTGCTGATTATTGATTGGAGAAGAGTCTCCATCATGTCTGCATTATTCGCGAACCATAGGATGAGACACATAAGGGATATTGACACCATTTGGAGCAAATATGTTTCAAAGAAAAGAATTACAAAGCGCTGTAATTATTTCAATAGACACCGAAATTGTTTCGGATGAAATTGCTGAAATTGGTTCTGCATGTGATATTGAAATATTGCAAGGGTTTGATGTAAATGTTTGTTAATCAAAGTAATTAACAAAATTCTGAATAAAATAAATAAAAGAGTTTGCATTAAATTTGGTGAAAATTTAATGGGATGAGTGGAATTTTGAGTGGAGGCAAAATTGATGTGAGTGGGAGCTCCACCCACATGAATGTGGAAGAGGTGGGGGCACCTCCCTTGGTTGTCGGCATGGAGAGGGGTTGTCCCCTCTCCCTATAAAAAGCCCCCACTCCCTCCTCTCATCTCACACCTCCTCGTGAAGGATTTCTCTTCCCCTCTAGAATTATCTCCCCATGGTCTTGGATTAGCAAGATACATGTTCCTGGTGACTTTTGTCTGAAAGGAGTTGCTCCTTACGCTGCATCGCTAGAGCGAGGAGGCGGAAGTTGTTCGGTGGACCGGACTTGTGTGCGATCACGGATGCATGGCTGATTTGCGGCGCTGGACTTCCTCTCGATCTTGAGATCGGCAAGCGTACGACTACATATCCACGAGTTCAACCTCGTAACACTTTGTCGGTCTTCAAGGATATGTTCTCTATAGATATATATCCACCCGTTGTTTATATCTAGGTAGATAGATCTTGGTGCTTAGTAGTTCCCATCGTAGGAATTTTTTTGTATTCTATGCTGCGAACCCAATAGCGACACCGATACTATCCTAGGTCCATGGGGCCACTCCACACTCGAGATTGTCCGAGCTTCTTCTTCATCCAGATGTGGAGGATCTTCCCTGACCTCGGTGCGGGAATCAGTGCAGGTGTCACCCAGGTGGCTTTGGTGCCCGTGCCCGAAGGTCGCCAGCGAGCGGTACAGGAGGACGAGGAGGACATGGTGGTTTTTCTTTTCTTTTCTTTGTCCTAGGGTCCTTTTTGCAACGTTAGAGGCCTTATCTTGAAGTAGCATATTGTGTAGGGCTATAGATGTGAGGGACCTCTTTGTAATTTGCACCTACAATTAATTGTTGCAGCATCCTGGCCTTTCGAGGCTGTTCTCATGCAAAAAAGAAAAGAAAAAGTATAACATGCATTTCTGATGCCTTCGATTCCTAGAGTGGCATATGCTTCCCAAGAGTGTGCGACGATTGGATCTCCCTTTCATTCTTACATACGTTCGGTTGGTGTCACCAAGTGGAATAGAATGGAATGGTTCCACACCTAAGAGCCGTTCTAGTGTTCAGTTGATAAATGGAATGGAGCAAGGTGGTTTCTCAAAAGAGAATATTCTCTCTAGATCCAAAATGCACCCATTCCACCAAATTGGTGGAATCTCTCCGTTCCTCTATGCTAAAGCCATCCAAACATTCTTACTCTCTCTATTCTCTTGCCACCTTTTTTGCTAAATGCACCCAAACATAGAATAGAACCGTTCCATTCCACTTTTTTTGGCCCAACCGAACATAGGATGGAACCATTCCATTACACATTTTTTGTCCTAACCAAACACAAAACGTAACCAATCCATTCTCGTGGAATAGAACCATGACATTCCACTCCACTTCATTCCCGAAGTGAACACACCGTAAGGCTAGTTTGGAGGTTAATTTTTCCTAGCATATTGGAACAATAATCTTCTAAGGCCGATCGAGTAGCTGGGAACACGATGCAAACACTATATATGGTCCTCTGCTTGTTTATATACTTTTAGAGATACATGTACCGGTCATCAACCCATGTGATTTGCATGTATGGTTCAAAAAAGTACCTTACTATGAATAAAAACTGTATATTTGGCAAACCAATCCGTGGTTGAGTGGTTAGGAGTGTGGTTATACCCCCCAGCCTTCCAGAGTTCAAATAACTCCAGGTTTGACATTGTGTGTTGCATAAAAAGCGAAATATTCTTTCAGTGGGAGACGACGTTTCCATCGACTGTGAGGCGCTTATGGTGAGTTCGTCAATCTCAAGACCCGATCTTCCAGCTCAGTCTTTTGAAGGTGCTTATAGAGGTAGGGTGTGCATGTGTACGCGTTCATAGGGTAGGTGCATGTACGTGTTATGAATGTCTGCGGGTGTGTATTTCTCAAAAAAAAAACTGTATATTTGATAACACATCTACTGAGTGGAAGAAGTTGTAAGACGAAGTTATAGCTCCCGGATACCCTTTTGAAAAAAATAGCCGTCCGTTGAGAAAAGCAAATTGAGCACTCTAGATTTAGAACTGCTTAGTTCTTCATAATCATGCATAACGACGGACAATCCCTGAGCAACAATATGAATATATTAGAAGACAATGTGCGCATTGGAAAACATGTTGCGTTGACATAGGCTTCTGATCGCCATGCATGTTCACTCAGATTGAAGTAGAGATGATTGAAGCAGGAGCTAGCACACCACCGATAGGTTGCGTGGTGGCGACACGCGCTGAGAATCGCAAGCTGGAAACCGTTAAAACCCCACTGTGGCTGCGCCGCTTTCCGTGATCGGTGGACGCCAGCCGTTGGAGAAACGGAAAAGGAAACCGCGTGAAAAGCAGAGGGCACCTTGCTGCCTGCGTTGCTCGCTTCGGTTGATGCTGCGGGGCCCGGCCGTTGCGTTTCTCTGCTTCGTGGCCACGGCCATCGCCCGGTGCGGGAACCCTGTCGCGTCGCGGCAGCTCAATTCATTATCAATTCGCGTTTAGCGACGAATTGATGTTTTTTACGACAAATTCGAAAATAACTGATAGATTTTGTTATCCAGAACGTAAAGTGGTACCAATTAGTAAGTTTTGCTACAAATATGGTGGTTCTATGCTATTAACTCGCCTAGACCCTCTACTCGCGCCTTTGCTGAAGAAGGAAGGCAACATGGATCAATCAAGGAGGAGAGGAAGCTACCCTTTTGCTAATGGTCTTTACGCAGCCAATCAAAAATTTGGGGTGGGCTTAGCATTCTACCGAGTCATTCCTTATTGTATCTCGCATGTTTGATATAATGTAAAATTCTAGTGCTAGATTTACACATTGTGATACTTATGGTTCTAAAGACAAAAGATTAAACACCCGAGCTCATGCACTCCAGATACTTCAACAGACCTCCATGTATTGTTGGTGCCACATGTATCCACTCCAGCTTCTCGATCCACATCCCTTATCGAAATCAGTAGTACTACATACATTTCCGATGTCTTTCACTTCTAGAAATGGCATATATTGTCTGAGTGGGATGACCGAACCTCCCTTCATTCTATGTTATTCTGCCTAGAAGATTAGAAAATATTTCGACAGACTAATTTGAGACAACAACATATATGGTACTTTTTATATGCTTTTACAATAAAACCATGTGCTTTGCTCGATTACCAAAAGTACTATATGAATAAAAATAATATTTTCTATACGCACATTTATTGAATGGAGAAGTTGTAGGAACTAAAGGTGCATGATATAACACTCATCCTAGGCTTCATTTTGAAAATAGTCGTCCACGGGGCAAAGCAAGATAAGTAGTATTCTAGATTTCAACTTAATCGATCATCTGTCAAGATATTCGCTCCACACAACCACAACACATAATCTCCTAATCAAATGACATGAGTGATTTATATAATAGAGAATTATAGGCGCGTGTGTTAATGAGATGGGAATGCTTCGAGTTGGCATACTCTTAAAATCTCTAGATCGGCCATGTTCACAGAAAAAACTGAATACTAGTGGCGTTTGACTAGAAGATTGAACAAGTTGCTTAAGAGATAAATCTGTATTCCCTAGTATGCAATCATAGGCGACCATCCTCATCCAAATCCTTTGACGATGAGTAGAATTGCATCCAGTGGAACATGCTTCTCTAAGACTCTAAGCGAAGAACTCCTCGCCGACGGGACCTGCACGATGGTGAAAAGAGGTCTCGAAGATGCCACGCGCCGTCACACGCACATATGTGACCTCATGCCTATTCTCTACTTTCCTGGGATATGAAGTTGACAATACAGAGAGACCAACGATGACTATGATGAATTGTACGTGGGCAACATACTAGGAATGGGAGACATCAACGAACATGTCCCCAAGCTGCAGTTATCAATGCTAGTGTATGTTGCATGTTCAAATAGGTAACACACTGAATGGGATGAATGCTCCGAATGAGAAAGGTTGCCTTGGTTGTGAAGGAGGCTGATATATATGTTAGATTTGAGGCGGCCAAGGGCTATTGGTAAGATGATAAATGCTTGGGCAACAAGGTTGCTTCAGAGAGGTTAATTTGAAGTGTTGATATGAAGAGTGATGGGTGAGAATGAAGAGTAACCCACATGATCTAGCATCTTTTTGCTTACCACGACAACACTGCACTCCCATCAAAACTTGTTCTATTATCACTTTACTTATATAATAAGCTACAAGAATTCCTTTTGGACCAGGCACATAACCATATGCTACTAAGGAGAAGTTAGAAAGACCATCATCTCTTCGTGTGAGTTCACTTCGTATCTTATCTCAGTACAAGCAGACAAGTTACTATCATGCACTTGCCTATATAATACAAGGAACTTTGCTTATCCACATTTATCAAATGCTAGGATTAATGGTTAAATTGTAGCATATTTTTATGTGCAACAAAATATGATAATTGTACGGGTCAAATGCTAACAAATCTATTGACCAACTTTATCATGATTAAACATAACGGAACTAAAAGAATTAACCGCCACCTGCCAAATTCAACTATCAAGACATGATGCACATGGGTACAAAACCCTTGTGAGTTATGCATAAGTGGAATGGCGTGACATGGTTAGGCAAGAATCTAATACTAGTGCCTTTTTATGAGAGGAATTTTATATCCCCTATTCCATGTGAAGTCACTACCGCAGAAGAGAAAAAGAACATCCTTTGAGTTTAGTACCTGATACCTACTAATCCCTAGCGGCTCAGTAGCCGGTTTTCATGTGACCATAGTGATTGTTGGTGATCAACCGGACTATCATTTCGTTCTGTACAATAATTGCAGCCAAGAAGCGTCAATGGTTTATGGTTCACACTATCGTGCGGCGTCATGGCTCGAGTGTGAATGCTGGTATGTCGGGGTGGCGGTCCGCTCAGCATGGCGGAATAGATGGATGTCCGGGTGGCGGCCCCGAGTGTTGAGGGCTCCTCAGAGGGTTGGTTCTCTATCTTCGTTCGAGCATCCCATGTCTACTCGCCCCATAGCAGCCACTTACGGCGTTTCTCTCCTGCGGTGGTGATTGGCCAACTGCTCTCGACAGAGTGGAGTAGTAACTGGGCTGCACTAATCTTCCTTTACAACTGATAGAAAGTAGAAAGTGTATTCTGTAGTATATTTCGAGAGCAAAGATGATGGATTCCAATGCCAGAATCACGATCTACTTGTACGCAAATATTTCTGTAGTATATTCAGTAGTACAAACTACAAACTTAGAAGATTCTCTTCCACACAAACTGCATATAGTATATGAAACAAGAATTCCTTCTAGCTAGGATCTAGACCCTCCAAGCATCTGATCTTCACAAACACGTGCATATTGAAATGCAAAGGAGAGAACAGCGGCACATAGAGCTCAGTCTGGGTTCAGAGAAAAGTGGGTGTCAACGGCATCCTTGGAATTTCTAAGGAGTTTTTCCTCTACGTGTCATCTCAATTTGCTTGTATTGTACTATTTCAATACAGCCCCAGAGGGAGATCATGGAGTGTGTATTTGTGTGTTGTATGAATTCTGAAGCAGCACGACTGCTCTGAATGTAGCTTCAGATACACCTAGCAAATTCAGGTCTAACTGGCTATTGTTTTACATCGGGCAGGTAGTAAGAACTCTGAAGATTCGCCAGTATTCTGCTCTTAATCAAAACAAGAAGGGATAGCAAAAACGACACCTGGAAAATAGGATGGGTGGATGTTTTCAGGTTGTGGGCGTCCATATTCTGAACACTCGAAGCATCTGGTCCTCACAATCAAAATTCACAAACTCAGAAATCGAAAGCAGAGGAGAATTCAGTAAAGTGTGAATCGATATTCGCAAATCAATATTCAGGATTTTCTGTTACTCGGTAGCACAATCATACAACAAAAAAATCTACGGCTAATTAATGATCCTTCTGTATATACACTTGGTAATCTAATCTTTCATGATGAAAGATCCATCCAACTTCCAAGAAGGAAAGAACCTGCTATCTACTTGGTCGATCGGACAGCGGCAGTGTCTAGGCCATCTTGGCGGCGAAGCAGGCGCCGCCGCCTCCTGCCATCATGCCCCTGAACTCCTCGAAGTTGATGACGCCGTCGCCGTTCTTGTCGACGCCCTCGATCATGTGGCGGCACTGACTGACGGTGGCCTTCTCGCCAATGCCGCGGAGCACGCGCGCGAGCTCGTTGGCGGAGATGGTGCCGCTACCGTCGGCGTCGAAGACCTTGAAGGCGTGGCGGAGGTCCTCCTCGACGGCGGCGTCGTCCCCGCTCACGGTGGCGTTGATGGCCGCGAACTCGTCGAGGCTGATGAAGCCGTCGCCGTCCGCGTCCGCCTCGGTCATCATGCGGGACAGCTCGCTGTCGGTGGCCGCGTGGCCCACGCTCTGGAACAGAGCCGCCAGCTCCGGCCTCGAGATCCTGCCGTCGCCGTTCGCGTCGAACTTGCGGAACACCAGCTCCATCTCCTCCTCCGCGTTACGCACCGGGGACCCCGACGCCGCCGGGTACGCAGCCTTCTCGTCCTGGTTCTGCTGTGGCAACGGGGAAGAGGAACGCGACTTGCGGCGGAACAGGGACGGCATCTTGATCTTGCCCATGGTGGCGCTCCGGTCTATGCGTAGCTAGCCTTGCACGGGAAAGGTGCTCTGCTTCGGGGTTTCGCTACGGAATCTGTTTTTCTCTCTGGCTCTGGGTTTGGTTCGCTGTGCTCGCCGGTGGTTAAACTCAGAGGGAGACGGCGGTATTTATAGAGGCGTGGCGGTGCTCCGCTGTCCATGGCAGACTCGTTGTTGAAATCTGGAAGGGACGGAGGAAGGTGTGCGACTGCGATGGCCGCTCTGACGCTGGCTAGCTGTGCCTTTGCGTGGCCTGCGATGGCCCCTGAGTGTGCGGTCGCTAGCGTGGGGGGCCGGTTCTCGACGGTGACCGTTCATGGCGGACGGCCGTGACTGTTTGCTGTTGGTGGTGTGGGATTCTTGTCAGATTCGGCCGGATATTAGGGATATTATAACTGAGACAAAAGGGAGCCCCCTCACGACTTGTATGTTTTTGACCGTTTGATCATTCCATGAAACTAGTTTTAGCCGTCCGATTTACTTGTGCTACTTATGCTCCCGAATTGGCCCAGTTATCCCTAGAGGATGGGTCTCTATACATCAAATTGGCATTCTCTTGTGAATTTGCCAAAACTGTTGTAGCAGCCCACTCTTGTTAGTTCGGCTTCCCGTACTACCTAACCCTATCAGAGATAGCGACGGCGGATCGTGTCTCGATTAGGATGCCGCCGCCTACTCTCTCTCCTAGGCCGCGATGCCTGTGAAAGTCGACGACATGGGACTAGAGAGGATGTTCCGCCAGCGCGCCTGGCCTCTCCCCTCGACGTGCTCTTGGCCCTATGGATCAACAAGGGATACGAGAGATGCATATCCACCTCCCCTTCCCGTGACCCACTTCCCTCAATGTCAACCCTAAGTCTGATCGCCGCTTCATCCCCATCCTCTGTTCGCGCATCGGCTATGGCTTCCCTCACAGCTATGGTGCTCAGGATTGGGAGATAAAAGGGTGATAGCTTGGCATCGCGTATGCCCCCGTAGTACATGGAGCAACAAGTACACTTACACGACTGAATTTCCTACATAAAATACTGAACTAGAGATGCTCCTGCAGCCCGTGGAGTAGCGAGTACACTTAGAAGAGGGTAATTTTTTATTTTACTCAGTGTTCTTTATGTATTTCACTTCATTCATTTTGCCAAGATTATTTGCACTACATGGAAGACCAGTAGATGGTAAGGATGCGAGAGAAGTTGATTAAAATTGGATCTTCTTCATTTTGAGGTTGTGGTATCTCATGTAAAGAAACAAATGGAGATTTTATCATGAACCATTACCATTTCAATGATTTTGCACTGATCTATCCTTGTTGGCAATTGCATGCATTCTCTTAATATTTCCGTGAATTGGATCTGAACTGAACCATTGACAACATGGTTTGAAAACTAAAGACATTTTGCTCTTGTTGCAGTTTTTTCTATCATACTCTTGTTGCAGTTGACACCCCCTAAAAGGGGAGCTCTAACGTCTGAAGGTGGTGACTTGGCAAATTTTCTGTGTATCTCATAATAGTTATTAACATGACTCTAAATAGATTTATATCATTTCCTAACATTATATATTTCTAATAGACTGGCGCGGCAACACGCGCCTACATGATCTGGTATACATGTAAAGGCACGATCAAGTGGTCAACACAACACAGCTCTGTTTCACCATCGTCTTCTCCAACATCATGGATCTCCAAATGTTGGTCCTGCTAGACATGCAGCTTTTTATGTTGTGTGATATCCATTTCCAGTCCCTCAACAGTCAACACACATAGCATATATAAGAAGCATGGTATTCGCTCATGAAACTTGTCAGATAGGTTAAAGATTTGAATATTTACTCCATAAACTTTATTTTATTTATTTTAATTTCACTTCATCCTCGTGCAGTAAGAGCATCTCCACTCGTTGGCCGTTCCCAGGCCAAAACCCAGCGCTATTTTGCGCCGGACGGATGTAACTTTCGGCCTGAGAACAACCTTGTTCCCACTTGCGTTCCCAGGCCGAGTCCCCACGTTTGGCCGAAATTTAATCAAACATTGCGAAATTTGGACGAATATAGGCGATTTTAATTAAACAACGACGAGTTCGTACAATAGTTGGCCAAATTCGGACATGCACCCGAATTTTGGCCAAATTAGGATAAACGAAAACTAAAACAGTAAAATTAAACGGCGATGCCGATACCGATGTCGCCTCACATGCCGAAGTGGCGGTAGAAGTTGGTGTAGTCAGGATCCACCGTGCCATCGTCATCGCCATCATCGTCGTCGTCGTCGTCCGCCGTCTGCGGGGGCCGCGAGCTTCCCTGGCCTGGGTCACCGTACCTCCACGACTGGTAGGAAGGGGCGGCGTCATCCTCGTCGTCGAGGACGACGAGGGGCGCGCCCAGGTATGCGGGTTCGGAGCGCACTCTGGCCGGGGCGGGATCGCGGCGCCCTCTGGCGCGACGCTCGGCCTGCTCCTGCAGGTGCTGCACGCACTACTAGGAAACAGCTTATCAGTGGCGCACCTTTTTTTCACTATCCGTGGCGCATTTCCTAGTGCGCCACAGAAATCTCAAACTTCTGTGGCGCATATTGGCCATATGCGCCACAGAAGTTTTTTCAAATTTCAAAAAAAAGGGCCAGATCTAGATCTGGCCGGAGGTGGTGGTTGGTGGCTGGAGGAGGGCTAGGAGGAGGTCACCGGAGTTGGTGGTGGTGGAGGAGGAGGAGAAGGTCGCCGGAGGTCACCGGAGTTGGTGGTGGAGGAGGAGGAGGAGGTCACCGGAGTTTGTGGTGGAGGAGGTCGCCGGAGGTCGCCGGAGTTGGTGGTGGAGGAGGAGGAGGTCGCTAGAGTTGGTGGTGGAGGAGGAGGAGGTCGCCGGAGTTGGTGTTGGAGGAGGAGAGGAGGTCGCCGGAGTTGGTGGTGGTGGAGGAGGAGGAGGTCGCCGCTGGAGTTGGTGGTGGTGGTGGAAGAGGAGGAGGAGGTCGCCAGAGGAGGAGGAGGTTGCCGGAGGTGGAGGTGTCCGGAGAGTGGAGAAGGAGGAGGGAGGAGAAGTGGAGAAGTGGAGAAGTGTGGAGGGGAGGAGAAGTGGGGAGGGGAGAAGAAGTGGGGAGAAAAAGGGAAAGGAGAGGGAGAAGGGCGCCGGTGGGATTCAAATTTCGAATCCCGTCCAAGACTTCTGTGGCGCATATGGGAGAAATGCGCCACAGAAATTTCTCCCCCTTTTTTATTCTTTTGCAGTAAAAAATCTTCTTTCAGTCATAACTTTTTACTCTTTTCGAATTTGGGGATTCTGTAAAATCCAGAACGACCATAGGTCGTTGAAATCGAGTAGGAAATTTCGAGACGATCATTTGATATATTAAACTTTTTTTCCGACATCATATGCAAAAGTTATGGCCGTTTTACCGTGGCATGACCTATTTTTGCAAAATACATCGAAATTCATGTATTTCAATTTTCACTACAACTACACCCTAAAATATAACTACATCTCAAAGGAATTGTTTTTTTGAAGTTTTTATAATTTTTGTTTATTTTTTACAAAACTGAAAAGGCGATCCACGGGAGGTGGGATCTGTTTTTCCATATTCTGTGGCACATACACCTATATGCGCCACGGAAACATCACTTTCTGTGGCGCATATGAACATATGCGCCACAGAATTGTCTCCCCCCTTTTTTGGCGCTGGGTCCCATCAACTTTTTGTGGCGCATACATCTATATACGCCACATAATCATTTTTTTCTGTGGCACACACGAAAATATGCGCCACAGAAATGTGGACTTATGTGGCGTATATTTGTTTCGTGCGCCATTGAACTGCCAAATTTGAGAGGCGTTTTTTCCGTATGCGCCACTGATATTTATCTTTAGCGCATGGTTTTGCATATGCGCCACAGAGCAGCCTGTCTACCTATAGCTATTTTCCTAGTAGTGACGTTTAAGCCGGTCTCGGTAAGTAGTACACACATCTCTTTACTTCTATAGTTTCAATACAATTATGATGCTAGATTATTATTTTGATTGAATTCTATTCTCGTAAAGTGCGCTAGGCAGCCACCTAGGACGAATCTATGTGGATTCTACGTTTGCGAGTTCATTCGCACGTTTACCACTGAGCACAAAAATTATAAAGTCGATGTAAGCAATAGATTCACAACATTTTTTTTATTACCGTCACTTCTTGTTATCATGATTGGTATTTATTGATCTCCTTTTCTAATATAGTTCGATAGAATGCGGGATCAGCTCCTACCAGAGCAACGCGTACTAGGAATTGCTGAAGAACTGGTAGGATTCTTGATGAACGAGATGATAGATGATGCCGAAGAATTTAGTGTGAATAGGCGCTACTGATGATCCCCCGACCGTGTAATTGAATAGACGGACTCTAGTCCCGGTAACTATGATGTCTCCATGTAACTATCATGTATATATATTTGTATAATCAATCCTAAAACAAGTTATCTTATATATGCACGAACGTGTACGGTATGTGGTAGTGTAGAAAACTATTTTGCAATGAAATAATAAATAAATAGAAACAAAATGAATTCTCTGCCGCGCCAGAGAAAGGGGCCAAAACTCTGCCGCGGCAGAGAACCATTAGTCCTGGTTTGTAATAGGAACCAGGACTACTGGGGGGAGACCTAGCACATGCAGGGCGGCTACATGGACGCCCATTGGTCCTGGCTGGTAAGCAGGCCGGAATTAGTGGGTGGGCCTTTAGTCCCGCCTCTCCAGTCCCGGTACCACAACCGGGAGTAAAGGCACTTATGGACCGGGACTAAAGACCCGTTCTCCACTAGTGATCTAAGCTACAGGAATTCCTTTTGGACCAAGGCACATAACCATATGCTACTAAGGAGAAGTTAGAAAGACCATCATCTCTTCGTGTGAGTTCACTTCGTATCTTATCTCACTACAAGCAGACAAGTTACTATCATGCACTTGCCTATATAATACAAGGAACTTTGCTTATCCACATTTATCAAATGCTAGGTTAAATGGTTAAATTGTAGCATATTTTTATGTGCAACAAAATATGATAATTGTACGGGGTCAAATGATAACAAATCTATTGACCAACTTTATCATGATTAAACATAACAAAACCAAAAGAATTAACCGCCACCTGCCAAATTCAACTATCAAGACATGATGCACATGGGTACAAAAACCTTGTGAGTTATGCATAAGTGGATTGGTGTGACATGGTTAGGCAAGAATCTAATACTAGTGCCTTTTTATGAGAGGAATTTTATATCCCTATTCCACGTGAAGTCACTACCGCAGAAGAGAAAAAGAACATCCTTTGAGTTTAGTTCCCGATACCTACTAATCCCTAGCGGCTCAGTAGCCGGTTTTCATGTGACCATAGTAATTTTTGGTGATCAACCGGACTACCATTTCGTTCGGTACAATAATTGCAGCCAAGAAGCCTCAATGGTTTATGGTTCACACTATCGTGCGGCATCGTGGCTCGAGTGTGTGCGGTGGTATGTCAAGGGAATATTCCCGAGAGGCAATAATAAAGTGGTTATTATCTTATTCCATATTTATGATAAATGTTTATTTTGCATGCTATAATTGTATTAATTGGAAACGTTAATACATGTGTGTTTAATAAACAAAATACAAAGTTCCTAGTAATGCCTCTCATATAAACTAGCTCGTTGATTAACAAGATGATCAAGGTTTCCCGATCATGGACATTGGATGTTGTTAATAACGAGGTCATAACATTAGTTGAATGATGTGATGAACATTCATCCGAAGTATAGCATTACGATCAGAGTCATTATGTTTATATTTCTATAACATCATACGAAGTAATCTTAGTCCTTAGACCATGAGATCATGTTAATTGCTGACACCGGAAGAGTATCTTGATAACATCAAACGTCACTTCGTAACAGGGTGACTATAAAGGTGGGTTCGGTGCTACAAAGGTGTTATGTTCAGGCTCATGGATCAAGAGTGGGATTTGTCCATCCCGATGATATCACATTAAGATAGCTTGCAAACAAGTGATGTGATCACTAGAATGTTATATCACGGGCACAAGAAAAGAGTGCATGTCGGCAACGAGATCAAACTAGGTATGGAGATACCGATGATCGAATCTTGGACATGTAATATATCGTGAGACAAAGGGATTTAGTTACTAGCGTTAAAGGTTCTCACAATCACATAAGTCATCGTTGAATGTGTGGGAGTCAGTACGGATCTCCAGGTCCCGCTGTTGATTATTCATCGGAGAGGGGTCTCGATCATGTCTGCATTATTTGCGAATCGTAGGGTGACACACTTAAGGGATACCGACACCATTTGTAGCAAATATGTTTCAGATAAAGATTTAAGAAAGCGTTGGAATTATTTCAATAGACACCGAAACTGTTTCGGGTGAAATTGCTGAAATTGGTTCTGCATGTAATATTGAAATGTTGTAGGGGCTTTTATGTGAATGTTTGTTAATTAAAGTAATTAAAAAATTCTGAATAAAAATAATAAAAGATTTTTATTAAATGAGAGAGCATTAAATTTAGATAAATTTAATGCATTTAAAGTGGAGACTTTAAAAGAGAATGTGAAGGGGCATTTTAATATGGAGGGGGTTACCACCACATGAATGGGGGTGGTGAAGGGTCACCCCCCCCCATGAGGCGCTGGCCATGGGGAGGGGCACCCCCTCCTCCTATAAAAGGCCCCCTCTTCCTCCTTCTTCCTCACACCTCCTCGTGAAGGATCTCTCTCTCCTTCTAGTATTATTTCCCCATGGTCTCAGATTAGCGAGATACATGTTCTTAGTGGCTTTATCTGGAAAGGAGTTGCTGCTTCCGCTGCTTTGCTGGAGCGAGGGACGGAGGTTGTCGGGGTACTGGACGTGTGTGCGATCACGAATGCACCGCTGCTTTGCGGTGCTGGACTTGGTGGTGCTGGACTTGCTGGAGCTGGATCTGAAGGACGTGCTGGAGCCGTACCTGCTGGACTTCATCACGATCTTGAGATCGGTAAGTGTACGACTACATCATCCACGAGTTCCAACTCGTTAACAAAGCTTTGTTGTCTTCAAGTGTAAGTTCTCCATGGATGTATATCCACCCGTTGCTTGTATCTAGTAGATAGATCTTGGCGTATAGTTCCCATCGTAGGAATTTTTTTGTTTTCTATGCTGCGAACCCAACAGTGGTATGAGAGCCTGATCTATGCGTAGGTGTGATATGCCAAAACGTATCTACTTTCCCGAATACTTTTGCTATTGTTTCTCCTCTAAACTTGTGTGATTTGGATGCAACTAACGCGGACTGACGCTGTTTTCAGCAGAATTGCCCTAGTGTCTACTTTTTGTGCAGAAAATCAACTATCAGGAAAAATTCCGGAAAATATGCCGAAAAATCCTATTTCACCAAAAGACTCCCGGAGCCAGAATACGAGACGGAGGGGGGCTGGGCCATGGCCACACCACCTGGCTACGTGGGCAAGCCCAGGCCACGCCAAGGGGTGGTCTGGCCGCCCCAGACTCCCCCTCAGTCTCCCTCTTCGCCTATAAGTTACCTTCTGACCTAAAAACTCAGGGGGGTTTGACGTTTTTCCAGAAGGAGTTCCGCTCCGCCGCCACCACCAGATTCCATGAAACAGCACCAAAAACTCCATTCTGGCTCCCTGCCGGGACGGGGAATTGGAGGAGATCATCGCCATCATCATCACCATCGCTTCTCCATCGACCATCCATGTTTCCCCCATCTATGAGTGAGTAATCCCCAGCTGTAGGCTATGGGGATGGTAGGGATTGGATGAGATCGTTCATGTAATGGCATCAGATTGTTAGGGCATGGTGCCTAGTATCTTTTATTAGTGATTTATGACTTTGTTGCGACTTGTTGTGCTTAATGCTTGTCACTAGGGCCCGAGTGCCATGATTTCAGATCTGAACATGTTGTTGATTCATTATGATAGTATTGTTTATGGTCTTATCTGCAAGTTGTATACACACGTTGTTGACCAGAACCAATGGCCCCGAAGTGACAGAAATCGGGATAACCGGAGGGAATGGCTTCGTTGTGAGGATCACATGTGTTCATGGAGTGTTAATGCTTTGCTCCGGTGCTCTATTAAAAGGAGCACCTTAATTGCTAGTAGTTCCCTTGAGGCCCCGCTGCAAACGGGCTGGCAGGACAAAAGATGTTGTGCAAGTTCTCATTGCGAGCACGTATGACTATATATGGAACACATGCATAAGATTATCTAGTACTTGGATGCTTTATCTTATTTATCTGTAATTGCCCTATGTTCTGATTGCTATGTGAATTGTCTTATCCGTGCAACACCTGTCCAACCATCCCTATGCCTACCGCACTCGAATCCCACTGTTCACTGCTATTGTTACTACTGTCTTTACTTTACTACTGATGCTACTTCACTATTCCTACTACAAAACTGTTGCTACTGATAAACTGCTATGAGCAAGATTGTTTCCAGGTACAGCTGAATTGACAACTCAGTTGTTAAGGCTTATAAATATTCTTTGGCTCCCCTTGTGTCGAATCAATAAATTGGGTTTCACTTCCCTCGAAAATACTACGATACACCCCCTATACTTG
Organism: Avena eriantha; assembly: GCA_910589775.1. Lineage (NCBI taxonomy): Eukaryota > Viridiplantae > Streptophyta > Magnoliopsida > Poales > Poaceae > Avena > Avena eriantha. Next base: position 338,147,843 of record OU342746.1, read on the forward strand.
TGGGTCATCAAGACTATTTTCTAGCGCCGTTGCCGGGGAGCATAGCTTTATTTATCAAGTTCACTTGGATTCTATATTGTTCGCTTCTATCCATCCATCATGGGTAAGTCTCATGATGGCAAGGTTCCTATTTTACCATCCACTACAAGAAGAGGTATGGTTCTGAACACCTCTGTTGCTCTTGATTCACCATCTGTTATAAGTAAGCTCGTTACACCACCACATACACATGTTATACACACTGCTACTACTGCTGAATCTGAAACTTCTGATGCTTATGATGCTGCTTCTACTGTGCTTGATAAGAGTGGTTCATTAGGTCCTTTCCTAGATGTTACGATTGCTAGAACTATAGCTGGAAATACTGAAACTCCTAATGAAGACACTACTACACCTGTTAGTTCACCCGAGTCTAGTGAGAGTTATGACATTGAAGATGGTTATGTTGAGATGACCGATGAATTTATTAAAGAATGTAAAAACACCCATGATAGGAGCACTGCTAAGAGTCTCCTTGAGAGGCGTACTATGACACCCAAATTGTCTCCTATTGCTAAGTTTGTTGCTTCTCCCATAAACATTATAGATAAAGATTATGATTTCTCTCTCGATCTATCTTACATAGCTATTGTTGAGAAGGAACCTTTTTGTGGGACTAAGAATGAAAGTGTGGTAGCACATATGAATGAACTTTCTACCATGAGTGGCTTGTTTTCTGATGATATTAAGATGCGTACTTACTTTGTTGCTAAGATTTTCCCCTTTTCACTAAAAGGAGAAGCTAAAACTTGGTTTAGTAATTTACCTCCTGGATCTATTGATAGCCCTAATTGCTTGATTAGTACTTTCCTGCAGAAATATTTTCCTCCTAGTGCTAGACATGCTATTTTGCAGGAACTTTTTGATTTTAAACAAGGAGAAAAAGAGGTATTACCTGAATCTTAGGCAAGGTTTTGTGCTTTGATTCATGCACAGGCTGGAAGTCCATTACCTAAGAATGAGCTTCTTGATATATTTTATAATGGACTACCTGAAGAATCTAGGACATACCTAGATAGTTGTGCTGATTGTGTTTTCAGGAATAGGACTCCTAAGGAAGCTGAGGAATTAATGGCTAAAATAAGTAAGAACTATGAAGATTGGACTCCTCCTAAACAAGCTATACCTGAAGTAATTGTACCTGAACCTACTATACTAGTGCCTATTCCAACATCATAGAAGAGGGGAGTTATTGAATTAAATGATGAAGTGATGAAGGAAGCTAAGAAATGTCTTAAGGAGAAGGGAATTGAAGCTGCAGATGTCAAGAATTTACCTCCTATAGAAGAATTATGTAAGCCTATTCCCTACTCATCCACTATCGAGGTACACTCTCTCTAACACTTTGATGAAGGTGATATCCCTTACTCTAAACATCCTGATCAATGCTTAGAAGAATTCGATATCTTTATTGTTAAGCAAGATAATTCTAATAAAAGGGTGCAAAATCATCTAATGGAAAACACTAGAGCTATTGTTGAGTTGAAAGATATTGTGGAAAGAACCTCTAATGATGTTAAAATGATTGTTAAACACTTTCAAATGGTTCAAACTCAAATAGATCAACTCGTTAAAGTGCAAAAAGACTTGCTAGTTCATGCTGGTAAAGAAAAACATGCTTATGAAATTAGAACTAGAAGTGGTGCTGTTACCCAGGATCCTCTTTATCCTGAGGGGCATCCCAAAAGAATTGAGCAGGATTCTCAACAAGCTGAAAATAGTGGCTCTACTCGTAAGAAAAGGAAAAAGAAACATAAAACTGTTGTAGAACCCTCTAAACCTGCTATAGATCATAATAGTATATCTATTTCTGATGCTGAAACTGAAAGTGGTAATGAAGAAAATGAAGTTCCTAATGAAGAAAAAGTTGAAGAAGAACCTGAAAACCACACTAAGAATACTAAATACAGTAAAGAAGATTTTATTGCTAAGAAACATGGTAGTGAAAGAGAACCTTGGGTCCAAAAACCTATGCCTTTCCCTGATAAGAAACACAAGCCAAAGGAAGATGAACACTATAATAAGTTTTGTGAGTGGATGAAACCTTTATTCTTGCAAATTCCTTTGACTGATGCTATTAAATTGCCTCCTTACTCAAAGTATATGAAGGATATTGTCTCGAATAAAAGGAAGATCCCTAATGAAGAAATTTCTACTTTTCTTGCTAATTCTTCCTTTAATGGTAAGGTTCCTAAGAAACTTGGAGACCCAGGGATTCCAACTATCCCTTGCTCTATTAAGAACAGTTATGTTAGAACTGCTTTGTGTGATTTGGGAGCTGGAGTTAGTGTTATGCCTTTCTCTCTCTATAAGAGGCTTCAACTAGAAAAATTAATACCAACTGATATGTCTTTGCAAATGGCTGATAAATCTACAACTATTCATGTTGGTATATGTGAGGATGTACCTGTTCAAGTGGATCATAATTGCTTGATATTAACTGATTTTGTTGTGCTTGAAATGCCTGAAGATGATAATATGTCTATTATTCTTGGGAGACCTTTTCTTAATACTGTAGGAGCTGTTATTAATTGTAATCAAGGAAAGGTGACTTTCAATGTGAATGACAAGGAACATACTGTCTATTTCCTCAAGAAGATTGAAAGGACTTATGGTTTGAACTCAATTGAACATGTTGAGGGCATTCAAGTTGGAGAAATATATTGTCCCATACCAAGAGAAAAATTTGAAACTATTATGATTGGGACCATTGCTATCAAGGTTGAGGTAACATAATCATTAGTGGAATACAAAGTTTTGTCTCATATGAAATTGTTTTGGTAACAAGACCTGATCAACCTTGTTAACAAAAGGATTTCGTGGAACAAAACAATGTTTTCACTATGATTATCTCCGTTTACTTCTATTGCCATCCATTTTAGTTTTTGTTTTCGTTTAGTTTTCTTGGTTGTTAGTTGCTTGCTTGTTAGAGTGTCTTAGAACTTCTGTAGTTCTAGCCTTGTTTTTTCATTGCATCATTTTTCCAAAAAAATCTGTCTGTCAGAAAATCATTCTTCTATACCTGAAAAATGCCTAAAAATAAAGTGTCTCGAAAAATTCCAAAAAATTCATATTAAATTTTTACGTGAAAAAGGGGCAGAGGAGTGCCTGGGAGGTACCAGGGGGACCCACCAGGCAGGCTCACCGCCTGGTGGCGCTGCCTGCCCTAGGTGGCGCCATGCCCTGGTGTGGGCCACCCCTGGCCCCCAACTAACTCTCTCACCTGCCACTTTCTTCTCTCTCCCGAGTAAGCTTCAGTTCATTGCTCAAAATCGCGTTCTTGCTGTGCTTGCTCTCGATTTTTTCGATCTCCTTGCTCAACCCATCTTTCTTGCTGAAATTTGGAGCAATTGTTCCCTGGTATGTGACTCCTCTCCTTGTCCAAGTAGATTTGAGTTTAGTGGATTATATCTTGAGTATTTTCCTGCTGTAGGTGGCAGGTTATGAGAGCTTGTAAGCTTGTTTGATGCTTAGAGATATAGTTTTGATGCATGTTTAGGCCTCTTACAATTCCCTATGAGTAGAATCCTTCATTATATTTACTTTGCAATCACTTGTTTAATAAGTATTTAAATTTCAGAATAGAAGATGAGTGAGCATCACCTAAACCAACATGAACTATGGGTGCCTGAGATCATGAAGGTCCACCGGGAGGAGGAAGTTTTTACTTCCATTTATCCATGTTCTGAGTTCATGAGAGCTGCGGGAATTCTCTAAGATTTCCACACTTTGGTTTCTAATGCAGGGTTAGAGCACTTTTTGGAAGATGAGCCTTGTCAATTTGTGAAGCTAACTATGTCTGTGGTGCAGGACTTTCAATTTAGTCACTCTTTGCCTAACCCCATGGTCCACTACAAAATTTACAATATTGCTCTCGACCTTTCTCTCGATGACTTTGGTGCATCTATTAAGGTACCTCAATGGGGATCATGTAGAAGGATTAAGGAGCGACCTGAACCACTCATGGATTTATACGCAGAAATTTGCCAAGGGAGCAGCTTCTCGAAGGAGAATGGGAAAACCCGTAACATTCACCTTCCCTCCATTCGTTACTTTTCCTACTTTGTTGCCAAGTGTGTTCTTGCTAGGAAAACTGCCAATAAGTTATCTTCATATGATCTAGCATTTATCTCTGCTGCTCTTAAACAAGATAGGTCTTACAACTTAGGTGCTTTGATAGCTTTCCGTCTTGCTGCTAACCGTGAGAAAGGTGGAATTTGTGGAGGCCTCATTGCTTCTCGTTTACTAGCATTGCATGGCTTAATGCCTCTTCATCTAGACCTACAGTTCCCCATAGAAAGGCTTGATTTTAATTCCATGATACAGCATAAATTTGTTTCCTCGTGGGCTAGTTTGAATGAGTTGTCTTATGAAATAACCTTTCTCAAAGCTGGTTGGAGAAAGAGCAAGTCCGAGCGTGTTGTTCTTTTGCCTGCACCTGTTTTGTTTAACCTTGAAAACAGGGAAGGATGGTCCCTCACTGAGGAGGAGCTTGACACGTACTTAGGAGAGCTCTCCCAACAGGAGCAGGATACTAGAAGGGAGGTCACGGATGATTCAGTCCAGCCCTCTAATGAGGGGGAGTCTTCATATCAGTAACCTGCTTATAATTGGAGAGCTTCTTCTTCTTCCAACGGGCCCAACTACGACCATTCTTATCATGATCCTCTTGCTTGGAACCCTTACCCGTATCTAGATTGATACCCACTTAGGCCAAAAGCCTAAGCCTGGGGGGAGGTACGCCGACACCGCACTCATCTCCATATCATTTTGGGTCGGTACTTTGTATATTCATGTTTCGTCCTCTTTTTAGTTTTCGTTCTTTCTTTGCTTTTGCTTTCTAAAACACAAAAAGCCCAAAAATATTTCTATTGTTTCTCTTTGGTTTGCTTCTTCTTCTTTTTGCCTTGGTTTGTTTTTCCCTTTTTGCTTTGTTTGAACTATTTGAAAAACCAAAACAAAGATTTTGCTTTGCTTGTTTTTCCTTTTTTTGGTTCTTGTTTAAAAATCGAAAACACCAAAAATATTTGTCGTTCTTCTTTGGTTTTGTGAGTTTTCTACAGGGTTCAGCAGTCCTCAGTGGATATTGGTCTCATGTTATTATTCAAGCCACACAAGTGAAGAGCAATAATGAGGAGTAATGACAACTTGAGGCGTAGTAAGAGGCTGGTAACGAACTCTATTTGTTTTATTTTTGAACATATACTCATCACTGTGGGCATTCTTAGTCTGTTCGTGTAGGGTGTATGTTATCTTTGGATGCTTAATAGTTCTTGCTTTCGTATGATTAGTTCCAGCTTGCTAATAGTTTGTAGCATGTTTTATGAATGTTTTCTTGCGTTACTCTATTCATAACTTGGTTTGACACCATGGTATCCTCCTCTTAATGTTTTATTTGAATTGACTTGGCACATGCTCACGCATGCACATGACTGAAATAATCAGTTAAGCCTCGATGAATTATTTTGCCTTGAGGATCTTGAATCACTTTCATGCCATGTTTAGTCCTATTTTGTTGCAAGCATGATTATGATAGCTATCGCTCTCTCGTTTGTCGCTCCCTTACTACTGCTAGCCTTCACTTACACTGAGTATGTTTTACTCAAGTTTCCAACTCCCTAAACCAAATATTTCCAAAGTGTCCATCATACCTACCTATTAGCATCATTTGCTACTTCCGTGCATATTCAATATGCCTTATTTTCTTCCGAATAAAATGTTTTGCTTGTTATGAGAAAGTTAGTTAGTAAAGCTCTCACGAACTTGATGCCACACTTTATTTTCTACACTTAATAAACCTGAATCATTGTGACTGTCCATGAAAGTTATATGCTTGCAAATTATAGGCTAGGGATTAGCAGAACCGTGCTGTCACGGGGAACGCTTTCAATACTTGTAAATATATACCCAGTTGATACCATGCTCTTTTGTTTGTGGATGTCGTCGGTGTGAAATAAAAGGGGAGCTTGTAAGTCCATGGAGTTATGTATGTGTGTTAGAGAAACGCCTGGGCCGCTGGTCTAATCCATGCTGACATGGTGGAAACCTGCAGCGTAACCATAATGATATCTATGAAGCATTCTTCTTATAAAAAAGAGAGATAGCTATTGAGAAAAAGAAAAAAAAAGAGATTTATGAAAAGAGGAAAGAGAGAAAAAAGCACCATTTTCCCATGGTAAATAAGAAGATTGCTGAGATACTCATTGTTTGTTTGCCTTGTCATTTTGATATGGGGATTCTTCCGTATCATCGGGCAAGGGGTATCCCGTTGGCAGTTCTCTATGATACGCACATATTTACGATGACAAGAACTTACCAGTGACTAAAGTTGAGTAGCATGAGGAGCGGCCCTCGTACTCAAGGGACATGGGATTTTCAGTTTATAGTATGTCAAGCATATAACTCAGATTGGACCTCACTTTCACCTTAACCACATTAAAGATGCTTATGATAGGGGCAATGAGAGCTCAAAGCTAATGAGTACCATACTTTCAGCATTTGGAAGCTTTTCAAATTATTCAAAACCTTTTCTTTTACTTGTTGAGTCTCCACATATTCTTTGAGCACCTTCTTGAGAGCATAGTTGTCATTCTTTGTGCTTGTATCACTACTTGATTATTTGTGTTATGGCTTTGATGCTTGTATCTTTGACATCTTTATTTCTAGTCTTCACTTGGACTTCAGAGGTGCCTTGGCATTCATAATCAAAGGCAAGCGAGATACCACTCTATCATACCTTGTTATGAGCATGGTAGTGTTGCTTATGTTTATGCTTCATGTTACTTATTATTTTTGAGTTGGGATCTCTTCATAGCTTGCAATGCCTATTAAGTAAACTTAGTTGCATGCTCCTTATTATGAATTGTCTAAGTAGTTGATCACATGCTGAGAATATATACATTATATGAAGCAATTGTGTTCGTGAAAGTTCTTTTATCGCACTCAGTTTTCAACTGAATTGCTTGAGGACAAGCAATAAGCTAAGCTTGGGGGGAGTTGATACGTCCAAAACGTATCTACTTTCCCGAACACTTTTGCTATTGTTTCTCCTCTAAACTTATGAGATTTGGATGCAACTAACGCAGACTGACGCTGTTTTCAGCAGAATTGCCCTGGTGTCTACTTTTTGTGCAGAAAATCAACTATCAGGAAAAATCCCGGAAAATATGCCGAAAATCCTATTTCACTAGAAGACTCCCGGAGCGAGAATACGAGACGGAGGGGGGCTGGGCCCAGGCCACACCACCTGGCCGCACAGGCAAGCCCAGGCCGAGCCAGGGGTGGTCTGGCCGCCCTAGACTCTCCCTCGGTCTCCCTCTTCGCCTATAAGTTGCCTTCTGACCGAAAAACTCAGGGGGTTCGTCGTTTTTCCAGAAGGAGTTCTGCTCCGCCGCCACCACCAGATTCCACGAAACAGCACCAGTAACTCCGTTCTGGCACCCTGCCGGGACGGGGAATTGGAGGAGATCATCGCCATCATCATCACCATCGCTTCTCCATCGACCATCCATGTTTCCCCCATCTATGAGTGAGTAATCCCCCGCTGTAGGCTATGGGGATGGTAGGGATTGGATGAGATCGTTCATGTAATGGCATCAGATTGTTAGGGCATGGTCCCTAGTATCTTTTATTAGTGCTTTATGACTTTGTTGCGACTTGTTGTGCTTAATGCTTGTCACTAGGGCCCGAGTGCCATGATTTCAGATCTAAACATGTTATTGATTCATTATGATAGTATTGTTTATGGTCTTATCTGCAAGTTGTATACACACATTGTTGTCCGGAACCAATGGCCCCGAAGTGACAGAAATCGGGATAACCAGAGGGAATGGCTTTGATGTGAGGATCACATGTGTTCACGGAGTGTTAATGCTTTGCTCCGGTGCTCTATTAAAAGGAGCACCTTAATTGCTAGTAGTTCCCTTGAGGCCCCGCTGCAAACGGCCTGGCCGGACAAAAGATGTTGTGCAAGTTCTCATTGCGAGCACGTATGACTATATATGGAACACATGCCTAGGATTATCTAGTACTTGGATGCTTTATCTTATTTATCTGCAATTGCCCTATGTTCTGATTGCTATGTGAATTGTCTTATCCGTGCAACGCCCGTCCATCCATTCCTATGCCTACCGCACTCGAATCCCACTGTTCACTGCTATTGTTACTGTTGTCTTTACTTTACTACTGCTGCTACTTCACTATTCCTACTACAAAACTGTTGCTACTGATAAACTGCTGTGAGCAAGATTGTTTCCAGGTGCAGCTGAATTGACAACTCAGTTGTTAAGGCTTATAAATATTTTTTGGCTCCCCTTGTGTCGAATCAATAAATTGGGTTTCACTTCCCTCGAAAATACTGCGATACACCCCCTATACTTGTGGGTCATCAAGGTGCTTTGCACGGGTAGTACACATATGTTTATATGTGGGCGATGATGATCATGTTATTGCTTTTTTCATGTATTTTGGATATTGGTGGCATAGTGGGATGAAGCGGCCTGGACCAACCTTACATGTCATCGCACATGAGATTGGTTCCACGACTGACATGCAACTAGTTTTGCATAAGTGGCTGGCGGGTGTCTGTCTCTCCTACTATAGTCAATATCTGATTTACAACGAGTTGCTAATAACTTGGTTATCCTCGTTGTGGTTCCATGTTCGTAGGTAAGAACGGTTCTATCTTCGAAAGCCCTAAGCCACGTAAAACTTGCAATTGATAAATTAGAGGCGTCTAGTTTAGATCGTTGCTGGGCTAGTGTCATGATATGGTAATGTTGTAAGTAGATGTATGATAGATACTCTTACAACACACCTAACGTGTAAGTTCCATAGACCTTGGCCTTACACACAAAGGAATGATAGAGATCATACCACGATGCATATGATAGAGATCAAATGCATGGACCATATCATCCCACTTTACACATTAGATGTTTGCATCTTACATTGCTAGTTTGGCGTTTTAGTAGCATTATAAGATGATCCCTCATTTAAATATCAAGATAAAATGTGTTCTTCCTTAAGTATGCACCGTTGTATGGATCGTGTTTCGAGCCATCATGTGATGATCGGGTGTACTCGACTCTACGCTTTCATACAAACGGGTGTAAGACAGTTTTACACATGCGAGTACTAAGGTTCTTACTTGGCGAGCCTAGCATGTACAGACATGGCCTTGGAACACGGACCGAAAGGTTAAGCATGAGTCATATAGTTGATATGGTGCCCATATTGATGCTCGCCTTTGAAGCTACACCGACTCACGTGATGATCGGACTTGGTGTAGTGGATTTGGTTCATGTAATCACCAAAAAGGCACGAGGGATGTTGTTTTTGAGTGGAAGTTCATTTCTAATTTGGATTAGTCGAACTCAATTTGTCATAAACTAAATCGAAGTGAATTTGCATAATTTATTGTAATCATTGGCGTCTGTTCACTACCTTATGCTTAGTTTTAATTGAGATAATAGAACTATAGAATTCTGGATATTTACTTTATGAACTGGTATCGTATTGTTTTGAATGTCAATTTAAAGTTTATAAGTCCTATTGCAAACTTTCAGCAAACTCTATTTACTTCATGAAGTTTAATAAGTAGTATTAAATCAAGAGTAAGAATTCCAATGTTAGTATCTAAAGTGTCATGTTTGCCTCCATGATTATTGATATTCAAAAGTTGTTTTAATGTCAAGATTATATAGGAGCTGAAAATTGTTTCAGAAACCAGCATGTGTGAAAGATATTGTGATATCTGAAACAATGTTTTTGGTTGCATTATGATAGAGTATAATTTAGCAAAATACATGTCCTCATATTGTATGAGAATTTGTGAAGGATGGAGATGCTAAGTATCCAGATCTCCCAAAAAGGTTTTGGGAACTAACATTATACTCGCGATTCTTCCTTATAGGCTATAGTAGCTTGATCATGAGAGTTGTCATGATAAGGATGAATAGAAGATGTAAGTAAAATGTTTACTACACTAATAGATTACTAAAGAATGGATTTTTGAAAGAACACCAAACACTTGATGATGGCGATCCACTTCAAAGTGCAAGTCCAAAGGTATTAGTATTTGACTATATACACTTTGTACTATGTGTCATGTGAATGACACCACTATTGATGTTGATAGATTCTTTTAAAAGAAAAGGAATTGTTGAAAGAGAATCTATAAAATATTTGGCAGAAAATAAAAGGTTGGAGATGTCCAACTTAGGTATATAGAAGATATACATGTTATGACTGTATTCCTTGCTTGTTAAACAATGTGGTTCTGAGGTATTGGATACCAGTATTGGATACCGAATTGGTTGGTGTGAAGTGTCATACAGAACAACACAATTCATGAACCGCAATGGCCTAAGTAACTGGCAAAAGAATAAGTGATGATGTTCATCGAAAAGAAATAAAGAGTTATTGTGTTTTTAGTTGTCGTAAAACCTAGCCTTCAAGATTTTTTTTAACAATTGTTATTTTGTTCCGGTATTACGAGAACAATGGTTGTTCAAATAATTACCGTATTCCATAAAGGATGGATGAACTTTTACAAGTCTAGTGGGAGAAATCACATCCATAAACACTATTACTAAAATATCGCAAGACAAATGATTGAAAGATCAGTTATGAAGTGACATCGTTGTTTAAATTATATTGGAAAGAAAATATGAAGAAACTCCATGTTGATGGATTTTTGGAGTCTTTGATTTTGATCAATTGACGCTTGTGAAACTTTCCTCGAGATAATTGAAACTCCGTCCATAGGCCAAAGAGGAACGGATGACTAACTTATTGGATATTATGCATGTTCATGTATATAGTCCATTATGTGTAGCCATATGTGATGGATCTTTTTTTGCTTCATATGCTTTCTCCACAGATTTAAGTGAATATATCTATATATTTACTTAATAAGGAAGAAGTATGAAACATTTGAAAATTGTTCAAAAACTTACAAGATGAAGTGGAAAATCATTGTAACAAGAAAATAAAGAGTTTATGATTCGATCATAAAGGAAGATATTTGAGTTACACGTTTAGAAAAAACACCTAAGATTTGTGGAATTGTTCCATGATTTGTGTTTCCCGATAAACCATAGGAGTATGACATATTCGAGAGATGAAATCAAACCATGTTTGACATGGTAAGATCAAAGGTGTCATTTATAAAACTGCCATTATGTTTTAAGGATTGAAGCTTTAGAGACTACCGCTTTTACACTGAAAAGAGCACCATCGTGATCCTTTGAAATGACATCATATAAGTTATGGTTTGGGATAAAACCCGAATTGTCTTTTCTTAAATTTTGGTATGCTATGCATAAGTAAAATGTTTACAACCAAAGTCGGATAAGCACGTCTTTGTAGGTTATCCCTAAGAATTTTTTGGAAATTTCTCCATAACACCGAGGACAAAAGAGTTTGTTACTTGGAACGTCAAGTTTCTTGAGAAGGATTTTTTCGTGAAAAGTTAAGTGGGAGGACAATAGAACTTTGATAAGGTTGTTGAACTTTAGCTATATGTGCTAAGTAGCTTAGCGACAGAAAGTGTCCCGGTGGCGGCCACAATGCTCATGGCTCCCGTGATTACAATGGTTGTGATCTCGGAGATTAGGGTTCCTATTGAACGACGTGGGTGGGTAAGAATCAAATAGTGTGATTTGATAAGCAAGTCGTTATTGTTTTGACAATGATGAACTGACTACATGCAAAGAAGCGATGATGGGCCCTGACTCCATAAAATGACTAGAAGTCATAGAATCCATGATAGTATCCATACACGAGAAATCAAGTTTTTGAACTTGGAAGACCCTCCGGAAAGGCGTGAAGCCTATCGGTCGTGGTTGGATCTATAAAGAAATATACATGGATGTTTAACATCTATGAAATACTCGACATGTCGGAAAGAAGTTTACGACAATGTTCAAGGAGTTGACTATGACAAGATTTGATCTTTCATAGCGATATTTAGTCTTGACGAATTAATGTAGCAACCACTACATATAATTTCACGTATGGTAGTTGAACAAACAAAACAATGTTCTTCTAATAGAATGGTTACCTAGGACGTGTACAAGACATGGTCCGAAGTGTTTTGTTAATTCAAAGGGTGCTAAAAGGGCATGCAAACTTCAATAGTTGAAGTAAGCATAGCGGAGTTGGAATCTTCACCATGATGAAACTATTAAAAGAGTTTAAATTCATCGAAGATGATGAAGATGCTTGCATTTGCAAGAAATTAAGTGGGAGCACTGAGACATATTTCTAATACATTATGTAGAGGACATATTGTTGATTGAAAATGATGTATCTTGTATTGACACAAGTTAAGAATTTCATTAAAATAAGATTTCGATGAAGGAGTTGGGCAAAACCGGAATATTTGGCATCAATATCTATATGGATAGATTGAGGCGCTAATATGGTTGTGCAAGACATACATATATGAGATATTGAAAGTGTTCAATATAGAAACAACAAGAAAGGTTCTTGCTGCATGGAAAGGATTGTATCAAGATTCAAGTGTTTCAACACTTGGTGAGTAAAATCACATGAAGATTTTGATTGATTATACCGTGATATGTATATATCCAGAATGTCATATGCTCTAAATGTTATGAGCACATACCAGAATGATTCATAAGATGATCATTGGACAATAGTAAAGATATTCTTATGAACTTTGGAAGAACTAAGAATATATCATGTATAGGTGACAAATAGTTAAAGGTAGTTCATTGTAAAGTGTTACATTGATACTAGTTTTGTCACAAGATACAAATTAAATTTATCTCAATTTAGACTATGGGTGGCACAATGTAATGGAAAGATAGTTCCATGATGGATTTGGATCAGTTCCAAAGTTGAAACATTGTGACGGATACTACAACAAAAGGCTAAGTATATGACTGCTATAGTAGCAGCAAAGGAGGGCATTTGTGTTAAGAAGTTTGCTATCAAACTAGGTGGTTCAAAGTGGGCTAATACTATGAAGATATATTGTATGACAATAATATCAACATATTTTAACCCGAATGAACTAAAGGTCTCACCAAAGGACCAAATTTATACAATGCCATCTCATTTGAGAATGAGTGATGCGTAGAGACGCAAAGACATGCAAATACACACGGACCTAAAATTGTCAGATCCGGATATTATGTTAACCACTAGCAATAGCGTATATGCAACACCAGAAAGCCATAGGTGTTCAATACGCAAAGTTTTTCAAACTAGATTATTGACTCTAGTGCAAGTGGGAGACTGAAGGGAATATGCCCGAGAGACAATAATAAAGTGGTTATTATCTTATTCCATGTTTATGATAAATGTTTATTTTGCATGCTATAATTGTATTAATTGGAAACGTTAATACATGTGTGTTTAATAAACAAAATACAAAGTTTCTAGTAATGCATCTCATATAAACTAGCTCGTTGATTAACAAGATGATCAAGGTTTCCTGATCGTGGACATTGGATGTTGTTAATAACATGGTCACAACATTAGTTTAATGATGTGATGAACATTCATCCGAAGTATAACATTACGATCAGAGTCATTATGTTTATATTGCTATAACATCATACAAAGTAATCTTAGTCCTTAGACCATGAGATCATGTTAATTGCTGACACGGAAAGAGTATCTTGATAACATCAAACGTCACACCGTAACAGGGTGACTATAAAGGTGGGTTCAGTGCTACAAAGGTGTTATGTTGAGGCTCATGGATTAAGAGTGGGATTTGTCGATCCCGATGACGGATAGATATACTCTAGGCCCTCTCGGTGATATCGCATTAAGATAGCTTGCAAGCAAGTGATGTGATCACTAGAATTTTATATCCCGGGAACGAGAAAAGAGTGCATGTCGGCAACGAGATCAAACTAGGTATGGAGATACCGATGATCGAATCTTGGACATGTAATATATCGCGAGATAAAGAGATTTAGTTACTAGCGTTAAAGGTTCTCATGATCACATAAGTCATCGTTGAATGTGTGGGAGTCAGTACGGATCTCCAGGTCCAGTTGCTAATTATTGATCGGAGAGGGGACTCGATCATGTCTGCATTATTCGCGAATCGTAGGGTAACACACTTAAGGTATACCGACACCATTTGGAGCAAATATGTTTCAGATAAAGATTTAAGAAAGCGCTGTAATTATTTCAATAGACATCGAAACTGTTTCGGGTGAAATTGCTGAAATTGGTTCTGCATGTAATATTGAAATGTTGCAGGGGTTTTATGTGAATGTTTGTTAATTAAAGTAATTAACAAAATTCTAAATAAAAATAATAAAAGAGTTTTATTAAATGAGAGCATTAAATTTAGAGAAATTTAATGGATTTAAAGTGGAGACTTTAAAAGAGAATGTGAAGGGGCATTTTAATGTGGAGGGGGTTACCACCACATGAATGGGGGAGGTGAAGGGTCACCCCCATGAGGCGCCGGCCATGGGGAGGGGCACCCCCCTCCTCCTATAAAAGGTCCCCCTCTTCCTCCTTCTTCCTCACACCTCCTCGTGAAGGATCTCTCCCCCTCTAGTATTATTTCCCCATGGTCTCGGATTAGCGAGATACATGTTCCCGGTGGCTTTATCTAAAAAGGAGTTGCTGCTTCCGCTGCTTTGCTGGAGCGAGGGACGGAGGTTATCGGGGTACCGAACGTGTGTGCGATCACGGATGCAACGCTGCTTTGCAGTGTTGGACTTGGTGGTGCTGGACTTGCTGGAGCTTGATCTGAAGGACGTGCTAGAGCCGGACCTGCTGGACTTCATCACAATCTTGAGGTTGGCAAGTGTACGACTACAACATCCACGAGTTCCAATTCGTTAACAAAGCTTTGTTGTCTTCGAGGGTAAGTTCTCCATAGATATATATCCACCCGTTGCTTGTATCTAGTAGATAGATCTTGGCGTATAGTTTCCATCGTAGGAATTTTTTTGTTTTCTATGCTGCGAACCCAACAGTATGTCGGGGTGGCGGTCCGCTCAGCATGGCGGAATAGATGGATGTCCGGGTGGCGGCCCCGAGTGTTGAGGGCTCCTCAGTGGGTTGGTTCTCTATCTTCGTTCGAGCGTCCCGTGTCTACTCGTCCCATAGCAGCCACCTACGGGAGTTTCTCTCCTGCGGTGCTGATTGGCCAACTGGTCTCGACAGAGTGGAGTAGTAACTGGGCTGCACTAATCTTCCTTTACAACTGATAGAAAGTAGAAAGTTTATTCTGTAGTATATTTCGAGAGCAAAGATGATGGATTCCAATGCCAGAATCACGATCTACTTGCACGCAATATTTCTGTAGTATATTCAGTACTCCCTCCAATCCATATTAGTTGACTCGAATTTGTCTAAATTCGGATGTATCTAGACATGTTTTAGTAGTAGTTACATCCAAATCTAGATAAATCTAAGTCAAATAATATGGGTCGGAGGGAGTAGTACAAACTACAAACTCGGAAGATTCTCTTCCACACAAACTGCATATAGTATATGAAACAAGAATTCCTTCTAGCTAGGATCTAGACCCTCCAAGCATCTGATCTTCACAAACACGTGCATATTGAAATGCAAAGGAGAGAACAGCGGCACATAGAGCTCAGTCTGGGTTCAGAGAAAAGTGGGTGTCAACGGCATCCTTGGAATTTCTAAGGAGTTTTTCCTCTACGTGTCATCTCAATTTGCTTGTATTGTACTATTTCAATACAGCCCCAGAGGGAGATCATGGAGTGTGTATTTGTGTGTTGTATGAATTCTGAAGCAGCACGACTGCTCTGAATGTAGCTTCAGATACACCTAGCAAATTCAGGTCTAACTGGCTATTGTTTTACATCGGGCAGGTAGTAAGAACTCTGAAGATTCGCCAGTATTCTGCTCTTAATCAAAACAAGAAGGGATAGCAAAAACGACACCTGGAAAATAGGATGGGTGGATGTTTTCAGGTTGTGGGCGTCCATATTCTGAACACTCGAAGCATCTGGTCCTCACAATCAAAATTCACAAACTCAGAAATCGAAAGCAGAGGAGAATTCAGTAAAGTGTGAATCGATATTCGCAAATCAATATTCAGGATTTTCTGTTACTCGGTAGCACAATCATACAACAAAAAAATCTACGGCTAATTAATGATCCTTCTGTATATACACTTGGTAATCTAATCTTTCATGATGAAAGATCCATCCAACTTCCAAGAAGGAAAGAACCTGCTATCTACTTGGTCGATCGGACAGCGGCAGTGTCTAGGCCATCTTGGCGGCGAAGCAGGCGCCGCCGCCTCCTGCCATCATGCCCCTGAACTCCTCGAAGTTGATGACGCCGTCGCCGTTCTTGTCGACGCCCTCGATCATGTGGCGGCACTGACTGACGGTGGCCTTCTCGCCAATGCCGCGGAGCACGCGCGCGAGCTCGTTGGCGGAGATGGTGCCGCTACCGTCGGCGTCGAAGACCTTGAAGGCGTGGCGGAGGTCCTCCTCGACGGCGGCGTCGTCCCCGCTCACGGTGGCGTTGATGGCCGCGAACTCGTCGAGGCTGATGAAGCCGTCGCCGTCCGCGTCCGCCTCGGTCATCATGCGGGACAGCTCGCTGTCGGTGGCCGCGTGGCCCACGCTCTGGAACAGAGCCGCCAGCTCCGGCCTCGAGATCCTGCCGTCGCCGTTCGCGTCGAACTTGCGGAACACCAGCTCCATCTCCTCCTCCGCGTTACGCACCGGGGACCCCGACGCCGCCGGGTACGCAGCCTTCTCGTCCTGGTTCTGCTGTGGCAACGGGGAAGAGGAACGCGACTTGCGGCGGAACAGGGACGGCATCTTGATCTTGCCCATGGTGGCGCTCCGGTCTATGCGTAGCTAGCCTTGCACGGGAAAGGTGCTCTGCTTCGGGGTTTCGCTACGGAATCTGTTTTTCTCTCTGGCTCTGGGTTTGGTTCGCTGTGCTCGCCGGTGGTTAAACTCAGAGGGAGACGGCGGTATTTATAGAGGCGTGGCGGTGCTCCGCTGTCCATGGCAGACTCGTTGTTGAAATCTGGAAGGGACGGAGGAAGGTGTGCGACTGCGATGGCCGCTCTGACGCTGGCTAGCTGTGCCTTTGCGTGGCCTGCGATGGCCCCTGAGTGTGCGGTCGCTAACGCGTGGGGCCGGTTCTCGAAGGTGACCGTTCATGGCGTATAGTACAGCGGATGTTTTGCCGTTGGTGATGTGGAATTCTTCTCAGATTCGGCCGGAGGGACGCACGTAAAGGAAAAACAGTTGGGCCAATGATATAAACGCAGAAGAAACAGGGGATGTCACTATTAGATTAGATAAAGAGTAATGGCGGTGATTTGAAATTTTAAAATGTAATTTTCCATTTTTTACGTTATTCTCAGTTAACATCCCAAAGAGTTACCCGCAAAAAAAAAACATCACAAAGAAAATTGTGAACCCGAAAAATTTGACCAATATTTTGAAACAAAAAATCAGAAACAAGTTTTGTACAACAAAAATCGATGCTCTACTAGGAAAAAAACTAAAAGGGGTTTATCTGGGTTGAATCGATGATAAACGCATGGGTTTGTAGCTACCATGTGCATAGCGGGACTTTATCATGTCTCTCCTAGTCATGTCGAACTAATCCTCGGCATTGTAAATGCAAAAAGAGGGAGTACCTCGTATGCAAGGGTCTATGTATAAACATATGGGGTTGTTGTGTCATTTTTAACATGTGCTGATAGGGAATGAAACACTACCGAAATAATGCATGATGGAAAGAACGGATATAATAAAAATGCTAATTGGTTATATTGATTCAACTGCCTGCCCTACACTTAGCGTGATGATATTCTTAAAATATGTCCGTGACTTCGTCTTGAAAAGGGCGAAGTCACGAAACCCCATGCCTCCCAAACCTTTTGGCGGTGATAACCATGCCCACTATCTCCAATGAATCTTCTTCTTTCCATCCTCCTCATCCCACCATCTATTGGCTATAATAATCTAAACTTGTCACATGTGGCGAGAGGAAGGTGTTGGCCTGCGATGGCCGCTGTCACGCTGGCTAGCTGTGCCTTTGCGTGGCCTGCGATGGCCGCTGAGTGTGCGGTCGCTAACGCGTGGGGCCGGTTCTCGACGGTGACCGTTCATGGCATATAGTACAGCGGGCGTTTTGCCATTGGTGATGTGGGATTCTTCTCAGATTCGGTCGGAGGGATGCACGTAAAGGAAAAACAGTTGGGCCAATTGGCTTATGTCCCCCAGAAAAAGTTAGTGCCAAGTGGACATAGCTCTGTTTCACCATCGTCTTCTCCAACATCATGGATCTCCAATGTTGATCCTGCTAGACATGTTGCGGGGTCTTGTGGTCTCAAATGGTTTTCGCCACATGTGACATGCAGCTTTTTATGTTGTGTGATAAATCCATTTCCAGGCCCTCAACACACATGTTGGCTCTACTACAATGTAGAATTCAATTGACCTCTAAGAGCAAGTTTAACACTATAGCTCATTGTTGGCTATAAGCCACTCCCATATCATCTATAGCCATCACTATAGCTAACAAGTATAATATAGCTAACTACAAACATATACTATTTCATTAATACATGACCGACATGTCACCCCTACAAAGTGCACACGAGCACGTGTTGTAGCTGGCTCTTAACTTATAGTCAGTTTTTCTTGTCTCTCCTCTTCTCTCTCCTCCAACTCAGTCAAAATATACTACACTTAGCGTGATGATATTCTTCAAATATGTCCCTGACTTCGTCCCTTTCATGCTATAGAACTGGCCAGACGATCTCTTCAACGTCCAAACCCGAAGGGAAAACCTGCAAGAAATCGTTGGGATTAGCCCATCCAGGATGTTGGCGGCCCCAACAAGTGTGGATGACCGCAAGACTACACCATTTGACTGGCAGTAGCACAAACAACCACAAGCGTAGGCGCGGGTAGTAGCAACTACAATAGCTATGGTGTTGGAGGGCAAAACTATATGAATTACAATTTCGTGTGTGTATCTTCTAGATTATATTCCGTGTGTGAGCGATTGATCTCAAATTTCTGACATTCTTTCATCAGAAGTTTGGTAGTAGGCTTATAGTATTTTAACGAGTTATTTGCTAGGTCATCTTGCATGCCTGGTGATGTGAATTTATGTACGGAGTATGCATACAAATATGTGATCCTTTTGGTTCCAAGTAAGACACTTAAATACTCGAGCTTGTGAGCTCCGACCGCTTCATCAAACCTACACTAGTAGAAACCAGGCAATTTGCCCCGGTTCGTAAGGTCCTTTAGCCCCGGATTGCGAACCGGGACTGCAGAAGCGAGACTAAAGGTCCAAGCTTTAGCCCCGGTTCTGTTACGAACCGGGGCTAGAGGTCCAACCACGTTGCATGCGAGGCGCGCTGGGCGGCAGGACATTTAGCCCCGGGTCGTGTTATGAACCGGGACTAATGGTTCTCTGCCGCGGCAGCATTTTGGGCCATTTGGTTGCCGGGACAGGGGATGGGGTTTTAGGGTTTTGTGTTTTTCTTCTCATTTTGTGTTTTGTGTTCATTTATTTTTCATTCTGTGTTTTTATTAGAAACAAGTTTTCGTATACATACAAAACGCTACTACACAGTACTCGTACACATTGACGCAATATATAATATAATTTCTCTTATAAGCATACATGGAGTCCCAACCGGGTCCAGAGCATGTCTATTTGATTACATGGAGATCATTACATGGATGCTTTAGGGTCTACGTATAGAGTATTCTCCGCATGGGTCTATGACCTCGTCGACAAAAAATACAGCAAATTCCTCTTGGATTGCTATTAGGCGGTCCTCTGGTAGGAGCTTGTCCCGCATCACGTCCAACTATATAAAAAGGAGATCGTATGAATTAGACTCAACATAACATTTTGTAATAAAAATAAATGGTGAATATATTGTTTACTTACTCAAACATTTTCCGAGGGCTTCTCAATACTAATGCGAATGAACTCGTACACGTAGAATCCACATAGATTAGTTCCCTGTGGCTGCCTCGCGCACTTTACAAGAATAGAATTCAATCAAATAATAACGCTAGCATGATAAATGCACATAAACTAGAATTAAATAGATGCGCGGATTTAGCTCGTACTACTTACCGAGAGTGATTTAAAAAATAGCTCCTCACGCCATTGACCGCGGACATGGTTCTTGAACTGTGTCCAAACCCTACCCGACAAAGAAAATTAATGTATGAGTTAATAACTACTTGATATCCCAGAAAATGAACGAAAGAAACCGATATAGTGCGATAATGGTTGAAATTACCTCTGGAGCGTATCGATAATGCTGTGGTAGTTTTCAATGTCTTTGTTTAGTGAGTCCATGATGTGAACTCTTTCCAAGTCAAGTGAAATACTTAGAAGAATCCAGTGGTACCTACGCAAGGTTTACATACGCCAGTAACTCATCATTTACACTGAACATCGAGTAAGCAAAAGTTAATGTGTACAAAAACTCACTTGCCGTCGTGGTAAGAAAATAGTATTTCATTACAGAAATGTTGTTTCGTGAGAAACCGCAACAAGTTGTGCTCGGTCTCCAGTGGTTTATCCTTTAGTATAGCTCTATGAACTTGATGTGGGTCAATGAACCCAAATCCATTGATAGTCTTTCTTTTACAATCGAGCATCTTCATTCTGTATCATTATATATAGCGTACAAAGGAATATAGTGAGTATACTTACCGGCAATAAATTGAACAAGCTGAGATAGAGACCTAATTACATAAATAAAGTAATCACTTACAGATAATACGAACTGAGGATAGTTTTGTCGAGTTCCTTTAGATTGAATAACTGAAATAATTCTGTAAATTCAATAGGGACCTCGTCTTCAGTGAAGTAATGCGATTTTCGAACTTTCAGTAAGAGCCAATTTCGCTGTTCTTTTGATGCTTTCATGTACCATTCATGGAATCGTCGCATTTGTGTTGGCATATCCCGAAGCCTCTCAGAACTGACCTGAGGCTCCCCGTTAACAAATTTGGGTGCTACCTCAGCCTTGGGCATATCGCCGTGAATAATTTTATGAATAGGCATACCACATTGCTCGGCCAATATCCTAGCCGTTTCCGGATCCATAGGTTCTACCTCATATAGTTGAGGTTCGGGTATGTTCACCTGGAGTGGGGGGAGCGATTGGTTTGCTTGTTTCCCCAGCTGGGGAACATCTCTTTTGGTTCTTCGGCTACCACTCGATTGTTTTGCTTGTTTCCCCAGCTGGGGGACGTCTGTTCTGATGCTTCTGCTACCACTCGATTGTTTTGCTTGTTCCCCCTGCTAGGAACCTCTTTTGTGATGCTTCCTCTACCGCCTTATCTCTTCTGTTTCACTGTCTTCTGAAGACATCGTGTATAGTCATCTGGCGCATTTAACTGAGCTTGGGATGGCTGCGTCAGTAATTTCCTAAAGTGCTCCTTGGTTTCCGGTTTTATTTGGACCTCTGGCTCAGGTTGTTTCTTTTTAAAATGAGCATCCACTTCGGCCCGTACGACCGCATAGGTCTCCTCATCGGTCAGGTCGTAAGCCCTCTTGGGAGGAACCGGCGGTACTCTTGGGAGGGGCGACAACTGTCGCTTTGGGCGTCGGTTATCGCTCGACGGAGCGGTGGTATTCTTCCGCTTTTGCCCCTTAGTGGGTGGAGGCGGCTGCGCAGATTGAGATGGACTCGTGTTGGGGTCATGGATTGGACTATTACTGGGAGGAGACGGTGCACTTGGAGGTGGACTTGGAGGAGACGGTGCACTGGGAGGAGACGGTTGCCTTGGAGGTGATGGATTGTTTCTCGGTGGAGAGGGTGGCCTTGGTGTCGAGCCTGGAAACTTGATGTATTCTTTTTTCCAAAGAATGAAGCCACTCGTGACTTCTCCCAGTGTCGTCTCCCCTTCACCTCCAGGGATGTCAAGCTATAGTGACTGACACATAGGTAGAATTTCATCCACACCGACACGAGCATAGCCGGCTGGAATCGGATTGCAATGGTAGGTCGCTCCCGGTGCAGAAGGTAAAGCAAAGCTGACTGCCACCTTCAGTTCAACATGCAGCTCACAACTAGTCTTCTCCTTAATTGCATCCACGGGGTACACATCCATCGTTGCATCATTACCGTGGCCCTCCGTGGGAGCCACGCTGCTTTTCCGTTGCGATGGGCCGACCGTACTGTCCGGTGTAGGATCTTGCTGTCGGAGTCCTTTAAGTTCATTAAGCTCCTGGCGATGCTCCTGCAGCATGGATTCAAACCTCGTGAACCGCTCCGTATCCTCCTCGTTTTGCCTCTTTGTTCTTCTCGATCGGCTTATGTACGTGTCAAGGTGCTCGGGAAACCCGATAACCCATGGATAAGAAGGTCTGAACCCTCTTGTTCGTCCAGCCTTTTCAGGATTCCCGAGAGCCTTTGTCAGCTCATCATTCTCTCTGTCGGGAATAAATGTTCCCTCTTCAACCTCTTTTATCACTTTAATAAGTTCTTTCTTGGGTGAAGAAATTTCTTTGGCTGCAACAATCTCGCCTGTTTCTGGGTCTAATGATGCCCCATGCTCGAATACCCAATTTCTTGACCTCAAGGGCCAACTAGACGTAGCTCGAGTGACCCCTTTAGCCTCCAGGTCAGCCTCAGCTTTATCCCACTTAGGCATGGCACTCCTGTAACCACATGTGCCCATATGATGGTGATATTTCTTTTTGGCTGCATTTAACTTATTTTTTGCTGATATTGCCTTAGCTAGTTCCGAGGTCTTGTATTCCACAAATGCGACCCAGTTATCCCAACTCTAGTGGGCCAACTAATGGAGGAGTTTTTTTCTCCAAGACATACTTGTGGTACAATCTTTTTTTCCATTCCTTAAATAGTTCGACCATCTTCTTAAGAGCAAAGTGCCTGACTTTCCTCGTCATTTGCTGTGTGAGCTCATCAGTCTCCAAGACTGGTAGGGTGAAATGTGTCATGAGAGAATTCCACATCGTATATTTCGCTCTGTCATCTACAAAACTAGCCCCAGCTGGATCCTTTTTCTTTCCTGGCTTGTTCCAATTTCGCGTGGTGATCGGGACTTTGTCTCTAACAATCACTCCGCATTGACTTGTAAATGCATTCGCAGCTTCTTTGGGCTCTAGCGGTTGACCCTGCGGAGAGACTACGTCAATGCTGAAACGGACATCAGCGGGCAACTTGTGTGTCGGGCCTCTTGTCCTTGTAGAAGATTGGCCGGAAGCGAAGGTGTAAGAGAAGAAACATTCGTCAGTACATATATACAAATCAATTAGTGCATCTATACTAGTGAACAATCGATAGAGGCTTTATATACCTCGACGGAGTTTGTCATTATTATGGTGTCTTCACCATGGTCTCCACCATGATCAGCAACATCGTCTCCACTATTTTCTCCACCATCGTCTCCTCTAGACAAATTAAGATATTCGGAGCCATCATAATAAGACCCTCAGTACCCTCATCTATAATGTTGAGAAGCTCCTCTTCATTCTGTCTACCGTCCATAGCTTAACTAATACAGAAAAATAATATTGCATTAAGTAAAAGAATATTACAACTGCGACAACTCGGATACAGTACTTAGTGATTAAGATAAAGTACAAAAATATAAGATAAAGTACATTATTAATACATCTCGCTCATAATATAAAGTACATTATTAATACATCTTGCTCATAAGATAAAGTACAATAATATAAGATAAACTAGCAAACGCGGCTGCCACGTTCTGTGCTACGGGAGCTCTGCAGTCATAGGAGAGGAACCATCACCGGAGAATAGCTCGGGTGAGATCCGTGAACCTGCGAGATATTGGAGAACCTAGTCTCCAAAAGATATATGTATCGTCGTACATGCTCGTCCTCCTCCCTGATACGACGACGTACCACCTCCTCGGGGGCCGGCTCCCTCTGCATAGCTCCTGGACCTTGTGGACGCCACCAAAGAAGCTCCGGGTCGATGATGATACCCGGATTCCTCACCAAGGTTCGAGTCCCGACAGGTAGCACCTCCCAGCGCAAACCCGGCGGAGCCCAGACTCGGACATCCCCAACGGAGTCCAGTAGGCTCGGACGAGGTGGACGCGGCATAACTAAATAATAGCAATAAACAATCATAAAACATAAACAGTAACTAAATCAGTAAGTATTGCCCCAATAACAGTAACCCTAAACCTAACACTAACTAAACTAAACCTAATTAACTAAGTATTCTAACTAACCCTAGATAAATACTAATACTAATATTAATACTATCTAAATACTAATACTACTAACACTAACCCTAAACCTAACACTAACTAAACTAAACCTAATTAACTAAGTATTCTAACTAACCCTAGATAAATACTAATATTAATAACTAATACTACTAACTAACACTAACCAAAATACTAATACAACTAACACTAATACTAACACTAACTAAATACTAATACTACTAATAACACTAACACTAACTAAAATACTAATAGTACTAACTAACACTAACCAAAATACTAATACTACTAATTTACAAACACTAACACTACCACTAACCAAATTAACTAATAACACTAACTAACCAAAATACTAATACTATTAACACTACTAATACTAATACTACTAATAACACTAACACTAACACTAACTAAAATACTAATACTACTAACTAACACTAACCAAAATCCTAATACTACTAATTTACAAACACTAACACACTACTACTAACCAAAATTAACCGTAACTAATAACCCTAATTAACCAATACTAATAACAACCCTAATTAAAACTAACCCGAGGAGACGATGCGGGGGGGAGACGACGGCGAGGCGGCGGCTCGGGGTGGGGCGGGGTGGCGCGGAGACGCGACGCAGGGCGGAGACGGGCGCGGGCAGCGGCGCGGCGGCGTCGGCGCGGGGCTCCTTCTCACGCGCGCGGGCGGTGGTGCGGCGGGCGGCGTGGGCGCGGCGCGGGAAGAAATGGCGATCTGTGCCACGACCCGGGGTGGGGGTGGGGTATTCATACCACCCCCCCCTTTAGCCCCGGGTGGTAGTAGGAACCGGGGCTAAAGGTCCCTCTTTAGCCCCGGTTCGTATTACAACCCGGGGCTAAAGGTGTTTTCGGCCCGCCGCACTTCCCGCGTGCCACAACCCTTTAGCACCGGGGACAAACCGGGGCTAAAGGTTATTTTTGGCGCCAAAACCAAAAATGGTTTATAGTTTTCAGAAAATTATGTATTATATATCAAAATTTTCAGAAAAAGAAGATCTATAATTTAAATATATTATCATACTTTATTATACAACTTAAATGAAATTATCTATTATTTAAAAAGTATTATATTTAGTAGAAATGTTCACAAAAATAATAAAAATATAGTTTTCCCCCGCTTCCCGCCATTTCCCCCGCTTCCCGCCATGTTCTCCCGCCATGTCCCTCTATATCTAGGCCGACCGCCATATCCATCCACACATCCACACCTTCTCTCTCACAACAATGGACACCGCTTACTAGGCTTTTCTGACGGTCGAGGAGACCGAGGCGCTGTGCGCCTCCAGCTACCCATGCCCGCCGGGGTACCGGCTGTCCGCTGGCTGGATCCTGAGCGCTGGAGGGGTTCCTGTTCCTCCTGTGCCTCAAGGTTCGGCCCGCCAGGCAGCCATCACGGACCACTTCTACCTCGATCTCACGCCGGAGCAGCGGATGGATCCCCATTGGGATCCCGACAACCTCGACACCTGGAATGCCTTCTTCGCAAACCGGCAGGAAAGGGAGCTCGCCAGGTACGAGGGTGATGGCCTGCCCCCAGTGACCGACAACAAGGCTGGTCGCCGCCTGTGGTGGGCGAACCGGACTATCGCCGGTGTGATGCGCTACATCGCCATGGGAGACCATCCTCGCCTGAGGTACCCGCACTTTCACCAGCAGCATAGCCACAAGAATGGTGGTGGTGGTGGTGAAGGCCTAGGGCGTACTAGGGTCGTCATCTGGGAGGCCCCTCCCCCGCGCGTCGTGAATCCGAGGCCGGAGGATCCATCCGCGTGCTACGAGGAAGGGCTGAGGATCCATCCGCGTGCTACGAGCGACGACGATGACGGTGACGATTCTGAAGACCACCCAGAAGCTGTGTACTACAGGGCTAGATATGATTATGACTAATTTTTACGTTTTAATATTAATAAATGTCTGGCCACAACAAGTTGCAATACTACCTATTGAGATCGAGATAGTTCATATCCATATACATATAAGAATAGATCATTAAAAATAAAGGTTTAATAATATTGTACATCACCAACATCCACACATGTTAGGGTTTTCTTCTAATCCGTAACCATGGAGCATCTTTCCTTACATAACGAGATGCTTGGGTCATCCTTCACAGCGAAGGGCGGAATTTCATGAAACTTATCATAATCATTTGACATGTCTATCTTATCTTGCACCCCCACGATGTTTCTTTTTCCTGAAAGAACTATGTGGCGCTTTGGCTCATCAGATGTTGTATTCTTTTGCTTATCTTTCCTTTTTCTCGGTTTGGTAGACATGTCCTTCACATAAAAAACCTGAGCCACATCATTGGCTAGGACAAATGGTTCATCTCTATACGCAAGGTTGTTGAGATCCACTGTTGTCATTCCGTATTTCTTGTCTACCTCAACCCCGCCTCCTGTCAGCTTAACCAATTTGCACCGAAACAAAGGAACCTTAAAAAAGGTCCATAGTCAAGTTCCCATATCTCCTCTATGTAACCATAATATGTATCCTTTTGCCCATTCTCGTCTGTTGCATCAAATCGGGCACCACTGTTTTGATTGGTGCTCTTTTTATCTTGGGCGATTGTGTAAAATGTATTCCCATTTATCTCGTACCCTTGGAAAGTCAATATAGTCGAAGATGGTGCCCTTTCCAACAAGTACAACTGATCTCCAACATTTATGTCATTCATGAGATGTGTCTGCAACCAACCGCCAAAAGTCCTCATATGTTCATCTCTAATCCAGGAGCCAGGCTTCCCCGAGTTGTTGGAGTGTACAACATTCTTGTGTTCCTCGATATATGGAACCACCAAGGTGGAGCTTTGCAGAACTGTGTAGTGTGCTTTAGTGAGAGAATGTCCGTCCATACATATCCTTGCTTTCTTTCCTAGCGTGCCTTTTCCACTAATTCTACCCTCATGCCCTGATTCAGGAACACCGATGGGCTTAAGATCAGGAATAAAGTCAACACAAAACTCAATGACCTCCTCTGTTCCATATCCCTTTGAGATGCTTCCTTCTAACCTAGCACGGTTATGAACATATTTCTTTAATATTTCCATGAACCTCTCAAAGGGGAACATATTGTGTAGAAATACAGGACCAAGAATGTTAATCTCATCGGCTAGGCGAACTAGGAGGTGAGTCATAATATTGAAGAAGGATGGTGGGAACACCAACTCGAAGCTGACAAGACATTGGACCACATCTTTCTGTAACCTTGATGTCTACACACTTCTATTCTTGTAGACAGTTGTTGGGCCTCCAAGTGCAGAGGTTTGTAGAACAACATCAAGTTTTCCCTTAAGTGGATCACCCAAGGTTTATCGAACTCAGGGAGGAAGTGGTCAAAGGTATTCCCTCTCAAGCAACCCTGCAATCAAGATACAAGAAGTCTCTTGTGTCCCCAACACACCCAATACACTTGTCAGGAGTATAGGTGCACTTGTTCGGCGAAGAGATAGTGAAATACAAGTGGTATGGATATTTATAAGTGGTAACAGTGCTAGAAAATAGCTTGATGGCATGGAAAAGACTAAAGGCAAACTAAAATAAAGATGGAAGCAAGCAAACATGTAACAGATCTAGTAGCAAACGGTGTATCAATGCTTAGAAACAAGGCCTAGGGATCATACTTTCACTAGTGAACACTCTCATATAAATATATTCTTCTTTATGATACTACTCTTAACTACTCTACGGTTGGACACTCTAATCCATGGTAGGGCTATAACAGCACACCTCAAAGTCCGCTTTCCCCATCTAGATAACCCTACACTATCACCTTGAGCTCTAGATGGTTCCAACAAACACCACAATTTTATAAAGACATCCAACTCCAAATATAACTCATAACAAGTATTTGTAATCTCTAGCCTAAGTGCCACCATGGTGTGCACGCTGTCACTTTCACACACATAGGGAGAGCAGAGATCTATTAAAGCACTTGAGTAGCAAGGTAGATCTATAGATTACAAGCTCATGATCTCAATAAGATCATGCATCGAGAGAGATATGAACACATAGCTACCGGTAGAACCCTTAGCCTCGAGAGAGAACTACTCCCTCCTCATCATGGGAATTAGCAATGGTGATGGAGATGGTGGTGGAGATCGATGGAGATGGCTCCGGGGGCACTTCCCCATCCCAGCAGGGTGCTGGAACAGAGACTTTCTGTCCCCTGAATCTCCCCTTCGGTGGCGGCTACGCTGCGGAACGTTTCGTGGCTGGAGGCTTGATGATTTAGGGTTTTGGTATCGGGAGGCTCTTATAGGCAAAGGAGGCAAGGTCGGTGACCAGCCAGGGGGGCCACACCATGCCCTGGCGCGGCCTGGGCTGGCCCGCGCCAAGGGGGTGTAGCCATCCTCTGACTCTCCTTCTGGCTCCGTGAGTCTTCCGGGAAAATGGTAACTTTGGCTTTTGTCCCGTCCAATTCCAAGAATATTGATTTTCTGACTTTCCTGGAACCAAAAACAGCAGAAAACAGGCAACTGGCACTATGGCTCTTGTTAATATGTTAGTCCAAGAAATCATATGAAAAGTACTCCAAAGTGTGGACAAAACACAAGAAAGTAGATAAAACCAAGCATGGAACATCAAAAATTATAGATACATTTGCAATGTATCAATATCCCCAAGCTTAACTCCTGCTCGTCCTCGAGTAGGTAAGTGATAAAAAGAAAGAATAATTTTTGAGGTGACATGCACCATCATAAACTTGGTCAAAGCATTTGTAAAACATTCGAAGCTGGGATCATAGTACTTCAATCATAACATGAAAGACAAAGTTCTAGCAATAAGACAAAGAAACTATGATGCAAGATGAAAAGGCACAAACAAAAGATTTATGAATACCAATGCTTTGCAAGACGTTTGTTTGTTTCAAATAAAGAAAACATAGCATAATAGTATTCAACTTGTCCCTCATAGAGTAGCAAATATAAATGCATAGGACACCTTCAAAGTTCATAAGAGTGACTAGATACAAATAGTTTAAAACAAGCAATATCAAGTTATGCATCAATCAATAGGGTAACTCCCAAAATATAGATTTCTTTTTCCACATGGGTGCGTGTCCAACATCGTCCTTCGGAATAGATTGTCTACCAGGACCCTTTCCAAAGATTACTTTTAAATCCTTCACCATGTCAAATACATCATCACCAGTACGGCGGATAGGCTTACACCGGCTGTCTGCCTCACCATTGAAATGCTTACCTTTCTTTCTTAGGATGTGCGTGGGCGGAAGAAAACGACGATTCCCCGGGTACACATTCTTCTTACGTTTATCCAATAATTACTTTCAGTATCGTTTAAACAGTGTGTGCATGCATTGTATCCCCTGTTTGTCTATCCTGAAATGTTACTAAGAGCAGGCCAATCATTGATTGTTATGAACAACAACGCTCGTAGGTCAAATTCCTCCTGCTTGTTCTCATCCCACACACATACACCTTGTCCGTGCCACAACTATAAGAGTTCTTCAACTAATGGCCTTAGGTACACATCAATGTCGTTGCCGGGTTGCTTCGGGCCTTGGATGAGCACTGGCATCATAATGAACTTCTGCTTCATGCACAACCAAGGAGGAAGGTTATAGATACACAGAGTCACATGCCAGGTGCTATGACTACAGCTCTGCTCCCCAAAAGGATTCATGCCATCTGTACTTAGACCAAACAATAAGTTCCTCGTATCACCTACACAGTCCGGAAACTCTCTCTCGATTTTTCTCCACTGCGACCCATCAGCGGGGTGTCTCAACATCTCGTCTTTCTTACGGTCTTCCATGTGCCATCGCAACAACTTGGCATGCTCTTTGTTCCTGAATAAACGTTTCAACCGTGGTATTATAGGAGCATACCACATCACCTTGGCAGGAACCCTCTTCATGCGGCGCTCGCCCTCAACATCACCAGGGTCATCTCGTCTTATCTTATACCGCAATCCAGTGCATACTGGGCATGCATCCAAATTCTCGTACTCCTCACCGCGGTAGAGGATGCAGTCATTAATGCATGCATGTATCTTCTGCACCTCTAATCCTAGAGGGCAGACAACCTTCTTTGCTTCGTAGGTACTAGGAGGCAGTTCGTTATCCTTTGGAAGCAACTTCTTCATTATTTTCAGCAACTTTTCAAATCCTTTGTTAGTCACACCGTTCTCTGCCTTCCATTGCAGCAATTCCAGTGTGCTACCCAGTTTTTTGTGCCCATCTTCACAATTTGGGTACAACAATTTGTTGTGATCCTCTAACATCTCCTTGAACTTCAACCTCTCCCTTTCAGTTACGCATTCTTCCTGGGATTAGCAGTGGCCCGACTAAGATCATCATCGGGCAGATCTGACGCCCGTTCTTCATCTTTTTCTTCATCAATGTCTTCCATTGTAGTACCATCGTATTCAGGGTAGTCGTTGTCATTCTCTTCTTCTTCGTTGTCTTCCATCATAACCCCTCTTTCTCCGTGCTTGGTCCAACAATTATAGCCGATCATGAAACTGGACCGAAACAGGTGGATGTGAAGGACTCTTGAGGAAGAGTATTCTTTATAATTTCGACAGACACCACATGGACAAGACATAAAACCATTCCGCTCGTTTGCCTCGGCCACAAGAAGAAAAAAATGCACGCCCTTAATGAACTCGTTAGAGAGTCGGTCAGCGTACATCCATTGCCGGCTCATCTGCATTATATAATTAATTAAGTACATCAAACATAATCATAATTAATTAGTACTAATCTAAAAAACAAAATTAAAGCCAGCAACCGAGACTAAAGATATGATGAACCTTTAGTCCCGGTTGGAGGCACCGACCGGGACTAAATGTGGATGTGGAGAAAACATGTCGACACTATGTCCTCAGTGGGCAGCACTAAGCCAGTAAATTAAATGACTCTACTATTTTGGGTGGGTGTCAGCATAATCATAATTAATTAGTACTAATCTAAAAAACAAAATTAAAACCAGCAACCGGGACTAAAGATCTGATGAACCTTTAGTCCCGGTTGGAGGCTCCAACTGGGACTAAATGTGGATGTGGAGACAACATGTCGACACTATGTCCTCAGTGGGCAGCACTAAGCCAGTAAATTAAATGCCGACACTATTTTGGGTGGGTGGCAGCACTATGCCAGGGTGAGTGTGTCGACATTATGTCATCAGTGCTCGACACTATGTTGTGCTGCTTAATCTATAAATATGTATGCATTCTTGTGAAGAACTGCAAGATGGTGTGCGAGACCAGGGACACCACTACAGCGGAGCTTCTCGAAGATGTCTTAGGACCTCATCCTCAGACATCTTCGAGGAGCTCGCCATAGAGGCACTCTCTAATATGTGAAATTAGTTAGCTTCACCAGCATACTGATTTAGCTAGAGAAGATATAAACCGAAAGATGGTGTGGGAGAGCAGGGACACCACTACGACAGAGCTTCTCGAAGATGTCTTAGGATCCCGTCCTCAGACATCTTCGAGGAGCTCGCCATAGAGGCACTCCCTAATATGTGAATTGTGATGTCTTCTTATCAAGCTTTTATGAATTAACCCTATCTTTGTTACAATTTTTTCAGTTTGTTGAACGCAGGTAGACGAAGAAGGATATTTTGCCCAGCTCGCTAGTTAGAATGATGAACTCACGCATGTGTGTGCTTCTAAAATCAAATTTTGAGACTATGTGCCAAAACAAGATATATATAGATAGAATTCACATATTGTGATATTTACCTTATAGTTCCTTACATTAATACAAGATAGATAGAATCTAAACATCGATCTCATGCTATCATTGCAAAAATTACTACCAAACTAAATCCACAAATCCATCAATAAGATACATCATGAAATGAGCTAATATAGCAATGAGAGTTCAAAGGATGAAGTTGCTCACCTTTTAGAACCCTTGGATAGATGGGGCACCACAAAATATAGACAAATCTTGAGGAAAAAAAGGGCATGAACTCGAGCTTGAAGCAAGAAAAAGAGAGAGAGAGAGGAGAGCCACCAGCTTGAATGGTGGCTCGGGCAGGGGAAGAAGATATAGCCAGACCTTTAACCCCGGTTCGTGTCTAAAACCGGGGCTAAAGGTCCACCTTTAGCCCCAGGTCGTATAACAAACCGGGACTAAAGGGTCTGGCACCCGACCTGGCCTACCTGAAATCCTTTAGCCCCGGTTTGTTACACGACTCAGGGCTAAAGGTCCCATTCGAACCAGGGCTAGTGTCTGCCACCCCTGGGGCCAGTTCTAGCCGTTGGACCGGGGCATTAGTCCCGGTTTGTAGCAAAACCGGGGCTAATACCCCTGGACCAAAGGTCTGTTTTCTACTAGTGCTAGGTGTACTGTTGGTGCCGCATGCATTTTCTTTTCGTTCCGAATTTTCATCTTGCGACAATTTCATTGGCAGTAGATACATTTCCGATGCCTTCCACTTCCAGAATGACATATATTATGTGTGAGTGCGACAACCAAATCGCCATGCATTCTAAGTTATTTTGCCCAGGAGATTGGAACATTTTTTTTTGTGAAAAGGATGATATATTAATTCTCTGAACTTACAGAAAGGTCTAGAAACAAAGAAAAAATTACAAGGAAGCCCTCTGGATCCCGACGACGATGACGAGCCGGAGCTGACGATGGCGCGCCGCTGCTGAAGCTCCCCAAACATTGGATCGCCGGAGCCCACCACACCGCATACGGGAAGTCACCGAGCACCGCCTCCGAAGAGACTACTGCCGGGAACGTCGGCGCCGCCGCGAAGAACCTCTGTATCATCCTCTTATTGAACTGCATCTAGATCCACCGCATACCTGGATCTGGCCGTGGTGCAGGGAAGGTCGCGCGCAGGTCGGTGAAGCCCCAGGAAACGCCACCGCCGGAGGGGATCTGCGCGGACATCAGACGAACCAACATCACCTCCGCCTCCGAAGCGCCGCTGGTCGGACACCTGCCAAACCCTACCATAAAAACACGCCGTGAGACGGGCTTCCCCCACCCTCCCGCCGCCGGAGCAGCCGACGGAGGGGAGGGAACCCACGCCTCACCGGCGGAAGAGGTGGATTGACGGTGGACTCTCAAAATCGCCTCTCAGATTTGTATAGGGGAGAGGAAAAGGAGGGCGACGCTCGAGGTGGTTTTTTAAAAATGGAAGTAGTACTGGAACATATTTTGACTGGGTAGTTGAGAGTGTGATACGAGACAACACATACATATATATGCTCCTTTTTATATAATCTTACAGTTAACCCATGTGATCTGCACGGTTGCCAAAACTACTAGTACACTACTATATGTAGAAAAATAATATATTGTGTAAACATCTATTATATACTAAAAGCAATATAAGGTTGTTTTTCGAGGCACCACGTTAATCCACATCAACTAAAATATATAGACTGTTAGATCTACTATTGGTGGCTACGATTTAAAGATAATAAAAAGTTACGTAAAACTATTGGTACAAACAACGGTCAATAGTGTCACGTATGAGGGGTCAATAGGCACACGTGCAACTCGGTAACGATATGGACCGAAACATGCATGCTCCAAAACGGCACAGGCAAAAAATGCGGGAGACCTGGCTGGACACGGATCAAAGTTTATATGTGAAGATGGAGTCCAGTTTAAAAAGGGAAACAATAGCAGGACGAAGCCAGATATACTGTGCGTAACCAGGACCGTGGTAAAGACATGTCATAAAAAATATAGAGGAATCAGTCGGATCGATGACCAGGAACTCTGAGGTAGTGACTGCATACTTTGATGTGGAAAAATTCACGTTGGACTGGTCCAGAAAGAAAACAAAAAATATTTAAATATATAATTAATGGTTGTGATATAATCGAAATTAATAATTATGTTAACACGCTTTGACGTGCAAGATTTATGTGGAACGTGGACTGTTACTAAAAGAAGTAAGAAAGCTTGACATTTATTTAGACTATTTAGACCGTTTAGATGTGTAATTTTACCATATAGTTGTCTTGCTCATCTGAACGTGCAATAAATTATGTTTAACGTCTAATATTATAAATCCAAGTAATGATACTTGTGGGGTTGTGGTCCAAGGATTGTATTCAAAATCCAAAAAAGGACACTTACAAAAATGTGAATTAGGAAGGATTGGTCGACGAAATATGAATCGGAGACTTAATCTTGATATACCTCAGAACAATACATTTTTGTTACCACGAGATGTATAAAGTACAAACATGTTTTGGTGTTATGTTTATGTATTTGTCTCCGCCATGGCGTGACGACTTGCAAGATGGGGTACATACCTACTCGATTATGTAAATGTTCTTATTTACGTAAGAAATGAGTTCACATATTACAAATTTCTTTGTTTTAAATAGTAAGGCGTGTAAATGTTTTCAAAACCAAATAAGGTAAAATTTGACCAAGTTTGTAAAAGCATCGGGATATTGGCCAGGAATGTTATTAACTATCAAAATTTGACTAATTTTACAGTAATGTGTATACATATTAAAAATTCCTCTATTTTAACTATAAATGGCTTGACCGGAAATGCTGAATTGCTCATGGGATGATCAACCACAAGATTGTGAGCTTACAAACTCATGGTGATGATGTCTATAGTTTCTAACCAGACAACACGCTACTGCGACCATATGCTTTCACTTTCTATGTTTTCCAACCATGCGAAATAAAAAGAATTCTGATGAAATATGACTACCAACTAACATGGTTTTCTGTTAGCAGCCTATGAAGAATCTCCTCCTCATCATCGGTAACCCCAATGCAACATTTTCCTCAAAAGAATTTGAAAACATTATAGCTTGTCTTAGTTTTTATATGCTAATTGTTTAGTTTAATGTAGTGCTAATTTAAGAAAAGTTCTCCGAGTGTATAAGGGTCCCGAGTAAGTATTATTTTTTACGATGTGATAAAACACGTAACTTTTTTCTACTTGCCACAGTTTCTAAACTTCTAAAATTTGATCATATGGATTAATGTAAATGACTCATTAGCCAAAACTATAGCATCTGTAACGATGTAATAATGTTGCATGACACTACACATGCATGTAAGCGAGAGCGGAGAAAAAAATGGATTCATGTGGATCATAGCATGCAGAGAGTTAATGAAAAATTATTTGATCCATCTTAAAAATATACAAGGTTCTGGAAAACTTGCAATCCGAGTTCTCTAACCTTGATAATCAAAATGCAAACGTTGCCACTATTTCATTTTATCAATTGTTTTTAATAAACAGTGACCAAAGAATTATTCACAACCAAAGTAATGGCCAAAATTGATACTAGATATTTTCACGTCTAGATGACTAACTTTCGAAAGAGAAGTACAGTGTCATGTATTTAAGAACCACTAAGTGAGAACAGAGGGATCTGGAAAAAAGAAAATACTCTAAGCTTACTTTATTCTAGCGGCTAACAAGGATAAGTTACTTCGATATGAAAAATTATTTTTGCTATTCTATATATCCTCTAAACACCATCTTACTATTTATCATCTGGACCTATAATTATTGCTTGGACGAAAAATTTGCATAAATTTATACAATACTGATGACTCACAACATAACGTTAAGATCGCAAAAAAGTATCATCCATCTTACGGTCTAAATTTAAATATAGGAACTAATTTAACATCGTTTAAAATGACATATATGGTTAGTAATACTGTTCACAACTAAATTTTCCAGTTTTTTATTTATTCCATTATGGAGTATTTATGAGCACAACATATCTACGCTCATAGAATCCTACAACATTAAACTAAGAAAAGTTTTCTCAAGTTAGTTCAAAACTTTAAAGAGCTGCCCTCGCATTTGCGAGGGCCACCATGCTAGTTTATTGAATGAAGAAGCCATAAGAATTGGATGTAATACCTATCGGCCCGGGATGTATATTCGAAAATAGCCATTTAGTCAGAAAAGCAAGCTAACGTATTTTAGATTAGATTTAGAACTTAATCCATCATCTGCCCAGATATTCGATCTAGGCTTTCTAGCTAGAACCGGAAACCACGATAACGTATACAAACAACCCCAATGGTTTATATATTATTAATTAGAGGCGCGTCCGTTAGCAAAGATGGCAATGATCGGAGTTAGCATTAGGCTTCGGAGAAATATCTGCATTTGACTTTAGATTGAAAACTGG
Organism: Avena eriantha; assembly: GCA_910589775.1. Classification (NCBI taxonomy): domain Eukaryota; kingdom Viridiplantae; phylum Streptophyta; class Magnoliopsida; order Poales; family Poaceae; genus Avena; species Avena eriantha. The sequence continues at coordinate 338,184,271 of OU342746.1, forward strand.
TTGCTTATAAGACATGAAGGAACATATCCCTCGAGTCCTCGACATTAATTACACGGCATGGCCTTGTCCAGATCCTCTGATCGACCATGGCGTAGGATTGCAGCTAGTAAATGACAAAGCACGCGCTCCTCTGAGACCGGAGCAGAGCACTGGTCGTCGACGTACTCCGCACGACGGCGCCACGGGGAAGAGATGAAATACGTACGCCGCCACGCGCCGTCCGACGTCCGTGCCGACAACCTTAGTGCATCACAGATAAAGTTCGCGTACTGGCGACGCGCGCTGGGAAACGGAAGCTGGAAACCGTTACGGCCGGGATAGTGGCGAGGCCAGCCATAGCCGGTTGGAGGAAAAGAAAAGGAAACAACACGTACTAATGGAAAAGTCACTCGCTAGCTGTAGGTGTGGTGTGCCGATCGATGATGCTGCCGCATGTGCAGTGTCGCGCTGCCGGCTGCCCACCCGCTTCTCAGTTCGATTCCTGGCCATGTACTGCGTGTTCCCGTCCGTCCGTCCGTCCGGAGTCCACTCCTGTCATCGCTATTGCTTGTCGACGTCGCGCCCCCCTGACTGAACGCGACACACAGCCACACAGGTGCGTATGGGTTTAGTGCGCGCAGCCACGGAGTACTTGGCGGATAGGGCCCTATATGGTCGATTATGATTGATTTCACAACCAGGCGATGGACTTTGTGTGGCCGTGGGAACGAAGACCTAGCTGTCTGAGCCGAGTAATACTACACCTACGGAAATCACGTACGGAAATCACGTACGGACTCGGAAAGTGTACCGGGGTAGGGAGGAGGTTACCGATTTTTAAGGAGAGAATTCAGACTGAACCAACCCATCCACTCCACGCCAGTCCGTAGAAAACTCCGTAACCAAAAGCATCCGTAAGTCTAGGATTACCGGTCTGAGCCGTATGCGTCTCGCGACAGTGACTCAATCAGAATCAGTATTGGAAGCAATTATTTTTTCAATCAAGTTAATTATTATTGCGGAGACCTGGCTGGTGCTGTGCATGATTATTACTCGTGTACTACTACTCATTGTGTGGCTATACACGTTTGTGGAATATGGCATGTGCCCATCAGAAAAAAGAAAAAAAAAAGAGACCGATGGACACCAGCACTCGGGACATATTCTTATAGAAGGAGCTGCGAGCAGCAAACCTGCGGCTGAAGAGAATTCGAACACTGCTGGTCGCTGGGCTAGTGTGCTCAAACTCGTGCTCAACCAACCACCTGTCCCTCCGGTTAGTCCCTAACCCGTCAGAAAGAACGACTCGTGCGACACTGAGTATTCCATCGACCATCGTTATGGCATACACCCATTCCATGCCCGCACTCTTGAGAACAAAGCTAGAGAAAAGAGAAACTGGAAACATCCCAGCAGTAAAAAATTGTACATTGTAATTTTATTGCCTATGTAGAAAAAACTACTCTAATACAGCGCGCCGTGGAATCGTCCCAGCTAGCTGGAATTAAGCCGTTACTTATCAACCAAAAGACCCCTAAATCATAAAAACTGTGTGACTTCAATGGTGTCAAGTGCTAAATGTATATATGTGCTACTTGCTTAAAAGTACTCGATCATGACCAAATGGTACTCGATCATGACAGCTATATCACTCAACCGGCCATGGTGTCACGCACGTACAAATGTTAATTTGTGTATTGCTACCTAGCAAGAAAAGCGTTTCTCGCAGCAGGAGGCAACGTTTATTTTTCTACCCTCGTCCATCATTTTCGTGATGTACCCTGTGTGTTTTGTTTGGTTGCTTTAGTAGTGCAACATACTATAGCATGCATATATAGCAAAATGTTCGGCACAAAGATAGGTTGAAATTCTAGAATTGCTTGGCTAGTCTTATGGCGCAACCATTTTATAGATTATCGCAAGCATATTCAGACATACCCATAAACCATTGGCCTATGTACATCGGCTGAACTACGGAAACCCTAGGGCATGCCGCGCGGGTGGAGGGATTCAGGGTTGGGCCCCAACCCCCCCCCCCCCTATGTCGAATTAGTGGGGGAGTTGGACCCCAACTCCTCTATGTATGGTGGTTGGGGGGGGGGGGGGGGTCCTACATCGACTCGACCCCCATCCACCTAGTCGGTTTGGGGGATGGTCGACCGACCACCAATATAAAAGGCGGGGGAGGCAAGATCCAACCCTAGCCTGATCCCCCTCCCCCACGCTTAGCCGCCGCCCTAGCTCTGCCTCACCAGAGATATTCTGTACTCCATCTTCTTCTGTGAACTATGAGCCGAAGCCATCAGAAGATCATCGTGGAGAATTTCATCACCGCAGAAGAGCTGTCAGATTTCTACCACCGGATAGATCTAATCTAGCCCTGATCATGGAAGCATTCTCGGATCTTAATTGATACATTCATGTTCAACCATGTGCTTGATCACACATGGCCACAAGGTTTATAATCTCATACATGTGGGTACCGTGGAGGCGTTGCATTTGCGATACTAGCTGTTGGAGCCATTCGTGGCATAATACATCTCCTTACGACTTGACAATTCTTGTTGTTGGGATCGACTCGGTTCTTCATCAACATCCTCATCGGCAATCTTCTGCTAGCTCGATGTACGAGGGTATGATCTATTCCCTCTCTCGCATATGGTCTCGTTTATGTTCGCTGGATTTATTTTTGTGTAGCATGTATCCATACAATTACACCAATGGTGTTCATTTCATCTACTTAATCATATCTAAGGGAAGTTTTGGTTCCGCATGCATTCACATTTCGATCAGCAACCTCATAATGCTCTATATAATCTTGTACCACGCTGCCTTCCACTCCTAAAATGAAAAATACTACCTGAGTGTGTGACAATCAAACCCCCTTTGTTTTATTACATATGTTTAGCCTAGGGAAACTAGGAGATTGGTTTTCCTAGCATACCGCAACGTTGTTCTACCGAGACCGAGTAACTACGCGAATGATACAGACCACACATATGTAGTGCTTTTTATATACTTTTAGAGTTGCACATACCAGCAATCAAACTCATGTGTTACTGAACGGCCTAAAAAAAACTTCACGAATAGCAACAATATATTTGCATACATAGTTATTTAATGGAAAAGATGCCAGAATCAAGCACAGTCAGAGTAAATAATAGCGCTAGATTGTTTCGGATCAAACTTCTATCCACGTCGTACCGATTCTTTTGGCAACGGGATGGATGCCGAGAAGGACACGCAGCGACGTCGCAACAGAGCCCTGCTATCCCGTGGGGTGGGCCCACAACGGGCCAGGGCGAAAGATTCCATATCGCGTACGGGTGTACCACACGCCATCGTACCTTGCTTCGCAGAATGGTGGGCCACACGCGTGAACTGGGCCCGCCGTCAGTGTGTGAGCAGTACCACGCTCTATGAGATGCGTTCCAGGGACGACAACGCTTTGCACCCGCTGGTTGGCAGGACCCGCAGGGAAACGGCATGGCGATGTGGATTCGTGCCGGCGGCGGTTTCTCTTGGTCATGGGGTCGGCCCTGAGATGATATGGTACCATAGAACCTAAATGTTTCTCTCGGACTCGGGTTTTCGCGACGATATCGTGCTGTGTGACCCATTCGTAAGCCTACCTGGCAGTGTTTCTTTATCGCTCTTCACTCTTTCTTATGATTTTCTTACTTGCGTTCACTATGCACTTTTCCCGAACAGGTATACGAACAGGTATACGTGGAACGCTTTGGTGCATGCTCAGAGGAGGAGAATAAAACTTCTGCTGGCTACCGTATATGTCTGATGTTCAATGTGGATGAAGACATTGCGGTCCTTGATAGCTTCACTGCGCACCGTGCCGCTGCTTCATGACAAAACACGCATAAGCCTCAACACATGAAGCCACTCGCGTCTGATGAGTCTTCTTCCGTCACATGCCTCGCGTCTTGCTCTGCTATTATGGCAGAATCGTGCTCGCTATCACGGCATGTGTAAGACGAGTAACACGGTCTTGAATACCTAGGCTGTTGGGTTTCCCTCTTGAAGACTCTAGGATTAGGTTGCTCACGTGTAGTAGTTTTCTTATATTCAGGATCATGTTGTAAACATGGAGACACGGAAACATGTCGAGTTCGTTGTGTATTTCATGCGTCTCTATTGAGTGTTTCAATCTTCTTTGCTAAGATTGACCGTTTCTCTTTCGAGTCGCTATATTCACTTGGGTGATTGACGTGATGTTTTAGGGCTAATAGTCTCTCATTTTTTGTGCGAATTTGTGCCACGCTGCCCTATCGGTAGCGGTGTCCACATGGCGTGTTATATCCTGCATGCTTGCTGCGTCATTATTGCTCTGTCACGTCCGTCTGTTCTGACGCTCAGCATCGAGTCATTTCAATGTTTTCTCCGAGGCGGCACTCACCCTAATAAGTATCTCTACCGGCGCCTGTCACCGTTATCTCTTCCCCACCTTGCTCCAGCATAGCGTTTTTTGGAGTGCTCTGAGTTTCCACCTGCCGTGTCGGTGCTCTCACCGAGAATCAATGGCAGAACCTTCGCGTGTGCGCTCACCAGCAAGTGCAACTTCGGCTTTAAAGTAACGGTGGAGCGACGCTTTGTCATGGACATGGCGATGACAAGGAATGCCTGCACCACAAGGGTGTTGGCCAAAACTGCTGAACATGTCAAGTCATGCGTTATCTACTTGCAGGGCTTTTTGTTAGAAGTGGAGGAAGGGATAGCCGCTCTTGTACTACAACTCTCTCGATGCAGGCACAATTTTCACGAATCCTATATTTTTGCATGGTTTTCTTCCGGCTCTGCTACATGCCCCCTTTGTAAAGCGGATGTAAGCCACTGTTGTTTAAGACGATTGTATTCGAACTTTCTGCTTATCTAGCTTTTTTATAAATCAAAGGGTTCGCAAGACTGTTGTTCTTGCGACGACGTGTCTAAAACTTTATTTTAGCCGCTATGCGGGCACGCGCTTGATCGTGAATTGTCAAACGTTAAGCTTATCGACTAAGACCCGAATCATGCAAGTGTGCGTTTAATGTCAGGCATTTAGTCTACTAGCCGCGCCCCGGGGCGCACAGAGGATTCTAGTAATGATCAAGGATGTCCTTTTGAAAATAGATGTGCATTGAGAACTCAAGATAGTATATTCTATATTTACAACTTAGTCGATCATGTGTCCAAGCATTACCTCTATCCACAATATAAATCCACCCCCCCCCCCAACACACACACACAAACAACATTATTCGGAAGATTGAGGTTGTTGCTTACTAACTGGCACTACCTCATGATTCAGCTATACACCATGTCTTCCATGTGTCTCAACTATGTAAGGTTCTGAATAATCAAACATATGCAACGCTTCCATTAATTAGAATCTGGCACTACTTTATTATCTCATTGTTCCCGTCAAAGTGCTACAAGGAATTTCTTCTACATCAGTCTCATCCACTAGGTTAAGAAAAGGCCAAAGATATAGTACAACAATTTCTTCTACATCAGTCTTATCCACTACTAGGAAACGGCCTATAGATAGACAAGATATTCAAATATGCGCCACAGATATATATCCGTTGCGCACTAGAAAATATGCGCCACAGAAGTTTGGCACTTCAGTGGCGCACGAAACCATGCGCCACTGAAGTGTCAAACTTGATGGGACCAAGCAGCAAAAAAAGGGGGAGAAACTTCTGTGGCGCATATGTCCATATGTGCCACAGAAAGTGATGTTTCTGTGGCGCATATAGGTGTATGCGCCACAGAACAAGCATATAGGGGGAAAACAGATCCCACCCCCACCCCCGTGGATCGCCTTTTCAGTTTTGTAAAAAATGATAGAAACTTCAAAAAAATAATCCCTTTAAGTTGTAGTTAGATTTTAGGGTATAAATCTAGACAAAATTGAAAAACATGAATTTCGATGTATTTTACAAAAATAGGTCATGGCACGGTAAAACGGCTCTAACTTTTGCATACGATGTCGGAAAAAAAATCTTTAACCTATCAAAATGATCGTCTCGAAATTCTCTACTCGAATTCAACGACCAATGGTCGTTCTGAATTTTACAGAATCCCCAAATTCAAAAAAAGTAAAAAGTTATTTAGAATAGAAGATTTTTTACTGCAAATAAAATATAAAAAGGGAGAAACTTCTGTGGCGCATTTCCCCAATATGCGCCACAGAAGTCTTGTGCGGGATTCGAAATTTGAATCCCGCCAGCGCCCCTTCTCCTTATATTCCTCCACTTCTTCTCCTTCTTCTCCCCTTCTCCTCCACTTCTACTCCCCTCCATGCTTCTCCCCTTCTCCTCCACTTCTCCCTCCACTATTCCTCCCCTCCACACTTCTCCCTCCACTCTCCGGCGACATCCACCTGCTCCACCTAGATGACCTCCTCCTCCGGCGACCTCCAACACCACCGGCGACCTCCTCCACCACCACCATCTCCGGCGGTCTCCTCCAACCATCTCCGACGGCCTCCTCCAACCATCTCCGGTGAGCCCTTCCTCCACCTCCGGTGGCCTCCTCCTACTACTACTTTGACCACCTCCGACGGCCTCCTTCTCCTTCGACCATCACATATGATCCACCTCCGGCGACCCCCCCACCTCCGGCTAGATTTGGCCCTGGGTTTTTTTTTTGAAATTTGAAAAAAAAAACTTCTATGGCGCATATTGGCCATATGCGCCACATAAGTTTTAGATCCGGCCCGCTTTTTTTTTGAATTTTGGAAAACAACTTCTGTGGCGCATATTGACCATATGCGCCACTGAAGTTTGAGACTTCCGTGGCACATTTTGAAATGCGCCATTGAAGTTAGTTATCAGTGGCGACTAGGAAATGCGCCACAGAAGTTGAAAAAAGGTGTGGCACAGAAGAGTTGTTTCCTAGTAGTGATCCTACCTCCTGGGCGACCATCTATAGGAAGATTTTGAATATCCAAACACTCATTTCACATGATCAGTTGCTTGGGGACAAGCCATGTGCGGTGACCCAACATACCATTGCTTGATGTAGTACGCTATAGTCATTGACATAACACCAATAAAACACTGTTCCACTAGTATTACATCCATCGGAGTGGTATAACAGAAACATCGTGGGTCCAAGACATGACTGTAGATTACATCTCAAATCTTTACAAAAGATCTAGAAAATATCTTCGAAACAGTGAGGAAACTTTATACAGAAGAAAACCAAAAATAGCAACTCGAAGTCTATTCTAGAAATAGTATTAGTACTAATATATCTATGGCTTACGATTTCTACTATAACAATGCTCTAAGAAGTAGATTCTAGTATCTAGGGATTTACATACTACTATTCATCTTCTCTTCTATTGATCCTGATGTAGTCGTCCATTTCGTTGATCCCCACTGGATATCTTCAACTCTTCGAAGTAGTCCACCTCCGGAAGACGTCATTGATTGCTCCATTATCTAGCAAGGGTTAAAAAGGTACGGTTGAGTACGAGCGTACTCATCAAGTTCACTAAAAATGAGTGTTTGATGCACTATCTATAACCACGGACCAAAGATCGTAGGTTATACAGGTTTTCGTAAATATTTCTTCAAAGGTTGCTTTTATTCTGAAAAGCTATGCCTGCCAGCCTTCACAGGTTTACCAGAACTTCATGTACTTCCTTTTCTGCCGCGTTCATAGATCCTTCCAGGAACAGGGCGAGTAACATGTTACAATTCTTACACTCTGCAGATGTGCGTTACTTTACCCATAAGAGATCAAATCATTGTTACACAACCGGGCGAATCTTTCTCGTCCACACTTTCTTAGGTGTGGGGCCTAGTAGATGATCCAAGCCATTTGCATCCCTTCTGTGCGACCCGGCATGCCCCCTTGGTATACGACATGCCCATCTTTTGTATTATAGCAATGAAATGTACAAACCATTATAGATGCCAGAATTACCGTGGGATGCTGTGGGATCCCACACTTCTGCTGTATTTCCTCTCTCGATAGTACACTCCTGGTCCAAGGATATCATCCACGACTTGCGCATCCGTTGACATGCGAAAGGAAGAAGATCTAGATGACTTTTCTGTCCCATTCCAAATTTTATAGTTAACACGTATTATACGACACTAGGATTACTGGCGACATTGGTTAAGTCCTAGAGGATACATTCATGTCAATGGTGATTCGATTACCTGTCATAATAGATTAAGTGATCACCCTGGATAAGTAACCAATAGTTCACATTAATCATTAAAATAGTGTTTTTGTCAATAATAGATTGCAAATACTTGATAGAAAATAACCAAAGGACATGGGCAAGTGTGAATTTGCCTTTGTGATTACGAAATTATGCAATCAAGTTCTACGAGTCAATATAAAATCCAACATGTGAAAGTAGCATCATTGGTCCTGTAAGGACTAATGTTTAACGAAGAAATATGCTATTATCCATAAATAGTGCCATGCATTTTTTTTAAACCCCGAAGTAACTCCCCAACATTGTAAGTGAGCGAAAGACAAATATTATATAAGTGTGCGGCAATCAAACCCCCTTTGATTTCTTACATATGTTTAGCCTAGGTAAACTAGGAGGTTAGTTTTCCTAGCATACCGCAACATTCTTCTACTGAGACCGGGTAGCTGAGTGAATGATACACATCACACATACATAGTACTTTTTACATACTTTTAGAGTTGCACATACCAGCTATCAAGTACACGTGTTACCGCACAGCCTCAAAAGTAATTCGCGAATAAATACAATATATTTTCATACACATTTATTAAATGGAAAAGTTAACATAATCGGGCATGATAATGATCGGTCAAGGATATCCTTTTGAAAATAGACGTGCATGAGAAAAGCAAGATAGCATATTCTGGATCTTCAACTTAGTATACCATATGTGCAAGTATTAGTTCGAGACACATTGCAAATCGCCTACCACAAGTTAATTATATCAATGGTATAAATAATATGGCCTTATACAACTTATTCGGAATGTTGGGGTTGTTGCTTACAAATTCTCACTACCTCATGATTCTGCTATACACCATGTGTTTCATGTGTCTCAACTATGTAAGGTTCTCAATAATCAAACCTAGGTAACGCATCCACTACCATCTAGCACTTCTTTATTATCTCGTTGTTCCAATCAAAGTGATACATCAACACTAACTTAGAAACAGACCAACGAGAGAGTCCAAAAATTTCTTCTATATTGGTCTTACCCTACCCTGGGCCAGCTACGATAAGAAGATCATAAATATCCAAACACTAATTTCGCATGATCGGTTGACTGGGACAATCAAGCAATGTCTCAAGAAGGGAAGAATGTTAGCAACCCTAACATGCCAATGTTACGAGTGTGCAATGAGCAAAGAGGTATGAGTTGAGAAACAATTAACCCTAGAAAAATATGGGGAGGCTGAAGAGGAGCCCAAGATCAGTTCACGATACGTCGGTGACAAGTAGATGAAGTGAAGTTCAAGCTATTTGTCCAAGTCCAATCCTCCTAATCAAATCATCCTCAAGACAACGACGAAGGCAACAACAAACCTCTCCCAACTAGGGCTTATCCCGCTTTGTTGTTGCTTTTACCTTCTGGTATTGTGTTGCTTGTAGCAACGATTCAAATCCTTGTGTTGGTGTGAGAACTAGATCTTGATCATATCACCCCTGCTACACAAAAATGTATGTGATTGTTGGTGATGAATGCATTCGTGCATAAATCTTAGGATTTTCATGTTGCTTCATGTTTGTTTACAGTAGTTGCATTTCCTAAGCCTTTCCACTCATAGAATGACACATACTTGGAATTGGGCAACTTGGTCTCCCTTCCATTCTTGGAGATGCAGACCCTAGGAAACGTGGAGGTTATTTTGCCTAGCATACTAGAGTATTATTCCACTCATACCTTGTAGTTGAGAACATGATAGGAACCACATATATATAGTTCCTTTGTAGTTTTAGAGTTACATGTACGAGTCATCAACCCATGTGATGGGCAACTAAAAGTACATTATGAAATAAGAGCAATGTATTTGTATACGGATTTATCAAGTGGAAAAGTCATTAAAATGAAGATAAGAATTACGTGCCGAGGATATCCTTCTAAAATAGCCGTCCACCGAGAAAGGCAATATAAATATTGTAGATCTACAACATAATCGATCATATGTCGAAGTGTTAGTTCTAGCCGCAAAGAAAAAGTACCCCTACCACAAACAATATTGTTGGTTTATATATCAGAGAATAATAGGCGATCAGATGGAAATGGTTGGCGTGGACATAGGCTTCGAATGGATTGCGTATCCGGTTGCCATGTTCACCGAGACAAATAAAGCAAATGGCATTTTGCTTAAGCGATGAATGGACATATCCCTGTCCCCTTTCCAAATTGCGTAGCAAAAGGCTCAGAGCGGAGCACTCGTGGAGGTTACCCGCACGTCACTAGGAGGACACCACTAGTACCACGACGAGAGCATCTCTAACACCTCATGCAAAATGCGAGAACAGCCCAAATAACTGCCAAATGCAGCATCACAGCCTCGCAGGGCCAAAAAAAAAAACTGGCTCCAGCAGCTTCCGCATCGCTGTTTGGTGCCGCAAAAAATATACGACTGAGCAGCCGCGTGTGGTGCCACATTTCTTTTTGCCTCGCTTTTTACGTGATCCGTGGTGCAAAGTGAGGCATCTGGTAAAGTGGCGGCCGTTTTGCTGCGGCAAAATCGCGAAACAGCTGCCGCATCTCTCAAAACTAGCGCCGCATTTTGCAGTAGCTGTTAGAGATGCCGTCAGTACATGGCATGCGGTGCGTACGTGCTAGTGCCAACCTCAGGCTTCCAGCCGTTATGGGGTGCCAATACGTACCTACCGGATATCTGTGAAACTGACACGCGCGTTAAGCCGCTGCCTATTTTATGTTTATTAGTAAGCGCCGGCCAGCTACTCAACGGTACAGCGGACTTACGTAGCAGAACACTTACACAAGCTCGTGCAGTAGGATCTACGATCACAAGAGAAACACATCTTGGCCTATAGTATCCAGACACGTTGTTTTTCCTAACAGATCCAAGACGATGCCGATTGCCGAGTGACCCGGCCGGCCTATGTCCAGCTTGGGAACCCAGCAGCCCCCGGCACTGGTAGAAAAACTCAGAGTCGGTAACGAAGTTGTCGTGACTGTAGCTAGTGCCAGTTGACACGTCGTGATCGATGTGCTTTGAGCTGGAGCTGGCCACCACCACGTACTGGCCAGTCAGTAGTCAAGGTAGCAGTAAGTATCACGCAACACAGCAGACACGCCAATACATCCACTCACGACTGAACTTCAGCAAAACCTGCGTGGGTGAGTGCGTGCGTGGCTAGGATACAATCGTGTTTGTGAGGCCACCAAGGCTAGCGCGGCGTGGCGCTAAATTGGGAACCAGACCACCACAACATCTCGAGACGTGAACATATGAAAAACGGACGTGTGTGTTGATCTTGCTCACATCACATGAACTGGCTGTGGCGGACGCGGTCAAAATGGGCAGTGTACATACATAGAAGTTAGGTTTTCGTGGTGCTATCAACCACCCGATACATCTTTGCCAACAAAAGGCTGAAGCGAACAACAAAATAGAGGCCCAAAAGAAACAAAACCAAAGGAAACAAGAAATAAGAAAAGAGAAAAGAAAAGAACACTGACATCAGCTGTTCGACGAAAACGGAGATAACTCGCAACCGCTGCGCACTCCATAGATATACTACCACATGCCTAGCACTCCAAAGCGTAGCGTACCAAACAACACGTCCAAGAAGGGAAGCGACGACGAAGACGACGAGAGGTGGGGAAAGAGATACATTCGACGCCATTCAGACACCCGCAGACGTCATCGCGTCGATGTCAAGACGTGTAGGATTTCTCCTGAACCCTCAAAAAACCACACCCCGGACGCTTCGTAATGCTACAGCAAGCTCGTTGCCCACTAGCGCATGCCACCACGGTCTTGCAGTCACCACAATCGTCTCACCTTGATCCAGACCAGTAAGACCGAAAAGGAGAATCTTCGGCGAGTATTAGCGGTACAACAACAACACGCGGGTGGGGACTACCTCCACCACCTTTCAGCGGTAGGGATGCAGCAGCATGGACAAACTAGGCCCTCCCTAGCCCGGCCAAGCCCAAATGGGCCCGTGAAGCCCCGACACCGCACTGTTGCAAGGGTGCCACGGTCATCGCCAATCCCAGCCCTAGTCCCTACTCTCCATCCACCGAATGGTCCGCCACCGAAGATCCCACCGCCAAACAGCAGCTCTGTCGCCATCGTGCTCACCAGGGCCTACCGGACCACCGCTGGTCCGGGAGGAATAGCAACATCAACACCTAGCATCCACGGACCACAAAGCCCAAGACTTGTCCCACTAAGGTGCCACCAGATCTGGCCTGACTGACCCAGATGTCTCGCACAGGCACGGCTGCCGCACCGTACGGCCACCGAACTCCGGCAGCACCTCCATTGGCCCGCACTGGGCCGCTACAAGCCTGCCTGGCCCACTGCAGCCTAGATCGGGCCCTTCCTTGCGCCACTCGATGAGGATCTGAACCGGCCGTAGTGCGCAACGCCGTCGCCCACGTCGTCCCGGACTCCGGCCGTGGTATGCCCCATCGAAGAAGGGGTTGCAGCCCCGCCCCGCACAGACACCCATGCGAATGGGTAGAGAAACACCCGCCGCCGGCATCGCGCTGGCTTTCCCCGGCGGCGGCGGTCGCCGGCCACAACACAGGGGTGGGGGTGGGGGTGGGGGTGGGGGTGGGGGGAGGGGTCGATCGCTTCTCGGTCGCACGCACATAGAAGTTCTAGCGGCACCGAGTAGAGCCTACGGTTCTCATTGAGCACGCATGCGAAGAATAGGCTAGGAAAGTTTAAGTTTTCTCTATAAAAGCATGGCGACGTGTTCACAAGCAGAATGGTATGTGGGCGTGTTCCACACACCGTGAAACCGGAACAAAAACTGTTTGGTCTAACGCACTACACACCGTGAAAATAAAGTCTGTCGTCCGTTCTACGTGAAGCATCTCCTGTTGCGACGGCATCTCCACCGGGTCGACCCAACACGTCCCGCGTGTCCGAACCTGTCCGCGCGGAAGCACGCGACGTGCACGGCATCGCAGTGGCACGACCCATCCACACCGACGCATCCGGATCGACCCATCCATGCATCTAATTTGCATGACCACTGGGTCGGCCCGGACAGCGCGCACTACGCCGTGTGTTCGCCCGTCGGCCGCTCGGAGCCCATACGGAAGTGAAGCATTAGCAATTAAACTAGTTTTTCATTAGATTTGATCCTGTCCATTACAAAAAAGCACAATAGAAAATTAAAAAAGGGGACTACTACTGCTGCTGCTAGAGAAGACCGTCTCTATGGCCTACTCGCCGTCGTTGCCCCGGCCACCACCGTAGCCGCGGCCACCGTTCCCGATGCCGCTGGCCCCGTCAATTTCCGCCCTAGCCGCCTAGATGGCCCCTTGCCGGAGGTGATCGTAGTAACCCCAAGAGGAAGGTATGATGAGCACAACAGCAAGTTTTCCCTTAGTTATGAAACCAAGGTTTAATCGAACCAGTAGGAGCAAGGAAACACCCCAAAGGTGTTACTAGCTGAGCTTTGGCAGGGCGCACTACCGGTGCTAGTAGCAACGTGGAGACCTGCACAACACAACCACAGAACTTTGCCCCCAACTTGCGATGAGGTTGTCAATCTCACCATGTTTTGTGGAAAACAAAGGATTAAACGTATTAAATGGAAAAAAGTAAAAGTTTGCAGAAAGTAAACACAAAGAAGTAAAAAATTGTAGATTGTAAATAAAAAGAACCGGGATCCATAGTTCACTAGAGGTGGCTCTCCTTAGATAGATAACTTGCTGGGTGAACAAATTACAGTGGGGCAATTGACAAACACCGAAAAAGCAATACATGCATATACTAATCATCTTGACTCCTTTGAGACTTGATTGGGCATTACAACATAATACATAGACCGCCATCCAACTGCATGTATGACTAATAATCCACCTTCAGGTTATCATCCGAACCCCCTCCAGTATTAAGTTGCAAGCAACAAATTATTGCTTTACGAACTACGTGTAAAGTAAACAATATGATTGTTCTATGAACAAATGATTGTTGTTTTCTCCCTGGTAGCAACATCACATCTAGTATCTTACAGATTTATGTCACTTCCCCAGATTACCAGAGGCATGAACCCACTATCGAGCATAAATACTAACTCTTGGAGTTGCTAGCATCTACTTGGCCAAGATAGCTACTAACAACGGAAAGCATGTAAGATCACAAAGAACCAAGACATGATAGAATATAATCAATCTGAAATAGCATCTCAATATCTATCGGATCTCCACAAACACAACATGGATGAATTACAAATAGATGATCTTGAGCATGAACGGAGCTCACAAGATCTAAACATGAAAGCATAAAGGAGGAGAAACCAGCCATCTAGCTACTACATGGATCCGTAGTCCAAGGATGAACTACTCACGAATCACACCGGAGGCTTGCATGGTGATGAAGAAGGCCTCGAGGGTGAATTCTCCTCTCCGGCAGGGTGCCGGGAAGAGCTTCAGATCCCTCCCGATCTAGGGATGGAGATGACGGCGGCTACAGACTCTTTCGTGGATTTTTGATTGGGTACTTAGGGTTTTCGTCCCGAGGGCAATATATAGGCGGAAGGAGAGGCCGGGGGGGTGCCTGGGCTGGCCACACCACCCCCTGGTGCGGGCCAGGCTTGGCCGCGCGGCCAGGTGGTGTGGCCGCCCTCGGGCCCCTCTCCTTCTTGTATTCTGGCACTTGATCTCTTCCGGAAAAATAGGCACTTTGGCTTTTGTTCCGTCCAATTCCGAGAATATTCATTTTCTTACTTTCCTGGAACCAAAAACAGCAGAAAACAGGTGGCTGGCACTGTGACTCTTGTTAATAAGTTAGTCCAAGAAATCATATGAAAAGTACTCCAAAGTTGGAACAAAACACAAGAAAATGGATAAAACCAAGCATGGAACATCAAAAATTATAGATACATTTGCAATGTATCAGCCTCCTTCGTTCGTTCCGTCACTGCCCGGTTGGCCGGGGCATTCTCCATATCGGCCGCCAAGTGGTCCCTCGCCTCCTGCTCCTCCAGCTCCGTTGTCATCGCCGTCCTCGCTGCCAAGGGGGCCACCATTTCCGGAGCTCCGCCGGGGCCGAAGCCTAGGGCATGCGTGATCTGCAGGGGGACAGCGATCGCCCCCTCCTCCTCTCCCTACTCCGCAACCACCTGATCCCCCTCCTCGTCATCGTCCTCCACCTCCGTCTCGTCCCTGTCGACGAGAGCCCACACGGTCGCCACCTCGGCGGCCGTAGCCACGCGCAGCTCCTCCGACGCCGCGTCGATAGCGTGCTCCGCCCCTTCCACCGCATTGCGCTCGGCGGCGACATGGCGAAGCTCGCGGACGGTGATCTTGGCCGCCTCCTTGGCCACCTCCTCGAGCTTGGTCATGGCCGCCTCATGGCGGATCTCGCAGAGGGCACCTAATGCTGCCTCCTTGGCCATTGCCTCCTTGGCGGCGACGTGGTGAACCTCGTGCACCACCCATTGGGCCGCGACCTGTGCGACCACCTCCACCACCTACTCCAGCGCCGCCTCGGCCACACTGCCTTCCTCTTGAGGGACGCCACCTCCACATCGGCCATGCGCTGGGATAGGAGAGTGGCCTGTAGGTTGACAACATCGTTGTCGGCCTCCTGGTAGCGGGTGCGACACAACTCCCTGATCTTGGTCCAGTTGGCGAGCTTGCGGCGAGGCATGGTTGTGGTTCTTGCTGTCGTAGGCTAGTGTTTCGGTGGTGGTTCTTACTTGGGCTTGTTGTCTCAGCCGCGCCGCGTGGCTGTCTTTCATAGGCCGCGGCGAGGGCGGAAAACGGCCGGGGAGGTGCGCGCAGGAGGGAAGGCGCGCGTGGGAAACAGAAAGCAACAATGGCGGGAAACACCGGCCGCGCGGGAAGCCACCGACGCTGATAGCCGACATCGCATCGCCATTAAGGTCCCATCGCCGAGGTGTCAAGTGTTGACAGTGGTGGGGGTGGGGGGGAGACGAACAGATGGGTCAGGCTGCTGGGCGCGGTCGGCCGGACAGGTCGGACCGCAACCCCAAAGTGGCCGCGGGCCGACCTAAATGGACAGAAACGGACAGTTTTGCCCGCGCGTTTGGGTCAGTCTGGTGGAGATGCCCTGAAGACGACGGTGAAGTTCTTTTTGGAATCCAGTTGTACTGCCGCTGGAGTAGATTCTTATATTTTTTTTTTGCTTTTTTAGGGGAAGTGACAGAGCATCCCTTCAACCCAAGAGGGCCAAAACAGATCCAGCTACGGCACCGGCCTTTGGGAACGCCTTAATGGGTCCGAAGATGTGTGTAGTTCGGTTGGTAGGCCGAGACCGCAAGTGCCTATGGGCGTCGTGCTTAGTCGGCCTTACTTTTCGCTATCTGGGCACAAGTAAACAGCCCGATTAAATGGTTGGTTTGAAATTTTCGTAGGGGTGTGTTTGCATCTGCGCGCGGCTAAAAAACTAGCATTTCGAATGTTGAAAATGGCACCCAACCATTTCGTTTTCGGTCATAAATTTGTACGTAGGTGGGGGGCTTGTGATCACCTACAATAGTTTCGTTTTCGGTCATAAATTTGTACGTAGGTGGGGGGCTTGTGATCACGATCTGGGTAACAATCTCAGTCACACGTGATTTTATATAGGTTCATGCAGTGGTGAATCTAGGATTTTACCGATGGGTACGCCCCATAAAAAGTTTGATGTCAATTTGTTAAGATATATTTACTATTTACTAAATAAATAAATGTACAATTTGCATTGTAAAACAGTCTAGAACCGATAAATAATATCTAATTAAAATAGAGCACTTTTACAGTACCCCTAAGTGAATGTAGACCATCCATTTTCTGCGATCCAACGGATTAGGTTTGAAGGTACTTCAATCCAATTATTATGGAGTACCGTCACAAGAAATTACGGAGTACCTAGTTCTCGGGGGTAAAACTGTACTTTTAAGGTCAATTAGTTGCAGTTACCAATTCTAGATGGGACGCCATTGCCGGCGGCGATCACCGGCAAGCGGACGAGAACGCCTACATGCGGCAACTAGGCCGTTGTTGGATCAGGGAGATCACCGGAACAACACCCACAAAACAAGATTGCTTGATCTTATGGTCGTCAGCAGAACAAACACAATGGAAGGAGGGGAACTGCCAGGACCGAATCAGTTGATCCATGTCTTTTCCTCCCTCCATACCTATGCATGGAATTTCACGAACCTTTAAACACTCCAATTTCATGAACGAGGAACTGAATCAGTTGTTGGCTGGACTAATTGGAACTTTTTGTGCGGGGGCACCGAGAGCTAATGAAAAGAAATATCTCACTGCAAATCGGGAGCTAGGATGGATCACTTGTCAACACCTTCAGTACATACAATACAAGCTGACACAAATTTCGTTTGAGAATTCGCCGGTGAGCTAGATCACGGTGGCCGGAGAGCGGAGACGCGGTCATCCACTTATGCGGATACACGGCGAGATGCAAAATGGGGTGGGGCTGTCGAAGATGCGGCAATGGCTGATAGAGTTCGTGGAGCACATGCGCACAATCGGGAAGGTGGTGGTGGGGCCGTGGGAGGCTATGCACGATCGGCCGGAGTACTCTCTCCGTCTCCGGCGCCGGCGGTGAATTATCTACGGATCACAACTTTGCAAAATCGATACCCCTTCGTTACCTAAAGAAAAAAATGCCTAAACTACCCTCTTGAATTAAAGGTGGGATTTGATTGGTACTCCCTCTCTTGCTTATGAAGTACCGGGTACCGTAAAAATGCTCTTAAAATATTAACTAAAAAAGTTGCACAAATTACTGCACAAATAGTTCAAACCTAAAGAATAGTTTAAAATATGCATAAAAACTTACAAAACTATTTGCTTGACTGAAAAGTTCATAATCATAGATTATATAAGTATGACAATTGTCTATGCATACACGTGTAACAATATTCATGTGGGGTGGAATCAGAGTTCATAATCATAGATTATACAGTCTTTTTAAAAATAAATAACACGGAAAATCATAAATATGAGTTCGTAATTTACTTCTATTTAACTACATAATCTCAAGGTGGCAAATGAATGTATAACTTCAGAAAATTGGCTAGTTGGACAATTACCTTTGCACAAATTATCCTATAAGTGTATGTGGTTGTGGGCTCGCTAAGACCGGCGATGGACAGTTGTTCAACGTCACGGCGGCCAGGCGGCGTTGTGGCCATGGATGTGCTGGGCTACCGGTGTCCGGAAAACCGCTCGTCGTGCCGGAGTAGGGAGACCCCGCGGTGCCCTGGCGTCTTTACAGATAGACTGCAGTTTATATCAGTGCTCGACTGCATGGAGCTTCTCCTGACGATGGTCCTGACCTGCTCGGCATTGGCGAAGGCACGAGGTGCAGCGGCGGCACACGACGTACTTTCCCTAGATGCATAGTCCTGCAAGATCGGATCGTACATGCGACGCAGTTGCAATCGATCCCGTTTCCCTTTTTGTTTCATAGTATGCAGCACACATGGCACATCTCAAGCTGAGCCGTTTTGCTTGATAATTGTTTTTCTCTTCCTACTACTACATGCTTGAACGGATTGGCTCTAGGGTATGCACGGGCATACCCAGCATACCATGTGGGTCCGTCATTGGGTTCATGTCTGGGCATACCCAGCATACCCTGTGGCAGTGGCGAAGGACGAAAAAAATTAAGGTCGGACGAACTCTAAAGCATAAAAAAAAACCTTTTCAAAGCATGGGTGCTGTGTTTAGAGCCGTTGCCACTAGCAAGTGACACAAAATACCTTTCTCAAATCTGCAATTGAAAACATTATAGTTCAATTCACTAGAAATTCAAACTTCCTTCAATAGTTCAAATGACCATGAAATAAAAAGTATACCTGCCTACTCGGGAGCACTGGAAGACGGCGGCGCTCCTGCCTTCGTGTTCCTCCTCGTTCGGTTGGATCGCAGGGAGGCAGGTACAAATCTTGAAGGGCCACTTACGCACGAACACGCACGGTTCAGGGGCGTCGGGATGAATCTCCCCTAAGTGCGTGGCCCAGCAAAGGGCCCAGGACAACAGAAACCCCTTCAACGCGGCCCATTTTCCTTTTTCCCTTCAATTTTTCTTCAGAATTCACAGCAATTTGCATAGAACTGTATGTACATCGAAGGAAGCATGTATATATATGGTTTTTTGCAGAAATTCAAGGTAGGGCAGGTGCCATACCTTGCCCAAAGGGGTCCTTCGCCCCCTGTGGGTCCGTCATTGGGTTCATGTCCCAATAGTGAGATCGCAGGTAAAAACCCTACCTTTTGTGTTGCTTATATTGATTGGTATGTGAGGGTTTTTTTTCGTCGAAAAGGGGGTTTTCCCCGGCCTCTGCATCTTATGATGCACACAACCCTTTATTAAACCAGAGTATAATCACCAAACTTACAAACTCATAATTTCAGATGAAAATGGTGCGTAGACCAAACATCTGATGAAACAATGGGTCTCACAAGAGATTAGACAAAACAGTTAGACCTCAGTCAATCTACTAGAATGACACCACGAAGCCTGGCTGGAGAAATCCAAAGTAACCGCCACAAGACGGGTGCACCCAGAAACCATGTGTTGTCTCTGATGCTCTGGGAGAAGTAAAGCCCAGAGCTGAATCCAGTACGCCGCCATAAGGATAACCTGCAAAAAGGAAGGCCAACAAATGGCCGAAATGCCAAAAATACAGTTATTGCGACATTTCCAAATGGACCAACAAATGGCCGAAATGCCAATACGGATTCTACCTTTATTTACTTTATCTACTCCATTTAGCCAATTGCCAAACATATTAGTAATTTTGGTTGGTGGAGGTAGATTAAAAGTGCAGAAAACCAAACGCCAAATAATTTTCGCGAATGGAGATTGGTATGTGAGGTGCTGGTGTGTTTCAGTGCGATACCAGCTTCTGTTGGGTCTTCTCTACTACTAGAAAATCAGCCAGTCTTTGATTAAATTAGAAGGTGTCTTGCTCATATTGATTGGTATATGAGGTGCTAGTGTGTTTCCGCATTATGGAGGTTGGAGTACACAATATTAATCATATGCATGGAATAAATCAAGCACATACTAGTACACGAGCCTTCTTCACTAGTCTTTACATGATGGTTCACCCATAACTTGCTTATTTCATTGCAGACACAGATTGTGCCTTTTTTAGCCGGTCGCTATTTATTGAAACACACATTACGTCTTCATTCTTTAGGAATTGCTTGAACCAGCAGGCAGAGTGCTTGGGGTACCGCTTCATTCCATCATTGTAGTCCACGAAGTGTAACCCAAACCTCACTGTGTATCCGGCTGACCACTCGAAGTTGTCGAGCAGTGACCATGCAAAGTATCCCTTCACATTTGCGCCTTCCCTGTAAATAAGTACAAAAACATAATGTCATATTTGAATCTTATTGACAAAGGTAATGATGTAAGATTTGAGCTTGTTGGCAGAGTTATAGTGTAGCAAGTGCTCTAATCGACCTTATGGCACTCAACACAGCAAGAAGGTGTGTGTGGTAGTACTCTATCCTGGCGTTGTCCTTCAATGCTTCCTGTAGTGGCAGGCTCTGGTTGGTGGCTTCGTCGATGCCTAAATTAGAGGGAAAAATAATTCTCAGATTTGCATAATGTGGTTTTATTTCTAGAACAGGAAAGTATACATGCCATTTTCTGTGATGTAGACGGTCGGATTGCCATATGTATCTTTCATATAAAGCAGTAGCCCCCTTAACCCTTGAGGGTAGACAAAGAGCCAGGGAGAAGCAGCCTACAAACATGAATTTATTTATGGAACTATATCACACCATGCATAAAATGTGTGGAGAAAAATGAAAGATTCGTTCACTGTGTGGGAACTTGCAAGTTACCTGTGGACCAATCGGGACATCATTTCGAAAACCTGGCATAGTACATAAACTGAAAACATTAGTATACATAATTCCTATGCTGCAAAATTACCATATATAAAAGATTGGTAGAAGAAGAACATGGAGGTAAACAGATTAAACCTTGACTTGGCATGACTAACCTGTAAGATTAGCTCGATTATCAGTATTGTAGCTCTTCCTCGCGCCATTTAATTTAGGACGATCGATAGCATAGTTTGAAGTGTAATAGTTGATTCCAATAAAGTCAAAGGAACCCTTGAGCATTTGAGATTGTTTTGTCGTGAACCGTGGCAGACGATTTTTGACCAATCCTATCATGCTCTGGGGGTAGTCACCTTTGGTGAGCGGGTCCATAAACCTATATAGGGGCATTCTTTGAAATAAATTTACACCTCCTTTTTAGACCTTAATTTGCAACTAAATTAAGTATGTGCGAAGTCTGATGAGAGCTAACCATCCAAGGTTGAAGTCTATGGCGCGTTTTGCTGCATCATTGTCGGATTTTGAATTAGAGAAGGGAACATACCATGTTGAGACCACAGTTATACCAATCTCCCCCTTCTGAATGGCCTGCAATTTGATATGCACTATATCGGTATTTGAATTTTGCCCATTTCGTCTGGGCCTGGTACATTTGTTTACGACCAAATATTTATGGCCCTATTTGAATTAATGCCCAGAAAGAAGATAATGAATTAGTCACCTGATATTTCATCTTGTATAATCTCACGGTTGCTGCATGAGCGAGCAGAATGTTGTGGCATACGGTGTAAGGCTCCGTTCCAGAATCCCCGGAGCTGCATTTTCCTACGTCCCACGACGAGCACCGGCCCGGCGCTAATCTGCCAATTGCGTATGCGTCAGAGCAGAAGTTATTGGGCTCGTTGAAGGTGATCCAGTGCTTCACCCGATCTCCAAATACTCTGAAGCACACTTGAGCAAAAGATTTGTAGTCTGTTCTGTACGAGTGAGTCAACTGTCAGCTTTATATTTTTCCGTGAAAACTTATTCAGGGTAGCAAGGACAACAACAGTAAATTTTAGTTTACATGATCTGAGGGTTAAGAAATCCTCCATATTGATCTTCCAAAGCCTGAGGAGAGTCCCAATGGAAAAGGGTCGCATATGGTTGAACCCCTGCAAATATATATGTAGATCTTAAAATCTGAAAGATCCTCCGGTGGTGAAAATAAAGAATGGACGGTTCGGTCCACACAGATTGGAACCATTTGGGTGTAAATGTTATATACCTCTAGAAAGGAGCTCATCGATCAAGTTATTATAGTACTCGACGCCTTCTCTATTGACTCCACCTTTCCGCGTTCCATCTGTCACGCATTCGGAAATTATAGTCAGTTATAAAATGCAGTGAACTTATCCCCTAAAAAAATGAGGTGAACGTAGTATTTAGATAACAATGTGCAAAATCTTCATACTCGGGACCTAGAAAGAGAGAATGTAATATATTGTCATACTTGGAAAAATCCTTGTCCATGAGATAGAGAACCTGTATGCATCCATTCCCATATCCTTTAAGAGGTGCACATCTTCCTGTTGAAAGTTTCGATGAGTGTTAGTTATTTTTTGGGCTAGGGATTGACACTAAAATAAACTAATATAGTCATTTCATGTTATTTTAATCTACAATTTTGAACATATAAGTTATTAAATCCTAAAAATATTCAACCAATATTTGGATGGCTAAACTCAAATATTGTATCCTTACCTTGTAAAGATGGTACGAGTCGTCTGCCACGTCCCCATTAGTCTTGTCGGTGATTTTTTCTGCAAACACCATTTAGTGTATCTTATGTGGGGCTAATTCTCATTGATTCGGCTTATTGTATTGTTGTTTGAAAGGAAAACCATGATTTAACTCTGGTGTTTCATGTATATAACTTCACCTATAATTACATCATTGCTGGATTTATAGGTGGAAGTTGTTACAAAATCTTGACAGAGAATGTGCTGACTGCTGAGATATGCTAGAATCTTTCAGTTTATTAGTACAACCTCCAAAATTATTGTAATCAAAGATAGATTAGCTAATTAAAAAGAAAACACATATTCCCTGGTACACCCTTAGGAGCGGAGGTTCGAATGCATCACTCGATCCATTCCAAAATAGAAGATGTTTTTCCTTTTGTGAAATTAATGTATCTAGATGAACACAGTAAACACGTCTAGATACATTCGTTTCACAAAACCTAAAACATCTTGTATTATGAAACGGAGGGAGTACCTTTTTAAGATTAGAGGGCATGCATGGTGGATTTCTAAAACAAAAAACACAGCGTTATCAAAACCAGTAGTATGGATAGCCCATTATTAAGATCCAAGTCAACAGACGTATTCTTCTTTCTCTTAGGCTATATTCGGTTAGGTTAATACTCTCCTCAAGAGGATTGGAGTGGAATGAGGTGGATTAGGGGGGATTTTGACTTGCTTGGGATTTAATCCACCCCAATCCCTTTCAATCCTCTTCCAACCCCGCTAAACCGAACAAGACCTTAATGTGATCATACTCCCCCTACATGGGCCAAGGCAAGTTGGAGTCCGCTGGCAGCACCGCCATGATGAAGAACAGTTCTTGGACGAGAATAATGACGATCGAGCGACAACATTGACCTAGTCTGAAGGCGTTGCAGAAGGTCACCTCACAGTGGACCTAGGCACCACCGGAGCCGTAAATGAGGGCGAAAAAGGAGATGTCAATGAGGATGGCATGGAGGAGTACGAGGAGTTGTGGGTAATCCACCACACGGCCAGCGTGGGTGACGTGAAGGGATTGAATAATTAAGGTGCTAAAGGATGGGGTGGACAAGGGCGAGGATGACTCGGAGAGCCAGCAGGGCCTTCACTTCTGTGCGGCTAGGTGAGCTAGAATGCATGCATATACGCTGTTAGAGGTTGTTGTGGCGGTGGGCCGTCGACAAGTACAAGAACAAGAAGACGGATTCACTCTAATTTTACTTTCCTTTTTCATAGAGTTGACAGTGCTCACGCAAAAGATTGATCCTATGTACTTAACAAGATATACGAGAACTTATGGTTAGAAAAAGATATGTATGGGCAGTGAGTAGCAGATCTGCAGATGTATATAACTTGCCTGGGTGTTGATGAGTGAAGGTGTCCCAAATGCTTGGACCCCTGCCCCCCTCCGTAGCACCGCCCTCATACTGCATACATGTAGCTAATCACACACTTCTTCTTGGATAAGAGGAAAGATAATGCTCTTCCAGTCCTGATATTGTTACTGCACCTAGCTAGCTTTCGCCATTACCTACCAATATAATACTACTATAATAGTCCTACTAACGGCATTAATTCTGACGAACTTGAACTCTGGCGTCCGGCTAATGAGTAATGAGTACTATAGCCAGCAGATGAACAATGGAGCCAAATGCGAGTGGAAATTAACCTGATAGGCCGCTGAGGCCGACCCGAAGACGAATCCTTTGGGGAAACTACTGCGGCCTATCGACGGCTGGTCGAAGTCAATAGAGTCATCGGCGCCGCCGGAAGCAACAGCCAGCAGGAGAAACAAGAAGGTGGCAATGCGATCTGTCATCACCAGTTCCCTTGCAGCCATGACTATTTTTAGAGACGCCGGCTATTGCAGCTAGCGCTGGTTGCTATACGCGTCTTAGGCTTCCATTGGCACCACATATATATGGGCTGACAGGCACGCTAGCTCCGAGAAATGTCTTAGAGCATCTCCACTCGCCCATACTATATGGGTTCAGCGGCAGCAAAGTTTGGAGATGCCGGCTATTTTTTTACACTTTTGCTTCGGTGTCCTCCCTTTCCCAAAACATTGAAGGGTTAATATGGTATTTTATTATTAATTGCTGATTATTAGTTGCTAAACCAAATTAGATTACGTTGGTCTGCAAAGCACATACCTAGTATTTACGTGTACCAACTAAAACCGTCTGCTCGAAAAATACTCATCGTCCTTTTGACAGGTTAACCAGCATAATGGCGGCGAGTGGACCTGATTCAGGGATCGTCGTAAAAACCGCAATGCATGAAGCAGGCAAGCAGAGATCCTCGTCGCGAACCATGCTGGCCACCGTCATAGTGTGCGTGGTCCCTAAACTGCAGGTACCAGTAGCCGTGGTCGTGTCCACTCCGGCAAGACGTGCACGTATAGGTAATACAATATACTAGACTAGCAAGGTGATGATTTTGGATGTACTTTGATAATCACCTCTACCAATCGCAAATCATGTCTACGCGTAACTAATAATCAGTAATTAATAGCAAAAGACCATATTACCCCTTTAAATTATGGGGAGGGGGACACCGAAGCAAACCTCATTTTTTTACTTTATAAGGGGGAATCGTTCTCAGTCACACCCAGTCCCAATAATTCATATATTTAATTTATTTCAACAATTCACATACATAGATAATATTGGAGGGGCGATTCTGCATCGCCAACTCGGCGTCATCCTAATCAACTATGCCGCTTTCACCGCCGATGTCGCTGTCTTCGCCATCAGCGTTGTCCGCAACATCGCCGTCTTCCTCCTCCTCCATGTCGCACTCTAGGTCGACCATCCCGGCGGCCTCCACCCTCCTCATGAATTCCTCACGGCGTACCGCCTCGGCTTGACAGCGCGCCTCGTCGATAGCGGTGTAGACCGTAAGCCCGCGCACTGCCTAGAATCGCTCCCTTCCTTCGGGGTTGCGCAGATCCGGGTGGCGCTGCCGCCGGTGAGCTCAGCACAGCACGAGCTCCTTCGCCCGTTCCTTCTTGAACCTCTCCGGCCAGTACGCACTCATGGGCGGGTAGTAGGCCCTCGCCCTCTTCTGCTCTAGCAGCTCGCGGTGGCGCTCCACTATCTACATCGCAAACTCAGCACCGCGCAAGGGCGCTACCACGAGCACGCCGGCGTAGCTGATCTCGAAGCCGGCCGTAAGCCTCGCCCACGGCGGTGCGAGGATATCGTAGTGGGCGAACAACACGATCTCATAAAAATTGAGTTTGGCCTCTCCATGCCGGCGGAGGGAGGGGAGCGAGGCATGGAGGGGCGCCTACATATAGCCAGGAAAAGGACAGGAAGACGGAGCAGGAAGCGGCAGAAAGGGCGGGAACAAAGCTTTCTCCCACCGTCAGGGCTGACCCGCGCCGTTTTTAGCTCCATCCAGCGCCCCCGCTTTCCCCCGTGTGTGTAAGGTTCGGCCCGGGGGCGCCGGATATCTAGATGGGCTACCCAGCGCGAAAAATGATTTGGGGGAGCGCGCTGGCTAGGCGCGATTTTGAGCGCCGGCACCCCCTTGCCCTTTAGGGGGCTTTAGGGCATCTCCACCGGATCGACCCAACCCGTCCGAGCGCGTCCGAACGGGTCCGCGCGGACGTGGCCTCCCATAGACGCGTCCGGCTTGACCCATCCGTGCATAGATTTGGGGAACGGTTGCATCGGCCCGGACAGCACATGAACCGTGCGAGTGTCTGCTTGTTTACCGCTTTGGGCCCATATGTAAGTGAAACATTAATACTTAAAGTTTCTTTTCATTAGATTAGGCCATGCCAATTACAAAAAGACACATTTCAACAAAATAAAAAAGGGACTACTAGAGTAGACGGTCCCTACGGCTACTCGCCACCATTGTCGCGACCACCGTTGCCGCGGCCATCGGTGTCCCTGCCGCTGGCCCTGGCGATCACCACCCTAGCCACCGAGATGGCCTACTGCTGGATGCGTTTGTGGTAATGGTCGCGCTCGGCCACGAGTCACCTTCTTGTCATCCGCCTTGATGAGGTCATGTGCCGCACAGTGCACCAGTTCCTTCTCCATCTCGGCGGCACCGTGGTCCCTCGCCTCCTGGTCGGCCAGCTCCGTCGCTGCCAAGGCCTCCGCCGGAGACCCGTTGGGGCCGAGGCCTAGCGCCTCTGTGATCTGCAAGGGGACGAGGATCACCTCCGCCCAGGCCTCATCCTCTGCCTCCGCCTGCTCCACCTTCTTTCTCTCCTCTCCCTCTCCTATGCGGCCGTAGCCACGCGCAGCTCCTCCACTGCCGCGTCGGCGGCATGCTCTGCCACTTCCACCGCACTGCGCGTGGCGGTGGCGTGGCGAAGCTCGTGGATGGCGACCTTGGCAGCCTCCTTGGCCACCTTTTCTAGCTTTGTCATGGCCACCTCGTGGCGGATCTCGCGGAGGGCCGCTGATGCGGCCTCCTTGGCCACCGCCTCCACCGTCTCCTTGGCGGCGACGTGGTGAATCTCGCGCACCGCCCATTGGGCGGCCACCTTTGCGGCCGCCTCCACCACATGCTCCAACGCCGCCTCGGCCACACAGCCTTCCTCCTCCAAGGCCACCACCTCCGTCTCGGCCATGCACTGGGACAACACCGTGGACTGGAGGTCAACAACGTCGATGTCGGCCTCTGGGAAGCGGGTGCGGCACATCTTCCTGATCTTGTTCTAGTTGGAAATCTTGTGACGACGCATGGCTGCTAGTGGTTGGTGCTTTTTCGGTGGTGCTTGCTCTTTCTTGGGCTTGTTGTCTCCGCCGCGCCGGCGGCCGTCTTTTATAGACCGCGGCGAAGGCGGGAAACGGCCGGGGAGGCGCGGGGAGTTTTCTGGCCACGGAAGGGAAGGCGCGCGGGAAACGAAAAGCGTAGGAAACGCCGGACATGTGGGAAGCCGCCGGCGCTGAAAGCCGATGCCCCGTCACCATTAACGTCCCATCGAGAGGATGTCAAGCGGTGACAGCGGGGGAGACGGACAGATGGGTCACGCTGCTAGGCACGGCTGACCAGACAGGCCAGACCACGACCCAAAAGCGACCGCGACCCAACCCAAACGGACAGAAACAAACCGTTTTGATTGGCCGTTTGGATCAGCCCGGTGGAGATGTCCTTAGGGCCCCAAGTGGAGATACTCTCGTAAAAGAGAAGAGGGGAAGTAGCTACTCGATACTGCTCCAAGGTGATACGTGTATGGTAGTATTCCTGTCTACTGGAACGGATGAGATATTAGTTTGCATCTCCACGTGTAAGTCCAAGAAGACATCAGGTTTCTGGCAATTGCCATGTGCAATCGAGAGACAGGTCATGTTACCATGCATAGTGTACGGCTCCGCCAGTCTGCGAATGGTAGAAAAAGACAATTATGACATGAATGATATGAGCCGAAAATAGGTTAAAATAAAGTTAGCTATTTAAGTATGTCATTATGTGCTAGATGGGACCATTTAAACCCATCTCATGCCTAGCCGAAAGTAGGCTACAATACAATTAGTTATTTGTGTGCTATGTCGGATGGTGTAAACCACTCTTATGCCTATCCAAAAATTGGTTACAATAGAGTTAGCTATTTATGTGCTAGATCAGACGTTGTAAATACATCTCATGCCTAGCTTACTAGGTGATAATAAGGGATGTCCCAATCTTCGCAAATGAGCAGAGTATGGGTATGGTAGAGTAATTAATATCATAGCCATATCCGTGTAGTTAATAAGTACAAAATTTTACCTATACCCATACCAACGGGTATAAAATTGCCATTCTTAGATATCCATCACTTGGGTCGCTAGACACAATGAACTCGTAATCTCACATAAATTCGCATCACCACACACTTATGTTAGTCCACTAACCATGAGCGGTTTCGCCGTTTCCAATTCCCAGCGGAACGATAGATTGACGCTTGAATTTTAGTAGTCACGAAAGCACCTTGTCACAACGACTACGGTGTAGAGGATTCGAGATGAATGCTCGCGCAATTCAACAGAAGTTTGGCAATAAACGTGTTCTCATCCTTAAACACAACAACCAGCAATAGATTATAGAGGGACTCATGGAGTGGCGTCGAAAAAGAAAACGTATCTCTAAGTGTAAAATACGTTCAGGGTCACCAAACTTTTTCACATTACTACTCACTTCCGTCAGTCACTTCATTTGGAAAGATGCTGTTTAGGGTCATTCAAGTCGATAAAATGATTCAGCATGGCTACTCGCTTGCTTGCTTTCTATGCATATATCTGATATGTATTCGTATGTGTTCAATGTCAGTGAGCACTGGCTAGCATAGAATAGAGGAGCGGGCGCCATGGAAAATCATTGGCGTTGTGCTGGTTGGCCGTGGAGGAACGAGCAAGCAGGTCCAGCACGTCGGCACAAACAAGGCATGGACCAGCACCTTGCTGACGTCCATCACTGCAGCTGCAGTCCCGCCAGCGACGACGACGACTCGGGAGCTCGAGGCCAGCACGAGCACGTGGCCAGGCCCATGGGTGGCTGATGCTCTGGGTCGATCTGCACGGCGGTCCAGCACCTTGGCGACGTCACTGCAGTCCGGTCAGCCACAACGACGTCACTGCATTTCAATGTTGACCAGTGACCGCACTTAATGACACACTACAGGAATGGCGCGGTGCACCGACGGCCGGCCCGTACGCTGACGGCCAATTGTCGGGACCGTCGGTGTAGCACCGGGCTAGGCCAGCCCCGCTTCCGAGCCCTCGGCGTAGCCTCGCCGTCGGCGTAGCCACCGATACGCCGACGGTGGCCCTCGACGTACGGGGTGTCCGCGTGGCACTGGCCGGACTGGCTGGGACGGATCCCTCACGGCGCCATCAATACGCCGAGGGTGACCGTCGGCGTACCGTCGTACGTTTTTTTATTCATACGCCGGGGGTCACCGTCGGCGTACCGCCGTACATTTTTATTTATTTTTTCCACCCAATTATAAATTTATTTTATATTTATATTTATTTATTAGTATCAATTATTTAGGTTCTATTTTATCAAATCGACGGATTCGTAGCCTCCAAATAATAGTCTCCACGCCCACATGAAATGTCGAATCTTCTCACACCTTGAAAAATTTGCATGTTTGTAAATGTTTTTATCACATGTGTGTGAAATTTATATATCACACTTTTAGTGAAGTTGTTCAGAGATTCAATCCTTACCACAGATCAGGGTTCCGCGGCAAACCGCGCTCCGGGTCGTAGGAAACCCTCAAGAACTTGCATGTGGCCCTTGCACATGCATGGAGGTGTGGTGTTGTGTTGAAACATGCAAAACCTAGTCCCCGGGTTGCATGAATGTGTCCCCCTTCGCATGCATGCGCTGTAATCTAAAAGGAAAGGTTCTGGACTTATATAAGGGGGAAACTCCTCGTTCCGGTGAAATCGGGTAGGATACTGCCGCACCTTGTGAACCAACATGGTTTTACATCATCATATGACCTAAACAAACACAAAACAAGAGAGAGTTACGCCGGGCTACCCCTGTCAGAGGAACGTCTATGGGGGTAGAAGATCCGAGGCCCACAGACCAGGGTTCCGTGGCAAACCGCGCTCCGGGTCGTAGGAAACCCCCAAGAACTTGCATGTGGCCCTTGCACATGCATGGAGGTATGGTGTTGTGTTGAAAAATGCAAAACCTAGTCCCCGGGTTGCATGAATGTGTCCCCCTTCGCATGCATGCGCTGTAACCTAAAAGGAAAGGTTCTGGACTTATATAAGGGGGAAACTCCCCGTTCCGGTGAAACCGGGTAGGATACTGCCACACCTTGTGAACCAACATGGTTTTACATCATCATATGACCTAAACAAATACAAAACAAGAGAGAGCTACGCCGGGCTACCCCTGTCAGAGGAACGTCTATGGGGGGTAGACGATCCGAGGCCCACAGATCAGGGTTCCGCGGCAAACCGCGCTCCGGGTTGTACGAAACCCTCAAGAACGGGCATGTGGCCCTTGCACATGCATGGAGGTGTGGTGTTGTGTTGAAACATGCAAAACCTAG
The DNA here is from genome assembly GCA_910589775.1 of Avena eriantha. Classification (NCBI taxonomy): domain Eukaryota; kingdom Viridiplantae; phylum Streptophyta; class Magnoliopsida; order Poales; family Poaceae; genus Avena; species Avena eriantha. The sequence continues at coordinate 338,215,059 of OU342746.1, forward strand.
TCCCCGGGTTGCATGAATGTGTCCCCCTTCGCATGCATGCGCTGTAATCTAAAAGGAAAGGTTCTGGACTTATATAAGGGGGAAACTCCTCGTTCCGGTGAAATCGGGTAGGATACTGCCACACCTTGTGAACCAACATGGTTTTACATCATCATATGACCTAAACAAAAACAAAACAAGAGAGAGCTACGCCGGGCTACCCCTGTCAGAGGAACGTCTATGGGGGTAGACGATCCGAGGCCCACAGATCAGGGTTCCGCGGCAAACCGCGCTCCGGGTCGTAGGAAACCCCCAAGAACTTGCATGTGGCCCTTGCACATGCATGGAGGTGTGGTGTTGTGTTGAAACATGCAAAACCTAGTCCCCGGGTTGCATGAATGTGTCCCCCTTCGCATGCATGCGCTGTAACCTAAAAGGGAAGGTTCTGGACTTATATAAGGGGGAAACTCCCCGTTCCGGTGAAACCGGGTAGGATAGTGCCGCACCTTGTGAACCAACATGGTTTTACATCATAATATGACCTAAACAAATACAAAACAAGAGAGAGCTACGTCGGGCTACCCCTGTCAGAGGAACGTCTATGGGGGGTAGACGATCCGAGGCCCACAGATCAGGGTTCTGCCGCAAACCGCGCTTCGGGTCGTAGGAAACCCTCAAGAACTTGCATGTGGCCCTTGCACATGCATGGAGGTGTGGTGTTGTGTTGAAACATGCAAAACCTAGTCCCCGGGTTTCATGAATGTGTCCCCCTTCGCATGCATGCGCTATAACCTAAAAGGGAAGGTTCTGGACTTATATAAGGGGGTAACTCCTCGTTCCGGTGAAACCGGGGAGGATACTGCCGCACCTTGTGAACCAACATGGTTTTACATCATCATATGACCTACACAAACACAAAACAAGAGAGAGCTACGCCGGGCTACCCCTGTCAGAGGAACGACTATGGGGGGTAGACGATCCGACGCCCACAGATCAGGGTTCCGCGGCAAACCGCGCTCCGGGTTGTACGAAACCCTCAAGAACTTGCATGTGGCCCTTGCACATGCATGGAGGTGTGGTGTTGTGTTGAAACATGCAAAACCTAGTCCCCGGGTTGCATGAATGTGTCCCCCTTCGCATGCATGCGCTGTAGTCTAAAAGGAAAGGTTCTGGACTTATATAAGGGGGTAACTCCTCGTTCCGATGAAAACGGGTAGGATACTGCCGCACCTTGTGAACCAACATGGTTTTACATCATCATATGACCTAAACAAACACAAAATAAGAGAGAGCTACGCCGGGTTGCCCCTGTCAGAGGAACGTCTATGGGGGTAGACGATCCGAGGCCCACAGATCAGGGTTCCGCGGCAAACCGCGCTCCGGGTCATAGGAAACCCCCAAGAATTTGCATGTGGCCCTTGCACATGCATGGAGGTGTGGTGTTGTGTTGAAACAAGCAAAACCTAGTCCCCGGGTTTGCCTGAATGTGTCCCCCTTCGCATGCATGCGCTGTAACCTAAAAGGGAAGGTTCTAGACTTATATAAGGGGGCAACTCCCTGTTCCGGTGAAACCGGGTAGGATATTGCCGCACCTTGTGAACCAACATGGTTTTACATCATAATATGACCTAAAAAATACAAAACAAGAGAGAGCTACGCCGGGCTACCCCTGTCAGAGGAACGTCTATGGGGGGTAGACGATCCGAGGCCAACAGATCAGGGTTCCACGGCAAAGCGTGCTCCGGGTCGTAGGAAACCCTCAAGAACGGGCATGTGGCCCTTGCACATGCATGGAGGTGTGGTGTTGTGTTGAAACATGCAAAACCTAGTCCCCAGGTTGCATGAATGTGTCCCCCTTCGCATGCATGCGCTGTAACCTAAAAGGGAAGGTTCTGGACTTATATAAGGGGGAAACTCCCCGTTCCGGTGAAACCGGGTAGGATATTGCCGCACCTTGTGAACCAACATGGTTTTACATCATAATATGACCTAAACAAATACAAAACAAGAGAGAGCTACGCCGGGCTACCCCTGTCAGAGGAACGTCTATGGGGTAGACGATCCGAGGCCAACAGATCAGGGTTCCGCGGCAAACCGTGCTCCGGGTCGTAGGAAACCCTCAAGAACGGGCATGTGGCCCTTGCACATGCATGGAGGTGTGGTGTTGTGTTGAAACATGCAAAACCTAGTCCCCAGGTTGCATGAATGTGTCCCCCTTCGCATGCATGCGCTGTAACCTAAAAGGGAAGGTTCTGGACTTATATAAGGGGGAAACTCCCCGTTCCGGTGAAACCGGGGAGGATACTGCCGCACCTTGTGAACCAACATGGTTTTACATCATCATATGACCTAAACAAACACAAAACAAGAGAGAGCTACGCCGGGCTACCCCTGTCAGAGGAGCGTCTATGGGGGGTAGACGATCCGAGGCCCACATATCAGGGTTCCGCGGCAAACCGCGCTCCGGGTCGTAGGAAACCGCCAAGAATTTGCATGTGGCCCTTGCACATGCATGGAGGTGTGGTGTTGTGTTGAATCATGCAAAACCTAGTCCCCGGGTTTGCCTGAATGTGTCCCCCTTCGCATGCATGCGCTGTAACCTAAAAGGGAAGGTTCTGGACTTATATAAGGGGGAAACTCCCCGTTCCGGTGAAACCGGGTAGGATAGTGCCGCACCTTGTGAACCAACATGGTTTTACATCATAATATGACCTAAACAAATACAAAACAAGAGAGAGCTACGCCGGGCTACCCCTGTCAGAGGAACGTCTATGGGGGGTAGACGATCTGAGGCCCACAGATCAGGGTTCCGCGGCAAACCGCGCTCCGGGTTGTAGGAAACCCTCAAGAACTTGCATGTGGCCCTTGCACATGCATGGTGGTGTGGTGTTGTGTTGAAACATGCAAAACCTAGTCCCCGGGTTGCATGAATGTGTCCCCCTTCGCATGCATGCGCTGTAACCTAAAAGGGAAGGTTCTGGACTTATATAAGGGGGAAACTCCCCGTTCCGGTGAAATCGGGTAGGTTACTGCCGCACCTTGTGAACCAACATGGTTTTACATCATCATATGACTTAAACAAACACAAAAAATGGAGAGCTACGCCGGGCTACCCCTGTCAGAGGAGCGTCTATGGGGTAGACGATCCGAGGCCAACAGATTAGGGTTCCGCGGCAAACCGTGCTCCGGGTCGTAGGAAACCCTCAAGAACGGGCATGTGGCCCTTGCACATGCATGGAGGTGTGGTGTTGTGTTGAAACATGCAAAACCTAGTCCCCAGGTTGCTTGAATGTGTCCCCCTTCGCATGCATGCGCTGTAACCTAAAAGGGAAGGTTCTGGACTTATATAAGGGGGAAACTCCCCGTTCCAGTGAAACCGGGTAGGATACTACCGCACCTTGTGAACCAACATGGTTTTACATCATAATATGACCTAAACAAATACAAAACAAGAGAGAGCTACGCCGGGCTACCCCTGTCAGAGGAACGTCTATGGGGGGTAGACGATCCGAGGCCCACAGATCAGGGTTCCGCGGCAAACCGCGCTTCGGGTCGTAGGAAACCGCCAAGAATTTGCATGTGGCCCTTGCACATGCATGGAGGTGTGGTGTTGTGTTGAAACATGCAAAACCTAGTCCCCGGGTTGCATGAATGTGTCCCCCTTCGCATGCATGCGCTATAACCTAAAAGGGAAGGTTCTGGACTTATATAAGGGGGAAACTCCTCGTTCCGGTGAAACCGGGGAGGATACTGCCGCACCTTGTGAACCAACATGGTTTTACATCATCATATGACCTAAACAAACACAAAACAAGAGAGAGTTATGCCGGGCTACCCCTGTTAGAGGAACGTCTATGGGGGGTAGACAACCCGAGGCCCACAGATCAGGGTTCCGCGGCAAACCGCGCTCCGGGTCGTAGGAAACCCTCAAGAACTTGCATGTGTCCCTTACACATGCATGGAGGTGTGGTGTTGTGTTGAAACATGCAAAACCTAGTCCCCGGTTTGCATGAATGTGTCCCCCTTCGCATGCATGCGCTGTAACCTAAAAGGGAAGGTTCTGGACTTATATAAGGGGGAAACTCCCCGTTCCGGTGAAACCGGGGAGGATACTGCCGCACCTTGTGACCAACATGGTTTTACATCATCATATGACCTAAACAAACACAAAACAAGAGAGAGCTACGCCGGGCTACCCCTGTCAGAGGAACGTCTATGGGGGGTAGACGATCCGAGGCCCACAGATCAGGGTTCCGCGGCAAACCGCGCTTCGGGTCGTAGGAAACCCTCAAGAACTTGCATGTGGCCCTTGCACATGCATGGAGGTGTGGTGTTGTGTTGAAACATGCAAAACCTAGTCCCCGGGTTGCATGAATGTGTCCTCCTTCGCATGCATGCGCTATAACCTAAAAGGGAAGGTTCTGGACTTATATAAGGGGGAAACTCCTCGTTCCGGTGAAACCGGGGAGGATACTGCCGCACCTTGTGAACCAACATGGTTTTACATCATCATATGACCTAAACAAACACAAAACAAGAGAGAGTTACGCCGGGCTACCCCTGTTAGAGGAATGTTTATGGGGGGTAGACAATCCGAGGCCCACAGATCAGGGTTCCGCGGCAAACCGCGCTCCGGGTCGTAGGAAACCCTCAAGAACTTGCGTGTGGCCCTTGCACATGCATGGCGGTGTGGTGTTGTGTTGAAACATGCAAAACCTAGTCCCCGGTTTGCATGAATGTGTCCCCCTTCGCATGCATGCGCTGTAACCTAAAAGGGAAGGTTCTGGACTTATATAAGGGGGAAACTCTCCGTTCCGGTGAAACCGGGGAGGATACTGCCGCACCTTGTGAACCAACATGGTTTTACATCATCATATGACCTAAACAAACACAAAAGAAGAGAGAGCTACCCCGGGCTACCCCTGTCAGAGGAACGTCTATGGGGGGTAGACGATCCGAGGCCCACAGATCAGGGTTCCGCGGCAAACCGCGCTCCGGGTTGTACGAAACCCTCAAGAACTTGCATGTGGCCCTTGCACATGCATGGAGGTGTGGTGTTGTGTTGAAACATGCAAAACCTAGTCCCCGGGTTGCATGAATGTGTCCCCCTTCGCATGCATGCGCTGTAATCTAAAAGGAAAGGTTCTGGACTTATATAAGGGGGAAACTCCTCGTTCCGGTGAAAGCGGGTAGGATACTGCCGCACCTTGTGAACCAACATGGTTTTACATCATCATATGACCTAAACAAACACAAAACAAGAGAGAGCTACGCCGGGTTACCCCTGTAAGAGGAACGTCTATGGGGGTAGACGATCCGAGGCCCACAGATCAGGGTTCCGCGGCAAACCGCGCTCCGGGTCGTAGGAAACCCCCAAGAATTTGCATGTGGCCCTTGCACATGCATGGAGGTGTGGTGTTGTGTTGAAACATGCAAAACCTAGTCTCCGGGTTTGCCTGAATGTGTCCCCCTTCGCATGCATGCGCTGTAACCTAAAAGGGAAGGTTCTGGACTTATATAAGGGGGAAACTCCCCGTTCCGGTGAAACCGGGTAGGATAGTGTCGCATCTTGTGAACCAACATGGTTTTACATCATAATATGACCTAAACAAACACAAAACAAGAGAGAGCTACGCCGGGCTACAATGTCAGAGGAACGTCTATGGGGGGTAGACGATCCGAGGCCCACAGATCAGGGTTCCGCGGCAAACCGCGCTTCGGGTCGTAGGAAACCCTCAAGAACTTGCATGTGGCCCTTGCACATGCATTGAGGTGTGGTGTTGTGTTGAAACATGCAAAACCTAGTCCCCGGGTTGCATGAATGTGTCCTCCTTCGCATGCATGCGCTATAACCTAAAAGGGCAGGTTCTGGACTTATATAAGGGGGAAACTCCTCGTTCCGGTGAAACCGGGGAGGATACTGCCGCACCTTGTGAACCAACATGGTTTTACATCATCATATGACATAAACAAACACAAAACAAGAGAGAGTTACGCCGGGCTACCCCTGTTAGAGGAATGTTTATGGGGGGTAGACAATCCGAGGCCCACAGATCAGGGTTCCGCGGCAAACCGCGCTCCGGGTCGTAGGAAACCCTCAAGAACTTGCGTGTGGCCCTTGCACATGCATGGCGGTGTGGTGTTGTGTTGAAACATGCAAAACCTAGTCCCCGGTTTGCATGAATGTGTCCCCCTTCGCATGCATGCGCTGTAACCTAAAAGGGAAGGTTCTGGACTTATATAAGGGGGAAACTCCCCGTTCCGGTGAAACCGGGGAGGATACTGCCGCACCTTGTGAACCAACATGGTTTTACATCATCATATGACCTAAACAAACACAAAAGAAGAGAGAGCTACCCCGGGCAACCCCTGTCAGAGGAACGTCTATGGGGGGTAGACGATCCGAGGCCCACAGATCAGGGTTCCGCGGCAAACCGCGCTCCGGGTTGTACGAAACCCTCAAGAACTTGCATGTGGCCCTTGCACATGCATGGAGGTGTGGTGTTGTGTTGAAACATGCAAAACCTAGTCCCCGGGTTGCATGAATGTGTCCCCCTTCGCATGCATGCGCTGTAATCTAAAAGGAAAGGTTCTGGACTTATATAAGGGGGAAACTCCTCGTTCCGGTGAAAGCGGGTAGGATACTGCCGCACCTTGTGAACCAACATGGTTTTACATCATCATATGACCTAAACAAACACAAAACAAGAGAGAGCTACGCCGGGTTACCCCTGTAAGAGGAACGTCTATGGGGGTAGACGATCCGAGGCCCACAGATCAGGGTTCCGCGGCAAACCGCGCTCCGGGTCGTAGGAAACCCCCAAGAATTTGCATGTGGCCCTTGCACATGCATGGAGGTGTGGTGTTGTGTTGAAACATGCAAAACCTAGTCTCCGGGTTTGCCTGAATGTGTCCCCCTTCGCATGCATGCGCTGTAACCTAAAAGGGAAGGTTCTGGACTTATATAAGGGGGAAACTCCCCGTTCCGGTGAAACCGGGTAGGATAGTGTCGCATCTTGTGAACCAACATGGTTTTACATCATAATATGACCTAAACAAACACAAAACAAGAGAGAGCTACGCCGGGCTACCCCTGTCAGAGGAACGTCTATGGGGGGTAGACGATCCGAGGCCCACAGATCAGGGTTCCGCGGCAAACCGCGCTTCGGGTCGTAGGAAACCCTCAAGAACTTGCATGTGGCCCTTGCACATGCATTGAGGTGTGGTGTTGTGTTGAAACATGCAAAACCTAGTCCCCGGGTTGCATGAATGTGTCCTCCTTCGCATGCATGCGCTATAACCTAAAAGGGAAGGTTCTGGACTTATATAAGGGGGAAACTCCTCGTTCCGGTGAAACCGGGGAGGATACTGCCGCACCTTGTGAACCAACATGGTTTTACATCATCATATGACCTAAACAAACACAAAACAAGAGAGAGTTACGCCGGGCTACCCCTGTTAGAGGAATGTTTATGGGGGGTAGACAATCCGAGGCCCACAGATCAGGGTTCCGCGGCAAACCGCGCTCCGGGTCGTAGGAAACCCTCAAGAACTTGCGTGTGGCCCTTGCACATGCATGGCGGTGTGGTGTTGTGTTGAAACATGCAAAACCTAGTCCCCGGTTTGCATGAATGTGTCCCCCTTCGCATGCATGCGCTGTAACCTAAAAGGGAAGGTTCTGGACTTATATAAGGGGGAAACTCCCCGTTCCGGTGAAACCGGGGAGGATACTGCCGCACCTTGTGAACCAACATGGTTTTACATCATCATATGACCTAAACAAACACAAAAGAAGAGAGAGCTACCCCGGGCTACCCCTGTCAGAGGAACGTCTATGGGGGGTAGACGATCCGAGGCCCACAGATCAGGGTTCCGCGGCAAACCGCGCTCCGGGTTGTACGAAACCCTCAAGAACTTGCATGTGGCCCTTGCACATGCATGGAGGTGTGGTGTTGTGTTGAAACATGCAAAACCTAGTCCCCGGGTTGCATGAATGTGTCCCCCTTCGCATGCATGCGCTGTAATCTAAAAGGAAAGGTTCTGGACTTATATAAGGGGGAAACTCCTCGTTCCGGTGAAAGCGGGTAGGATACTGCCGCACCTTGTGAACCAACATGGTTTTACATCATCATATGACCTAAACAAACACAAAACAAGAGAGAGCTACGCCGGGTTACCCCTGTTAGAGGAACGTCTATGGGGGTAGACGATCCGAGGCCCACAGATCAGGGTTCCGCGGCAAACCGCGCTCCGGGTCGTAGGAAACCCCCAAGAATTTGCATGTGGCCCTTGCACATGCATGGAGGTGTGGTATTGTGTTGAAACATGCAAAACCTAGTCTCCGGGTTTGCCTGAATGTGTCCCCCTTCGCATGCATGCGCTGTAACCTAAAAGGGAAGGTTCTGGACTTATATAAGGGGGAAACTCCCCGTTCCGGTGAAACCGGGTAGGATAGTGTCGCATCTTGTGAACCAACATGGTTTTACATCATAATATGACCTAAACAAACACAAAACAAGAGAGAGCTACGCCGGGCTACCCCTGTGAGAGGAACGTCTATGGGGGGTAGACGATCCGAGGCCCACAGATCAGGGTTCCGCGGCAAACCGCGCTCCGGGTTGTAGGAAACCCTCAAGAACTTGCATGTGGCCCTTGCACATGCATGGAGGTGTGGTGTTGTGTTGAAACATGCAAAACCTAGTCCCCGGGTTGCATGAATGTGTCCCCCTTCGCATGCATGCGCTGTAACCTAAAAGGGAAGTTTCTGGACTTATATAAGGGGGAAACTCCCTGTTCCGGTGAAATCGGGTAGGATACTGCCGCACCTTGTGAACCAACATGGTTTTACATCATGATATGACTTAAACAAACACAAAAAATGGAGAGCTACGCCGGGCTACCCCTGTCAGAGGAACGTCTATGGGGTAGACGATCCGAGGCCAACAGATCAGGGTTCCGCGGCAAAGCGTGCTCCGGGTCGTAGGAAACCCTCAAGAACGGGCATGTGGCCCTTGCACATGCATGGAGGTGTGGTGTTGTGTTGAAACATGCAAAACCTAGTCCCCAGGTTGCATGAATGTGTCCCCCTTCGCATGCATGCGCTGTAACCTAAAAGGGAAGGTTCTGGACTTATATAAGGGGGAAACTCCCCGTTCCGGTGAAACCGGGTAGGATATTGCCGCACCTTGTGAACCAACATGGTTTTACATCATAATATGACCTAAACAAATACAAAACAAGAGAGAGCTACGCCGGGCTACCCCTGTCAGAGGAACGTCTATGGGGTAGACGATCCGAGGCCAACAGATCAGGGTTCCGCGGCAAACCGTGCTCCGGGTCGTAGGAAACCCTCAAGAACGGGCATGTGGCCCTTGCACATGCATGGAGGTGTGGTGTTGTGTTGAAACATGCAAAACCTAGTCCCCAGGTTGCATGAATGTGTCCCCCTTCGCATGCATGCGCTGTAACCTAAAAGGGAAGGTTCTGGACTTATATAAGGGGGAAACTCCCCGTTCCGGTGAAACCGGGGAGGATACTGCCGCACCTTGTGAACCAACATGGTTTTACATCATCATATGACTTAAACAAACACAAAACAAGAGAGAGCTACGCCGGGCTACCCCTGTCAGAGGAGCGTCTATGGGGGGTAGACGATCCGAGGCCCACATATCAGGGTTCCGCGGCAAACCGCGCTTCGGGTTGTACGAAACCCTCAAGAACTTGCATGTGGCCCTTGCACATGCATGGAGGTGTGGTGTTGTGTTGAAACATGCAAAACCTAGTCCCCGGGTTGCATGAATGTGTCCCCCTTCGCATGCATGCGCTGTAATCTAAAAGGAAAGGTTCTGGACTTATATAAGGGGGAAACTCCTCGTTCCGGTGAAATCGGGTAGGATACTGCTGCACCTTGTGAACCAACATGGTTTTACATCATCATATGACCTAAACAAACACAAAACAAGAGAGAGCTACGCCGGGTTACCCCTGTCAGAGGAACGTCTATGGGGGTAGACGATCCGAGGCCCACAGATCAGGGTTCCGCGGCAAACCGCGCTCCAGGTCGTAGGAAACCCCCAAGAACTTGCATGTGGCCCTTGCACATGCATGGAGGTGTGGTGTTGTGTTGAAACATGCAAAACCTAGTCCCCGGGTTGCATGAATGTGTCCCCCTTCGCATGCATGCGCTGTAACCTAAAAGGGAAGGTTCTGGACTTATATAAGGGGGAAACTCCCCGTTCCGGTGAAACCGGGTAGGATAGTGCCGCACCTTGTGAACCAACATGGTTTTACATCATAATATGACCTAAACAAATACAAAACAAGAGAGAGCTACGCCGGGCTACCCCTGTCAGAGGAACGTCTATGGGGGGTAGACGATCCGAGGCCCACAGATCAGGGTTCCGCGGCAAACCGCGCTCCGGGTTGTAGGAAACCCTCAAGAACTTGCATGTGGCCCTTGCACATGCATGGAGGTGTGGTGTTGTGTTGAAACATGCAAAACCTAGTCCCCGGGTTGCATGAATGTGTCCCCCTTCGCATGCATGCGCTGTAACCTAAAAGGGAAGGTTCTGGACTTATATAAGGGGGAAACTCCCCGTTCCGGTGAAATCGGGTAGGATACTGCCGCACCTTGTGAACCAACATGGTTTTACATCATCATATGACTTAAACAAACACAAAAAATGGAGAGCTACGCCGGGCTACCCCTGTCAGAGGAACGTCTATGGGGTAGACGATCCGAGGCCAACAGATCAGGGTTCCGCGGCAAACCGTGCTCCGGGTCGTAGGAAACCCTCAAGAACGGGCATGTGGCCCTTGCACATGCATGGAGGTGTGGTGTTGTGTTGAAACATGCAAAACCTAGTCCCCAGGTTGCATGAATGTGTCCCCCTTCGCATGCATGCGCTGTAACCTAAAAGGGAAGGTTCTGGACTTATATAAGGGGGAAACTCCCCGTTCCGGTGAAACCGGGTAGGATATTGCCGCACCTTGTGAACCAACATGGTTTTACATCATAATATGACCTAAACAAATACAAAACAAGAGAGAGCTACGCCGGGCTACCCTTGTCAGAGGAACGTCTATGGGGGGTAGACGATCCGAGGCCCACAGATCAGGGTTCCGCGGCCAACCGCGCTCCGGGTCGTAGGAAACCCTCAAGAACGGGCATGTGGCCCTTGCAGATGCATGGAGGTGTGGTGTTGTGTTGAAACATGCAAAACCTAGTCCCCGGGTTGCATGAATGTGTCCCCCTTCGCATGCATGCGCTGTAACCTAAAAGGGAAGGTTCTGGACTTATATAAGGGGAAACTCCCCGTTCAGGTGAAACCGGGTAGGACACTGCCGCACCTTGTGAACCAACATGGTTTTACATCATCATATGACCTAAACAAACACAAAACAAGAGAGAGCTACGTCGGGCTACCCTTGTCAAAGGAACTTCTATGGGGGTAGACGATCTGAGGCCCACAGATTAGGGTTCCCGGCAAACCGTGGCAAACATGCAAAGTATATAGTAATAATATATAGTAATAATATAGTAATAATATAATATAGTATAGTAATAATATAAAAAGGCATAAAGTATATACTAATACTAGAAAATAAAAAAACCCTAGCTACGCCGACGGCAGCCCTCGGCGTATCCTGGCCGTCGGCGTAGCCTTATCCCTTTTTTTTGTCCACGGCCCACTTGGGCCACTCACCCCCAACCCTATCCCCAACCCGGCCCCGACCCCGCCGCCACTCAACCTGCCCCCGACCCCGCCACCACCAGCTGCTGCTCCCCGAGCTCGGGGCCGCCGCCCCTCCTCCTCCCGACCCCGCCGCCACCCCTCCTCCTCCCGACCCCGCCGCCACCCCTCCTCAACCGAAGCTCGCCGCCCCTCCTCCTCCTGACCCCACCGCCCCTCCTCAACCGAAGCTCGCCGCCCCTCCTCCTCCCGAGCTCGCCCGCTGCGCTGCCCACTAGTCCCCTCGTTCCCGAGCTCCCTGACCCGCTGTACCGCCCCCGGCGCTGCAACCCGAGCCCCAACCCACGACCGTCGCCAGGGCCCTGCACCGCATCAACCTCGTCGCGGCCGAGCTCCGGTAAGCAGGCCCCTGATTCTAGAACTTTAGGCCCCGACTCTTGTCAGTTTAAGAATAGAATTTAGGCCCTTGGCGTAGGAGTATAATTTAGGCCCGGTTAATTCTGCATTAGCCATGTTAGTCAGTTTAGGAGTAGAATTTAGTAAAACAGAAGTGGAAATAGGTGTTTGCTAGTATGTGAGTAGAAATGCTAGAATAGGAATTTGCTAGTAGTTTGTATAAATAGTAATTTGTGGTATGTTAGTAGAAATAGGAGTAGAATTAGAAATGCTAGAAATAGGAGTAGAATTAGATATGCTAGAAATTGGAGTAGAATTAGAAATGCTAGAAATAGGAGTAGAATTAGATATGCTAGAAATAGGAGTAGAATTTAGTATATTTAACCATTTGTTCATGTTTTTGCAGCTACCGGAGGGTGAGCAGGGGGGTGTTTCGACGGTAGGGTCCCGGATCATCTTTGACGATTTGATCGCGCTTCGAGGGTGAGAATTTGCTCGCCTCTCTTGTACCTAGGTTTATTTTCGTGTCTAGATCACCAAGTCTGTCGCGTCACCTAGGCGTCATCCCGACCGTAAACGTTACGTGACTTAATATGCATTAGTGGTCTCGCATATTTTGAACCGTAAGGCTTACGGCTTTTATCGGGCAGTCGGCGGATTCGTAGTTGGGTATGGTTCTCCCTGGCTCTACCTCGATTCGAGACAGGATTTCGGTGACGCCTCCTCGTTGTTCTCCGGATGCACATCCTCTTGGCTTTTTGTCGAGACGTGTATCGGGAGAGCAGTAGGGAGGTGCTGCCGAAATTCTGCTCGGATCGGGGTAGAGCCAGGGAGAACTTACCCAATCTACGGATCCGGCAGCTGGTTAGGACCCTCTTTTCCTATTAGACATGTAGGTTGATGAATGCGTAAAAATATGAAGCATTTAATCTCCTGTTTGATATAAAATGTTATATTTGTTGTTTGGCTCCCAACAATGCAGAAGAGGATGGCTGATGATGGGTGGATGTACAGTGGCCGTATTAGTGCGACTAATAAAACAGACGATAGGGTACGGAACACTCATTTGTTAGTGAATGAGTTAGCGCGTGGTTCGAAGGCAATGGTTCGGGCACTTTGTCCCTGCGCTCATTGCACTAAGCGTCATCGTCAGTGAAAGGATGACATGTATAAACACCTTCTGCAATATGGGTACATGTCTAACTATGTCACGCAAGTCGACTTTGCTCAGTACGAACGTGACAAGGGTGAGGTGATGCGTCAGCGGCTCAATGGCAATGAGCACGATGGGATTAGAAACTTTCTAGATGATCTCATCGATGCTGACCAGCCGGATTCGCCACCTCGACGGGAGGAACCACCAGAACCAGAGGAACCGCTAGAACCAGAGGAACCGGAGCCAACCGCGAAGACCTTCCTTGATATGATGTCCACGGCTAAGAGGCCTCTGTACGAGGGTGCAAAGATTTCTCAGCTCGATGCCATCTCTTAGTGTCTAGCCGACAAGTGCCAGTACTCCGCCACCCGTTCTCACTTTGAAGCTAATCTGAGAACATGTGGTAACATGTTGCCCGAAGGGCATTGTCTGCCTAAAACCTTTTACGAAACAAAGAAACTCATGTAGGAGCTGAACATGGATTATGAAAAGATAGATTGTTGTCCAAAAGGCTGCCTTTTGTTTTGGAAACAGTTTGCGGATGACAAGTACTGCTCCATTTGTGGGGCCTCTAGGTATGATGAGGTAAAGGGAAAGGATGGTCAGATGAGGCAGTCGAATGTCGCTCTAAAGATTCTTCGGTATCTCCCATTCATAAAAAGAATCCAGCGGCTTTACTTGAGCGAGGAGACTGCCAAACAGATGGCGTGGCACAAGAAGGGGAAGAGATATGAGGACGAGCACGGACAGAAGAAGATGGGACATCCGTTTGATGGTAAGGCATGGAAGAACTTCGATGACAAATACCCCCGGTGGGCAGAAGAGGCTCGGAATGTCAGAATTGCGATAGCAACAGATGGCTTCAACCCATATGGTTTGTCGACGGCCGCGTACAGCTGCTGGCCGGTGTTTGTTATTCCGCTTAATCTCCCCCCCCCGGAGTATTAATGCAACGGAAGACCATGTTTCTGTCGTTGATCATTGCAGGGCCCGAGTACCCGGGGAAAATTTTGAGTGTCTACATGTAACCGATTGTGGATGATTTGAACCACTCCTGGATACACGGGACGTTGACATACGACCGAGCATCGAAGAGAAACTTCTTGATGAAGGTTTGGTTGCAGTATACCATGCATGACATGCCCGGGTACGCCCTAACGTGCGTATGGTGTACAGCTGGTAAGTGGCCATGCCCAGTGTGCAAGCATCGACTTGAGTTTCTTTGGCTAAAGTCGGGTCGCAAGTATGTTGCGTTTGACACGAATCGACAGTACCTCAAAAGAAAGCATCCGTTCAGAGAAGACAAGAAGAACTTCAAGAAGGGCAAAGTTGTGCATGGAGTAAAAGAGGTACCAAAGTTCGATGGTTCAGTTGTTGATGCCGAGCTACATGCTCTCGTGCCTGCGGTGCCGGGAACTGGCCATCTATTTGCGGGATATGGTGTAACGCACAACTAGACTCATGTGGCAGCCTTAACGAATCTTGTGTATTACAAGGACCTTGAACTTCCCCATAACATCGATGTGATGCACACCGAAAAGAATGTCGGGGAGTCCCTTTTTCACACAGTACTAAACATTCCTGGAAAGTCAAAGGATAATGTCAAGGCTAGAGTCGATGTTGAGAAGCTTTGTGATAGGAAGAGATTACACATGCAGCCTCCTACTGTCCGTCAAAAGAATTGGTTCAAGCCGCATGCCTACTACTGCCTTGATAATGTCCAAAAGAAGGAGTCATTCAGGTGGCTCAAATATGTCGTGATGTTCCCTGATGGTTATTGTTCAAATATAAGTAAGGGAGTCAATCTTTCGACGGGACAAGTCACCGGGCTCAAGAGTCACGACTACCATATATGGATTGAGCGGCTGATGCCGGTGATGGTTCGAGGGTATCTCCCCGAGAAAGTCTGGCGAGTGCTTGCGGAGTTGAGCCATTTCTTCCACACGCTCTGTGCTAAGCAGATATGTCCTCTGGTTATTGAGAAGCTGCAAGTTCAGGTACCGGAGTTGCTATGCAATTTGGAGATGATCTTTCCGCCAGGCTTCTTTACTCCGATGGCACATCTCATTGTGCACCTCGCAAACGAGGCACTCTTGGGGGGCCCGGTGCAATTTTGTTGGCAGTTTTGTATTGAGAGAGAGTTTAAGTATATTCGAAAGATAACTGGAAACAAAGCCAAGATTGAAGCATGCATAGTTAAAGCAACATGCCTTCGGGAGATGGCAGACGCCGCGACAACCTACTGGCCCGATGATGTTCCCACTATGCATAACCCGGTCTCTCGTTAAAATATCGACCTGCCCAAGAATGACCCCAATCTCGAACTATTCCAATTTCCCAGTAGCAAGGCCGGTAAAGGACTAAAATATAGCTTGCTGAAGGAAGAGAAGGATTGCATAATGCTCTATGTGCTTATGAACATGAAGGAAGTGGTCGATTTCATTAGGTAAAATGGTAAACAACTTCTTATTTTCTCGGTCTAATGCTCTATGCAGCTAGTAACTCGGTCTAATGCTTATTTTCTCCTTAGCGACTTCATGGATGAACAGTGGTCGGGACCGACGGATCCCTCTCCCATGGAGTTGGACACTCTACTGAAAGAGGGTGCTCCTGGAAATAAAAAAACTTTGTGTCCTGGTTCATGGAAAAAGTAATTTCTAACCTGTCCCTCTTACCTTGCAATATGTGACTTGTCCCTCTTATTCCACGTAACTAATGAACGGAACAAACCTGTAGGGAGCTGATCCCAACGTTGAGATGTCAGATGAGCTGAAATGTGTTTCCCAAGGTTGTAACCGTGACGTCATGAAGTATGAGAAGTATGATGTGAATGGGTTTCGCTTCCATACAGAGACGCACTAGAAGGGGCGACCGAATGCAAAAACGGTAAATACTGGGGTCTTCACCAGAGGAGCCGATTCCCTTGATTACTACGGAAGGTTAGAGAATGTATACGAGCTGACCTTCAATCGTGCGAACGTACAACTCAATCTTGTTGTGTTCAAGTGCCACTAGTTCGACCCAAGGGGTGGACTGAGAATTACCCCTTCCATTGGGTTAGTTGAAGTTAGGCCTTCAACCACCTATAGCGGAGCCGACGTCTTTGTTGTTGCTCACCAAGCTAACCAAGTTTATTATTTGCCCTACCCATGCTAGAAAGCGGAACTCCAGGGCTAGGAAGTCGTGTTCCAGGTATCGCCACATGGTAACCTACCGATTCCCTCCGAGGACGATTACAACAACATTAACCCTGTAACGTACGAGGGAATTTTTTTATCAAGAGCAAGAGGACGTCGAGCACTTTGATTTAGAACCCGTTGATCTTGAGGACCTTGGGAACGATGCAGAAACTCGGGGTGAGTCAGTGGTGAATCTACATGATATAGATATGCTCGAGAAGTTTCATACAGAGAATGACAACGATGATGAGCCTCCACCCTTCGATGAGAATCCAGCTTTCTACTCAAAAGATAGTGATAGTGAGAATGAGAATCAGAATGATAGTGAGTATTTATTATGTCTTTGTGCTTAATTGTTTTCTTAATTGCATTATGCCTTTATGCTTTGTGTATACATTTTATTATGTCTTTGTGCTTAACTGTTTTCTCTTATTCAATGCAGGTGATTGAAAAATATGAGCAGCGGCAAGGCAAGCTCTTCGTCCTTGCTTAATGCGCTGAAACAACGCAAGAAAAAAGCTACACGGAGTGGGAGACAGCCAAATCCCAATCCGTGTTACCCCGATCTTGCTGGTGCGGGAGGAGGACGAGGTCGAGGTCGAGGTCGAGGAGGAGGACGAGGACGAGGTGGAAGGGGAGGAGGCGTGGACTTTGACCCACCACCCTCCGCTTCTGGCGACGTGGCTCCTGAGTTCTTCCTGACAGAGCAGCCTTTTGGGGACGAGGCAGAGCCAGAGACCGAGAGGAGGCGGAGACCGAGACGGAGTCTAGAGACGAGGCGGAGGCGGAGGCTGACACTAGCTACGAGTTGGTGCCGCCGAAGAAATTGCAGAATCGTGGGGAATCGGGAGTCCCTGAGGAGAGGTTAGAGCCTAGGACCCAGGAGGCGAAAGCCCTTATTATTCCAGATGGCCTTGAGTAAGTGTACTAATTTTGCAATTTAAAACATGTAATTTCATATTGGTCATAAATAATTTGGCATGTGTACTAATGTTTATTATTGTGCAGCAATTGGACATTTCCTCCGAGGACCAAGCCTCGCCTTCCTAACAGCCTGGTTGGAGCTCTGATTAGGAAGTTCTGGCCGGGCTATCACATTTCCCCCGATGGTGTCAGGAGGCTAGCTACTACTTGGGCGGACTACCAGACTACTCGTGTCCCGAGATTTCGCACAGCTGCTGATGCTGTCATCACCAAGTTTTGGGTAAGGCATATTTCTCAAGTTAATACTTGATGACCCCACCGTGCTAACTCATGACTCTTACAATTGTTTTTTATGCATGATTGAAGTGCTTTTATCGTGTGGCTGAGGAGGACCAGGAGAAGGCAGACATGACTTTGCTTGGGGCTTGTGTGAAGTTCACACCCTAGGTGTGGTACAACCAGAAGGTCACGGCTGCTAGTCACTTCTCGGCCGACAGGGGCGTGAGGATCAGGAAGGAAGACATTGTCGGTAAGAAGTCTAATCCTGAGTACTCGATGACGCCAGAAGAGTATATGTCGGTGAGTAAAATATCAATGAGATTCTACATTGCTGCTAAGTTGCCATTGCATTGTCTGGAGTTGAGTATTGCATTGTCAGGTTGTCCCCGTCTATGAGATGATGCGGCGAAAGAAGCCCGATTCCTCGCAGCCTCAGCCCTCGTTACCCGAGTACTACGGCACTGCCCAGAACAACTTGGCGGACTACAGCACGAGGGTGAAGGCTCGTCACCCCCATGTGGATGACCCCATTCACGCGGAGATCGACGAGGAGTCGTTGGTCCTGTCGGGGCACGGATTGCAGCATGGACGTCTCAAGATTCTGAATAGGAAGGTCAAGCCTACCCTCACCACGAGCTTCACGCGTCTCAAGGCTACCCACCCCGCCGACGGCCCCCCTATCCCGCCTCGTAGCCAGCCTCGTCGATCCACCTCCAGAGATGATGTAAGTTTTACTCATTTTCATCATCTTTCTGACTTTTGTTTCTGCATGGCTAACTGCTGACGACATTCCTTGTATTTGAAATTGTAGCCTGAGTTCGAGGCAGCCTACGATGCCGCTCATGATGAATATCAGGTGGCCTTTCGGCAGTATCAGGAGGCGAATGCGATCTACATGCAATACGTAAATGTAAGTTTGAACCTTTATTTTTGCAAAAGATACAAGTCCCACTTCCCCTAGTTTGTTGTATTACGGCCTGACATCTAAACTATCTTGCAGGCGATGTTGATGAATATTCAAACTAGACAGAATACATTTAGGGCCTGTGCCTCCCATGCCGGGGCAGCCGCCATGCATGCCATCGAGGGACAGTTTCGCTAGGACATACTACGCATCGACACCGGTAAGTTCTTTGCTAGCCCACTGGTTATCGCTTTACTTTGCCTCGCAAGTTGCTAACATGTAGGAAACATGTAGGGAATGGGAGCTTCTGGGAACCAGCACTTTAGCCATGCCTCGCCGGATGGGCGTCAAATCACACCGCTTCATGCCAATGGTCCTTCTCCTGGCCATTCTGCTGGTGGTTCTCCCAATTCTCACCCCGACACTTCTCCTACTACCTCGCGAGATGGTTCTTCTGCTGCTTCTACTGGACGCCACCCTCGCCAGAGGTCGCCTCTTTTCACCAGGGGAGATCTCGGGTACACCCCGTCTCCTCCAGAGTTGTAGGGTTTTATTGTCTATGCATGTGTGACGATGTTGATACATGTATGAATGATGTGATCATGTTGATACATGTATGAATGATGTGATCCTGTTGATACATGTTTGAATGATGTGATTTTGTTTGAATTTTTGTGAAAATGTTCAATATTGCCGTGAATAATATTGCAAGAAATAAAACTGCAGCAAAACAGGGAAAAAAAATTCTAGGCAGAGCCTACGCCGAGGGCCATGCCGTCGGCGTAGTACCTCCTCTATGCCAAATGGTACACGATACGCCGAGGGCCTAACCGTCGGCGTAGCTGTCTGCCTGGCACGGCCAGCGCCTGCCACGTGCTACAGCTATGCCGAGGGCCTAACCGTCGGCGTATGCCTAGGCCTACGCCGGGGGCCGCGGCCGTCGGCCTAGCTGCCTTCCTGGGGCGCCCACAATCTGCCACGTGCCGACGCTACGCCGAGGGCCATGCCGTCGGCGTACCCACTGCACCGTTAGCAGCCGGTGTAACGGCGGGCTCGCCTTTCGCCGATGGCTACTACGCCGAGGGGCCTGCGACGGCCGTCGGCAAAGCTTACGCCGAGGGCTAGACCATACGCCGACGGCTTTTTTGGCTCCGCCGAGGGAGAGGTCCGCCGAGGAGGCTACGCCGATGGCAGCCCTCGGCGTAGCGTAGGCCGACGGTCTAGCTGCCTACGCCGAGGTCTTTCAGCTGTCGGCCTAGCCATCCTGTAGTGACACTATAATTTGAACTTTTAGTAATCCAGTGAGTGAGTGACCAAACTGAGTATTACCGACAAGTTTAATTTTTTTCTTTTTTGAAATGGGGTTACCCAGCCTCTGCATCGGTTAATGCATATAGCCTTTTATTACTACCGACAAGTTTAATGACCCAAAGCGTATTCCACAACTTTTCAAACATTAAAAGACTGCATCTGAAAACAAAAACAATCCATCTGAAAACAGGCAGATACACTTCTGACCTCATCCGGTCACCAGGCTCTGTTAAGCGTAACGATCCAGTGGATGGGCACCTACTTATCGGAAATTTCTCCGAGGTCGGATCTAGATTCGCAACAAGTGCTTATTTTCATGATTATAGAGTTTGATATGAAGAAATACATGGCGTTTCGAATATAGAGAGTTGTTGTTGATCTGAACCGAATTTAATCATGACTTGGGAATTAATCTTGAATCCTACTTGGAGGTGATCTTCTCTTATTTGCAGCATGCCTCCCTTAATTGATGCTCCCACCACTTCCTTCCATGCCTCCCTCAAGCTCATCATCCTGATGATTGTGAACTAGCTCATTTCCTTTGCACATACCTTCTTCTCCATTTGCCACGCTCTCTATTGGTTCTATCCCGATGATACACAAATATAATGACCTAGGTAGTAAAATGTTCTAAGTATCATGTTCAACTAGGAATGGTTTCACTTGTGATAATTGTGAAGGATGCTCAATATTTATTTCTAGCTTAAAGCATCGCAATTAATGACGGTTGTTGATGCTACTTCATCATCCTCCCTTTCTTCATTTTAATAGGTCGATCATTTACTGAGTTGCTGGCATTGTAAGTATGTCAGCTAACTTATCCTTGGATATCAACTTGACCATCAATTCACATAAGAAACACATTTTTGCACAAACGGAAATGCATCTCAATGTCCTTAGTGAGTTCATGGAACATCAGACTAGCTATCGGGTACATTACACCAAGATCATCGCACCACAAGACGGGGTTATAGGTTAAGCAAGGTACATTGCACAAAGATTATAACACAGCAAGATGGGGGTTATAGGTTGACCAAGGACAAGTTCCTCTAGGACATACTGCACCCAAATTTCTTCTGAAGCCCTGTTCGCAGGTGCCTTATATCTAGCTTAATTGTGGGTTGCTTCTTCAAACTCCTAGATATAATTTTCGATCGAAGAAACATATCTATTATAGAATTAGCACACCCAGACTGATCTAAAGAATACACAACAGAATCAAAGTATAACTTCAACACCATTCATGTACAAACTCGAAGTATCATTGTTCTTCTCGGAAGAAACTAATACAACATCATATATGGAGGAATTATGATCACAACGGGTCAGACACTCATAGAGCCAGTGTCTAATGCAATGCTTATGATTCTAGAATTGATAACTATAGTTGCAAATCAACACCCAAGGACACCAACCCTTTATACATGAAAAACCCCATTGACTTCAGGAGAAGACCACTAGTCGAAGCTATCCAAATATTTTCAACTATTTTCCAAAGGTGGGATATCAGAGATAAGCGGGGCTAGTGCGTAGAACTTTGGAGTACGATCTTATAACCTATCCAGCCCACGACATCCAAGCCCTCTTCAAGAGCTCCACCGACCTAATGAGCCATACTACAAGAGGGCATCTACCATGACTCCCTGAACAAGACAGCTATCTAAGAAAGTTACAACATCAACTTATTATGCATGACGTTCAAGACATAATAGTTTCCCTAGAGAGTCCTATGACTGATGCCTTTATATACCCAAAGACAATCTCATCAAGTTACGCCTAAGCGAAGCCCTAGAATACTTAGTCTCCATAGGCATAAATCCAAGCTTCATCTCATCTTGTCGCTTGTTTCTATAAACCTAACGAGATCTATCTTGTAAAGTCGTATACAATCTTGTGATCATGTGAATGAATAAAATCTAAGGGAACATCATCATCATGATTCTTACATGTTGGACTAAGTCCCTACCAAACTAATAAACACTCTTCCGACCTTCGAGATTGTGATGCCTCTGTCAAAGTATGTCACACTAAAAAATAAACAATCCTCCGAACTTTATCAGGTTGTCATTTGAAATTTGGAACTCTGTAAAAAATTCACATTGAAAAATAAACATGACCGCAAAACTTAAATGAACTTCCAAACCCTTACTGACCTCTTGAGACATTACGAACAAAAATCAAACCATTCAATACTACCTACGAGTATTTATCACCTAGCAAGTACGAAACTCCCAATATAAATAAGTTCTTAAACTTATGCATCTATATTCCTCAGATATAAAACACGTGACTTTCGCAACTCCTCATATTTTCAAGTGTGTGTTAATCATAGTTTTTATGTGGATGCATGTATCATGCCGCTGCAGATTAGGATTAGGAGGTGCTAGGAATGACACTATTTCCAGAATCGATCACCTCGGTATCATGATCAAAGGAGGCATCACAAAACTTGACATAACTAGGACTATAAGAGGGTCACATGCGAAGGGCCAGGGTCAGTTGGATACATTACCTAGAAATGCATGCATGGGAGCAAAGAACAACATGCGTTGGCAAATGGGTGGAAGGGAAACCATGGTGCCATCAAATTTCGAAGAGGGTAATACTTCCCACCTGCTCATGAGGGTCACGTTGGTAGACAAGGAGGCCCAGTAACTACCGGCAACTATTAGTCACGAATTTGAGTCAGGCCACGTTATGCAGCAAACAATCCCACCAGCGGAAATGAACCCACGTTGTTCTAATGGGCTGACCGGACCGCAAAAGGTACACGCGAGAAAGGGCCTGGTCATGTATCTCCGTCCGTATGATGCTTAGCATACTAGAAGCACATACAGCTAGCATATTAGAGCTAATAAACTAATTATGATTGTGGTTTAGGTGGCTCAGTTCATGTTTTCCCCTTTTTACTACGTTGGTTGTGTGCATTTGCAGTGCCTCTATGGTGACCCGTGTACTTGATATTAACTAGCATGGTCGCCCTCGCAAATGCGAGGGCATCAACTTTAGTGTATCACAATGTTTGCAAATAATATTATAAAACCACAAGATGACACATACATATCCATCGACGAGAAAACTTAATCTACATCTACAGTGAGAATATTATGGAGAATTCTAGCTCTTCTATGTTATGATATGATGCCAAACAAATCTGAAATTGATTTTGCATATTTGGAATTGGCTCAGGCTAGATTTTTTAGCCTGGCGTAGTTTCTTTAGAAAATGATAGGGCACCAAACATTTAATTCCTTCTTATCACTGTGTTGTTTTTGTTTTCAGAAAAATGTGATATCTTGCAAAAGAAGATTTATCAATTATATTTTATTTCATGAGCCTATATATCTTTTGTTACTATACTACTCTCTTTGGTTCATAATTAAATTAAGAGGTTTGCACATGGGAGAAAAATTGGACTAACTACAATTGTAGAAGTAAATTTTATTGGACACTCGAAAGTCATATGTGTATACTTTTCATGAAAATTCATTTCAATTGGAGCTCTTACAATTATTACACAACGAAAGGTATATATTGTGTAATATACCGATACGCGAAACTATAATAGTGATGATAAACCATTGTTTATATGTGACATAGATAGGTACATAAAAATTTGTATCTAGAGCTAGGTAATTGTTCATATAGTACTATATTAGTTTCTTAAGTGTCAAGTATATCTTATTATACAAAAAAAAGTATATCTTATTATTTGATTACCATTTTGTGAGTAAACTATGCAACACCATAAAAATAGATTGTGACACACATGCAATTGTGTTTGATATTTGTCGCCAAAATGCATACCATGCACTTCTGTTCTTTAGCATAATTGTGGTCCATCTATTTGTATCTGAACAATTATTATGTCAACTCCAAATGTTTCATATAAAATAGTTTACTTTCCTATTAACACATGTAGCATCTCAAGGTCTCTAAACTTATCTCCTTAGGTATCGTCTATGTCTACGGAACCTCATTTTAAAACTAATTATGTTCTAGTACTATTGTTGCTTCAAATATTGGTTTGCCTGGAAAAGGCTATTTAAAAAAATGCGCTATGCTATTGCTTGCTCTAACCACAATTACATGGCATCTTAGTTTATCGTATCCTAAATTTCACCATCACTTTCACAAACAATACACAAAACATATTATTAAATTTTACAATCCAAAACTTAATTTGAATATGAATACATTTGTATAAGTTTATATATCAAATAATCCATATATTATTGACTAAAATGATGGTTAAAGGTAACCCTCAAATTTGTGTGCACCTTGTATCCGAGGACGGAGGCAATACCAAGGTAGTATAAGAGAAAAATCTACGCACTTGGGTTTTTTCTCCTTTCTAAAATTTGAACCAAAAATCAAAATAGAAAAACCTTAACTTTGCTTCGATCTAAAACAGCTCGAAGTTTTATATAGGATTGGCAAAAGACGCGGCCATTTGGCTCCCAAGCTCGTATGCACCCTTTATTTGAATTTAATTTTTGTAAAAATTTGAAATGCCAAAAGTTCAAAAAATATGTGCACGTAGAACTTCAAGTTTTAGGTGCGCGCTAAATCGTTTCGCGAAAAATGAACATTTTGGGTGACTTGTGCAAAAAAGACAAAAATTGGTGCTAAAGTAACGTGCTACACAATACAATTTTTGTCTTTTTTGCATAGACCACAAAATATATCGGTTTTTCGTGGAATGACTTCGCGTGAACCTAAAACATGAAGCTATAGATGAACATATATTTTTTTGAATTTTTGAATATTTCAAAATATGTTATTTCTGTACCCGGTGCAAATGCACCCAGCTTCAAAAATGGATTTCCGCCAAACATGCATGTTTCTCTCCACGTCAAAGAATTGTTTGTTTCCGATAGTGTACCAATTTTCACTCACACATACTACATGGCGGAATGCTAATTGCCGCCCGCTGTGGCGCAGGCGGCTAGCGCCGCACAGGGTTTTTCCCAGTTGGGCCGGCCCATTTCCCCTGTCTGGTGTATTTTACATTTGTTTTCTATATTTTTTTTGTTTCCTTTTTCTTTTTCTATTTTATTTTTTTATCTTTTTAGTCAAATGTTCATTATATTTTGGAAAAAATTACGTTTCTCAAAATTGGTTTATGGTTTTTAAATTTGGTTTGGAATTTTATAGTTTGTTCGTGTTTTTCTGTTAAAGTGCATATTTTTTTGGAAAAAATCACACTTTTAAAATTTGTTCAAGAATTTTTAAATTCAGTTCATGATTTTTGAAAATTGGTTCATGATTTTTGAAAAAAATTATGAATTTGAAAAATGTTCATGTTTTAAAATAATAGTTCATGAGTTTTGAAATTTGGTTCATGGGTTACGAAATTTGGTTCATGATTTTCGGAAAATGTTCATGTTTTTGAATTTTGGTTCATGGGTTTCAAATTTTGGTTCATGGTTTTCAAAAATGTTAATGATTTTCAACGAATGTTCATGATTTTATAAAATTTGTTCATTATTTTGGAAACCATTTGAACCAGCAATTTCTTTTCATAGGTTCTAAAAATATACATGCATATTTCCTTCTAATATGTTGTTCCATCATGTGCCAAGGCAGTGCGCATGGAGAAAGAATGCACAAAAAGCATAAACGTGACCGAACATATCTCGGGTAACCTGTACGTGATGGAAGTCGACCAGAACAGAAGCATTAAACGATGGACTTTAATGGGCCTCATCGAGAGCAGCCTATGAAGCTGCCGGGGTGTGTGCTATACACCACTTGTTTGCGGCATGAGTCGCCCGCGCCGCCTGAAGGGAACAACGAATGGACCGGCCCATATTCATTTTTCTCGTTGAGATCGTTCATCGTTCGCTCGTATGTGGTTCCCTCGCTGCATTTTTTCATGTGCGATGGCTTTTTGAAAATCTTTTTATGTTTTATTCTCTAAATCAAATGTTTTTAATTATTTTTTAACTCTGAACCACTGTAAAAATCATGAACAACTTCTTTAAATCTGAGCTTTCAAAATCATGAACCCTTTTTCAAACCATGAACTAGGTTTTCAAATCATGAACCAAAATTTTAAATTCATGAACAAAATATCGAGCATCATGAACAATTTCAAAATAAAATAACGATTTCAAAAACATGATCAACTTTCCAAACTGTCATAAATAATTTCAGACAAAAGTCATGAACCATTTTTGAAAATCATAAACCAAATTAGAAACACATGAACCAATTTTAGAAAATTCATAAACCAATTCCAAAAACCATGACCAAAACTTAAAAACATGAACCAAAATTCAAAAATCATGAACCGATTTTAGAAATCATGAACCAAAATTCGGAAAAACATAAAAATAAAATAAAATAATGAACATATTTTAAAAAAAAGGATGTTTCTAAAAAACATAAACAATAAGAAACAAAAAAGGAAACCCAAAAAAGAAACAGCAAAAGGAAAACAGAAAAACAAAAAACAAAAAAAGAAGACAGAAAAAGAAATAGATAAAAAGAAAAAACGCAAAAGGAAAAAGGAAAAAGGAAAAAAGCTCGGGAACTAGGCTGGCCTAATGGGGCTTCCACCCTGTGCGGCGCTAGCCGCCAGTGTCGCCTCCGGGCGGCAAATGGCTTTTTCAAGAGGTGCCACTACGACCGATGCGTAGCACCTCCCTACTGCGGGACTGTAATATATAAGGGATTCCATCCAAAGGTTTTAGACATGGGCTTTATTTATCGTGGCCCACTAACACACACACATGATCTCTTCATTTTTTTCTATATCACATAATTTAATGTTCTAAGCCAATTTAATATACGACCGTGCTAATAAGGGCATGTGCCACATATTAGTCTTCCGTGTGGACAATTTAATATATGGCAATTCAGCTCATAGCGTGACTTTGCATGCACACAGACACCTAGATTTGATATAGTCTTTAAATTTAAAATATCTTATCTCTCGAACCATAAGTCAAATTAAGATTTGTTTTCACGGTTGGTTTAGTTGTGACAAGATATTCAAAACTAGATCTCACGATGATATGTTTGGATAATATTTTTTGACATAAGTTACCAGATTATATTCACTTAGTCACTGGCTAAAGTAAAGTTGGTTACCAGGTTAAAATTTAATGGTTAACATGTTTTTCAAAATTTACACCTCACCCATGTAAGCATCGCATGATGGTTATGTCATCTTTTACGTGTTTATAGTGGATCAAATACTCAATTTCTAAACGTGTAGATCATTAATTTGATATAGAAACATGTAAAAAGCATCTAGTGAGTGTATTATTTAGGTGGTAATTGTTGGTAGTAACCTGGTAGCTATTAGTACAACAACCTGGTTATTGACGACGAAAAAGATAAGTCAAAACATATTAAGATGGGATCTAATTTTAAAGTCCTGTCGAGACGTACTTAGTGATGAAAACAGACTGTCATTGGATTAATGATTTAAGAAATATCTAACACCAAGGGCCGGACAGGGGAAATTTTTGGGGAGACGGGACCTTATTAGAATAACCGTCTAATATAATAACATTATTATTGCAAAATAAGACATGTTCATATATATTAGGGTAATTGTTAGCATATTTAACATTAATGTCCATGTTTGATCAAAATGTTGTTCCTATATGTGGTCAAGAATGATATAGGTTAGAAAATATGTTCATGTATATATCTATATGAAGAAAAGGTCATGTATTTTTGAAGAAAATGAAAATCTGAAAAGGAAAATTAAAACAATACGAAAAATTCGGGCATAAAAAAGAAAAAGAGAACATGAACTAATTTTTTTAGTAGTGCATAAAATGTAAACTAAAAAAGAAAAATGGGTCAGCAAGTAGTGCATGATGGGGTGTCATATCCACTCTTAACACACGCTACTGATGTCAAATATAAATTGTCAAATACTACACCTCCCCACAGGGGGAAACGTACACAGGAAGGCTCTCTCTCTCTCTCCCACAAACCCCGCTTCTTCCTCCTCTGTGCGTTGACCAAAAGTTCCCAGGCCGACCCCGAGCTGTCTCCGCCGGCATCGCCGGTCAGAGATGGTGGAGGGGAGGCGCCGGAGTAGTAGGTAGGTGTAGCTTTAGGTCTCTCGGTTGCTTGCCGGTAGTTTGGAGTAGGGTATCGGTTCTTCTCGGCCAGATCCGATTCATATGGGGGTGGTTCGGGATCTTTTCTCTGCTCTGATGGTCGGGGTCGGCGTGGAGCGGTGCCGCCACAGTGTTCTCCGTTAATAAGGCCGTTTCTTCCCTCCCCTTGATCTGGTGCTCTGTTTCGCTGTATCTTCCCTGGCTGGCCGGCCATGGCGGCGAGGGGCAGGGAAGCTGCAGTCGAAGCAAGGCTTGATTGGAGGTTGGGAGGGGGTCCTTCTTCGTCACGGCGCCAGACGGTCGCTCTCTTCTCCCACTTCTGCTTCACTGAGGTGGTGGCTGGCGGGTTTGGAGTCGAAGGTGAACCCCCTGTCCAATAAGTGCGGATTCCCCCATCTGAGCAGAGCAGATGGTGTGGTGGTGTGGCTCCTGACCGGCCATGGCGGTGAGGGGGAGCTGCAGCTCAGTGCCCTGTTTTGCATGGCTTTCTCCCCTTGGCCGGTCGCGGTGGCGAGGGAGGGCGGTGTGGTTGTGCATCAGGTGTTTCTCGGCTCTAGTGGAGGGTGACTCTCCTTTTTGGGGGGCCTTTTGGATCTATTGCCGCGGCATCTTCTCTGTCCTCTCTCCCTCATCTCGGACAGGAGCTTTGAGGGGAGGGCTTGGCTTCTCCGCGCGGCGGCAACATATCTCGGCTATTCGACGTCGCTCCTCGATGGTTTATCTCCTCCTTCTAGGCGCTGAGGCTGCGAGTGGAAGGATTATGTCTCCATGGAGCAGCGGCGGAGACTGGCCTTGGAGTAGTTAAGCCACCTTCTTCTGCAGATCCAAATCGGCGGAGACTGGCCTTGGTGCCAGCCGATTATCTTGACCATGTTGAGGCCTTTGACCTCCCCGGCGTTGTGCTCCGACATTTCTTCAACCACCATTGCGAGGCCCAGTAGTTGCAGAGTCGGGTTGGGAGTAGGACCTGATCGCTTTCTCTTGTATTTTTTTAAGGTCCTTGTTGTAAAGTGCATGTCCTTTCTTTTATTTTCCATTTCTCTAGGGTCCTACACGAAAATTTGTATCTCCATCGTCTTGGTTTATTGAAGGCTTCCAACCCCTTCTGAGACTCTCCTGTTGAAAAAAAATACTACACCTCCCTTTTACTGCTAGTGTTTTTGGCAGTTGTAGAAGATTTGTATTGTCCTTTTGGTCCCCCAAATGGATGGCCATTGTTTTTGGGAGGTAAAAACTTTGTATATGCAATAAAATGGCCCACGATGCCCTAAAGAAAGGGAAAACCCCATAAACCGGCAGCATCAATGGCTCAATCTATTAGTCATTTCTAGTAACAAAGAGCCACATTTTCAGTACTTTTATTTTAGTAGCTGAGAAAGCAGAACACAGGTGTTACATCCGAGAATAAACACACAATTTCGCATTCCCAGCATGCATGTCGACCACACAATCCACAGCTCGGAGAGAGTGCGACCTCATCGATGGATCACTTCTTCGTCGTCGCCATCCCTCGGAACATGTCCCTGCACGCGGAAAACATGGCAACGAGCTGATCCCTCTCCGGCAGACACTTGTTGACGTGCTCATCCTCGACGTACGCTTTCGCCCAGCGGGTGAGACCTGGGAACTCCTCGTTGGTGACCAGCGTCACCCCGCATATCTCCTCGAAGACGTCGAGCCAATGCGCCATCCCGGCGGCGGCGATGTCAATGAGGCCGATGACGTCGCCGCCGAAGAACTTCTTCCCCGTCAGCTGCTCCTCCAGAAGCAAAAGGTTCGCCTTGGCTTCTTTGATGAAGCTCTCATTGCCACCACCCTCGTCCGTCGAGGCATCAACCAGAAAGGACATCCAGAATGGCTTCCCAAACTGCAGAATGATGTTCAGTAAAACCACAGAGAACAAGATAGAATGTATGCTATTGCTAGCTTTACCTTCTGATCGATGAAGTGAGCCCAGAAGCGGGTGGAGGCACGGTCGTGGGGGTCGGTCGGCAGGAGCAGCGGCCCGGTGAAGGCCTCGTCGACGTACTCCATGATAACGAGGGACTCGCAGATGGCCGGCCGGTCGCCGTGGAGAAGGACAGGCATCATCTTGTGGATGGGGTTGTGCTTGAGCAGCAGCTCGCTCTTGTTGCGCGGGTCTTCCAGGATGACCTCGTAGGGAACTCCCTTCATCCTCAGGGCCACCTCCACACGGTGGCTGAACACGCAGCCGAAAGCGCCGATGAGTTTCACCGTCGGCGAGCCCATTCCTCCTTGGCTTCTTATGGATCGATGGATCACTAGTTAGTAGTGTTGTGTAACCGTGTGCTCTGAATATTTAGTTGCCAATGGAATGGTGATGTGCTTGACTAAACGGCTGGTATTTGTAGTCCAAAGAAATGTCTCTCTGTGGCTCCTTCCGCTGGAAGATTGAGCTTTAATTTCCATGAGTTTTTTTGTGTTCTTCGATCAGAGGTCGAATCATTTTGTCTGCGTGAGAGCAACAACCCAGTTATTGCTGCCTCTGAAACCGAAATCTCGTAGGTTTAAACAAACTTATCTTGCCCTCATCTAGGTGTGACTTTAGAAATTACCAGATCGAGGTTCCGTACTAAGCTCAAGATTGGTGTAATCCACGGTCAATGCAGCTGAGCGTATAGGGGGTTTATTTTAGCAACTGGAAAAAAGTAGACATGATTAATGAGACTTCATGGCTAACATTGTGTTCTTTAAAATTCATTTCATGGAGACAGATGTTCGCGAAGTTCACTTTTAGTCCTATTTCCCCCCCTAGCTTTGGTCTCTAACCCAGCTATAAGTTCATGATCAAGGAAAGAAACCACCAAGACATAAGAGCATTCTGAGAAAAATAAGTTTTTTGGCTCGCCCTTTACCCCGTCGCGCGTCCCCCAGGGCGCCGCCGGGGGCGACCTCACCATGCCTCCTCTAGCCCCAACGACCGCGCGCCTCTCACGGCGGGGCCGACCGACTAAGGAGGCCTGGGCATGGTGGTTCCCAATGACGGCCCGAGGGCTGCTTGGGAGGAAACGGTCGGTGCATCGACGAGCAGCGGCCATGGCGTCGCCCCTGGCCGGGGTGCTGGCGGAGGTCCTCCCTGGCGGCGGTTGACCGGTTGTGGGAGTTGGGCTTTGGGTCGGCAAGGGACGAACCCTAGATCTTTGATCCGGGTGGTTCTATCCGTCGTCTCCCCATATCCTCCTCGCCGTGTGATGGCCAGATCCAGTGGAAGACCGACACTGCGCTGCCGCCTCCTTCCGCGTCGCTGGCCATGGTAGTCGGTTGGGCTCGGGGAGGTAGATCTTGCAGGTTGCTGGTGGGTGACGTGGGGGCTGCTAGTCCCGCTTGACTAATGGCGGTCCTAGGATTCCTCTTGCGACAAGATGAAGATCTATCTGATGACTGTCCTCCTTGATCTTGGCTGGAGTGTCGTGTTCCGGAAGGCTGCGCCGGCGAACTCCTATGAGCGTGTTATGCTTGGAGTTTGCTGGATCGGATGGGATTCGGTTATGCACACCCATATTTTTCTCTATTTGTTTGGTTTCAGAGGGAGCACGACGAAGCTCTACTGGCTTGTACCATCTACCATCCTGGGGGCATGCATTTCTGTTCCATGGTGAGGTCAGGTGGCGGAGAATGTCATGGAAGCCAAATCTGAGGACTACCATTGGTGATTCGAATCTTTGTGGAGATGAGGAGCTGCTTGGTGTTTTGTGACTTGGATCAGCGACATCGTAAGTGGGGGCCACAACATAAGAGAAGTTCGAAGTCTGATCTCCCAGGGTGAAAATCCAAGGTCTGGCCTTAATTGGTTGTGCCTAGCAATGACCTTGTTGAAGGCATTGTTTTAATGAATGAGGACAGTCTCCATGATAAGAACCTAATATCTATGATCTGGTGATGATGGCACTTGTACACTGTTCCCTTCTTGAAGGTGTCACTTGTGGCGAAGGTGGACTTGTGTTGTATTGTTGGTTTAGAGTTGATGCTACTACAAGAAATAGATAACTAAAATGGGACTTTTCTTTTTTTTATAATTATTTTTTTGGCCATGTGCATCCGTAATGTTGTTAGGGCAATGGCTTGTTACAGAGGCTGGGTGTAATTGGTATCTCCTTAATATTAATATATACTCTTTGTCGAAAAAGTGGTTTTTTCGGGTGTGGCTTTCAGCCTACTTGTCAAATGATTATCGATTCAACTTCTTCTTCCTTTCCTCGTTCATTTATTATCCTCACTCAGTGATCATCTCCACTATAAATCACTATTGGAAAAACCATTGATGGTGAGGGTTTTTTCCGACAATTTTTATTGGGCCCACCGCAAAGGTAGCTATTTTACTATGGCTAAGAAAAAAAAACTGTCGGCAAACACAAGCCATCGACAAAGAGGTCCATTTGCAAACGGCTTCCGCAGCAAACACCCAGGTTTGCCGAGGTTAGCCTTCAGAAAACCATGGTTGTCGGCAAAGACACTACCACATGGCCTACGAGTGTCTTCTATTGGCCAGGAGCAAGATTGTGTTAGATGTTTGTCGATTGTACTAACTTATTTACCGAGGGTTTAGGCTTCTCTGTCGTGGGTTTCTTGCCATCGGCCAAAACACCGATTCCTGTAGTGACTCCAAAATCAAGCTGTCTAAGGCGCCATCCCTCTCCTCAATTTCTCCTCTGGCTCGGTGTTTCTTTATTGATTAATAAATACTTGACGTTGCTTTAGTTGAGATGTACCGGATAATGTATCTAGTGCACCCAAATTTTTTGATGCACCGAACCTCAATAGTCATCCAGAAGTTGTAAAAACAACCTTTAAAAAGTTAACACATAGACACATTACATGTCTGCGATGCAAAGTTTGAACTCGAGCTACAAAAACAATTCCATAAATGGAAAAAAATACAAACCTCAGAGTAAATACTAGGTCATCTAAATTGGTATGTGAATATAGACCGCTCTCGCTATGGACACTTAACTTTGCAAGTTGTGTTACAAAATTAGGTTTGAATTTTCAATGAATTTAAGTTTGATCTTTCAGAATATTATGTACTCGTTGTGTCTTGGCACCCTAACTTTTTGCATATTCTTGTAATGTGAATGGAGGTACGGTGCACAGGTCGCACCACAAGACCCAGTTCACCAGATACGTTCTCATATGGATTATGGTCTACGGATTGTTGGAACTCTTAGTCAGCAAAATGAATTAGCCACCCCACTAACCATTTAAGCATCAATTAATTTGGTGGTGAGGCACTTCTTATCTAGATGAAAATGTGCTGGATCGAAGATTTCACAATCCATTACTAACATTGAACTCATTGCATTTTATAATATACACATGGCAAATTATTTTGATAACCCACACACTCAGGTGAACTGACAAATCAAGGCACCAAACTTATAACATCCAACAAGATCTCGGTCTTTTCGTCGTGTTGTTATCCGATAGCCTGGGCCATATCAACCAGTTTCTCTAGACCGCCTCGGCTAGGAAACTTTCCGTCAAAGTGATGGAGAAGATTGACATGAGCCATCTCTATGTTGACACCCCAAACATCATTTCATGGCACATCCTTCAGATAGGACAACCAAGGAGGTACTTGAAGTTCGTACCGCCATAGTCCACAGTCTCACACTTGAACCACCGTACTCAACCGCCGCGTCACTAGGACGAATCTGTGACAGTGATTCCGTTACGATACAATTCTTGAAAAACGAAACAAAGAGGTTCTCCGTGACTTTTTTGCAACTGTGTGAAGATTTCAACTGGTCACACTAGGTCTGATCTATTATAGTGGGTTGCTGGAATAGTTTCATTCATGGTGCCTACTAATCCTAACCTGCACCGCCATGGTACATGCTTCCATGCAAAGACTATTTCTAACGTCCAACAACCACAATTGAAAATATGACGAGTTGCCAAAGTCACTTGTTTTTATATCTTAGGAGTCGGTGCATAAGTTGTCTGATTTATATTGGTGTTTTATCCTAGCTCGGTGATCAATTCTGGTAGGTAGTATTGAATGGTTCGTTTCAAAAATCATGCTGTCTTGAGAGGTCCCAATGGTGTGGAAGGTCATTTAAGTGTAGTGGTCATGTCTATTTTTCAATGTGAACTATTTTGACCAACGTTCAAATTTGAAAGAACAGGCTCGAGAGTGGTGAAAGTGTAACACGCTAGGGCCTATAGAAGCTAAATAACTCACACCCTTCGATGGCACAACACGCGTTCATCCAACCGACAACCCTGCTAATAGCTACTATTGTTGTTGGTCCAAGGTAGTATCAATCATGGATTTAAATTTCATTTCAATTGATCAGAAATGGTACGGAATAGTTTGTCTCTTAGGATTTCATGCCAATTATATAACTGACTTAAAAATCTTACTACTAAACGTTGTTAAAGGCCATTTTGACTAAGGCGGAGTATTCCCATAGCCAAAGTTTAAACCCTAGTAACGATCATGTACTACTTGAAAAGTATCTTATTCCTGAATAACCAAATTAATCAACCATAGCCACACTTACTTGAAACAGTAACTATATCGAATAACCACTCTGTATTTTATTGTTGATGGATCTTGGTATTGATTCACGCCACATACATCACACAAACACTAGATTAGATCATTTGCTTGCTACGCAATTGGTCAGCAGGCTTCTGTCAGACAAACATTCTTTGCTATCTTTGTTGGTGTTGCACTTGCAGACAAAGTAATTACCTATAGCGTGCACCCTCAACGCGTGTTCGCGTCATTATTCTATACGGGTGGCGGGATACCGAAGATCGCATGGTTATTTACAATCACCAAGTTATTTATAAATTACATCTACATTAAAATTATAGTGGGAAATAAATAAATCAACTATATGAATTTTATACTTTGGGGAAAAAAAGGAAAACAAACCACCTAGGCCTACGGCAATGCCGTCTGCGTATAAGTGGTACCCTAGCATATCTACGCGCCTAACGTCGTGGATCGCGCCGTCAGGTGGGCCATTAACCAGGGCCACGTGGCCTCCTACGCTGACGGCGCGGCATAGGCCGGCGGTCACCATCGGCCGCTTGCACGTATATGCCGACGGGATGTATATGTCGACAACAGCCGTTGGCGGTTCTAGCACTACGCCGACGGGATGTATACGCCGACGGCCGCCAGGCCCGGTTGACGAGTCCGGGAACCTGCGCCGACGGGCCCGACCTTTTGCCGTCGGCGTAGGATAAGGCCGTCGGCGTAGGATAAGGCCGTCGGCGTTCCTTGTTATCCCCGTAGTGGTCATTTGTTATGATACACACCTTATGGCCTCTTGCAACACCCATGCCCAGTGAGATAGCCGGCTTTTCCTGGCGATAAAGCGAGAGGCCGATGGCTGCCTAAGAACCTCTTCTCCCTGAGCTAAGCCTCCACTAGCACAATGTTCTCCTTCGTGTCCTGGAGAAGAACCTTCTTGGTCTTGCCTTCTATCCACAATGCCGATCACAGCGACATCAGACACTGGACGGAAAAAGTCATGAGAAAGTAAGTTGGCTTGCAAATACTAATTTTTTTAATTCGCAAATACACGTCCTTCTTGAAAAAACTGCAGAAGAAAACCCTGAGTAGGCTAACATCAATGTTTCAACGTGAGCTATAAATCGGCCACCTAGACAGATCGAACCTAACATCCATAAAATTACTACCAGTGGTACACACGTCACAGAGCAGATTTTCCGAAGTGGAATATCTACGTTTGTTACAATCTGCTACCTAAAGTAATTGGTAGACCAAGAGCCCAAACGAGCCTAGAATCGTGCGACAGCCTATCACGTGATCCTCAAATTACATGGGACCAATTACCAGCCCACAAAATACACAAGCCTGAGACATACATACCTGGTGCGGCACGAGTAGTTCTAATACACTAACCTCTCTAGGTTGGCAGCGCCTTTCAGAGATCTCTACAGTGATCATAGCAGTATGCATCTACTCACTCCATTTCAAAATATAAGATGTTTTAGGTTTGTGAAAAAAGTGTATCTAAACTCTTTTTAGTACTTAATATGGGCATAGGTTTTTGGCGTCCCACATAGTGGACACAAGCCATTGCCCGGGCCATTCCTCTTGGATGCCTCCACCCCTGAAGGAAGGTGGTCACGCAGAAGCTGCCAATCGAATATCTACTGACTCAGGGGGCAAGGGGCTTTCCAGAGTGGGGTCATCCACTCTAGCTCTCGCCCTGAAATAGGGATTAGTACGCCTAATTCACGGAAAAAGCCTCCTAGGGGTGACTGCTTCCAGGAGATCGAATCCCTATCCTCTGAGAGGGAGGTTGGGTGGGAGTTCCGTAGTTTGTCAAAGTCCACAGTCTCCTCCAAACTAAGGGTTCTCTAGAACGGGATGTTCCGGAGTCCCCCCTACACCATCTCAGCCACCAACCCCAATGGGGAGGCAGAAATGGAAAAAAGGGAAGGAAAAGCCGTACTAAGGGGCGAGTTCGCGAGCCATGTATCCAGCCAGAAGAGCACCTCTCGCATGTTGCCTAGGGTGAAAGAGGCCCCACGCTGGATGCCATTCTTAATGGCCTGAATGGCTCGCCAAAATTGGGAGCCCTCTCGGCGCTCACAAGCCAAAAGAAGACGGCCCCAGAGGTATTTAGATTTAATAAGGTGAAGCCACATGCCACCATCATCTTTAAGGATGCACCACACCCATTTGAGCATTAACGCCACGTTCAAGCGGCGAGAATCAAGAATCCCTATCCCTCCAAGGCTCTTGGGGGTGCTGAAGATGTTCGACACCTAATGTTTACTTGTGTAAGAGCACATGAGGTATGGAAGTCTATTGGTGTAGCTAATCTATTTAATTCAGTTCTTGTTGACAAATCAGGTTCTGTTGTCCTAGAAGAACTCCTGTGTGAAATAAATTTTGTAGATCGTGATGATCTCAAGGATGTAGGTCTAAAGGAGCTAATTCTTGTGGGGGCTTGATACATCTGGTGGCAACGAAGGGAGCAAGTTAAGGGAGAAAAGGTTGCTCCGACTGATCAAACAACCTTCTCCATTCGAGCAATTACTCTCAACTATAAAGGTGCTACAGAGAATATTGAGCCACATGAGTTGAATTGGGTTCGGCCTCCCCCAAATCCTACAAGCTGAATATTGATGCATGCTTCTTTCCAAATGGTACTGGAGCTAGAGGGGTTGTGCTTCAGAATTCAAAAGGACAAGCAGTTGCAGGTGGAAGCTGGATCTTTGATCATATTCTTGATGCTACTACTGCAGAAGTTTTGGCACTTCACAATGGTCTTCATTATATTGAGAATTTGGGATGTTCTCCGGTTATAATTGAAACCGATTCACTTGAGCTCGTCAATGCATACAATGGGGAGATTGATATCTGGATTCCTTACACTGCCATTCTTGCGGATTGCTTCCAAATTGCTAGAAAAATTGAAAGAGTTTCAGTTAAGCATTGTTCTCGGGAAGCAAATGTGGTGGCCCATACCCTAGCTAGATTTGTCTTTGATTCCAATATTCCTGTTTTTGGGATGGTGATCCCCCTAGTTTTATTAATTCCTCTGTAACGAATGATGTAAACTTGTTTTGAGGGGCTGCAAGTTTCATACGCACTTTTTCGCTTACCAGGGTACCTAAGGAGACTAGATGGTTTTAATGAGGCGGCTTGCATACTCAATATATAATGGTTTAAAAAAAAGTAGGGTGTCATGTGGCTCAAAATCTGCAGTAGTAGATTTGTTGATTTGTTAAAATGTAGTTCAAAATTTTGAATTCCCACTTCGAGTTCATTTGTTAAAATCTCACTTCGAGTTCATTTGTTAGAATGTAGTTCAAATTTTTGGTCATAATTTATACTAGATTTTGGCAAATGAACTAGAAGTGGGACTTGCAACAAGGTTTTACTTTCACCCCTCTCTTGATTGAACTTAAAACTAGGTTAAAAGTGAGAACAGTTCACAGTGATGTAGAAACATGATCATAAAACTAAAGTTGACTTTCCATATTCTCATTGACCTATTGAGATGGCACAAAGGAAATAAATCTAAATCAGCCATTCAAGACTATCTCCGAGAATTAATTGGCCTTCCACACTCTTTGTGACCTCATTTGACGATACAATAAAAATCGTTCATTTAACACCACCTACGTACTAGAATCCATCACCTAGTTAGGACAATACTCGCAATATAAATCACACAGCTCATGCATGTACTCCAGAAAATAACACACACGGCCTTAGTAGGCTCAGCCTATTTCTTAGTTTGATTGTTGGTTGATCGTCGGTGCGTGGATGGATGCATGCAGTTTATAGTAAGAGGATTAGGAGACACCAGGAATGAATTAGCGCCTGTAATGCATTCATACTGTTACGGTCAAAGTAGACATCTCTATGATGCATAGACACGGGCACCCTAGATAGGTTAGTGTATTAGAACTGTCTACTTATTTCTTACTTACTAGAGCTAAACAAGGAACTAAACAAGGCGAGCCTCGCACGGCCTGTTAGAGTGAGTTTGCACGTTCTTGCTATCATGGACATCCTTGCCCTCCAATCAAAAGGTGCCGCCTTGTGCGTTTCAATTTGGTGATCCTACTCGATGATGGCGTGTCCTCGAAGAATCATGCCTCACTTCCTCTAGCAATCACTACCTCAGCTCTAGCGGTGCCGCCTTGCGCAAGAGAACGGTTCACTATCTTAGATTTCAGCCGCGGCTGTGCGCTCGCTTAGCTCTGCGTGAACACCTTCCTCTCACGAAAGACGCATTCCTTGGCCCATTCGCCTTTGTCTCAGATCTGACTTCCATGACCACATCACCTAGCGGTGCAGTGAATGTGTGTACGTACCTTTATAGCATGCATTGTCTGCTTCTATAGGAAACAAGGTGTTTTTTCACCCCTCTCGATCTTCTCCATTTCAACCTTAACCTAGCTTAAAAGTCAAAACAATTCATGCTGACATAAAAACATGGTCATAAAACTAAAATTGACCTCCCATATCCTCAGTGACGACCTATTGAGACGGCACAAAGGAAATAAATTAAAATCAACCATTCAAGGTTACTTCTGAGTATTAATTGACCTTCCACACTCTCTGTGACCTCTTGAGACGATACAATAAAATTGTTCTTTGAAGACTACCTACTAGAATTCATCACCTAGCTAGGACAGAACTCTCAATATAAATCAACAGCTCATGCATGTACACCTCAAAATAACATACATGGCTTCCACTACTCATCTCGTTTATAAGTTTGATTTTTGGGTGGTAATCATTGTCTGTGTGCGTGTATGGATCGAGGCATGGGGTGCATAGTAGGAGGATTAGGAGGAGGCATCAGGACAGAAATTGCCCTCTTGTTCTGCATACACCTTGTTATGATAAAAGTAGGCATCTCCATGATCCACGTACAGCCTAGAGAGATTTATCGTATTAGAACTAGGTCGATTTGGTGATCTGAAGCTCGTCTTAAATCGAAAAGCCTGTTTGACTTACAGGTGTCTTCACTTAGAAAAAAAACTTTGGATATTAACACCACATAACATGGCAACGACCAGGACAACGGACAAGCTAGAAATGTCCATCGAGAAGTCGTTGCGGAGTTAATGGATCATGCTATTCCTTGTCCTATAGCGGTCTGGGCAGAGGTGAGAAGAGCCAGGCCAGCGCTAACTAAGACCCGGGCAACACCACCAAGCCGCCTGCCTCCTTAGTTAGCCTGAAGCGAGGGCCATGGCCAGCTTGTGCTAGAGACCCAAGAACCTGTGGGTTCTGTCCGGGCGTGTGGTTTGGAGTAGAGAACGTATCCGGTGCAGTGGCGCTTGTGGTGTGCCCAGTTCACCGAACCTCGATTTCCTTATCTAGAATATGTAAAAAATGTGAAAATAAATTGGCAAGCGGACGTAACGTCTATCTACCATACTGATAAAGTATCAAGTTAACACTTCAAACACAACCAAACTAAATAAAGAATACAAATATTTGTGTGAAGAGTTATTAATCGGAATCGGGGTATGAATTCGGTCTGTTATCACCATCGGCACGGGATTGCTTATTTTTGTTTCTCAAATTCTATTTGGATCTGGAACTGAAATTTGGCAGAGGGGATGCATATGTGTTCTTTCAACGAACTATCATTTTTTTCAGATTTGTGTTGAAGTCATGTAAACCTAAGTGCACCCAAGACCACGTGCACCGGATAGTTAAGTATGTCTACAGCTGGTGTATTTTATGGACTGGCGTTTGGCCCATGTAATACATGAATCACTTGCTGATAGTTGATAGGCTGTCGCACAATCCTAGGCTCGTGTTGGGCTCTTGTTCTACCCATTACTTCTAACTGACAGTAAGAAAAGTGGATGTGCTACTTTGGACAATCTGCTTTGGGATTTGGAAGGTGTATCATTGCTAGTAAGTTTATGGATATTAGGGACTAGGTGTCTAGCTGGTCGATTTATGCGTCTGTCTAAAATATTGAGGCTACATATATTTGCAAATTAAAAGGTTTGGTGTTTGCAACCCAACTCAATATTCTCCCACGACTTCTTCCGTCCAGTGTCTAATGTGGTTCTTCCACCAATGACGAGTGTGCTCCTATGGGAGTGGGACTACAACATGGACAAAGTTGTCAAGAAGTGCTTGCCTAACGGAAACGAGCTCGTCTCTTCATCAAGATTAAGAGAGAATTTGTCTCTAAGCGATGTCAAGTCCATGCCGACCATTGTGTAGGCAGTAAATGATCTAATCTAGTGGTTTGTGTGATGTGTGTGTGTGGCATGAATGAACAATGAACATGGAGTATATAGTATGGAGTAGCAATTATTGGCAAGTTATTGTTTGTGCAAGTGCGATTTTGGTTCCTTAGTTTGATTTATTTCTTCCGAAAAGGGGAA
Organism: Avena eriantha; assembly: GCA_910589775.1. Lineage (NCBI taxonomy): Eukaryota > Viridiplantae > Streptophyta > Magnoliopsida > Poales > Poaceae > Avena > Avena eriantha. Next base: position 338,255,852 of record OU342746.1, read on the forward strand.
CAAGGCTGTTCTTTGCATCAAAATGATGCACACATCTTTCAGTTATTGCATAGTTAATAGATTCAGTTTCAAAATTTAGGAATCATAAGTTCCCCAAATTGGCAACATGAATAATCAGTTAATAAAAAAGGATACAAAAACCTTCTATGCATCTTGAAGTCCATTAGACCACTGCTAGCAACCCTAGCTGAATATAGCCCGTGCTACGGACATCATACCCTTGCTTAGTTTGATTAATTATTCAGTAAAAAGGTAATTTTGGGTATCCCATGGCCGGGATACTCCTCCGATTCAAACAAAATGGCCAAAACAACGAGCAAACTTACTTTAGTTGTTAATATTTTGAAGTCAGATTTAGTTTGACATAACTATTGGGTACCCTTTGAGATCAACAGGAATTAAATTTCTGTCCACGATCGGTACGACTTACCTTTTTGGCCCAGCAAAAATAACACGCTGTTAGTGGGGTTATCAGTCGCGATGAAAGTGTATCCGTCCCACTAAAGGCTGAGTTGTTTAGCTTCTATCGAACAGATCATGTTACACTTTCACCACTCTCGAGCTTCTCCGCTAATTTTTTAAACTCGTCAGAATAATTCACATCAAAAAATAAATTGACCACAAAGCTCACGTGACCTTACACACCCACCTAGCTAGGACAAATTGAATGGCCTCTCGAGACAGTACAAAAAAAATGAAAATCAGCCATCCAGTGCTACCTACCAGAATTCACCACCTAGCTAGGACAAAACTCCCAATATAAATCACGCAACCTGTGCATATACTCCTCGCAGAGAAAACATGTGACTTCGCAACTCTTCATATTTTCAAGTGTGAATGTCATGTGGTAATCATAGCCTTTGTGTAGATGCATGTACTGTGCAGGTGCATATTAGGATTAGGGGGTGCCAGGAGTAGTCAACGGAGTCATCGAAATACTTTTGGGATCTAGGGCTAGTAAATGGTCTCATGCAAGGAACCCGGGTCAGGGGAGACGGCAGTCCAATGCTCGCACGTGAGCAAAGAACATCAAGGATTGACAAATGGGTCCAAGGGAATCGACGGTGCCGTGGAATCACGTAGAGGGTTTGGTTTCCACCGGCTCACCATGATCATTCTAGGTGACGTGAAAGGCTACGTAATCGTTGGTCCCAAGAGTAGTCCGGAAGTTGAGTCAAGCCACATTATGTAGTAAACATCCCACCAGCTGAATTGAAACAAATCAGATGTAACCGTCCCACGTTATGTAGTAAACATCCCGCCATGTATCAACCGATGATGTTTCGGGTAAAAACTTATTATGGCTGTGGTTTTCACTTTCTCCATTCAATTCTTTTTTTCTGAAGTATATTGTTTTTGTGTATCTGCAATATGTCAATCTCTTGAAACCATGTGTTACGGAGACTAGTGTACGCACCATCATTTTTATATTAGTATTATCCTTTACAAAAAATCTACACTTTTCCTCGCAATAGGCTTTCCCAATCACAAGGTGCAACTGCTGGGGCAAACACAGCACAAGCAAGCCCCCCCCCACCCACCCACCCAAAAGAAAAAATGCTAACATCGGCGGATCGGCGAAAACGTAGATATCCCACAACCGCTGCGTCCTGCCCCGATTTCCCACCACGATCCTAGCACCCCGAATCATCACATACCAAACAACACCTCGAAGAAGGAAAGTGACGACAACGACACTACTGCCCGGACTGGTCCTGGGGTTTCCCCCGGTACGCTCCTGAGAGTGGGGAAGAGGTACACCTGACTTCCTTCATGAAGGAAGGGTGACACTCTCAAGTGTCACCGTGTCGGTGCCAAAACGACAAGGATTTCTCCCGACTGCCAAAAGACCACATCCCGACAATACATAGTGCTCTAGCAATCTTGTCATCCACCAACATATGCCACCACGGTCTTGGTTGTGAGTGACAAGTGGATTGCAACTAATCGAGAATTAAGCTAATTCTCAATCTACCGAGAATTATTTGCTAATTGTGAGATGGTTTGTTTGCAATATTTTTTCCCTGAAATGGAGGTGATACCCCGTCCTCTGCATCAAAATAATGTAGACTGTTTTCTTTATTTATTATTCAACATTTCCTTATAAAAAATTATGTAGATCAACCCAAAACTATCTCACTAAGAGCATCTCCAACGGGCGCCTAAACACGCAACCGTGACAAAAAATGTTGTTTTGGACGCGGGAGGACCAAAACTGTACTCCAGCAAATGCCTAAAAATAGCACGCGTCCAAACTATTTAGCGCACGTCCAAAAAAAGCTCAATCTGGCGCTGCATATTTGGTGCGCTGGATTGTGAGCGCCGTAAAATCGATGCCCTAGGTGAAAGGCCAACTGCCACAATGAAGTTCTAGCTGCTCCTTTGTCATGGCTCCTTCCCTCTCTACGACCACCGCCGGTGAGAAATCTCACCAACATTGCTCAGCCGCCGGCTAGAATCGATGAGGAACAACAGGAATTGATGGGGGAAGCAAAAGAAGATGGCCGCCGGCGAGCAGTCCACGAGCAGACAACCCTTGCTCCTTTGCGAGTGCGGACATCCGCGGACCCTTGCTCATGTGCGACTGTCGCGGAGCTCTGCTCTTGCAGCCACTAGTCGTTCGGGTTGTGCTCCTTTCTCTAATTGCTAGCAAGCGGCCGTGCAGGTGGTGCACCTTTCTATGGTTACTTGCTACTAGCAGATGGACTTGGCTGGGCCAGGGCCAGCTTTGCCCATGGTGACCTTGGAAAAGTCCAAGGTCCCATGTCGGAAGGGGCTCCATAAATATATAGTTCTCTATACTATATTATCAATACATCTCTATAAAAAAGGTCCAACGTCAGTCAGCCCAATCGAAAACCGATCTGACTCGTGGGTTACTAGCGAGAGAAGCCAGCAACGATCTGACTCATCTCCCCTGCCTACAGTCCATAGATCTTCCATTGGCGTTGCGCCCCTTGACCTCCTGCGTGGCTGAGCGACCGCCCTGCCATGATACGTTCAATCTTCCCGCCTTAAACTTTAATTCTTTAGTCAATCAATTTAGGAATTTGTTAGGGTCTAACTTTAACTTTTTATATATTATGTAATTTAGGTGATATGGCGCCAAAACATAAGTCTGGTGCTATGAAAAGGAAAAAGAAATCGAGAGATTGAACTTATTGAATCACAAAAAAGTGCTCTGACAAGGTATTTTCCAGTGGCGAGTAGCGTTTATGTCAACGAGCATTGAAGGATTATTGTCAGTGGACTCCTTATTTATTATCTGAGGTAATCAAACTACCAGAAAATAATACTTGATATATTTTGAGATTAAGAATGTGTAGTTGGGTGTTAAGTTTTAATATTTTTCGACTGGAAGTACATAAATATATATCTATTCTTTTAGATATGCATACATATACATTAGCCTCAGGGGACCATGTCATAACTTCGCACAAGGGCCCCTTAAAATAAAGAACCGGCCCTGAGCTGCGTTGTGGTCCTCCTATGGATTGGATACCTTTTTTGCAAAAAACTTTATAGGGTTTTTCTTGTAAAAAGTCAGGCACCGATTTGTTGCATGTATATAAAAAATTATGTTTGTGGCACCTTATTTTACAGTGTTTAGTAAAGTGCTGCGTGCAGCGCCCTGCATTTTAGCGCACCTAGAAAATTTGGACAGGGCCACGCCCTAAAACAACAAAAGTGACGCCCAAAACTAATTTTTGCGCGTGGCGTTTTTGGGAACATGTTGGAGATTCTCTAATGACCAGCGTCGCAACACCTACAACCTTGGTAAGGGGGAATCCATGTTAGGGTCAGCTCTCTGACGTCACACCTACGCACATCGTGTAAAAATTGGAGGACTCACCAAACCACCCAACGGCAAGACAGGATCACAAACCGGTCCAACAAACCTCATTGTGCACCATTGCACACGCTCCAGATGTCGACACTGCCATCTTCAGAATAGGGATACCAACATTGACCTCGCTAGGCCTATCGTCGACGTTTCCACGGCGCCAAACAACACCACCGCCCTACGCATGTCCAACATGATGCATCCGTCTCTTAAATCTCGCTGCACCACGCCCCTGAGACTCGTCGTCGTCGATGCGGTAGATAAACACCACTCCACGAGCAGACCCCTCCATCCAATGCATGTTCGAAAACAATGCCCCCAATAGGGAGAATGACACCGGAAACATGTCGCCATCATCCTATCCGGGAGCCTAGATATAGGATTTCGCCCAGAACATCTGGGGAGGGGGTGGGGGGACCGGGGGAGACGCGGCGATGACGCCTGCGACAAGGTATGATGTCCCCTGGTGACGCCATCCTCGGCCCCTAGATCAGGGTCTCTCCACTAGATGCGGCATGAGGACGATGAGTCAACCATGCTACCAGAGGCCGGTCTGGACCACACGATATATCCATCACCGCCGCGGGGGATCCAGCCCGCGCCCTCTAAGGAACCGCCGCCGCGGGGAAGGGAGATGTGTCCACACCACGAATGACACTACTCTTCTCGAGGATGTCAACCACACAACTCCGGCTGACCACCAGTCCGTGACACCCCCCTCTTTCTACGTCCACACGTATGTGACCATCGGAGGGCTCGCCCGCCTTCACCCTCCATCTTCGATGGCTGGGCGTGGCCGATTTGTGCCCTTTTATGACTTCCAGGTTCCAAATATTTACTACCTCCGTGCCAAAGATTAAGGCTTGTATTTTTTTTTTCTTTGCAAAGTCAAGCTATGAAAAGTTTGACCAAATTTTAGAAAAAACTATCAAGAACAATGATATTATATAGATACCATGTAAAAATATGTTTCATGATGTATCAATGGGTATGGATTTCATACTGTAAATATTAATAATTTTTTCTAAAAATTTGATCAAACTTTATATAGTTTGTCTTTTGAAAAAAAAATGTCTTGCAGTCTGGGACGGAGGTAGTATCATTGAACTGGAACTTCGTTTCCGAGATTTTTTCGGCCACATACGTACTACTGTATAGTTGCTGGCGGAAAGATAAATTTTTAAAAACCTCGAATCGTTCAGAGGCAGCGGTACTAGACTACTTCCTCCCATAGAGAGAAGACCATACGGCTCTCTGATCGAAGGAGAGAAAATAAACAAAATGTTGAGAGCTCAATCTTTCACGAGAAGGATCTGTCATCACCAGTAGCTTCCTACTTAAATTTCGATCCAGAACGCGCACACCCACGCATACTCTACTCCACGGCTACACCAGTACACTAGTGCTTGTTCACAAGTTAGAAGCATGGCTGAGTTCGGCAGCAAGTTCAGCCACCGCGGGGAGGTGGCTTTGCGCCTGAAGGGAGTTCCTTACCAGATCATCCTCGAAGACCTTTCTAACAAGAGCCAACCCCGTCCACAAGAAGGTCCATGTGCTCCTCCACGGCGACAGACCTGCCATTTGTGAGTCCCTCGTCATCGTCGAGTACAACGACGAGGTCTTCGCCAGGCCATATCTGCTCCCTGTCGACCCTCACAACCACGCCACTGCGTTTGTGGCATACTTTTAAAAACCTGACCGGTCAGTGACCCGGTAAGATGACTGGTTCACTGGTTTGCTGGTCGGACCACCGGTTCATTAGGTTCGATGGCGATAAAAAACCATCCTTTTTTATCAAAATTTAAACAAATTTTAAAACGACCATAAAAAATATATCTATATATAATCAAGGCCGGTCCGGGGGTGGGCGGAAGGGGCAGCCGCCCTGGGCCTGAAAATATTAGGGGCCCTGTGCAGCTATGCGCTATGTATAGGAGGCCTTTGGAGAATAGCGCAGGAAAAATGACCAGTAAAATAGGCATCGGGGAGTTATTACTGATCGGAATTCTCTATTTCCTGGAAGCGCATAGAGAGCAGCAGATCAATGTTGGGGCCCCATCCATGACGTTTTGACTCAGCCATGCAACTCCCAAGGCCCTGGCTACGCCGGAAATTTTTCTATAAATCCTGAGACCGGCCTCGCCTCTCATGGTCTCCTTCACGTCATCTTACTTTGTCTAATCGGCTTCCAATGAAACTGCCCAAGACAGCCGCAGGCGGGAATATGGTACGGTGATCCACTTGCTCTCGATGAATCTTCTTGTTCTCTAATTCTCCTATACACAGGTTAGGATAGTTTATCTGTCTATGCCATTTTTTTTTTTTGCTTTTAGCACCGTTAGAATCCTCTATTGGGTAGTGCTAAAATAAAAACAAGATAACTTGAATAAATTTTGATAGCATCAAAGAAGGGATCTATTCAAAAAAAAGAACCAAAAGAGCACTTCGGAAAATCCAAACGAGTTGGCGCTAGTTCCTGTTGGGGAACACAATAATGTTGATCAAGAAAATGAGGTTATCTTGTTTCTACATAATGTGAGTTGTAACAAGGACAATTTTCATTTTCTACATAATCTACTAGTGCTAACGAGGAACCAGTGGATATTTATGACCAGGTATTGCGCTAGTCTTGATATCAAATTAAGGGGCATATTAGTGAAGAAGGGGCAACTTTAACAAAACGTTAGCACTAGTAAACTTTAACAAAACGTTAGCACTAGAAAATAAGGCAACTTTAACAAAACGTTATTGCTGGTGTGTATACTTTAAGTCTTTATTTGCAGTATTTTATATAAAAATTTCGGAGGCTAACTCTGGGGGCCCAAATTTTAGTTTCGCACCGGCCCTCTAAATCTCAGGACTGGCCCTATATATAATGTATATTTAAGTATGTAATCACAAAATATGGCGTGTCCAAGTAGTATTGGTCTTTACGTGTTCCTATGTAACCCTAGCATAGGATTCACAAGTTCGATTGATCTAGTAAACATCTATTTTTTTCCGGTTTTTTGCTGTTTGGACCGGTGTCTCTAAAAAAACTGCTGAGTCCATCGGTTCATGTTTTTTCTGGTTAAACCATCGAATCGATCCGGATTTTAAAACTATGGTTTTTGGGCTAACTTCATCGATGAAAACATACTTAACTAATCACTTTACGATCTCCTAGAAATGGATATATGGATCCGAGCAACTTGCAGTAATTACGTGAGAGCACATTTATACAGTGCATGAAGTCTCTGTGGGCAGCGCTCTGGATGGAACCTGGCGAGGCGCAGAGGAAGTCCATGGTGGAGGCGAAGAAAAGCCTAACATTGCTACAGGAACATCCATTAGTAGAAAGAGGGTCTTTGGTCCAGCGCCCAAATTTCATTGGTCCCGGTTCGTTTCCGTAATCGGGACCAATGCCAGGCACCGGTCCCGGTTCATGCCGCCAGGGCATTGGTCCCGGTTCATCTGTAAGCATTGGTCCCGGTTTATGGCACGAACCGGGACCAATGACCCCGCGATGCACACGTGGCTCTCTGCGAGGCATTGGTCCCGGTTCATGCCAACAACCGGGACCAAAAACGCCGCGACGGTCAGCAGTCCAGGAATTAATATAAATTAATTCGGCGCAGAAATTAATTTGAGGCAGAAATTAATTCGAGGTAGAAATTGAATTGATCACTATTTTTGAACAAATCTTTCACGAATTAATCGAGACAAAGGTCTAAATTGAGACATTTTATTATTCGACCACAAAATTTTCCATACAAATAAAGATGCGACTTTATAAATTTCTAGTCGACAACACTTCCGCTGCCGCTGTCCTCCGAGCCGTTGTCCTCCGTGCCGCCGGCTTCCTCGTCGTCGTCGGACGAAATCTCCACGATTTCGGCGTTGTTCGGGAGACGGAGCTCGTCTGCGCGCATAGCGGCGTCGATGGCGGTGTAGATGGTCCGTCCAGGGACGGACCAGAACAACTCCCGCCCTTCTTGGTTGCGGCGATCCGGGTGCACCAGACGCCCGTCCATGAAATGGTTGCCAAACTTGGCCTTCCGCTCCTTCTTGAACAGCCGGGGCCAATACTCGCTGCCTGCCGCGTACCGGGGCAACGCCCTAATGCACGCGGGCAGCGACGCTCCGCGATGACGTACTCCATCTCGTATCCGCGGGGGTTGAGGAGCGGAGCCACCGGCACACCCCCCTCGCTGATGCGAAATCCGGCGGGAAGGGTCGCGCGCGGCGGCGCGAGGATGCCGTAGATCGCAAACTGCGCCGCCTCGTAGTGGTTGAGCGTGGGCACCTCCATGACGGCGCGGTGGAGATTGGAGAGGGAGGGGAGGCGAAACGACGGCGCGGTGGAGAGGCAAAGTGGTGGGGTGGAGAGGGACTGCAGAGAGGCAGAGGCGATGCCGAAAGCGAGCGTTGTGGCCTCATATTTATGCACAGTGACGACGAAGCGACGGAGGCATTGGTCCCGGTTATTGCCAAGAACCGGGACCAAAGCCCCTCCCGCGTGACACGTGGCGGCCCAGCAGCGTGCCCCCCACCGAAGTCATTGGTCCCGGGTCGTGCCATTAACCGGGACCAATGACCTGGGTGGGGTGCGAGCTACTGGGCGTCCACGTGTCGCGCGGGAGGGGCTTTGGTCCCAGTTCGTGGCAATAATCGGGACCAAAAACCCTCCCCTGGCTATATATAAGCCCAGCCCTTTGCCCACCAAATTTTGCTAGATTGTGTGTGAGGAGTGGGTGCTAGCTTTTTTTTCTTTGATTGCATACAAGGTGTTCGACGAAATGTCCGAGCCACACTTTCGTTCGCACAACACGGTATCCTCGGCTGAGGTTAGCAACCTTATCTTCTTTATCTGTAACTGATACAAAAATATTGCATATGTCCATGTAGGGTGGTCATTTTACTATTCACGATGTTATTATAATGGTTAATTATTATAACGCAGATCGATGCACGGATGCGATGGATGTATGGCGACCGACGCTATTCCGATTTTATTGCAGGCCTCCATAAATTTATCGATTTGGCTAAGGCAAACAAAGTGGATAATTTTATGCCTTGTCCCTGCGTCGATTGTCGGAACGTGGCGGAGTACTCTGCCCCGAGAATCCTTCAAAGCCATCTGCTTCAGAGAGGTTTCATGTCCGGATATTATTGTTGGGCCATGCACGGAGAAAGAGGGGTTAGGCTGGAAGAAAATGAAGAAGAGGAGGATGATGACAGCTATCCTATGTCCCCTGAAGAATACTGTGATACTGCAATGGAAGACAATGAAGAAGAGGGAGGCGGCAATTAAGAAGAACAACGGGCATCAGATAGGCCCGCTGATGGTCTTGGTCGGGTCATTTCTGATGCACAGCAACAATGTGATACAGAAAGGGAGAAGCTTAAGTTGGAGGCCATGCAAAAGGATCACAAAAAGTTGTTGTACCCAAATTGCAAAGATGGTAGCACAAAGCTCGGTACCACACTTGAACTGCTGAAATGGAAGGCGGAGACTGGCTTATCTAACAAGGGATTTGAGAAGTTACTGAAAATAATGAAGCTGAAGCTTCCAAAGGATAACGAGCTGCCCGAGACAATGTACGAAGCAAAGAAGACTATTTGCCCTCTAGGATTAGATGTGGAGAAGATACATGGATGCATTAATGACTGCATCCTGTACCGCGGTGAGAAGTACGAGAATATGGATAAATGCCCGGTATGCAATGCATGTCGATACAAGATCAGACAAGATGACCCTGGTGATGTTGAGGGCGATGACGAGCCCTCCAGGAAGAGGGTTCCTGCTAAGGTTATGTGGTATGCTCCTATAATACCACGGTTGAAACGTCTGTTCAGAAATAAAGAGCATGCTAGGTTGTTGCGATGGCACAAAGAAGAGCGTAAGAAAGATGGGAAACTGAGACACCCTGCCGATGGGTCGCAGTGGAGAAACATCGAGAGAAAGTACTCGAACTTTGCAGGTGACGCGAGGAACTTATGGTTTGGTCTAAGTACAGACGGCATGAATCCTTTTGGGGAGCAGAGCTGTAGTCACAGCACCTGGCCAGTGACTCTAGGTATCTACAACCTTCCTCCTTGGTTGTGCATGAAGCGGAAGTTCATTATGATGCCAGTGCTAATCCAAGGACCGAAGCAACCCGGCAACGACATTGATGTGTACCTAAGGCCATTAGTCGATGAACTTTTGCAGTTGTGGGCAGAACCAGGTGTAAAGGTGTGGGATGAGCACAAACAGGAGCCATTTGACCTACGAGCGTTGTTGTTCGTAACCATCAATGATTGGCCTGCTCTTAGTAACATTTCAGGACAGTCAAACAAGGGATACAATGCATGCACACACTCTTTAGATAATACTAAAGGTACATATTTGGATAAATGTAAGAAGGTTGTGTACCTGGGGTGTCGTAAATTTCTTCCGACCAATCATCAAGTAAGAAAGTAAGGCAAGAATTTCAACGGTGAGGCAGATTATCGGAAGAAGCCTAAGCTCCCTAAAGGTCCTAATGTATTTGGTATGGTGAAGGACCTAGAAGTAATCTTTGGAAAGGGTCCTGGCGGTCTATCTGTTCCGAAAGACCCCATTACCGGGAAGCTCCACCACGGTATTTGGTATTGATGCAGCCCGTCCTACGGACGCTTCTACATCTACACCAACAAGTCCCCCAAGTGGACCCATGACTCGTGCCCAAGCCAAACTCCTGCAAGCTAAGGTGAACTCACTGCTCTCCTCGTGCCAATTTGATACTTCCTTGGAAGGCGTGCTACTTCATACCTCTACTCTGTGCATCATCAGGTACGAGCCCCCGCCGCGTCGACCCACGAGCCCTGAAGCTGCACCTGAGCTGAAGCCGCCGGAGTGTCCGCCCGAATCTAGCTGGAGTGTCCGGCCCGACTCAGCCGGAGTGTCCGGCCTGGCCAAGCCCGGACCTGGCGTGGACATTCAGAAGGTCGAATCGGACACTCCCCGGACACCACCCAGAGTGTCCGCCCCGCGGACTGTCCGGCCGTGCCGACCCGGACTGTCCGGCCAGCCCGGACTGTCTGGCCGTGCCGACCTGGACTGTCCGGCCCAAGTGATGGGCCTACGAGCCTAGCTGGGCCCTATGGCCCATGTACCCCTCTACTTCGCCTAGAACTCTACTTTAATGCCTAAATTACCCCTGAACTTGTGGCTGGCCTATATATAGACCCCCACCTCCATTGTAAACCCTAGGCATGATATTGGAATTAGTGGAAACCCCTTTGTGGATCTATCTAATTCTTGCCTCATGCTCATTGACTAAGGAGCACCAATATCCCCAAACCTCATTGGAGTTTGCATCGTGCCTCCGCGTTGTACAAGGCCTAGGCATCGGTGTTCCTTTGCCTAGACGTCAAGATCTCACCAAGTCTCACATCTCGCCGTGTCGGTTCGAGAGAGAGTTCTCCGCCCGACGCCAATCCTAGGGATTGCACCGGACCGGTCACCGCCAGTGTGATCTATTGGTGTTTATCGTGGTTTTGCGTGTGTGTGTTCATCGCTTTCTTCGTGCGTGTGTTCGTCGTGTTCATCCTCCCCTCCTTACCCCGCAGTCCACCCTCGATTTGAAAGGGAATCGTGAAAGATCGGGCCAACCTAGAGGTTTGCCCTCAACATATTGGTATCAAGAGCTTCGTTGATCATGATTTCCCCCACAAATTTTTCTTCTATCCACCAAAAATTCGAAAATCCCCACAAAAAACAGCCCATATTTGCCTTTGGATCGATCTCTTGATTTGGAGTGTTATTTGTGGTTTTGATCCGACCAAACCTTGTCTAATGAGTTGGTCCAGCTTTATCCTACGTTTCCCCAGCCCGATTTGGCCAGTTTTTCGCGGATTTGAGGCCCGAAGGCGAGGATTTCCGCTCAAGAACACGAGCAGGAAACCCGCGCCGGAGTGTCCGGCTCATACCAACCGAAGTGTCCGGCCCGACCGGAGTGTCCGGCCGAACCAGACCAGAGTGTCCGGCCAGACCGGAGTATCCGGCCCAGACAGACCGGAGTGTCCGTCTGTAATGCCTGTTTTGACTGTTTTGCCTCATTTTTCGCATTGGCTAATCTCCTTTGTTTGCTCGTGTCCCGTGTGCATGTCAGCAAGTACCAGCAAGCTTCCGCATCATCAACTTCCGCGCTCATCGACACCACGGACCACGAACATCATCCCGCACCACCGACGCAAGGTTCATCATCAAAGAAGGTATAACTTGCGTCACCTTGTTAACCCCCATCTTCCTTTGTGTGTTCCTATCCCATGAGAGTGGCTCATCTTGTGTTTGCTTGAGCATTGTGCATTTGTCCTTGGATAGTGAGAGTGCAAGAGCAATATCAAGTGTGACTAGGTAGCATCAAGGGAGAGCAAAAAAAAGAAAAATAAAAAGATACAAAGAAAAAGCAAAAGAAAAATAGTCTCCCATTGCAAAAGAGAGTCTCAAAGCTTGTAAGCAAGAGAGAAATAAGAGCGCCCAAGGCAAGTGCACAAATCCGTTGCTCACTTTTCCTCTTTGCAAACGAGCCACGGTCTCTCCTTGCATTGGCACGACAACGAGCTTAGTCTTCGTTAGGACATTTTGTTTGCTCATTTTCATAGTCGTGTCAATCCCAACTTTCTCCACATGTGTGTACATAGTCGTAGGTTTCCGTCACCCTTTTGAGTGGTTGACCTTCGCCTTTGACTTGAGTTTTGTTGGATTTTTACCACTTTTGACTATCCCTTTTCTTTTGGTTGGTTCTTTGGCTTTCCACAACCCTAACCTACCACCAACAAGCTTTTGAGAGTTAGTGTGAGTTTTCTTGGCATTTCCACTTTGCACGCTAATAGCTCTCACTTGTGGTTTCTAGTTTGGTGCAATCCCCAAGGTGAGGTACAAGGCTAACACCACCATATTCCACTTCCATATACAATACTTGTGTGTTTTGCATGATGGATAGGCACGGTGAGACGAGCCAACCACCTCCCCAAGAAGAAGATCAAGGTCCGTACATGACGCACGCAAGTCACTTCATCATTCGACAAGAGTTCCGTGAACGTTGCCAAGCACTTGAGACGCGACAAGATGAACAAGTTGGCGAGACGCAAGCCGAGTTCAAGAACATCGACAACCGCTTCGACGGCCTCGAACGACAAATGCATGCAATGCATCACAACTTCGGCCACCAAAATGAAGCGCTTCAACGCTCCGTCGCCGAAACAAATGACAATCTTCGACGCCTCATCGATGGCATGACAAGACCACGTTCACGCGCATCAAGCTCGGCAAGTTCTTCGCATCGTCATGCACCTATTCCACAAGATCTACATCAAAGTGCTCAAAGACGCAATGATGCCCCCGTGGTTGATAATGGAATCTCTTCGAACTATGTACCTTCCCCACGGTACGCCGCAATGTCAAGATATGAGGGTGACCTCTCTTCAAGGCCACGAGCAAGGCAAGAAGCACACCGTCATCACGCAAGGGCACTAGTGATTCAACAAGAGCAACCACAAGTGGAACCGCAAGCGCAACCGCAAGTCTACCACCATCAACCGTGACACATTCTCGACACAACAAGTGATGACTCCAATTTGGAGAATCAAGCTCGTCATCGATGTCAAGCTCTTAAAGATCCTCCTCCTCGTCATCAACATCATGAACATCAACAACGACACCATGGTCATCACGAGGCGCCTCCTCCACATCAACAAAACTTGGAGCGTCAAGTGATACAAGTTGAGCGACGCCCACCACGTCAAGAGGCTCATGACCATGTTCTTCGCCGTGAGGCCCATGTGCCTAACCAACATCACCAACCGAGGAACGAGCCTCATCTTCGTCATCAACCGCGTGAAGAGACTACACACCTTCGCCACCATGAGGCCCAAGTACCTCAACCACGTCAACAACCGCGCCAAGAGCAAGAGCAAGCTCCTCATCAACAACAATACCAAGAGCAAGCTCCGCAACAAGGACGCGAGAACCAAGTTCCACCTCCCCAACTACAAGATCATCAACAAGGTCACCAAGCTCGTCGCAATGACCGCAACGATGAATAAACTTTTGGCAATCTCAAGTTCACAATGCCCAAGTTCACCGGATCCAATGACCCCGAAGAATACCTCTCGTGGGCACTCAAAGTCGACAAGATCTTCCGCATGCACAACTATAGCAACGAGAAGATGGTCGCCATGGCTTCGCTAGAGTTTGATGATTACGCCAACCTTTGGTGGGAACAAGTTCAAGTTGCTCGTGATGCAAGACAAGAGCCGCCAATCACAACTTGGCATGACATGAAGGCTCACATGAGATCCCGGTTTGTCCCCGCACACTACACGCATGACCTCTTCAACAACCTTCAAGCGCTTCGTCAAGGGACAAAGACCGTGGAAGAATACTTCAAGGAAATGGAACTCAACTTGATTCGCGCCAACATTGATGAGCGCATGGAGCAAACAATGGCACGTTTCCTTATTGGCTTGAATCACCCAATCAAGCGCATCGTCGAGTTCCAAACATACAACACCATGGTTGAGCTTGTGCACATTGCAACAAAGGCTGAACGTCAAGTGCAAGAGGATATCAAGTACAACAAGCCCAAGACGTACTTCACCTACAAGCAAGCTTCAACCCCTACACCAACAACTTTCAATGGTAGCTCCTCAAGTACCTCCAAGCCTTCCTTCAAGCCCACACTTCCTCAAGGAAAATTGCCCCCAAGTGGCAAGCAAGCAAAGAGTGATACACCTTTCAACGGTGAATGCTACAAGTGTGGAGTTAAAGGACACAAGTCGGCCGAATGTGGAAACAAGAAAGTCTTGTTCATCCATGAAAATGGTGATGAAGAGTACTTGAGCGAAGATGAGTTTGATGCCCGTGTCAAGGAAGCAATGGCAAGGCAACGACTGGAAGATGATCAAGAACTCCTCATGTGTGAGCATAACGCAAGTCCATCGCTTGTCGTCACAAGAATCTTGACCACTCAAGCACAAGAGCATGAAGACCAACGCTCCAATATCTTCCAAACACGAGCCGGCATCAACGGCAAATCTATCAAGGTGATCATTGACGGAGGGAGTTGTCACAACCTTGCTAGCACCGAGTTATGTGAGAAGCTCAACCTCAACCTCCATCCACACAAGCACCCCTACCACGTGCAATGGCTAAGTGACCAAGGGTCCGTGAAGATCAAGCATACCGTATCGGTCTCCTTCGCCATTGGTCCTTACAAAGATACGGTGGAGTGTGATGTGGTTCCTATGACAGTTTGCCACATGCTTCTTGGCCGACCATGGCAATTTGACAAGGCTGCTCAACATGATGGTCGCACCAATACATACTCCTTCAAATGGCTCAACAAAACATGTGTTTTGCAACCGATGACTCCTAGCCAAATAATTGCGGACAATGCAAAGGCTTTAGCGAGGACGCAAAGCACAACACCTACTTGTGAGAAGAGCGGTGAGAGAGAGAACCACCTCATAGTGAGTGAGAGCCATAAGCCAAATTCGAGTGGAAAAACTAAGAGTGTTCTCCTTGCCACCAAAAGTGAGATGAGAGATGTTCGGAACAACCCATCCATCTTGCACTATGTCCTCCTTTGCAAGGGACTAGCGCAAGGAACTAACGAATTAACCAATGATCCTCCATCTTTGATGAGTGTTTTGCAGGAATTCAAGGATGTGTTTCCCGAAGAGCTTCCACATGGACTACCTCCTCTTCGCGGCATTGAACATCGCATCGACCTCATCCCCGGTGCACCACTGCCCAACCACGCCTCTTACCGCACGAACCCGGACGAGACGGAGGAGATCGAACGTCAAATCAACCAACTCGTCTCCAAAGGTTTGATCCAAGTTAGCAATAGTCCAAGTGCAGTACCCGTGATTCTTGTTCCAAACACGGATGATACGTTACGGTTATGCATGGACTGCCGTCCAATCAATGCTATCACCGTGCGTTATCGACATCCCATACCATGTCTCGATGACATGCTTGATGAGTTGTGTGGAGCCACTATTTTTTCGAAAATTGGTCTTCGTAGTGGTTACCATCAAATACGCATGGCTGAAGGTGATGAGTGGAAAACCGCCTTCAAGACCAAACTTGGTCTCTATGAATGGTTGGTTATGCCCTTTGGTTTATCAAATGCCCCATCCACCTTCATGCGCCTTCTGAATCACATCTTGCGTTCTCTCATTGGAAAAAGTGTTGTTGTCTATTTCGATGATATTCTTGTTTATAGCAAATCACTTGAGGACCATATAACACATGTCAAGGAAGTTTTGCAAATCCTTCGACATGAAAAGCTTTATGCTAATCTTCCCAAGTGCACTTTTTCTAAAGACAAGTTGATTTTTCTTGGATTTGTCGTTTCTTCGAAGGGAATTGAAGTTGATGTTTCCAAGGTAAAGAACATACGAGATTGGCCCATACCAACAAATGTGAGTGAACTCCGAAGTTTTCATGGGTTGGCCGGTTTCTATCGTCGCTTTGTGAAAGACTTTTCAACCATTGCTTGTTCCCTTAATGAATTGACCAAAAAGAATGTCACCTTCGTGTGGGGCAAAGCACAACAAAAAGCTTTTGATGAACTTAAAAAGAGGCTCACCGAAGAACCTCTTCTTGCTTTAACGGATTTCACAAAAACTTTTGAGATAGAGTGTGATGCTAGTGGTATTGGCATTGGAGGAGTCCTTATGCAAAACGGACGTCCTATAGCCTACCACAACGAAAAACTTGATGGTGCTCGCCTTAACTATCTGATTTATGACAAAGAGCTTTTTGCCTTAGTCTGTGTCCTTCAAGTTTGGCAACACTACCTTTGGCCCAAGGAATTTATCATACATTCCGACCACGAGTCGTTGAAATATCTCAAAGGCCAAGCTAACTTGAGCAAGAGACACGCTAAGTGGGTTGAGTTCATGGAATCTTTTCCGTACATTGTCAAGTATAAGAAGGGCAAAGATAATGTAGTTGCGGACGCATTGTCTCGCAAACATACAAGCCTTCTTACGAGACTTGAAATCAACGTGTTGGGTCTTGAGGAAATAAAATCTTTGTATGCTTCCGACCCATTCTTTGAACCAATTTTCGCAAAGTGCTCCAATAACAAGCGAGTTGACGATTTCTATTTGCATAAGGGCTTTCTTTTTAAACAAAACAAGCTATGCATTCCGAAGTCGTCGCTTCAAATTTTGCTTCTCCAAGAATCTCATGGTGGAGGCCTTATGGGTCACTTTGGTCGCGACAAGACATTGGACATGCTCTCCAATCACTAATTTTGGCCCAAGATGAAGCGTGACGTGGAGCGCTACGTTCAACGATGCACGACATGTGTTCAAGCTAAGTCGCAAGCTAATCCCTATGGTCGTTATATGCCATTGCCTATTCCTCATACACCTTGGTCCGACATTAGCATGGATTTTGTGTTAGGATTGCCTAGATCTAAGCATGGTCATGATTCTATATTTGTTGTTGTGGATCGTTTTTCCAAGATGGCACACTTCATACCGTGCCATAAGACCGACGATGCTTCACATGTTGCAATTCTGTTTTTCAGGGAAATCGTCCGTCTTCACGGTGTGCCAAGGACAATCGTCTCCGACCACGACGTCAAATTCATGAGCTACTTGTGGAAGACCCTCATGGCCAAGCTCTGCGTCAAGCTCCTCTTTTCATCCGCATCACATCCTCAAACTGATGGCCAAATAGAAGTTGTCAACCGAAGCCTCGGAACTCTCCTTCGTGTGTTGATCAAGAAAAACCTGAAGGATTGGGAGGAATGCATTCCACACGCCGAGTTCGCCTACAATCGAGCCAAGCACTCAACAACCAAGATGAGTCCATTCATGATCGTCTATGGTTTCGAGCCCCTCACCGCGCTCGACATCCTACCACTACCTCTCCATGAGCGCACAAACATGGACGTCGAGAAGCGCACACAAGCTATGAAGAAGCTTCATGAAGAAACAAGAGCAACTATCGAACAACAAGTCCTTCGCCAAGCTTCAAGGTTAAACAAGGACAAGAAGGAGATGATATTTGAAGAAGGTGACCTTGTGTGGATACACCTAAGCAAGGACCGCTTCCCCAAGGAACGTGACTCCAAGCTCAAGCCAAGAGGAGATGATCCCTTCAAGGTCCTCAAACGAATCAACAACAACGCCTACATCATCGACATCCCGACCTCCAAGTACCTTGCAAGCAATACATTCAATGTCAAGGATATCTCACCCTACCATGGAGATGTTCAAGATGATATCCCAAGGGGGGGGAGCTGATGCAGCCCGTCCTACGGACGCTTCTACATCTACACCAACAAGTCCCCCAAGTGGACCCATGACTCGTGCCCGAGCCAAACTCCTGCAAGCTAAGGTGAACTCACTCCTGTCCTCGTGCCAATTTGATACTTCATTGGATGGTGTGCTACTTCATACCTCTACTCTGTGCATCATCAGGTACGAGCCCCCGCCGCGTCGACCCATGAGCCCTGAAGCTGCACCTGAGCTGAAGCCGCCAGAGTGTCCGCCCGAATCCAGCCGGAGTGTCCGGCCACCCTGGAGTGTCCGGCCTGACTCAGCCGGAGTGTCCGGCCTGGCCGAGCCCGGACCTGGCGTGGACATTCAGAAGGTCGAATCGGACACTCCCCGGACACCACCCGGAGTGTCCGCCCCGCCCGGACTGTCCGGCCGTGCGGACCCGGACTGTCCGGCCCAAGTGATGGGCCTGCGAGCCTAGCTGGGCCCTATGGCCCATGTACCCCTCTACTTCACCCAGAACTCTAC
Organism: Avena eriantha; assembly: GCA_910589775.1. Taxonomy (NCBI): domain Eukaryota; kingdom Viridiplantae; phylum Streptophyta; class Magnoliopsida; order Poales; family Poaceae; genus Avena; species Avena eriantha. Next base: position 338,274,477 of record OU342746.1, read on the forward strand.
TTTAATGCCTGAATTACCCCTAAACTTGTGGCTGGCCTATATATAGACCCCCACCTCCATTGTAAACCCTAGGCATGATATTGTAATTAGTGGAAACCCCTTTGTGGATCTATCTAATTCTTGCCTCATGCTCCTTGACTAAGGAGCACCAATATCCCCAAACCCCGTTGGTGTTTGCATCGTGCCTCCGCGTTGTACAAGGCCTAGGCATCGGTGTTCCTTTGCCTAGACGTCAAGATCTCACCGAGTCTCCCATCTCACTGTGCCGGTTCGAGAGAGAGTTCTCAGCCCGATGCCGATCCTAGGGATTGCGCCGGACCGGTCACCGCCGGTGTGAGCTATTGGTGTTTATCATGGTTTTGCGTGTGTGTGTGTTCATCACGTTCTTCGTGCGTGTGTTCGTCGTGTTCATCCTCCCCTCCTTCCCCCGCACTCCACCCTCTATTTGAAAGGGAATCCTGAAAGATCGGGCCACCCTAGAGGTTTACCCTCAACAGGTATGGTGTGCACCAACGACATCTTCGAGAAGCTCCGCCACGGGAGATTTCTCAACCCTTTCCCCAACACTGTTAGAGGAGATGGAGTCTTTCACGAGCTTGCAGGGAAATTTTTCCGAGGCGGAGCTTCCGAAGATGTCGTAGGGCGTGTGCACCAATGACATCTTCAAGAAGCTCCGCCACGGGAGATTTCTCAACCCTTTCCCCAACAATGTTAGAGGAGATGGAGTCTTTCACGGGCTTGCAGGGAAATTTTTCTGAGGCGGAGCTTCCGAAGATGCCGTAGGGCGTGTGCACCAACAACATCTTCGAGAAGCTTCGCCATGGGAGATTTCCCAACCCTCCATCCATGGGGATGAAACTCTCTCTGCCTATGTTGGCTTGTTGAGCTGCTTGCCATGGCGTATCGATGGTCATTTTATAGGCACGGCGCCGCTTCTACTTTGTCTTGTTCCTCCGACAGGGCGTCGTGCGCTACATGCTTTATCTCATCGAGCAGTGCGTCCACCCACACGTCCTTATCCCACCGACAGCTTTAGTCTCGGTTGCACCCACCAGCCGGGACTAAAGGTTACCCACGCGTCCTTATCCCACCGACAACTTTAGTCTCGGTTGCACCCACCGCCGGGACTAAAGGTTACCCACGCGTCCTTATCCCACCGACAGCTTTAGTCTCGGTTGCACCCACCAGCCGGGACTAAAGGTTACCCACGCGTCCTTATCCCACCGGCATCTTTAGTCTCGATTGCACGCACCAGCCGGGACTAAAGGTTACCCAAGATGCACATGTGTGCACAATATGGACACATTATCACAAACTATGCCCTGATTCTAGCCATAACATTCGTGGTTTGACCTAAATGCCATGAAACCTCGAACATGATAGGTCATTTTGTGAAGGATTTTTTATGATGTTTGCAATTTTTCAAGTTCAATATTTTTCCTTGCAACTGTGACATATAATATGAAACCACGCGAAGGTTTCACATTATTTGGATCATTTTTGAATTTCTTATGCCCGTTTTAAACTATATTCAAAACGGCGGGCATGAAGCTTCTTAGCCCGGGGCTGAGCCTCGCTGAACTTGAAGTGGATCTCTGATGAAATAGCATGTTGTGAACCTATAAATGATTTCTTTTAAAATTCACAAGCATTATATCATGTACTTGTAGTTCAAATCTTGGCAACCTCCTACCGATACGGCAGGAATTTGTCTTTTTCATGAGGGATGGACAGAAAGGTTCCAGATACACCGGTTGGGAAATTGTCCATATAAGGTGGTATAGTATTTTTGAAAAATGGTTTGGTACCAATGCCAAACTTTAATTTGGTGGTTGCTTCACAGAAAACCCCGATTTCGGCACCTCAAAAATGAAAATTGGCTTTTTCGTGTGTCAAAAGGGAAAACTTCCTCCTGCAACATCGTAAGCCATCCCAATATGCACATGTGTGCACAATATGGGCACATTATCACAAACTATGCCCTGATTCTAGCCATAACATTGGTGGTTTGCACCTAAATGCCATGAAACCTCAAACATGATAGGTCATTTTGTGAAGGATTTTTTATGATGTTTGCAATTTTTCAAGTTCAATATTTTTCCTTACAACTGTGACACATAATATGACACCACGCGAAGGTTTCACATTGTTTGGATCATTTTTGAATTTCTTATGCCCGTTTCAAACTATATTCAAAACGGCGGGCATGAAGCTTCTTAGCCCGGGGCTGAGCCTCGCTGAACTTGAAGTGGATCTCTGATGAAATAGCATGTTGTGAACCTATAAATGATTTCTTTTAAAATTCACAAGCATTATATCATGTACTTGTAGTTCAAATCTTGGCAACTTCCTACCGATTCGGCAGGAATTTATCTTTTTTATGAGGGATGGACCGAAAGGTTCCAGATACACCGGTTGGGAAATTGTCCATATAAGGTGGTATAGTATTTTTGAAAAATGGTTTGGTACCAATGCCAAACTTTAATTTGGTGGTTGCTTCATAGAACACCCCGATTTCGGCACCTCAAAAATGGAAATTGGCTTTTTCGTGTGTCGAAAGGGAAAACTTCCTCCTGCAACATCGTAAGCCATCCCAAGATGCACATGTGTGCACAATATGGGCACATTATCACAAACTATGCCCTGATTCTAGCCATAACATTGGTGGTTTGACCTAAATGCCATGAAACCTCGAACATGATAGGTCATTTTGTGAAAGATTTTTTATGATGTTTGCAATTTTTCAAGTTCAATATTTTTCCTTGCAACTGTGACACATAATATGACACCACGCGAAGGTTTCACATTGTTTGGATCATTTTTGAATTTCTTATGCCCGTTTCAAACTATATTCAAAACGGCGGGCATGAAGCTTCTTAGCCCGGGGCTGAGCCTCGCTGAACTTGAAGTGGATCTCTGATGAAATAGCATGTTGTGAACCTATACATGATTTTTTTAAAAATTCACAAGCATTATATCATGTACTTGTAGTGCAAATCTTGGCAACCTCCTACCGATTCGGCAGAAATTTGTCTTTTTCATGAGGGATGGACAGAAAGGTTCCAGATACACCGGTTGGGAAATTGTCAATATAAGGTGGTATAGTATTTTTGAAAAGTGGTTTGGTACCAATGCCAAACTTTAATTTTGTGGTTGCTTCACAGAACACCCCGATTTCGGCACCTGAAAAATGGAAATTAGCTTTTTCGTGTGTCGAAAGGGAAAACTTCCTCTTGCGACATCGTAAGCCATCCCAAGATGCACATGTGTGCACAATATGGGCACATTATCACAAACTATGCCCTGATTCTAGCCATAACATTGGTGGTTTGACCTAAATGCCATGAAACCTCGAACATGATAGGTCATTTTGTGAACGATTTTTTATGATATTTGCAGTTTTTCAAGTTCAATATTTTTCCTTGCAACTGTGACACATAATATGACACCACAAGAAGGTTCACATTGTTTGGATCATTTTTGAATTTCTTATGCCTATTTCAAACTATATTCAAAACAGCGGGCATGAAGCTTCAAAACTATATTCAAAAATATTTGAAAACAGAAAATTGTTTTTGATTAGTTATTTAAATTGAAGCACTTTTCTTGTTAAAAGTTTTTTAAAATTCCAAATAAATAATCATCTTAAATTGAAACATCTTATTAATTAAAGAAGAAACAAATTTGAAAATGGCGGGAAGACCAAAAGGTTTCCCAAAATCTGAAAAACGGGTCAACGATCCCGGTTCGTCCCACGAACCGGGACCGATGATCCTGGATGCGCGCGCTGCCATTAGCACGCCGTTGGTCCCGGTTGTTGGCACGAACCGGGACCGTTGATCCTTTGGTCCCGGGTGGTAGGACTAACCGGGACCAATGGCCGTGCACGTGGCAGCACAGCAACGCTCGTGCCCCAGACCTTTGGTCCCGGTTGGTGGCACGAACCGGGACCGTTGGTCCTTTGGTCCCGGTTATTGGGATGACCTGGGACCAATGGTCTGTACAGTTAAAAGCCCCGACCTTCCTCCTCCCCAACTCCCCCAATTCACAGAGCACATCGACGCGCGGCTAAGGAAAATTTGCGGCGGAGCAAAATCACGCCGGCAAGCTGCCCAAATTCAGAGTGGCCGCTTCCCGCCGTCGACGCCCACCGCCGCCGCGCCACCACCGTCTGCGGAATTGACCGCGCACGCTGGAAATCGACGCCACGGTCACCGTCTGCTCCGACTCCGGCCGTCGCGGTTGCCGCTGCTTCCGAGCTCCTCCGGCCTCGTCGACCCGTCCATCGTCTTCGTGGTGAGCCGCTGGTCCTCCGGGACCTCTCCTTTCTCTCTCTCTCGCTTCACCACCGTCTGTCGCCAAGTGCCACTGTCCGCCGCCGTCGGCCGCCGTCGCAGACGACGCTCTGATGGCCAATAAGGGGCGGCGCGACCACCGTTAGCTTCCTCGCGACGCGCTCGTTCGAACCCGACCTTCTGCACGTTCCAGCAAGCACTCTAGTGCCGCTAACCACCGCCGGCCGACGTGCCCTCCGGTGAGCCCATGTGGCGCCAAGGTGGCGCTCATGTGGCGCCCTGACGTGGGCGTCGAGTAAGCTCTGCCAGCGTGGCAGCCCGACGTGGCCCTGGCCCCACTATTCAGTCACTGTGGGTAGGCAATGCATCTGTGAGAAAAGGTTCCCGGCCTTAGATGACGTCAGGCTTTACCTATGCTGACGCAATAAAAGTTTAATAAATGTTTAAATAATTTCAGAAAAGAGTTTAATCTTATAAATTCAATAACTAATTATTTTTAAGTCAGAAAAATATGTATAATATATCAAAATGTTCAGAAAAATGATATCTACACAATAGACTCATAATCATGCATTGTTAAAAAACTTTAATTACAAGTTTAATAAGAGAATGAAATCAACCTCTCATAGGTGATTTCGGGGTCTCTCCTGTACTAGGGTTTGGACCCTTCAGATCTCACTTAAATTGCCAAGCATGCCTTAGGGTTAAATTTCAACTATGTTTAAATTATCATATCATTATCGATGCCATGTGTTGATTGTTTAACTTGCACATACTATGGATCCAACACATCAGGAAAAATCCTCCAACGGATGATCTGCGAAAATGAAGATATCGATATCGATGTCACGAGTGAGTTTCTAAACGATTCCGGTCAGGGAGATGAGTCTCTCAACCGAGGAGACGGCTCCGGTGAGGTAGAATCCGAAGCCTGGGACATGGGAGAAGCCGATAAGGAAGAAGGCGACGGCTCCGGTGGAACCTTAAATCTCGCAAACACCGGCGAGGTGTATATATGTATTTTTGTAATTAAAATGTTGTTGTCTATATATACATGCATATATTAACACTCTTTCTTCTATTAGCCCTCCGGATCGAGAACTTCTTCCGTAAGAACGAAACGAGGCCCAACAAAAAAGTTGGATGACACTGTGAGGTATAGGATCGACGTGGTCGGTGTAGATGGCGAACCGCAAGCTCCCGTCGATGTCGCAAGAAAATTTGTCAAGCAATGCGGAGTTCTTGTGAGGGACAACATCCCGATCACCGTTCAAGAATGGAATCGGCCAATCGGCGGTGGAGTCCCGTATGTTGGCGACAACGCCAAAGATAAGCTTTTTGACAAGCTCATGACTAATTTCCTCCTGTCGGAACCAGATGTGACTCCAGATGAGGAGGAGAGAGCAAGAAGGGAGCTTGTGCAAAGAGTCAAGAAGTTTGCTCTCAGCAAGATGGCCGATGCATTCAAGAACTGGAAGAAGAAACTGTACCATAACTTTGTCAAGGTAGAGAAGACTCCGAATTCCGATGAAGCCGGCTATGCTAAGTTAAGACACTAGTGGGAGGATTTTATGAAGTACAAGACATCGGAGAAAGCTAAGGAAAGGTCTAGGATAAATACGGAGAACGCTGCTAAGAAACTATACCATCATAACATGGGGCCTGCTGGCTACGCTGGTTGCATGCCTAAGTGGGATGCACTTGAGGTTAATTACATAGCTGTCAGGATCAGACCAGAGCCCGCAACATGGACACCATGGGCGAGAAACTGGTTTTACGGCCATGGGGGCACGTTGGACAAAGAAGGGAGGGCAATATATAATCAGAAACACAAAGATGATCCCCTACTGCCCATCAACGATATTAGAAATGCAGTAGATGATGTTGCAGCGGGACGGTTCGTTCCCGATAGAGAGAACGACGAGCTCACACAGGCCCTTAAAAATCCTGAACACGACGGACGAGCACGAGGCACACCAGGCTCCAAGCCGTGGAAGGTTTCCTTCCCCCTGGAAATGAAGAGATATCCCGATAAAAGCCATCAGAGGAGAAAGGAAAGGGAGGCAGCTGAGAAAGCGCCCGCTACAGATCGGCTGCGTAATGTAGAAGAAGCATTAAAGCGGCACCAGGATCAACTCGACATACTTAGCCAGCAAGGTACTAGTGGCCAATCTCAGCGGCACATGGTAGAAGCTGCATTCGAGGGTACCGGCGCCCCATCGAATAAGAAAAGTTGCGTCGCTTCCACGCAGCTCCATGATGTTGATGATGATGCACCGAAGACATCTCCTCCTAAACGCTACCCAGTGGATGATATCACGGAGACAACAGCTTGTGAGCTAAAGGTGCAGGTTATGAACTTAAGGGTGACGGCGGCGGTCGGCATGGGGGTACCAATTGGGCCTAACCCAACTTGGCATTGCAGACCGGTTCCAAAAGGGTACGCTGTCGTCACGGTGGATGAGGTGAAGGAAGATTTTGAGGAGCTGAAGCTAGACCACCCTGCAGGGGAAGATATGGAGCTGACTCAAGTAGGAGAAGCCAAAGGGGGCACTATTCTATGGCTAAAGGAGCGCATCATGCTTCCAAATTATGTGCCGCCAAGGCCACCCACTCCTCAGAGCAGCAATCCACCTTCGCCGCCACCTCACCATTCTTCAGCGCAACCGTCGCCTTCACCGCCTCACCGCTCAGCGCAACCGTCTCCATCGCTGCCTCAGCCGTCTCCACCGCCGCGTCAGCCATCTCCGTCCCCTGAGCCTCAGAGACAAAAGCGGAAGTATACTAAGGGGGGAAGCACCACCAACAGCAGCAAGAGCACGTTCCGATCACCGAAACGTTAGCCATCTCCCCTCCCAAGAGTACCTCATCAGAATATGAAGAAGCTACCTTGCGAGAAGACAGATGAGGAAACTGATGCGGCCGCAGCTGCCCATTATGAAAAGTGGAAGATTGACATGGCTAACAAGAAAAAGCCGATAGAGGCATTTTTCCTGGTCACCGCAGAAGATAAAGCCAAAGCAGCCGCGCTTAAGATTCAGCTTCACCAACCCATAGCGCTCATATCAGACTATAATCGCTCTATTACCAAGTCGGCTGAGGCAAAAGAGCGGAGAGTCGGGAAAGAAGTTGCCCAGCTCGGACAACAGAAAAATCAATCGATTGAACCGTTCAAAGTGTACGATACCAATGAGTGGATGATCCAGGAGCGGCATGATCCGAACATTGATCCGGAGTTTGTTCGACTGTACGGAGAAAAAGCCCAATTATATGGACTGTCTATTACTGAGTACATGAGCCGTATGCATGAGTTCGAGGGGTACCAAGAAACAACATACGTGTACCAGTATGGGGCTCCTCTCGTCAAACCCGAGTTAGTCAAAGATCTACCAACAAAAATGCGAAGATTGCATAAATGGTACATCCAAGCCAGTGCTGATTCCAAAAACTGGATCTATGCTGCATATAAACACCACCATTACGGTCATGGAGATGGCTTCATACTGATTGAATTTCTAGAATTATTTCACTTTTACCAACAAGGCGCCCTCGACAAAGCTATCGTCAGTGCCTATTGTTTGTAAGTATTATTAATTTCTATAATTAAGTCTTTCTAGCTCATCTCATTCGTTGCTTGTATAATCTTGCTAATCACTATACCAATTATATATGCAGAATGAAGATTCAAAAATGCAACAAAGGACAAATCTATGACATTGGTTTGTTGACTGTAATTTCGTTCATGAAGTTATGCTAAAAACAAATCCCAAAGAGACAGAGGATAACTTGTTCTAAGCGTTCAAGTATTTCAGCAACAGAAGAGAAATACTATTTCCTTACAACGTTGCGTGAGTGTTACTGTCTTGTACACATTCTATTTTCGATTACTCGATGTTAAGCGTATAATTGACTCATGTTATATTTTGTTAGTGTGTCAAGCTTCCACTATATTCTCTTAATCATTTCTGTTGACACCGGAGTAGTAAAAGTCCTGGACTCGAAACGCACACCATTAGAAAAGTGGGCGGACATGCAGGAATGCCTCCAGAGGGCTTGGAAATGGTTCACCGCCAAAACTAGGGGCGTTTGGAAGCCAGAGCTTACATTTCAACCATTGACTGTAAGTACTACTTGCTAGATCCACGCATCTCTTTGATTCTAGTTTCAATACCACCATTATCATGCTTGATTATTATTTTGATTGAAATCCGTTCTCGTAAAGTGCTTGAGGCAGGAAGCCGGGAATAACATATGTGGATACTATGTCTGCGAGTTCATTTGCCAGACGACCAAAGAGAAGGGGGCAGACCGGAACATCAAAAAAATTGAAGTACGATAAACAATAATCACAACTTTATTTTATTACCACCAATTGTGTTTAGTTTCATTCATATATATTGATTCCCTTCTTTATATTAGATCGAACGGATGCGGGACGGTCTTCTATCACAAGAACGCGTGCAAGCAATTCAAGAGGAAATTGCCGGATTCTTGTTAGAATAAGTCATAGATCCGAAAGGAGAATACTATTACCCACTTCATTTGGAAGGGTGAAGTGTATAAAAGAAGTGTAAATTAGATCAAATTCGTGTGGGAGTATCGTTTGTAATTATAATATGTTTCGACCAAGAAGACGGATAAGACGGTGTATATATTTGTGATCATGCATGATGTGTAATATATATATCGTGGTTTCATTATTGCTGTATATATGTAGAACCATTAAATTTATAAAAAAATCCTGCCGTGGCAGAAAAATAGCCTGAAATCCTGCCGCGGCAGAAAAATAGCCCGAAAATCCTGCCGCGGCACAGAGACCAACGATCCCGGTTCATGCCAAGAATCGGGACCAATGATCCACCCCCGCCCGTCTCTGGCGCTGCCACGTGGGGACCCATGGTCCCGGTTTTTCCCACGAACCGGGACCAATGATCCACCCCCCTTGTAGCTCGTCCGCCCACGTGGAGACCCATTGGTCCCGGTTCGTGCGCGAACCGTGGTCCTGGTTCTGGAACCGGGACCAATGGCCCTTATGAACCGGGACTAGAGGCCATTTTTCCACCAGTGATCTGGGGGACAGGAGGTTCTACGGAGGTGACTCCTTGGCCTCGTAGACATAGCCGCTAGTGGGCTGGCGCACTGGCTCGGAGTCATGGAGGAGACCTCCGGGGTCACCGTGCTCACCGACAAGGAGTTCCCTGCGAACAATATGTGAACATTGATGATGTGAAGCGGTGCCTGCCCAAGAGGGACGAGCTCGTCGCCATGTTCTCTGTGTACAAGGAGATGTTTCGAGGAATGGCAATGGCGATGCCCCAACAGTGAAGTGATCTCGTCGGTCTTATATGCTTTCTGAGTACGTACTAGTTCAGACGTGTCTGTAGAGATCTTTATGCAATCAAACGGACTAAGAAATATTGTTTTACGCATTATTATTCGTACCCGGACGGGGAAGGATCTCCCCACCTGATGCCTTGGTGATGCATTATTTCTTGGCTCCGCGCTATAGCACGTCCAGATGCTGCAGTGAGGTACAACTATAGCACGGCCCGAATAATACCAGTGACTAGTACATACTCGGACAATTGAAGAACAGATTTGTCGATAACTAATTGAAGATGACGAAGCAAGCCCAAAAGTACCTTTGGCATTCCGTTTGTCCACCGTACCCTGCTAATGCAGGACTTTACGCCTAGAAGATATATCAGCAAGATGTAGCTGCTTACCGCACTTCCTGATGGCATGACTCAAAGGAAACTTACTTGCGAGAGCATGATTGGCTATTTCCACTGCAACTTCGGGTCCTGCATCAACTAAAGCACTAACCGTGAGAAGTGATGTACATCCAGATGCCTCTCATTTCCACGCATGTGTCTAACTCCACCTCATTAATACTACTTTGTTCATTTGTGACTGCCCCGTCTCTCAAGAATCTTGAGTTCATGAGAGATGTGTCTGATTGGGTGGTACTGTCCTAGTTAAGAGAGCAAAAATGGTTGGCCTGAGAAAGCAGACTAGCGAACATGTAACATACAAACTAGCTGATACTACTTTATAACAACTTATCATGCTTAGGTGGTCGACGTCATATCTTGTGAGACTAAAACAAAAATATACCTCCTCCTTGCATAAATTAAGTCCGGTGGTCCATCATGTCCTTCTTTCCCATTCATGAATGAGATATATCTCACTATTTATCATGTATTCCGCAGCAGTGGTAAACTCGTCATTGATGAACTCGTCAAAATTGTATAGTCTGTTGAGTAGTTCGGAGGTTTTCCTACATGTTATCATGTAAAAATATATTTTCTGAACTAAGAAGTGCTAAGAAATGAGTCAATAACGCATGGACGCTATCTAATCATCTTTATGCTTGTCACATTTCAAGGAAAGGTTATTTTTTCATCCTGTTAATGCTCAAAATATTTTTTCTTGATGAACTAGTGTTTCTGAAGTGCAGTTTTTAAACTTTCTTTTCGTGAGGAATTGATTTTTTCTGGCGTATTTAACAGTGTATAGTGAACTCAAACACTTGAATGTGTAAATATAAAGCATATACTAATACTTCACATATTATCAAAATTTATAGCATATAAACAATTTCATTTTTACATTCCAAATTAATCACTGCTTTTAGTTCATCTTGCTTTCCTACATGCTCCCATTTCACCCACTTCTTACTTCTTTCCGACTACAATTCGTTCCCATTTCTCACCTCCCGTAGTTTCCTTCAATTTAATGCATTATGTGCCCTAAATTTGTAGCCATAGGCAACAACATGGTCACTTGGCTGGGTAGGAGATGTGTTTCTTAGTACCACCTATTCCACCACCAATTTCTAGCTAGTACATATGATCTATGATTCCCCCCTGAAAGCCTGAACACAATCATATAACCACTATCTTTGGTTCTAATCCATCAGACGTGTTTCATGATGTCCTCAACGTCATTGCTAGTACATGTGTTCTTTACCCGTGGGTTTACTAATGGTAACATTTACTTTACGGCCGTTTAGGAGAGATGTGTTTCAAGATACATCCCACTCTAAATGCGGTTTACATGTATATATCTAACTTCTCCAGATTACTATTACTCTCCTTCTCAATCTCGGCTTCATTCATGCAAATTTGAGAACCAGATAAGAAGAGCTACAACTAGAAAATACGGAAATTGATACAACATCATGAACAACATATGTACTTCCTACTTCGAGGTGACGAATTTCAATTAATACTGTTGATATATGTGATGTAAAAACGACCAACTGAATCACAACTCAGACTTCAACATTGCAAAATAATGTAATATAAGGGGCTGTTTCAAGGAACCACGTTAGTCCACATAATCCAAAAAAAATATTGATGGTTAGATTTAATATTGATGGATAAGATTTAACACAAAAAATATTAGTCAGGTAATGTGATCAACAACACAAGATATGTTAACATATAACGTCTCAGAGCTGGCAATCACTGTTCAATAAAATGTACTAACTCTTCCGCTAAAAAGTTAATTGTGTACGGTAGACACCCAAACTAAAACAGGTATGTATAAGTAAAAAAAATCTAGCAAAACGGTAGTTTTTTTTGGCGAAATTCCATTGATCTATTAATAATTAGCAACAATAGTACACAGAATCCCAAAAGTAATAAAAATTAAAAATATCTCACTGTACCACCTAGTGACGACTACAAACACTGGCACGAGCCGAAGGCGCACCACCGTCCTCGCTCCTCCATCACCGGAGCCGGACAAAACTTGTCGTAGTGGAGCTTGTTGTAGTAGACGGATGGGAAGTTATCGTGCTAAGACCCCAAAGGTCCAGCGCACTAGAGCAGCAATCATCACCGAAGATAACAAACATAGATCGGAAGAGATTAACCTCAAACCACACCAACGAATACGAATACGAATAACGACTGGATCCCAAGGGATCCGTCAGACACACTACTCTACACGCCCTCCGCGATGCTAGACGCACAACCAAAACGAGGATAGGACAGGACAGATCTTATTCCGACTTTAGGACGTAGCCCCCACTTCAACATCCAGAAGAAGATTGTGATCGAAATAAAAAGAACCACCAGTCTGAACATGCGGTGGAAGGACAAAGAAATGATAACATAGGATCGTTGAAAATTTTGAACATATAAAAAACATTTATTTCATGATTTACTTCCGTTCTAAATTCATGTAAAAATATGAGATGATTTACTCCTCGAGAATCTATTCCAGATTAAAGTTTAGAATGAGTCCTTGCAGTATAGGGTTATACTCCACATCGAACGAGTATTCTTCTAGCGAAATTTTTATCTGCGGAACGTGATTTTTTTTTTTTGATATCTCGAGTCGCCATGCGTGATGACTTACCACCACTCTGATTCTGGAAATCAACGCTATCACCTAAGCTTGTCATCGTCAAGTATATCGACGATGCCTTCACGGGGCTGCCCCTCCTGCCCGCCGACCCCCACGGTCGCGCCACCGCTCTCGCCTGGGCTCACTTCATAGATGAAAAGGTACTTAACTAGTCACGCCACCATCACCGGAATATGGGAGCCGAGCGAGAAACCTGCGATAAATTAGTTGAGACTTTGAGAACATATTTGCAGTGCATGAAGTCGCTATGGGTGGCACTCTAAATGGAACCTGGCCAGCCCCAGAGGAAGTCCATGGTGGAGGCGAAGGGAAGCCTCACGTTGCTGCAGGAGCACCTCGGGGACAAGAGGTTCTTCGGCGGTGACTCTATTGGCCTCGTGGACATAGCCGCCAGTGGGCTCGTGCACTGGCTCGGAGTCATGGAGTAGATCTCCGGGGTCACCATGGCCACCGACAAGGAGTTCCCTGCTCTTCACCGCTGGGCAAAACGTTATGTCGACGTTGATGTTGTGAACCAGTGCCTGGCAAAGAGGGACCAGCTCGTCACCATGTTCTCTGTGTACGAGGAGATGTTTCGCGCAATGGCAATGGCGACACCCCAACAGAGAAGTAATCTCGTCGGTCTTATCTGCTTTCTAGGAACGTACTAGTTCAAACGTGTCAGTATAGATCTTTATGCAATCAAAAGGAATAAGAAGTATTGTTTTACGCATTATTATTTGCACCGGGACGGGGAAAGATCTCTCCACCTGATGCCTCGGTGATGCATTATTTCTTGGCTTCGTGCTATAGCACGGCCAGATGCATTATTTGAAACTAGCAAGATGGCCCTTGCATATGTGAGGGCATCGTCTTTATCGTGTTGAACTTGTTCCCGAGATGAGTTTGTGGTGTCATTATTTCAAACATACAATTCTAGGGGAAAAAATCAACCTATATATGCCAGAAAAATTAACAAAATATCACATGTCTGTATATGTGGAAACAATTAATTTGTGGAGAGTAATCATTACGACATATTCTAGAATATCTAGTTGGAAACTATACTACCTTTCTTCTTATCTCATTCTCTTCAATGTAGGTGTTATACTCCCATCTAACATGCATTTGTTGTCTCAAGATAACTACAATGACTTGGATGGGACATAGATTCATGTAACATACTGATGTTAAAAAAAATACTTTGATGGCATATATTCATCATTTTAACAGGTCACAAATTTACTTCATATCCTCAATAATGATTTTACTCCCATTGCACCAACAAATTCTTCCCAACTGGTTATTAATAGTCCTTGGTAACATCGTCATAGTACCCAAAACTTTAGATCAATTATTTGATTGGCGTGATAAAGCACAAAAAATAAAAACTACGATGGCGATAACATGTACACTTAAATATAAATGAAATAGAAACATGATCGGCATAAAATTTAGTGTTATCATAGTTCCTTTAGTCTCTTAAATAAAAGTCTACCAATATGTTGTGTCAATACCGCAGATGAAACTTTGCATTAGTGGATTATTTATCTGTTAATAAATTATAAGATCATTGTCCACCCTAATGACCTATCAACGAACCTCCACTCTATGTGCGTCTTGTACTTGATCTCTCTTTTTTACATCACGGCAAATATGCAACCTGCTTACTAATAAAACACGGAGCTTGAACCTAACAAAGTACTCCAATATTGTTCACCTAATCTTTGTAAAACAAACATCGTAAGGTACAGCGACAAATTTGGCCATGAATATGTATTTGTACACCAATGTGAGAATTTGGATCAGAGCAGACAAAGTTGTATATCCATGCTTTATTTGTTTCCTTAGTTATCTAAGGCATGTTACCTGCTAGTGTTTAATAAAAACACACACGAATAATGTGGCTTATAAATGAAATAGTGGTATTCTCAATTTTGATAATATAACGAATATTTTTGTTGTTATAGTATAACATAGAATTCATGTAGCATGCAAACAGAGCATAGCACATCTAACCATATATTTCCAAAATTTATAAATAATTTGTGTATACATTAAATCTCTTTAGGTGTGTAATAAAGGTAAACACTAAAAATGATTGACTTGGGTCTTCACTGATATAATCGTTAGACTTCTGTCGTGGCCAACGCAGTATGAATATTATATGAATATAATTCTCTGTATAACATATGTTAGGAAAATAAAGGAAATACCAACCAAGTAATACTCAAACGGTAGTTAACTCAGGCCTACTATAGACCGTGATACTTCCAAATATTCCAATAAGTACGCTAGAAACTGTAGTATCCTCAATAATGTTTTTACTCCTATTGCACCAACAAATTCTTCCCAACTGGTTATTAATAGTCCTTGGTAACATTGTCATAGTACCCAAAACTTTAGATCAATTATTTGATTGGCGTGATAAAGCACAAAAAATAAAAACTACGATGGCTATAACATGTACACTTAAATATAAATGAAATAGAAACATGATCCGCATAAAATTTAGTGTTATCACAATTCCTTTAGTCTCTTAAATAAAAGTCTACCAATCTGTTGTGTCAATACCGCAGATGAAACCTTGCATTAGTGGATTATTTATCTGTTAATAAATTATATTGTTATTGCTGCATTTCCATAAGATCATTGTCCACCCTAATGACCTATCAACGAACATCCACTCTATGTACGACTTGTACTTGATCTCTCTTTTTTACATCACGGCAAATATGCAACCTGCTTACTAATAAAACATGGAGCTTGAACCTAACAAAGTACTCCAATATTGTTCACCTAATCTTTGTAAAACAAAAATTGTAAGGTACGGCGACAAATTTGGCCCTGAATATGTATTTGTACACCAATGTGAGAATTTGGATCAGAGCAGACAAAGTTGTATATCCATACCTTATTTGTTTCCTTAGTTATCTAAGGCATGTTACCTGCTAGTGTTTAATAAAAACGCACACGAATAATGTGGCTGATAAATGAAATAGTGGTATTCTCAATTTTGATAGTGTAACGAATATTTTTGTTGTTATCGTATAACATAGAATTCATGTAGAATGCAAATAGAGCATAGCACATCTAACCATATATTTCCAAAATTTATAAATAATGTGTGTATACATTAAATCTCTTTAGGTGTGCAAAACACTAAACACGATTGACTTGGGTCTTCACTGATATAATTGTTAGACTTCGGTCGTGGCCAACGCAGTATGAATATTATATGAATATAATTCTCTGTATAACATATGTTAGGAAAATAAAGGAAATACCAACCAAGTAATACTCAAACGGTAGTTAACTCATGCCTACTATAGATCGTGATACTTCCAAATATTCCAATAAGTACGCTAGAAACCGTAATTAGGAACTTAACCCTTTAATGCATCTTGTGGCATGCGTTCTCATACTATAGTAGTATATGTAATTATCGGATGACACTAACAAAAAATATAGATAACATTACATACGTGGAAATAGTAATCAAACATGTTAATATTTTCACTTGTTGGCAAATGATGATAACTATCAGAGACATTGTTCACGGCTGTCCTAACCGATTGAACCTTCTAGGGACACTAACATACTCCCTCCAACCCAAATTAGTTGACTCGGATTTGTCAAGATATGGATGTATCTAATAGTAAATTATGTCTAGATACAATCAAATCTAGACAAATCTATGTCAAGTAATTTAGGTCGGAGGGAGTATTAAAAATGATTTTTGCTAGGCCCGATTGCATGGATGCGTGTCGCACTGGACGGTAACACGGATTAGCAATTGGTTACCATGAGTGTCCTGCTCAGGGTCATGCTCTATGGCAGTACCCACAACTGATGTTATGGTGGAAGAGTTGGTATGGAATCTTGTAAGCGGATTAAAATGTTTGTACATCATATATACTTGCCTTTGAGTTAGTACTTCTTCCGATCTATAATAAATGTCAAGACTTTAATTCAAATTTGGACTCTAAAATTCTGTCACTTATTATGGATAAGAGGAATTAATTTTTTTATATTATTTATGTATATATACTCAATTAATATTATATATATTGATATATCACTTCAAAATTTAAGCTAGCATTGCTCTAAATATGAGATGTTTCCTCCACATTGTATATGTTTCCTAATGGACTCACCTTGGATAAACTGAACTAAGGTCCCGACACTTATTATGAATATTAGAAAGTAATAGATTTGTTTTTTATTGTTTGTGTATATATACTCAATTAATATTACTATATGTACATATATATACCCAGGATGTAGAATAGTTATTCTTCACTCACCATCTATCTTTCAAACCGTACATAATTTTTATGTCACATAAATTTTCTCTTACCTCGGAACTCAAGACGAACATAATAAAATTTAGGCATGTTGTAAAAAACTTGTTTACATGCCATATAAAAATACGATGTAAAATGTGTACTTTCTATGTTTTTTACACTATTGACCCATAAATTTTATTTTTATGTCATTTTTGTGTTTCTGATGAATATGAACATAATTATTAGTATACAAAACATAAATGACTGAATGCGAGAACAAAAAAATATGTGGGGTGCAAAATACTATTCTACACCCTGGGTGCTGAATAGGGTTTATATATATATATATATATATATATATATATATATATATATATATATGGGAAATAGTGGCCTGCCCATGGTGACCATGGTGCATAGGGTAGCTGCCGTTGGATTAGATTGAGGGAGCACACGGTGTTGAGTGGTAAACGGCAGCTCTCCACAAATTTTCTAACGGATTTCGTCCGAGAACCAGACGGCGGCAGCGCATGCATCAATGGGAGACCTTGGCCGCAAATTACACCCGTCTCACATGGTGGACATGCATTGATCACGGTGCACTTGCTAATAACTATGGCCATACAACCCGTAGACAAGACATGCGTGCAACACGGATCAAGGATCAACCTGGCAGTATACATCCATAAAAGATGGTCGACGGCCAACACATATATGTGTTTCACGGTGTAGTTTTAAGCAGGACATGCGTGTACCATGGCGGGAGGATCAACCCAGCAATATACATCCATAAAAGATGGTCGACGGCCAGCACATATATGTGTTTCACGGTGTATTTTTACGAGTCCAAACAGCCATGCACCTCTTAGGCAGGACATGCGTGTACCACGGCAGGAGGATCAACCCCTCGACCGCAATATACATCCATAAAATATGGTCAACGGTCACACATATGTGTTTCACGGTGTATTTTCACGAGGCCAAACAACCATGCACCTCTTAGGCAGGACATACGTGTACCACGGCAGGAGGATCAACCCCTCGGCCGTAATACACATCTATAAAACAAGGTAGACGGCTAACACACATATGTGTTTCACGGTTCTATAAAATTCTATAGAATTTTGATTTTTCAAATCTTAAATATGGTGGGTTCAGCGATTGATCGTCTAATTAGTAGAATTATAAATTGTACGCTAATTTCGTTTTATATTTTTAACCCATATTAAATCTGCCTTTCGTGTCATCGATGCTTAACACTATACAAAGTAAAAAAAATCCTCGGCGTGCTACACTATTTCTTTCGGAGGTCGCCAAACTGACGTATTTTTTAAGTGCAGAGATAGTTCATTGGGATAGTATTCAAGTACACGGATAGGCAAAAAAAAATCTCAAATTGTCAGGAATAAAACGGTGAGCTAAAAGCATGCGGAATCTATGGTTCAGGTCTACATAGGATATCATTGCCTAGTACACCGTATCGTTTTTTCTTTATGAGGCGTGCAGGCTGAGAGGTTTTAATACTCGCTGGTTCCCCGTGGAGAGGTGAATCGACGATCAATAAATGAGAAGATACGGTGCGGGCCGGTGCACCGTCGCCGATATATCGGCCCACTTAACGATGGAGACAGACTGCCGTATCCGAGGGCAGTGCGCGAAAGAGGACTACGGCCAAAAGAAAGACTACCGACTCATGGACCCACGCGATGGAATATGACCAGCCTCGTTAGATAAAAAAAGAGAGCTAGATCCATCACATCCACAGAAGCATGGACTCCACGACACACCACTGACTACCACAGCTCCCATTCTCTCCATCTACGTGCAAAGCTTCTACAAGAACCTACAATGGAGGGCGGACCACATTTGGAAACAATGAAATATAGAAAGAACTCTGGGCGTGTAGTGGGTCTGGGGACCCTTTTTTGTGCAGATTATGTATAACTGGCTACACTCGTCGTGACCCAAACTGCCTTGATAAAGCGTATTGGAGGTGGAACCTGGAGTAACACTACATCTTGGGACTCACGTGGAGGAAGGTGGATGATTTGGTTTCCTAAAATCACGGGAGGTGGGAGCGAGTCAACCAATCAAGCAAGCTGAAAATAGTCGGTAAACTCCATCCGTAACAATTCGTCCGTGCGTGTAGGATTTCTGTACTGGGTGTGTAGTGCTCCTGTTGATATAAACCGTGTTATGTAACTAATATTCTGGTGTGCTCTTTTATTTCCGCATGGTGCTACCTAACTTGCGTACCCTTTATTCCGGACGGGATCACAATTTTATTTGATATAATACGTGACAGCTGGAACTAAACGGTTACACAAATTAATAAGATCTCATTAAATCCTAGCCACATATTCTAAATCTAATAACTAAAAGTAATTATGATGTGGATCGACGTGGTATCTCGAAACACATCCTTATATTGCTTTTAGTATGCTTTTAGTATATAATAGATAGATTTCCTAGTGATGTTGTTGGAGTTTCGACAAAGTAAAAAATCTAGTCCCTAAAGAAGCAGAAAATATTCAGGAACAGATTCAGGTTTTTAGCCACGAGAGAGAGGAGTATATATACCAAATTAAATAGTAGCCTCGACCGATCCATCCACGTGGCCTACAGGTCACGTCTTGCTTTGAACTTTAGAAGTGGGTATTGAACTTCAGAAGTGCATTAGCCCACTAAAGGCTAGCAATAGCGGGATATAGGCCCGTTATAGCTGTTTGCGGAGCATAGCAATTTATTTATAACATTGGTATTGGGTAAGCCGAGACATCGAAATGTCTATGCAGCCCAGTCCACTAGATAAACCAGCGGGTTCAATCCGTCAGTTTTGACATCAATGACGATTTCAGGTGTTGCGTCATGTGTGAGTCATTAGTTTTTTTTTGTGATCAATACTTAAAAACCGTGATATTCTATGAAATTCTCTCAACATATAAATTATGCATCACTATTGTGCAAAATTACTTATATTTGACTAGATGAATAGCAGAATATGTTGACATTATCGAGCATCTAAAAGTATAATAGGGGCAAGTCCCAGCTTGTTCCACAACAATTAGCGTGTTTAGGCCATCCGATTAAGCCCCATGAGCGAATCCAAACCGTCCATGCGCAGTAAGACTTGTTTACCCCCTCAAAGTGTTATGTTGTGTGCACTATGTTCCGGTCACTGACGTTAGGACTAGACAGTTTTAGGCCCACACCGCAGTCTCTGTTTGATTATTTTTGTTGGGTGTGTCAAAAGCTGAGAGGGATGTGAGGGGTAAGTTTGCCGCACCTATCTCTTGCCGTGTTGTGGCCAACCAAACCCCATCCTCATTCCTCTCTCCCAATCCCTCCACGGCCGCCCCCAGCACCACATCCCCGGTCGAGCTCGTCGCCCGTTCTCCTGCTGTCGTCGCCTGCGCCGCCCGGCTGTGCTCCTGCTCCTCGCGCCAGTCTATGGGAGGAGCAAGGGAGGGGGCCATCAGGCCCATGGAGGGCAGCTCCATCTCTCCTTCGTCCCTGCCTCCTTCCCCAATCCCCTCCAACTCTACTCAAGCCCCTTCTCCTCCGTTGGTCTTCTCCATGGCTGGAGCAGGGAGAGGCAAAGGGAAGTAGGGCCTGTGGATGAAGAGGTGGAGCTCAATGTGGTGGAGCACGCGGGGAAGCTACAGGCGAGTTCATCCCTGACCTCTTGTCCGGCGGCCGGCCTGGCTATACCCCTCTGTCGCGGCCCCTCGTCGTGTATGGGGACAGAAGGACGGCATCGACGGAGCCGTTCACGCCGTCGCCCCCAAACCCTAGGATGAAGCCTAGGACTCAAGGTTTGATGGTTCCTGTTGATCTAATTATGCTACACAAGAGTTTGTGCTACCCTCAATTTGTATTTTACCCAGGTGATGATTTTTTGCATGGTTGGGCCTTTTTTCTAGATGTGGCATTGATGGTTTCCAATTTCTGGTTTGTGGACAAGAGGAGTTGTATTTCAGATATATTCTCTGAGTATGACATGACTGTCATTGACTACCCACAACAATACGAAGGGTGCCCACTACTTCAGCTAGAGATGATATTTCTTCAAATCATGTGAAAAATGGCATCAGGACATGCTTTTAATGATTGTGTTCATGCTGACTGGACTGCTTCTATATCGGAAAACATACACTGGTGAGCAGAAGACTCTAGGGATGGTCTAGAAGCAGGCTCGCAAGGACTTTATACATTAATTTCTTCAGCCTTCACATCTTTCATGTTTACACTGTAACAAGACACATAGGTGGTTCAGAATGGCATATAACTAGCCGGTCTCTCGTATTGGATTCAGTAGTTCTCCACATTGCTCCTAGATTTGATTTTGAAGGGGCTAGGGGCTGTACGTACTTGCGTATAGAGCAA
The DNA here is from genome assembly GCA_910589775.1 of Avena eriantha. Lineage (NCBI taxonomy): Eukaryota > Viridiplantae > Streptophyta > Magnoliopsida > Poales > Poaceae > Avena > Avena eriantha. The sequence goes on from OU342746.1 coordinate 338,295,805, forward strand.
ACTCAAGTCCTTGTAACAAGAGTTCAAAGGTTATTTTTGAGATGTCAAAGACCAAGAAATATCGCACGCTTTATGGGTAGGTAATGATTTAATTCTAAACTGTTGAAAATATTTATCACCATCCAAACTCTATTCTGACCAATGGTTGCAATGCATGCTAAAGTTAAGATTGCCATGTCCAGGAAGATGTGGTTGTCGACATTGGCCATAACTTAGATCATGTAAAAAATGTCCCGTGTCATGTTCTATCTACATTCGTTCAAACAAATGTCCTTAGACTGAATTGTGATGATGTACTTCTGAGCAGGTGTAAAATTCACATGTATGCCCTTCACTTTCTTTTCTATCGGTCTCATGTCCATTGTAATATCTTGGGTCGGAGCTGAAACTCTGATCAAGGTACTCTTTTCAAATCTTGATTCCTTTAAGGCTGCTGCAATATGAGTGAGTCTTGACTGATATATAAATCTTATAACAATTTCATTTTCTAGCACAATATCATATTAGCATAATAGGATCGTACTCTGCATAATAAATTATATAATTGTTGTATCTTTTATTTATAAGTAACTAAATGTATTTTGCTGCTTGTTTTCTGCTCACCAGGTAAGAGGCCTAGCGGTAGGACACTTGCGTGGCTGCTTCCCCTACAAAGGTAATCCATGGCCACGGCGAGGAGTCATCCGGTGGGTGTTCAGTAAGATCGAAACTACTAAACCTATCTAAACATCTTCTCCTTTTATTAGTGTCCAGTTCAGTAAATATTATGTACTTTTTCCTTTGTTTATATTTACATGTGATGAGCCTAAATTGGTTATCTGACTGAGTTTTGTGGTGCTTGCTAATAGTTAGATCTAAAAGTTAAGTGAGCACTAAGATCTTGGTGGTGGTTACCAATTTTGGATGTTCATGAAATTGTTCTATAACAGATTACACCTGTATGAATATCTTCTCTACCTTATTTATTGGCCTCCAGGTCCTTACAAATTCAGTTGTCATTGTCTCCATCATTTTTATCTACTACCAAAGGAATTACAACTAGGAAGTTTCGCAGAAAGAATACCAGTAGAAGTTCATTATGCCCTTTATAGCCTAGTCTATCTAATATTGACAGTCTAATCTTTTTGGACCTATCTTATATTCCACAGTAAATTGCTCAATCATCCTTTGTTTTTAGTCAAAATGACCATATCAGATGACTCAAATTTTTGATTCTCCTTTTCCAGATATAACGAAGGGTGGCTTTACCACAAAAGAGTACCGTGTGTGGCTCACAAGAGCTCCAAATGTGGCACCTGTTGTGAAAAAATCACATTATGAACGACAGTGCTACCTATTTTTTTATCCAAGCATTTGGGAGACAATTCAGAAGGTTTTATCATTAAAAAATTGTGAGACTTTATAGCCTAATTGCACAGCAGGTAGGATAACTTTGTTCTCCAATATGAATCTGTAGAGAAGAGACCTGCCCTCCATTCGGCCAGCCAAAATGTTATATTACAAGGTTAGCATTCGAATGATATCATTCCATTCAAGTGTGTCCCTATTGTAGTGTCATAATTACCTCCATATATGTAGTAGGTCTGGTTTTCTGACATAAATTTGCACATGCAGCAGCTCCTGTACTTCCCTTGTGCATTCAGCAGATGTTGATTTTCTTTGGTAGGATCAGTACATGTTATTATCATCATATATTATAGGCGGTGTACATTTGTGCAAACTGATTCTGTAAGCGCATCCAACAAAACTGTGCTACTTTTGTTGAGATTAATTTACTATGCCGTGCTGACTTTCATTTTCTCTTAGCAGGGCATGTTAGCTGTTCGGAAGAGGGAGCTTATGTGTTGGCTGTCACCGATAGGGTCGATTTGATATTTCCTTGCTGGAAATGACTTGGATTTCTAGGTTGTGTAAACTTCTGTAAAGGGACTTCTTGACCGCAAAGCATTATCTAGAACTCATGTAAAAACTCCTACAAAATTTTCAAGTTTACCACATGGTCATGTTTATGTTGCTTCATACCTAATCTTCAAATGCAGGTTTAGGCAAAATACCGAAGTGTGCTCCTTAAAGCTATTGTCGTAAGGTTGGTGATCAAATCTTTTATGTTGTCTAGATCCTTTGGTTTAAGATTTATTTGCGCTTGTAGTACAACGCTTATTAGCTCATATCTGCAGCTAATTCCAGAAATTTTGGTGTTTTGTGTACGTGCTGTAACCAGGGAGGATGCCTAATGTCCAACAAAGGCTCTTGAAGTGATCCTTTAATTATGAAGATATTTTTTTCTGAAATCTGCTGATGCTCTCTTACTATATCATATTCTTGCGGTACAGGAGGACAACTAACTTACATGTTGCACCTCCTTATGAACTTATTTCTTATTGCAAATTGTGCATAGCATGGAATCATCTACGTTGAGCGAAATTGTGAAAATATCTGGTATAGAAGAAACGATTACAGCCTCTGTAAGATTGTGTGCACCTAAGGCAAGAATATGAAATATCCTATTTGTGAGCTCTCATTTGCTCAATCAGTTAATCTTTTCTATTAACGTTTATGTGGTGTTCCTACTTATTTCGTTTACTAGAAAGAATTAGTGATACATCAAATGTTGAACCAAGTTCAGATATTGATGATCTTGGATCCTCGATAGCCCCCGAAGATGTTGAATATTATATTTTAGTAGCACCAGTCCGTGAGGAAGTAGATTTTTATCCCCCGAAGATGTTGAATATTCATGTTCTCGGTTGCCAACAACTACCTATATTTTTCAGAAAATGGATATGTTTCCTTTTTGTTTCTGCATGTCTAAATCTGGATGTTTAGGTCATTGCTCGCTCACAACAAAAGTGTTTTGCTATTGCTATATATAGCATCATAACCATCTCATGGCATTTATAAACAATATTCATCCTTTATCTTTATAAATTCCAGGTTCGGAAGAAGGCAGTGGAAAATTATCACCACTTCAGCAACTCCGGAATATATTTTTCCACAAAGAATTTTCTCCATGAAGGATGTTGTAATAACTATTTGTACCTGCTAATACGATATGGTTTTCTTTCCATTTTGATCATGCTATCTAAGCTGCATGTCACATGTTGCCAGGTTGGTCAACAAGGTACAATTCACCAAGCCCTCTACATGTTCTACTATTTTTTATTATTCTTGTGATGCCCAGCAAATTGTCGTTAGGACTGTAATAACATGGACGTAAATATAAACAATAGAAATAGATATATATAGGGTAGTCTATATGCTGTCAGGGTCATTGTCTTCACCATCTTCCGGTGCTTCTTTTTTTGGCAGTAACCAAGTTCACATATCTTAACACACAGGTTTCGCAAAAGCACAAGAGGCTCAAGGTTCACACCCTTGTGTCTTATCTTCCAAAATAGTATACATACCTTTAAAGAGCATATTATCTATATTAGTTTGAAACTTTCAGACTAATTTAGTAGGCGCACCTTTAAAGAGCATATTGTTTATATTAGGCTTGTCTTATCTTCCCTAAATAGTAGGCACACCTTTAAATAGCATAGTATTTATATTAGTCTGAAAATTAAGTAATAAATCTATTATTACATTGATGAGAAGATCCTTGACGTTTAATGGTTTATTTCATTAATGGCTCATTTTAGCACTTGGTCAGTATCTTCCTAAATGACTCGATCATTTAAACTTTGCTCACGATAGTACATATTTTGATTTTATTATCATTGATTTCATTAATTTAACCTTGATACATAATATCTTATTCTACAACTTGGGATGTAGTACAAGCTTAGTATTGAGTAAAGTAAAAGCTTCTGGTTGATAAGATGAATAGTTCATGAGGTGTTGACAGTCTAAAATGAAGAGAACTCAGTGTGCATGTAGCTTAAGAAATTTAAGTATCTGTATTAGATTTTAGTGTCCTTTCCGGTGGATGTGATGTTCACAATTAGTGAGAATGAAACTCACACCTGCTGCCTTGAATTGGTAAACCGTTTTCCCTCATGGTTGAAACAGTTTGTTCTCAACTTAGGAGGGCTACTCTGATCATGAGAGGCACATGCTTACATGATCTTTGTATGTCTGCTTAGGAAATGGATTGCTTATAAGCCTCTAATGTGTTGAAAAATAGTCAATCAATTTGTATATAATAGCGGTAGCCTATAGCTTATATGTAATTTTTATGCACCACATCTTGCTTAAATTGGTTTGAACCTTGAGATTTAGATATGTGCGCCGATAACTTCATGTATGAAATACATTGACACATAAGGTTATTCAGATGTTTGCAAAAGATTGCATGTTGCATAAAACCTTCAAGTGTCCTCATGTATTCTGACGTATATTAGTGATTTTCTTTCTATCAGGCTCATGTGACATTACTAAATTGATCTTTTATATGAATATGATGTTATTAAAACCCGATTTTGTTAATATATGTCGAAAATTTATCGTTACTTTTTGGCAAGTGCATTTCAGAATTATGACACCAATTAAGTTTCTGTTTTTGCAGTGTTTGGGATTGGTGTTGGGAATGTTGTGAGCATGACCATTCAGGATGCTACAAATCGATGAGGTTGCTTATGAGAGTGTTAGGCGGATTTATAAGAAGTTTTTATTATATCTGCTGGACTTTTTCTTATTTCTTTGTGAAAATGGTTTTACGTAGCTGGTATATTCTCATTAGATTGTTCTCCATATGTATGCCATTTTGCATTACAATATTTCTTTGTGGTTTGCAAACATTGGATCTTACCAAATTGAATTGCAAGGTGTGTAAAGATCGGATCTTTTCTTGTCTGTAGCTACACTTTGTGCGACTTGTTTGTGGTTATACCTGTATTAAGTATTTAATAGCCTGCAAAGTTTATTATCATTTCATGCCTGGTTATACCTAACATCCAAAATACCATGTTAAATATTTTCTCTGATTCTCGACTAAACGTGTAACTGAACATTATATGGACATGGCTTGCTTTCGGTTTACTATGCAACTGTATTGTGTTTATTAGATTCTTTCATTTGCTTCTTATTATGTTGATCAAACATGTCGCATCACAGATGATTCAGATGTTGATTTACCAAGCAATCCAACATGTGAAAAGTGAGGGGTGCTCTATACCAACTATGTTTTTTTTTATAAATGCTTAATATATAGTGTGTTTACCAGTAGGAAAGGCGGGGAACACGCAGGTCGCATCGCTGGTTTGATTGCGATTCAGCTTAAAGAAGTAACGTGCTCTTTGTACATTCATTGGAATTACACAAAATATAAACCAGTACAAATTTCATGGGGTCGTGCGCCAAGGCGCACCCCTAAATCTAGTTTGGGTAATTAATCCTGCCGGCCGGAATCATACCAGCGACTAGTACATACTCGGACACTTGACGAACGGATTTGTAGATAACTAATTGAAGATGACGAAGCAAGCCCAATAGTACCTTTGGCATTTCGTTTGTCCACCCTGCCAATGCAGGACTTTACGCCTCAAAGGAGTCCCCTACAAGCTCGTCCTAGAAGATATATCAGCAGCAAGATCTTGCTGCTTATCGCACTTCTTGATGGCATGACTCAGAGGGACCTTACTTGCCAGAGCATCGATGCCTATTTCCAGTGCCACTTGGGGTACTGCATCAACTAAAGCACTAACAGTGACAAGTGATGTACATCCAGATGCCTCTCATTTCCATGCACGTGTTCATCTGTGACTGCCCCGTCTCTCTAGAATCTCGAGTTCATGAGAGATGTGTCTGTTTGGGTGCAACTGTCCTAGTTAAGAGAGCAAAAATGGTTGGCCGGAGTGGTAGAGACAAAGCAGACTAGCGAACATGTAACATACAGAGTAGCGGATACTAAAACAACATATCTATTTCTAACAACCTCTCATGATTAGGTGGTCAATGTCATATCTTCTGAGACTAAAACAAAAATATATCTTCTCCTTGCATAAATTAAGTCCGGTGGTCCATCATGTGTTTCTTTTCAATTGGGGACGTTCATGAATGAGATATTTCACTAATTTATCATGTACCCCCTCCGTCCATAAATAACTGTACTTTTAGCCTTTGTCCTAAGTCAAACCTAACAAATTTTGACAACTTTATAAAAAACAAAGCAATATTTATGACACTTAATTAGAATCATTAGATCCGTTTTGAAAGTTAGATTCATAATCTACCAATTTGATACTACATATGTTGTCACATTTATCAACAAAATAGGCCAAACATTTAAAAGTTTGACTCAATGTAAAATCTAGAAGCACACTCGTTTTTGCCGATGGAGGGAGTATTCCCCAGCAGTGGTGAACTCGTAATTGGGTGAGCTTATCCTTGTTCTCTCCCAATTGATTAGTTCAACCACCGACTATTCATATGTCCTTCAAAAGAGACAAGTCTTCTCTAGCAGAATGTTGATCATTAGGCATAATAAACTCATGAATTAAATTTTTGTTTCGATATTAACCTACAAGACTATTCGAACATCAAAATTTGAAACCTTCAGGTGAGTGCTCAACATTTCGGTGATTTCCGTGACCCACACGCCCCCACGAACACTGCCACATGTCGTGATAGAGCGGCTCCTGGGCACCAGCAGATCGGGGAGGCTCGAGCAATGGCAGGGCTACCGGTGGCGGTGAGGTGGCGCCATCAGTGACGGGGACGGCCGGTGGAAAGATGATGTGATTGGGCTCTTTGGTGGGGGGTTGCGGTAGTGGCGAGCGCTAGGAATTGGTGGCGGCGACGACCAGCGAGAGGATCCTGTCATCTGGGCCTGGGGTGGGGGCACCAGCGGTCGTCGGGATTGGATTTGGGGCCGCGGTCAAGGGGGAGAGGAGCAGTGAATCTTTTGCTCCTCCACCGTTCGGAGGAGTAAATATAAGAGTCGAAGCGTAGTGCTCCTCTAAAGCGGTTGGGCTTTGGTAGGTCCAGTTTATAGGAGTAAAACAAAATATTTTACTCCTCTAACCGATTATCGGGGATTGGTTAGAGATGCCCGTAATTAGTATTTGCTCCATTCATTATGTATTAGAATTATTATGGGGAGGTAGTACTTGCTTAATTCTCATATGCGAATATTTGACTATCTTTTTTTTTTCTTTCTTCCTTTCTGAAATGGAATGGTTGGTTTATACATCTCTTTAGATTTTTTTGGTTAGTCTAACTCATAAAGATTTAATATATACAGCCATTATTCGAGGACAACACATATATTTGTGAAATGAGTTACTCCCTCTGTCTTAAAATAGATGGCAAAAATTTATCTAAATTTGGATGTATCAAGACACTATTTAGTACTAGATAGATCTAAATTTAAATACAGTTGCGATATCTATTTTGAAACGGAGGAAGTAGTATATTCTGTAGCCAATAATAATACTTGGTTTGGGACCTCCCCGTTATACGCTTTGTGACCTTTTGAGGAAAAATAAATAAATAATAAAGCAGTCATTCAAGACCACCTACCGGAGTTTATCATCTTGCTATGACGATCAGAATATAAACCAGACAACTCATATGTGTGCTTCATGAAACTAACGCAAGCGGTTTCCATAAATAGTCTTCTTTTTTAGCTCGATTGGTTACCTGTAACCATTGTTTTTTCCGTGTGGATGGATGAATACATGCAGTGCATCAGAAATGAAATTATCCCCATTTGTGCATCCATACTGCTACGATACCAGCAGAGATCTCTGAAATGGGTTGGCTTTTTAGGGTATTAGAACTATGTACTACTACCATATTACCTAATTAGGTAAAAACAATTGATAAAGGGAATATACTAATATCGCGAAGATACATTATACCCAGACTCGATGCTATAACCTAATGGCAGTATGGATGCACACAGACAAAAAAATAAGAAGAAGCTAAAAAGAAAAGTCCCGCTAAAGTGTTCTAGTCCTTGGACTAGCAGTAATACAAACACCACCAAGAGAACACCGAAAGATCAGGTTCTCCAAAATCAACGCCTTCAAGAAAAAAAAAGTGCACATGTGCCGTCATCCCCCGATCAAAGATCTTATGTTTACACCCTAAAGATAGTCTCCACTCTGAAAACAATGCCTTCAACAAGGTCATTGTCAGACACAACTAATTAAGAGAAGACCTTGGTTTTTACCCGAAAGGTAAGACTTTAAACTTCACTTGTGCTATCGCCCCCACTTGCATAGCTACAAAACCCCAAACGCCAACCAAAATACTCATAGCCGCAAAGACTCGAACCATCATTACTAGTCCTCAAATCCCGGCTTCCCTAACATTCTCCGCCTCGACTTCACAAAGGACCAAAACATGTCCCCTGATGGCAACAGATAGCAGAGCTTCACGCCACTTCCTCCTGAACCAAACTATCGGGAAAAATGGTTGTGCACGAACAAATCCTATCCGATCTAGCAATCTCTAAGAATAAGGAGAACTAGGGAGTTTGTTGGTGGAGCCTTCCAAAACTCTACACTATCCATACCTGGGAGGACAGGCAACAAGTGTATCTCCGTCTTAGCACGAGAGGAACCCTAGGACCGCTGCCTTTATTCAGGCCAAGCCCCCATGCATCTAGCCATCATCGGCCGCCTGACCAACTAGGAAAAGCCAGCAGATCAAAGACGACCATGGCCGCCACAATTGCATGACGACAAATGGTATTGTGGTGAAAAAGAACAACGACCACGGAGGGCAGTGTTGGCCATAGCGGGGGCACATCAGCCGCAACCCTTCAGCGCACGGGCCTAGACCGCCTCCCGTGCTATCGTCCACCACCGCCCAGACCGTTGCTCGACCACCGCATCCCGCCGCCACACTGGGCGCCGGGCCAAGCCTTGGGCGTCCCATCTACTCCACATCTCCGGGTGAAGAGAAGAAACAGGAGTGCGGCATCCTCGCCCCCTCCGTCTTCACCGGCCAGGGCAGCGACCAAGGCGGTGATGTGGTTTTTTGGTGGGGGATTGGTTCGCCCCGGAGACGCACGCGCGTGCGACCCGGAGGCAGTTTTTCTTTTGCATGATTCCTCGTCCCATTAAGTAAACGACGATGTTGCTTCTATAGGTTGCTAGTAAAATTAATTCTACACAATTTCTTTTGTAGAAGCGCTCTTCGTAGAGTTGATGATTCCGTCTTTGTTCGAGTACGCTTGCATATTCATCCTACCATAGAGATCTTGCTCTCCAAACTCTGATACTTGCGAGGGAGGAGAGAATATCAGTACGCATTTGCTAACAAAATGATGGCATGATGCAGTCGGCCGTGCACAATAATGTTCATTGAATCATGGGGTACAGGGCAGAGCTCAAATTTTCTATAGTACCCTAGATCGATCGAAGATCTGAAGCTTTTCCTGAACTAATTTATTTGTTATTCCTATAGTGACTTACTAGTGTATGTCCGTCCACTTAGAAACAATCTTATGATAAAAGGAGAAACCAATGACGCTTAAGTTGAACCCTCATACTTCACACCACAGAACTTGTGGACAAACATGACAACTGACTGGCCGGACATGTCCATAAATTCGGCCCATTATCACTATGGATGCTAAACTTCCTATTTTCAGTTCTCAGTTTATTTTTTTCAATCTACCAGAACTAGAATTTGGAGGAGTGTTGCACCACATGGCTTGGTGCACTGGATTCAAAGTATCTCCACGACTGGTGTATTTCATTAAGTTGTGGTAACAGTAGATCATAACATATAACATGATGCAAGCACATAAGCATTCATATTAAGTTGGACTAGCACATAAGCAATCTCATTAAGTTGTGGTAAGAATAGATCATAAGAAATAACATAATCCAAAAACAGAAGCAAGCACATTAAGTTGTACCACATAAACAATCATATTAAGTTGTCGCAACAATAGGAATAACATGATGCAATCACATTAAGTTGTAGCACATAAGCAAGATCATTAAGTTGTGACAAGAATAGATCATAAGAAATAATATGATGCAAGCACATAAGTATTCACATTAAGTTGTAGCACATAAGAAATCTTATTAAGTTGTGGTAACAATAGATCATATGAAATAACATGATGTAAGCACAAAAGCAAGCACATTAACTCGTACCACATAAGAAAACATATTAAGTTATGACAATAATAGATCATAAGAAATAACATGATGCAAACACATAAGCAAGCATATTAAGTTATAGCACATAAGCAAGCTCATTAAGTTGTGGCATTGTCTATCACATAGATCTAGTCCATACACATCCAATTCGTCCATACACGGTGAGTATATGTAACACGTAGATCCGGTCGAAAGCATTAACATTCTAGTCAAAAGTTAGAGAGTTGGTCGAAATCATCAAGATATTGGAGCAAAGTCATAGACCTGGTCGAACGCATTAAGATTCGGAGCAAAGCCATCGTTTTGGTGTATACCTTGTGAAGGGCGACCAGGGTTGGCGTTGGCCACCGTGAAGGGTGAGGACGAGGTGGGTTGATTGGATAAGTAAGAACGGACGGCATAAAGGCCGCCGTTGAGGCCAACAACATTATAGTGTTGTCCCTGCTGCCTCCGGCAGCTAGCTCTTGTTTCCGCCTCACTAACCAAGTGAGATTTCCGAACAGAGGAGATGTGTACTGTGATCCTAAAAATATGAGGCGGATGTGGAGTGTAGTGGTCGTCTCACTGCTAGTCCAGATATATAGGATGTAGCTGGTATGGTTACATTTGATGGGCCCTAGGCCACCAATTCCCACACTGTTATATTCAGAAACCCGTGTGTCATGTTATATGTCGCAAGCAGTCGCTATACTAAAAACTGTTAACGATTGTTCACTTCATCCACGGGTTTTTTGTATCAAGGGATGATCGGACAGTAGAAAATGCGGTGGGAAAGGGATTGATCATGCAGGTGTTTACCCCGCCGTGTATCTCCATATGATGTTTAGTCGTATACTAGAAGCAGGTGTTTACCCCGCCAATCAGCTAATTAAGGGCGTGGTTTAAGTGGCTCCATTCATTTTTTTTTCAGTATATTGGTTGCTGGCATCTACAGTGCCTCAGGCTCTTGAAACTATGTTGTTATAGAGATCTGTGTATCTTATATCATGTTGATATTAATATTATGTTTTATGAAAAAAAAACGTTCTACATATTTACTTCGGCAAAAGCAATCACAACACAACGTTCAGTAGCCCTGAATTGTTCGAGTATGCAAACATTCACGGTGTCATGGCCACATTCACGGTGCTTATCAGAGAGGGGGAAATATTGATCTGTGTGTGCTGAAAGAACAATGCAGCCAACCCATAGTTGAACTCTCATTTGCAATATGACCAACTCCAGTAAGAATGCCGCTTTCACGTGTGACACACGGTCAGTGCTCCGCTCATCCCGAGCGCGTGCGTTCCCTGCGAGGTAGGTAACATGTCGGGATGTTACCTTTTCCTAGGCTTAGGCATACAATAGTTTTGCGTCCAACATCTATCTACGTTGGTGGTCACATTGCACCTCATTTGTATATTCGTGTGGACCCGCGTGACTGGTGCGTCTTGTGAGTGACATGCATGCCAAGAATGGCGAAGGGCACAGACTGAGAGATCTGGACAATATGAAATCATGTGTTGAGGTGGTGAATCTTGCTGTTGTTGGTTATCACATAATTGTGGAGGCTCTCGACTGAATTCCCTAACAGCTAGCGGCCACCGGCCCACCGATGAACATTAAAAGACTTTGGTTAATTAATTTCTACAACATTTGTTATTATGATTCAAAAAACACCCTAAACAATGGATGGACAACCTTCTTTGCAAGGAGGATTCTCGTAGTTTTATTGATCTTAGGTTTTCACTTGTGGAATAATGGTTGGTTTAAACATCTTTTTGAAGTATTAAAGTTAGTCTACCTTATACAGATTTAAGTTACTGAACGTTTTCAAGGACAACATATATATTCGCAAAATGATTTTGTATGCTTGAGGCTTAAAAAGGAAGTCATTCCACACCACCTACCACAATTCATCACCTCGCTAGGACGAAACTCCTAATATATAAAACCAGACAACGCATGTGTGTGCTCCACCGAAGTAACGCACGTGGTTTAGTCAACTCGTCTTATTCTTTAGCTCGATTGTTTACTTCTAACCATGGTTTTCTGTGTGGATGGAAGAATGGGTGCAGTGCATAGTACGATTAGGAGGTGTCAGAAATGAAATTACCCCTTCTTTGTGATTCCATACTGCTATGATGATAACAGGGATCTCTAAAATGGGTTGGCCTTCTAGAAAGGTCAGTGCATTAGAACTACCTATTACTACCTATGCACCTTATCAGAGCTAATTGAGCAATTGTGGACCTTGCTTCTAGGTTGCTAGTAACATTGGTTCTACGCAATTGCTTTTGTAGAAGCGCTCGTGACGTAAAGCTGATGCTTCCCGGTCCTATTCCATTGCGCTTGCATGTTCTTCCTACCATAGACATCTTGCTCTCCGAACTCCGATAATATGAAATCATGTGTTGAGATTAATCTTCCCATTGTTTGTTATCACATAATTGTGGAGCCTCTCGCTAAATTACCTAACAGCTAGCAGCCACCCATGAACATTAGAATACTTACGTTAATTAATTTCTACAACATTTGTTCTTATGATTAACACCCTAAACAATGGTTGGACAACCTTTTATGCAAGGGGGATTCCCGTAGTTTTTACTGAGCTTAGATTTTCACTTGTGGAATGGTTGGTTTACACATCCCTTGATTCTTCGCCCAGCTCCTGCACTCGTCCCCCGCGGGCGACGCAGGGGCGAAACGAAACCAAAGCTACCCTCGCCATCCCCTCTTACTCCACCGCCGCCGCCCGGCGGAAGCCGCTGGATAAAGTTCGAGCGGTGCTAGCGGTGGTGGCCTTCTTCCTGCCCCGCACGCGGGCCAGCACCGCTCGGTGGCGGTGCACTGCTGTGGAGGCGTCCTCGGCGCGACAGTCAGCGGCACGACGGCGGTGAGGCGGGTGCGGAAGCGACACAGGGGCGGCGGTGGGATCGACGTAGGTCATGCTGCAGGGTGGTGCGGGCAAGATCTGGGCACGTTTGGGCCCTATCTTGGTTGACCGGCTCTGTCTTGTGCTTGGTCTCGAGCATATGGGCTTGGGAGCCTACCCCTAGCCTTTAGAACTGGGTGCTGGACTTGTGTCAGACAGGTTTAACTCCGGTGGTCACCTGGCGGATCCGTGGAGGTTCCATGGTCTGCAATTTGGGGGAGATTCTTCGTGCTCGTTGAACCCCTGCTCCTGGTGTGCCGGATTGACATAGGCTAGGTGGGTCTAGGTCTAGCACCGGCCTACTTCAGCCGATTTGAGACCCAATGTGGTGGCATCTGTTGCTCTAAGGGTTCGAAATCGTGGATGTCTAGGCAGCAGCAACAGAAAGTGGACTACACGGATGGCTCTCCGTGGGGCGACGTCATAGTGGTGGTGGTTCTACTCTTTGGCCATGTGGATGCTGAGAAGAAGGGCAGCCTGAAGACCTAGTGTTTGCGGTGCTTCAATAGTGTCGCCACGCAAATCGCATCATGGAGGTCATGTTTGGTGTGAGTGGGTAGCCCATGGGGCCGTGGTATAATGTGGAGGTTTTTTCGAGCGAAAGCTCAGTGCTTCGGCGCCAGCGACGACAATGCATGTGGATGTTGTGAACATGTTGGGGTGTCGCTGTGTTAACACTCTCATACTAGACCTTCCGGTGAAAACCCTTGACTGCTTTGATCATGGCGATGGCGGTGAGTTGAGTCATAACACTCTTGGGGGCATCTTATGGCACCTTGGATCCTTTTGGTCCCGTTGTACTGGCATCGCCGGACATGCTCGGGTCCTATATCGCTACACTTTGGCCCTAGCACACTAGTAGAAAATAATCCTTTCGTTCAAAGGCAAAGTGAGTTTTAGTCCCGGTTATGTTTGGACTCGCGTCTAATGTTAGCATTAGTTCCGGTTTCAACGACTACGGAGGCTAGCCAGATTTAGTCCTGAATCAAACGGGACCTTTAGTCCCGGTTAGAGATACCAACCGGGACTAAAGGGATAGTGACCTTTAGTCTGGGTTGGTGTCTCCAACCCGGACTAAACATAGACCTTTAGTCCTGGTTGGAGACACCAACCCAGACTAAAGGTCCACCTACTTTTTTTTCCTCTCATGCCTACACCCCGCGCAAAAAAACATCTAAAACAAATAACAAAAATGATAAAAACTTCAGATTTCAAAATCCTTTGACATGCATGTACCTCATGCAACCAACTTTTAGGGGAAAATATATAATTTGAATTTTGAATTTTTTACAAATAAAGGTTGTTCTGAATTAAAACGGCTATAGCTTTTGCGTACCAAATCAGAAAAAATTGTGTAATATATGAAAAATTATTTACGAGAAAAGTTACATCTAGGTCGTTTGCAGAAATTATAGATTTTCAAAATTCCAAAGGAAAATATGAAAGCAGGAACATTTTAGGTTTTGCCAGGAAAATGAGAAAAATTGATATTTTTCAAGTTTCCGAATTTATTTTATTGTTTATTTAACTTTTTAATTACTTTGAAGTTTTTATATTATTTTGGAATTTTTGGATTTTTTAGAGTTTTTTATTGTTTTGACAATTTTTTAGTTTTAAGTTAATAATTGAATTGTTTTAATTTATAAATTAATTTTTTAGTAAATTCTTTATGACATATTTGGATTCCTCACATTTTTGTGATAATAATGGATATATTATTTGTCGAATTTCGATTTACAGATTTAAAGATATTATTTTATGCCATATAAATGAATAAATGGTAATAGATTAGTAAAATATAATTTTGATTAGTTACTTTGTTTTCATTTAAATAAATTATTATTATTAATTATATATTGTTGTTTCTTTAAATAATTGTTTGTAATTTTAAAAAATAAAGACGTGTGACATATTGATAAGAGTTATTTAGGGTTGATATGGTAGTGTTGATAACAAGGTACAATTTCCATTGCGCAAGGTCATCCTGATGAAATAGAGAAGTTAAGCATGCTAGGGTGGATTAGTCTTAGGATGGGTATCGGACCGGGAAGTTGGACCACAAGTGTAATTTGACCTAAGATTAAATGCACTTAGTGTTAAAAATGTTTCAAGTGAGAGATTAACGCGTCAACCGATTCAAAAGTTCGAAAAAATCCGGAAAAAATTCGATTTTTTTCGAAAAAAAGATCTTTAGTCCGGGTTGGTGTTACTAACTAGGACTAAAGATGACGCGCTCCACCACAGCCCCGTAAGGCCCTTTAGTCCCGATTCCGTAGTCCCGGTTGGACAACCAGGACTAAAGGCCCTTACGAACCGGGACTAAAGCCCAGTTTTCTACTAGTGGCATGGGGTGCTACCCGTGGCCTCTTATCCTTTACATAAGACTTAGATGTCTTCGGCCCCAATCCTTGTTATCTGTTGGCAAGATCGACGCTCCATGGTCAGGAGCGAGAGGGAAGTCAGCCCTTTCCAGCAATAGCTTGGTGGGTCCAGGACGACGATGTCTAGTGGTTTCACAAGGAGGCGTAGTTAGCAGCAAAGGGATTTTCAATGGTTTCAGGTGTAGCAGACATTTTATTAATCAAAGAGGATTGTGCTTCAGACAAAGACGATATATTTCTTTTAGCATTCGAAAGTTTTTCCTCAATAGTTTTATTGAAAGCAGTTTGTTTACTAATAAAATCTTTAAGTATGACTTCAAGTACAAAGGGTGCACTCCTATTGTTGTTGTAGGAATTTCCATAAGCGTTACCATTATTGGGAGGATATGGCCTATAATTATTATTACCAAAATTATTCCTGTAGGCATTGTTGCTAAAATTATTATTTCTAATAAAGTTCACATCAACTTGCTCTTCTTGAGAAACCAAAGAGACTAAGGGAACATGATTTGGATCAATATGAGCTTTCCTATTAACAAATAGACATAATAACATCAATTTTATCACTCAAGGAGGAGATTTCTTCAATAGAATTTACCTTCTTACCTTGTGGAGCTCTCTTGGTGTGCCATTCAGAATAGTTAACCATCGTATTATCAAGAAGCTTTGTTGCAACACCCAAAGTAATGGTCATAAAGGTACCTCCAGCAGCAGAATCCAGTAGATTTCTTGAAGAATAATTCAGTCCTGCATAAAACGTTTGGATAATCATCCAAGAAGTCAGTCCATGAGTGGGACAATTCTTTACCAAAGATTTCATTATTTTCCAATCTTGAGCAACATGTTCATTATCAGATTGTTTAAATTTCATTATTTTACTTCTCATAGATATAATTTTAGCAGGAGAATAGTATTTTCTAATGAAAGCATCTTTGCATTTAGTCCAAGAATCAATACTATTTCTAGTTAGGGATAGCAACCATTCTTTAGCTTTTCCTCTCAAAGAGAAAGGAAACAATTTAAGCTTAATAATATCTCCATTTATATCCCTATGTTTTTGCATCTCACAAAGTTCAACAAAGTTATTAAGGTGAGAAGCAGCATCTTCAGTACCAACACCAGAAAATTGTTCTTGCATAACAAGATTGAGCAAAGCTGGTTTAATCTTAAAGAAAGTAGCTTCAGGAACAGGTGAAGCGATAGGTGTGCATATGCAATCATTGTTGTTGGTGCTAGTGAAGTCACACAACTTAGTGTTTTCAAGAGTAGTCATTTTTTGTGTTTTTTATAAAAGGAAGCAAACTAGTACAACTAATTTTGTGTGTGTTTTTGATAAAAGAAACAAGCAAACAAAGCATAAATAAACTAAGAAAAACAAAAAAAACAAAGTAAAGAGATTGGTTGTGAGAGACACCCCTTGTGAAGATGTCCTTGACTCCCCGGCAATGGTGCCAGAAAAAAGGCTTGATGGCTCAAAATATATCGAGCTCATTGGAAACCCCAAGAGGAAGGTATGATGAGCACAACAGCAAGTTTTCCCTCAGTTATGAAACCAATGTTATCGGACCAGTAGGAGCAAGGAAACAACTCCAAGGTGTTGTTTCCAACTTGTAATCCTGCACAACACAATCCACAGAACTTTGCCCCAACTTATAGTGAGGTTGTCAATCTCACCGGTTTTGCTGAAAACAAAGGATTAAACATATTGTGTGGAAGAAAGTAATAGTTTGCAGAAAGTAAACAGTAAACAATAAATAGTAGATGGTTTATCAATGGTAAAAGAATGGACCGGGGTCCATAGTTCACTAGAGGTGATTCTCCTTAAGATAAATAACATGCTGGGTGAACAAATTATAGCAGGGAAATTGACAAACATCGAGAAAGCATACATGCATATACTAATCATCTTGACTCCTATGAGATTTGATTGGGCATTACAACATTATACATAGACCGCAATCCAACTGCATCTATGACTAATAATCCACCTTCAGGTTATCATCCGAACTCCCTCCAGTATTAAGTTGCAAGCAACAAAGAATTGCATTAAGCAAAGTGTGTAAAGTAAACAATATGATTGTCCCATGGACAAAGGATTTATGTTTTCTCCCTAGTACCAACAGCACATCTAGTACCTTAGAGATTCCTGTCACTTCCCCAGATTACTAGAGGCATGAACCCACTATCGAGCATAAATACTCCCTCTTGTAGTTACTAGCATCTACTTGGCCAAGATAGCTACTAACAACGAAAAGCATGCAAGATCACAAATACCATAGACATGATAGAATCAATAATCAATCTAAAATAGCATCTCAATATCCATCGGATCCCCGCAAACACAATATGTAAGATTACAAATAGATGATCTTGATCATGAACGGAGCTCACAAGATCTAAACATGATATCACAAAGGAGGAGAACCAACCATCTAGCTACTACATGGACCCGTAGTCTAGGGATGAACTACTCACGCATCACACCGGAGGCAGGCATGGTGATGAAGGAGGCCTCCAGTGCGATCTCTTCCCTCTGGCAGGGTTCCGGGAAGAGCTTCAGATCCCTCCCGATATAGGGATGGAGATGACAGCGGCTATAGACTCTTTCGTGGAATTTTGATCGGGCCCTTAGGGTTTTCGTCCTGGGAGGCTTTTATAGGTGGAAGGGCAAGGTCGGTGGAGCACCAGGGGGCCCACACCCCCTGGTGGCGCGCCCCCCAGGCCGCGCCGCCACCAGGTGTGGCCGCCCTGGTGCGCCACTTAATGTTGTTGAGATACATAAAACCATGTTTCCCTCTCTCATAAAAACTTTCAGTACCATCATGAATAAAATTAACAATATAACTATCGCATAAAACATTCTTATCATGAGCCACATACATAAAAGAATTAATACTCCCCAAATAAACATAGTCATTCTTATTAATTGTGGTGGGAGAAAATTCAACAAAATAGCTATCATTATTATTCCCATCACCATAATCATCAAATATATGATGCATACTGTAATCATAATTAATTTTCTTCTCAATAGTAGGTGGACTGAAAATATCATATTCATCATTGTAATCATCATATATTGGAGGTTTGGTATCATCATAAGCAATAGAATAGCTATCTTCCAAAGTTGGGGAACTAGAAAGATCATTTTCATAAAAACTAGCTTCCCCAAGCTTAGACTTTTCCATAGCATTAGCAATAATGGTGTCCAAAGAATTCATACTAACAACATTGCTATTAACATGCAAATAAAGTTCCATAGGTTTTTTAATTTTCTCTTCAAACACTTCATGTCCTAACTCAAGATAAATACTATAAAGCTCTCTAATTTTTTTGTTGTTTTCCATTAAGCCTAACTAGTGAAAACAAGAAAAAAAAGACAAAATTGCAGAATCTAAAGGAAATAACTTCGAGCACTCACACCGGAGGATGTGAGTATATTTTACCTTACCTCCCCGGCAACGGCGCCAAAAAATAGCTTGATGTCTACGCACTTCTATTCTTGTAGATAGTTGTTAGGCCTCCAAGTACAGAGGTTTGTAGAACAGCAGCAAGTTTTCCCTTAAGTGGATCACCCAAGGTTTATCGAACTCAGGGAGGAAGTGGTCAAAGGTATCCCCTCTCAAGCAACCCTGCAATCAAGATACAAGAATTCTTTTGTGTGCCCAACACACCCAATACACTTGTCAGGTGTATAGGTGCACTAGTTCAATGAAGAGATAGTAAAATACAAGTGGTATGGATAATTATAAGTGGTAACGGTGCGAGAAAATAGCTTGATGGCGTGGAAGAGACTAAAGGTAAACTGAAATAAAGATGGCAACAAGCAAACATGTAACAGATCTAGTTGCAAACGGTGTTTCAATGCTTAGAAACAAGGCCTAGGGATCATACTTTCACTAGTGAACACTCTCATATAAATATCTTCTCTTTATGATGCTACTGTAAACTACTCTCCAGTTCGTCACTCAAATCCATGGTAGGGCTATAACAGCACACCTCAAAGTAAGCCTTTCCCATCTATATAACCCCACACTATCACCTTGAGCTCTAGATGGTTCCAACAAACACCACAATTTCATAGAAACATCCAACTCCAAATATAACTCATAACGAGTATTTGAAATCTCTAGCCTAAGTGCCACCATGGTGTACACGCTGTCACTTTCACACACATGGGGAGAGCAGAGATCTATTAAAGCACTTGAGTAGCAAGGTAGATCTATAGATTAAAAGCTCATGATCACAATATGATCATGCATAGAGAGAGAGATGAACACATAGCTACCGGTAGAACCCTTAGCCTCGAGAGAGAACTACTCCCTCCTCATCATGGGAATCAGCAATGGCGATGGAGATGGTGGTGGAGATCGATGGAGATGGCTCCGGGGGCACTTCCCTGTCCCGGCAGGGTGCCGGAATAGAGACTTTCTGTCCTCCGAATCTCCCCTTCGGTGGCAGCGGCACTATGGAACTTTTCGTGGATTTCAGATTGACGATTTAGGGTTTTTACATCGGGAGGCATCTTATAGGCGAAGAGGCAAGGTCGATGGGCGGCCGAGGGGCCCACACCACCTAGTGGCACTGCCAGGGCTAGCCCGTGCCACCACATGGTGTGGCCACCCCGTGGCCCCTCTCCGTCTCGTATTCTGTCTCCGTGTCCCCCTCAGTGAAATATTGACTTTGCCTTTTGTCCCGTCCAATTCCGAGAATATTCATTTTTTGACTTTCTAGAACCAAAAACAGTAGAAAATAGGCAACTGGCACTGTGGCATCTTGTTAATAGGTTAGTCCAAGAAATCATATGAAAAGTACTCCAAAGTGTGGACAAAACATAAGAAAGTAGCTAAAACCAAGCATGGAACATCAAAAATTATAGATACATTTGCAATGTATCAACATCCCCAAGCTTAACTCCTGCTCGTCCTCGAGTAGGTAAGTGATAAAAAGAAAGAATAATTTTTGAGGTGACATGCACCATCACAATCTTGATCAAAGTATTTGAAAAACATTGATAACTGGGATCATAGTACTTCAATCATAACATGAAAGACAAAGTTCTAACAATAAGACATAGAAACTATGTTGCAACATGAAAAGGCACAAACAAAAGATTCATGAATAACAATGCTTTGCAAGACGTTTGTTTGTTTCACATAAAGAAAACGTAGCATAATAGCATTCAGCTTGTCCCTCATAGAGTAGCAAATATAAATGCATACGACACCTTCAAAGTTCATAAGAGTGACTAGATACAAATAGTTTAAAACAAGTAATATCAAAGCTATGCATCAATCAACAAGTCTTGGGACAATGCACATAGAACTAAGAATGGCCACTATGCTCTCAAAGTAAGTGCATAAAGATAAAAGGTGGAGACTCAATATATAAGTGGAAGAAAGGCCTTCATAGAAGGAAGCAGGGATTCAAGTCTCATAAAGAGCTTCCAAATATTATTGTACTTAATAGCTTTCAGATCTCATTGCCCCTATCATAAGCATCTTGAAGTGATTAAGGTTATAGTGACACAACTAAGAGGATATGCTTGACAAGTTATAAGCTGAAATCTCATGCCCCCCTTACTTACGAAGACCGAACCTCATGCTACTCAACTTTAGTCATAAGTAAGCCCTTGTCATTGTAAGTACATATGTATCATAGAGAACCGCTAACGGGGTACCCCTTGCACATGATACAGGAGCTATCCCATAATGAAAATGACAAGGCAAGCAGACAATGAGCATCTCAGCGATCTTTTTATTTGCTATTTGCATAGGTTTTTATTGAGGATGCTTCATAGAGTGCTCATTATGGTTATGCTACAAGTTTCCACCATGATTAGGCATGGCTTAGGTTAGCGGCCCAGGCGTTTCTCTAACACACATACAAACTCCATGATCTTACAAGTTCCACTTTTATTTCACACCGCCGGGATCCATAAGCAAAAGAACATGATATCAACGGGGTACAAAGTACAGGTGCAATGTTGAAAGCGTTCCCCATGATAGCATGGTTCTGCTAATCCCCAACATATAAGTGCAAGCATATACAACATAGACGACACAATGGTTCAAGTTTATTAAGGGCAAGAAAAGTAAAGTGTGCCATCAAGTTCGTGAGAGATTTAATCACTAGTTTTCTCATAACAAGTTTAATTCGGAAGGTAGATAAAAACATGAATATACTTGGAATAGCAAATGCTAATAGGTAGGTATGGTGGACTCTTTGGAATAACTTGGTTTTATTTGGATTTGGATGCATGAGTGGAAGTCATACTTGGTTATGGAGGCTAGCAAAAGACTGGGAGCGACCAACTAAGAGAGCAATAATGGCCATAATCATGCAAAGCGACAAAACATCATTGATCAAAGCATAAAGTGATACTACAAGTTGAAAACTAAAGGATCATAAAGGCTTATGGTGACTTGGTATAGTCATAACATGGTGTGAGAATGCGCCAAGTCAACCCAAATAAAGCATCAAAGGAGAATACCACAATACTATGCTTTAATATGCTAAAACAACGCATGATTCTTCCAAGGCACATTAAGCAATCTCAATTGTTTATAACAAGTCATGCTACAACAAAGAATACTAAGCATAAAGGTAAAACAATATCAAGCATGGCATGACAAAGCATAGGCCACAGTTAAAAATAAGATCCTTTACCACTTAAGCATAAACTTTCCTACTCTTTTCCAATCCAAACCAAACTATTTGAAAACCAATGTATGAAAGAGGGGGTCCAACCAATTTATTCAGAAAACTAATCAAACCAAGCAAACAAAAACCAAAACCAAAACGAAAAAGAAGACGCTCCAAGAACAACACAACTGTGCATGAAACAATAAAAATCAAGCGTTTGGAAGAAACCTGGGATTTTTATTGATGAAGAAGGGGATGCCTTGGGCATCCCCAAGCTTTGAAACTTGTACTTCTTGGGGTGACATGCATGGCATCCCCAAGCTTGAGGTTTAGTCCATCCTTCATCTCATTACTCATTCCTTCCATACACCTGAAATTTTTCCTTCATACAAAACTTCACACAATCTTTATTAGCAACATTAGTGCACTCAAGATAATAAGTCTTTGGGTTCAGTTTCAACACGAATAAAACTTCCATTAAAACATAAGGTACCATAGCACTTCCCTCAAAAAGCTCAATTCCCCAAAAGAACTCAAAAAGGAACCAACAAGAAGCAAATGCAAATAATGGTAGAAATCTGTCAAAACAGACCAGCAGGTAAAGACGAATTTTTTCGAAGACCATCTGTTGCTCAAATCAAAAAGTGTTGAATTAACGAAAGTTAGATAACAACCTAGGGCAGAAGCACAAAAATTCACGTCTCAAAAGGACGTACAGAGATTTTACACGAATTTTTACGGTGAAGTACAAAAATCTGTTTCGGGACAACAACTTTCCCAAGCATTACTTCTCTCTCATTAGAGGTTACTCTTGGCACAAAAAGCAAATAAAAAGGATAAGGAGCGGCTATTACAGAGGTAATAACTTCCAAGACTCATCTAAAACTTTTGGGTTATCTCCCAATAAGTACTTTTCTTTAACGCCTTTAAGTTAGGCATAATAGTTTGAGAAGATGCTCACATAGGAAATATGAATTGAAGTAAAAGAAAGCATCAAGAAGCAAATTCAATACACATTTAAGTCTAACCCACTTCCTATGCATAGGAATCTTGAAAAGAGACAAGTCATGAAAGCACAAAGCAACAAGCATAGGAAAGCAAAACAAGTGCAACTTCAAAATTTTCAACATAAAGAGGAGAAACTTAATGTTGTTGAGATACATAAAACCATGTTTCCCTCTCTCATAAAAACTTTTAGTACCATCATGAATAAAATTAAGAATATAACTATCACACAAAACATTCTTATCATGAGCCACATGCATAAAATAATTAATACTCCCCAAATAAACATAGTCATTCTTATTAATTATGGTGGGAGCAAATTCAACAAAATAGCTATCATTATTATTCCCTTCACCATAATCATAAAATATAGGAGGCATACTATAATCATAATTAATTTTCTTCTCAATAGTAGGTGGACTGAAAATATCATATTCATCATTGTAATAATCATATATTGGAGGTTTGGTATCATCATAAGCAATAGAATAGCTTTCTTCCAAAGCTGGGGAACTAGAAAGATCATTTTCATAAAAACTAGCTTCCCCAAGCTTAGACTTTTCCATAGCATTAGCAATAATGGTGTCCAAAGAATTCATACTAACAACATTGCTATTAGCATGCAAATAAAGTTCCATAGGTTTTTTAATTTTCTCTTCAAACACTTCATGTCCTAACTCAAGATAAATACTATAAAGCTCTCTAATTTTGTTGTTGTTTTCCATTAAGCCTAACTAGTGAAAACAAGAAACAAAAAGACAAAATTGCAGAATCTAAAAGAAATAACTTCGATCACTCACACCGGAGGATGTGGTATCTTTTACCTTACATCCCCGGCAATGGCGCCAGAAAATACATTGATGTCTACGCACTTCTATTTTTGTAGACAGTTGTTGGGCCTCCAGGTGCAGAGGTTTGTAGAACAGCATCAAGTTTTCCCTTAAGTGGATCACCCAAGGTTTATCAAACTCATGGAGGAAGTGGTCAAAGGTATCCCCTCTCAAGCAACCCTGCAATCAAGATACAAGAAGTCTCTTGTGTCCCCAACACAACCAATACACTTGTCAGGTGTATAGGTGCACTAGTTCGGCAAAGAGATAGTAAAATACAAGTAGTATGGACAATTATAACTGGTAACGGTGCGAGAAAATAGCTTGATGGCGCGGAAGAGACTAAAGGCAAACTGAAATAAAGATGGCAACAAGCAAACATGTAACATATCTAGGTGCAAACGGTGTTTCAATGCTTAGAAACAAGGCCTAGGGATCATACTTTCACTAGTGAACACTCTCATATAAATATCTTCTCTTTATGATACTACTGTAAACTACTCTCCGGTTGGACACTCTAATCCATGGTAGGGCTATAACAACACACCTCAAAGTAAGCCTTTCCCATCAAGATAACCCCACACTGTCACCTTGAGCTCTAAATGGTTCCAACAAACACCACAATTTCATAGAAACATCCAACTCCAAATATAACTCATACCAAGTATTTGTAATCTCTAGCCTAAGTGCCACCATGGTGTGCACGCTGTCACTTTCACATACATGGGGAGAGCAGAGATCTATTAAAGCACTTGAGTAGCAAGGTAGATCTATAGATTACAAGCTCATGATCACAATATGATCATGCATAGAGAGAGAGATGAACACATAGCTACCGGTAGAACCCTTAGCCTCGAGAGAGAACTACTCCCTCCTCATCATGGGAATCAGCAATGGCGATGAAGATGGTGGTGGAGATCGATGAAGATGGCTCCGGGGGCAGTTCCCTGTCCCGGCAGGGTGCCAGAACAAAGACTTTCTGTCCCCCGAATCTCCCCTTCGGTGGCGGCGGCGCTGTGGAACTTTTCATGGATTTCTGATTGACGATTTAGGGTTTTTGCATCGGGAGGCATCTTATAGGCGAAGAGGCAAGGTTGGTGGGCGGCCGAGGGGCGCACACCACCTGGTGGCGCGGCCAAGGCTAGCCTGTGCCACCACATGGTGTGGCCACCCTGTGGCCCCTCTCCGTCTTGTATTCTGGCTCCGTGTCCCCCTCGGTGAAATATTGACTTTGGCTTTTGTCCCATCCAATTCCGAGAATATTCATTTTTTGACTTTCTGGAACCAAAAACAACAGAAAACAGGCAACTAGCACTGTGGCATCTTGTTAATAGGTTAGTCCAAGAAATCATATGAAAAGTACTCCAAAGTGTGGACAAAACATAAGAAAGTAGATAAAACCAAGCATTGAACATCAAAAATTATAGATACATTTGCAATGTATCAAGCATAGACTTAGACACAGGATTAAGAGCATTATAAAAGAAATGGAGGATTAACCAATCTTCCATCCCATGACTAGGACAGTTTCTTAGGCATTCTTTCATCCTCTCCCGTGCAAGAGCTAGTGACTCACTCTCTTCCTGTCTAAAGCCAGTAATATTAGATTGAAGTTGCATAGTCTTTGCAGGTGGGACAGATTTAGTCATAAATAAAGAAGTACATCCCACCCATGATGTAATACTATTTTTAGGCAAAGATAGCAACCATTCTTTAGCTCTCCCTCTTAGAGAGAAAGGAAATAGACGCAATTTGACCGCATCAGGATCAACATCTTTTATACGCATCATATCACATATTTCAGTGAAAGTATTTAAGTGCATACCTGCGTCTTCAACGACAGAGCCTTCAAATTGATTCTGTTGAACCAAAATTAAGTAATGGGGCTTAATTTCATAGTCATCAGCAGCGATTGCTGGCTGAGTAATAGGAGTGCACAAATAATCATTATTGGGAGTAGCAAACTCCCCAAGCTTCTTTTCAACCATACTTCCTATGTTTTCGTTTTCTTAGATTAAAAATTATAATAGTAAAAACAAGAATTTAAAGACTAATTTTTTTTGGTTTATCAAATAAAGACTAAAAGCAAACTAACAAAATTAAAAACAAGAATTAAAACTAGCAAGGTTCCTAATAACCTCACCAGGGTAGCTATTGCTTTCTCGGCATGGCGCTAGAAAAAGGTGTAGGGGTTCCGCGCATAAAAACAATAAATTTTACTCTACGCCCCTGAACCCCTGAAGCTGCCAGGACCTATCTATTAGTAATACAGTAACGGGAGGGGCTTTTCGCGAACTTACCCTCGAAGACCAAAAAGCCTTGTCAACGCTCAGGAGAGTGTGGTTGATGTAGACGAGCCGAAACCGACCTCAAGGTCGTCATGAAGTCCTTGCGCTCCTTCTGGCTCCAACGACTTGAGTACCTCAAGTGTGACACCTCGTGGGAGTTACACACGTCCGTGCCTGATGATGCCTCCCGCTTCCCCGATCCAGCAGCAGTTGCGGAAGTAGAGCTCCTGGATCCGAATCCCGCAGCGCGACGGCGCTCCGCGGTGAAGATGTCTCTCGCTCGCGCAGTCCAGACTTGGGACCACGGTCACGAGAGAGAGAGGGGGAGAGAGAAAATATCAATTGGAGGTCCTCCCAAAAGTGGGGAGACCTTTATTGATTATTCGGTTGTATTTTCTAGGCCAAATACCCCACCTTATATAGGGGGAGGGGAGGTACTACCTCCCCTCAAGTCCCGGGGTGGGACTAAAGGAGAGGAGGGGGAGGGGAGGCCGCCGGCCACCCCTAGTGGGCCTCGCGGGGGGGGGGGCAAGGCCCAGCCGGCCACCCCCCTTTGGTCCTCCTCCCTCTCTCCTTTCCCTAATGGGCCCTCTCCCTCCGGAAATTGGCCCATTAAGCCTTTTGACCTTTTAATTTATTTTCTCTTTATTAAATAATTATGGATAAATGATTAAATCAATATTTAACATTCATTCACATATTATCTAATCTCCGTGGCCATGGAACACCTTCCACCTCCACTCCGGACATCCTCCGGACTTACCGAAACCCTTCCGGTTTTCTCCCTTCTTTTCTTCCATGATTCTACTGATCCTATAAACACTCTCTAAGCATCATCAAGCCCTTAAGCGTGATACCCTATGGTTCGGGAACACTCCAGACATGGTCGGGACACTCCCGCACCAATGATCAACAGAGGGACCTGGATGGCCATGTGACCCCTGTGCGCTCCACGAAGATCTTTCGTCGTTTGAACCGGGACAGTCGTGTCTTATTCCATTTGTCATTCGATACTTGCATTGCCCGAGATCTGATCATTGACATCACCATGTCAGGTTCAATCTCGTTACCGAACAATGCTACTTAACTCGTCCCGATAAGTGATATCCCCGTGATCCAATCACACGTTGCGCAGCTGTTGGATATAACTTCTCCGAGTGGGCCCTTGAGTATCTTCCCGTCACATGGACGGACAAATCCCGCTCTCGACATATATTGCCTCTACGGTTTCCTCCGAATACCTGAACACACCTTTAAACCACCGTTTTACCAGATGGCGTTTGATGATATCTAAGCATCCTCGGGAGACAGTGATTGATATAGCCTCACGGTCTAAGGAATAGTCTACGAGGATCCATTTCTAATCATCGTAACTTGAACTTCGTGACATGATCGGGTCACGATGTTTAGGTTGGGTATTGGTTCATCATCTCATTCTCCGAATGAGATGACCTCATTTCCAACTGGCATAAATGCCACATGATCAGGAAACATGATCATCTGTTGACCAATGAACCAATGACTAGAGTTTCATTGGGAACCCCTGGTTGTTTGTATATCACACGTGTATTGATGTTTCCACTCAATATAGTTATTGCATGATATAAAACTTAATCATAAACTATATGAAATATGATAATAGTCCTTACTACTATTTGTCTCTAGGGCATATTTCCAGTAGTCTCCCATTTGCACTAGAGTACAAATACGCTAGCTGCATTTGTTCTCAATCATTGGCACCATATATCCGGTACCCTGAACATGCTTGCTCATGGAAGAGGTTGAGTCTTGGGTCTGTACTTTACAGTCCCAAATCTTTTGCAACTTACTAATGTCACCTTGATTGACATTAATACTCTATCATCACATGATAACAAACGTGTGTATGCATCGTCGCTATGGCAGCAGAACGAGGCCTGATTCCAAGAGCCTACAGTGACGTTAGATCAACCTCAAGGGCTTTCTCATGGGCACTGTGCTCTGGGACACATCATTCTATGTTAAAAGCGAACTAGCCCCGCCATAACATTATACAACACTTTAGATGGTACCCTTATTTATTATTATAAATGTATTCATCGAAACACTAGTGCACTCTCTGCAACTTTCGATGTTTTGTTCACCTTGCTTCCTATTTGACTTTAATTGGTATCTACAGGAGTTTCCAACATATTCCCTTATAACATAACCCTTTATGTTTTAAGATATGTTATCTTTATGGATTTGGAAAATATGTCCATAGTTCTCTACTAGACACTGCGGACAAACTTAGCTCAACGTTCCGTGATTCGAACTTAATCACTTTCAAACGTTCTTACTTTGGATCACATATTATGCTAAGTTATCATCATGGTTTACTAAGATAGAACCTATGTCTCAACATAGTGGATGACGATCATCCTTTTCTTTATTTCAACCATTGATGTAATACCATTCCTAATTCGAGTTATTAAGGACCAGTTCCTTAATTAACTTCTAATCTGAAACACTTTTCAGAATCCCTTAAGCAATACTACATAATATCATAATACACCTATTATCAACTTCTACATCTTATAAATCATCATTTATAAGTATTTTCACTTTCATCCTTAACTTACTTTAAGAATTACTCCTATAAGCTCCCACTCAAACAATGTTGCTAACATATTTGGGTATGAGTCAGTACTCTTACTCAAACAATGTTCCCACATATTTGAATTTGAGTCTTATGTTGCTCCCACTTAAAAATATGCCAATCACATATTGTTTCAGGAAGACTTTCATAGCTCCCACTCAATTTTATGCAAATTGCATATCTCCTTTACTATTTTGAATAACTTCAAAATCCTTTGATCAAATATCAAACTTGGAGATTTACTATGAGATACTAGTACTTTACTAGTTTTAAATCCACTAGACATTTTAGCACACATGAATCAAATTCATTTGAATTCATCCTATTCTTGATAAATTGTGCTTTTGTCATTTACCCCTTTTCCTACTATGGCTTTGCAGTCATTTGAGAAAATTCCAAGCAACTCCTTTACTTGTGAGATTCAGCAACGAATTGCTTTCTAATCTCAAGGGAATTTTGTTATTAGGATTTGTCATAATTTAGTTTACCATTATTTCCTTTGTAGTCCGTAGGTATGTCATATTCCAAAAATCATGACAAGTGATTCACAAATGTCTCCATACAAGATATGGATATACATTTTGAATCCTACTTCATATAGTGAATAACAATAGTGGAGGGAAAAACACAATGATCAAAATCATTGATTCTTTCCTTCTGTGAAGAGAATCGTTCAGGAACGTTGTCCATTGCGCTTCTCAATACTTTGATGCAGGGTTTTGAATCCTCATCGTGTTTTACACTAATTTCCATTTTCTCCATAATTGAGAAACATCACTAGAATTGAGCTTTCTCAAGAATGCACCAAAATCCAAGCAATACAGGTTTTGCTTTTCTTTTGGTTTAGCTATGGATTTCATATTCAAAGTTTCCAATGAATACTCTGCAAGGACTTATTCGCTATTGTTTTGGTTATATCAAATAACCCCAAAACTTTCACGAATTCAAATGGTTCACTAATTCTACTTGAGTGCTAACTATTTCTAACTAATGGTCTCACAACGATTTGTTTGGTGCCTTCTATTTAACCCCTTTTGATATCTTATATCATATTGTGATGCTTTGTATTTTGACGTTTCAAAACACTTTGCATTCCACAATTACTTCTATGTCGTTCTTATAAAATCGAACATTACTATTGATCAAATCATAACAACTGGATTCTCTTTTATATTTATACCCTTTGTTGATGAAACATTTTGATCAAATCAAATAGTTTCATATTCATGTTTCCTTTGGTAAACTACTTTACACATTTAAACAATCATTTAATGATAATTACCATTTTCATTAAAACAAAATACATCGAATATGTATTTACTTTTAACAATTCTTTAAACACTTTGTTTTCAAGTAATACATGGTGTTCAAGTTATTTTGCCGAACATAGGCATGATTTATATGTGAGAAGAAATCGAATGACTTTCACATATTATCACATAACTTGGAAATTAAACAATGGTTCATTCATTAATGAAATATCATTAAGTTGGGTATTTTAAGCAAGGCATTTTAATGTTTTACAAATGTTCATACATTATCAATTAGTTTCAAACCATAAGGATAATTCACAAATAATCAAACAAGATAGGAACACGAATAGAAATCATTCATAAAAGTAGAACAACTGTTTGTTACAAACTTATATGAATAACCGTCTCACGAAGTGTGAGACACACTAAAGAAGTTCACAATCTCTTGATTACAAAAATCATCCTAAAACACAAACTAAATGATAAATGTCGAGGGAGTGTGTCGTCGGCTGTCATCATCATGCTCGCCATCAACACACAACGTCACCTCCTCTCCAACAAGCACCTCTATGCAGAAGGACCTGTTTTCAGTAAAACAGAACAAGTATCAGATATACTTTAACACTGCAAAGTGTTTGCAAGATTATAACTTTTATAAAACTGTATATCAAATATATACCTTTGTCATTGACGACTCCAGCGACGTTGGGTTCATCTATCACATTTCTGAAATGTGATATGAACTCAAGGAAATCCAGTGTTTTCGTGTCACCTCTCATAACGCAGATCCTAACTTGTGCTTGGAAGCTTGGAGAAAGCGACCGTAGCACAACTCCCATCGCAAATGAGCTTGAGTACCAGTTGTCCAAGTAGTATGCCAGACATATATACGCATCGTAGAGGCACAATAAGTGCTCATCCAGTGAGGTGCCCTCCTCCATCTTTATGGAGAGGAAGTCCCCCATCGGCTCATACTCCCACATGCGCACTTGTTCCACGAAATGTGCTCTCAGATGTGCCATGACCATTCGGGGCTTGAGACTCCCCACCATTGGCCACAGCCCATCCTCCATTCCGAGGCGCATGGTCACTGATATAAATTTGGCCATCACACGATGCCGAAAACACAGATCCCGCTGCTCCTGGGTCTCATGAGAATAGGGTGGCTCCAAATACATCTCGCAGGTCATGTAGTCAGCTACATCGTTCTCCCCAAGGAGATCAAATAGGCGTACGACCCATGCAGAAAAGTTGGATCCATCTAACTTGAGCTTTTCTCCTTTTAACCAATCGTCGATAGGAAAAGTAATCTCGGCAGAAACCATTTTCTACATTTATAATTGCAAAAGAAATTTAGACTAAGTTTATAATTAAATGAGTTAATGATAACTCCACTCAGAAACACCTATCCCCAATGAGGGTTCCCAGTGATAACACGACCCCTATCAGCCACATCTCCCCCGATCATCACGCCCATCAATGTGGGTTCAAGGGTGGACGTTAAACGTCGGTCACATCATTCATGCGACTCGTGCTCGATCTTTCGACCATCCGCGTTCCGAGGCCACGCTTCTCTAGCGTGCTAGGCTTGCCAACTCAACCTTAGTGTATTCGTTGTGCAACATGGCTTGCACCCATTGTATGCGAACGTAGATATGTCTCACACCCGATCATCACGGCCTGCCTCATACCGAAGAACTTTCTTGGTGGTGCACACTAAGGGGGAACACAATCGTTGGTTATTTTAACAGGGATCATCTTATTAGGCTACCGTCGAGTATCTAATACTAGCACACAATAAGACATGCAAACAATAACATTGAATGTAAATGCTATGTGATATGGTCCTTCACGTCGTGATCTCCATCCGCCGTCACCGGGTTCCGGTGCCAGGGTTCCGCCGCCGTAGACACTAGGGTACCAGTGTCATTCCGGCGTGGTAGTTCGTGACCTTCGTGACTATCTACTACTATGCGACAAAAGGTAATTACTTTACCTTTGCCACAACCATATCACAAAGCAACGCCCCCTGCAAAACAAAGTTAGACGCCTCTACTTTATCTTTGCATGTTTTACGTGGCTGAATGGGCTTTCGTACGAGAACCGTTCTTACCTAGAAACTTTTAGCACAATGCTGATCAAGTAGTTGTCTATACTACACCCCTTTCGGGGCCCTCCGTTGCAAATGGTATACCAACTAATGCGAGAGAGACAGACACCCCCCTAAGCCACTTTACACGGTACAAGCCGTATGTCAAGCGTGGACCAGTCTCGCGAATGAACGCGTAAAGTCGGTTGGGGGCCGCTTCATCAAGCATTACTGCGGTATACACAAGTACACGTGGGAGGGTAACAACTAAAAGATCAACGCCCACACGCTACATCTCATGTGTTCTACCCGTACTAGCATTACTACGCATAGATCTAGCTCTGATACCACTGTAGGGGTTCCGCGCATAAAAACAATAAATTTTACTCTACGCCCCTGAACCCCTGAAGCTGCCAGGACCTATCTATTAGTAATACAGTAACGGGAGGGGCTTTTCGCGAACTTACCCTCGAAGACCGAAAAGCCTTGTCAACACTCAGGAGAGCGTGGTTGATGTAGACGAGCCGAAGCCGACCTCAAGGTCGTGATGAAGTCCTTGCGCTCCTTCTGGCTCCAATGACTTGAGTGCCTCAAGTGTGACACCTCGTGGGAGTTACACACGTCCGGTGTCTGACGATGACTCCCGCTTCCCCGATCCAGCAGAAGTTGCGGAAGTAGAGCTCCTGGATCCGAATCCCGCAGCGCGACGGCGCTCCGCGGTGAAGATGTCTCTCGCTCGCGCAGTCCAGACTTGGGATCACGGTCACGGGAGAGAGAGGGGGAGAGAGAAAATATCAATTGGAGGTCCTTCCAAAAATGGGGAGACCTTTATTGATTATTCGGTTGTATTTTCTAGGCCAAATACCCCACCTTATATAGGGAGGGGAGGTACTACCTCCCCTCAAGTCCCAGGGTGGGACTAAAGGAGAGGAGGGGGAGGGGAGGCCACCGACCACCCCTAGTGGGCCCCGCGGGGGGGGGGGGGGGCAAGGCCCAGCCGGCCACCCCCCTTTGGTCCTCCTCCCTCTCTCCTTTCCCTAATGGGCCCTCTCCCTCCGGAAATTGGCCCATTAAGCCTTTTGACCTTTTAATTTATTTTCTCTTTATTAAATAATTATGAATAAATGATTAAATCAATATTTAACATTCATTCACATATTATCTAATCTCCGTGGCCATGGAACACCTTCCACCTCCACTCCGGACATCCTTCGGACTTACCGAAACCCTTCCGGTTTTCTCCCTTCTTTTCTTTAGTGATTCTATCGATCCTATAAACACTCTCTAAGCATCATCAAGCCCTTAAGAGTGATACCCTACGGTTCGGGAACACTCCAGACATGGTCGGGACACTCCCGCACCAATGATCAACAGAGGGACCTGGATGGCCATGTGACCCCTGTGCGCTCCACGAAGATCTTTCGTCGTTTGAACCGGGACAATCGTGTCTTATTCTTTTTGTCATTCGATACTTGCATTGCCCGAGATCTGATCATTGGCATCCCCATGTCGGGTTCAATCTCGTTACTGAACAATGCTACTTAACTCGTCCCGACAAGTGATATCCCCGTGATCCAATCACACGCTGCGCAGCTATTGGATATAACTTCTCCGAGTGGGCCCTTGAGTATCTTCCCATCACATGGACGGACAAATCCCGCTCTCGACATATATTGCCTCTACGGTTTCCTCCGAATACCTGAACACACATTTATAACCACCGTTTTACCAGATGGCGTTTGATGATATCTAAGCATCCTTGGGAGACAGTGATTGATATAGCCTCACGGTCTAAGGAATAGTCTACGAGGATCCATTTCTAATCATCGTAACTTGAACTTCGTGACATAATCGGGTCACGATGTTTAGGTTGGGTATTGGTTCATCATCTCATTCTCCGCATGAGATGACCTCATTTCCAACTGGCATAAATGCCACATGATCAGGAAACATGATCATCTGTTGACCAATGAACCAGTGACTAGAGTTTCACTGGGAACCCCTAGTTGTTTGTATATCACACGTGTATTGATGTTTCCACTCAATACAGTTATAGCATGATATAAAACTTAATCATAAACTATAAATATGATAATAGTCCTTACTACTATTTGTCTCTAGGGCATATTTCCAACAAAAGGGTTGATACCTTCGACCCAGATTACGGATGTAGTATAGCTCTTTTTCCCTAGTAGACCTAGGTTATCAAATCCACGGGAAGCAAATGCGTAGTGAAGTTATTTTAACAGACCTTTGGGAGTTTTAGAACTCCTTTTGTATTTTTAGGGGACCAGTAGCTTACGTCTTTTTGTTGTTGTCGATGATGAAGAGATGTCCTAGGGCGTTCGGTTTCACCTGTAGCTGTGCAAAAACATCTGATGGAAATAAAAGATAGAAATAAAGTATACGTGTACTTGTTAGAGCAAGATAAATTATATGTGGACAGTGCATGCATAATTGCTATTGCCTCCGCAACCGCTTATAGCAATAACCTACTAGTCTCATCCATAGAAGAAAGAGAACTAATGATATGCATAGTGATATCACCGTTAATCCTAAGCAAATTCCTCACATACAGCCGTACTACCCCTTCTATCACTGGGGTTCCCAGTCATCACTCATACTCTCTATACCTGGATCAACCCTCGGGGTCTTGGGTACCTGACAAGTCCTTGGATTGAGGCAAGAGAGGATAATATAATCATCATGTCATACAAACTAATACACGATCCCATCTATGATAAATCACATGCACAATTGCTACATGGCTAGGCCGAAGCCCTCAACCCATGGAGAATTATTCACACATAGAGATGAGATCAACAATCACAAACATTGTAATGAAAATCATAAGATTGATAGCAATAGTCTTACAGTGTCGCCAATCGGCCAAGAGATCTACTATTACAAGTGGTGGAATATGGCTATGGAGATGGACAAGGATTTGGAGATCTTAGGCGGCTTTTTGGTGGAGTCTGGCTTCTTTTGGATGGTGCGAGAGATGTTTTCCCGTTGCCTGAGCCTTCTTTATATAGGGATCCCTTCATGACAGTTGTTCGGTTTGACCTAACGGTGGCGGCGCCAACTATACGACCAGAGCTATACGGTCGGAATTTTTTCTCCGGCCGTATAGTTGGTCGTTACGGCGTCTTCCTCCGTTGTTCGGCTCCTGGTTTCTTCTGTTTATTGGAAATTTCGTATATTCGACTTTAATGTAGTGATTCCCTCCTTTAAACGACATTATCTGCTTAGGAAAAATACAAGAAAAAAGGGTTTAGAGAGATATTTCATCAAAAACGTGATTAATATTCAGTTTAAATGTGGACATAGATGACTATATTTCAGAGCCATCAATTGCCCGCGCGGGCGAGCGAGACGAGCGGGGAATTTTTTCTGCTCTCCTCCTCGTGTTCTTTCTTAAAATTATTTCACCCATGCTTTTTAGTAAGTCGGTTGTGTGCGTCTGAAATGTCTCAAGCTCTTGACACTACGTCATTACAGAATATTTTAATATTCTAAGGCATATCTGTTATTTGGGCTAGGGTGACACCATCAATGGTGGTCAGTGCAAAGTAAGTTGGGAGGAAGTATGTAGCACAAAGGACCTCGAAGGGCTTAGCATTCTCAACTTAGGTAATTTATTGATGGAGACCTTTTTGTGTCGGCCACAAAAGTCCCTACAAGGGAGGGTGGAAATGGTCACTTTTGGCTATCACCATGGTTAAATGGCACTAGTCATGTGGACATTGCCCGGAGCATTTTTAAGTGGTTCTATTTTAAGAAGATGTTGGCTAGGAAGGCAATTTCAAACATTGCATGGGACAATTTGGTCGACATGACTCCAAATATTTACATCCAGATTATCCAGCAAATCATTCTTGAAGGCTTCTCCTAGGAGTTGTATATTTTCTTATTTTTCTGCCTTCTATCATAGTGTTACTGTTGATTTGGTGGAAGTACTATCGCGGGGCATAAGGCCATGGGTTTTTTCTTTCTCTTTGTTGTCTGGCTTTGCCTAGATTTTAATATATGCCTTCTGCATCAACTAGTGCAGAAGCCGGGAGTTATACTCCATTTCAAACTAAAATCTAGAAAATCCTTCCTCGCTGGGAAATGATCAGCGAGGTTAAGCCCCATGAAGGTATATATGGAGGGTTCAGTTGCTTGAAAGATAACGACTGGTGATCGGTAATATGAAGCTTAGTTGTTCAAGTTCCAACTAGAAAGTATCGTCCATTCAACCAATCGAAGATTTGCTCCATTCAGGCGCCTTCGATGTTTTTTTTTGCATGGATTGCACTCCACAAAAGAATTTGGACGGCTGATCGCCTCCAAAGGCGTTGATGGAAAATCTCCGGTATGTGTGAGATTTATAATCAAGAGAAAGATCAGCGCCACACTTGTTCTTCATGTTCCACTATGTTCTCGAATAGGGGAGGCGTTTTTACGTTTCGTGCACCTTTTTGGGGTCTAGTTTGATGATTGGAGAAGTCACGGGTCAACTAAAGGTTGGTTAACATAAATGATTCATCCCAACACTTTTAATCAAAAAGGTCTTTCTTCCTTGGTCATCCTCATGCCATAAGAAATCAGGAACGAGCGGTATGCCAGAGTGTTTACACACGTCTCCATGCTTTTGAACATCATTGTGTCCAAAATTAGTGAACAAGGTCTCAACCCAGCGTCTGGAGGGCGTGAAACATTTCAGTCATCTAATGACAAGTGAATAGGTTTTTGTGATGTCCACTGAGGCAAAGTTTTTCATGATGTGTTGTTCTTTTTTTTGCCCATGTTGGTGCAGAGGCAGGAAGTAAAATTATCCTCCAATTATAAAGAATTGTGCCTAGCTCAACTAGTTGGGGAATGGATGTATAAACCCAACACCTAAGTTTAAATCCTCATGGAAGAGAATTTTTAGATTTCCTATTTACACATGAGGATCAGGCTCTCCT
Source organism: Avena eriantha (assembly GCA_910589775.1). Taxonomy (NCBI): domain Eukaryota; kingdom Viridiplantae; phylum Streptophyta; class Magnoliopsida; order Poales; family Poaceae; genus Avena; species Avena eriantha. The sequence continues at coordinate 338,332,843 of OU342746.1, forward strand.
GGTACTCATACAATTTATCCTGAGTACCATGATTGGTGTTCTACCAATATTATAAAACCATGGTACTCATGCTTAATGATTGTGTGAATCCCTACTTCTTGTCGAGGCCGATGAAGTGAAATTCTCTCGCAATTTTAGGTAGTACCAACAAGGACCGACTCCTCGTCCCTCCCATCCCTCCGATGTCGCCCCCGTGTAGCGGTCAGGCGAAACCCAAGATCCCACTATCCTCTGTCCCCTCCCACTCCACCGTCCTCCTCCACCACCACGAGGCGTGTCCAGGCAAAGCCCTAGCAGCGCCGGGGATTCTTAGTTCCCTTGCATGGTTGGACAGACGCAGTGGCGCGCTTTCGTGCCGGGGCATGGCATTGCATCTATGTCCATGGCTATGGCACTCGGGATCAGCATGTGGCGACGACGTGATGGAGGCGAGGTGGTTGTGCGCGTCTGGATTGACGGTGGCTCAGCTGGCCATATTCTTCTGGCGGCGAGGGCTATGGGTGGCGTAGGTTGCCAGCAATTCTCTCTTCCTACCGGTGGAGATGATGGCACAACGGAATAAAGGTGGTCAGAGCCTGCTAATCTTCAAGCACCAGGGCGTCGATCCACTTCATGTTAGCCTCGATCTAGCCGTCGACGAGTTCTGTATTCCTCTCGAAGGTTTCCGCAGTTTGACGCAGTACTTTACTGGATATCTTGAGCGGAATCGATGCGGTCATGTGCGTCCTTGTTATTTGGGCAAGGCCTGAATATTGGCCTTCTTGTCAGTGCAATAGGACATGCGTTCATATAGATTTCCATGAAACTGACAGAGGTGAAGAAAGTCATGGTAGCTACAATCGGAGGTTGGTAATGGTGGTGAGGGTGATGGGTTCGTAGCATGGAAAACAAAAATTTTCTACCGCAAGAACGAACAAAACCTAGATCCAATCCAGATAAAAGCCAAGATCTAATCTATGAGACATGAGCAACGAGATAGATAGGAACTAACCCTCGTAGATCCGAAAGCATTAACGAGATTAGATCTCGTGGTTGATGTAGTCGATCACTTGCCGATCTCAAGATCGTGTGGACGATCCTTCCGGCGTCGCGTTCCAGCAGCGCTTCCGCCTTCGGTCAAGTAGACGATCCTTCCGGCGTCGCGTTCCAGCAGCGCTTCCGCCCTTGGTCAAGTAGACGATCCTTCCGGCGCCGCAATTCGGCAGCGCTTCCGCAGTCGGTCACACGTGCGGAGTCGAAGCAGACCTTCCTCTCCCCGTTCCAGCGAGCAGCGGAGGTAGTAGATCTTCTCCACGGAATCCCAGCAGCACGACGGCGTGGTGGTGGTGGTGGAGTAGAGAATTCTGCAGGGCTTCGCCTATGCCTGTGCAGAATATGGTGGAGGAGAGAGGCGGCAGAGATTAGACGTTATGGGAGCGTAGGAGGAGGGGGCGCCCCCTGCCCCTCTATTTAAAGAGGGGAGGGCGCCATGGGGAGGGGAGTCCTTGTAGGACTCCTCTCCTCCTAGGCCGGCGGGTTGGAGGTGGGGGAGGAGTCCTCCTCCCCCACGAATCCGTATCTTGACCCACCAGGACTCCTTGATCCCTATCTTGATTTTCAAGCAAACTCCAAGATATCTTCTAGAACCTTCCGGAACATTCCGAAACCTTCTAGAATCCTCATGCAAACACTCCGGAACATTTCCTATCTCATAAAATGATCTCCTATATATGAATCTTATTCTCCGGACCATTCCGGATCTCCTCGTGATGTCCCGGATCCATTCCGAGACTCCGAACAACATTCGGTCTCCAACGCACATTCCATATCTACTTAAAACAACTTCGAACCTTAAGTGTGTCACCCTACGGTTCGTGAATATGTAGACATGATAGAGACACATCTCATATCAATAACCATTAGCGGGACCTGGAGATCCATAATGGCTCCCACATACTCAACGATGACTTCGCGATCGATTGAACCATTTACATACGAAACTAATTCCCTTTGTCTCACGATATTATACTTATCCGAGGTTTGATCGTCGGTATCTCCATACCTAGTTCTACCTCGTTACTGATAAGTACTCTTTACTCGTTCCGTGATATGTCATCCCTTGTGACCTAGTCACATGCTTGCAAGCTAACTAGATGACATTCCACCGAGAGGGCCCAGAGCATATCTATCCGTCATATGGATGGACAAATCCCAATCTTGGTTCATGAGCTTCAACACATACTTTCAGAATACCCAATGACACTTTTATAACCACCCAGTTACGAAGCGGCGTTTGATGTTATCAAAGTATTCATCCGGTGATGGTGATTAACATAACCTCATGGTCGAAGGAATAGGTTACTATGTATTTGAAAGCTTACAGCAATGTGAACTTAATGACTTGATCTTATGCTACGCTTACTATGGGTGTGTGTCCATCACATCATTCTCCCAATGATATAACCTTGTTATTAATCACATCCAATGTCCATGATCAGGAAACCATGATCATCAATTAATCAACAAGCTAGTTCAACAAGAGGCTTACTAGGGACTCTTATATGTTTACAAAACACACATGTATTAGTGTTTCCTAATAATACAATTATAGCATGGGATGTAAACATTCATCATAAACACAAAGATATAATAATAATCACTTTTATTATTGCCTCTTGGGCATATCTCCAACAGTCTCCCACTTGCACTAGAGTCAATAATCTAGATTACATGGTAATATACCGAACACCCATGGCGTTTTGGTGTTGGTCATGCTTTGCCCTAGGGAGAGGTTTAGTCAACGGATCTGCCACATTCAGATCAGTGTGTACTTTGCAAATCTTTATGTCACCATCTCGGACATACTCGCGAATAGCGTGGAAACGTAGCTTGATGTGCTTCAGCTTGCTATGTGACCTTGGCTCCTGCGCATTAGCTATGGCACCTGTGTTGTCACAGTAGACGGCCATCGGGTCCAATGCACTGGGAACCACGCCGAGTTCAGTAATGAATTCCTTCATCCAAACGGCTTCTTGTGCAGCCTCCGAAGCAGCTATGTATTCCGATTCAGTTGAAGATTTTGCCACAACGCTTTGCTTCGCACTCCTCCAGCTTACTGCAGCATCATTCAAAATAAATACGTAACCCGACTGTGACTTTGAGTCATCCGGATCGGTGTTCCAACTAGCATCGGTGTAACCGTTTACAACAAGCTGTTCATCACCTCCATAAGAAAGAACCATATCCTTAGTCCTATTTAGGTACTTTAGGATATTCTTGACCGCTGTCCAGTGTTCCTCTCCAGGATCACTTTGATATCTGCTAGTCAAACTAACAGCATGTGCTATATCCGGTCTTGTACACAGCATGGCATACATGATAGAACCTATGGCTGAGGCATAGGGAATTTTATTCATTTTCTCTCTATCTTCTGCCGTAGCTGGACTTTGAGTTTTACTCAAGGTCTTACCTGACAACATGGGCACGAACCCTTTCTTGCTATCTTCCATTCTAAACTTCTTTAGAACTTTGTCCAAGTATGTACTTTGTGAAAGCCCTATTAGGCGTCTTGATCTATCTCTATAAATCTTGATGCCTAGAATGTATGCCGCTTCGCCAAGATCCTTCATTGAAAAACTATTATTCAAATAGGTTTTGACGCTATTAAGAAGTTCTATATCATTCCCAATCAACAATATGTCATCTACATACAGTACTAGGAATGCTACAGAGCTCCCACTCACTTTCTTGTAAATACAAGCTTCTCCATAAGTTTGTATAAATCCAAAGTTTTTGATTACCTTATCAAAACGTTGATTCCAACTACGGGATGCTTGCTTCAGTCCATAAATGGAGCGCTGAAGTTTGCATACCTTGTTAGCATCTTTAGGATCGACAAAGCCCTTGGGTTGTACCATATACAACTCTTCCTCAATGTCACCATTAAGGAAGGCTGTTTTGACATCCATCTGCCAAATCTCATAATTGAAATATGCAGCAATTGCTAACAAAATCCTCACAGACTTTAGCTTCGCTACTGGTGAGAATGTCTCATCATAGTCAACTCCTTGAATTTGTCGAAACCCTTTCGCGACAAGTCGAGCTTTATAGACGGTAACATTACCATCAGCATCTGTTTTTCTCTTGAAAATCCATTTGTTCTCGACAGCCTTACGGCCATCCGGTAAGTCCACCAAAGTCCATACTTGGTTTTCGTACATGGATCCCATTTCGGATTTCATGGCTTCTAGCCATTTGTCGGAATCTGGGCTCACCATAGCTTCTTCATACGTCGCAGGGTCATCGGCGTTGTCCACCAACATGACGTTCAAGGCAGAGTCATACCAATCAGGAGTGGTACGAACCCTCGTTGACCTGCGAGGTTCAGTAGTAACTTCGTTCGAAGTTTCATGATCATTATCATTAGCTTCCTCTTCTATTGGTGCAGGCGGCACCAAAACATCTTCCGGTGCTGCGCTACTCTCAAATCCGAGAGAAGGTTCAATAACCTCATCGAGTTCTACTTTCCTTCCAGTCACTTCTTTCGAGAGAAACTCCTTCTCAAGAAAGGATCCATTCTTTGCAACAAAAACTTTGCCTTCGGATCTATGATAGAAGGTATACCCAATTGTTTCTTTAGGGTATCCTATGAAGACGCATTTCTCCGCTTTGGGTTCTAGCTTATCAGGTTGTAACTTCTTTACGTATGCTTCGCAACCCCAAACTTTAAGGAACGACAACTTAGGTTTCTTACCAAACCACAATTCGTACGGTGTCGTTTCAACGGATTTAGATGGTGCCCTATTTAAAGTGAATGCGGCTGTCTCTAATGCATAGCCCCAAAATGATAACGGTAAATCTGTAAGAGACATCATAGACCGAACCATATCTAAGAGAGTTCGATTACGACGTTCGGACACACCATTACGCTGTGGTGTTCCCGGCGGTGTCAACTGTGAAAGTATTCCACATTTCTTTAAATGCATGCCAAACTCGTAACTTAGATATTCACCCCCGCGATCAGAACGCAGAAACTTAATCTTCTTGTTACGATGATTCTCCACTTCACTTTGAAATTCCTTAAACTTCTCGAAAGTTTCGGACTTATGTTTCATGAAGTAGACATACCCATATCTACTCAAGTCATCCGTGAAGGTGAGAACATAACGATATCCACCACGCGATGCTACACTCATTGGACCGCACACATCGGTATGTATTATTTCCAATAAGTCTGTAGCTCGCTCCATTGTCCCAGAGAATGGAGTCTTAGTCATTTTTCCCATTAGACATGCTTCGCATCTTTCAAGTGATTCAAAATCAAGTGATTCAAGAAGTCCATCAGAATGGAGTTTCTTCATACGCTTCACTCCAATATGACCAAGACGACAGTGCCACATGTATGCAGAATTATCATTCAATTTAATTCGTTTAGTATTTATGTTGTGAACATGTGTATCACTACTATCGAGATTCAGTAAGAATAAACCATTCATCTCAGGTGCTTTACCATAAAAGATATTACTCATATAAATCGAACAACCTTTATTCTCAGATTTAAAAGAGTAGCCGTCTCGCAATAAACAGGATCCAGATATAATGTTCATGCTTAACGCAGGCACCAAATAACAATTATTTAAATTTAAAACTAATCCCGAAGGTAGATGTAGAGGGAGCGTGCCGACGGCGATCACATCAACCTTGGAGCCATTTCCAACGCGCATCGTCACCTCATCTCTTGCCAGTCTTCGTTTATTCCGCAGCTCCTGTTTCGAGTTACATATATGAGCAACCGAACCAGTATCAAATACCCAGGCACTACTACGATTACTAGTAAGATACACATCTATAACACATATATCAAATATACCTTTCTTCTTGATGTTGCCGTTCTTCAGATCTGCCAGGTATTTGGGGCAGTTACGCTTCCAGTGACCAGCACCCTTGCAGTAGAAACACTCGGTTTCAGGATTAGGACCAGCCTTGGGCTTCTTAGCAGGAGCGGCAGCTTTCTTGCCGTCCTTCTTGAAGTTGCCCTTGTTCTTAGGCTTGCCCCGTTTCTTGAAATTGATGGTCTTATTGACCATCAACACTTGGTGCTCCTTCTTGATCTCCACTTCAGCAGTTTTTAGCATGGACGATAGTTCAGGCAACGTCTTGTTCATGCAGTGCATGTTGTAGTTCATCACAAAGTTCTTGTAACTTGGTGGCAGTGATTGAAGGAGACGGTGAATCCCCAATTCATTAGGAATCGATATTCCCAACTCTTGGAGTTTCTTAGCGTACCCAGACATGGTGAGCACGTGCTCGCTAACGGAGCTTCCTTCTTCCATCTTACAGTTAAAGAACTTCTCGGAGGCCTCATAGCTCTCCATTGCCGCGCGAGTCTCAAAAATTAGCCTGAGCTCCTTAATGATCTCGAACGGGTCGTGGTGCTCAAAACGCTGTTGGAGCTCCGCTTCTAAACCGTACAGGATGGCACACTGAACTGTGGAGTAATGATTCTTCCGAGTGGCGAAAACATTCTTTTCGTCATCGGTGGCATTATCTGCAGGTGGGTCACCTAGCGGTGCATCGAGCACATAGGTCAACTGACCAGCCCTGAGGACGATCTTCAGTCCACGGAACCAGTCCGTGAAATTGCTTCCATTATTTTTAAGCTTTTCTTTCTCTAGGAACGCATTGAAATTGATGGAAGGGGTCGCCATAATCTACAACAATTTGCAAGTAGTTTTAGACTAAGTTTATGACAAATTGAGTTCAAGTTTAATTATTAAACTAACTAGGTGAACTCCCACTCAAAACAACATCCCTCACATTGTCTTAGTGATTACACGAACCAAGTCCACTACACCAAGTCCGATCTTCACGAGAGAAGATGTAGTTTCATCGGCGAACAATCTTCATGTTCATCATATCAATTATATGACTCATGCTCTACCTTTCGGTATTCCGTGTTCCGAGACCATGTCTGTACATGCTAGGCTCGTCAAGACAACCTTAGTTTCCGCATGTGCAAATCTGGCTTGCACCCGTTGTATGCACACGTAGAATCTATCACATCCGATCATCACGAGATGCTTCGAAACGACGAGTCTTAGCAACGGTGCCAACTAAGGGTGAACACTTTATTACTTGATATTTAGTGAGAGGGATCATCTTATAATGCTACCGTCGCGATCTAAGCAATACAAGATGCATAAAGGATTAACATCACAGGCAATTCATAATAAGTGTGATATGATATGGCCTTTTCTTCTTGTGCCTTTGATCTCCATCTCCAAAGCACGAACATGATCTCCATCATCACCAGCATTGCGTCAAGGTCAGTGGCGCCGCTTCATGGTTGTCCATCATCGCCAGCAACTATTACAACTACTTGGAATAAAGCTATTACAAGATGAATAGACACGCAGGTCTTAACAGAATTAAAGACAACCATTAGGCTCCTGCCGGTTGCCATATTACAACAAGGATCATTGCATACATCAAATACAATCACAATCACATGATGGCCATATCACATCACAGAACCCCTGCAAAAACAAGTTAGACGCCTCTAATTTTCTTTGCAAGTTTTACGTGGTTTGGGGCTTTCGCATAAGACCGATCTTACCTACGAACAAGAACCACAACGTTGATACAAGTGTTGTCAAGATGCTCATTGTAAATCGAATCTTAACTATGGTGAGAGAGACAGACACCCGCAAAGCCACTTGTGCAAGGCAAGTTGCACGTCAAGCGTGGAGCAAGTCTCATGTGCGATGACATGTAATGTTAGCCCGAGCCGCTTCATCCCACCATACCGCAAGATGCAAAGTACACGCTAAGACACCGACAACAAAAGCATCAACGCCCACAAAACCATTGTGTTCTACTCGTGCAACAGATCTACGCATAGATACGGCTCTGATACCACTGATGGGTTCGTAGCATGGAAAACAAAAAATTTCTACCGCAAGAACGAACAAAACCTAGATCCAATCCAGATAAAAGCCAAGATCTAATCTATGAGACATGAGCAACGAGATAGATAGGAACTAACCCTCGTAGATCCGAAAGCATTAACGAGATTAGATCTCGTGGTTGATGTAGTCGATCACTTGCCGATCTCAAGATCGTGTGGACGATCCTTCCGGCGTCGCGTTCCAGCAGCGCTTCCGCCTTCGGTCAAGTAGACGATCCTTCCGGCGTCGCGTTCCAGCAGCGCTTCCGCCCTTGGTCAAGTAGACGATCCTTCCGGCGCCGCAATTCGGCAGCGCTTCCGCAGTCGGTCACACGTGCGGAGTCGAAGCAGACCTTCCTCTCCCCGTTCCAGCGAGCAGCGGAGGTAGTAGATCTTCTCCACGGAATCCCAGCAGCACGACGGCGTGGTGGTGGTGGTGGAGTAGAGAATTCTGCAGGGCTTCGCCTATGCCTGTGCAGAATATGGTGGAGGAGAGAGGCGGCAGAGATTAGACGTTATGGGAGCGTAGGAGGAGGGGGCGCCCCCTGCCCCTCTATTTAAAGAGGGGAGGGCGCCATGGGGAGGGGAGTCCTTGTAGGACTCCTCTCCTCCTAGGCCGGCGGGTTGGAGGTGGGGGAGGAGTCCTCCTCCCCCACGAATCCGTATCTTGACCCACCAGGACTCCTTGATCCCTATCTTGATTTTCAAGCAAACTCCAAGATATCTTCTAGAACCTTCCGGAACATTCCGAAACCTTCTAGAATCCTCATGCAAACACTCCGGAACATTTCCTATCTCATAAAATGATCTCCTATATATGAATCTTATTCTCCGGACCATTCCGGATCTCCTCGTGATGTCCCGGATCCATTCCGAGACTCCGAACAACATTCGGTCTCCAACGCACATTCCATATCTACTTAAAACAACTTCGAACCTTAAGTGTGTCACCCTACGGTTCGTGAATATGTAGACATGATAGAGACACATCTCATATCAATAACCATTAGCGGGACCTGGAGATCCATAATGGCTCCCACATACTCAACGATGACTTCGCGATCGATTGAACCATTTACATACGAAACTAATTCCCTTTGTCTCACGATATTATACTTATCCGAGGTTTGATCGTCGGTATCTCCATACCTAGTTCTACCTCGTTACTGATAAGTACTCTTTACTCGTTCCGTGATATGTCATCCCTTGTGACCTAGTCACATGCTTGCAAGCTAACTAGATGACATTCCACCGAGAGGGCCCAGAGCATATCTATCCGTCATATGGATGGACAAATCCCAATCTTGGTTCATGAGCTTCAACACATACTTTCAGAATACCCAATGACACTTTTATAACCACCCAGTTACGAAGCGGCGTTTGATGTTATCAAAGTATTCATCCGGTGATGGTGATTAACATAACCTCATGGTCGAAGGAATAGGTTACTATGTATTTGAAAGCTTACAGCAATGTGAACTTAATGACTTGATCTTATGCTACGCTTACTATGGGTGTGTGTCCATCACATCATTCTCCCAATGATATAACCTTGTTATTAATCACATCCAATGTCCATGATCAGGAAACCATGATCATCAATTAATCAACAAGCTAGTTCAACAAGAGGCTTACTAGGGACTCTTATATGTTTACAAAACACACATGTATTAGTGTTTCCTAATAATACAATTATAGCATGGGATGTAAACATTCATCATAAACACAAAGATATAATAATAATCACTTTTATTATTGCCTCTTGGGCATATCTCCAACAGAGGGTACTGGTTGCGATGTAAACAATGCGGCATAGCTTCCTACTCTATGTCGGGTGTTCGGCGACTTGCAACAGCAACCTCCTTTGCATGCGGGGGTGGCATCACCGGTGGACTGTATTCTTGGTGGTGCTCCTTGAGTACCGAGTCACGATTTTCAGGTGAAAACCTAAGGTCTGACCTTCATTAGTTGTACCTGGCAATGTTCTTGTTGTTGGCATTGTTTTGAAAACTCGTACTTTCTCTGGGGTGAAAGCCCAAGATCTTCCATCGGGCGACGACAATGCTTGTGCATTGTTTCCTTCTTGAAAGCGTTACTTTCGGAGCATTTTGTTTGAAGTCCAAGTGTTGTCTTCGGTTGTGGTTTGAGTGCTACTATTGCCAGTGGTTCATCACCGCGACGGGGTCTTTGATTTCTTTTTCTCTCTTTTTATTTTTTCTTAGCTATGCGTATTCCTGATGTCTTTGGACATCATGTTGGTGTTTTGGCTAGATGTAATTGATAACTTCGCTATATTAATATATTTCTTTTATCCAAAAAAAATCTAGCGGGGCGCAGCTGATATGGCTGTTGGCCTTACATATTTGCATTTGGCTTTCAAAAGTACTTTCCACCATTGTAGGTGTGTTGTTAAATTAGAAAATTGATTAAACATGCCGCATGCTCTTGCTCCAATGCAAAATTCTAGGAAACAATTAATAGGGTTTTTTTTTTTGGCTTTCTTTTTCAACTACCAACGGGGAATTGCATTATGAGATGAGACAGAACATATATTTTCAGGGACACTTTAATCAGTATCCTTGCTTCCAAGTTTCAATTTTTTCATTGAACTGGAACTTCGATCTAGGGATTCTTTCAGCCCAGTACTACCTGTATCGTTGCTGACGGCAGGATAAGTTTTTTAAAACCTGCAAAGAGCTTTCAGAGGCAGCAGTACTAGACTACTTCCTCCCATACAGAGAAGACCATACGGCTCTCTGATCGAAGGAGAAAAAAGTAAACAAAATGTCGAGAGCTCAATCTTCCAGGGGAAGCATCATCAGCGACGAAACATGTACCAGTCACTTCGTACTTAAATTTGCATCGAGAACGCACACATCAACACGGCTACACCAGTACACAGTGTACACTAGAGCTTGTGCAGAAGCAAGAAGCATGGCTGAGCAGGTGAAGCTCATCAGCTCGTTCGGCAGCACGTTTAGCCACCGCGCAGAGGTGGCTTTGCGGCTCAAGGGAGTTCCGTACGAGCTCGTCAAAGAAGACCTTCGCAACAAGAGCGGGCTGCTGCTCACCCACAACCCCGTCCACAAAAAGGTCCCCGTGCTCCTCCACGGCGATAGACCGGCCATATGTGAGTCCCTCGTCATCGTCGAGTACGTCGACGAGGTCTTCGCCGGGCCACCTCTCCTCCCCGCCGACCCCCACGGCCGCGCCACCGCCCGTTTCTGGGCTAACTTCATCGATGAAAAGGTACTTAACTAATAACGCCATGCATGGTCACCTCGAAATGGATATGTAGATCCGAGCAAGTTGCAGTAATTACCTGAGAGCATATTTGCAGTGCATGAAGTCGCTGTGGGCGGCGCTGTGGATGGAGCCTGGCGAGGCGCAGAGGAACTCCATGGTGCAGGCGAAGGGAAGCCTCATGTTGCTGCAGGAGCACCTCGGGAACAGGATGTTCTTCGGAGGCGACTCCCTTGGCCTCGTGGACATAGCGGCCAGCGGGCTGGCGCACTGGCTCGGAGTCATGGAGGAGATCTCCGGGGTCACCATGGTCACCGACAAGGAGTTCCCTGCTCTTCGCTGCTGGGCGAAACGGTATGTCGACGTTGATGATGTGAAGCAGTGCCTGCCAAAGAGGGACGAGCTCGTCGCCATGTTCTCTGCGTACAAGGAGATGTTTCGAGCAATGGCAATGGCGATGCCGCAACAGTGAAGTAATCTGGTCGATTGTATCTGCTTTCTGAATACGTACTAGTTCAGATGTGTCAGTAGTGAACTTTATGTGTTGGAATAAATTAGCTATTAGGATTTACAGAATTCAGTTTAGGTGTTGTTCTGTCAGCTTTGTCAGGTCAGGTCAACAGTTAGCCGTTTACATTTGAGGGTTTTCAGCTGGACAGAGTCGTGGCCTGTACGCTCTGATCCAGGTATCTAGGATCACCGTGGGATGGCACGATTGAGTAGGGACGAGCCTTAATAATTAATAATGAGAAGAGGGGACGTATCCTATTTTCAATACTTTATTTATCCTGGTTTATACGTCTTACACGTATCTCTGTATCGTTATTTTGAACAACTTAATATGAGATCTATATTGCAAAAAGTATATCATTACAAACTTTAGATATTGTATTTTATAATGATATATAATATTTATGTTATATAACTTCCATTATAAATTGACTATCCGCTGATAAGTGTGTGTGTGTGGGGGGGGGGGAGGATACACAACCTCTCTGCTCTTGCCTGCGGTGAACTTTGAGGATAGCTTCAATCAACAGATATGCACCGAAAATAAAACAATGAACACATACACAGGTGACACAAGAATTTACGTGAAAAACCTCCTCAAGGTGAGGGGGAAAAAACCACGGGTGTGGACCGACCGGTCCACGCGAGCTTCACTATGAGCAACATGACTACAATGTCTTCTCTAGAATATCTATAGATATACAACACACTCAGCACGTTACCAACCGGCAACAACAATAACAACAACAACCACTTGAGAGAAAGATTACAGCAAAGCAGAGTATCTCAGTTTCTGTCCTCTTCGGTAATCAGCAAACTGCTCTTAAACCGCAGATCCAATCAGCACCAAACTTGGTAGACAAGCTGACATACGAGTACCCAACATACACATCAAATTTCAGGTCAATCAGACACCGTTTATCTGCTCAAACTGTTCGTCTACCAAAACTGCTCTATGCTGAAACTGCAGCAGTCCGAACTGAATAAACCGCTTCCAAATATGAAGCTACACTGACCCAAATCTCAAACCAGCTAACCAAATCGAAGTACTCAAAGCAAGAAACGAGATCACCAAGTTTTGAGTCAATCCAAGCACCTTTGAGCCTCCAAACACCAGCTTGAAGACAAACCGGTCAGATCACAGAAAACTGGACAGAAATCACCTCTTCTTCTTCTTGCTCTCTTCTCACTAGGTTGTGGTGTTCTTGTGTGTTCTCTCACCCTCTCTCAGCAGCAGCCACGTTGGCTTGCTTCTCACACTTTCCCACTCTCTGATTGAGACACACAGCCACCAAGGGTGGCTAGGGTTTTCTTTTCTACTCCTCTCCCAAGGAGCACCTCAGCCGTTGGATACGAACATCGAGCAACGGTTGAAACGTGTTGGACTTCACGGGCTGATGTTGGGCTACCAACACACCTCCATATGGAGGGACCTGGCCCAACAAACTCCCCCTCCCGACATCATGGAGGGTCTCACTGCCAACCGGCAGTCATGTCGGTGAGCCGACGGCATACCTCGAGCTTTCCTCTTGTCACCACCTTGGTCAACATATCAGTCTCATTGTCATCTGTGTGCACCTTCTCAATTTGCATTTGCTTGGAATTCAGCACATCTCGAATCCAATGATAGCGAACATCAATATGCTTTGACCTTGAATGAAAACCTGCATTCTTACTCAGGTGAATGGCACTTTGGTTATCACAAAACAGCACATACTTGCCTTGCTCAAAACCAAGCTCACAAGCCAACCGTTTCATCCATAATAGCTCCTTGCTCGCCTCAGTTACTGCGATGAACTCGGCCTCAGTTGTGTTTAGCGCCACACACTTTTGCAACCTGCTTTTCCATGCCACTTCTCCCCCTGAATGGGTAATCAAATAACCTGAAGTAGACTTCCTTCCATCGACATCTCCAGCTAAGTCTGAATCTGAATATGCAATCAGTTTGGGCTCACCACCACCAAAGCAAAGCTTCATATTAGTGCTTCCCCGAAGATACCTCAAAATCCACTTCACGGCTTCCCAATGTGGTTTTCCTGGATTAGACATAAATCTTCTCACAGTACTAACCGCTTGAGCAATGTCAAGCCGTGTGCACACCATGGCATACATCAAACTCCCAACCGCTGAAGCATAAGAAACTTTCTGCATTTCCTTTTCCATCTCTTCGTTGGAGGGACATTGCTTTTTACTCAACTTGAAATGAGCTGCAAGTGGACAACTCACTTCCTTTGCCTTGTTCATCTTGAACTTGCGAAGTACCTTCTCAATATATTTCTCTTGAGAAAAGTACAACTTGTTGGATTTTCTGTCTCTCCCAATTATCATGCCGAGAATACACTTTGCTGGACCCAAGTCTTTCATGGCAAAACTTTTGCTCAACTCTTTCTTTATCCTAGCAATTCTTGAGACATTCTTGCCAACAATCAAGATATTATCCACATAAAGCAATAACATGATAAAGTCATCACCTAAAAACCTCTGAATAAACACACAATGGTCGGAACTACACCACTTGTAGCCTTGCTCCCCCATGACAGATTCAAACTTCATGTACCATTGTCTTGGTGCTTGTTTCAGGCCATAGAGACTTTTGTTCAATTTGCACACATAGTCTTCTGTGCCTTTAACAAGAAACCCCTCAGGATGCTCCATGTAGATTTCTTCCTCCAACTCTCCATGAAGGAAAGTTGTCTTCACATCTATTTGCTCAACCTCCAAGTGGAGACTTGCTGCCATGCTAAGGATCATTCGGATTGATGTCATCTTTACCACCGGAGAAAATATTTCATCAAAGTCAATACCTTTTCCCTGGCTGAATCCTTTTACAACTAGCATGGCCTTGTACCTTGGATGTTATGTGTGCTCTTCTTCCTTGATTCTGTAGACCCATTTGTTCTTTAGAACTTTCTTTCCCTTGGGTAACTTCACCAGCTCATAAGTATGATTCTTATGCAAGGAACCCATCTCTTCTTGCATAGCCTTATTCCACTCCTTCTTATTCTCATCTTAGATTGCATCTTGAAAGCACTCAGGTTCTAAACCATCAAACAATAACACCACATATTGGTCTAAATCGTACCTGCTGTAAGGAACACGGCCTCGGATGGACCGCCTGAGTGGAGCAGCTGGTGGACTATCTGGTTCAGGTGCTTGCTGATCATGATCATCATACTCTTGCTGCTGGGGAGATTCCCCCCCTCCCCTTTCCACTATGTGCATCACCTTGCACATCTTCTTCTTCAACTGAATCTGCAGGAATTGGGTCAGAATTAGATCTATCTTGTTGCTGATTTTGAGAAATGAACATTCACTGGAACTTGCACCAGAGCCTGCACCTTTGTCTTCACAATATCCTCAATTGTTTGGTCTTCAACAAACACAACATCACGACTTCTCACAACCTTTTTTGCTATTGGATCATACAACTTATAGCCGAACTGATCACCTCCATAGCCAAGAAATATACATTGTCGTGTCTTTGAATCAAGCTTTGACCTTTCATCTTGAGGGATATGAATAAAGGCCTTGCACCCAAAAACCTTCAGGTGCTCATACGAGACGTCCTTGTCATAAAAGACCATGTTTGGAACATCTCCCTACAATGGATAACTTGGTGAGAGATTAATAAGATAAACTGTAGTCGACAAAGCCTCACCCCAATAATGTTTAGGAAGCTTTGCAGTCGATAGCAAGCATCTAACTATCTCAAAAATTGTCATGTTCATCCTCTCGGCAAGACCATTCAGCTGTGGTGTCTTCGGAGGAGTAAATTGGTGCCTAATTCTCTGCTCCTTGTAATAGGCATCAAATGGGCCAATATACTCTCCTCCATTATCAGAGCGAATGCAATTGATCTTCTTCTCAGTTTCTCTCTCAACTGAGACTTGGAATTGCTTGAACATACTTAGTACTTCATGTTTGTTCTTCAAAACATAGACCGAAAACTTCCTGGAAAAGTCATCAATAAATGTGACAAAGTACTTTGCTCCACCCATCGACCTCACGGACATTTTGCAAACATCGGAATGTATCAAGTTCAACACCTCAGGCTTCTTGTGAGGAGGTTGACTCTTGAATGCAACTCTGTGTTGCTTTCTCGCTAGACAATCTGAACATTTCTTGATGTGAACACCCTTCACACCTTTCAATAGATTTTTCTTCACTGGCACTGTCATCCCCTTCTCAGTCATGTGCCCAAGTCTCTTGTGCCATAAGACACACGCATCCCCTTTCTGCAATGCATTTACACAAGCAGCATAAAGCTTAGCATGAACATGATACAAAACTGAAACCATGTTACCTTTAGCAACAATCAGATTTTCTTTGGCGAGCTTGTACTATTCATTTCCAAATCTGCTCAAGTACCCATCTCTATCAAGCAATCCAACTGAGATAATGTTGAGCCGAAGGGCCTCAACATGCCTCACCGACTTGAGGACTAGTGTCGTACCATTTTCAGTCTCCAAGTGCACATCTCCTCTTCCAATGATTTTTGCACTATCATTATTTCCCATCTTCACAACACTAAAATCACCTGATGTGTAGTTGATGAAGAGTTCTCTACGTGATGTAGCATGTATGGTAGCACCGCTGTCCGGAATCCAAGTCATCTTATAACCATCTGTGAGGCTGATGGTATCATCAGAAACTACAGTGATCCTCTCCTCAATGGTGGAAACACTACTTCCATCATGTTCTTCATGCATGAGAAACATGATCTCCTCTACCGCAACAATCTGGCCTCCCTCACTGTCAGTATCACTGTCAGTCTGTTTCTGAACTTTCTTCCTTTTCATTTTGTCTTTCTTCCATTGTTCACAATGCCACTTGATGTGGCCCTTCTCACGGCAGTGATGGCATATAACACCAGCATACTTGTCTTTGCATGTTTATTTGCTTCTACTTCTTTCTCCTCCCTTACTCGGACCTTTACTCTTGCTTCTCCCCCGTGACTCCGTCACTAACATTTCAGAATGTGAGGAAGAACCGTCCTTATCAGCAATTTTTCAGGACTCTTCATTTAGTACCTTGGTCTTCACAAGGTTCCAAGTGATAACTCCATTAGGTGCTGAATTGTACACGATGACCTTAAAGGTCTCCCAAGTGTCCGGTAATGAGCCAAGTAGCAGCAAGTCTTGCACTTCATCTTCAAATGTAATTCCCATTGAAGATAGCTGATTTATAATACTCTGAAACTCATTTACATGATCTGCAATTGGAGTGCCCTCCTTGTACCTCAAACGCATCAATTTCTTGATCAAGAACATCTTGTTGGTACCTTCTTTGCAGGCATACAACTCCTCCAATTTCTGCCATAAGGTACATGCATGTGTCTCTTCAGTGATATGGTTCAAAACATTGTCATCCACCCATTGTCGGATGAACCCACAAGCTTGGAAATGAAGTACCTCCCACTGATCTTCTTTCAATCAATGGGCATCTCAGTGGAGAATACCGGCATCCAGTAATCCTTCACATATAACAAGTCCTTCATCTTGCACTTCCAAGATTGATAATTTGTACCATTCAAAGAAATCATTCTGTTGGTATTCACTTCCATCCTTCACCACAAGCAAATGCAATCAACCCAAAACAAATGTTGCTCTAAAACTGAATACAAAACTGAACCTTAGCTCTGATACCACTTTGTTGGGGGAGGAAGAGGATACACAACCTCCCTGGTCCTGCCTGCGGTGAACCTTGAGGATAGCTTGAATCAACAGATATGCAGCGGAAATAAAACAATGAGCACATGCAAAGGTGACACAAGGATTTACGTGGAAAAACCTCCTCAAGTTGAGGAGGAAAAAACCACGGGTGTGGACCAACCGGTCCACGCGAGCTTCACTATGAGCAACTGGGGTACAGAGTCTTCTCTAGAACATCTAGAGATATACAACACACTCAGCACATTGCCAACCGGCAACAACAATAACAACCAGTTGAGAGAAAGATTACAACAAAGCAGAGTATCTCAGTTTCTCTCCTCTTCGGTAATCAGCAAACTGTTCTTAAACCGCATATCCAATCAGCACCAAACTTGGTAGGCAAGCTGACATATGAGTACCCAACATACACACCAAATTTTAGGTCAATCAGACACCATTTATTTGCTCAAACTGTTCGTCTACCAAAACTGCTCTGTGCTAAAACTGCAGCAGTCCGAACTGAACAAACCGCTTACAAATCTGAAGCTAAACTGACCCAAATCTCAAGCTAGCTAACCAGATCGAAGTACTCAAACCAAGGAACGAGACCACCAAGTTTGGATTCAATCCAAGCACCTTTGAGCCTCCAAACACTAGCTTGAAGACAGACCGGTCAAATCTCAGAAAACTGGATAGAAATCACCTCTTCTTCTTCTTCCTCTCTTCTCACTAGGTTGTGGTGTTCTTGTGTGTTCTTGGTGCTTTCATTGAGCCCAACACATAGTACTTATAAATCAGGACGGGCGGAGCATGACTCTTACCCCAAAGATCAGTGTGAATCAATATCATCAACGATCCCGTTTGACTCTTCTCCCTCGCCCTCGATCAGAATTCTCCATAATTGACTAGTTGTGAAGCCGTCAAAGTCATCCTATCAAGATTCAATGGATGTTCTCGTCTTCACCAGCACCAGCACCGCTGCCATCGTGTTGTATTCTGGCAGCTGTCCCCGCTCAAATCGGTGTGGCTCCTGTTCCCAAGACTCTACGCTCGTTCCAAGCTACCAAATTGGTAGCGATTTGTTCCAGGTCTTTCCATAATTTCTCCCTCTCGTCGTCCTTCTCATCCATGTCCATACAAATCCAGCCGCCTCCTACGCTGCTTAAGACGCTTAGAGCCAGGGCCGGAGATAAGGGGGGATAGCAGGGTCATACCCCCCTAACGTCCCCCCTCCCCCCCCCCCCCCCCCCACCACCAACCACTCACCCTCTCAATGATATTCCGTATGAGTGCTATTACTAATTAGGGAAGATAGTAGTTAATTATCATTAGTATCTGCCTATTAGGTAAACAGATGGAGTTATAACTCTCTATGGTACGCATGAGACCAAACCCACAAGGTCAATACCAGCCCAATGCGATCATTATTGAGAAATACATGGCTCAGATGGATAGTACAGTCGTACACCAGTCACACCTTGCCGACTAGAAGATCCATTCACTCATCGGCTCCCAGTTAGGCTTACTAGATCGCCATCGGCCGCTCATAGAGGGGTCAGACTTGCATCCAACGTTGATCGGATCTTCCTCAAAAAGCTAACTCCACCTGACATTGTTTATACCATGATGGTGCTATTGCTATGCCTCAGCTCCTTACTGTCTTTCCAATGGACGCCTCGTACATCAGACTAACTACTCCCTTCGTCCGAAATTAAATGCTTTGGATTTTCCAAATTCAGATATATCTACGCTCTAAAACATGTTAATATACATGTGAATTTATACAAATCGAAGTGACTTAATTCCGGACAGAGGTAGTACTTGGTTTGTATTTTGCTGCTCTATTATAAATTACATGTTTTCTCACCTCGTAATGTGGAAATGGGTATAGTAAGAGAAAAGATTAAGCACATATCAAATTCATATCAAATTGATATATTTTCTAATTATGTTAATTTGGGTGCTAAATTTTACTTTATATTTAGAATTAACTGTGGCAAAATTCTAACCATTGATGAGTAATTTTTACTTTATATTTAGAATTAACTGTTGCAAAATTCTCACCATTGATGAGTAAATCTAGTTGTTTGATAATCAATATGTAGCTATATTCAATGTTTCAAGCAAATAGAACGTGGTTTTTGTTGAGAAAATTTCCGTCCCCCTCATACTCAAATCCTGGGCACATCTACAGCTTGGGCACATCACGCATGAGAATAGGATAAAATTTGTGTTACTCCATGATGACGGCTGAGTTCTATTATTGATCGTGTGCTATTTTGACTACTCACCAAACCATCTGCTCGATAATGATTGTGCTGGGGAGACATGGCCGGAAATGCTGGACTTACGGAATTGAGGTTACGGACAGACATGTGGTGAAAACTGATTTGTATAATTACCTGGCACTCATTGATTTCTGGCCCGTGACCCCTCTGGCTGATCTCCACGTATGTTCGGCAAGATGAATCCCGTGAAAAATATTCTGTATATTTAGGATTACTCCGAGATGAATTCCATTTGGCTATTTGCATAGCAGAAAATGGAGACATTTTAGTGATTACCAAGTGACAGTTTTTGAAGTGCCCCAGTGTGTCATTGCTCGACAATGATTGGGCTAGGGCGAAATGATTTCCATTTGACTCTTTGAGTAGCAAAAAATTGTGACATTATCGAGCATTTTAGTGATTACCCCGCATCACAATCAGACCAGCAACTTATACATACTCGGATACTTCAAAAACTGGGGTCTCCTTTAGACAACCAAGTGCCAATGAGTATGCAAGCTCATTTGCGCCTTTGGCATCCCATTTTTCCATCATGCCAAGGTGGACCTTTATGCCTCAGGGATTTGATCCAGTACTACCCCTTTTCTCTAAACTCAGTACAAATACATCCACGTATATACCCTAAATTTGTATCCAAACGGAGTATTATCCTTGTAGAGACATACAGATCGGGACCTGTAGATATACAACATTCTCGCACGCACAAGATTCGGCCTGCCTACCACTGTCTAGCACCCAACCGCCGCCGCCACCGGCCATCGTCAGGACCGCTATTGGCCATCTCACAACTCGTGAGCTCCAGTTAATTTTTCGAAGCTAGGAACTTCTAGCCGGACAATTTGCCGGACAGTCTGGCGAGCCGCCGGACATCCTACTGTCCGGCAGCCGCCGCTGCGTCAGCCCTGTTGACACACACCAACAAGGCCAAGCCGAGGGTGCGCCGTCCAGGCTGAGTCACCGGTTGGCCGGACCAAACCGCCACCATTACCACCATGCGCGGACATGGCCGTCACCGACGATGATCCGGCGTACAACCATACTTTTTCCTCTTTGCATAGAGCTCGTACTAGTACATATACGGATAAAAAAACATATTGTTTGATTAAATTATACGAGGTTTTTGTACAGTTTTTTTTTGACAGAACACAACGCTTTATTGATTACGTAGTATCAATACACAAAGTTCCCCGGATACAGTTCAGAACAGAATAAAAAACTTCGCTAGAGGTAAAGCTACCACAAGACTTAGCTAAGATGTGTTCTGCTTCATTAAGATTACGCTCCACGTGGATAAAGGACACCGACGTGAAGGAGTTAGTCATGGACTTGATGCCATCCACTAGAAGACCCACCGAAGATCTATCCATCACTGAAGAATTGAGACGATGGACCAGGGAAAGGCAGTCAGTGGCAAAAATGACTTTATCGAAACCTTCATCGCGCGCCAGAATAATCGCCCGACGAAGCGCCAACGTTTCTGCATTCTCCGGGCGAGATAGTCCCTGAAACTGTTGCCGGCACGACACCAGACAGGTACCTTGATGATCCTGAGCCGATAATGCCTGCCCCCATTCTCCCCAGCGCCTCAAACACGGCTGCGTCGGAGTTAATAAGGATCACCCCCGGTGGCGGTGGTGTCCAATGGGGTGGACTAATGGACTCACACCTAGTTGCCGGTGGGTCTTGAATAAATTTTCCCTGATTAAGTGGACGTAAGCCAGAATCTTCCCGCAAGTACGAACTGGATTAGGCTTCTCCGAGGAATTCCGAGCCTCATTTCTAGCTTCCCAAATATGCCAGAAGCTGACTGCTAGAGTTGTAGTCTGTACCTCGCTAGCTCGGCTCAGGAAATCGAAGAGCCATTGTCTATTGGTTACCAGAGATTTGCGATTTTAAGTTTTAAGTGTAAGCGCTGCTTGACCTCTCTCCAGACGACACGAGGGTTATATATACATATATATACTAATTACAAAGGGGTATCAAGCCGGCGGCCGTCTTTGTGTTTGACTTTACACGAGTTTAGGGAGATTGGGTAGTACTGGATCAGAACCACGTGCCTCAAAGGAGAGCCAAGAGGCCTCATCCCAGAAGACATGGGCAAGAGCTTGATGCTTATCGCGCACTTCCCGACTGCCTGCTCCAGGGGCGCCTTGCTTGCGAGAGCATCCATGCGCTACTTACTCAGCCATTTGGGGTGCTGCAGTAACAAAAACACCAACACTGACAAGTGATTTCTATCCAGATGCCTCTCATTCCCATGCATGTGTCTAGCTCCACCTCAATAAAACTACTTTGTTCATTTGTTACCGCCCCGTCTCTCTAGAATCTTGAGTTCATGACACATGTGTCTGTTTGGGTGCTACTATCCTAGTTAAAAGAGCAAAACTGGTTGGCCGGAGTGGTAGAGACATGTAGCAGATACTTTATAACAACTTCTCTATTTATAACAACCTATCATTTTTAGGTGGGACTAAAACCAGAGTGTCTCGTCCGTGTGCTTCTTTTCAGTCCGAAAGAGCAACGATGAGATATTTCATTAATTTATCATGTACTATTCTCCACCAGTGGTGAATTGATCATCAGGTGGGCCTCTCCTTATTATCTCCCTGTTGATTAGTTCAACCACCGACTATTCGATTTACCCTTCCACATGTCATTCGAAAGAGGCAAGTCTTCTATACCAGTTTTTTTTGGGCGAAATTTCTATAGCAGATTCTTGATCATTAGGAATAACTAACTAATGAATCAAGTTCTGTTTCTATATTAACCTAAAGGATATTCGAACTTCAATATTCCAGCAACTCAGATGTTTTGTTCCTTGGGGAAGAAAAGGTTGAGATTTAAACACACTTCACAGTTTTGAGTTCCGAGGAAGTTTATATGGACTCATTTATGTAGGGAGATGACTGTTCTAAGTTATTACGACTTTCTTTGTTGTTGGGTGATTCTTCAAAAGAATATATTTACAATCTTTGATACTGAAGTAAATAGTAGTGTATAGCTGTATTGAAATAGGGTAATTATGGAGCAATCAGATCAAAATTATATACTCTCCAGAGTAATTCGGAGGTGTACCCACATGTTAACAGGTAAAAATTGATCTCCCGAGTTAGAAGTCCTAAGAAATGACACATGGGTGCTTTCTATTCCGTTTGGCTCCTCTCAATATTCATGGAAACGATGTTTTTGCATCAGAATAATGGTTTAGTTTTTTTCGTGTGGAACTCATTTATTATTTCTTAAGTGCAATCCTTAAAACTTCCTTTTTCAAGGAATTTACTTTTTCTTATGAAATTAATATCATATAATGAACACAAACACTTGAATATCTAAATATACAAGATATATTGAAGCTAAACATACTTCAAAATTTTACAGAATATAAAAAAAATCATTTTTTACATTCATAGGTTTATAGTTTTCTGACTACAGTTCCTTGTCTTTTCTCGCCCTCCTTACAATTTTATGCATGCCTACCGTAAAATTGCAGCCATAACTACCAACGGTTCCTATTCACTAGATAGGAGATGTGTGTCTTGGTACCACCCATTCCATGGCCATTCCTAGATAGTGCATGTGGTCCCTAAAGTCCAGAACATAATCACATAACCATTGCTTGAGTTGTCATCCATGAGACGTGTTTCATGAGACCACCCTTTTCCCAACGTCATTCTAGTACATGTGTTATTTACCCCCTCAATTCACTTGTGCAAACATTGCCTTCAAGCCACATCCAGGGGATGTGTTTCAAGATGCATCCCACTCTAAATGCATTGCAGACGTATATATCTAACTTCTTTTGATTGATATTCTTCTATTTGTCAGTCCTGATAAGAAGAGCTAACAAGAAATATAGAAAATGATGTAATGTCTTCCCACAAAAAATGAGAAGAAATTCGATGCAATGTCATGCAAACCATATGTGATCCTATTTTTGGATGAGGCCTTCTCAATTAATTCCGATGATATATGGTCATGTTAAACAACCAACCGACTATGAACTCGGACTTCAACTTTGCAAAATAATGTAAAATCACTACTGTCCAGCCAGTGATCAACTTGACCTTGCACCCTAATTTTGTGTTTAGGAAAACAACACTTATTAATCATAATATAAATATTTGTTTAAAATCATGTAAATATGAAAAAAATACTTAATCATGCATATTGTTGTTATTTTTTATTGTATGCCAAAAGGAAGGGTCAAAACCTCTGGGGGTGCAAAAACATTGTGAGTCATTCGTAGATCAAAGTGTGTGACACGTTTAGGAAATAACATAATCTTAGCAAGTTTTTATGTGAGGCCTCTAAATAAATGTAAAGTCACCTACGCATAAGGGCAAAAGAACACAAATTGAGCTTATTACCCAATACCACCTAATCCCTAACGTCTAACATATGGTTTTTGTGTAATATCTACGTGAGTATTGATGTCATTCGGTCATTATCTTTGTTTGCTAGAGGAATGGGAGCAAAAAATATATATATATATATATCTACTATGGTTACTGGGGTGACATGTATATATATCTACGTGAGTATTGATGGTTTACACTATACACCTATCATCCATGTTGACATGCATATATATCTACTATGGTTACTGGGGTGAATATGTGTAGTTAGTCCTTCCAATGCATTTGGCGGATGGTTGGTCGCCATCTTTATAGGAAATAAGTTTGTTTGTTTGAAACATCATGTTCACATGAGTGCTAAAATTGTTTCTTCGTATGTGTTTTGGTTTGTTCATCATAAGTACTTATTCTTAAGTACAAAATGATCGATGCAATAATATGCATGCACAACCAATTCAAGATACCACAAATGTGCACACCTGCACATGTGCATGTGAATTAAAACCCCGTAGAGATATGTAAGTAAGGCACATGCATACTTTCTCTTATATTGTCAGAGTACGCTGGTTATATGGTGGCGGAAGAGTTAATATAAATGCCTAACTAGTTAACATATTTTTAGTTTTATAAATAGGGTTGTTATCGTCTCAAAGTGTTGCATTGTGATGGTACAACCTTAAAGAGTTCATACCTAGCTTTAGCATAATTAACTAGATTTATGTGACAAAGAAAATATATATTCAACGTGTATGTAGGTGACAAGACATGTTGGTACCTACAACGAACCTGGATTTTTTACCAATAAATATCCTCTTAACATAATGGTAAAAATTTATGTACTAAGTGCCTATACCTCATCATGAGACATTTAAAGTTAATATATATATATAGGACATGAAGTATTATAAGACTATTTGGTAGTATATATACTACTTTTGAGGTAGTATGAACAAGTTTTTCACATACTCTTATTTTACGTACAAATATGAAGGGTATTTCGGAAATATAGTTCAAACTATGGCTCTGCTTGCATTTTTTTCACATAACTTGATTTGAAGTATCTTAGATGTAGTACATGAACATACTCAAACCAATAAAGTATCACGTATGCTTTCATGCTTTCGTATGGGAGTATATAAGATATGGGTGTAACTACACCCGAGAGTAAGAAGGATTTTTCCTATATATATATCATAGAATTTACGAAATGGTCATGTGGTGCGTGAGAATTAAGTGTTCTTTGTAAGTGACGACTAACATAGGGTTAGTGTTAGGATGTATGAATGTTCTAATATACACACAAATAATACAAAGTTGGTGGTCTAAATGTCGATGGCTAATGTAAATGTTTATTGGCTTTCTCCCATTAATAAACATCCAAGGTTTTGTTCAACATGAGTGAACCATTAAGTCAAACCTTTGAGGAAATTAACATGCTCAAATCAGTGTATTGTTACTCCAGCATAAAAATAAATGTATTCAACAATAATTTGTGACCATTATCTAGTGTGAAGAGTTCTTGCATGTATGCCAAGTACTATATTACAGAAAAGTAGTTGTAGGACACTAGTTCTCTATATTTCATATGAATTTGGAGATGTATATACATAAAGTTACTTTCCTTATGCCTGATAATCCTAATATGCATTGGGGCGACATGTATCCATCCATCCATAAAGACTATGGTTATGACTTAATAGTTACAATACAAAATAAGACAAGCTCTGGAGGCCGCGTGTCTTAAGAAGTATAGTCCTAAGTTGTCTTGTTTACATTAGGAGTTCATCCAAGGTGATGTATTCTAGTAAGTTGTTTTTATCAATTTGCATCTAAAGACTTTATGATGGATGGGTGGGTGAGCTTGAGTATTGTGATCATATCACCTTATTATTGTGGATCATGTTGACTAGAAAAAACTCATATATATCTAAAGGTATCAGAAAAGAAACCTTATGAATTTTAAAGAACTACCATGTAAACATTTCTTGAGATAAAATCCTACAAACTTGTCCTTAAGCTCCTTGAGTTCAGAGGACCATAAGTCTTGGACCAGGTGCTAAGTTATGTTCTCAGAGATTTTTGTTCTCTACAGGATGTTGTCCTGGGAAGCGTACATGCTGCTTTCTCAGCATCAACATTGTTATACCTAGGATCACAATCTTGCAATTCCTAGGATATAAGATTTATTACGGGGTCTTTTCCTTTGTTATGCTAGCTCTATCGAATGCTTTGGTATGTTGCTTTTTAGTATTCCTTGACAACATAATATGTCCCTTGACAAATGACATAAGGGATGTCCCTAACACCCAATTGGATCCTATGTAGTAGGGTAAAGGACCTAAATTTCTCCTAAAACATGCAAAAGACTGGGCGGACCTTCATGGAGGCCAAACTGGGCCATGGCCCCCCAACATTGTTGCAAATTCTCTAATTAGTAGTATTGTTAAGACTAAATTAATGAAAATTTAGAATAATTATAGCTTTAAATGGTTCAATCAGCATATTAGTCCCCCCTTATTTTTTCTCCAAGGTTCGCCACTGGTCCCGATACCTTCCATGTCTAAGTGACCTAGATGTCTAGCAATCCCCACTACCATAATGTATGAATGTTGTATATTCAACACCTCTACATGACTTGTCAGTTTTGAAGATAAGAACCTTGATTGTGTTTTTTTGGGTATTGTGAGACTGGCACCTCATTCCTTAACCTTTTATCTTCTTCCGAGTCTATGAAGATGTTCAACTTCAACACTATATCCATTTATAGTGAACATAGAAGTGGCCCATATGGTAGGACAGGAGATGAATCAAGTTCAAAAAATTATTAAAAATAGGAATGGTATTTATAATACAAAATTGTATTTTGAAAACTTAATTTATATTAGGAGTATATGTATTTTGGTTCTGAAGGATATTTATAACAGGAATAAAGTATTCAAAACCAAACTAAAAACTGAAAATATGAATAACCAAACTAAAAACTATGAAGCCAAGGTCATGGAATACCCTTACTTATCTGATTGCTTACTATTATAATTTTAATTTGGATGGCATTATTTGAAGGGTTCGTAACATGGAAAACAAAAAAATTCTACCGCAAGAACGAACAAAACCCAGATCTAATCTAGATAAAAGCCAAGATCTAATCTATTAGACATGTGCAACGAGATAGATAGGAACTAACCCTTGTAGATCCGAAAGCGTTAACGAGATTAGATCTCGTGGTTGATGTAGTCGATCACTTGCCGATCTCAAGATCGTGTGGACGATCCTTCCGGCGTCGCGTTCCAGCAGCGCTTCCACAGTCGGTCAAGTGGATGATCCTTCCGGCGTCGCGATTCGGCAGCGCTTCCACAGTCGGTCACACGTGCGGAGTCGAAGCAGACCTTCCTCTCCTCGTTCCAGCGAGCAGCGGAGGTAGTAGATCTTCTCCACGGAATCCCAGCAGCACGACGGCGTGGTGGTGGTGGTGGAGTAGAGAATTCTGCAGGGCTTCGCCTATGCCTGTGCAAAAGAAAGGAGGAGGAGAGAGGCGGCAGAGATTGGGAGTTATGGAGCAGGGCTTGGAGGGGGCGCCCCTGCCCTTCTATTTAAGGGGGGGAGGGCGCCTTGGGGAGGGGGAGTCCTTGTAGGACTCCCCTCCTCTAGGGCCGGCGGATTGGCGAGTGGGGGGAGGAGTCCTCCTCCCCCACGACTCCTAGTCTTGACCCACCAGGACTCCTTTGATCCCTTCCTTGGTTTTCAAGCAAACTCCAAGAAACCTTCCAGAACCTTCCGGAACATTCCGAAACCTTCTAGAACCCTCATACAAATACTCCGGAACATTTCCTAACTCAGAAAATGATCCCCAATATATGAATCTTATTCTCCGGACAATTCTGGATCTCCTCGTGATGTCCCGGATCCATTCCGAGACTCCGAACAACATTCGGTCTCCAACGCACATTCCATATCTACTTAAAACAACTTCGAACCTTAAGTGTGTCACCCTACGGTTCGTGAATATGTAGACATGATAGAGACACATCTCCTATCAATAACCATCAGCGGGACCTGGAGATCCATAATGGCTCCCACATACTCAACGATGACTTTGTGATCGATTGAACCATTTACATACGAAACCAATTCCTTTTGTCACGCGATACTATACTTATCCGAGGTTTGATCATCAGCATCTCCATACCTAGTTCTACCTCGTTACTGATAAGTACTCTTTAATCGTTCCGTGATATGTCATCCCTTGTGACCCAGTCACATGCTTGCAAGCTAACTAGATGACATTCCACCGAGAGGGCCCAGAGCATATCTATCTATCATATGGATGGACAAATCCCAATCTTGGTCCATGCGCTTCAACACATACTTTCAGAATACCCAATGACACCTTTATGACCACCCAGTTACGAAGCGGTGTTTGATGTCATCAAAGTACCCATCCGGTGATGGTGATTAACACAACCTCATGGTCGAAGGATTAGGTTACTATGCATTTAAAAGCTTACAGCAATACGAACTTAAATGACTTGATCTTATGCTACGCTTACTATGGGTGTGTGTCCATCACATCATTCTCCTAATGATATAACCTTGTTATTAATCACATCCAATATCCATGATCAGGAAACCATGATCATCAATTAATCAACAAGCTAGTTCAACAAGAGGCTTACTAGGGACTCTCTTATGTTTACAAAACACACAAGTATTAGTGTTTCCTAATAATACAATTATAGCATGGGATATAAACATTCATCATAAACACAAAGATATAATAATAATCACTTTTATTATTGCCTCTTGGGCATATCTCCAACAGTCTCCCACTTGCACTGGAGTCAATAATCTAGATTACATGGTAATATACCGAACACCCATGGCGTTCTGGTGTTGGTCATGCTTTGCCCTAGGGAGAGGTTTAGTCAACGGATCTGCCACATTCAGATCAGTGTGTACTTTGCAAATCTTTATGTCACCATCTCGGACATACTCGCGAATAGCATGAAAACGTAGCTTGATGTGCTTCAGCTTGCTATGTGACCTTGGCTCTTGTGCATTAGCTATGGCACCTGTGTAGTCACAGTAGATGGCCATCGGGTCCAACGCACTGGGAACCACGCCAAGTTCAGTAATGAATTCCTTCATCCAAACGGCTTCTTGTGCAGCCTCCGAAGCAGCTATGTATTCCGATTCAGTTGAAGATTTCGCCACAACGCTTTGCTTCGCACTCCTCCAGCTCACTGCAGCACCATTCAAAATAAATACGTATCCCGACTGTGACTTTGAGTCATCCGGATCGGTGTTCCAACTAGCATCGGTGTAACCGTTTACAACAAGTTGTTCATCACCTCCATAAGAAATAACCATATCCTTAGTCCTATTGAGGTACTTTAGGATATTCTTGAACGCTGTCCAGTGCTCCATTCCAGGATCACTTTGATATCTGCTAGTCAAACTAATAGCATGTGCTATATTCGGTCTTGTACACAGCATAGCATACATGATAGAACCTATGGCCGAGGCATAGGAAATATTATTCATTTTCTCTCTATCTTCTGCCTTAGCTGGACTTTGAGTTTTACTCAAGGTCTTACCTGACAACATGGGCACGAACCCTTTCTTGCTATCTTCCATTCTAAACTTCTTTAGAACTTTGTCCAAGTATGTACTTTGTGAAAGCGCTATTAGGCGTCTTGATCTATCTCTATAAATCTTGATGCCTAGAATATATGCCGCTTCGCCAAGATCCTTCATTGAAAAACTATTATTCAAATAGGTTTTGACGCTACTAAGAAGTTCTATATCATTCCCAATCAACAATATGTCATCTACATATAGTACTAGGAATGCTACAGAGCTCCCACTCACTTTCTTGTAAATACAAGCTTCTCCATAAGTTTGTATAAATCCAAAGTTTTTGATTACTTTATCAAAACGTTGATTCCAACTCCGGGATGCTTGCCTCAGTCCATAAATGGAGCGCTGAAGCTTGCATACCTTGTCAGCATCTTTAGGATCGACAAAACCCTTGGGTTGTACCATATACAACTCTTCCTCAATGTCACCATTAAGGAACGCCGTTTTGACATCCATCTGCCAAATCTCATAATCGAAATGTGCAGCAATTGCTAACAAAATCCTCACAGACTTTAGCTTCGCTACTGGTGAGAAAGTCTCATTATAGTCAACTCCTTGAATTTGTCGGAACCCTTTTGCGACAAGTCGAGCTTTATAGACGGTAACATTACCATCAGCATCTGTTTTTCTCTTAAAAATCCATTTGTTCTCGACAGCCTTACAGCCATCTGGTAAGTCCACCAAAGTCCACACTTGGTTTTCGTACATGGATCCCATTTCAGATTTCATGGCTTCTAGCCATTTGTCGGAATCTGGGCTCACCATAGCTTCTTCATACGTCGCAGGGTCATCAGCGTTGTCCACCAACATGACGTTCAAGGCAGAGTCATACCAATCAGGAGTGATACGAACCCTCGTTGACCTGCGAGGTTCAGCAGTAACTTCACTTGAAGTTTCATGATCATTATCATTAGCTTCCTCTCCAATTGGTGCAGGCGGCACCAAAACATCTTTCGGTGCTGCACTACTCTCAAATCCGAGAGAAGGTTCAATAACCTCATCGATTTCTACTTTCCTTCCAGTCACCTCCTTCGAGAGAAACTCCTTCTCAAGAAAGGATCCATTATTTGCAACAAAAAATTTGCCTTCGGATCTATGATAGAAGGTATACCCAATTGTTTCTTTAGGGTATCCTATGAAGACGCATTTCTCTGCTTTGGGTTCTAGCTTATCAGGTTGTAACTTCTTTACATATGCTTCGCAACCCCAAACTTTAAGGAACGACAACTTAGGTTTCTTACCAAACCACAATTCGTACGGTGTCGTTTCAACGGATTTAGATGGTGCCCTATTTAAAGTGAATGCGGCTGTCTCTAATGCATAGCCCCAAAACGATAGTGGTAAATCTGTAAGAGACATCATAGATCGGACCATATCTAAGAGAGTTTGATTACGACGATCGGACACACCATTACGCTGTGGTGTTCCCGGCGGTGTCAACTGCGAAAGTATTCCACATTTCTTTAAATGCATGCCAAACTCATAACTCAGATATTCACCTCCACGGTCAGAACGCAAAAACTTAATCTTCTTGTTACGATGATTTTCCACTTCACTTTGAAATTCCTTAAACTTCTCGAAAGTTTCGGATTTATGTTTCATAAAGTAGACATACCCATATCTACTCAAGTCATCCGTGAAAGTGAGAACATAACGATATCCACCACGCGATGCTACACTCATTGGACCGCACAAATCGGTATGTATTATTTCCAATAAGTCTGTAGCTCGCTCCATTATTCCATAGAATGGAGTCTTAGTCATTTTTCCCATTAGACATGCTTCGCATCTTTCAAGTGATTCAAAATCAAGTGATTCAAGAAGTCCATCAGAACGTAGTTTCTTCATACGCTTCACTCCAATGTGACCAAGACGACAGTGCCACATGTATGTAGAATTATCATTCAATTTTATTCGTTTAGCATCTATGTTGTGAACATGTGTATCACTACTATCGAGATTCAGTAAGAATAAACCATTCATCTCAGGTGCATTACTAGAAAATATATTACTCATATAAATCGAACAACCTTTATTCTCGGACTTAAAAGAGTAACCGTCTCGCAATAAACAGGATCCAGATATAATGTTCATGCTTAACGCAGGCACCAAATAACAATTATTTAAATTTAAAACTAATCCCGAAGGTAGATGTAGAGGGAGCGTGCCGACAGCAATCACATCAACCTTGGAGCCATTTCCAACGCGCATCGTCACCTCGTCTCTTGCCAGTCTTCGTTTATTCCGCAGCTCCTGTTTCGAGTTACAAATATGGGCAACCGAACCAGTGTCAAATACCTAGGCACTACTACGATTACTAGTAAGATACACATCTATAACACATATATCAAATATACCTTTATTCTTGATGTTTCCGTTCTTCAGATCCGCCAGATACTTGGGGCAGTTACGCTTCCAGTGACCAGCACCCTTGCAGTAGAAGCACTCAGTTTCAGGATTAGGACCAGCCTTGGGCTTCTTAGCAGGTGCGGCAGCTTTCTTGCCGTCCTTCTTGAAGTTGCCCTTGTTCTTAGGCTTGCCTCGTCTCTTGAAATTGGTGCTCCTTCTTGATCTCCACTTCAGCAGTTTTCAGCATGGACGACAGTTCAGGCAACGTCTTGTTCATGCAGTGCATGTTGTAGTTCATCACAAAGTTCTTGTAACTTGGTGGCAGTGATTGAAGGAGACGGTGAATCCCCAATTCATTAGGAATCGATATTCCCAACTCTTGGAGCTTCTTAGCGTACCCAGACATGGTGAGCACGTGCTCGCTAACGGAGCTTCCCTCTTCCATCTTACAGTTAAAGAATTTTTCGGAGGCCTCATAGCTCTCCATGGCCGCGCGAGTCTCAAAAATTATCCTGAGCTCCTTAATGATCTCGAACGGGTCGTGGTGCTCAAAACGCTTCTAGAGCTCCGATTCTAAACCGTACAGGATGGCACACTGAACTGTGGAGTAATGATTTTTCCGAGTGGCGAAAACATTCTTTTCGTCATCGGTGGCATTATCTGCAGGTGGGTCACCTAGCGGTGCATCGAGCACATAGGTCAACTGACCAGCCCTGAGGACGATCTTCAGTCCACGGAACCAGTCCGTGAAATTGCTTCCATTGTTCTTAAGCTTTTCTCTCTCTAGGAACGCATTGAAATTGATGGAGGGGGTCGCCATAATCTACAACAATTTGCAAGTAGTTTAGACTAAGTTTATGACAAATTGAGTTCAAATTTAATTCTTAAACTAACTAGGTGAACTCCCACTCAAAACAACATCCCTCACATTGTCTTAGTGATTACACGAACCAAGTCCACTACACCAAGTCCGATCTTCACGAGAGAAGATGTAGTTTCATCGGCGAACAATCTTCATGTTCATCATATCATTTATATAACTCATGCTCTACCTTTCGGTATTCCGTGTTCTGAGACCATGTCTGTACATGCTAGGCTCGTCAAGATAACCTTAGTTTCCGCATGTGCAAATCTGGCTTGCACCCGTTGTATGCACACGTAGAATCTATCACATCCGATCATCACGAGATGCTTCGAAACGACGAGTCTTAGCAACGGTGCCAACTAAGGGTGAACACTTTATTACTTGATGTTTAGTGAGAGGGATCATCTTATAATGCTACCGTCGCGATCTAAGCAATACAAGATGCATAAAGGATTAACATCACAGGCAATTCATAATTAGTGTGATATGATATGGCATTTTCTTCTTGCGCCTTTGATCTCCATCTCCAAAGCACGAACATGATCTCCATCATCACCAGCATTGCGTCAAGGTCAGTGGCGCCGCTTCATGGTTGTCCATCATCACCAGCAACTATTACAACTACTTGGAATAAAGCTATTACAAGATGAATAGACACGCAGGTCTTAACAGAATTAAAGACAACCATTAGGCTCCTGCCGGTTGCCATATTACAACAAGGATCATTGCATACATCAAATACAATCACAATCACATGATGGCCATATCACATCACAAAACCCCTGCAAAAACAAGTTAGACGCCTCTAATTTTCTTTGCATGTTTTACGTGGTTTGGGGCTTTCGCATAAGACCGATCTTACCTACGAACAAGAACCACAACGTTGATACAAGTGTTGTCAAGATGCTCATTGTAAATTGAATCTTAACTATGGTGGGAGAGACAGACACCCGCAAAGCCACTTGTGCAAAGCAAGTTGCACGTCAAGCGTGGAGCAAGTCTCATGTGCGATGACATGTAATGTTAGCTCGAGCCGCTTCATCCCACCATGCCGCAAGATGCAAAGTACACGCTAAGACACCGACAACAAAAGCATTAACGCCCACAAAAACATTGTGTTCTACTCGTGCAACAGATCTACGCATAGATACGGCTCTGATACCACTGAAGGGTTTGTAGCATGGAAAACAAAAAAATTCTACCGCAAGAACGAACAAAACCCAGATCTAATCTAGATAAAAGCCAAGATCTAATCTATTAGACATGTGCAACGAGATAGATAGGAACTAACCCTTGTAGATCCGAAAGCGTTAACGAGATTAGATCTCGTGGTTGATGTAGTCGATCACTTGCCGATCTCAAGATCGTGTGGATGATCCTTCCGGCGTCGCGTTCCAGCAGCGCTTCCGCAGTCGGTCAAGTGGATGATCCTTCCGGCGCCGCGATTCGGCAGCGCTTCCGCAGTCGGTCACACGTGCGGAGTCGAAGCAGACCTTCCTCTCCTCGTTCCAGCGAGCAGCGGAGGTAGTAGATCTTCTCCACGGAATCCCAGCAGCACGACGGCGTGGTGGTGGTGGTGGAGTAGAGAATTCTGCATGGCTTCGCCTATGCCTGTGCAGAAGAAAGGAGGAGGAGAGAGGCGGCAGAGATTAGGAGTTATGGAGCAGGGCTTGGAGGGGGCGCCCCTGCCCTTATATTTAAGGGGGGAGGGCGCCTTGGGGAGGGGGAGTCCTTGTAGGACTCCCCTCCTCTAGGGCCGGCGGATTGGGGAGTGGGGGGAGGAGTCCTCCCCCACGACTCCTAGTCTTAACCCACCAGGACTCCTTTGATCCCTTCCTTGGTTTTCAAGCAAACTCCAAGAAACCTTCCAGAACATTCTGAAACCTTCTAGAACCCTCATACAAATACTCCGGAACATTTCCTAACTCATAAAATGATCCCCAATATATGAATCTTATTCTCCGGACAATTCCGGATCTCCTCGTGATGTCCCGGATCCATTCCGAGACTCCGAACAACATTCGGTCTCCAACGCATATTCCATATCTACTTAAAACAACTTCGAACCTTAAGTGTGTCACCCTACGGTTCGTGAATATGTAGACATGACAGAGACACATCTTCTATCAATAACCATCAGCGGGACCTGGAGATCCATAATGGCTCCCACATACTCAACGATGACTTTGTGATCGATTGAACCATTTACATACGAAACCAATTCCCTTTGTCACGCGATACTATACTTATCCGAGGTTTGATCGTCAGCATCTCCATACCTAGTTCTACCTCGTTACTGATAAGTACTCTTTACTCGTTCCGTGATATGTCATCCCTTGTGACCCAGTTACATGCTTGCAAGCTAACTAGATGACATTTCACCGAGAGGGCCTAGAGCATATCTATCTGTCATATGGATGGACAAATCCCAATCTTGGTCCATGCGCTTCAACACATACTTTCAGAATACCCAATGACACCTTTATGACCATCCAGTTACGAAGCGGTGTTTGATGTCATCAAAGTACCCATCCGGTGATGGTGATTAACACAACCTCATGGTCGAAGGATTAGGTTACTATGCATTTAAAAGCTTACAGCAATACGAACTTAAATGACTTGATCTTATGCTACGCTTACTATGGGTGTGTGTCCATCACATCATTCTCCTAATGATATAACCTTGTTATTAATCACATCCAATATCCAAATGATATAACCTTGTTATTAATCACATCCAATATCCATGATCAGGAAACCATGATCATCAATTAATCAACAAGCTAGTTCAACAAGAGGCTTACTAGGAACTCTCTTATGTTTACAAAACACACAAGTATTAGTGTTTCCTAATAATACAATTATAGCATGGGATGTAAACATTCATCATAAACACAAAGATATAATAATAATCACTTTTATTATTGCCTCTTGGGCATATCTCCAACATTATTGTTAGGCCGCAAAGTCGCAGGAGTACAAATACTACTCCCTCCGTTCTAAAAAAATTGACGTTGTATAGTTTTGTCCTAATTAAAACTCTCTAGGTCTAACCTGAATTTATTATCCTATAATATTAAATTGATATTGTATGAAATACATTTTATAAGTGTATATCTAATATCAGCCCCATTTTGGGGCAAATCCCATAATAACTACCAAATAGGGCAGTTTGGGCCAATGAAACAGCCTCCAATAGCTTCCCTATCACTGCCCCCAGCCCCATTTTTTGGGGGTAGTGCCGGCTTGTGCTGTATATTTGCGGCAGAGTGGCGACTGCCCCATTTCTCCAATCGACCCCGTAGTAGAGCGCGCGCTACAAGTGCCGCTTGAAAAGTTCCCGCCCACGCGCCGCCCCGCCTTCCCCTGCTGGATCGCCATGGACGGAGCCGCCGCCGACCTCTCGTGCCCTTCTGCCCCTTTGGATGGAGATGGGGCAGCTCCTATCTCCTCCACTACATCCTCCGCGTCCATAGCGAACCCTATGTCGTCGCTTGGCCATCAAGGCAACTTCCAAGTCCCTCGGCCGCCTGCTGATCCCTCAAATCCTATCGACAAC
This sequence comes from Avena eriantha, assembly GCA_910589775.1. Lineage (NCBI taxonomy): Eukaryota > Viridiplantae > Streptophyta > Magnoliopsida > Poales > Poaceae > Avena > Avena eriantha. The sequence continues at coordinate 338,369,224 of OU342746.1, forward strand.
GTCGCCTACAAGACAACAAGGAAGGGGAAGAAGGAAGCTTTCACCGCGGCCACGAAACGGCCACCGACCACGACCGTCGCCGAGAAGGCGAAGCACCAGAAAATCTTGGTCGGACGTGGGAAGGCCAATTCCGCGGTGTCTACGCAGATGCCGCCACCGCCGCCTCTTGTCCAACCGCCGTCTCCCGAGGTCAAGGATCTTCCGCTGCCGTTTGTCCCTCCGCCCGCCCAAGACATGTTCGACAAAACGGCTCAAAGGTATTTTCGCCGGCTGTTGTCCTCTATATGCATCATTCATACATGACACAATATGTGTGTTACTTCTAGTAATTTTTGTGAATTTTTGTCAACATTGCAGTTTGGATGATTAGTCTTTTTTGGAGAGTATGAATGTTGGATCTCATCATCAAGAATCTGGGGCTTCCCAAGATTCCCCATCGCAAGAGTATGAATAAACTCTCAATGAGAACGACAAGGGTTTGCTTGACTCACCTCAATTGGCAAGAAGAACGACTAACTAGACCAAAAAAGAAGACCCTATGTTCATCTTGGCTTGGAAGAAGGTGGGTCTTGATCCGGTCGTGGGCACGGAGCATCCCAAGGACACATATTGGAAGAGAATGAAGGAGTTTTTTGATGCCAACAACCCACATGGCAATGAAAGAACCACCGCTTCCATTTATCATCAGTGGAATACCATATCCACTGAGTGTCAAAAGTGGGCGTGTTTGGCAAATGTGAAATGCATAAACCAAAGTAGCGCCAACGAGGATGATCGGGTGAGTGTTCTGTTTCCTCTTTTGGGTGTTGTTGTGTGTTCTGTGTGGCTAACATTTTCCTCTATTTCCTCTTGTGTAGACAAACATGGCCCAAAATATGTTTAGGGGAGAAGTTACCAAGAAGGGAAAGAAGGAAATGAAAGGAAAACCATTTACTTTACATCATTGTTGGGCTGAGCTTGAGAATGATGAGAAATTGAAAAGTCGTGATGTGAACAATGCCTCGAAGAAGAGAATGATAAAAAGCTTCATGGGTGACCTCATTGTTGATTGTGAAGATGATGGTTCAAGTGATGAGGAGGAGCATAGAAGCCCAATATCCAACTCCATAGCCAAGAACAAGAAACCCGATGGAAGAAAGTTTGCCAAGATGGCAATGAAGGGGAACAAGGCGGGGGATGATGAAATCCAACAATCATTCAACAAACTTCTCGTGAGCCACGAGGAGTACAGAGAGGAGAAGAAGGCACTAAAAATGAAGGAGATAGAGGAACTCAAGGAGGCCGAGGAGAGGAAGGCGGTGGCCGAGGAGCTCAAAGCCTAGATCAAGAATAGAAAGGTGGCCATGGAGGAGAGGAAGGTGGTCATGGAGGAGGCACAAAAGGCAATGGAGACCGAAAGGAAACTCATGTTCATGGACACTTCCAACACGAGTTCTCAACGAAAGGCTTACATAGCGATGTGTTGTGAAGATATGATGTGGTAGAAACAACAAATGATTGAAGCTACAATACCACCAATGGGAGGATACATGGGAAGGTTCTTGAGTGCTATGTGAGTAGGCATTGGTGGTGGAAGTGGTGGTGGAATGGCACATGCTTGTGACATTGCATCTATGGGAGGAGGCATTGGTGGCATGCGACATGGTGGTGCCAATGTGCAACAAGGTGGTGGAAATGTGCAAGAAGAACATGGTGTTCCAAGCATCACCAACATTGGCAATGAGGAGTGTTCAAGTTATTTGGTCAAATTTGCTTTTACTTTGATATTTTGAACTATGAAACGTCGTTCTAAGCTATCGTATGGTTGGAACTGTGCTATGCTATGTGGATCTCGTTGATGTCTATTGTTTGTTCATCATGTGCGTTTATTTTTGAAAGTTATGAATCATTGTAGATGAAAAAAGTATGCAAATGTTGTGAAAACGACAAGTGGTGGCGCCGCTGCTGAGCTCCATTTTGGTGCAACCGCTGGAGCGGCCGCTTTTGCCAAATGAGGCATCTGGTAAAGTGGGTGGTCGTTTTGCTGCCCCATTTGGACAAAACAGATGTCCCATCTGCAGAATTTGTTGTCCCAAAATAGGGATGTTGTTAGAGATATTATAATGAATCAGATAAAACTGAATTTCTGTTACAGATGTTGACATATATATATCACTCTATAAACTTAGTCAACGAGTTGGGACAAACCTAGAACGTGAATTATTTTGAAACTGGAGAATTATAACTTACATAAATAGATATACATATCAAACGAAGTCACTGTGATTTCTAGTACTCCCTCCGATCAAAATTAACTGACTCAAATTTGTCTAAATTCGGATGTTTCTAGTATTAAAACATGTCTAGATAGTATCAAGTTTAGACAAATCTGAGTCAATTAATTTGAATCAGAGTGAGTAGATTATATCACTTCTCTATTTTCAAGACGACATTATATTATCTATTTGATCTGCTCATTGCATTCTATACTACTATTATATATATATATCATTTAGGTATTTTTTCGGTAATATATCGTTTAGGTAAACCAAACCGTGTCCCCGGCAGCTGCATCAATCCTCGTGAGCATCTACTGTATTTTATTATCTCTCGAGTGTGACAGGAATCTTCTTAATTTCTTCCTTTGACCAGAGCAACTAATTGACTGCACAAAATTTTTAGTAAAAAAAGGTCCATGCGGGAGAGATGAACAAGAAGCAGCATGGGATTAGTTCAATGTTTATCCCTATAAATATCGACATCGCGTAGACTAGCTAGCTAGTCCAGCAGAGCTTACAAGCAATGGTGGAACCGGTGAAGCTAATCGGCGCCTTCGGCAGCCCCTTCGTCCACCGCGCCGAAGTAGCCCTGCGCCTCAAGGGCGTTCCCTACGAGCTCATCCTTGAGGACCTCGCCAACAAGAGCCAGCTACTGCTCCAGCACAACCCCATCAACAAGTCTGTGCCGGTGCTCCTGCACGGCGACCGGCCGGCCATCTGCGAATCTCTTCTCATCGTAGAGTACGTCGACGAGGCCTTCGCCGGCCTGCCGCTCCTCCCCACCGACCCCTACGGCCGCGCCATGGCACGCTTCTGGGCCCAGTTCATCGAACAGAAGGTAGTAGTATTTTCTTGGCAAAATCTCTCAATTTTATTCGAGTACTTTACAAATGGCCGTCAATGACCAATCGATCCACCTTACTTGTTGTATGCAGTGCTCGAGGCCGTTCTGGATGGCGGTGTGGCTGGACGACGGCGAGGCACGGGACGGGTTCGTGAGGGAGACGAGGGCGAACCTGCCGCTGCTGGAGGCGCGGCTCCAGGGGAAGCGGTTCTTCGCTGGCGACGCCGTGGGCTACCTCGACTTCGCCGCGTGCGGGCTGGCGCATCTGCTGGGCGTGATAGAGGAGGTGGCCGGAGCGAGCCTGGTGGGCGCCGCAGAGTTCCCGGCTCTGCGCCGGTGGGCGGAGGCGTACACCTCCGACGAGACCGTGAGCGCGTGCCTGCCTCCGAGGGCGCAGCTCGTCGCCCACTTCGCCGGGAAGAAGGATAAGATCAAAATGGCGGTCAACGCGATGGTGCAGCAATCATGATTGGCTCATGGCAAACAGGCACTTGCTGCTGTGCGTTGCACCGTCTGCGTTGTATGTTGGACTTCCGGTGTGTGTCACTTTCAGCATGAGCACATTATGGTGCCTAGCCAAATAAAATTCGTACGTGTACTAATACAACATGACCACATTTTACTTTCACATGGTCATTTTTATATCTCAAAAAGATCTAAAAGAGATACACGAGTACATATGGATGTCTAGTATCTACAGCTAAACTTCCATCAAATTGTTTTGTTTTTATTTGTGATCGACGCAGAAAAGACAAATGTGATGAGCAAAATTATTATTTTTTATATATTTTTAGTGACATAATTTTCAATTTATACGTCATCCAAAATACAAAGTATAAAAATCTGGACTTTGCATGTAAAACGATGGTCAGGTTTGTCCAAGATCGAAAAAGTAGAGCGCATCTCCCATCATGACTAGAACTATACGATTCCTTGGGCTGCCAATGCTGCAAAATACTTCTATGGGACCTGGTCCACAAATTTAGCTCGTGGATCACTTGTAGAACTTGGTCCACGGGCTAAATTTGTAGACCAGATCCCATAAAATTATTTTTCCCCAATGCTAACCGGTCAATTGGATCTTCCCAATGAATAACTTATCCACACAAAAAGTTATAGTGATAGTACAAGTTTGACCAAAGAAATCCGACATGTCATGTGAGCTCACTCACTCACTCAAAGTTAGAATTTTGGCCCAATTTGACTACCTACCCTCCAAAGCTTCCCGTCTACGTATAACTCGAACGGATTCCATTCCAATCGCAATAAACACAAGCTAGCACGCACAATTTCCATCCCCGCGTCAACGGCTAGCTCGCAGCACAAACGAGAGAGCAATTCAGCCAAGATGAGCTCCGGCGAGCCGGTGAAGCTGCTGGGCTCGTTCGGGAGCCCGTTCACGCACCGCGCCGAGGCGGCGCTCCGGCTCAAGGGAGTCCCCTACGAGTTCATCCAGGAGGACCTCGACAACAAAAGCGACCTCTTGCTCGCCCACAACCCGGTCCACAAGAAGGTACCCCCTCCTACTCCACGGCGGCCGTGCCGTCACGGAGTCGCTCGTCATAGTCGAATACGTCGACGAGGCCTTTCCTGGTGGGCCACGGCTGCTCCCAGCTGACCCGCTCGCCCGCGCCGCCGCCCGCTTCTGGGCGCAGTTCGTCGCCGACAGGCTCTCGAGGACGATGTTCAAGGCGCTTTGGGCAGAGGATGGTGGTGCGCGGGACGGGTTCGTGGCGGAGACCAAGGAGAATCTTGCGCTGCTTGAGGCGCGGCTCGAGGGGCGGAGGTTCTTTGGAGGCGACAGCCTCGGGTACCTTGACATCGCTGCCAGCACACTCGCCGCCTGGCTGCCGGTGATGGAGGAGATAGCCGGAGCAGAGAGGAGCACGCTGATGGGCGAGGAGGAGTTCCCTGCGCTGTGCCGGTGGCGGAGTGAGTATATCGCCGACGAGACTGTGAAGGCGTGTCTACCGAGCAAGGAGCAGCTCGTCGCCTACTACACGCCCAAGAAGGACAGCTTCGCCACCAGAGGCAAGTCGCTGCAGAAGTAACAAGGCAAGAGAGAAGTACTAGTAGCTCTACAAAGCCTGTACTGAATTACTGATCTGTCTGTGCCGCTGTGACTCGAATAATTTTCTTGACGACGATTGCGTTAATTATGGTTTCAGAGAACTCTGATTTCTTAGGGAACAGAGAGAGAACTACACGAGGATAAAACAGTTTTCTAGACATTTCATACTCACTGTGTCTAGAAATAAGTTATATTTGGATTTATCTAGTTTTGCTAAAACATTGCTTGAGACATATGAATTTAGAAAAATTCAAGTCACTTATTTTTGGACAACTCAGAGGGAGTAGCTACAAAGCCTGTACTGTCTTACTGATCTTTCTGTGCTGCTGTGACTCGAATAATTTTCTTGACGACGAATAATGCGATAATTATGGTTTAAGAGCACTCTGATTTCTTATGGAAAAGAGAGAGAATATCGCTCTTTTGTACACGAAGATAAAATAGTTTTGTAGACATTTTCTAGTTTCTTCGTCTTGGTACTCCAAACCAAAGAGGTGTAATTTATCAAAAAGAAAATTCAGTGACAAGCTTATCAAGGTACAAGTTGCACACTATCGGCCGGCCACGAGACTTGTCGGATGTCCATATTGGTCACAAAACTCTATGACAGTTTGATCAGTTAGATCCATAACTTGGTAAAACTAGGCGCCAGATCACAACGAGCTAAGAACAGATTGTGAGTTGGCATTTCATAGAGAAGCATAGCAGGTAAACATATCTGTTCATCCGGAGCAAAGCCAAAGCAAAGAGTAACTCTATCAGGCCACCAGGAGATGGTAAACCAACAGCATTACCTTCAGGTACAGGACGAATCACTACTACCACACAACCAACTCTCTGCATCATGTTAGTACATTCAGACCACAAAGATACTAATACTAAAGCTAAGAAGGAGCTGATGCTGCGCAAGTTAACTCACACTGTTTTGTCAACGGCCCCAACCTTGCTTGTTAAGATGTCCATTGACATCGCCTACAGCAAGTGCGTGTGATTATCTTCTGCAACACAGCAAAGGAGACAGCATATAAGTCATCATGGAAATAACAGCATTAGGTTCAGCTGGGTAGATATTACTGAAGCAAGCATTACTCCCATCTTAACATTACAAGGAGCAGCCCACACGACACTACAACTCCAATTATAAATAAGACAGCTCCCTGGCCCCTTAAAATCCAACACCTAGGCACACAAATTCTATCTTAGATGGTAGTTCATTGACATTCAAAACACCAGCAACAATGCGCCAGACATACCTAGGAATGACACACTGGAAGCAAAAAACGGCTTCGCTCATCACCCTTCCAACCTCTCTAAACCAAACATAATGGCCATAACATTACACCGACCACATAGTTCTAAGACACCGACCACTTGACTAAATTATGGGCCTTAACATTGGACTCAAGAATAAAAAGCATCTCCAGGAAATCCTCCATACAGTAGTTACACCCGTCATGTGGACTCCATAGTTTGCTTTCTGAATCAAGTTAGCAACCTCAAAACAGGCTTAAGGTACTATTACTTGACTTGCCCAAATATCCTTGGCCAATAGCCTGCAGATGACATTGCTTTCAGGTTGTTCGAACCATTCCACTGTCAATCCTTTGCGTCGAAGCAGTATGAGAACACCAGCACCTCATCATGACAAACACTAGAATTATTACAGATATATAAAGACCAGAGAATTTCAAAGAAAATAGGTATACTCATCCTTTCAGGCAAGTATCTTGGTTCGTATTGCTAATTTAGTCCGTACAAGCCTTGCCTTACCTCCGCAATACCAGGCGAGAGTAATCCTAGCTCCTGCTTATTGTGGGAATAAAGGAAGAGCTCGACAAGGGCGCTAATTAGAATGCAATCTTGGTCTGCAATTGTATGAACTTCTATTACCAAAGCGATGATCTAGTTCATTCCCTAAAAATCCACTCTACTAGTTGCTGCTGTTATGAAGCAGTGTCATAAGGAAATAAGCAGAGCGCATACCCCAAGCCTATTTCCAAGACTTGTGTACATTATTGTCAAGTATTTGCAGAAGTGTGCAATATGTCAATTCAGATAAAGGTTCATACAATTTTCTGTTAAAGAGTCGCATGACTAGTTGTCTTACCAAACAGAAAATGTACTTCCTCCGTCCAGAAATAACTGACTTTTATTTGACTAGAGTCGAATGTATCTAGACGCATTTAGTATATAGATACATTTGAATCTAGAAAAATTCAAGTCAGTTATTTCTTGACGGAGGGAGTAAAACAAGTGATTACAATAAGTCACTAGGGAGCATAATATACCTGAAGAACATCTGGACTGTTCCGATACCCATTGTACTGCATCAACAAATGCTTGGAAGGACCCAAACCAGTGGTGGTCTGTAAGCCTTCATAACTACTCGCCCTGGGTAGTCTGCAACGTGTTGATGCCAAGATCCATCAACCAAAGAATACTCAGTCCAGTGCCCAGAGCACCAAATAAAGTACAGGCAGTCCCGTCGAACTTCCGGATGATCAGGACCAAGGCACCCTGCAAACTGAAATGTATTAAGGAACAAGCTACAACCACCAAGGCTAGTAGTCCTTGCCCACTTCCTCTGCACAGATTGCCATTTGAAAACATGGTACAGAGGTGGACTATACTTCACAGCAAGAACAAGCAATAGTTCATCTCGGCACTCTGCGAGCCAGAACATCGAGTACTCTACTGAGCCTACTGTCTCTTCATTCAATTCGTCTCCAAGAAACGACAGTTCCACCGAATTGTTGCGGATCCCGAGGACAGCGGGGCAGTAATTTCGGAAAATCAGCCCATAGAGGGTGCCCTTCACCAAGATCAAACTGCAAATCACATAGTCTTCATCGCACGAAGCCGCTCGCCAGTGACCATCACCAATCCGGCAATAGTAGAGGACATCGTGGAATCGCTTGAAGGTGAGGACGAGGTCACCGGAAAAGATGATTCCGTCGAAATCTTCGGGCGGGTAGGGCAGGCGGGCATCCTCGCCTGTGAGCAGGTGGCGGATGCGCAGCTCTCGGCAGTCGTCCCCGGCGTCGCGGTCGTGGGTGGCGATGCGGCAACCGAAGGAGTGGAAGCAGGTGAGGATGGGGTCGCGGCGGTCTAGGCAGGTGCTGGGGAAGCGGAAGCGGAGGATGCGGCGGAGGGGGGCGTGGAAGAGGGCTTCCGAGGCGGAGGCCTTGTGGGGGACGAGGAGGAGCGGTGCCTGGGAGGCGAGGTTGGACGGAGACGGCGGGAGGAGAACCCGGTAGGTGCGGCAGGCGGCGCGGAGGGCGAAGAAGTCCTGGAGGCTCGTTAGGCGGCTCGCGACTAACGGGATCAGCTCGGGCAGGAAGTACGGCAATGACGATGCGGTTTCTATGGGGTTTGTGGAAGAAGTAGGGGTGGAGGTCGACGCAACGGCGGTGGCCGACGGCGAGATGCTCGTCCGGCGCTTCGCTGGCGTCGACATTCCTCGGCGCTTCGGCCGGCCGAGGGCGGCGTTGGGATGCGACTGGTGGTTAGGACGGTGGACGGTGGTGAGTTCGTTCTTGACAGTTTTTTTTTTCTTATTATTACGGTGGTGAGTCTTGGTCTCTTGGGAGCCCTGCCGATTGCCTGGGCGGGCTGGGCCTACTCTGTATTGGGTTGGGCTCATCTAGTTTAAGTGATTTCGTTTTCTTTAATGGAAAAGGGCACGAAGGCCAGAGAAACTGCATCAGTAGGTGGGCGCGCCGCCACCAGAGATCTGGACGACCTCTACCCTCAACTATGACAAAGCCACCGGTCCATGTGTTTTCCGTCGCCCGCTCCGACGGCGGGAGTGGGTAGGGACCCGGTGGTCGGGTGTATAGTTAAGTTTGAGGCGATGCTTTTATGGAGGAGATTGTGTCGTATCTAAACAATTTGTCCATGTTCTTTCTCCATCTCGGCGTCACTTTAATTGGTGCCATCTAGGGATAGGTGGCCCGGTCTTCTTGCCAGTCTCTGGATCCAGTGAGATTCATGTCTCACGGGTTTTGCTCGCGTCGGCTATTGCAGTAGTGTTTGACGTCTTGCACCCGTGCACACGAAAGACAGCATGCAGTGGCCTTTCTCAATTTGTGCATATCATCCTTGCGCAGGGGCCATGCTAATCTTCTCTGTATCATTCCAATTTTATCGGACACCTTTCTCGCCTCCCCCTCCTTTCCCCTCCCCTCCCTCCTAGCTCCTGTTGAGAGTCAATAAGGCAGAGCCGGGCAGATCCCGAGCTGCTCGCGGCGGCGTTGCCGGCCAGCGAGGGCAAAGGAGATGCGCCGGAGTAGCTTTAGGTTGTAGTGGTAGGTTGTTTTCCCCGGTTGTGGGTAAGTTTGGGAGTAGAGCACCAGGCCCTGCCGGCCGGCTCTGGTGCGTGCCGAAGCTTCTCTTCGTCGTTGCGTGCCTCTAGTGGCAGGAGGTGTCGCGGGCGGTGGCAGGGGCGACGGAGATCTCCGCCAATAAGGTCTGGCGGTGGAGCTCTACTGTGTTGGCGTCTGGGCGCGACGCAGGACGGGTGCCATGGGATATCAGCGTGCTATTTCCGAGGTGGAAGACGGCGGCGGCGATCTCTGCGAGCTTCTTCTTCAATAAGCGCCTGCGTCTCATCCTAGGCAGCGCTCTACCTCTCCTCCTGTCCTTGGCCGGCCGTGGCGGCGAGGGAGGACGGCGGGAGCTTGGAAGGGCTTCTTCTCGGCGATGGGGTTGGGAAGGCCTGCGGCAGCGGGTCTTGATTCTGCAGTCTTCGAGCTTCCCAAGCGGCTCCAGGCGGAGGCCGCTATCCATGGCCATAGGTTTGGCCAAGATTGTCTGGGCGCAGCTCCCAGCAGCTTCTTCCTCCACGGCGAGGAACTCCTCGGTCGTCGTCCTGGCATTCCACACTTCTGCAGGCCCAAGTGGTATAGTCCCTGGTGCAGGCAGAGGTGGCCAGGTGCGGCGGCGCTCCATCATCGGCGGTCAAGGACCCGATTGCTTTTGGGCTTTAGTTTGTTGGGTGCATAGTGCAAGTTTTCTGGCCCCATGTGTAATTTTTATCTTCTCTAGGGGCTTTTCTGAAAAAATGTACCCACGGTTGTTGACTTAATGCAGAATCTAGGACCTTCCGGTCCCTTCCCAGTTCAAAAAAAAGCAGTGGCCTTTCTCTTTTTTGACTGCGTTGGATGAAGAAAACGGTGTCGGGATCTGGTGACCACGGGGAAGATCCTCGGCCGACGTGCCACAAAGTCTCGGGCTCGTTCCTTGAAAAGCACACTCAGATCTAGGTATGACGGTTGTTTGCCTTTTTTTTGGTACCATGTTGACGGCGGAGGACGATGGACGATGGTTCTGCGAGCACAAGTTTCTCTAAGGGTGAAATTATAATTTTAATTGCGGGATTCTTTGTGCAAAGTTGCTTGACAAGCATGTTTATCATAGTTTTTGACCATATATATAATCTCTGGATTGCCTATTAAAATATATGGTTACCTTAAGAAAAAGTTACATATCGGCAGCATGATTTTCCAAACCAGTAGCTGGACTGGAGCTGCGGCCAGCGTTGAGGAGCCGATGAACGAGGGAGCGAGACTTCCTATCTACGACTGTCACCGTGCTGTCTGAAGCTACGTCCAGCGCTGAGGAGCCGACAAGCAAGCGAGCAAGACTTCACCTCTACGATCATCGTCGTGGTCTAATAGTACTAATTAGTTTAGCTAGGTAATTAGGTTAGTTTGGTGTTACTCATCAATGTCTTATGTAATATCTTCGTGCGTATCAACTATATTGATGCGTGTTTATTTGAATTTTTGGTTCTGGATTAAGATGTGTAAAAAATATAGTATAAAAAAGTTCCGTATCAACGATAGATGATGCATAGGTTTTGCCTCGCAGTGTTATGTCGTCGCTTAAAGCTGCTTTTAGGACGAGTCTAAGTGTTACGATATACCTAGAAGCGTGTTTGATTCGACTCTAGGCCGTGCTTCATAACGCTGCCACGCCAATATCACTGGTGGTTAAAAGGTTGCGGATGTTGTGATGCTAATGTCTAGCTCGATGGAAAACGGTGTTGCATCAAACTTATTGTGCATGCTCTTTGTTCTCCTTAGAAATTGTCAATAGCGCATCTTCAGATGCTTGTTTCATTTATCGTCATGATTCTGTTTTTATGCTATAACTCATTGTCGCACCCATGGGCTTAATTTAGACCATAGCGCATAGGACCTTACTATGGGTGTCAACAGCCAAGCCTCGGTAGACTGGAAGAGAAGTCTATTAACATTAATTTGTAGACCCGTGGTCAAATGTTCTGGCTAATAATCGCACCCGCACTAGGACGCAATGAGGAAATCACGTATGAGCAAGAGAGAGAGATGGTGCACCAAGAATTACATGTTTGAGGTGTCCCACGACGTTCGGACTGCGTGCCAATAAGGCCGAACCCATATATGGGTCGGTATGTATTAGTTTGAGTCGAACCGAGTCAGTTTGGGCCAAGTTATGGCTGTTTTTAGGCCCGTTTAGAGGGGAGGACGCCCCAGCCCTCATATAAACCTCCGTAGCCGTCACAAGTTAGGTTTTAAGACCACGTTAAAATATTTTGGAGTTGTTTCTTTCATAGAACCTCTGGAATTACCCTGTGTTCGAATCTGCCAACTATAATTGAGTGTGATATGTTGTTCCATTGGGAATTAGTAGATTGCATACTACCGTTCGTGGTCACGGCTGCGTGCGCAAGAGTGTGGTGTTGTGAATATCCTACAAGGTTTGAGAGCTGTTGCATTGGCATCAGGGATCGAGCGGGAGAGATCATAGCTACGCACTAGTTATCTATCATCCACCATCACCATCGACAAGAGCTTGCTGAGAAGATCGGACCACCCCATATCATCTTGGTATCAGATCTCCTTGTTCCCTCGGTAAGCAATCCACAATCTATCCATAGATTAGAGAGTGTTTTTCATCCTATACAGAAAAAGCCTCACAAAAAGAGTTGTCATAGCCTAGATTACATCGTATTCGAGTAATAGTTGCTGGTCGCGTTCCTCTATTAGATTAGATCTAGATCTGTTCTTCGTAGATTTGTTTTCTAGTGTTCTAGTTGTTTTTCACCATCTTTTTCCGCTACCATCAAGTCAGATCCGGTCCAAGTAAAGAGTCCTAGTTGTGTACTACTTGGCGAGTAAAAAAAATCGGCTCGCTGCCTCACGCCTGACCGCAGACAAGTCTGTGCTCTAGCGTGACAAAAAAAAATTTCCAAAAAAAAAAATCGAACCGTCGCCTTACCACAGACCAGTCTGTGCTAGTACGAGAGAAAAAAATTCTGCCGCCATCCTGCCGCGGCAGGATTTTAGGCCGTTTTTCTGCCGTGGCAGAGACCAATTCTCAGGTCAATTTTTTTTCTTTTTTTGTTTAATTTTTTTACTGAGTCCACATAGCGTACCTATCCTTGTGAGCCTTAGTAAGCCTTTCTTTGTGTCTATAACTATCCTACGAGACTAGCGTGCTTAGTGCTCTGCGGGCTGCTCAGTTAGCAATCTTGTGCCCGTTTCGTTGAGACATTGCTAGCGTCTCTCCTTGTGCATTGCAACACGAGCATTCCTCCGACATACCTTACTTTTTGAGCTCATTTTCATAGTTGCAATTGCCCCATTTATCTCCACCGTGTGTGTTTCCGTGGGTCTTTGTCATACGATTAGCACTAGGACTTGTTTGCGGTGTAGTTAGGATACCATACCTATAGCTCCACCATAAATAACCTGTGTGCCCTGTGATCGTTCTCTATACTTTTGATATTCACTTCATCACTTCAGTGCATTAGTCTTTGATTAAGTTTGGTAGAGCATCTCTATTCACTTTGGAACGGTAAGATCTTCTTTCTTATCAGTTGTGAGTGAGTTGTTAGAGTTTCCACCATACTGATTTTGATTTGTGCACTAATGTACTAATCATGTCTTCTAGTAGTGTTGATGTGATGCAAAAAATGGAGGCAGGTGATGTTACAAATAATGTGGAGACGTACAGTTACAAATTCATCGACAATTGGCGTTGTAGTGGAACTTTTTGGAAGGAAGAACGCGGTATTTTTGATGGTGATGGTCTTTTCCACCATAGTGTGATGATTGGTGAGCGATGTGCTTCCATTACCATTGATAGTAACTCTACTATTAATTTGATCAGCGTTGAAGTTGTACAAAAGTTGCAGCTACCCACATGTGCTCGTGCGGTGCCATATCTCTTGCATTCATCATATGGCACATTGCTGATTTCACACACCGCTGATGTTCCTATGACTTTTAAAGAGCATACTAAGATTGTGCGCTGTGATGTATCTCCTATACCACTTGATTCTTGTCACATACTATTGGGAGAACCTTGGAGTAGAAGGTTTGATGCTCAAATATGTCCTGTTGTTGGAAGGATTTCTTTCAAATGGAACATGAAGAGGCGTGTTATGCTCAGGATTTCAGTAGACAAATTTCCTGAGTATCATCTTCTTCGCAAGGAGAGGACAAAAGAGTTCAGTTTGTCTGCTAAGTACAAGGTCATGATGAACGGTGACAATTCTATTATTTGTCATCTTGAACACGGTGTGCATTACAACCCATGTGAGAATGAGAGCCACATAGCCAAGCTGAGTGAGAGTGTTATCAAAAGTGAGCTGTGTGATTCCACTAAACGTGAGGCTGAGAGCATCCATTCTAAGAGTACGAGAGAAAAAGAAAACATCAGTGCAGTAGATGCTAATACATGTGAGGATATTTCTACTAATGTAATCATCTCTACTCCTGGTATTGTTTCTTGTGCTATGCAGGTTGCTTTTGAAGAAAGGGAGCAATCTATTTTACAACCTACATCGTCGGACTGTGCATTGTCACTTGCGGCGGATGTTTTAGTACCTACTACAACTGAGGAGATTGTTGATGACATTGGTACTGTTTTGGAGCTTCAGCCAACATGTGCGACATATTGTGAGTCTATTCCTTTACTGAAGCCTCCTTGTGATTTGCCTTGCACTACTGTTTTAGCACCATGTGATAGTTTACCAAATTCAAATTTTGATCATGTGGTACTGATAACACATAAGGAAATACTTGCTCGAATACCACCTGCTGATATTGTGTATTCCATCATGCTAAATGAACCTATGAGTATGAGTTGTGCTATGGATAAGATTTCTGAAATTTCATTTCTGAATTCTAGCACATATTCTCCTTGTTTCACTTTCAATCTGATTGGTGAATATAGCATGCATGAAAATTTTCTTGTGGATCACATATGCATTACTTGTGATCGAATCGCTGAACTGAAACATGCTGTTTTCAGCCATACATGTTGTGTGTCGACGATTTTGTGTTGTGAGATATATGCTAAAATTTGTGATAATATGAAACTAAAGTCAGGTCTAGTTGATATAATGCAGCCAACACAAGTAATTTTACCTATGTTGGATCGTTGTAATCTTGCTAGAATAGAACCTCAGTTTTCATATTCGTTGTGTTTATCCCAAAATTCGTTGTCTAGTTGTGCTAATGCTTTATACTTCACTTATATTTGCAAATTGAGTTGCATTTTACATACTGGACAACATGATCATGTTCATAATAATCAGAGTAGCGCAGTTGAAGCATGGCATGATTCAATTTGGTTTTCAGACATATTAAATTGGTTTGATCTTGTTCACAAATTTGATCATAGATCTTCTTTGAGAAAACTGAATTTAATATTGAAGAACATGACTATATATTTAGTTGTTTTTTACCATGATCATGATTCTTTGTACTTCACTTATACCTGCAATTTAAGTTGCTTGATGTATACTGGACATACTTTTCATGTGAACAACAATAATACAACATGTTATATATACATATACTTTGCGTACACGTTGTTCTTTTTGTTTCTCCCACTTTCAGCTTACCTAAAGCCGAGGACGGCTTTTCATGATGAAAGGGAGGATGATGAGTATATCTACAGGGATTATGATGGTTCTGACTGCCTGAACTGGAAGGAAATACTGAGTCAAATCAATAATGACTATCAGGTGAATTCATTCTTAATTGAACCTGATGTTTTACTTAATGAGAACTTTATACTACCTAAGTCTATGTATCTTTGTATGATCAGGTTTATTGATAACACAAGCGTTGCGCGAGGAGGAGGAGAGTTGCAGCAAGAAGGACAAGCGCTGATTTCCAATATCAACAAGTGCGCGTGGGAGGAGCGGGAGGCAGGCGCACTAGGACGCAATGAGGAAATCACGTATGAGCAAGAGAGAGAGATGGCGCACCAAGAATTACATGTTTGAGGTGTCCCACGACGTTTGGACTGCGTGCCAATAAGGCTGAACCCATATATGGGTCGGTATGTATCAGTTTGAGTCGAACCGAGTCAGTTTGGGCCAAGTTATGGTGTTTTTAGGCCCGTTTAGAGAGGAGGACGGCCCAGCCCTCATATAAACCTCCGTAGCCGTCACAAGTTAGGTTTTAAGACCACGTTAAAATATTTTAGAGTTGTTTCTTTCATAGAACCTCTGGAATTACCCTGTGTTCGAATCTGCCAACTATAATTGAGTGTGATCTGTTGTTCCATTGGGAATTAGTAGATTACATACTACCGTTCGTGGTCACGGCTGCGTGCGCAAGAGTGTGGTGTTGTGAATACCCTACAAGGTTCGAGAGCTGTTGCATTGGCATCAGGGATCGAGCGGGAGAGATCATAGCTACGCACTAGTTATCTATCATCCACCATCACCATCGACAAGAGCTTGCTGAGAAGATCGGGCCACCCCATATCATCTTGGTATCAGAACTCCTCGTTGCCTCGGTAAGCAATCCACAATCCATTCATAGATTAGAGAGTGTTTTTCATCCTATACAGAAAAAGCCTCACAAAAAGAGTTGCCATAGCCTAGATTATATCGTAATCGAGTAATAGTTGTTGGTCGCGTTTCTCTATTAGATTAGATCTAGATCTGTTCTTCGTAGATTTGTTTTCTAGTGTTCTAGTTGTTTTCCACCATCTTTTTCCGCTACCATCAAGTCAGATCCGATCCAAGTAAAGAGTCTTAGTTGTGTACTACTTGGCGAGTAAAAAAAAAATCGGCTCGCTGCCTCACGCCTGACCGCAGACAAGTCTGTGCTCTAGCGTGACAAAAAAAATTCCAAAAAAAAAAGATCGAACCGTCGCCTTACCACAGACCAGTCTGTGCTAGTACGAGAGAAAAAAATTCTGCCGCCATCCTGCCGCGGCAGGATTTTAGGCCGTTTTTCTGCCGTGGCAGAGACCAATTCTCAGGTCAATTTTTTTTCTTTTTTTGTTTATTTTTTTAACTGAGTCCGCATAGCGTACCTATCCTTGTGAGCCTTAGTAAGCCTTTCTTTGTGTCTATAACTATCCTACGAGACTAGCGTGCTTAGTGCTCTGCGGGCTGCTCAGTTAGCAATCTTGTGCCCGTTTCGTTGAGACATTGCTAGCGTCTCTCCTTGTGCATTGCAACACGAGCATTCCTCCGACATACCTTACTTTTTGAGCTCATTTTCATAGTTGCAATTGCCCCATTTATCTCCACCGTGTGTGTTTCCGTGGGTCTTTGTCATACGATCAGCACTAGGACTTGTTTGCGGTGTAGTTAGGATACCATACCTATAGCTCCACCATAAATAACCTGTGTGCCCTGTGATCGTTCTCTATACTTTTGATATTCACTTCATCACTTCAGTGCATTAGTCTTTGATTAAGTTTGGTAGAGCATCTCTATTCACTTTGGAACGGTAAGATCTTCTTTCTTATCAGTTGTGAGTGAGTTGTTAGAGTTACCACCATACTGATTTTGATTTGTGCACTAATGTACTAATCATGTCTTCTAGTAGTGTTGATGTGATGCAAAAAATGGAGGCAGGTGATGTTACAAATAATGTGGAGACGTACAGTTACAAATTCATCGACAATTGGCGTTGTAGTGGAACTTTTTGGAAGGAAGAACGCGGTATTTTTGATGGTGATGGTCTTTTCCACCATAGTGTGATGATTGGTGAGCGATGTGCTTCCATTACCATTGATAGTAACTCTACTATTAATTTGATCAGCGTTGAAGTTGTACAAAAGTTGCAGTTACCCACATGTGCCCGTGCGGTGCCATATCTCTTGCATTCATCATATGGCACATTGCTGATTTCACACACCGCTGATGTTCCTATGACTTTTAAAGAGCATACTAAGATTGTGCGCTGTGATGTATCTCCTATACCACTTGATTCTTGTCACATACTATTGGAAGAACCCTGGAGTAGAAGGTTTGACGCTCAAATATGTCCTATTGTTGGAAGGATTTCTTTCAAATGGAACATGAAGAGGCGTGTTATGCTCAGGATTTCAGTAGACAAATTTCATGAGTATCATCTTCTTCACAAGGAGAGGACAAAAGAGTTCAGTTTGTCTGATGCCTAGTAATTTGACTGAAATTAGAGTGAAGGAGTTGAGGACAGTAAGAGTTTAATTTCCAATACCTCCTAATCCCACGCGGCTCACTCCATGCAAAATATTCATAATTGGTTGGTCGGTCGATTTTGGCTCACTAAAAGAATTGGCGCTGATAAGCTTCATAATCGATGGTTTACGCTACCTGGAGTCTATTTTGGCTGCAATGTGCACCTGCGTAGTTATTCTCAATTTATTTGGCTGGTGGTTGGTTGTCTTGTTATATCCACCGATGTTCGGTGGACAAGTCATGTTCACATGAATGCAGTCCTTTCACTACCTTGTCTTCAAGCCCGGATTTGGTTGTTTCGTATCAGTATTGATTCCCCTGTTACTTAGAGCTTGTATACATGGTGCGTGCATTACCTTCCCATTATCTGAAGTAGTTTTCTCCAAGTATAAAGAGGGCACAACACTGCCCATGCACAACCAACTTACAGTATCGTGGATATATGTGGACAGGGCACTTGCAATAACATGTAACCGGACTGGTGGAACCATGGATTCACTTACTGCTAATAAAACTCCTCACATGGCATCCTCATATATGCAAGGATTGAAACTTACTAGATTGAAACATGTGATTGTTTGTTATGGCTGGGTCAATGCATCTGGTGGACGTGGACCATGGTCAGCTGCGACGGTGGATATATATCGACTGCAAAATGAACAAAATTTCTGCTTTTCCAAACCTTTTCTAGTTTATGTCGTCAGTGGCATCATAGAGCTTTAGTCACTAATATACTAATGTACAATGTAGGTCGGCTTTAAAAACCAACCATTTTTTTCCATAGAGGAGCTCATCAACACATCCAACTTCATTTCATAGAAACTGATAAACACAGAGCTGTTTCATCAACACACAATCGTATGCGGTGCAACAAAGCGGAAGTAAAGAGAACCAACAACATTCAGGCCTCCCGCTACAGAATGTTGTAGTGCTACCAGCCAACCAAAACTATCTTCATCATGTTATTACAAGACCACAAAGCATAATAAAGCTAAGAAGGTGCTGGCGGTCGGCAAGTCGAGTCCCACTTGTTTTTTTGTCAACGACACCCTTCCTCCCCTCTTTTGGTTTGCCACCGCCAAGAGCAAGGTCGCATGCTCCTGTTCTGCAACGCAGGAGAATAAGACAGCAGATGAGACATCATGGAAGTAAACAGCTTTAGATTCAACAAGGGTAGATACTACACATTACCTTAATTCCAGCAGACACATGAACCCAACGTTTTACATGCTAGTTCATCAACATTCAGAGCAACAACAACAATACTCCAAGCATAGTCACGAGACTCTGGAAGAAAAAGCGACATTTCTCATCACCCTTCCAACCTCTCTTCATCACAAGTGGCGAAGTTCAGCGAGAACCTGATCTGGGCGTTTTTCTTGCGAGAAAGTTGATGCCTAGTAATCTGACTGAAATTAGAGCCTAGATGCTGAGCAGAGTAAGAGTTTAATTTCCAATACCTCCTAACCCCATGCGGCTCACATCTCAGTTGTTGTGTTATCTCTATGCAAAATATTCATATATAATTGGTTGGTCAGTCGATTTTCACTACTAAAGGAACTGGAGCCGATGAGCCTCAGAAATCGATGGCTTACGCTATCTCTGCGGTGACTTATATATCTACTCTGGCTGCCAATGTGCACATGGGTAGTTAATATCAATGCACATGGATGTTCGGTGGACAAATCCTGTTCCCATGAATGCAGTCCATTCACTACCTTGGCTTCAAGCCCGGATTTGGTTGTTTCATATCAGTACTGATTCCCCTGTTACTTAGAGTTTGTCTGCATGGTGCATGCATTAGTACCTTCCCAGTACCAGAAGTAGTTTTCTCCAAGTAACAAAGAAGGCAAAACACTTCCCATGCACAGCCAACATATAGTATCGTGGATATATGCACACGGCACGTGCAATAACATGTTACCAGAATGGTGGAACCATGGATTCACTTACTGCTAATGGAACTCCTCACATGTCATCCTTATATGCAAGGATGTTCGCTGAATAAGTCATGTTCACATGAATGGAGTTGGCAATCTCAAGAGTCAGACAGGATTAAGATACTACTAATCAACTTGCCCAAACAACTTTGGCAAGGCTAATATCCAGGACTTCATATATTATTGTCCAGTAGTATTAAAGAACTGAGCAGGATGTCAATTCAGATGCAAGTTCATACACAAGTCGTAAAACTAAGCTATTACAACAAGTCTTTACTTGAATATTTTGATTACCAAACAGAAAATGTAAAACTAAGCTATTGTAACAAGTCGTTGAAGAGCAAATGCGGTCTGTAATCCTCCACTGCTGCTCGCTCTGGGTGGTCAGGAATGTGTTCATGCTAAGATACCTCAACCAAAGAAATACTCGCTCCACTCGTGTGAGTAGCAATTGAAGTACATGCAGACCCTTGAACTGCAGGATGATCTACGCCAAGGTTGTGGTAAGTCGTCTCATGTGGCGTGTCCATGGGTTAGCAATGGTCTGTTTGTGGCTGGAAGTCAGAGCTGCGGTAGCGAGATCCATGCGGAGATGAGGTACATGCTGCAGCGAGGTCCGTGCAACGGCAAGGTCTGTGCGGCGACGAGGTACGTGCGGCGATGATGTAAACCGACAGATAGACATGCTCGGTGATCCTTCGCAGCGCCATCTTTGCATAGTTCTCCTTCGTATCTTGTCCTCGGATTCGAGGCTGCACTACCGTCGGTGTGTGTAGCTGGTTGTTTGGCAGTTCTTATGGCTTCAATCTCCAGTTGCGGTCAGTGCGTCTCTCAGGGAAGTCTATGGCGAAGTCGGGTTCGCTGGTTCGAGGAGGAGCGACGACGATGACACCTCAGATTCCAAAGTCTCTCCGACAGCTATGGCACGGTCAGGAGAATAATACTACCTCGTAATCTAGACAGCAATGAGAGCCTAGCAGAAGGAAGACCAACAGTTTGTGTTTAATTTCTGACACCTCTTAATCCTATGCGGCTCACGGGTCGGTTGTTGTGTGATCTCTATGTGAATATTCATAATAGGTTGATCAGTAGATCATCGTTCGCTAAAGGAACCAGAGCTGACAAGCCTCAGTAATCGATGGTTTACGCTACTGTGTGGCCTATATATCTACTCTGGTTGCCAAGGTGAACCATAGTTAGTTTCAATGCACTAGGCAGATGCCTGGTCATCTTTGTTATCTACACAGATGTGAGTTGGACAAGTCATGCTCACATCAATGCAGTTCATTCACTGCCGCCTTTGGAGTAGTTTCCTTCGAGCCCAGATTTGGTTGTTCAATGTGAGTTTTGATTCCCCTGTTACTTAGAGGTTATGTACGAGTTGAGAGCATTATCCTCGCTGTCTCAAAAGTACCTTTCTCTTATAATAAATTTAAAGAGGAACCAACACTCCACATCCACACACAACTTCTGCTCCCGTGCATACACACACATGGGCATGTCTAATTAACTTCTATTGTGTTATATATTGACTACGTAACAGAGGACGGTGGAATTACTTACTACCGATGAAACTCCTCAACAGATTGGTTTTTACTTTCTATGCAAATATTTTAATTTCACGTGTTATTGAGTTGAAAATATCAACATAGGCTTAATGTACTTTTACTCGACATGCCTTAACATCTTTGGCCAATCACCCCCGTTGCATTCAGGGCCGTCAGATCCAGGACGCCATCAACCATGTGCGTCCAAGCACTCTGTAAACGCTCCACTCCATCACGCAAACACTAGACTTATTTAGACAGATAGAGACCAGATAATTGCAAGGAGTAACTAGGCCTGCCTATGGATAAATTTAGTGTACCAGCCCTGTTTTTCCTCCACAAGACCAAGTGTACAAGCAAAATCTTAGCTCCCGCTCATTGCCAGAGTGGCCAGACACAACCCAAGCCTATTAGGGCCAGTCCACCAAGAGCGTTAATTAAATCGCGATCTTTGTACCCGAAACTAATTTATAGAACTTGCGTGCATTATTGTCAAATATTTAATGATTTGTTCAGTAGGGCAACAAATATTATTAAGCAAACATTACTCCTCACTTTACAAAGAGTCCAAGCAACACTGCAACTCCAGCAGAAACACACCATCTACCTACCTCCTTAAAATTCAACATTCATGGGCATAAATCCAACATCTTAATAGCACAGGATATTGGGAAAAAATATTATCAATCAAATCGATTCTTTACGGCAGCAAAAACGACATTACTCATCACCATTCCAAAGTCTCTTCATCGGCTGTGGCACAGTCGGGTGAATACTACTACCTCGTACTCTGGACTCCAATGATAGCCTAGTGGATGGAAGAACCTTGTTTGTGTTTAATTCCCAACACCTCTTAATCCTATGCGGCTCACAGGTCAGTTGTGTGATCTCTAGGTGAATATTCATAATAGGTCAATGAGTAGATCATCGTTCGCTAAAGGAACCGGAGCTGAAAAGCCTTAGTAATCGATAGTTTACGCTATCTGCATGGCCTATATATCTACTCTGGTTGCCAAGGTGAACCATAGTTAGTCTCAATGCACTTGGAAGATGCCTGGTCGTCATTGTTATATGCACAGATGTGCGTCGGACAAGTCATGTTCACATCAATGCAGTTCATTCACTGCCTTGCCTTTGGGGTAGTTGCCTTAGAGCCCAGATTTGGTTGTTCCATATGAGTTTTGATGCCCCTGTTAATTAGAGGTTATGTACAAGTTGACAGCATTATCCTCGCTGTCTCAAAAGTACCTTTCTCTTAATAAATTTAAAGAGGAAAGAGCACTCCACATGCACACACAACTTATGGTCCGGTGCATATATTCCCATGGGCATGTCCAATTAACTTCTGTTGTGTTATTGACTACGTAACGGAGGACGGTGGAATTACTTACTACCGATGAAACTCCTCAACAGATTGGTTTTTACTTGCTATGAAAATATTGTAATTTCACGTGTGTTATTGAGTTGGCAATATCAACATAGGCTTGAGGCACTATTACTCAACATGCCTTAACATCCTTGGCCAATCACGTCTGCACATGCCATTGCATTCAGGGTCATCAGATCCACGACCCCATCAACCATGTGCATCCAAGCACTCTGTAAACGCTCCACCCCATCAGGCAAACACTAGACTTATTTAGACAGCTAGAGACCAGATAATTGCAAAGAGTTGTAGGTACTCATCTGTTTTGGGCGAGGATCTGGGCCTGCCTACTGATAAATTTAGTCTGTACCAGCCTTGTTTTTCCTCCACAAGACCAAGTGTGCAAGCAAAATCTTAGCTCACGCCCGCTCATTGCCAGAGTGAAGGAAGGGCCAGACACCACCCAAGCCTATTAGGACCGGCCCACCAAGCGCGTTAATTAAATCGCTATCTTTGTACCCGAAACAAATTTCCAGGACTTGTGTGCATTATTGTCAAATATTTGAAGATTTGAGTAGGATGTCAACTAAGTCTAAGATACAATTTCAGACAGATTTGCTACTAACAAGTCACTTGAATATTTTGATTACAAAAAGTTTAACAGAAAATGTAACACTAAGTGATAATAATAATTCTTCAGGGAGCAAATGTACCTTAGGAACTTGTGGACTGTTATGAATATGATGCCCCATTGTACAGCATCAGCCAATGCTCGGAAGGACCCAAGTCAGTTTACTGTAATCCTCCGTTGCGGCTTGCCCTGGGTATTCTGCAACTTGTTGATGCCAAGATCCATCAGCCACAGAAAACTCTCCCCACCTCCTAGCATACCCAGTAAAGTAAATGCAGTCCTTTTGAACTGCCGGATGATCAGTACCAAGGCAACCTACAAACTGATATCTATTGAAGAAGAGGCTGCAACCACCAAGGCTAGTAGTCCTTTCCCACTTCCTCTCCGCAGACTGCCACCGGAAAACATGGTACGGCTGCTGAGAGTAAAGCATGCGGACAACGAGCAATAGCTCATCGTGGCACTCTGCGAGCCACAACGTCTGGTCCTGGACTGATTGTGCACTCGTTTCATCTCCAAGAAACAGCAATTCCACTGAACTGTTGCGGAGCTCCACAACAGCGAGGCGTTTATTTGGGTAAATCATGGCATAGAGGGTGCCTTTCACGAACATCAAACTGCAAAGGAGGTACCTTTCATCATCGCACCGAGCCGCTTGCCAGGAAGCATCCCCAATGCGGCAGTAGTAGATGACACGGCACCGCTGAGTGAAGATGAGGACGAGGTCGCCGGAAAATATTACTCCGTCGATGTATTTCGGAAGGTCGGGCAGGCGGGCGCGTTCGCCTGTGAGGAGGTGGCAGATGTGGAGCTGGCCATGGCTGCCGCCGGCGCAGCGGTCGTGGATGGCGACGCGGCAGCCGAAGGAGTAGAAGGAGGTCAGGCTGGGGTCGCGGCGGGTGCTGGGGAGGCGGAAGCGGAGGAGGCGGCGGAGGGGGGCGTGGAAGAGGGCTTCCGAGGCGGAGGCCTTGTGGGGGACGAGGAGGAGCGGGGCCTGGGAGGCGAGGTTGGACGGCGATGGCGGAAGAAGATCCCGGTAGGTGCGACAGGCGGCGCGGAGGGCGAAGAAGTCTTGGAGGCTCGTCAGGCGGCCGGCGACCAACGGGATCAGCTCGGGCAGGAAGTAAGGCAACGACAAGGCGGTTTCTACGGGGTTTGTGGATGAAGTAGGGGTGGAGGTCAACGCAAGGGCGGTGGCCGACGGCGATATGCTCGTCCGGCGCTTCGCTGGCGTCGACATTCCTCGGCGCTTCGCTGGCGTCGACATTCCTCGGCGCTTCTGCCGGCGGTGCTTCTGCCAGCTGAGGACGGCGTTGGGATGGGACTGGTGGTTATCGTTCGTGGCTATTTTTCTTTTTCTTAGGGTAGGTTGCTTGGGCGGGCTGGCCCTAATCTGTATTGGGCTGGGCTCATCTAGCTTGAGTTTTGTTTTTTTAGATCATCTAGCTTGAGTTGATTTCCTAACGAAGCTTAAAAAGTTGAGTAGATTTGAAGGGCAGTCGACTTGCAATTTTTTAAGGACCGTGCTAAGGTGCGGCGCCGCACCAAACCCCCTCCCGAGCGGAGGCTGCCAACTCATCCAGCGAAAAGAGAACGTGCGCAGCGCGCCACCCCACACCACTGACCTTGCTGGCCTAAAATTCACTACCAAACTAGCCCAACTGACTAATTTAGTGAGTCTTCAGGACAACTGTAATTGCTAACCCGTTTCCCTGTCCTTACCTTTTTATACTCCAAATAATCGATTCCAACCACTTCCCCATCAACCACCTCCAGCTTCTTCCTCGAGAAACAAAACCAGATCTGAGCCATGGAAAAAAATCTTTAACCAGATCTGAGCTATAGGTTAACTGTGCCTCCAGAAATAACTAGTAGAGTAAAAACAATAGGTATGTGCATATGGTCATCTTTAACCCCTCTCCCCTATCCACTGTATTCCTTAATCCTAGAAATTTCACCTCCTTTGCAAAAACACACAAAGATAGATTCTCTCACGGAAGTTTTGATATAATCACAAATAACATGTAGAATATATCTGCAAACAAACAAGATACTTGTCTAAGAAAATAGGGTACTAATAGTAGTTTAAAAAACTAGAAGACATAAACAAGTATCCAAACATATCCTAGATGATCAAAATATCATGACTGAACAGTCTTCCATGCTTGTGCTGTAGCCAACATTTTGAATCTGGTAGCTTAATTTTTGAATCTGATAACTTAATTTTTGAATATGCTAAATTGCATATTGTTTCCTATGCATGATCAACTTGAACCTTGTGCATTGTCTTCCTAAATTTTGCATGCATGTTGAAAATTCACTTCTCATTCATGCATTAAGCATCATACATTTGACCACTTTCAAAAAATAATTACTTTGCAGGTTACACAAAGAAAAACCATGGATGTTGATCATCTTTTAGCGATGGATGAGTCTAACGGTGATGTGTCATTGACTGGAGCACCGAATAATGAAGGGATATGTGTGCTCACTTTTATTACACATTGTATAAATAAAAACTCTGAAATAAAATGAAACTACCAGATTATTTCTTAATGGTTACAAGGTTATATATGCTTAACTACTAAATTAGGTTTATCAGATGAACAAGCTAAAACATTCAGAACTGTCAGATTAATCATCAATGATTACCAGGTTCTACTGGATTAAACTGCCAGGATATTATCTAGTAATTACTAAAAAAGTAACTTTCAGAAATAATTACAAGTTACCATTTAAGGAAAGTTAGTGATTTTCCATGTTTCCTACCTACTAGTTTCAGTCACAGCAACTAGTAAAAATCCAGTTTTAACAAACTTCTAGAAATCTAATATGCTTCGTACTGATGTGAAAAAAATATGCAGACATGATGCTTTTAGGTGGAAACAATGAAGCAACAATTTTCAAGGGTGGTTCGCTCGGTATTGATTGCCCTGGCATGAGTCTAGTATAGTCAAGTGATGCTCACACACCTCCGGCAGAACAAAACAATGGTAACGATGGGATGCCAGAAGTCATTTCTACACCGCAACCACTAAGTACACACATGAGATTTGATACATTGAAGGAAGCTGAAAGGAACTACAAGATGTGCGCGGAGAGGAAGGGATTTGGAATTAGATACAACTACAGGAAGAAGTCAGAAGTTACTGGAGGGTACATAAGGGCAACACTTGTTTGTCACAAGGCGGGTCACTGAAAAAAGAAAATGAAGACACTCAAAATCGTAAGCCTGTTGTGCCGGAGAGGAATAGGAGTACGAACACAAGAACTAACTGGCAAGCTCGAATGATGATCAAGCTTGGGGATGGCAGCTGGGTTGTGATAGACTTTGTGATCAGCATAACCACTCGCTGATTTACAAATGGTCACTAACAGGGTTCCTACGATCACATAGAGAAATCCCGCAGGAGGACCATGATTTCATCAAGGTGCTTCATTCAGTGAATATGGAAACAAGCAGGATGATGCAAGTGATGGCTACACTCTATGAGTCGCTTGAAGGAGTTCCGTATACACCTAAAGACATGGCAAACTTCAGAGGATCAATTCGAGCTGAGAATAAGTACACAGATATGCAAGATACATTTACGTAGTTTGTTGAAAAGAAGCAGCGAGATAAATATTTTTATTACAGATTCACGCTTGATGATGAAAACAGAGTTGAGAACTCATTTTGGGTAGATGGAGCTGCTAGAAGAGCATACAAACACTTCAATGATTACATATCTTTTGATACAACATACTGTAGCAATCAGTATAAGCTGCCTTTTTTGCTCCATTTATAGGAATAAACAACCATGGATAGTCTATCCAGCTTGGATTGTGGGTTCTTAAGGAATGAGCTCAGTTCTAGTTTTGATTGGCTATTTGAGATTTTCCTAATTTCCATGGATGGTCCAGCTACAATAAATATCATTACAGCCCAGGATTTTTGAATGAGGTCAGGAATAGATAACAAGTTTCCAAACACTAGGCATAGGAACTATCGTTGGCATATAGTTGACAAGGCAACAAAAGAAATTGGGCCATTAGTTGTGAGGATTCCTGGTCTATGAGAAGTGATCAATGATTGCCTAAATTGTAGCTTGTCACTAAAGGAATTTGAAGAGAGGTGGAATGACATGATACAAAAGTTTGGCTTGCACAGACATGCTAAGTTTCTGGCACTATATGAGAAAAGAAGTTACGGGGTCCCAGCATACTTTATAAAATCTTTTTACCCATTCCTGCAGACAACCCAACGCAGTGAAGGCTTTAATGCAGTGCTGAAACAATATCTTAGTCCTTAGTTTGTTCGTCAATATGCTACTATCCAAGAATAGATAGTGAAAGCATAGAACAAAGAAGAAGCAGACATCCCTAACTATAGCGAAGACATGGTGCTGGCACCCAATCGAACATCACATGTCAACGGTGTACACACATGGCATATACAACCGTTTTCAGACCGAAATGCTATACACAATGTCCTATAACATAGTACAAACTGCTGACCGTATTTACACGCTTGAATGCATAACAAAGTTTGTGCCCACATACTACAACAGAAACTACCAAGTTTATCCAGATCGTAAAAATAGTCAGTACAAATGTCAATGCTGCAAATTTGAGAGAGACGGCATAGTGTGTTGTCAAGGTAATTTTAAAACTTGTTCTCGATTGCCAGAATAATTACCACTAGTTACCTACTAAGAAAGCATATGATTGCCAGGTTTAAAAAATGTAGGTCATATAGTTACTCTTTATGGAAAGCAAAAACAAATGTCGCTATATGGTAGATTGGAATGTATATGAAAAACTACCAGATTAAAAATGAACATAGTTGCAAATTTATTTAGTTTTGACATATTATATATTTGAGAAACATACTAACTATGCTACCTCCTTTTTTGCTTTTCTAAATGAAGACCATGTTCTTTCTAGGACTGACAGTGATGTCACCGGCATATGTGCTTAAAAGGTGGACATGGAGTGCAGAGGAGAAATTAGTGGAAGAAATACCAGGCCAACCGGCGGAGATGTCAGAGGAGTCTAGGAAGAACACTGGTAACAATGTGCAATGAGTTCAAAAGCACGACACTATATGGTAACCAAACAGAAGATGCTAAGAAGATAATAAGGATGCATCTAAAAGATATGAAGAAGGATTTGGCTTCATGAAAGAGAGAGAGACAGAGAAAAGAGCAAAAAAACGTTGCTGCTAATTCTACTCTCCCAACAAATTCTTCACAACATACTGCAAACCAAATAAATCAGTAATATGCACCTACAACAAGTATGGATGAACAACATAAGATCTGGGCTAGAAACACATCCACCAAAACGCAAGAAGGCTGCTCCAAAGACATCAACAACTGATACATGTAAAATGCATACATGAACTTTATAGTTTGTTAACATGTTCACCCACATATTTGTATCATATATAATGTTATATCCTTGTTTTACACTGATTTCAGGGATTTTCTAAACAATCTCCTCTCTTTTGGTTCTAACTTTTTCTGGCAGAAAAACCTTCTATACGTGTTTTTTACTTTCCAGGAGCTACGGAGCTAGGTCAACGGGAGCTGTTAGATAATTTCTATATGAATCCAATGAGCTAAAGTAGAGCACAAGGGGAACAATGAGCTGATAATGGGACCCCATTTACTAGAGGGTGCGTCACCTGTACTATCTCAACCGTCAAAACTCCGATGTCATCGATTCCACCGCCATTCACTTCGTTTTGACCTAAAACCATCTATATATACCCCTTGGCAGCCTTTATCGAGAGGACAGAGGCAGAGATCGAAAGCTAAGTAATAGAGAGCTAACAGGCCGTTGCCCGGAGGAATATTGGAGGGGGGGCGCTGCCGGAATTGCCTCCGGCCGCATCTCCTCCTTCACCAACGCCTCCTCATCACTCTCCATGATGAGAGGGGAGTAGTCCACCCCCTGGACTTTGGGTTTACGGTGGTAATTTGATCTAATCTCTCCATGTATGATCATTGTTGAAGTACATATGATGTGCCTTGCATGAGTATGGATCTATCTATCTAATTCCTATGGTGGATATTATGTTATGAGATAGTACTTGTTATTCATTTACCGTTGTGTTGGATCTTGTATGGTTTGTCATACTTTGGGAATATTCTATGATGCATGTAATGGTTTAGATCTATACATAATGCCTTGTTTATCCATATCATGAGGTGATTGACACCACCAAGTGGGGGTAGATGAGAGAGATGTGATAATACTCACACTATATCACAACATATGAATCATTGCACTAGTGTTTAGAATGTTTTCCATTAAGAAGTATGATGTATGTAGGTAATTGGTGGACGAGTGACAGCGGCATATGTATTGAGTGACTAAAATGCAACCCAACATCCTTTATCTAGGGGTAAAAAGGGAGAAGTATGATGTGTGGTGTGACACAAGCCAAATGCTAGCCTTATTGCAAGGGTGACCTAGTAACACAAAGGAGTACTTATTTCACCTATGTGTTTTATGACATGTAGCCAC